>CM039675.1:497540164-498913949 GCA_022496015.1 Hordeum marinum | reverse complement strand
ATATTGAATGCACAAAAGTTTGGAGTTGAAATAAGTTTAAAAAATGAAATGCCTTTGTAACTGACGAGTTTTCGTCCGAAACCGTAATACTTCGAAAGAGATTGTCCATTTTGTACACGAAGTGCATCGAGTTTTTGTCGTAGCCCTCTCAACTGGTTACCACATGCTATGTGGGTGAAATGATGATACCATGCCAAATTTCAACCTTTTGAGAGTTCATTTGTAGTACTTATCAATTTCAGGGCCATTTAGCTCAAAAAAATCAGTAAACTCCTTGAAAAATAGTTAAATTGAAGTCATAAAGGGTTGAAAATTGATGGCCTGCCTTTGCATGGTGCATATTGAATGCACAAAAGTTTGGACTTGAAATAAGTTTAAAAATGAAATGCCTTTGTAACTGACGAGTTTTCGTCCGAAACGGTTAATACTTGGAAAGAGATTTTCCATTTTGTACACGAAGTGCATCGAGTTTTTGTCGTAGCCCTCTCAACTGGTTACCACATTGCTATGTGGGTGAAATGATGATACCATGCCAAATTTCATCCTTTTCAGAGTTCATTTGTAGTTACTTATAAATTTTAGGGTCATTTAGCTCAAAAGAATCACTAACTCCATGAAAAAAAGCAAATGAAGTCATAAAGGGTTGAAAATTGATGGCCTGTCTTTGCGTGGTGCATATTGAATGCACACAAAGTTTGGAGTTGAAATAATTTTAAAAATGAAATGCCTTTTTAACAGACGGGTTTTCGTTCGAAACCAAGATACTTCGAAAGAGATTGTCCATTTTGTACACGAAGTGCATGCAGTTTCAGTCGTATCCCTCTCCACTAGTTAGCACATGCTATGTAGGTCAAATGATGATACCATGCCTATTTCAAACCTTTTCAGAGTCCATTTGTAGTGCTTATCAATTTCAGGATCATTTAGCTCAAAAAATCAGTAAATGCATGAAAAATAGCGAATGAAGTCAGAAAGGCTTGAAAATTGATGGCCTGCCTTCCAATAGTGCATACCGAATGCACAAAAAGTCCGGAGTTGAAATAAGTTAAAAAAATGAAATGCCTTTGTAACAGACGAGTTTCCGGCCGAAACCGTGATACTCCCAAAGAGATTGTCCATTTTGCACACGAAGTGCATCCAGTTTTTGTTGTATCCCTCTCAACTGGTTAGCACATGCTATGTGGGTGAAATGATGATACCATGCAAAATTTCAACCTTTTCAGAGTTCATTTGTAGCACTTACCAATTTCAGGGCCATTTAGCTCAAAAAAATCAGTAACTCCGTGAAAAATAGTAAATTGAAGTCATAAAGGGTTGAAAATTGATGGCCTGTCTTTGCATGGTGCATATTGAATGCACCAAAAGTTTGGAGCCTAATTTGAACCTTTTCAGAGTCCATTTGTAGTGCTTATCAATTTCAGGATCATTTAGCTCAAAAAATCAGTAAATGCATGAAAAATAGCAAATGAAGTCAGGAAGGCTTGAAAATTGATGGCCTGGCTTCCAATAGTGCATACCGAATGCACAAAAAGTCTGGAGTTGAAATAAGTTAAAAAAATGAAATGCCTTTGTAACAGACGAGTTTTCGACCGAAACCGTGATACTTCCAAAGAGATTGTCCATTTTGCACACGAAGTGCATCCAGTTTTTGTCGTATCCCTGTCAACTGGTTAGCACATGCTATGTGGGTGAAATGATGATACCATGCAAAATTCCAACCTTTTCAGAGTTCATTTGTAGTACTTATCAATTTCAGGGCCATTTAGCTCAAAAAAATCAGTAATTCCGTGAAAAATAGTAAATTGAAGTCATAAAGGGTTCAAAATTGATGGCCTGCCTTTGCATGGTGCATATTGACTGCACAAAAAGTTAGGAGTTGAAATAAGTTTAAAAAATGAAATGCCTTTGTAACTGACGAGTTTTCGTCCGAAACCGTAATACTTCGAAAGAGATTGTCCATTTTGTACACGAAGTGCATCGAGTTTTTGTCGTAGCCCTCTCAACTGGTTACCACATGCCATGTGGGTGAAATGATGATACCATGCCAAATTTCAACCTTTTCAGAGTTCATTTGTAGTACTTATAAATTTTAGGGTCATTTAGCTCAAAAGAATAACTAACTCCATGAAAAAAAGCAAATGAAGTCATAAAGGGTTGAAAATTGATGGCCTGCCTTCGAATGGTGCATACTGAATGCGCAAAAAGTCTGGAGTTCAAAGAAGTTTAAAAAATGAAATGCCTTTGTAACAGACGGGTTTTCGTTCGAAACCAAGATACTTCGAAAGAGATTGTCCATTTTGTACACGAAGTGCATGCAGTTTCAGTCGTATCCCTCTCCACTAGTTAGCACATGCTATGTGGGTCAAATGATGATACCATGCCTAATTTGAACCTTTTCAGAGTCCATTTGTAGTGCTTATCAATTTCAGGATCATTTCGCTCAAAAAATCAGTAAATGCATGAAAAATAGCAAATGAAGTCAGGAAGGCTTGAAAATTGATGGCCTACCTTCCAATAGTGCATACCGAATGCACAAAAAGTCTGGAGTTGAAATAAGTTAAAAAAATGAAATGCCTTCGTAACAGACGAGTTTTCGTCCGAAACCGTGATACTTCCAAAGAGATTGTCCATTTTGCACATGAAGTGCATCCAGTTTTTGTCGTATCCCTCTCAACTGGTTAGCACATGCTATGTGGGTGAAATGATGATACCATGCAAAATTTCAACCTTTTCAGAGTTCATTTGTAGTGCTTATCAATTTCAGGGTCATTTAGCTCAAAAAAATCAGTAACTCTGTGAAAAATTGCAAATGAAGTCATAAAGGGTTGAAAATTGATGGCCTGTCTTCGCATGGTGCACACTGAATGCACAAAAAGTCTGGAGTTGCAGTAAGTTTAAAAAATGAAATACCTTTGTAACAGACGAGTTTTCGTCCGAAACGGTGATACTTCGAAAGAGATTGTCCATTTTGTACACGAAGTGCATCAAGTTTTTGTCGTATCCCTCTCAACTGGTTAGCACATGCTTTGTGGGTGAAGTGATGATCTCAATGAGAATTTCAACCTTTTCAGAGTTCATTTGTAGTACTTATAAATTTTAGGGTCATTTAGCTCAAAAGAATAACTAACTCCATGAAAAAAAGCAAATGAAGTCATAAAGGGTTGAAAATTGATGGCCTGCCTTCGAATGGTGCATACTGAATGCGCAAAAAGTCTGGAGTTCAAAGAAGTTTAAAAAATGAAATGCCTTTGTAACAGACGGGTTTTCGTTCGAAACCAAGATACTTCGAAAGAGATTGTCCATTTTGTACACGAAGTGCATGCAGTTTCAGTCGTATCCCTCTCCACTAGTTAGCACATGCTATGTGGGTCAAATGATGATACCATGCCTAATTTGAACCTTTTCAAAGTCCATTTGTAGTGCTTATCAATTTCAGGATCATTTAGCTCAAAAAATCAGTAAATGCATGAAAAATAGCAAATGAAGTCAGGAAGGCTTCAAAATTGATGGCCTGCCTTCCAATAGTGCATACCGAATGCACAAAAAGTCTGGAGTTGAAATAAGTTAAAAAAATGAAATGCCTTTGTAACAGACGAGTTTTCGTCCAAAACCGTGATACTTCCAAAGAGATTGTCCATTTTGCACACGAAGTGCATCCAGTTTTTGTCGTATCCCTCTCAACTAGTTAGCACATGCTATGTGGGTGAAATGATGATACCATGCAAAATTTCAACCTTTTCAGAGTTCATTTGTAGTGCTTATCAATTTCAGGGTCATTTAGCTCAAAAAAATCAGTAACTCTGTGAAAAATTGCAAATGAAGTCATAAAGGGTTGAAAATTGATGGCCTGTCTTCGCATGGTGCATACCGAATGCACAAAAAGTCTGGAGTTGCAATAAGGTAAAAAAAATGAAATGCCTTTGTAACAGACGAGTTTTCGTCCGAAACCGTGATACTTCCAAAGAGATTGTCCATTTTGCACACGAAGTGCATCCAGTTTTTGTCATATCCCTCTCCACTGGTTAGCACATGCTATGTGGGTGAAATGATGATACCATGCAAAATTTCAACCTTTTCAGAGTTCATTTGTAGTGCTTATCAATTTCAGGGACATTTAGCTCAAAAAAATCAGTAACTCTGTGAAAAATTTCAAATGAAGTCATAAAGGGTTGAAAATTGATGGCCTGTCTTCGCATGGTGCATACCGAATGCACAAAAAGTCTGGAGTTGCAATAAGGTAAAAAAAATGAAATGCCTTTGTAACAGACGAGTTTTCGTCCGAAACCGTGATACTTCCAAAGAGATTGTCCATTTTGCACACGAAGTGCATCAAGTTTTTGTCGTATCCCTCTCAACTGGTTAGCACATGCTTTGTGGGTGAAGTGATGATCCCAATGCAAATTTCAACCTTTTCAGAGTTCATTTGTAGTGCTTATCAATTTGAGGGTCATTTAGCTCAAAAAAATCAGTAACTCCATGAAAAATAGCAAATGAAGTCATAAAGGGTTGGAAATTGATGGCCTACCATCGAATGGTGCATATTGAGTGCACAAAAAGTTTGGAGTGGAAATAAATTTAAAAAATGGAATGCCTTTGCAACAGACGAGTTTTCGTTCGAAACCGTGATACTTCGAAAGAGATTGTCCATTTTGTACACGAAGTTCATCCAGTTTTGGTCGTAACCCTCTCAACTCTTTAGCACATGCTTTGTTGGTGAAATGATGATACCATGCCTAATTTTAACCTTACCAGAGTCCATTTGTAGTGCTTATCAATTTCAGGATCATTTCGCTCAAAAAATAAGTAAAAGCATGAAAAATAGCAAATGAAGTCAGAAAGGCTTGAAAATTGATGGCCTACCTTCGAATGCTGCATACTAAACACACAAAAAGTATGGAGTTGAAATAAGTTACAAAAATGAAATGCCTTTGTAACAGACGAGTTTTCGTACGAAACCGTGATACTTTGAAAGAGATTGTCAATTTTGTACACGAAGTGCATCCAGTTTTTGTCGTATCCCTGTCAACTTGTTAGCACATGCTATGTGGGTGAAATGATGATACCATGCAAAATTTCAACCTTTTCAGAGTTCATTTGTAGTACTTATCAATTTCAGGGCCATTTAGCTCAAAAAAATCAGTAACTCCGTGAAAAATAGTAAATTGAAGTCATAAAGGGTTGAAAATTGATGGCCTGTCTTTGCATGGTGCATATTGAATGCACAAAAAGTTTGGAGTTGAAATAAGTTCAAAAAATGAAATGCCTTTGTAACTGACGAGTTTTCGTCCGAAACCGTAATACTTCGAAAGAGATTGTCCATTTTGTACACGAAGTGCATCGAGTTTTTGTCGTAGCCCTCTCAACTGGTTACCACATGCTATGTGGGTGAAATGATGATACCATGCCAAATTTCAACCTTTTGAGAGTTCATTTGTAGTACTTATCAATTTCAGGGCCATTTAGCTCAAAAAAATCAGTAACTCCGTGAAAAATAGTAAATTCAAGTCATAAAGGGTTGAAAATTGATGGCCTGCCTTTGCATGGTGCATATTGAATGCACAAAAAGTTTGGAGTTGAAATAAGTTTAAAAAATGAAATGCCTTTGTAACTGACGAGTTTTCGTCCGAAACCGTAATACTTCGAAAGAGATTGTCCATTTTGTACACGAAGTGCATCGAGTTTTTGTCGTAGCCCTCTCAACTGGTTAGCACATGCTATGTGGGTGAAATGATGATACCATGCCAAATTTCAACCTTTTGAGAGTTCATTTGTAGTACTTATCAATTTCAGGGCCATTTAGCTCAAAAAAATTAGTAACTCCTTGAAAAATAGTAAATTGAAGTCATAAAGGGTTGAAAATTGATGGCCTGCCTTTGCATGGTACATATTGAATGCACAAAAAGTTTGGACTTGAAATAAGTTTAAAAAATGAAATGCCTTTGTAACTGACGAGTTTTCGTCCGAAACGGTAATACTTGGAAAGAGATTTTCCATTTTGTACACGAAGTGCATCGAGTTTTTGTCGTAGCCCTCTCAACTGGTTACCACATGCTATGTGGGTGAAATGATGATACCATGCCAAATTTCATCCTTTTCAGAGTTCATTTGTAGTACTTATAAATTTTAGGGTCATTTAGCTCAAAAGAATCACTAACTCCATGAAAAAAAGCAAATGAAGTCATAAAGGGTTGAAAATTGATGGCCTGTCTTTGCGTGGTGCATATTGAATGCACACAAAGTTTGGAGTTGAAATAATTCTAAAAAATGAAATGCCTTTTTAACAGACGGGTTTTCGTTCGAAACCAAGATACTTCGAAAGAGATTGTCCATTTTGTACACGAAGTGCATGCAGTTTCAGTCGTATCCCTCTCCACTAGTTAGCACATGCTATGTAGGTCAAATGATGATACCATGCCTATTTCAAACCTTTTCAGAGTCCATTTGTAGTGCTTATCAATTTCAGGATCATTTAGCTCAAAAAATCAGTAAATGCATGAAAAATAGCGAATGAAGTCAGAAAGGCTTGAAAATTGATGGCCTGCCTTCCAATAGTGCATACCGAATGCACAAAAAGTCTGGAGTTGAAATAAGTTAAAAAAATGAAATGCCTTTGTAACAGACGAGTTTTCGTCCGAAACCGTGATACTTCCAAAGAGATTGTCCATTTTGCACACGAAGTGCATCCAGTTTTTGTCGTATCCCTGTCAACTGGTTAGCACATGCTATGTGGGTGAAATGATGATACCATGCAAAATTTCAACCTTTTCAGAGTTCATTTGTAGTGCTTATCAATTTCAGGGTCATTTAGCTCAAAAAAATCAGTAACTCTGTGAAAAATTGCAAATGAAGTCATAAAGGGTTCAAAATTGATGGCCTGTCTTCGCATGGTGCACACTGAATGCACAAAAAGTCTGGAGTTGCAGTAAGTTTAAAAAATGAAATACCTTTGTAACAGACGAGTTTTCGTCCGAAACTGTGATACTTCGAAAGAGATTGTCCATTTTGTACACGAAGTGCATCAAGTTTTTGTCGTATCCCTCTCAACTGGTTAGCACATGCTTTGTGGGTGAAGTGATGATCTCAATGCAAATTTCAACCTTTTCAGAGTTCATTTGTAGTACTTATAAATTTTAGGGTCATTTAGCTCAAAAGAATAACTAACTCCATGAAAAAAAGCAAATGAAGTCATAAAGGGTTGAAAATTGATGGCCTGCCTTCGAATGGTGCATACTGAATGCACAAAAAGTCTGGAGTTCAAAGAAGTTTAAAAAATGAAATGCCTTTGTAACACACGGGTTTTCGTTCGAAACCAAGATACTTCGAAAGAGATTGTCCATTTTGTACACGAAGTGCATGCAGTTTCAGTCGTATCCCTCTCCACTAGTTAGCACATGCTATGTGGGTCAAATGATGATACCATGCCTAATTTGAACCTTTTCAGAGTCCATTTGTAGTGCTTATCAATTTCAGGATCATTTAGCTCAAAAAATCAGTAAATGCATGAAAAATAGCAAATGAAGTCAGGAAGGCTTGAAAATTGATGGCCTGCCTTCCAATAGTGCATACCGAATGCACAAAAAGTCTGGAGTTGAAATAAGTTAAAAAAATGAAATGCCTTTGTAACAGACGAGTTTTCGTCCGAAACCGTGATACTTCCAAAGAGATTGTCCATTTTGCACACGAAGTGCATCCAGTTTTTGTCGTATCCCTCTCAACTGGTTAGCACATGCTATGTGGGTGAAATGATGATACCATGCAAAATTTCAACCTTTTCAGAGTTCATTTGTAGTGCTTATCAATTTCAGGGTCATATAGCTCAAAAAAATCAGTAACTCTGTGAAAAATTGCAAATGAAGTCATAAAGGGTTGAAAATTGATGGCCTGTCTTCGCATGGTGCACACTGAATGCACAAAAAGTCTGGAGTTGCAGTAAGTTTAAAAAATGAAATACCTTTGTAACAGACGAGTTTTCGTCCGAAACTGTGATACTTCGAAAGAGATTGTCCATTTTGTACACGAAGTGCATCAAGTTTTTGTCGTATCCCTCTCAACTGGTTAGCACATGCTTTGTGGGCGAAGTGATGATCTCAATGCAAATTTCAACCTTTTCAGAGTTCATTTGTAGTACTTATAAATTTTAGGGTCATTTAGCTCAAAAGAATAACTAACTCCATGAAAAAAAGCAAATGAAGTCATAAAGGGTTGAAAATTGATGGCCTGCCTTCGAATGGTGCATACTGAATGCACAAAAAGTCTAGAGTTCAAAGAAGTTTAAAAAATGAAATGCCTTTGTAACAGACGGGTTTTCGTTCGAAACCAAGATACTTCGAAAGAGATTGTCCATTTTGTACACGAAGTGCATGCAGTTTCAGTCGTATCCCTCTCCACTAGTTAGCACATGCTATGTGGGTCAAATGATGATACCATGCCTAATTTGAACCTTTTCAGAGTCCATTTGTAGTGCTTATCAATTTCAGGATCATTTAGCTCAAAAAATCAGTCGTATCCCTCTCAACTGGTTAGCACATGCTATGTGGGTGAAATGATGATACCATGCAAAATTTCAACCTTTTCAGAGTTCATTTGTAGTGCTTATCAATTTCAGGGTCATTTAGCTCAAAAAAATCAGTAACTCTGTGAAAAATTGCAAATGAAGTCATAAAGGGTTGAAAATGGATGGCCTGTCTTCGCATGGTGCACACTGAATGCACAAAAAGTTTGGAGTTGCAGTAAGTTTAAAAAATGAAATACCTTTGTAACAGACGAGTTTTCGTCCGAAACTGTGATACTTCGAAAGAGATTGTCCATTTTGTACACGAAGTGCATCAAGTTTTTGTCGTATCCCTCTCAACTGGTTAGCACATGCTTTGTGGGTGAAGTGATGATCCCAATGCAAATTTCAACCTTTTCAGAGTTCATTTGTAGTGCTTACGAATTTGAGGGTCATTTAGCTCAAAAAAATCAGTAACTCCATGAAAAATAGCAAATGAAGTCATAAAGGGTTGAAAATTGATGGCCTGCCATCGAATGGTGCATATTGAATGCACAAAAAGTCTGGAGTGGAAATAAATTTAAAAAATGGAATGCCTTTGCAACAGACGAGTTTTCGTTCGAAACTGTGATACTTCGAAAGAGATTGTCCATTTTGTACACGAAGTTCATCCAGTTTTGGTCGTAACCCTCTCAACTCTTTAGCACATGCTTTGTGGGTGAAATGATGATACCATGCCTAATTTTAACCTTACCAGAGTCCATTTGTAGTGCTTATCAATTTCAGGATGATTTAGCTCAAAAAATCAGTAAATGCATGAAAAATAGCAAATGAAGTCAGAAAGGCTTGAAAATTGATGGCCTACCTTCGAATGGTGCATACTGAACACACAAAAAGTATGGAGTTGAAATAAGTTACAAAAATGAAATGCCTTTGTAACAGACGAGTTTTCGTCCGAAACCGTGATACTTCCAAAGAGATTGTCCATTTTGCACATGAAGTGCATCCAGTTTTTGTCATATCCCTGTCAACTAGTTAGCACATGCTATGTGGGTGAAATGATGATACCATGCAAAGTTTCAACCTTTTCAGAGTTCATTTGTAGTACTTATCAATTTCAGGGCCATTTAGCTCAAAAAAATCAGTAACTCCGTGAAAAATAGTAAATTGAAGTCATAAAGGGTTGAAAATTGATGGCCTATCTTTGCATGGTGCATATTGAATGCACAAAAAGTTTGGAGTTGAAATAATTTTAAAAAATGAAATGCCTTTGTAACTGACGAGTTTTCGTCCGAAACCGTAATACTTCGAAAGAGATTGTCCATTTTGTACACGAAGTGCATCGAGTTTTTGTCGTAGCCCTCTCAACTGGTTACCACATGCTCTGTGGGTGAAATGATGATACCATGACAAATTTCAACCTTTTCAGAGTTCATTTGTAGTACTTATCAATTTCAGGGCCATTTAGCTCAAAAAATGAGTAACTCCGTGAAAAATAGTAAATTGAAGTCATAAAGGGTTGAAAATTATGGCCTGTCTTTGCATGGTGCATATTGACTGCACAAAAAGATTGGAGTTGAAATAAGTTTAAAAAATGAAATGCCTTTGTAACTGACGAGTTTTCGTCCGAAACGGTAATACTTCGAAAGAGATTGTCCATTTTGTACACGAAGTGCATCGAGTTTTTGTCGTAGCCCTCTCAACTGGTTACCACATGCTATGTGGGTGAAATGATGATTCCATGCCAAATTTCAACCTTTTCAGAGTTCATTTGTAGTACTTATAAATTTTAGGGTCATTTAGCTCAAAAGAATCACTAACTCCATGAAAAAAAGCAAATGAAGTCATAAAGGGTTGAAAATTGATGGCCTGCCATCGAATGGTGCATATTGAATGCACAAAAAGTCTGGAGTGGAAATAAATTTAAAAAATGGAATGCCTTTGCAACAGACGAGTTTTCGTTCGAAACCGTGATACTTCGAAAGAGATTGTCCATTTTGTACACGAAGTTCATCCAGTTTTGGTCGTAACCCTCTCAACTCTTTAGCACATGCTTTGTGGGTGAAATGATGATACCATGCCTAATTTTAACCTTACCAGAGTCCATTTGTAGTGCTTATCAATTTCAGGATGATTTAGCTCAAAAAATCAGTAAATGCATGAAAAATAGCAAATGAAGTCAGAAAGGCTTGAAAATTGATGGCCTACCTTCGAATGGTGCATACTGAACACACAAAAAGTATGGAGTTGAAATAAGTTACAAAAATGAAATGCCTTTGTAACAGACGAGTTTTCGTCCGAAACCGTGATACTTCCAAAGAGATTGTCCATTTTGCACATGAAGTGCATCCAGTTTTTGTCATATCCCTGTCAACTAGTTAGCACATGCTATGTGGGTGAAATGATGATACCATGCAAAGTTTCAACCTTTTCAGAGTTCATTTGTAGTACTTATCAATTTCAGGGCCATTTAGCTCAAAAAAATCAGTAACTCCGTGAAAAATAGTAAATTGAAGTCATAAAGGGTTGAAAATTGATGGCCTATCATTGCATGGTGCATATTGAATGCACAAAAAGTTTGGAGTTGAAATAATTTTAAAAAATGAAATGCCTTTGTAACTGACGAGTTTTCGTCCGAAACCGTAATACTTCGAAAGAGATTGTCCATTTTGTACACGAAGTGCATCGAGTTTTTGTCGTAGCCCTCTCAACTGGTTACCACATGCTCTGTGGGTGAAATGATGATACCATGACAAATTTCAACCTTTTCAGAGTTCATTTGTAGTACTTATCAATTTCAGGGCCATTTAGCTCAAAAAAATGAGTAACTCCGTGAAAAATAGTAAATTGAAGTCATAAAGGGTTGAAAATTATGGCCTGTCTTTGCATGGTGCATATTGACTGCACAAAAAGATTGGAGTTGAAATAAGTTTAAAAAATGAAATGCCTTTGTAACTGACGAGTTTTCGTCCGAAACGGTAATACTTCGAAAGAGATTGTCCATTTTGTACACGAAGTGCATCGAGTTTTTGTCGTAGCCCTCTCAACTGGTTACCACATGCTATGTGGGTGAAATGATGATTCCATGCCAAATTTCAACCTTTTCAGAGTTCATTTGTAGTACTTATAAATTTTAGGGTCATTTAGCTCAAAAGAATCACTAACTCCATGAAAAAAAGCAAATGAAGTCATAAAGGGTTGAAAATTGATGGCCTGCCTTCGAATTGTGCATATTGAATGCACAAAAAGTGTGGAGTTGAAATAAGTTTAAAAAATGAAATGCCTTTGTAACAGATGGGTTTTCGTTCGAAACCAAGATACTTCGAAAGAGATTGTCCATTTTGTACACGAAGTGCATGCAGTTTCAGTCGTATCCCTCTCCACTAGTTAGCACATGCTATGTGGGTCAAATGATGATACCATGCCTAATTTCAACCTTTTCAGAGTCCATTTTTAGTGCTTATCAATTTCAGGATCATTTAGCTCAAAAAATCAGTAAATGCATGAAAAATAGCAAATGAAGTCAGAAAGGCTTGAAAATTGATGGCCTGCCTTCCAATAGTGCATACCGAATGCACAAAAAGTCTGGAGTTGAAATAAGTTAAAAAAATGAAATGCCTTTGTAACAGACGAGTTTTCGTTCGAAATCGTGATACTTCCAAAGAGATTGTCCATTTTGGACACGAAGTGCATCCAGTTTTTGTCGTATCCCTCTCAAGTGGTTAGCACATGCTATGTGGGTGAAATGATGATACCATGCAAAATTTCAACCTTTTCAGAGTTCATTTGTAGTGCTTATCAATTTCAGGGTCATTTAGCTCAAAAAAATCAGTAACTCCATGAAAAATAGCAAATGAAGTCATAAAGGGTTGAAAATTGATGGCCTGCCATCGAATGGTGCATATTGAATACACAAAAAGTCTGGAGTGGAAATAAGTTTAAAAAATGGAATGCCTTCGCAACAGACGAGTTTTCGTTCGAAACCGTGATACTTCGAAAGAGATTGTCCATTTTGTACACGAAGTTCATCCAGTTTTGGTCGTAACCCTCTCAACTCTTTAGCACATGCTTTGTGAGTGAAATGATGATACCATGCCTAATTTCAACCCTACCAGAGTCCATTTGTAGTGCTTATCAATTTCAGGATCATTTAGCTCAAAAAATCAGTAAATGCATGAAAAATAGCAAACGAAGTCAGAAAGGCTTGAAAATTGATGGCCTACCTTCGAATGGTGCATACTAAACACACAAAAAGTATGGAGTTGAAATAAGTTACAAAAATGAAATGCCTTTGTAACAGACGAGTTTTCGTCCGAAACCGTGATACTTCGAAAGAGATTATCAATTTTGTACACGAAGTGCATCCAGTTTTTGTCGTATCCCTGTCAACTGGTTAGCACCTGCTATGTGGGTGAAATGATGATACCATGCAAAATTTCAACCTTTTCATAGTTCATTTGTAGTACTTATCAATTTCAGGGCCATTTAGCACAAAAAAATCAGTAACTCCGTGAAAAATAGTAAATTGAAGTCATAAAGGGTTGAAAATTGATGGCCTGTCTTTGCATGGTGCGTATTGAATGCACAAAAAGTTTGGAGTTGAAATAAGTTTAAAAAATGAAATGCCTTTGTAACTGACAAGTTTTCGTGCGAAACCGTAATACTTCGAAAGAGATTGTCCATTTTGTACACGAAGTGCATCGAGTTTTTGTCGTAGCCCTATCAACTGGTTACCACATGCTATGTGGGTGAAATGATGATACCATGCCAAATTTCAACCTTTTCAGAGTTCATTTGTAGTACTTATAAATTTTAGGATCATTTAGCTCAAAAGAATCACTAACTCCATGAAAAAAGCAAATGAAGTCATAAAGGGTTGAAAATTGATGGCCTGCCTTCGAATGGTGCATACTGAATGCACAAAAAGTCTGGAGTTGAAATAAGTTTAAAAAATGAAATGCCTTTGTAACAGACGGGTTTTCGTTCGAAACCGTGATACTTCGAAAGAGATTGTTCATTTTGTACATGAAGTGTATCTAGTTTTTGTCGTAACCCTCTCAACTCTTTAGCAAACGCTATGTGGTGAAATGATGATACCATGCCTAATTTCAACCTTTTCAGAGTTCATTTGTAGAGCTCATCAATTTCAGGATCATTTAGCTCAAAAAATCAGTAAATGCATGAAAAATAGCAAATGAAGTCAGAAAGGCTTGAAAATTGATGGCCTACCTTTAAATGGTGCATACTAAACGCACAAAAAGTCTGGAGTTGAAATAAGTTCAAAAAATGAAATGCCTTTGTAACAGACGAGTTTTCGTCCGAAACCAAGATACTTCGAAAGAGATTGTCCATTTTGTAGACGGTGTGCATCCAGGTTTTGTCGTATCCATCTCAACTGGTTAGCACATGCTATGTGGGTGAAATAACGATACCATGCCTAATTTTAGCCTTTTCAGAGTTCATTTGTAGTGCTTATCAATTTCAGGATCATTTAGCTCAAAAAATCAGTAAATGCATAAAAAATAGCAAATGACGTCAGAAAGGCTTGAAAATTGATGGCCTGCCTTCGAATGGTGCATACTAAACGCACAAAAAGTCTGGAGTTGAAATATGTTTAAAAAATGAAACACCTTTGTAACAGACGAGTTTTCGTCCGAAACCGTGATACTTCGAAAGAGATTGTCCATTTTGTACACGAAGTGCATCCAGTTTTTGTCGTATCCCTCTCAACTGGTTAGCACATGCTATGTGGGTGAAATGATGATACCATGCCAAATTTCAACGTTTTCAGAGTTCATTTGTAGTGCTTATAAATTTTAGGGTCATTTAGCTCAAAAAAATCAATAACTCCATGAAAAATTGCAAATGAAGTCATAAATGGTTGAAAATTGATGGCCTGCCTTCGAATGGTGCATACTAAATGAAAAAAAGTCTGGTGTTGAAAGAAGTTTAAAAACTGAAATGCCTTTGTCACAGACGAGTTTTCGTTCGAAACCGTGATACTTCGAAAGATATTGTCCATTTTGTAAACGAAGTGCATCCAGTTTTTGTCGTAACCCTCTCAACTCTTGAGCACATGCTATGTGGGTGAAATGATGATACCATGCCAAATTTGAACCTTTTCAGAGTTCATTTGTAGTGCTTATCAATTTCAGGATCATTTAGCTCAAAAAATAAGTAAATGCAAGAAAAATAGCAAATGAAGTCAGAAAGGCTTGAAAATTGATGGCCTTCCTTCGAATGGTGCATACTAAACACACAAAAAGTATGGAGTTGAAATAAGTTAAAAAATGAAATGCCTTTGTAACAGACGAGTTTTCGTCCAAAACCGTGATACTTCGAAAGTCATTGTCCATTTCATGCATGAAGTGCATCCAGTTTTCGTCGTATCCCTCTCAACTGGTTAGCACGTGCTATGTGCGTGAAATGATGATACCATGCCTTTTATCAACCTTTTTATAGTTTATTTGTAGTGCTTATACATTTCAGGATCATTTAGCTCAAAAAATCAGTAGATGCATAAAAAATAGAAAATGACGTTAGAAAGGCTTGAAAATTGATGGCCTGCCTTCGAATGGTGCATACTAAACGCACAAAAATTCTGGAGTTGAAAAAAGTTAAAAAAATGAAATGCCTTTGTAACAGACGAGTTTTCGTCCGAAACCGTGATACTTCGAACGAGATTGTCCATTTTGTACACGAAGTGCATCTAGTTTTTGTCTTAACCCTCTCAACTCTTTATCACATGCTATGTGGGTGAAATGATGATACCATGCCTAATTTCAACCTTTTCAGATTTCATTTGTAGTGCTTATCAATTTCGGGATCATTTAGCTCAAAAAATCAGGAAATGCATTAAAAATAGTAAATGAAGTCAGAAAGGCTTGAAAATTGATGGCCTGCCTTCGAATGGTGAATACTAAACGCACAAAAAGTCTGGAGTTGAAATAAGTTCAAAAAATGAAATGCCTTTGTAACAGACGAGTTTTCGTCCGAAACCAAGATACTTCGAAAGAGATTGTCCATTTTGTACACGAAGTGCATCCAGTTTTTGTCGTATCCCTCTCAACTGGTTAGCACATGCTATGTGGGTGAAATGATGATACCGTGCCAAATTTCAACCTTTTCAGAGTTCATTTGTAGTGCTTATCAATTTCAGAATCATTTAGCTCAAAAAATCAGTAAATGCATAAAAAATAGGAAATGACGTCAGAAAGGCTTTAAAATTGATGGCCTGCCTTTGAATGGTGCATACTAAACACACAAAAAGTCTGGAGTTGAAATATGTTGAACAAATGAAACGCCTTTGTAACAGACGAGTTTTCGTCCGAAACCGTGATACTTCGAAAGAGATTGTCCATTTTGTACACGAAGTGCATCCATTTTTTGTCGTATCCCTCTCAACTGGTTAGCACATGCTATGTGGGTGAAATGATGATACCGTGCCAAATTTCAACCTTTTCAGAGTTCATTTGTAGTGCTTATAAATTTTAGGGTCATTTAGCTCAAAAAAACCAATAACTTCATGAAAAATTGCAAATGAAGTCATAAAGGGTTGAAAATTGATGGCCTGCCTTCGAATGGTGCATACTGAATGAAAAAAAAGTTTGGAGTTGAAAGAAGTTTAAAAAATGAAATGCCTTTGTCACAGACGAGTTTTCGTTCGAAACCGTGATACTTCGAAAGATATTGTCCATTTTGTAAACGAAGTGCATCCAGTTTTTGTCGTAACCCTCTCAACTCTTTAGCACAACCTATGTGGGTGAAATGATGATACCATGCCAAAGTTGAACCTTTTCAGAGTTCATTTGTAGTGCTTATCAATTTCAGGATCATTTAGCTCAAAAAATCAGTAAATGCATGAAAAATAGCAAATGAAGTCAGAAAGGCTTGAAAATTGATGGCCTGCCTTCGAATGGAGCATACTAAACACATAAAAAGTATGGAGTTGAAATAAATTAAAAAAATGAAATGCCTTTGTAACAGACGAGTTTTCGTCCAAAACCGTGATACTTCGAAAGTGATTGACCATTTCGTACACGAAGTGCATCCAGCTTTTGTCGTATCCCTCTCAACTGGTTAGCACGTGCTATGTGCGTGAAATGATGATACCATGCCTTTTATCAACCTTTTTAGAGTTCATTTGTAGTGCTTATCAATTTCAGGATCATTTAGCTCAAAAAATAAGTAGATGCATAAAAAATAGCAAATGACGTCAGAAAGGCTTGAAAATTGATGGCCTGCCTTCGAATGGTGCATACTAAACGCACAAAAATTCTGGAGTTGAAAAAAGTTAAAAAATGAAATGCCTTTGTAACAGACAAGTTTTCGTCCGAAACCGTGATACTTCGAACGAGATTGTCCATTTTGTATACGAAGTGCATCTAGTTTTTGTCGTAACCCTCTCAACTCTTTAGCAAATGCTATGTGGTGAAATGATGATACCATGCCTAATTTCAACCTTTTCAGAGTTCATTTGTAGAGCTCATCAATTTCAGGTTCATTTAGCTCAAAAAATTAGTAAATGCATGAAAAATAGCAAATGAACTCTGAAAGGCTTGAAAATTGATGGCCTGCCTTCAAATGGTGCATACTAAACGCACAAAAAGTCTGGAGTCGAAATAAGTTAAAAAAATGAAATTCCTTTGTAACAGACGAGTTTTCGTCCGAAACCGTGATACTTCGAAAGAGATTGTCCATTTTGTACACGAAGTGCATCCAGTTTTTGTCGTATCCCTCTCAACTGGTTAGCACATGCTATGTGGGTGAAATGATGATACCATGCCAAATTTCAACCTTTTCAGAGTTCATTTGTAGTGCTTATAAATTTTAGGGTCATTTAGCTCAAAAAAACCAATAACTCCATGAAAAATTGCAAATGAAGTCATAAATGGTTGAAAATTGATGGCCCGCCTTCGAATGGTGCATACTGAATGAAAAAAAAGTCTGGAGTTGAAAGAAGTTTAAAAAATGAAATGCCTTTGTCACAGACGAGTTTTCGTTCGAAACCGTGATACTTCGAAAGATATTGTCCATTTTGTAAACGAAGTGCATCTAGTTTTTGTCGTAACCCTCTCAACTCTTTAGCACATGCTATGTGGGTGAAATGATGATACCATGCCAAATTTGAACCTTTTCAGAGTTCATTTGTAGTGCTTATCAATTTCAGGATCATTTAGCTCAAAAAATAAGTAAATGCATGAAAAATAGCAAATGAAGTCAGAAAGGCTTGAAAATTGATGGCCTACCTTCGAATGGTGCATACTAAACACACAAAAAGTATGGAGTTCAAATAAGTTAAAAAATGAAATGCCTTTGTAACAGACGAGTTTTCGTCCAAGACCGTGATACTTCAAAACTGATTGTCCATTTTGTACATGAAGTGCATCCAGTTTTTGTCGTATCCCTCTCAACTGGTTAGCACGTGCTATGTGCGTGAAATGATGATACCATGCCTTTTATCAACCTTTTTATAGTTAATTTGTAGTGCTTATACATTTCAGGATCATTTAGCTCAAAAAATCAGTAGATGCATAAGAAATAGCTAATGACGTTAGAAAGGCTTGGAAATTGATGGCCTGCCTTCGAATGGTGCATACTAAACGCACAAAAATTCTGGAGTTGAAAAAAGTTCAAAAAATTGAAATAGCTTTGTAACAGACGAGTTTTCGTCCGAAACCGTGATACTTCGAACGAGATTGTCCATTTTGTACACGAAGTGCATCTAGTTTTTGTCGTAACCCTCTCAACTCTTTAGCACATGCTATGTGGGTGAAATGATGATACCATGCCTAATTTAAACCTTTTCAGATTTCATTTGTAGTGCTTATCAATTTCGGGATCATTTAGCTCAAAAAATCAGTAAATGCATTAAGAATAGTAAATGAAGTCAGAAAGGCTTGAAAATTGATGGCCTGCCTTCGAATGGTGAATGCTAAACGCACAAAAAGTCTGGAGGTGAAATAAGTTCAAAAAATGAAATGCCTTTGTAACAGACGAGTTTTCGTCCGAAACCAAGATTCTTCGAAAGAGATTGTCCATTTTGTACACGAAGTGCATCCAGTTTTTGTCGTATCCCTCTCAACTGGTTAGCACATGCTATGTGGGTGAAATAATGATACCATGCCTATTTTAGCCTTTTCAGAGTTCATTTGTAGTGCTTATCAATTTCAGGATCATTTAGCTGAAAAACTCAGTAAATGCATAAAAAATAGCGAATGACGTCAGAAAGGCTTGAAAATTGATGGCCTGCCTTTGAATGGTGCATACTAAACGCACAAAAAGTCTGGAGTTGAAATATGTTGAAAAAATGAAACGCCTTTGTAACAGACGAGTTTTCGTCCGAAACCGTGATACTTCGAAACAGAATGTCCATTTTGTACACGAAGTGCATCCAGTTTTTGTCCTATCCCTCTCAACTGGTTAGCACATGCTATGTGGGTGAAATGATGATACCGTGCCAAATTTCAACCTTTTCAGAGTTCATTTGTAGTGCTTATAAATTTTAGGGTCATTTAGCTCAAAAAAAACAATAACTTCATGAAAAATTGCAAATGAAGTCATAAAGGGTTGAAAATTGATGGCCTGCCGTCGAATGGTGCATACTGAATGAAAAAAAAGTTTGGAGTTGAAAGAAGTTTAAAAAATGAAATGCCTTTGTCATAGACGAGTTTTCGTTCGAAACCGTGATACTTCAAAAGATATTGTCCATTTTGTAAATGAAGTGCATCCAGTTTTTGTCGTAACCCTCTCAACTGTTTAGCACATGCTATGTGGGTGAAATGATGATACCATGCCAAAGTTGAACCTTTTCAGAGTTCATTTGTAGTGCTTATCAATTTCAGGATCATTTAGCTCAAAAAATCAGTAAATGCATGAAAAATAGCAAATGAAGTCAGAAAGGCTTGAAAATTGATGGCCTGCCTTCGAATGGTGCATACTAAACACACAAAAAGTATGGAGTTGAAATAAATTAAAAAAATGAAATGCCTTTGTAACAGACGAGTTTTCGTCCAAAACCGTGATAGTTCGAAAGTGATTGTCCATTTTGTACACGAAGTGCATCTAGTTTTTGTCGTATCCCTCTCAACTGGTTAGCACGTGCTATGTGCATGAAATGATGATACCATGCCTTTTATCAACCTTTTTAGTGTTCATTTGTAGTGCTTAGCAATTTCAGGATCATTTAGCTCAAAAAAGAAGTAGATGCATAAAAAATAGCAAATGACGTCAGAAAGGCTTGAAAATTGTTGGCCTGCCTTCGAATGGTGCTTACTAAACGCACAAAAATTCTGGAGTTGAAAAAAGTTAAAAAATGAAATGCCTTTGTAACAGACAAGTTGTCATCCGAAACCGTGATACTTCGAACGAGATTGTCCATTTTGTACACGAAGTGCATCTAGTTTTTGTCGTAACCCTCTCAACTCTTTAGCACATGCTATGTTGGTGAAATGATGATACCATGCCTAATTTCAACCTTTTCAGATTTCATTTGTAGTGCTTACCAATTTCGGCATATTTAGCTCAAAAAATTAGTAAATGCATCTTGAAAATTGATGTCCTGCCTTCGAATGGTGCATACTAAACGCACAAAAAGTCTGGAGTGGAAATAAGTTCAAAAAATGAAATGCCTTTGTAACAGACGAGTTTTCGTCCGAAACCAAGATACTTCGAAAGAGATTGTCCATTTTATACACGAAGTGCATCCAGTTTTAGTCGTATCCCTCTCCACTAGTTAGCACATGCTATGTGGGTCAAATGATGATACCATGCCTAATTTCAACCATTTCAGAGTCCATTTGTAGTGCTTATCAATTTCAGGATCATTTAGCTCAAAAAATCAGTAAATGCATGAAAAATAGCAAATGAAGTCAGAAAGGCTTGAAAATTGATGGCCTGCCTTGCAATGGTGCATACTGAATGCACAAAAAGTCTGGAGTTGAAATAAGTTTAAAAAAACTGAAATGCCTTTGTAACAGACGAGTTTTCGTCCGAAACCGTGATACTTCGAAAGAGATTGTCCATTTTTTACACGAAGTTCATCCGGTTTTTGTCGTAACCCTCTCAACTCTTTAGCACATGCTTTTTGGGTGAAATGATGATACCATGCCAAATTTCAACCTTACCAAAGTCCATTTGTAGTGCTTATCAATTTCAGGATCATTTAGCTCAAAAAATTAGTAAATGCATGAAAAATAGCAAATGAAGCCAGAAAGGTTTGAAAATTGATGGCCTGCCTTCGAATGGTACATACTAAACACACAAAAAGTCTGGAGTTGAAATAAGTTTAAAAAATGAAACGCCTTTGTAACAGACGAGTTTTCGTCCGAAACCGTGATACTTCGAAAGAGATTGTCCATTTTGTACACGAAGTGCATCCAGTTTTTGTCGTATCCCTCTCAACTGGTTAGCACATGCTATGTGGGTGAAATGACGATACCATGCCAAATTTCAACCTTTTCAGAGTTCATTTGTAGTGCTTATAAATTTTAGGGTCATTTAGCGCAAAAAAATCAATAACTCCATGAAAACTTGCAAATGAAGTCATAAAGGGTTGAAAATTGATGGCCTTCCTTCGAATGGTGCATACTGAATGAAAAAAAAGTTTGGAGTTGAAAGAAGTTTAAAAAATGAAATGCCTTTGTCATAGACGAGTTTTCGTTCGAAACCGTGATACTTCAAAAGATATTGTCCATTTTGTAAATGAAGTGCATCCAGTTTTTGTCGTAACCCTCTCAACTGTTTAGCACATGCTATGTGGGTGAAATGATGATACCATGCCAAAGTTGAACCTTTTCAGAGTTCATTTGTAGTGCTTATCAATTTCAGGATCATTTAGCTCAAAAAATCAGTAAATGCATGAAAAATAGCAAATGAAGTCAGAAAGGCTTGAAAATTGATGGCCTGCCTTCGAATGGTGCATACTAAACACACAAAAAGTATGGAGTTGAAATAAATTAAAAAAATGAAATGCCTTTGTAACAGACGAGTTTTCGTCCAAAACCGTGATAGTTCGAAAGTGATTGTCCATTTTGTACACGAAGTGCATCTAGTTTTTGTCGTATCCCTCTCAACTGGTTAGCACGTGCTATGTGCATGAAATGATGATACCATGCCTTTTATCAACCTTTTTAGTGTTCATTTGTAGTGCTTAGCAATTTCAGGATCATTTAGCTCAAAAAAGAAGTAGATGCATAAAAAATAGCAAATGACGTCAGAAAGGCTTGAAAATTGTTGGCCTGCCTTCGAATGGTGCTTACTAAACGCACAAAAATTCTGGAGTTGAAAAAAGTTAAAAAATGAAATGCCTTTGTAACAGACAAGTTGTCATCCGAAACCGTGATACTTCGAACGAGATTGTCCATTTTGTACACGAAGTGCATCTAGTTTTTGTCGTAACCCTCTCAACTCTTTAGCACATGCTATGTTGGTGAAATGATGATACCATGCCTAATTTCAACCTTTTCAGATTTCATTTGTAGTGCTTACCAATTTCGGCATATTTAGCTCAAAAAATTAGTAAATGCATCTTGAAAATTGATGTCCTGCCTTCGAATGGTGCATACTAAACGCACAAAAAGTCTGGAGTGGAAATAAGTTCAAAAAATGAAATG
The DNA here is from genome assembly GCA_022496015.1 of Hordeum marinum. Taxonomy (NCBI): domain Eukaryota; kingdom Viridiplantae; phylum Streptophyta; class Magnoliopsida; order Poales; family Poaceae; genus Hordeum; species Hordeum marinum. Next base: position 498,891,845 of record CM039675.1, on the reverse strand, counting down.
CCTTTGTAACAGACGAGTTTTCGTCCGAAACCAAGATACTTCGAAAGAGATTGTCCATTTTATACACGAAGTGCATCCAGTTTTAGTCGTATCCCTCTCCACTAGTTAGCACATGCTATGTGGGTCAAATGATGATACCATGCCTAATTTCAACCATTTCAGAGTCCATTTGTAGTGCTTATCAATTTCAGGATCATTTAGCTCAAAAAATCAGTAAATGCATGAAAAATAGCAAATGAAGTCAGAAAGGCTTGAAAATTGATGGCCTGCCTTGCAATGGTGCATACTGAATGCACAAAAAGTCTGGAGTTGAAATAAGTTTAAAAAAACTGAAATGCCTTTGTAACAGACGAGTTTTCGTCCGAAACCGTGATACTTCGAAAGAGATTGTCCATTTTTTACACGAAGTTCATCCGGTTTTTGTCGTAACCCTCTCAACTCTTTAGCACATGCTTTTTGGGTGAAATGATGATACCATGCCAAATTTCAACCTTACCAAAGTCCATTTGTAGTGCTTATCAATTTCAGGATCATTTAGCTCAAAAATTAGTAAATGCATGAAAAATAGCAAATGAAGCCAGAAAGGTTTGAAAATTGATGGCCTGCCTTCGAATGGTACATACTAAACACACAAAAAGTCTGGAGTTGAAATAAGTTTAAAAAATGAAACGCCTTTGTAACAGACGAGTTTTCGTCCGAAACCGTGATACTTCGAAAGAGATTGTCCATTTTGTACACGAAGTGCATCCAGTTTTTGTCGTATCCCTCTCAACTGGTTAGCACATGCTATGTGGGTGAAATGACGATACCATGCCAAATTTCAACCTTTTCAGAGTTCATTTGTAGTGCTTATAAATTTTAGGGTCATTTAGCGCAAAAAAATCAATAACTCCATGAAAACTTGCAAATGAAGTCATAAAGGGTTGAAAATTGATGGCCTTCCTTCGAATGGTGCATACTGAATGAAAAAAAAGTCTAGAGTTGAAAGAAGTTTAAAACATGAAATGCCTTTGTCACAGACGAGTTTTCGTTCGAAACCGTGATACTTCGAAAGATATTGTCCATTTTGTAAACGAAGTGCATCCAGTTTTTGTCGTAACCCTCTCAACTCTTTAGCACATGCTATGTGGGTGAAATGATGATACCATGCCAAAGTTGAACCTTTTCAGAGTTCATTTGTAGTGCTTATCAATTTCAGGATCATTTAGCTCAAAAAATCAGTAAATGCATGAAAAATAGTAAATGAAGTCAGAAAGGCTTGAAAATTGATGGCCTGCCTTCGAATGGTGCATACTGAATGAAAAAAATGTTTGGAGTTGAAAGAAGTTTAAAAAATGAAATGCCTTTGTCACAGACGAGTTTTCGTTCGAAACCGTGATACTTCGAAAGTGATTGTCCATTTTGTACACGAAGTGCATCTAGTTTTTGTCGTATCCCTCTCAACTGGTTAGCACGTGCTATGTGCGTGAAATGATGATACCATGCCTTTTATGAACCTTTTTAGAGTTCATTTGTAGTGCTTATCAATTTCAGGATCATTTTGCTCAAAAAATAAGTAGATGCATAAAAAATAGCAAATGACGTCAGAAAGGTTTGAAAATTGATGGCCTGCCTTCGAATGGTGCATACTAAACGCACAAAAATTCTGGAGTTGAAAAAAGTTAAAAAATGAAATGCCTTTGTAACAGACATGTTTTCGTCCCAAACCGTGATACCTCGAACGAGATTGTCCATTTTGTACACGAAGTGCATCTAGTTTTTGTCGTAACCCTCTCAACTCTTTAGCACATGCTATGTGGGTGAAATGATGATACCATGCCTAATTTCAACCTTTTCAGAGTTCATTTGTAGTGCTTACCAATTTCGGGATCATGTAGCTCAAAAAATTAGTAAATGCATTAAAATAGTAAATGAAGTCAGAAAGGCTTGAAAATTGATGGCCTGCCTTCGAATGGTGCATACTAAACGCACAAAAAGTCTGGAGTTGAAATAAGTTCAAAAAATGAAATGCCTTTGTAACAGACGAGTTTTCGTCCGAAACCAAGATACTTCGAAAGAGATTGTCCATTTTGTACACGAAGTGCATCCAGTTTTAGTCGTATCCCTCCCCACTAGTTAGCACATGCTATGTGGGTCAAATGATGATACCATGCCTAATTTCAACCATTTCAGAGTCCATTTGTAGTGCTTATCAATTTCAGGATCATTTAGCTCAAAAAATCAGTAAATGCATGAAAAATAGCAAATGAAGTGAGAAAGGCTTGAAAATTGATGGCCTGCCTTGCAATGGTGCATACTGAATGCACAAAAAGTCTGGAGTTGAAATAAGTTTAAAAAAATGAAATGCCTTTGTAACAGACGAGTTTTCGTCCGAAACCGTGATACTTCGAAAGAGATTGTCCATTTTGTACACGAAGTTCATCCGGTTTTTGTCGTAACCCTCTCAACTCTTTAGCACATGCTTTGTGGGTGAAATGATGATACCATGCCAAATTTCAACCTTACCAGAGTCCATTTGTAGTGCTTATCAATTTCAGGATCATTTAGCTCAAAAAATCAGTAAATGCATGAAAAATAGCAAATGAAGCCAGAAAGGTTTGAAAATTGATGGCCTGCCTTCGAATGGTGCATACTAAACACACAAAAATTCTGGAGTTGAAATAAGTTAAAAAAATGAAATGCCTTGGTGACAGACGAGTTTTCGTCCGAAACCAAGATACTTCGAAAGAGATTGCCCATTTTGTACACGAAGTGCATCCAGTTTTTGTCGTATCCGTCTCAACTGGTTAGCACATGCTATGTGGGTGAAATGATGATGCCATGCCAAATTTCAACCTTACCAGAGTCCATTTGTAGTGCTTATCAATTTCAGGATCATTTAGCTCAAAAAATAAGTAAATGCATGAAAAATATCAAATGAAGCCAGAAAGGTTTGAAAATTGATGGCCTGCCATTGAATGGTGCATACTGAACGCACATAAGGTCTGGAATTGAAATAAGTTTAAAAAATGAAACGCCTTTGTACCAGACGAGTTTTCGTCCGAAACCGTGATACTTCGAAAGAGATTGTCCATTTTGTACACGAAGTGCATCCAGTTTTTGTCGTATCCCTCTCAACTGGTTAGCACATGCTATGTGGGTGAAATGATGATACCATGCCAAATTTCAACCTTTTCAGAGTTCATTTGTAGTGCTTATAAATTTTAGGGTCATTTAGCTCAAAAAACCAATAACTCCATGAAAAATTGCAAATGAAGTCATAAAGGGTTGAAAATTGATGGCCTGCCTTCGAATGGTGCATACTGAATGCAAAAAAAGTCTGGAGTTGAAAGAAGTTTAAAAAATGAAATGCCTTTGTAACAGACGAGTTTTCGTTCGAAACCATGATACTTCGAAAGATATTGTCCATTTTGTAAACGAAGTGCATCCAGTTTTTGTCATAACCCTCTCAACTCTTTAGCGCATGCTATGTGGGTGAAATGATGATACCATGCCAAAGTTGAACCTTTTCAGAGTTCATTTGTAGTGCTTATCAATTTTAGGATCATTTAGCTCAAAAAATCAGTAAATGCATGAAAAATAGCAAATGAAGTCAGAAAGGCTTGAAAATTGATGGCCTGCCTTCGAATGGTGCATACTAAACACACAAAAAGTATGGAGTTGAAATAAGTTAAAAAAATGAAATGCCTTTGTAACAGACGAGTTTTCGTCCAAAACCGTGATACTTCGAAAGTGATTGTCCATTTTGTACACGAAGTGCATCCAGTTTTTCTCGTATCCCTCTCAACTGGTTAGCACGTGCTATGTGCGTGAAATGATGATACCATGCCTTTTATCAACCTTTTTAGAGTTCATTTGTAGTGCTTATCAATTTCAAGATCATTTAGCTCAAAAAAGAAGTAGATGCATAAAAATAGCAAATGACGTCAGAAAGGCTTGAAAATTGATGGCCTGCCTTCGAATGGTGCTTACTAAACGCACAAAAATTCTGGAGTTGAAAAAAGTTAAAAAATGAAATGCCTTTGTAACAGACAAGTTGTCATCCGAAACCGTGATACTTCGAACGAGATTGTCCATTTTGTACACGAAGTGCATCTAGTTTTTGTCGTAACCCTCTCAACTCTATAGCACATGCTATGTTGGTGAAATGATGATACCATGCCTAATTTCAACCTTTTCAGATTTCATTTGTAGTGCTTATCAATTTCGGCATATTTCGCTCAAAAAATTAGTAAATGCATCTTGAAAATTGATGTCCTGCCTTCGAATGGGGCATACTAAACGCACAAAAAGTCTGGAGTTGAAATAAGTTCAAAAAATGAAATGCCTTTGTAACAGACGAGTTTTCGTCCGAAACCAAGATACTTCGAAAGAGATTGTCCATTTTATACACGAAGTGCATCCAGTTTTAGTCGTATCCCTCTCCACTAGTTAGCACATGCTATGTGGGTCAAATGATGATACCATGCCTAATTTCAACCATTTCAGAGTCCATTTGTAGTGCTTATCAATTTCAGGATCATTTAGCTCAAAAAATCAGTAAATGCATGAAAAATAGCAAATGAAGTCAGAAAGGCTTGAAAATTGATGGCCTGCCTTGCAATGGTGCATACTGAATGCACAAAAAGTCTGGAGTTGAAATAAGTTTAAAAAAACTGAAATGCCTTTGTAACAGACGAGTTTTCGTCCGAAACCGTGATACTTCCAAAGAGATTGTCCATTTTTTACACGAAGTTCATCCGGTTTTTGTCGTAACCCTCTCAACTCTTTAGCACATGCTTTTTGGGTGAAATGATGATACCATGCCAAATTTCAACCTTACCAAAGTCCATTTGTAGTGCTTATCAATTTCAGGATGATTTAGCTCAAAAAATTAGTAAATGCATGAAAAATAGCAAATGAAGCCAGAAAGGTTTGAAAATTGATGGCCTGCCTTCGAATGGTACATACTAAACACACAAAAAGTCTGGAGTTGAAATAAGTTTAAAAAATGAAACGCCTTTGTAACAGACGAGTTTTCGTCCGAAACCGTGATACTTCGAAAGAGATTGTCCATTTTGTACACGAAGTGCATCCAGTTTTTGTCGTATCCCTCTCAACTGGTTAGCACATGCTATGTGGGTGAAATGATGATACCATGCCAAATTTCAACCTTTTCAGAGTTCATTTGTAGTGCTTGTAAATTTTAGGGTCATTTAGCTCAAAAAAACCAATAACTCCATGAAAACTTGCAAATGAAGTCATAAAGGGTTGAAAATTGATGGCCTGCCTTCGAATGGTGCATACTGAATGAAAAAAAAGTCTAGAGTTGAAAGAAGTTTAAAACATGAAATGCCTTTGTCACAGACGAGTTTTCGTTCGAAACCGTGATACTTCGAAAGATATTGTCCATTTTGTAAACGAAGTGCATCCAGTTTTTGTCGTAACCCTCTCAACTCTTTAGCACATGCTATGTGGGTGAAATGATGATACCATGCCAAAGTTGAACCTTTTCAGAGTTCATTTGTAGTGCTTATCAATTTCAGGATCATTTAGCTCAAAAATCAGTAAATGCATGAAAAATAGTAAATGAAGTCAGAAAGGCTTGAAAATTGATGGCCTGCCTTCGAATGGTGCATACTGAATGACAAAAATGTTTGGAGTTCAAAGAAGTTTAAAAAATGAAATGCCTTTGTCACAAACGAGTTTTCGTTCGAAACCGTGATACTTCGAAAGTGATTGTCCATTTTGTACACGAAGTGCATCTAGTTTTTGTCGTATCCCTCTCAACTGGTTAGCACGTGCTATGTGCGTGAAATGATGATACCATGCCTTTTATGAACCTTTTTAGAGTTCATTTGTAGTGCTTATCAATTTCAGGATCATTTAGCTCAAAAAATAAGTAGATGCATAAAAAATAGCAAATGACGTCAGAAAGGTTTGAAAATTGATGGCCTGCCTTCGAACGGTGCATACTAAACGCACAAAAATTCTGGAGTTGAAAAAAGTTAAAAAATGAAATGCCTTTGTAACAGACAAGTTTTCGTCCGAAACCGTGATACTTCGAACGAGATTGTCCATTTTGTACACGAAGTGCATCTAGTTTTTGTCGTAACCCTCTCAACTCTTTAGCACATGCTATGTGGGTGAAATGATGATACCATGCCTAATTTCAACCTTTTCAGATTTCATTTGTAGTGCTTACCAATTTCGGGATCATTTAGCTCAAAAAATTAGTAAATGCATTAAAATAGTAAATGAAGTCCGAAAGGCTTGAAAATTGATGGCCTGCCTTCGAATGGTGCATACTAAATGCACAAAAATTCTGGAGTTGAAATAAGTTCAAAAAATGAAATGCCTTTGTAACAGATGAGTTTTCGTCCGAAACCAAGATACTTCGAAAGAGATTGTCCATTTTGTACACGAAGTGCATCCAGTTTTAGTCGTATCCCTCTCCAATAGTTAGCACATGCTATGTGGGTCAAATGATGATACCATGCCTAATTTCAACCATTTCAGAGTCCATTTGTAGTGCTTATCAATTTCAGGATCATTTAGCTCAAAAAATCAGTAAATGCATGAAAAATAGCAAATGAAGTCAGAAAGGCTTGAAAATTGATGGCCTGCCTTGCAATGGTGCATACTGAATGCACATAAAGTCTGGAGTTGAAATAAGTTTAAAAAAATGAAATGCCTTTGTAACAGACGAGTTTTCGTCCGAAACCGTGATACTTCGAAAGAGATTGTCCATTTTGTACACGAAGTGCATCCAGTTTTTGTCGTATCCCTCTCAACTGGTTAGCACATGCTATGTGGGTGAAATGATAACACCATGCCAAATTTCAACCTTTTCAGAGTTCATTTGTAGTGCTTATAAATTTTAGGGTCATTTAGCTCAAAAAACCAATAACTCCATGAAAAATTGCAAATGAAGTCATAAAGGGTTGAAAATTGATGGCCTGCCTTCGAATGGTGCATACTGAATGAAAAAAAAGTCAAGAGTTGAAAGAAGTATAAAAAATGAAATGCCTTTCTCACAGACGAGTTTTCGTTCGAAACCATGATACTTCGAAAGATATTGTCCATTTTGTAAACGAAGTGCATCCAGTTTTTGTCATAACCCTCTCAACTCTTTAGCACATCCTATGTGGGTGAAATGATGATACCATGCCAAAGTTGAACCTTTTCAGAGTTCATTTGTAGTGCTTATCAATTTCAGGATCATTTAGCTCAAAAAATCAGTAAATGCATGAAAAATAGCAAATGAAGTCAGAAAGGCTTGAAAATTGATGGCCTGCCTTCGAATGGTGCATACTAAACACACAAAAAGTATGGACTTGAAATAAGTTAAAAAAATGAAATGCCTTTGTAACAGACGAGTTTTCGTCCAAAACCGTGATACTTCGAAAGTGATTGTCCATTTTGTACACGAAGTGCATCCAGTTTTTGTCGTATCCCTCTCAAGTCTTTAGCACATGCTATGTGCGTGAAATGATGATACCATGCCTTTTATCAACCTTTTTAGAGTTCATTTGTAGTGCTTATCAGTTTCAGGATCATTTAGCTCAAAAAATAAGTAGATGCATAAAAATAGGGAATCACGTCAGAAAGGCTTGAAAATTGATGGCCTGCCCTCGAATGGTGCGTACTAAACGCACAAAAATTCTGGAGTTGAAAAATGTTACAAAATGAAATGCCTTTGTAAAAGACGAGTTTTCGTCCGAAACCGTGATACTTCGAACGAGATTGTCCATTTTGTACACGAAGTGCATCTAGTTTTTGTCGTAACCCTCTCAACTCTTTAGCACATGCTATGTGGGCCAAATGATGATACCATGCCTAATTTCAACCTTTTCAGATTTCATTTGTAGTGCTTATCAATTTCGGGATCATTTAGCTCAAAAAATCAGTAAATGCATTAAAAATAGTCAATGAAGTCAGAAAGGCTTGAAAATTGAGGGCCTGCCTTCGAATGCTGCATACTAAACGCACAAAAAGTCTGGAGTTGAAATAAGTTCAAAAAATGAAATGTCGTTGTAACAGACGAGTTTTCGTCCGAAACCAAGATAGTTCGAAAGAGATTGTCCATTTTGTACACGAAGTGCATCCAGTTTTAGTCGTATCCCTCTCCACTAGTTAGCACATGCTATGTGGGTCAAATGATGATAACATGCCTAATTTCAACCATTTCAGAGTCCATTTGTAGTGCTTATCAATTTCAGGATGATTTAGCTCAAAAAATTAGTAAATGCATGAAAAATAGCAAATGAAGCCAGAAAGGTTTGAAAATTGATGGCCTGCCTTCGAATGGTACATACTAAACACACAAAAAGTCTGGAGTTGAAATAAGTTTAAAAAATGAAACGCCTTTGTAACAGACGAGTTTTCGTCCGAAACCGTGATACTTCGAAAGAGATTGTCCATTTTGTACACGAAGTGCATCCAGTTTTTGTCGTATCCCTCTCAACTGGTTAGCACATGCTATGTGGGTGAAATGATGATACCATGCCAAATTTCAACCTTTTCAGAGTTCATTTGTAGTGCTTGTAAATTTTAGGGTCATTTAGCTCAAAAAAACCAATAACTCCATGAAAACTTGCAAATGAAGTCATAAAGGGTTGAAAATTGATGGCCTGCCTTCGAATGGTGCATACTGAATGAAAAAAAAGTCTAGAGTTGAAAGAAGTTTAAAACATGAAATGCCTTTGTCACAGACGAGTTTTCGTTCGAAACCGTGATACTTCGAAAGATATTGTCCATTTTGTAAACGAAGTGCATCCAGTTTTTGTCGTAACCCTCTCAACTCTTTAGCACATGCTATGTGGGTGAAATGATGATACCATGCCAAAGTTGAACCTTTTCAGAGTTCATTTGTAGTGCTTATCAATTTCAGGATCATTTAGCTCAAAAAATCAGTAAATGCATGAAAAATAGTAAATGAAGTCAGAAAGGCTTGAAAATTGACGGCCTGCCCTCGAATGGTGCGTACTAAACGCACAAAAATTCTGGAGTTGAAAAATGTTACAAAATGAAATGCCTTTGTAAAAGACGAGTTTTCGTCCGAAACCGTGATACTTCGAACGAGATTGTCCATTTTGTACACGAAGTGCATCTAGTTTTTGTCGTAACCCTCTCAACTCTTTAGCACATGCTATGTGGGCCAAATGATGATACCATGCCTAATTTCAACCTTTTCAGATTTCATTTGTAGTGCTTATCAATTTCGGGATCATTTAGCTCAAAAAATCAGTAAATGCATTAAAATAGTCAATGAAGTCAGAAAGGCTTGAAAATTGAGGGCCTGCCTTCGAATGCTGCATACTAAACGCACAAAAAGTCTGGAGTTGAAATAAGTTCAAAAAATGAAATGTCGTTGTAACAGACGAGTTTTCGTCCGAAACCAAGATAGTTCGAAAGAGATTGTCCATTTTGTACACGAAGTGCATCCAGTTTTAGTCGTATCCCTCTCCACTAGTTAGCACATGCTATGTGGGTCAAATGATGATAACATGCCTAATTTCAACCATTTCAGAGTCCATTTGTAGTGCTTATAAATTTTAGGATCGTTTAGCTCAAAAAATCAGTAAATGCATGAAAAATAGCAAATGAAGTCAGAAAGGCTTTAAAATTGATGGCCTGCATTCGAATGGTGCATACTAAACACACAAAAAGTCTAGAGTTGAAATAAGTTAAAAAAATGAAATGCCTTGGTGACAGATGAGTTTTCGTCCGAAACCAAGATACTTCGAAAGAGATTGTCCATTTTGTACACGAAGTGCATCCAGTTTTTGTCGTATCCGTCTCAACTGGTTAGCACATGCTATGTGGGTGAAATGATGATACCATGCCAAATTTCAACCTTACCAGAGTCCATTTGTAGTGCTTATCAATTTCAGGATCATTTAGCTCAAAAAATCAGTAAATGCATGAAAAATAGCAAATGAAGCCAGAAAGGTTCGAAAATAGATGGCCTGCCTTTGAATGGTGCATACTGAACGCACATAAAGTCTAGAATTGAAATAAGTTTAAAAAATGAAACGCCTTTGTAACAGACGAGTTTTCGTCCGAAACGGTGATACTTCGAACGAGATTGTCCATTTTGTACACGAAGTGCATCTAGTTTTTGTCGTAACCCTCTCAACTCTTTAGCACATGCTATGTGGGTGAAATGATGATACCATGCCTAATTTCCTCCTTTTCAGATTTCATTTGTAGTGCTTATCAATTTCGGGATCATTTAGCTCAAAAAATTAGTAAATGCATTAAAAATAGTCAATGAAGTCAGAAAGGCTTGAAAATTGATGGCTTGCCTTCGAATGGTGCATACTGAATGCACAAAAAGTCTGGAGTTGAAATAAGTTTAAAAAATGAAATGCCTTTGTAATAGACGAGTTTTCGTCCGAAACCAAGATACTTCGAAAGAGATTGTCCATTTTGTACACGAAGTGCATCCAGTTTTAGTCGTATCCCTCTCCACTAGTTAGCACATGCTTTGTGGGTCAAATGATGATACCATGCCAAATTTCAACCATTTCAGAGTCCATTTGTAGTGCTTATCAATTTCAGGATCATTTAGCTCAAAAAATCAGTAAATGCATGAAAAATAGCAAATGAAGTCAGAAAGGCTGGAAAATTGATGGCCTGCCTTCGAATGGTGCATACTAAACACACAAAATGTCTGGAGGTTAAATAAGTTAAAAAAATGAAATGCCTTGGTGACAGACGAGTTTTCGTCCGAAACCAAGATAGTTCGAAAGAGATTGCCCATTTTGTACACGAAGTGCATCCAGTTTTTGTCGTATCCGTCTCAACTGGTTAGCACATGCTATGTGGGTGAAATGATGATACCATGCCAAATTTCAACCTTACTAGAGTCCAGTTGTAGTGCTTATCAATTTCAGGATCATTTAGCTCAAAAAATCAGTAAATGCATGAAAATAGCAAATGAAGCCAGAAAGGTTTGAAAATTGATGGCCTGCCTTTGAATGGTGCATACTGAACGCACATAAAGTCTGGAATTGAAATAAGTTTAAAAAATGAAACGCCTTTGTAACAGACGAGTTTTCGTCCGAAACCGTGATACTTCGAAAGAGATTGTCCATTTTGTACACGAAGTGCATCCAGTTTTTGTCGTATCTCACTCAACTGGTTAGCACATCCTATGTGGGTGAAATGATGATACCATGCCAAATTTCAACCTTTTCAGAGTTCATTTGTAGTGCTTATACATTTTAGGGTCATTTAGCTCAAAAAACCAATAACTCCATGAAAAATTGCAAATGAAGTCATAAAGGGTTGAAAATTGATGGCCTGCCTTCGAATGGTGCATACTGAATGAAAAAAAAGTCTGGAGTTGAAAGAAGTTTAAAAAATGAAATGCCTTTGTCACAGACGAGTTTTCTTTCGAAACCATGATACTTCGAAAGATATTGTCCATTTTGTAAACGAAGGTCATCTAGTTTTTTTCATAACCCTCTCAACTCTTTAGCACATGCTATGTGGGTGAAATGATGATACCATGCCAAAGTTGAACCTTTTCAGAGTTCATTTGTAGTGCTTATCAATTTCAGGATCATTTAGCTCAAAAAATCAGTAAATGCATGAAAAATAGCAAATGAAGTCAGAAAGGCTTGAAAATTGATGGCCTGCCTTCAAATGGTGCATACTAAACACACAAAAAGTATGGACTTGAAATAAGTTAAAAAAATGAAATGCCTTTGTAACAGACGAGTTTTCGTCCAAAACCGTGATACTTCGAAAGTGATTGTCCATTTTGTACACGAAGTGCATCCAGTTTTTGTCGTATCCCTCTCAACTGGTTAGCACGTGCTATGTGCGTGAAATGATGATACCATGCCTTTTATCAACCTTTTTAGAGTTCATTTGTAGTGCTTATCAATTTCAGGATCATTTAGCTCAAAAAATAAGTAGATGCATAAAAATGGGGAATCACGTCAGAAAGGCTTGAAAATTGATGGCCTGCCTTCGAATGGTGCATACTAAATGAACAAAAATTCTGGAGTTGAAAAATGTTACAAAATGAAATGCCTTTGTAACAGACGAGTTTTCGTCCGAAACCGTGATACTTCGAACGAGATTGTCCATTTTGTACACGAAGTGCATCTAGTTTTTGTCGTAACCCTCTCAACTCTTTAGCACATGCTATGTGGGCCAAATGATGACACCATGCCTAATTTCAACCTTTTCAGATTTCATTTGTAGTGCTTATCAATTTCGGGATCATTTAGCTCAAAAAATCAGTAAATGCATTAAAAATAGTCAATGAAGTCAGAAAGGCTTGAAAATTGAGGGCCTGCCTTCGAATGCTGCATACTAAACGCACAAAAAGTCTGGAGTTGAAATAAGTTCAAAAAATGAAATGTCGTTGTAACAGACGAGTTTTCGTCCGAAACCAAGATAGTTCGAAAGAGATTGTCCATTTTGTACACGAAGTGCATCCAGTTTTAGTCGTATCCCTCTCCACTAGTTAGCACATGCTATGTGGGTCAAATGATGATAACATGCCTAATTTCAACCATTTCAGAGTCCATTTGTAGTGCTTATAAATTTTAGGATCGTTTAGCTCAAAAAATCAGTAAATGCATGAAAAATAGCAAATGAAGTCAGAAAGGCTTTAAAATTGATGGCCTGCATTCGAATGGTGCATACTAAACACACAAAAAGTCTGGAGTTGAAATAAGTTAAAAAAATGAAATGCCTTGGTGACAGATGAGTTTTCGTCCGAAACCAAGATACTTCGAAAGAGATTGTCCATTTTGTACACGAAGTGCATCCAGTTTTTGTCGTATCCGTCTCAACTGGTTAGCACATGCTATGTGGGTGAAATGATGATACCATGCCAAATTTCAACCTTACCAGAGTCCATTTGTAGTGCTTATCAATTTCAGGATCATTTAGCTCAAAAAATCAGTAAATGCATGAAAAATAGCAAATGAAGCCAGAAAGGTTCGAAAATAGATGGCCTGCCTTTGAATGGTGCATACTGAACGCACATAAAGTCTAGAATTGAAATGAGTTTAAAAAATGAAACGCCTTTGTAACAGACGAGTTTTCGTCCGAAACGGTGATACTTCGAACGAGATTGTCCATTTTGTACACGAAGTGCATCTAGTTTTTGTCGTAACCCTCTCAACTCTTTAGCACATGCTATGTGGGTGAAATGATGGTACCATGCCTAATTTCAACCTTTTCAGATTTCATTTGTAGTGCTTATCAATTTCGGGATCATTTAGCTCAAAAAATTAGTAAATGCATTAAAAATAGTCAATGAAGTCAGAAAGGCTTGAAAATTGATGGCTTGCCTTCGAATGGTGCATACTGAATGCACAAAAAGTCTGGAGTTGAAATAAGTTTAAAAAATGAAATGCCTTTGTAACAGACGAGTTTTCGTCCGAAACCAAGATACTTCGAAAGAGATTGTCCATTTTGTACACGAAGTGCATCCAGTTTTAGTCGTATCCCTCTCCACTAGTTAGCACATGCTTTGTGGGTCAAATGATGATACCATGCCAAATTTCAACGATTTCAGAGTCCATTTGTAGTGCTTATCAATTTCAGGATCATTTAGCTCAAAAAATCAGTAAATGCATGAAAAATAGCAAATGAAGTCAGAAAGGCTGGAAAATTGATGGCCTGCCTTCGAATGGTGCATACTAAACACACAAAATGTCTGGAGGTTAAATAAGTTAAAAAATATGAAATGCCTTGGTGACAGACGAGTTTTCGTCCGAAACCAAGATAGTTCGAAAGAGATTGCCCATTTTGTACACGAAGTGCATCCAGTTTTTGTCGTATCCGTCTCAACTGGTTAGCACATGCTATGTGGGTAAAATGATGATACCATGCCAAATTTCAACCTTACCAGAGTCCAGTTGTAGTGCTTATCAATTTCAGGATCATTTAGCTCAAAAAATCAGTAAATGCATGAAAATAGCAAATGAAGCCAGAAAGGTTTGAAAATTGATGGCCTGCCTTTGAATGGTGCATACTGAACGCACATAAAGTCTGGAATTGAAATAAGTTTAAAAAATGAAACGCCTTTGTAACAGACGAGTTTTCGTCCGAAACCGTGATACTTCGAAAGAGATTGTCCATTTTGTACACGAAGTGCATCCAGTTTTTGTCGTATCTCACTCAACTGGTTAGCACATCCTATGTGGGTGAAATGATGATACCATGCCAAATTTCAACCTTTTCAGAGTTCATTTGTAGTGCTTATAAATTTTAGGGTCATTTAGCTCAAAAAACCAATAACTCCATGAAAAATTGCAAATGAAGTCATAAAGGGTTGAAAATTGATGGCCTGCCTTCGAATGGTGCATACTGAATGAAAAAAAAGTCTGGAGTTGAAAGAAGTTTAAAAAATGAAATGCCTTTGTCACAGACGAGTTTTCTTTCGAAACCATGATACTTCGAAAGATATTGTCCATTTTGTAAACGAAGGTCATCTAGTTTTTTTCATAACCCTCTCAACTCTTTAGCACATGCTATGTGGGTGAAATGATGATACCATGCCAAAGTTGAACCTTTTCAGAGTTCATTTGTAGTGCTTATCAATTTCAGGATCATTTAGCTCAAAAAATCAGTAAATGCATGAAAAATAGCAAATGAAGTCAGAAAGGCTTGAAAATTGATGGCCTGGCTTCGAATGGTGCATACTAAACACACAAAATGTCTGGAGGTTAAATAAGTTAAAAAATATGAAATGCCTTGGTGACAGACGAGTTTTCGTCCGAAACCAAGATAGTTCGAAAGAGATTGCCCATTTTGTACACGAAGTGCATCCAGTTTTTGTCGTATCCGTCTCAACTGGTTAGCACATGCTATGTGGGTAAAATGATGATACCATGCCAAATTTCAACCTTACCAGAGTCCAGTTGTAGTGCTTATCAATTTCAGGATCATTTAGCTCAAAAAATCAGTAAATGCATGAAAATAGCAAATGAAGCCAGAAAGGTTTGAAAATTGATGGCCTGCCTTTGAATGGTGCATACTGAACGCACATAAAGTCTGGAATTGAAATAAGTTTAAAAAATGAAACGCCTTTGTAACAGACGAGTTTTCGTCCGAAACCGTGATACTTCGAAAGAGATTGTCCATTTTGTACACGAAGTGCATCCAGTTTTTGTCGTATCTCACTCAACTGGTTAGCACATCCTATGTGGGTGAAATGATGATACCATGCCAAATTTCAACCTTTTCAGAGTTCATTTGTAGTGCTTATAAATTTTAGGGTCATTTAGCTCAAAAAACCAATAACTCCATGAAAAATTGCAAATGAAGTCATAAAGGGTTGAAAATTGATGGCCTGCCTTCGAATGGTGCATACTGAATGAAAAAAAAGTCTGGAGTTGAAAGAAGTTTAAAAAATGAAATGCCTTTGTCACAGACGAGTTTTCTTTCGAAACCATGATACTTCGAAAGATATTGTCCATTTTGTAAACGAAGGTCATCTAGTTTTTTTCATAACCCTCTCAACTCTTTAGCACATGCTATGTGGGTGAAATGATGATACCATGCCAAAGTTGAACCTTTTCAGAGTTCATTTGTAGTGCTTATCAATTTCAGGATCATTTAGCTCAAAAAATCAGTAAATGCATTAAAAATAGTCAATGAAGTCAGAAAGGCTTGAAAATTGAGGGCCTGCCTTCGAATGCTGCATACTAAACGCACAAAAAGTCTGGAGTTGAAATAAGTTCAAAAAATGAAATGTCGTTGTAACAGACGAGTTTTCGTCCGAAACCAAGATAGTTCGAAAGAGATTGTCCATTTTGTACACGAAGTGCATCCAGTTTTAGTCGTATCCCTCTCCACTAGTTAGCACATGCTATGTGGGTCAAATGATGATAACATGCCTAATTTCAACCATTTCAGAGTCCATTTGTAGTGCTTATAAATTTTAGGATCGTTTAGCTCAAAAAATCAGTAAATGCATGAAAAATAGCAAATGAAGTCAGAAAGGCTTTAAAATTGATGGCCTGCATTCGAATGGTGCATACTAAACACACAAAAAGTCTGGAGTTGAAATAAGTTAAAAAAATGAAATGCCTTGGTGACAGATGAGTTTTCGTCCGAAACCAAGATACTTCGAAAGAGATTGTCCATTTTGTACACGAAGTGCATCCAGTTTTTGTCGTATCCGTCTCAACTGGTTAGCACATGCTATGTGGGTGAAATGATGATACCATGCCAAATTTCAACCTTACCAGAGTCCATTTGTAGTGCTTATCAATTTCAGGATCATTTAGCTCAAAAAATCAGTAAATGCATGAAAAATAGCAAATGAAGCCAGAAAGGTTCGAAAATAGATGGCCTGCCTTTGAATGGTGCATACTGAACGCACATAAAGTCTAGAATTGAAATGAGTTTAAAAAATGAAACGCCTTTGTAACAGACGAGTTTTCGTCCGAAACGGTGATACTTCGAACGAGATTGTCCATTTTGTACACGAAGTGCATCTAGTTTTTGTCGTAACCCTCTCAACTCTTTAGCACATGCTATGTGGGTGAAATGATGATACCATGCCTAATTTCAACCTTTTCAGATTTCATTTGTAGTGCTTATCAATTTCGGGATCATTTAGCTCAAAAAATTAGTAAATGCATTAAAAATAGTCAATGAAGTCAGAAAGGCTTGAAAATTGATGGCTTGCCTTCGAATGGTGCATACTGAATGCACAAAAAGTCTGGAGTTGAAATAAGTTTAAAAAATGAAATGCCTTTGTAACAGACGAGTTTTCGTCCGAAACCAAGATACTTCGAAAGAGATTGTCCATTTTGTACACGAAGTGCATCCAGTTTTAGTCGTATCCCTCTCCACTAGTTAGCACATGCTTTGTGGGTCAAATGATGATACCATGCCAAATTTCAACGATTTCAGAGTCCATTTGTAGTGCTTATCAATTTCAGGATCATTTAGCTCAAAAAATCAGTAAATGCATGAAAAATAGCAAATGAAGTCAGAAAGGCTGGAAAATTGATGGCCTGCCTTCGAATGGTGCATACTAAACACACAAAATGTCTGGAGGTTAAATAAGTTAAAAAATATGAAATGCCTTGGTGACAGACGAGTTTTCGTCCGAAACCAAGATAGTTCGAAAGAGATTGCCCATTTTGTACACGAAGTGCATCCAGTTTTTGTCGTATCCGTCTCAACTGGTTAGCACATGCTATGTGGGTAAAATGATGATACCATGCCAAATTTCAACCTTACCAGAGTCCAGTTGTAGTGCTTATCAATTTCAGGATCATTTAGCTCAAAAAATCAGTAAATGCATGAAAATAGCAAATGAAGCCAGAAAGGTTTGAAAATTGATGGCCTGCCTTTGAATGGTGCATACTGAACGCACATAAAGTCTGGAATTGAAATAAGTTTAAAAAATGAAACGCCTTTGTAACAGACGAGTTTTCGTCCGAAACCGTGATACTTCGAAAGAGATTGTCCATTTTGTACACGAAGTGCATCCAGTTTTTGTCGTATCTCACTCAACTGGTTAGCACATCCTATGTGGGTGAAATGATGATACCATGCCAAATTTCAACCTTTTCAGAGTTCATTTGTAGTGCTTATAAATTTTAGGGTCATTTAGCTCAAAAAACCAATAACTCCATGAAAAATTGCAAATGAAGTCATAAAGGGTTGAAAATTGATGGCCTGCCTTCGAATGGTGCATACTGAATGAAAAAAAAGTCTGGAGTTGAAAGAAGTTTAAAAAATGAAATGCCTTTGTCACAGACGAGTTTTCTTTCGAAACCAGGATACTTCGAAAGATATTGTCCATTTTGTAAACGAAGGTCATCTAGTTTTTTTCATAACCCTCTCAACTCTTTAGCACATGCTATGTGGGTGAAATGATGATACCATGCCAAAGTTGAACCTTTTCAGAGTTCATTTGTAGTGCTTATCAATTTCAGGATCATTTAGCTCAAAAAATCAGTAAATGCATGAAAAATAGCAAATGAAGTCAGAAAGGCTTGAAAATTGATGGCCTGCCTTCAAATGGTGCATACTAAACACACAAAAAGTATGGACTTGAAATAAGTTAAAAAAATGAAATGACTTTGTAACAGACGAGTTTTCGTCCAAAACCGTGATACTTCGAAAGTGATTGTCCATTTTGTACACGAAGTGCATCCAGTTTTTGTCGTATCCCTCTCAACTGGTTAGCACGTGCTATGTGCGTGAAATGATGATACCATGCCTTTTATCAACCTTTTTAGAGTTCATTTGTAGTGCTTATCAATTTCAGGATCATTTAGCTCAAAAAATAAGTAGATGCATAAAAATGGGGAATCACGTCAGAAAGGCTTGAAAATTGATGGCCTGCCTTCGAATGGTGCATACTAAATGCACAAAAATTCTGGAGTTGAAAAATGTTACAAAATGAAATGCCTTTGTAACAGACGAGTTTTCGTCCGAAACCGTGATACTTCGAACGAGATTGTCCATTTTGTACACGAAGTGCATCTAGTTTTTGTCGTAACCCTCCCAACTCTTTAGCACATGCTATGTGGGCCAAATGATGATACCATGCCTAATTTCAACCTTTTCGGATTTCATTTGTAGTGCTTATCAATTTCGGGATCATTTAGCTCAAAAAATCAGTAAATGCATTAAAAATAGTCAATGAAGTCAGAAAGGCTTGAAAATTGATGGCCTGCCTTCGAATGGTGCATACTAAACGCACAAAAAGTCTGGAGTTGAAATAAGTTCAAAAAATGAAATGCCGTTGTAACAGACGAGTTTTCATCCAAAACCAAGATACTTCGAAAGAGATTGTCCATTTTGTACACGAAGTGCATGCAGTTTCAGTCGTATCCCTCTCCACTAGTTAGCACATGCTATGTGGGTCAAATGATGATACCATGCCTAATTTCAACCATTTTAGAGTCCATTTGTAGTGCTTATCAATTTTAGGATCGTTTAGCTCAAAAAACAGTAAATGCATGAAAAATAGCAAATGAAGTCAGAAAGGCTTTAAAATTGATGGCCTGCCTTCGAATGGTGCATACTAAACACACAAAAAGTCTGGAGTTGAAATAAGTTAAAAAAATGAAATGCCTTGGTGACAGATGAGTTTTCGTCCGAAACCAAGATACTTCGAAAGAGATTGTCCATTTTGTACACGAAGTGCATCCAGTTTTTGTCGTATCCGTCTCAACTGGTTAGCACATGCTATGTGGGTGAAATGATGATACCATGCCAAATTTCAACCTTACCAGAGTCCATTTGTAGTCCTTATCAATTTCAGGATCATTTAGCTCAACAAATCAGTAAATGCATGAAAAATAGCAAATGAAGCCAGAAAGGTTCGAAAATTGATGGCCTGCCTTTGAATGGTGCATACTGAACGCACATAAAGTCTAGAATTGAAATGAGTTTAAAAAATGAAACGCCTTTGTAACAGACGAGTTTTCGTCCGAAACCGTGATACTTCGAACGAGATTGTCCATTTTGTACACGAAGTGCATCTAGTTTTTGTCGTAACCCTCTCAACTCTTTAGCACATGCTATGTGGGCCAACTGATGATACCATGCCTTTTATCAACCTTTTTAGAGTTCATTTGTAGTGCTTATCAATTTCAGGATCATTTAGCTCAAAAAATAAGTAGATGCATAAAAATAGGGAATCACGTCAGAAAGGCTTGAAAATTGATGGCCTGCCTTCGAATGGTGCATAGTTAACGCACAAAAATTCTGGAGTGGAAAAATGTTACAAAATGAAATGCCTTTGTAACAGACGTGTTTTCGTCCGAAACCGTGATACTTCGAACGAGATTGTCCATTTTGTACACGAAGTGCATCTAGTTTTTGTCGTAACCCTATCAACCCTTTAGCACATGCTATGTGGGCCAAATGATGATACCATGCCTAATTTCAACCTTTTCAGATTTCATTTGTAGTGCTTATCAATTTCGGGATCATTTAGCTCAAAAAATCAGTAAATGCATTAAAAATAGTCAATGAAGTCAGAAAGGCTTGAAAATTGATGGCCTGCCTTCGAATGGTGCATACTAAACGCACAAAAAGTCTGGAGTTGAAATAAGTTCAAAAAATGAAATGCCATTGTAACAGACGAGTTTTCGTCCGAAACCAAGATACTTCGAAAGAGATTGTCCATTTTGTACACGAAGTGCATCCAGTTTTAGTCGTATCCCTCTCCACTAGTTAGCACATGCTTTGTGGGTCAAATGATGATACCATGCCTAATTTCAACCATTTCAGAGTCCATTTGTAGTGCTTATAAATTTTAGGATCGTTTAGCTCAAAAAATCAGTAAATGCATGAAAAATAGCAAATGAAGTCAGAAAGGCTTTAAAATTGATGGCCTGCCTTCGAATGGTGCATACTAAACACACAAAAAGTCTGGAGTTGAAATAAGTAAAAAAAATGAAATGCCTTGGTGACAGATGAGTTTTCGTCCGAAACCAAGATACTTCGAAAGAGATTGTCCATTTTGTACACGAAGTGCATCCAGTTTTTGTCGTATCCGTCTCAACTGGTTAGCACATGCTATGTGGGTGAAATGATGATACCATGCCAAATTTCAACCTTACCAGAGTCCATTTGTAGTGCTTATCAATTTCAGGATCATTTAGCTCAAAAAATCAGTAAATGCATGAAAAATAGCAAATGAAGCCAGAAAGGTTCGAAAATTGATGGCCTGCCTTTGAATGGTGCATACTGACCGCACATAAAGTCTAGAATTGAAATAAGTTTAAAAAATGAAACGCCTTTGTAACAGACGAGTTTTCGTCCGAAACCGTGATACTTCGAACGAGATTGTCCATTTTGTACATGAAGTGCATCTAGTTTTTGTCGTAACCCTCTCAACTCTTTAGCACATGCTATGTGGGTGAAATGATGATACCATGCCTAATTTCAACCTTTTCAGATTTCATTTGTAGTGCTTATCAATTTCGGGATCATGTAGCTCAAAAAATCAGTAAATGCATTAAAAATAGTCAATGAAGTCAGAAAGGCTTGAAAATTGATGGCTTGCCTTCGAATGGTGCATACTGAATGCACAAAAAGTCTGGAGTTGAAATAAGTTTAAAAAATGAAATGCCTTTGTAACAGACGAGTTTTCGTCCGAAACCAAGATACTTCGAAAGAGATTGTCCATTTTGTACACGAAGTGCATCCAGTTTTAGTCGTATCCCTCTCCACTAGTTAGCACATGCTATGTGGGTCAAATGATGATACCATGCCTAATTTCAACCATTTCAGAGTCCATTTGTAGTGCTTATCAATTTTAGGATCGTTTAGCTCAAAAAATCAGTAAATGCATGAAAAATAGCAAATGAAGTGAGAAAGGCATTAAAATTGATGGCCTGCCTTCGAATGGTGCATACTAAACACACAAAAAGTCTGGAGTTGAAATAAGTTAAAAAAATGAAATGCCTGGTGACAGATGAGTTTTCGTCCGAAACCAAGATACTTCGAAAGAGATTGTCCATTTTGTACACGAAGTGAATCCAGTTTTTGTCGTATCCGTCTCAACTGGTTAGCACATGCTATGTGGGTGAAATGATGATACCATGCCAAATTTCAACCTTACCAGAGTCCATTTGTAGTGCTTATCAATTTCAGGATCATTTAGCTCAAAAAATCAGTAAATGCATGAAAAATAGCAAATGAAGCCAGAAAGGTTCGAAAATTGATGGCCTGCCTTTGAATGGTGCATACTGAACGCACATAAAGTCTAGAATTGAAATGAGTTTAAAAAATGAAACGCCTTTGTAACAGACGAGTTTTCGTCCGAAACCGTGATACTTCGAACGAGATTGTCCATTTTGTACACGAAGTGCATCTAGTTTTTGTCGTAACCCTCTCAACTCTTTAGCACATGCTATGTGGGCCAACTGATGATACCATGCCCTTTATCAACCTTTTTAGAGTTCATTTGTAGTGCTTATCAATTTCAGGATCATTTAGCTCAAAAAATAAGTAGATGCATAAAAATAGGGAATCACGTCAGAAAGGCTTGAAAATTGATGGCCTGCCTTCGAATGGTGCATACTAAACGCACAAAAATTCTGGAGTTGAAAAATGTAACAAAATGAAATGCCTTTGTAACAGACGTGTTTTCGTCCGAAACCGTGATACTTCGAACGAGATTGTCCATTTTGTACACGAAGTGCATCTAGTTTTTGTCGTAACCCTCTCAACTCTTTAGCACATGCTATGTGGGCCAAATGATGATACCATGCCTAATTTCAACCTTTTCAGATTTCATTTGTAGTGCTTATCAATTTCGGGATCATTTAGCTCAAAAAATGAGTAAATGCATTAAAAATAGTCAATGAAGTCAGAAAGGCTTGAAAATTGATGGCCTGCCTTCGAATGATGCATACTAAATGCACAAAAAGTCTGGAGTTGAAATAAGTTCAAAAAATGAAATGTCGTTGTAACAGACGAGTTTTCGTGCGAAACCAAAATACTTCGAAAGAGATTGTCCATTTTGTACACGAAGTGCATCCAGTTTTAGTCGTATCCCTCTCCACTAGTTAGCACATGCTATGTGGGTCAAATGATGATACCATGCCTAATTTCAACCATTTCAGAGTCCATTTGTAGTGCTTATCAATTTTAGGATCGTTTAGCTCAAAAAATCAGTAAATGCATGAAAAATAGCAAATGAAGTCAGAAAGGCTTTAAAATTGATGGCCTGCCTTCGAATGGTGCATACTAAACACACAAAAAGTCTGGAGTTGAAATAAGTTAAAAAATGAAATGCCTTGGTGACAGATGAGTTTTCGTCCGAAACCAAGATACTTCGAAAGAGATTGTCCATTTTGTACACGAAGTGCATCCAGTTTTTGTCGTATCCGTCTCAACTGGTTAGCACATGCTATGTGGGTGAAATGATGATACCATGCCAAATTTCAACCTTACCAGAGTCCATTTGTAGTGCTTATCAATTTCAGGATCATTTAGCTAAAAAAATCAGTAAATGCATGAAAAATAGCAAATGAAGCCAGAAAGGTTCGAAAATTGATGGCCTGCCTTTGAATGGTGCATACTGAACGCACATAAAGTCTAGAATTGAAATAAGTTTAAAAAATGAAACGCCTTTGTAACAGACGAGTTTTCGTCCGAAACCGTGATACTTCGAACGAGATTGTCCATTTTGTACACGAAGTGCATCTAGTTTCTGTCGTAACCCTCTCAACTCTTTAGCACATGCTATGTGGGCCAATTTATGATACCATGCCTTTTATCAACCTTTTTAGAGTTCATTTGTAGTGCTTATCAATTTCAGGATCATTTAGCTCAAAAAATAAGTAGATGCATAAAAATAGGGAATCACGTTAGAAAGGCTTGAAAATTGATGGCCTGCCTTTGAATGGTGCATACTGAACGCACATAAAGTCTAGAATTGAAATAAGTTTAAAAAATGAAACGCCTTTGTAACAGACGAGTTTTCGTCCGAAACCGTGATACTTCGAACGAGATTGTCCATTTTGTACACGAAGTGCATCTAGTTTTTGTCGTAACCCTCTCAACTCTTTAGCACATGCTATGTGGGTGAAATGATGATACCAAGCCTAATTTCAACCTTTTCAGATTTCATTTGTAGTGCTTATCAATTTCAGGATCATTTAGCTCAAAAAAATCAGTAAATGCATTAAATATAGTCAATGAAGTCAGAAAGGCTTGAAAATTGATGGCTTGCCTTCGAATGGTGCATACTAAATGCACAAAAAGTCTGGAGTTGAAATAAGTTCAAAAAATGAATTGCCTTTGTAACAGACGAGTTTTCGTCCGAAACCAAGATACTTCGAAAGAGATTGTCCATTTTGTACACGAAGTGCATCCAGTTTTAGTCGTATCCCTCTCCACTAGTTAGCACATGCTATGTGGGTCAAATGATGATACCATGCCTAATTTCAACCATTTCAGCGTCCATTTGTAGTGCTTATCAATTTCAGGATCATTTAGCTCAAAAAATCAGTAAATGCATGAAAAATAGCAAATGAAGTCAGAAAGGCTTGAAAATTGATGGCCTGCCTTCGAATGGTGCATACTAAACACACAAAAATTCTGGAGTTGAAATAAGTTAAAAAAATGAAATGCCTTGGTGACAGACGAGTTTTCGTCCGAAACCAAGATACTTCGAAAGATATTGCCCATTTTGTACACGAAGTGCATCCAGTTTTTGTCGTATCCGTCTCAACTGGTTAGCACATGCTATGTGGGTGAAATGATGATACCATGCCAAATTTCAACCTTACCAGAGTCCATTTGTAGTGCTTATCAATTTCAGGATCATTTAGCTCAAAAAATCAGTAAATGCATGAAAAATAGCAAATGAAGCCAGAAAGGTTTGAAAATTGATGGCCTGCCTTTGAATGGTGCATACTGAACGCACATAAAGTCTGGAATTGAAATAAGTTTAAGAAATGAAACGTCTTTGTAACAGATGAATTTTCGTCCGAAACCGTGATACTTCGAAAGAGATTGTCCATTTTGTACACGAAGTGCATCCAGTTTTTGTCATATCCCTCTCAACTAGTTAGCACATGCTATGTGGGTGAAATGATGATACCATGCAAAATTTCAACCTTTTCAGAGTTCATTTGTAGTGCTTATAAATTTTAGGGTCATTTAGCTCAAAAAAACCAATAACTCCATGAAAAATTGCAAATGAAATCATAAAGGGTTGAAAATTGATGGCCTGCCTTCGAATGGTGCATACTGAATGAAAAAAAAGTCTCGAGTTGAAAGAAGTTTGAAAAATGAAATGCCTTTGTCACAGACGAGTTTTCGTTCGAAACCATGATACTTCGAAAGATATTGTCCATTTTGTAAACGAAGTGCATCCAGTTTTTGTCATAACCCTCTGAACTCTTTAGCACATGCTATGTGGGTGAAATGATGATACCATGCCAAAGTTGAACCTTTTCAGAGTTCATTTGTAGTGCTTATCAATTTCAGGATCATTTAGCTAAAAAAATCAGTAAATGCATGAAAAATAGCAAATGAAGTTAGAAAGGCTGAAAAATTGATGGCCTACCTTCGAATGGTGCATACTAAACACACAAAAAGTATGGACTTGAAATAAGTTAAAAAAATGAAATGCTTTTGTAACAGACGAGTTTTCGTCCAAAACCGTGATACTTCGAAAGTGATTGTCCATTTTGTACACGAAGTGCATCCAGTTTTTGTCGTATCCCTCTCAACTGGTTAGCACGTGCTATGTGCGTGCAATGATGATACCATGCCTTTTATCAACCTTTTTAGAGTTCATTTGTAGTGCTTATCAATTTCAGGATCATTTAGCTCAAAAAATAAGTAGATGCTTAAAAATAGCAAATGACGTCAGAAAGGCTTGAAAATTGATGGCCTGCCTTCGAATGGTGCATACTAAACGCGCAAAAATTCTGTAGTTGAAAAATGTTAAAAAATGAAATGCCTTTGTAACAGACGAGTTTTCGTCCGAAACCGTGATACTTCGAACGAGATTGTCCATTTTGTACACGAAGTGCATCTAGTTTTTGTCGTAACCCTCTCAACTCTTTAGCACATGCTATGTGGGTGAAATGATGATACCATGCCTAATTTCAACCTTTTCAGATTTCAGTTGTAGTGCTTATCAATTTCGGGATCATTTAGCTCAAAAAATCAGTAAATGCATTAAAAATAGTCAATGAAGTCAGAAAGGCTTGAAAATTGATGGCCTGCCTTCGAATGGTGCATACTAAATGCACAAAAAGTCTGGAGTTGAAATAAGATCAAAAAATGAAATGCCTTTGTAACAGACGAGTTTTCGTCCGAAACCAAGATACTTCGAAAGAGATTGTCCATTTTGTACACGAAGTGCATCCAGTTTTAGTCGTATCCCTCTCCACTAGTTAGCACATGCTATGTGGGTCAAATGATGATACCATGCCTAATTTCCACCATTTCACAGTCCATTTGTAGTGCTTATCAATTTCAGGATCATTTAGCTCAAAAAATCAGTAAATGCATGAAAATAGCAAATGAAGTCAGAAAGGCTTGAAAATTGATGGCCTGCCTTCGAATGGTGCATACTAAACACACAAAAATTCTGGAGTTGAAATAAGTTAAAAAAATGAAATGCCTTGGTGAGAGACGAGTTTTCATCCGAAACCAAGATACTTCGAAAGAGATTGCCCATTTTGTACACGAAGTGCATCCAGTTTTTGACGTATCCGTCTCAACTGGTTAGCACACGCTATGTGGGTGAAATGATGATACCATGCCAAATTTCAACCTTACCAGAGTCCATTTGTAGTGCTTATCAATTTCAGGATCATTTAGCTCAAAAAATCAGTAAATGCATGAAAAATAGCAAATGAAGCCAGAAAGGTTTGAAAATTGATGGCCTGCCTTTGAATGGTGCATACTGAACGCACATAAAGTCTGGAATTGAAATAAGTTTAAAAAATGAAACGTCTTTGTAACAGATGAGTTTTCGTCTGAAACCGTGATACTTCGAAAGAGATTGTCCATTTTGTACACGAAGTGCATCCAGTTTTTGTCGTATCCCTCTGAACTAGTTAGCACATGCTATGTGGGTGAAATGATGATACCATGCCAAATTTCAACCTTTTCAGAGTTCATTTGTAGTGCTTATAAATTTTAGGGTCATTTAGCTCAAAAAAAACAATAACTCCATGAAAAATTGCAAATGAAATCATAAAGGGTTGAAAATTGATGGCCTGCCTTCGAATGGTGCATACTAAATGAAAAAAAGTCTCGAGTTGAAAGAAGTTTAAAAAATGAACTGCCTTTGTCACAGACGAGTTTTCGTTCGAAACCATGATAATTCGAAAGATATTGTCCATTTTGTAAACGAAGTGCATCCAGTTTTTGTCATAACCCTCTCAACTCTTTAGCACATGCTATGTGGGTGAAATGATGATACCATGCCAAAGTTGAACCTTTTTAGAGTTCAATTGTAGTGCTTATCAATTTCAGGATCATTTAGCTCAAAAAATCAGTAAATGCATGAAAAATAGCAAATGAAGGTACAAAGGCTTGAAAATTGATGGCCTGCCTTCGAATGGTGCATACTAAACACACAAAAAGTATGGACTTGAAATAAGTTAAAAAATGAAATGCCTTTGTAACAGACGAGTTTTCGTCCAAAACCGTGATACTTCGAAAGTGTTTGTCCATTTTGTACACGAAGTGCATCTTGTTTTTGTCGTATCCCTCTCAACTGGTTAGCACGTGCTATGTGCGTGAAATGATGATACCATGCCTTTTATCAACCTTTTTAGAGTTCGTTTGTAGTGCTTATCAATTTCAGGATCATTTAGCTCAAAAAATAAGTAGATGCATAAAAATAGCAAATGACGTCACAAAGGCTTGAAAATTGATGGCCTGCCTTCGAATGGTGCATACTAAACGCACAAAAATTGTGGAGTTGAAAAATGTTAAAAAATGAAATGCCTTTGTAACAGACGAGTTTTCGTCCGAAACCGTGATACTTCGAACGCGATTGTCCATTTTGTACACGAAGTGCATCTAGTTTTTGTCGTAACCCTCTCAACTCTTTAGCACATGCTATGTGGGTGAAATGATGATACCATGCCTAATTTCAACCTTTTCAGATTTCATTTATAGTGCTTATCAATTTCGGGATCATTTAGCTCAAAAAATCAGTAAATGCATTAAAAATAGTAAATGAAGTCGGAAAGGCTTGAAAATGGATGGCCTGCCTTCAAATGGTGCATACTAAACACACAAAAAGTCTGGAGTTGAAATAAGTTCAAAAAATGAAATGCCTTTGTAACAGACGAGTTTTCGTCCGAAACCAAGATACTTCGAAAGAGATTGTCCATTTTGTACACGAAGTGCATCCAGTTTTAGTCGTATCCCTCTCCACTAGTTAGCACATGCTATGTGGGTCAAATGATGATACCATGCCTAATTTCAACCATTTCAGAGTCCATTTGTAGTGCTTATCAATTTCAAGATAATTTAGCTCAAAAAATCAGTAAATGCATGAAAAATAGCAAATGAAGTCAGAAAGGCTTGAAAATTGATGGCCTGCCTTGCAATGGTGCATACTGAATGCACAAAAAGTCTGGAGTGGAAATAAGTTTAAAAAAATGAAATGCCTTTGTAACAGACGAGTTTTCGTCCGAAACCGTGATACTTCGAAAAAAATTGTCCATTTTGTACACGAAGTTCATCCGGTTTTTGTCGTAACCCTCTCAACTCTTTAGCACATGCTTTGTGGGTGAAATGATGATACCATGCCTGATTTCAACCTTACTAGAGTCCATTTGTAGTGCTTATCAATTTCAGGATCATGTAGCTCAAAAAATCACTAAATGCATGAAAAATTGCAAATGAAGTCATAAAGGGTTGAAAATTGATGGCCTGCCTTCGAATGGTGCATACTGAATGAAAAAAAGGCTGGAGTTGAAAGAAGTTTAAAAAATGAAATGCCTTTGTCACAGACGTGTTTTCGTTCGAAACCGTGATACTTCGAAAGATATTGTCCATTTTGTAAACGAAGTGCATCCAATTTTTGTCATAACCCTCTCAACTCTTTAGCACATGCTATGTGGGTGAAATGATGATACCATGCCAAAGTTGAACCTTTTCAGAGTTCATTTGTAGTGCTTATCAATTTCCAGGATCATTTAGGTCAAAAAATCAGTAAATGCATGCAAAATAGCAAATGAAGTCAGAAAGGCTTGAAAATTGATGGCCTGCCTTCGAATGGTGCATACTAAACACACAAAAAGTATGGACTTGAAATAAGTTAAAAAATGAAATGCCTTTGTAACAGACGAGTTTTCGTGCAAAACCGTGATACTTCGAAAGTGATTGTCCATTTCGTACACGAAGTGCATCCAGTTTTTGTCGTATCCCTCTCAACTGGTTAGCACGTGCTATGTGCGTGAAATGATGATACCATGCCTTTCATCAACCTTTTTAGAGTTCAGTTGTAGTGCTTATCAATTTCAGGATCATTTAGCTCAAAAAATAAGTAGATGCATAAAAATAGCAAATGACGTCAGAAAGGCTTGAAAATTGATGGCCTGCCTTCGAATGGTGCATACTAAACGCACAAAAATTCTGGAGTTGAAAAATGTTAAAAAATGAAATGCCTTTGTAACAGACGAGTTTTCGTCCGAAACCGTGATACTTCGGACGAGATTGTCCATTTTGTACACGAAGTGCATCTAGTTTTTGTCGTAACCCTCTCAACTCTTTAGCACATGCTATGTGGGTGAAATGATGATACCATGCCTAATTTCAACCTTTTCAGATTTCATTTGTAGGGCTTATCAATTTCGGGATCATTTAGCTCAAAAAATCAGTAAATGCATTAAAAATAGTAAATGAAGTCAGAAAGGCTTGAAAATTGATGGCCTGCCTTCGAATGGTGCATACTAAACGCACAAAAAGTCTGGAGTTGAAATAAGTTCAAAAAATGAAATGCCTTTGTAACAGACGAGTTTTCGTACGAAACCAAGATACTTCGCAAGAGATTGTCCATTTTGTACACGAAGTGCATCCAGTTTTAGTCGTATCCCTCTCCACTAGTTAGCACATGCTATGTGGGTCAAATCATGATACCATGCCTAATTTCAACCATTTCAGAGTCCATTTGTAGTGCTTATCAATTTCAGGTCAAAAAATCAGTAAATGCATGAAAAATAGAAATGAAGTCAGAAAGGCTTGAAAATTGATGGCCTGCCTTGCAATGGTGCATACTGAATGCACAAAAACTCTGGAGTGGAAATAAGTTTAGAAAAAGGAAATGCCTTTGTAACAGACGAGTTTTCGTCCGAAACCGTGATACTCCGAAAGAGATTGTCCATTTTGTACACGATGTTCATCCGGTTTTTGTCGTAACCCTCTCAACTCTTTAGCACATGCTTTGTGGGTGAAATGATGATACCATGCCTGATTTCAACCTTACCAGAGTCCATTTGTAGTTCTTATCAATTTCAGGATCATGTAGCTCACAAAATCAGTAAATGCGTGAAAAATAGCAAATGAAGTTAGAAAGGCTTGAAAATTGATGGCCTGCCTTCGAATGGTGCATACTAAACACACAACAAGTATGGCGTTGAAATAAGTTACAAAAATGAAATGCCTTTGTCACAGACGAGTTTTCGTTCGAAACCGTGATACTTCGAACGAGATTGTCCATTTTGTACACGAAGTGCATCTAGTTTTTGTGGTAACCCTCTCAACTCTTTAGCACATGCCATGTGGGTGAAATGATGATACCATGCCTAATTTCAACCTTCTCAGATTTCATTTGTAGTGCTTATCAATTTCGGGATCATTTAGCTCAAAAAATCAGTAAATGCATTAAAAATAGTAAATGAAGTCAGAAAGGCTTGAAAATTGATGGCCTGCCTTCGAATGGTGCATACTAAACGCACAAAAAGTCTGGAGTTGAAATAAGTTCAAAAAATGAAATGCCTTTGTAACAGACGAGTTTTCGCCCGAAACCAAGATACTTCGAAAGAGATTGTCCATTTTGTACACGAAGTGCATCCAGTTTTAGTCGTATCCCTCTCCACTAGTTAGCACATGCTATGTGGGTCAAATGATGATACCATGCCTAATTTCAACCATTTCAGAGTCCATTTGTAGTGCTTATCAATTTCAGGATAATTTAGCTCAAAAAATCAGTAAATGCATGAAAAATAGCAAGTGAAGTCAGAAAGGCTTGAAAATTGATGGCCTGCCTTGCGATGGTGCATACTGAATGCACAAAAAGTCTGGAGTGGAAATAAGTTTAAAAAAATGAAATGCCTTTGTAACAGACGAGTTTTCGTCCGAAACCGTGATACTTCGAAAGAGATTGTCCATTTTGTACACGAAGTTCATCCGGTTTTTGTCGTAACCCTCTCAACTCTTTAGCACATGCTTTGTTGGTGAAATGATGATACCATGCCTGATTTCAACCTTACTAGAGTCCATTTGTAGTGCTTATCAATTTCAGGATCATGTAGCTCAAAAAATCAGTAAATGCATGAAAAATTGCAAATGAAGTCATAAAGGGTTGAAAATTGATGGCCTGCCTTCGAATGGTGCATACTGAATGAAAAAAAACGCTGGAGTTGAAAGAAGTTTAAAAAATGAAATGCCTTTGTCACTGACGAGTTTTCGTTCGAAACCGTTATACTTCGAAAGTTATTGTCCATTTTGTAAACGAAGTGCATCCAGTTTTTGTCATAACCCTCTCAACTCTTTAGCACATGCTATGTGGGTGAAATGATGATACCATGCCAAAGTTGAACCTTTTCAGAGTTCATTTGCAGTGCTTATCAATTTCAGGATCATTTAGCTCAAAAAATCAGTAAATGCATGAAAAATAGCAAATGAAGTCAGAAAGGCTCGAAAATTGATGGCCTGCCTTCGAATGGTGCATACTAAACACACAAAAAGTATGGACTTGAAATAAGTTAAAAAATGAAATGCCTTTGTAACAGACGAGTTTTCGTCCAAAACCGTGATATTTCGGAAGTGATTGTCCATTTTGTACACGAAGTGCATCTTGTTTTTGTCGTATCCCTCTCAACTGGTTAGCACGTGCTATGTGCGTGAAATGATGATACCATGCCTTTTATCAACCTTTTTAGAGTTCATTTTTAGTGCTTATCAATTTCAGGATCATTTAGCTCAAAAAATAAGTAGATGCATAAAAATAGCAAATGACGTCAGAAAGGCTTGAAAATTGATGGCCTGCCTTCGAATGGTGCATACTAAACGCACAAAAATTCTGGAGTTGAAAAATGTTAAAAAATGAAATGCCTTTGTAACAGACGAGTTTTTGTCCGAAACTGTGATACTTCGAACGAGATTGTCCATTTTGTACACGAAGTGCAACTAGTTTTTGTCGTAACCCTCTCAACTCTTTAGCACGTGCTATGTGGGTGAAATGATGATACCATGCCAAATTTCAACCTTTTCAGAGTTCATTTGTACTGCTTATCAATTTCAGGATCATTAAGCTCAAAAAATCAGTAAATGCATGAGAAATAGCAAATGAAGTCAGAAAGGCTTGAAAATTGATGGCCTGCCTTCGAATGGTGCATACTAAACGCACAAAAAGTCTGGAGTTGAAATAAGTTCAAAAAATGAAATGCCTTTGTAACAGACGAGTTTTCGTCCGAAACCAAGATACTTCGAAAGAGATTGTCCATTTTGTACACGAAGTGCATCTTGTTTTTGTCGTATCCCTCTCAACTGGTTAGCACGTGCTATGTGCGTGAAATGATGATACCATGCCTTTTATCAACCTTTTTAGAGTTCAGTTTTAGTGCTTATCAATTTCAGGATCATTTAGCTCAAAAAATAAGTAGATGCATAAAAATAGCAAATGACGTCAGAAAGGCTTGAAAATTGATGGCCTGCCTTCGAATGGTGCATACTAAACGCACAAAAATTCTGGAGTTGAAAAATGTTAAAAAATGAAATGCCTTTGTAATAGACGAGTTTTCGTCCGAAACTGTGATACTTCGAACGAGATTGTCCATTTTGTACACGAAGTGCAACTAGTTTTTGTCGTAACCCTCTCAACTCTTTAGCACGTGCTATGTGGGTGAAATGATGATACCATGCCAAATTTCAACCTTTTCAGAGTTCATTTGTACTGCTTATCAATTTCAGGATCATTAAGCTCAAAAAATCAATAAATGCATGAAAAATAGCAAATGAAGTCAGAAAGGCTTGAAAATTGATGGCCTGCCTTCGAATGGTGCATACTAAACGCACAAAAAGTCTGGAGTTGAAATAAGTTCAAAAAATGAAATGCCTTTGTAACAGACGAGTTTTCGTCCGAAACCAAGATACTTCGAAAGAGATTGTCCATTTTGTACACGAAGTGCATCCAGTTTTAGTCGTATCCCTCTCCACTAGTTAGCACATGCTATGTGGGTCAAATGATGATACCATGCCTAATTTCAACCATTTCAGAGTCCATTTGTAGTGCTTATCAATTTCAGGATCATTTAGCTCAAAAAATTAGTAAATGCATGAAAAATAGCAAATGAAGTCAGAAGGCTTGAAAATTGATGGCCTGCCTTGCAATAGTGCATACTGAATGCACAAAAAGTCTGGAGTTGAAATAAGTTCAAAAAATGAAATGCCTTTGTAATAGACGAGTTTTCGTCCGAAACCGTGATACTCCGAAAGAGATTGTCCATTTTGTACACGAAGTTCACCCGGTTTTTGTCGTAACCCTCTCAACTCTTTAGCACATGCTTTGTGGGTGAAATGATGATACCATGCCTGATTTCAACCTTACCAGAGTCCATTTGTAGTGCTTATCAATTTCAGGATCATGTAGCTCAAAAAATCAGTAAATGCATGAAAAATAGAAAATGAAGTTAGAAAGGCTTGAAAATTAATGGCCTGCCTTCGAATGGTGCATACTAAACACACAAAAAGTATGGCGTTGAAATAAGTTACAAAAATGAAATGCCTTTGTCACAAACGAGTTTTCGTTCGAAACCGTGATACTTCGAAAGATATTGTCCATTTTGTAAACGAAGTGCATCCAGTTTTTGTCATAACCCTCTCAACTCTTTAGCACATGCTATGTGGGTGAAATGATGATACCATGCCAAAGTTGAACCTTTTCAGAGTTCATTTGTAGTGCTTATCAATTTCAGGATCATTTAGCTCAAAAAAATCAGTAAATGCATGAAAAATAGCAAATGAAGTCAGAAAGGCTTGAAAATTGATGGCCTGCCTTCGAATGGTGCATACTAAACACACAAAAAGTATGGACTTGAAATAAGTTAAAAAATGAAATGCCTTTATAACAGACGAGTTTTCGTCCAAAACCGTGATACTTGGAAAGTGATTGTCCATTTTGTACACGAAGTGCATCCAGTTTTTGTCGTATCCCTCTCAACTCTTTAGCACATGCTTTGTGGGTGAAATGATGATACCATGCCTGATTTCAACCTTACTAGAGTCCATTTGTAGTGCTTATCAATTTCAGGATCATGTAGCTCAAAAAATCAGTAAATGCATGAAAAAATTGCAAATGAAGTCATAAAGGGTTGAAAATTGATGGCCTGCCTTCGAATGGTGCATACTGAATGAAAAAAAACACTGGAGTTGAAAGAAGTTTAAAAAATGAAATGCCTTTGTCACTGACGAGTTTTCGTTCGAAACCGTGATACTTCGAAAGATATTGTCCATTTTGTAAACGAAGTGCATCCAGTTTTTGTCATAACCCTATCAACTCTTTAGCACATCCTATGTGGGTGAAATGATGATACCATGCCAA
Organism: Hordeum marinum; assembly: GCA_022496015.1. Classification (NCBI taxonomy): domain Eukaryota; kingdom Viridiplantae; phylum Streptophyta; class Magnoliopsida; order Poales; family Poaceae; genus Hordeum; species Hordeum marinum. Next base: position 498,857,593 of record CM039675.1, on the reverse strand, counting down.
AGTTGAACCTTTTCAGAGTTCATTTGTAGTGCTTATCAATTTCAGGATCATTTAGCTCAAAAAATCAGTAAATGCATGAAAAATAGCAAATGAAGTCAGAAAGGCTTGAAAATTGATGGCCTGCCTTCGAATGATGCATACTAAACACATAAAAAGTATGGACTTGAAATAAGTTAAAAAATGAAATGCCTTTGTAACAGACGAGTTTTCGTCCAAAACCGTGATACTTCGAAAGTGATTGTCCTTTTTGTACACGAAGTGCATCTTGTTTTTGTCGTATCCCTCTCAACTGGTTAGCACGTGCTATGTGCGTGAAATGATGATACCATGCCTTTTATCAACCTTTTTAGAGTTCATTTTTAGTGCTTATCAATTTCAGGATCATTTAGCTCAAAAAATAAGTAGATGCATAAAAATAGCAAATGACGTCAGAAAGGCTTGAAAATTGATGGCCTGCCTTCGAATGGTGCATACTAAACGCACAAAAATTCTGGAGTTGAAAAATGTTAAAAAATGAAATGCCTTTGTAACAGACGAGTTTTCGTCCGAAACTGTGATACTTCGAACGAGATTGTCCATTTTGTACACGAAGTGCAACTAGTTTTTGTCGTAACCCTCTCAACTCTTTAGCACATGCTATGTGGGTGAAATGATGATACCATGCCTAATTTCAACCTTTTCAGATTTCATTTGTAGTGCTTATCAATTTCGGGATCATTTAGCTCAAAAAATCAGTAAATGCATTAAAAATGGTAAATGAAGTCAGAAAGGCTTGAAAATTGATGGCCTGCCTTCGAATGGTGCATACTAAACGCACAAAAAGTCTGGAGTTGAAATAAGTTCAAAAAATGAAATGCCTTTGTAACAGACGAGTTTTCGTCCGAAACCAAGATACTTCGAAAGAGATTGTCCATTTTGTACACGAAGTGCATCCAGTTTTAGTCGTATCCCTCTCCACTAGTTAGCACATGCTATGTGGGTAAACTGATGATACCATGCCTAATTTCAACCATTTCAGAGTCCATTTGTACTGCTTATCAATATCAGGATCATTTAGCTCAAAAAATCAGTAAATGCATGAAAAATAGCAAATGAAGTCAGAAAGGCTTGAAAACTGATGGCCTGCCTTGCAATAGTGCATACTGAATGCACAAAAAGTCTGGAGTGGAAATAAGTTTAGCAAAAGGAAATGCCTTTGTAACAGACGAGTTTTCGTCCGAAACCGTGATACTCCGAAAGAGATTGTCCATTTTGTACACGAAGTTCACCCGGTTTTTGTCGTAACCCTCTCAACTCTTTAGCACATGCTTTGTGGGTGAAATGATGATACCATGCCTGATTTCAACCTTACCAGAGTCCATTTGTAGTGCTTATCAATTTCAGGATCATGTAGCTCAAAAAATCAGTAAATGCATGAAAAATAGAAAATGAAGTTAGAAAGGCTTCAAAATTGATGGCCTGCCTTCGAATGGTGCATACTAAACACACAAAAAGTATTGCGTTGAAATAAGTTACAAAAATGAAATGCCTTTGTCACAGACGAGTTTTCGTTCGAAACCGTGATACTTCGAAAGATATTGTCCATTTTGTAAACGAAGTGCATCCAGTTTTTGTCATAACCCTATCAACTCTTTAGCACATGCTATGTGGGTGAAATGATGATACCATGCCAAAGTTGAACCTTTTCAGAGTTCATTTGTAGTGCTTATCAATTTCAGGATCATTTAGCTCAAAAAATCAGTAAATGCATGAAAAATAGCAAATGAAGTCAGAAAGGCTTGAAAATTGATGGCCTGCCTTCGAATGGTGCATACTAAACACATAAAAAGTATGGACTTGAAATAAGTTAAAAAATGAAATGCCTTTGTAACAGACGAGTTTTCGTCCAAAACCGTGATACTTCGAAAGTGATTGTCCTTTTTGTACACGAAGTGCATCTTGTTTTTGTCGTATCCCTCTCAACTGGTTAGCACGTGCTATGTGCGTGAAATGATGATACCATGCCTTTTATCAACCTTTTTAGAGTTCATTTTTAGTGCTTATCAATTTCAGGATCATTTAGCTCAAAAAATAAGTAGATGCATAAAAATAGCAAATGACGTCAGAAAGGCTTGAAAATTGATGGCCTGCCTTCGAATGGTGCATACTAAACGCACAAAAATTCTGGAGTTGAAAAATGTTAAAAAATGAAATGCCTTTGTAACAGACGAGTTTTCGTCCGAAACTGTGATACTTCGAACGAGATTGTCCATTTTGTACACGAAGTGCAACTAGTTTTTGTCGTAACCCTCTCAACTCTTTAGCACATGCTATGTGGGTGAAATGATGATACCATGCCAAATTTCAACCTTTTCAGATTTCATCTGTAGTGCTTATCAATTTCGGGATCATTTAGCTCAAAAAATCAGTAAATGCATTAAAAATAGTAAATGAAGTCAGAAAGGCTTGAAAATTGATGGCCTGCCTTCGAATGGTGCATACTAAACGCACAAAAAGTCTGGAGTTGAAATAAGTTCAAAAAATGAAATGCCTTTGTAACAGACGAGTTTTCGTCCGAAACCAAGATACTTCGAAAGAGATTGTCCATTTTGTACACGAAGTGCATCCAGTTTTAGTCGTATCCCTCTCCACTAGTTAGCACATGCTATGTGGGTAAAATGATGATACCATGCCTAATTTCAACCATTTCAGAGTCCATTTGTACTGCTTATCAATTTCAGGATCATTTAGCTCAAAAAATCAGTAAATGCATGAAAAATAGCAAATGAAGTCAGAAAGGCTTGAAAACTGATGGCCTGCCTTGCAATAGTGCATACTGAATGCACAAAAAGTCTGGAGTGGAAATAAGTTTAGCAAAAGGAAATGCCTTTGTAACAGACGAGTTTTCGTCCGAAACCGTGATACTCCGAAAGAGATTGTCCATTTTGTACACGAAGTTCACCCGGTTTTTGTCGTAACCCTCTCAACTCTTTAGCACATGCTTTGTGGGTGAAATGATGATACCATGCCTGATTTCAACCTTACCAGAGTCCATTTGTAGTGCTTATCAATTTCAGGATCATGTAGCTCAAAAAATCAGTAAATGCATGAAAAATAGAAAATGAAGTTAGAAAGGCTTCAAAATTGATGGCCTGCCTTCGAATGGTGCATACTAAACACACAAAAAGTATGGCGTTGAAATAAGTTACAAAAATGAAATGCCTTTGTCACAGACGAGTTTTCGTTCGAAACCGTGATACTTCGAAAGATATTGTCCATTTTGTAAACGAAGTGCATCCAGTTTTTGTCATAACCCTCTCAACTCTTTAGCACATGCTATGTGGGTGAAATGATGATACCATGCCAAAGTTGAACCTTTTCAGAGTTCATTTGTAGTGCTTATCAATTTCAGGATCATTTAGCTGAAAAAAAATCAGTAAATGCATGAAAAATAGCAAATGAAGTCAGAATGGCTTGAAAATTGATGGCCTGCCTTCGAATGGTGCATACTAAACACACAAAAACTATGGACTTGAAATAAGTTAAAAAATGAAATGCCTTTATAACGGACGAGTTTTCGTACAAAACCGTGATACTTCGAAAGTGATTGTCCATTTTGTACACGAAGTGTATCCAGTTTTTGTCGTATCCCTCTCAACTGGTTAGCACGTGCTATGCGCGTGAAATGATGATACCATGCCTTTTATCAACCTTTTTAGAGTTCATTTTTAGTGCTTATCAATTTCAGGATCATTTAGCTCAAAAAATAAGTAGATGCATAAAAATAGCAAATGACGTTAGAAAGGCTTGAAAATTGATGGCCTGCCTTCGAATGGTGCATACTAAACGCACAAAAATTCTGGAGTTGAAAAATGTTAAAAAATGAAATGCCTTTGTAACAGACGAGTTTTCGTCCAAAACCGTGATACTTCGAACGAGATTGTCCATTTTGTACACGAAGTGCATCTAGTTTTTGTCGTAACCCTCTCAACTCTTTAGCACATGCTATGTGGGTGAAATGATGATACCATGCCTAATTTCAACCATTTCATATTTCATTTGTAGTGCTTATCAATTTTGGGATAATTTAGCTCAAAAAATCAGTAAATGCATTAAAAATAGTAAATGAAGTCGGAAAGGCTTGAAAATTGATGGCCTGCCTTCGAATGGTGCATACTAAACGCACAAAAAGTCTGGAGTTGAAATAAGTTCAAAAAATGAAATGCCTTTGTAACAGACGAGTTTTCGTCCGAAGCCAAGATACTTCGAAAGAGATTGTCCATTTTGTACACGAAGTGCATCTAGTTTTAGTCGTATCCCTCTCCACTAGTTAGCACATGCTATGTTGGTCAAATGATGATACCATGCCTAATTTCAACAATTTCAGAGTCCATTTGTAGTGCTTATAAATTTCAGGATCATTTAGCTCAAAAAATCACTAAATGCATGGAAAATAGCAAATGAAGTCAGAAAGGCTTGAAAATTGATGGCCTGCCTTGCAATGGTGCATACTGAATGCACAAAAAGTCTGGAGTGGAAATAAGTTTAGAAAAAGGAAATGCCTTTGTAACAGACGAGTTTTCGTCCGATACCGTGATACTCCGAAAGAGATTGTCCATTTTGTACACGAAGTTCATCCGGTTTTTGTCATAACCCTCTCAACTCTTTAGCACATGCTTTGTGGGTGAAATGATGATACCATGCCTGATTTCAACCTTACCAGAGTCCATTTGTAGTGCTTATCAATTTCAGGATCATGTAGCTCAAAAAATCAGTAAATGCATGAAAAATAGAAAATGAAGTTAGAAAGGCTTGAAAATTAATGGCCTGCCTTCGAATGGTGCATACTAAACACACAAAAAGTATGGCGTTGAAATAAGTTACAAAAATGAAATTCCTTTGTCACAAACGAGTTTTCGTTCGAAACCGTGATACTTCGAAAGATCTTGTCCATTTTGTAAACGAAGTGCATCCAGTTTTTGTCATAACCCTCTCAACTCTTTAGCACATGCTATGTGGGTGAAATGATGATACCTTGCCAAAGTTGAACCTTTTCAGAGTTCATTTGTAGTGCTTATCAATTTCAGGATCATTTAGCTCAAAAAAATCAGTAAATGCATGAAAAATAGCAAATGAAGTCAGAATGGCTTGAAAATTGATGGCCTGCCTTCGAATGGTGCATACTAAACACACAAAAAGTATGGACTTGAAATAAGTTAAAAAATGAAATGCCTTTATAACAGACGAGTTTTCATCCAAAACCGTGATACTTCGAAAGTGATTGTCCATTTTGTACACGAAGTGCATCCAGTTTTTGTCGTATCCCTCTCAACTGGTTAGCACGTGCTATGCGCGTGAAATGATGATACCATGCCTTTTATCAACCTTTTTAGAGTTCATTTTTTAGTGCTTATCAATTTCAGGATCATTTAGCTCAAAAAATAAGTAGATGCATAAAAATAGCAAATGACGTCAGAAAGGCTTGAAAATTGATGGCCTGCCTTCGAATGGTGCATACTAAACGCACAAAAATTCTGGAGTTGAAAAATGTTAAAAAATGAAATGCCTTTGTAACAGACGAGTTTTCGTCCAAAACCGTGATACTTCGAACGAGATTGTCCATTTTGTACACGAAGTGCAACTAGTTTTTGTCGTAACCCTCTCAACTCTTTAGCACATGCTATGTGGGTGAAATGATGATACCATGCCTAATTTCAACCTTTTCAGATTTCATTTGTAGTGCTTATCAATTTCGGGATCATTTAGCTCAAAAAGTCAGTAAATGCATTAAAAATAGTAAATGAAGTCAGAAAGGCTTGAAAATTGATGGCCTGCCTTCGAATGGTGCATACTAAACGCACAAAAAGTCTGGAGTTGAAATAAGTTCAAAAAATGAAATGCCTTTGTAACAGACGAGTTTTCGTCCGAAACCAAGATACTTCGAAAGAGATTGTCCATTTTGTACACGAAGTGCATCCAGTTTTAGTCGTATCCCTCTCCACTAGTTAGCACATGCTATGTGGGTAAAATGATGATACCATGCCTAATTTCAACCATTTCAGAGTCCATTTGTATTGCTTATCAATTTCAGGATCATTTAGCTCAAAAAATCAGTAAATGCATGAAAAATAGCAAATGAAGTCAGAAAGGCTTGAAAACTGATGGCCTGCCTTGCAATAGTGCATACTGAATGCACAAAAAGACTGGAGTGGAAATAAGTTTAGCAAAAGGAAATGCCTTTGTAACAGACGAGTTTTCGTCCGAAACCGTGATACTCCGAAAGAGATTGTCCATTTTGTACACGAAGTTCACCCGGTTTTTGTCGTAACCCTCTCAACTCTTTAGCACATGCATTGTGGGTGAAATGATGACACCATGCCTGATTTCAACCTTACCAGAGTCCATTTGTAGTGCTTATCAATTTCAGGATCATGTAGCTCAATAAATCAGTAAATGCATGAAAAATAGAAAATGAAGTTAGAAAGGCTTCAAAATTGATGGCCTGCCTTCGAATGGTGCATACTAAACACACAAAAAGTATGGCGTTGAAATAAGTTACAAAAATGAAATGCCTTTGTCACAGACGAGTTTTCGTTCGAAACCGTGATACTTCGAAAGATATTGTCCATTTTGTAAACGAAGTGCATCCAGTTTTTGTCATAACCCTCTCAACTCTTTAGCACATGCTATGTGGGTGAAATGATGATACCATGCCAAAGTTAAACCTTTTCAGAGTTCATTTGTAGTGCTTATCAATTTCAGGATCATTTAGCTCAAAAAAATAAGTAAATGCATGAAAAATAGCAAATGAAGTCAGAATGGCTTGAAAATTGATGGCCTGCCTTCGAATGGTGCATACTAAACACACAAAAACTATGGACTTGAAATAAGTTAAAAAATGAAATGCCTTTATAACGGACGAGTTTTCGTCCAAAACCGTGATACTTCGAAAGTGATTGTCCATTTTGTACACGAAGTGTATCCAGTTTTTGTCGTATCCCTCTCAACTGGTTAGCACGTGCTATGCGCGTGAAATGATGATACCATGCCTTTTATCAACCTTTTTAGAGTTCATTTTTAGTGCTTATCAATTTCAGGATCATTTAGCTCAAAAAATAAGTAGATGCATAAAAATAGCAAATGACGTTAGAAAGGCTTGAAAATTGATGGCCTGCCTTCGAATAGTGCATACTAAACGCACAAAAATTCTGGAGTTGAAAAATGTTAAAAAATGAAATGCCTTTGTAACAGACGAGTTTTCGTCCAAAACCGTGATACTTCGAACGAGATTGTCCATTTTGTACACGAAGTGCATCTAGTTTTTGTCGTAACCCTCTCAACTCTTTAGCACATGCTATGTGGGTGAAATGATGATACCATGCCTAATTTCAACCATTTCATATTTCATTTGTAGTGCTTATCAATTTTGGGATCATTTAGCTCAAAAAATCAGTAAATGCATTAAAAATAGTAAATGAAGTCGGAAAGGCTTGAAAATTGACGGCCTGCCTTCGAATGGTGCATACTAAACGCACAAAAAGTCTGGAGTTGAAATAAGTTGAAAAAATGAAATGCCTTTGTAACAGACGAGTTTTCGTCCGAAGCCAAGATACTTCGAAAGAGATTGTCCATTTTGTACACGAAGTGCATCTAGTTTTAGTCGTATCCCTCTCCACTAGTTAGCACATGCTATGTGGGTCAAATGATGATACCATGCCTAATTTCAACCATTTCAGAATCCATTTGTAGTGCTTATCAATTTCAGGATCATTTAGCTCAAAAAATCACTAAATACATGGAAAATAGCAAATGAAGTCAGAAAGGCTTGAAAATTGATGGCCTGCCTTGCAATGGTGCATACTGAATGCACAAAAAGTCTGGAGTGGAAATAAGTTTAGAAAAAGGAAATGCCTTTGTAACAGACGAGTTTTCGTCCGAAACCAAGATACTTCGAAAGAGATTGTCCATTTTGTACACGAAGTGCATCCAGTTTTAGTCGTATCCCTCTCCACTAGTTAGCACATGCTATGTGGGTAAAATGATGATACCATGCCTAATTTCAACCATTTCAGAGTCCATTTGTATTGCTTATCAATTTCAGGATCATTTAGCTCAAAAAATCAGTAAATGCATGAAAAATAGCAAATGAAGTCAGAAAGGCTTGAAAACTGATGGCCTGCCTTGCAATAGTGCATACTGAATGCACAAAAAGACTGGAGTGGAAATAAGTTTAGCAAAAGGAAATGCCTTTGTAACAGACGAGTTTTCGTCCGAAACCGTGATACTCCGAAAGAGATTGTCCATTTTGTACACGAAGTTCACCCGGTTTTTGTCGTAACCCTCTCAACTCTTTAGCACATGCATTGTGGGTGAAATGATGACACCATGCCTGATTTCAACCTTACCAGAGTCCATTTGTAGTGCTTATCAATTTCAGGATCATGTAGCTCAATAAATCAGTAAATGCATGAAAAATAGAAAATGAAGTTAGAAAGGCTTCAAAATTGATGGCCTGCCTTCGAATGGTGCATACTAAACACACAAAAAGTATGGCGTTGAAATAAGTTACAAAAATGAAATGCCTTTGTCACAGACGAGTTTTCGTTCGAAACCGTGATACTTCGAAAGATATTGTCCATTTTGTAAACGAAGTGCATCCAGTTTTTGTCATAACCCTCTCAACTCTTTAGCACATGCTATGTGGGTGAAATGATGATACCATGCCAAAGTTAAACCTTTTCAGAGTTCATTTGTAGTGCTTATCAATTTCAGGATCATTTAGCTCAAAAAAATAAGTAAATGCATGAAAAATAGCAAATGAAGTCAGAATGGCTTGAAAATTGATGGCCTGCCTTCGAATGGTGCATACTAAACACACAAAAACTATGGACTTGAAATAAGTTAAAAAATGAAATGCCTTTATAACGGACGAGTTTTCGTCCAAAACCGTGATACTTCGAAAGTGATTGTCCATTTTGTACACGAAGTGTATCCAGTTTTTGTCGTATCCCTCTCAACTGGTTAGCACGTGCTATGCGCGTGAAATGATGATACCATGCCTTTTATCAACCTTTTTAGAGTTCATTTTTAGTGCTTATCAATTTCAGGATCATTTAGCTCAAAAAATAAGTAGATGCATAAAAATAGCAAATGACGTTAGAAAGGCTTGAAAATTGATGGCCTGCCTTCGAATAGTGCATACTAAACGCACAAAAATTCTGGAGTTGAAAAATGTTAAAAAATGAAATGCCTTTGTAACAGACGAGTTTTCGTCCAAAACCGTGATACTTCGAACGAGATTGTCCATTTTGTACACGAAGTGCATCTAGTTTTTGTCGTAACCCTCTCAACTCTTTAGCACATGCTATGTGGGTGAAATGATGATACCATGCCTAATTTCAACCATTTCATATTTCATTTGTAGTGCTTATCAATTTTGGGATCATTTAGCTCAAAAAATCAGTAAATGCATTAAAAATAGTAAATGAAGTCGGAAAGGCTTGAAAATTGACGGCCTGCCTTCGAATGGTGCATACTAAACGCACAAAAAGTCTGGAGTTGAAATAAGTTGAAAAAATGAAATGCCTTTGTAACAGACGAGTTTTCGTCCGAAGCCAAGATACTTCGAAAGAGATTGTCCATTTTGTACACGAAGTGCATCTAGTTTTAGTCGTATCCCTCTCCACTAGTTAGCACATGCTATGTGGGTCAAATGATGATACCATGCCTAATTTCAACCATTTCAGAATCCATTTGTAGTGCTTATCAATTTCAGGATCATTTAGCTCAAAAAATCACTAAATGCATGGAAAATAGCAAATGAAGTCAGAAAGGCTTGAAAATTGATGGCCTGCCTTGCAATGGTGCATACTGAATGCACAAAAAGTCTGGAGTGGAAATAAGTTTAGAAAAAGGAAATGCCTTTGTAACAGACGAGTTTTCGTCCGAAACCGTGATACTCCGAAAGAGATTGTCCATTTTGTACACGAAGTTCATCCGGTTTTTGTCGTAACCCTCTCAACTCTTTAGCACATGCTTTGTGGGTGAAATGATGATACCATGCCTGATTTCAACCTTACCAGAGTCCATTTGTAGTGCTTATCAATTTCAGGATCATGTAGCTCAAAAAATCAGTAAATGCATGAAAAATAGAAAATGAAGTTAGAAAGGCTTGAAAATTAATGGCCTGCCTTCGAATGGTGCATAATAAACACACAAAAAGTATGGCGTTGAAATAAGTTACAAAAACGAAATGCCTTTGTCACAAACGAGTTTTCGTTCGAAACCGTGATACTTCGAAAGATATTGTCCATTTTGTAAACGAAGTGCATCCAGTTTTTGTCATAACCCTCTCAACTCTTTAGCACATGCTATGTGGGTGAAATGATGATACCATGCCAAAGTTGAACCTTTTCAGAGTTCATTTGTAGTGCTTATCAATTTCAGGATCATTTAGCTCAAAAAAATCAGTAAATGCATGAAAAATAGCAAATGAAGTCAGAATGGCTTGAAAATTGATGGCCTGCCTTCGAATGGTGCATACTAAACACACAAAAAGTATGGACTTGAAATAAGTTAAAAAATGAAATGCCTTTATAACAGACGAGTTTTCATCCAAAACCGTGATACTTCGAAAGTGATTGTCCATTTTGTACACGAAGTGCATCCAGTTTTTGTCGTATCCCTCTCAACTGGTTAGCACGTGCTATGCGCGTGAAATGATGATACCATGCCTTTTATCAACCTTTTTAGAGTTCATTTTTAGTGCTTATCAATTTAAGGATCATCTAGCTCAAAAAATAAGTAGATGCATAAAAATAGCAAATGACGTCAGAAAGGCTTGAAAATTGATGGCCTGCCTTCGAATGGTGCATACTAAACGCACAAAAATTCTGGAGTTGAAAAATGTTAAAAAATGAAATGCCTTTGTAACAGACGAGTTTTCGTCCAAAACCGTGATACTTCGAACGAGATTGTCCATTTTGTACACGAAGTGCATCTAGTTTTTGTCGTAACCCTCTCAACTCTTTAGCACATGCTATGTGGGTGAAATGATGATACCATGCCTAATTTCAACCATTTCAGATTTCATTTGTAGTGCTTATCAATTTCGGGATCATTTAGCTCAAAAAATCAGTAAATGCATTAAAAATAGTAAATGAAGTCGGAAAGGCTTGAAAATTGATGGCCTGCCTTCGAATGGTGCATACTAAACGCACAAAAAGTCTGGAGTTGAAATAAGTTCAAAAAATGAAATGCCTCTGTAACAGACAAGTTTTCGTCCGAAACCAAGATACTTCGGAAGAGATTGTCCATTTTGTACACGAAGTGCATCCAGTTTTAGTCGTATCCCTCTCCACTAGTTAGCACATGCTATGTGGGTCAAATGATGATACCATGCCTAATTTCAACCATTTCAGAGTCCATTTGTAGTGCTTATCAATTTCAGGATCATTTAGCTCAAAAAATCAGTAAATGCATGGAAAATAGCAAATGAAGTCAGAAAGGCTTGAAAATTGATGGCCTGCCTTGCAATGGTGCATACTGAATGCACAAAAAGTCTGGAGTGGAAATAAGTTTAGAAAAAGGAAATGCCTTTGTAACAGACGAGTTTTCGTCCGAAACAGTGATACTCCGAAATAGATTGTCCATTTTGTACACGAAGTTCATCCGGTTTTTGTCGTAACCCTCTCAACTCTTTAGCACATGCTTTGTGGGTGAAATGATGATACCATGCCCGATTTCAACCTCACCAGAGTCCATTTGTAGTGCTTATCAATTTCAGGATCATGTAGCTCAAAAAATCAGTAAATGCATGAAAAATAGCAAATGAAGTTAGAAAGGCTTGAAAATTGATGGCCTGCCTTTGAATGGTGCATACTAAACACACAAAAAGTATGGCGTTGAAATAAGTTACAAAAATGAATTGCCTTTGTCACAAACGAGTTTTCGTTCGAAACCGTGATACTTCGAAAGATATTGTTCATTTTGTAAACGAAGTGCATCCAGTTTTTGTCATAACCCTCTCAACTCTTTAGCACATGCTATGTGGGTGAAATGATGATACCATGGCAAAGTTGAACCTTTTCAGAGTTCATTTGTAGTGCTTATCAATTTCAGGATCATTTAGCTCAAAAAAATCAGTAAATGCATGAAAAATAGCAAATGAAGTCAGAAAGGCTTGAAAATTGATGGCCTGCCTTCGAATGGTGCATACTAAACACACAAAAAGTATGGACTTGAAATAAGTTAAAAAATGAAATGCCTTTATAACACACGAGTTTTCGTCCAAAACCGTGATACTTGGAAAGTGATTGTCCATTTTGTACACGAAGTGCATCCAGTTTTTGTCGTATCCCTCTCAACTCTTTAGCACATGCTTTGTGGGTGAAATGATGATACCATGCCTGATTTCAACCTTACTAGAGTCCATTTGTAGTGCTTATCAACTTCAGGATCATGTAGCTCAAAAAATCAGTAAATGCATGAAAAAATTGCAAATGAAGTCATAAAGGGTTGAAAATTGATGGCCTGCCTTCGAATGGTGCATACTGAATGAAAAAAAACACTGGAGTTGAAAGAAGTTTAAAAAATGAAATGCCTTTGTCACTGACGAGTTTTCGTTCGAAACCGTGATACTTCGAAAGATATTGTCCATTTTGTAAACGAAGTGCATCCAGTTTTTGTCATAACCCTATCAACTCTTTAGCACATGCTATGTGGGTGAAATGATGATACCATGCCAAAGTTGAACCTTTTCAGAGTTCATTTGTAGTGCTTATCAATTTCAGGATCATTTAGCTCAAAAAATCAGTAAATGCATGAAAAATAGCAAATGAAGTCAGAATGGCTTGAAAATTTATGGCCTGCCTTCGAATGGTGCATACTAAACACACAAAACGTATGGACTTGAAATAAGTTAAAAAATGAAATGCCTTTGTAACAGACGAGTTTTCGTCCAAAACCGTGATACTTCGAAAGTGATTGTCCTTTTTGTACACGAAGTGCATCTTGTTTTTGTCGTATCCCTCTCAACTGGTTAGCACGTGCTATGTGCGTGAAATGATGATACCATGCCTTTTATCAACCTTTTTAGAGTTCATTTTTAGTGCTTATCAATTTCAGGATCATTTAGCTCAAAAAATAAGTAGATGCATAAAAATAGCAAATGACGTCAGAAAGGCTTGAAAATTGATGGCCTGCCTTCGAATGGTGCATACTAAACGCACAAAAATTCTGGAGTTGAAAAATGTTAAAAAATGAAATGCCTTTGTAACAGACGAGTTTTCGTCCGAAACTGTGATACTTCGAACGAGATTGTCCATTTTGTACACGAAGTGCAACTAGGATTGTCGTAACCCTCTCAACTCTTTAGCACATGCTATGTGGGTGAAATGATGATACCATGCCTAATTTCAACCTTTTCAGATTTCATTTGTAGTGCTTATCAATTTCGGGATCATTTAGCTCAAAAAATCAGTAAATGCATTAAAAATAGTAAATAAAGTCAGAAAGGCTTGAAAATTGATGGCCTGCCTTCGAATGGTGCATACTAAACGCACAAAAAGTCTGGAGTTGAAATAAGTTCAAAAAATGAAATGCCTTTGTAACAGACGAGTTTTCGTCCGAAACCAAGATACTTCGAAAGAGATTGTCCATTTTGTACACGAAGTGCATCCAGTTTTAGTCGTATCCCTCTCCACTAGTTAGCACATGCTATGTGGGTAAAATGATGATAGCATGCCTAATTTCAACCATTTCAGAGTCCATTTGTAGTGCTTATCAATTTCAGGATCATTTAGCTCAAAAAATCAGTAAATGCATGAAAAATAGCAAATGAAGTCAGAAAGGCTTGAAAGCTGATGGCCTGCCTTGCAATAGTGCATACTGAATGCACAAAAAGTCTGGAGTGGAAATAAGTTTAGCAAAAGGAAATGCCTTTGTAACAGACGAGTTTTCGTCCGAAACCGTGATACTCCGAAAGAGATTGTCCATTTTGTACACGAAGTTCACCCGGTTTTTGTCGTAACCCTCTCTACTCTTTAGCACATGCTTTGTGGGTGAAATGATGATACCATGCCTGATTTCAACCTTACCAGAGTCCATTTGTAGTGCTTATCAATTTCAGGATCATGTAGCTCAAAAAATCAGTAAATGCATGAAAAATAGAAAATGAAGTTAGAAAGGCTTCAAAATTGATGGCCTGCCTTCGAATGGTGCATACTAAACACACAAAAAGTATGGCGTTGAAATAAGTTACAAAAATGAAATGCCTTTGTCACAGACGAGTTTTCGTTCGAAACCGTGATACTTCGAAAGATATTGTCCATTTTGTAAACGAAGTGCATCCAGTTTTTGTCATAACCCTCTCAACTCTTTAGCACATGCTATGTGGGTGAAATGATGATACCATGCCAAAGTTGAACCTTTTCAGAGTTCATTTGTAGTGCTTATCAATTTCAGGATCATTTAGCTCAAAAAAATCAGTAAATGCATGAAAAATAGCAAATGAAGTCAGAATGGCTTGAAAATTGATGGCCTGCCTTCGAATGGTGCATACTAAACACACAAAAACTATGGACTTGAAATAAGTTAAAAAATGAAATGCCTTTATAACAGACGAGTTTTCGTCCAAAACCGTGATACTTCGAAAGTGTTTGTCCATTTTGTACACGAAGTGTATCCAGTTTTTGTCGTATCCCTCTCAACTGGTTAGCACGTGCTATGCGCATGAAATGATGATACCATGCCTTTTATCAACCTTTTTAGAGTTCATTTTTAGTGCTTATCAATTTCAGGATCATTTAGCTCAAAAAATAAGTAGATGCATAAAAATAGCAAATGACGTTAGAAAGGCTTGAAAATTGATGGCCTGCCTTCGAATGGTGCATACTAAACGCACAAAAATTCTGGAGTTGAAAAATGTTAAAAAATGAAATGCCTTTGTAACAGACGAGTTTTCGTCCAAAACCGTGATACTTCGAACGAGATTGTCCATTTTGTACACGAAGTGCATCTAGTTTTTGTCGTAACCCTCTCAACTCTTTAGCACATGCTATGTGGGTGAAATGATGATACCATGCCTAATTTCAACCATTTCATATTTCATTTGTAGTGCTTATCAATTTTGGGATCATTTAGCTCAAAAAATCAGTAAATGCATTAAAAATAGTAAATGAAGTCGGAAAGGCTTGAAAATTGATGGCCTGCCTTCGAATGGTGCATACTAAACGCACAAAAAGTCTGGAGTTGAAATAAGTTCAAAAAATGAAATGCCTTTGTAACAGATGAGTTTTCGTCCGAAGCCAAGATACTTCGAAAGAGATTGTCCATTTTGTACACGAAGTGCATCTAGTTTTAGTCGTGTCCCTCTCCACTAGTTAGCACATGCTATGTGGGTCAAATGATGATACCATGCCTAATTTCAACCATTTCAGAGTCCATTTGCAGTGCTTATCAATTTCAGGATCATTTAGCTCAAAAAATCAGTAAATGCATGGAAAATAGCAAATGAAGTCAGAAAGGCTTGAAAATTGATAGCCTGCCTTGCAATGGTGCATACTGAATGCACAAAAAGTCTGGAGTGGAAATAAGTTTAGAAAAAGGAAATGCCTTTGTAACAGACGAGTTTTCGTCCGAAACCGTGATACTCCGAAAGAGATTGTCCATTTTGTACACGAAGTTCATCCGGTTTTTGTCGTAACCCTCTCAACTCTTTAGCACATGCTTTGTGGGTGAAATGATGATACCATGCCTGATTTCAACCTTACCAGAGTCCATTTGTAGTGCTTATCAATTTCAGGATCATGTAGCTCAAAAAATCAGTAAATGCATGAAAAATAGAAAATGAAGTTAGAAAGGCTTGAAAATTGATGGCCTGCCTTCGAATGGTGCATACTAAACACACAAAAAGTATGGCGTTGAAATAAGTTACAAAAATGAAATGCCTTTGTCACAGACGAGTTTTCGTTCGAAACCTTGATACTTCGAAAGATATTGTCCATTTTGTAAACGAAGTGCATCCAGTTTTTGTCATAACCCTCTCAACTCTTTAGCACATGCTACGTGGGTGAAATGATGATACCATGCCAAAGTTGAACCTTTTCAGAGTTCATTTGTAGTGCTTATCAATTTCAGGATCATTTAGCTCAAAAAAATCAGTAAATGCATGAAAAATAGCAAATGAAGTCAGAAAGGCTTGAAAATTGATGGCCTGCCTTCGAATGGTGCATACTAAACACACAAAAAGTATGGACTTGAAATAAGTTAAAAAATGAAATGCCTTTATAACAGATGAGTTTTCGTCCAAAACCGTGATACTTCGAAAGTGATTGTCCATTTTGTACACGAAGTGCATCCAGTTTTTGTCGTATCCCTCTCAACTGGTTAGCACCTGCTTTGTGCATGAAATGATGATACCATGCCTTTTATCAACCTTTTTAGAGTTCATTTTTAGTGCTTATCAATTTCAGGATCATTTAGCTCAAAAAATAAGTAGATGCATAAAAATAGCAAATGACGTTAGAAAGGCTTAAAAATTGATGGCCTGCCTTCGAATGGTGCATACTAAACGCACAAAAATTCTGGAGTTGAAAAATGTTAAAAAATGAAATGCCTTTGTAACAGACGAGTTTTCGTCCAAAACCGTGATACTTCGAACGAGATTGTCCATTTTGTAAACGAAGTGCATCTAGTTTTTGTCGTAACCCTCTCAACTCTTTAGCACATGCTATGTGGGTGAAATGATGATACCATGCCTAATTTCAACCATTTCATATTTCATTTGTAGTGCTTATCAATTTTGGGATCATTTAGCTCAAAAAATCAGTAAATGCATTAAAAATAGTAAATAAAGTCGGAAAGGCTTGAAAATTGATGGCCTGCCTTCGAATGGTGCATACTAAACGCACAAAAAGTCTGGAGTTGAAATAAGTTCAAAAAATGAAATGCCTTTGTAACAGACGAGTTTTCGTCCGAAGCCAAGATACTTCGAAAGAGATTGTCCATTTTGTACACGAAGTGCATCTAGTTTTAGTCGTATCCCTCTCCACTAGTTAGCACATGCTATGTGGGTCAAATGATGATACCATGCCTAATTTCAACCATTTCAGAGTCCATTTGTAGTGCTTATCAATTTCAGGATCATTTAGCTCAAAAAATCACTAAATGCATGGAAAATAGCAAATGAAGTCAAAAAGGCTTGAAAATTGATGGCCTGCCTTGCAATGGTGCATACTGAATGCACAAAAAGTCTGGAGTGGAAATAAGTTTAGAAAAAGGAAATGCCTTTGTAACAGACGAGTTTTCGTCCGAAACCGTGATACTCCGAAAGAGATTGTCCATTTTGTACACGAAGTTCATCCGGTTTTTGTCGTAACCCTCTCAACTCTTTAGCACATGCTTTGTGGGTGAAATGATGATACCATGCCTGATTTCAACCTTACCAGAGTCCATTTGTAGTGCTTATCAATTTCAGGATCATGTAGCTCAAAAAATCAGTAAATGCATGAAAAATAGAAAATGAAGTTAGAAAGGCTTGAAAATTGATGGCCTGCCTTCGAATGGTGCATACTAAACACACAAAAAGTATGGCGTTGAAATAAGTTACAAAAATGAAATGCCTTTGTCACAGACGAGTTTTCGTTCGAAACCTTGATACTTCGAAAGATATTGTCCATTTTGTAAACGAAGTGCATCCAGTTTTTGTCATAACCCTCTCAACTCTTTAGCACATGCTACGTGGGTGAAATGATGATACCATGCCAAAGTTGAACCTTTTCAGAGTTCATTTGTAGTGCTTATCAATTTCAGGATCATTTAGCTCAAAAAAATCAGTAAATTCATGAAAAATAGCAAATGAAGTCAGAAAGGCTTCAAAATTGATGGCCTGCCTTCGAATGGTGCATACTAAACACACAAAAAGTATGGACTTGAAATAAGTTAAAAAATGAAATGCCTTTATAACACATAAGTTTTCGTCCAAAACCGTGATACTTCGAAAGTGATTGTCCATTTTGTACACGAAGTGCATCCAGTTTTTGTCGTATCCCTCTCAACTGGTTAGCACCTGCTATGTGCATGAAATGATGATACCATGCCTTTTATCAACCTTTTTAGAGTTCATTTTTAGTGCTTATCAATTTCAGGATCATTTAGCTCAAACAATAAGTAGATGCATAAAAATAGCAAATGACGTTAGAAAGGCTTAAAAATTGATGGCCTGCCTTCGAATGGTGCATACTAAA
The DNA here is from genome assembly GCA_022496015.1 of Hordeum marinum. Classification (NCBI taxonomy): domain Eukaryota; kingdom Viridiplantae; phylum Streptophyta; class Magnoliopsida; order Poales; family Poaceae; genus Hordeum; species Hordeum marinum. The sequence goes on along the minus strand of CM039675.1, from coordinate 498,839,369 downwards.
CGCACAAAAATTCTGGAGTTGAAAAATGTTAAAAAATGAAATGCCTTTGTAACAGACGAGTTTTCGTCCAAAACCGTGATACTTCGAACGAGATTGTCCATTTTGTACACGAAGTGCATCTAGTTTTTGTCGTAACCCTCTCAACTCTTTAGCACATGCTATGTGGGTGAAATGATGATACCATGCCTAATTTCAACCATTTCATATTTCATTTGTAGTGCTTATCAATTTTGGGATCATTTAGCTCAAAAAATCAGTAAATGCATTAAAAATAGTAAATAAAGTCGGAAAGGCTTGAAAATTGATGGCCTGCCTTCGAATGGTGCATACTAAACGCACAAAAAGTCTGGAGTTGAAATAAGTTCAAAAAATGAAATGCCTTCGTAACAGACGAGTTTTCGTCCGAAGCCAAGATACTTCGAAAGAGATTGTCCATTTTGTACACGAAGTGCATCTAGTTTTAGTCGTATCCCTCTCCACTAGTTAGCACATGCTATGTGGGTCAAATGATGATACCATGCCTAATTTCAACCATTTCAGAGTCCATTTGTAGTGCTTATCAATTTCAGGATCATTTAGCTCAAAAAATCACTAAATGCATGGAAAATAGCAAATGAAGTCAGAAAGGCTTGAAAATTGATGGCCTGCCTTGCAATGGTGCATACTGAATGCACAAAAAGTCTGGAGTGGAAATAAGTTTAGAAAAAGGAAATGCCTTTGTAACAGACGAGTTTTCGTCCGAAACCGTGATACTCCGAAAGAGATTGTCCATTTTGTACACGAAGTTCATCCGGTTTTTGTCGTAACCCTCTCAACTCTTTAGCACATGCTTTGTGGGTGAAATGATGATACCATGCCTGATTTCAACCTTACCAGAGTCCATTTGTAGTGCTTATCAATTTCAGGATCATGTAGCTCAAAAAATCAGTAAATGCATGAAAAATAGAAAATGAAGTTAGAAAGGCTTGAAAATTGATGGCCTGCCTTCGAATGGTGCATACTAAACACACAAAAAGTATGGCGTTGAAATAAGTTACAAAAATGAAATGCCTTTGTCACAGACGAGTTTTCGTTCGAAACCTTGATACTTCGAAAGATATTGTCCATTTTGTAAACGAAGTGCATCCAGTTTTTGTCATAACCCTCTCAACTCTTTAGCACATGCTACGTGGGTGAAATGATGATACCATGCCAAAGTTGAACCTTTTCAGAGTTCATTTGTAGTGCTTATCAATTTCAGGATCATTTAGCTCAAAAAAATCAGTAAATGCATGAAAAATAGCAAATGAAGTCAGAAAGGCTTCAAAATTGATGGCCTGCCTTCGAATGGTGCATACTAAACACACAAAAAGTATGGACTTGAAATAAGTTAAAAAATGAAATGCCTTTATAACAGATGAGTTTTCGTCCAAAACCGTGATACTTCGAAAGTGATTGTCCATTTTGTACACGAAGTGCATCCAGTTTTTGTCGTATCCCTCTCAACTGGTTAGCACCTGCTATGTGCATGAAATGATGATACCATGCCTTTTATCAACCTTTTTAGAGTTCATTTTTAGTGCTTATCAATTTCAGGATCATTTAGCTCAAAAAATAAGTAGATGCATAAAAATAGCAAATGACGTCAGAAAGGCTTGAAAATTGATGGCCTGCCTTCGAATGGTGCATACTAAACGCACAAAAATTCTGGATTTGAAAAATGTTAAAAAATGAAATGCCTTTGTAACAGACGAGTTTTCGTCCGAAACCGTGATACTTCGAACGAGATTGTCCATTTTGTACACGAAGTGCATCTAGTTTTTGTCGTAACCCTCTCAACTCTTTAGCACATGCTATGTGGGTGAAATGATGATACCATGCCTAATTTCAACCATTTCATATTTCATTTGTAGTGCTTATCAATTTTGGGATCATTTAGCTCAAAAAATCAGTAAATGCATTAAAAATAGTAAATAAAGTCGGAAAGGCTTGAAAATTGATGGCCTGCCTTCGAATGGTGCATACTAAACGCACAAAAAGTCTGGAGTTGAAATAAGTTCAAAAAATGAAATGCCTTTGTAACAGACGAGTTTTCGTCCGAAGCCAAGATACTTCGAAAGAGATTGTCCATTTTGTACACGAAGTGCATCTAGTTTTAGTCGTATCCCTCTCCACTAGTTAGCACATGCTATGTGGGTCAAATGATGATACCATGCCTAATTTCAACCATTTCAGAGTCCATTTGTAGTGCTTATCAATTTCAGGATCATTTAGCTCAAAAAATCACTAAATGCATGGAAAATAGCAAATGAAGTCAGAAAGGCTTGAAAATTGATGGCCTGCCTTGCAATGGTGCATACTGAATGCACAAAAAGTCTGGAGTGGAAATAAGTTTAGAAAAAGGAAATGCCTTTGTAACAGACGAGTTTTCGTCCGAAACCGTGATACTCCGAAAGAGATTGTCCATTTTGTACACGAAGTTCATCCGGTTTTTGTCGTAACCCTCTCAACTCTTTAGCACATGCTTTGTGGGTGAAATGATGATACCATGCCTGATTTCAACCTTACCAGAGTCCATTTGTAGTGCTTATCAATTTCAGGATCATGTAGCTCAAAAAATCAGTAAATGCATGAAAAATAGAAAATGAAGTTAGAAAGGCTTGAAAATTGATGGCCTGCCTTCGAATGGTGCATACTAAACACACAAAAAGTATGGCGTTGAAATAAGTTACAAAAATGAAATGCCTTTGTCACAGACGAGTTTTCGTTCGAAACCATGATACTTCGAAAGATATTGTCCATTTTGTAAACGAAGTGCATCCAGTTTTTGTCATAACCCTCTCAACTCTTTAGCACATGCTACGTGGATGAAATGATGATACCATGCCAAAGTTGAACCTTTTCAGAGTTCATTTGTAGTGCTTATCAATTTCAGGATCATTTAGCTCAAAAAAATCAGTAAATGCATGAAAAATAGCAAATGAAGTCAGAAAGGCTTAAAATTGATGGCCTGCCTTCGAATGGTGCATACTAAACACACAAAAAGTATGGACTTGAAATAAGTTAAAAAATGAAATGCCTTTATAACAGATGAGTTTTCGTCCAAAACCGTGATACTTCGAAAGTGATTGTCCATTTTGTACACGAAGTGCATCCAGTTTTTGTCGTATCCCTCTCAACTGGTTAGCACCTGCTATGTGCATGAAATGATGATACCATGCCTTTTATCAACCTTTTTAGAGTTCATTTTTAGTGCTTATCAATTTCAGGATCATTTAGCTCAAAAAATAAGTAGATGCATAAAAATAGCAAATGACGTTAGAAAGGCTTAAAAATTGATGGCCTGCCTTCGAATGGTGCATACTAAACGCACAAAAATTCTGGAGTTGAAAAATGTTAAAAAATGAAATGCCTTTGTAACAGACGAGTTTTCGTCCAAAACCGTGATACTTCGAACGAGATTGTCCATTTTGTACACGAAGTGCATCTAGTTTTTGTCGTAACCCTCTCAACTCTTTAGCACATGCTATGTGGGTGAAATGATGATACCATGCCTAATTTCAACCATTTCATATTTCATTTGTAGTGCTTATCAATTTTGGGATCATTTAGCTCAAAAAATCAGTAAATGCATTAAAAATAGTAAATAAAGTCGGAAAGGCTTGAAAATTGATGGCCTGCCTTCGAATGGTGCATACTAAACGCACAAAAAGTCTGGAGTTGAAATAAGTTCAAAAAATGAAATGCCTTTGTAACAGACGAGTTTTCGTCCGAAGCCAAGATACTTCGAAAGAGATTGTCCATTTTGTACACGAAGTGCATCTAGTTTTAGTCGTATCCCTCTCCACTAGTTAGCACATGCTATGTGGGTCAAATGATGATACCATGCCTAATTTCAACCATTTCAGAGTCCATTTGTAGTGCTTATCAATTTCAGGATCATTTAGCTCAAAAAATCACTAAATGCATGGAAAATAGCAAATGAAGTCAGAAAGGCTTGAAAATTGATGGCCTGCCTTGCAATGGTGCATACTGAATGCACAAAAAGTCTGGAGTGGAAATAAGTTTAGAAAAAGGAAATGCCTTTGTAACAGACGAGTTTTCGTCCGAAACCGTGATACTCCGAAAGAGATTGTCCATTTTGTACACGAAGTTCATCCGGTTTTTGTCGTAACCCTCTCAACTCTTTAGCACATGCTTTGTGGGTGAAATGATGATACCATGCCTGATTTCAACCTTACCAGAGTCCATTTGTAGTGCTTATCAATTTCAGGATCATGTAGCTCAAAAAATCAGTAAATGCATGAAAAATAGAAAATGAAGTTAGAAAGGCTTGAAAATTGATGGCCTGCCTTCGAATGGTGCATACTAAACACACAAAAAGTATGGCGTTGAAATAAGTTACAAAAATGAAATGCCTTTGTCACAGACGAGTTTTCGTTCGAAACCTTGATACTTCGAAAGATATTGTCCATTTTGTAAACGAAGTGCATCCAGTTTTTGTCATAACCCTCTCAACTCTTTAGCACATGCTACGTGGGTGAAATGATGATACCATGCCAAAGTTGAACCTTTTCAGAGTTCATTTGTAGTGCTTATCAATTTCAGGATCATTTAGCTCAAAAAAATCAGTAAATGCATGAAAAATAGCAAATGAAGTCAGAAAGGCTTCAAAATTGATGGCCTGCCTTCGAATGGTGCATACTAAACACACAAAAAGTATGGACTTGAAATAAGTTAAAAAATGAAATGCCTTTATAACAGATAAGTTTTCGTCCAAAACCGTGATACTTCGAAAGTGATTGTCCATTTTGTACACGAAGTGCATCCAGTTTTTGTCGTATCCCTCTCAACTGGTTAGCACCTGCTATGTGCATGAAATGATGATACCATGCCTTTTATCAACCTTTTAGAGTTCATTTTTAGTGCTTATCAATTTCAGGATCATTTAGCTCAAAAAATAAGTAGATGCATAAAAATAGCAAATGACGTTAGAAAGGCTTAAAAATTGATGGCCTGCCTTCGAATGGTGCATACTAAACGCACAAAAATTCTGGAGTTGAAAAATGTTAAAAAATGAAATGCCTTTGTAACAGACGAGTTTTCGTCCAAACCGTGATACTTCGAACGAGATTGTCCATTTTGTACACGAAGTGCATCTAGTTTTTGTCGTAACCCTCTCAACTCTTTAGCACATGCTATGTGGGTGAAATGATGATACCATGCCTAATTTCAACCATTTCATATTTCATTTGTAGTGCTTATCAATTTTGGGATCATTTAGCTCAAAAAATCAGTAAATGCATTAAAAATAGTAAATAAGTCGGAAAGGCTTGAAAATTGATGGCCTGCCTTCGAATGGTGCATACTAAACGCACAAAAAGTCTGGAGTTGAAATAAGTTCAAAAAATGAAATGCCTTTGTAACAGACGAGTTTTCGTCCGAAGCCAAGATACTTCGAAAGAGATTGTCCATTTTGTACACGAAGTGCATCTAGTTTTAGTCGTATCCCTCTCCACTAGTTAGCACATGCTATGTGGGTCAAATGATGATACCATGCCTAATTTCAACCATTTCAGAGTCCATTTGTAGTGCTTATCAATTTCAGGATCATTTAGCTCAAAAAATCACTAAATGCATGGAAAATAGCAAATGAAGTCAGAAAGGCTTGAAATTTGATGGCCTGCCTTGCAATGGTGCATACTGAATGCACAAAAAGTCTGGAGTGGAAATAAGTTTAGAAAAAGGAAATGCCTTTGTAACAGACGAGTTTTCGTCCGAAACCGTGATACTCCGAAAGAGATTGTCCATTTTGTACACGAAGTTCATCCGGTTTTTGTCGTAACCCTCTCAACTCTTTAGCACATGCTTTGTGGGTGAAATGATGATGCCATGCCTGATTTCAACCTTACCAGAGTCCATTTGTAGTGCTTATCAATTTCAGGATCATGTAGCTCAAAAAATCAGTAAATGCATGAAAAATAGAAAATGAAGTTAGAAAGGCTTGAAAATTGATGGCCTGCCTTCGAATGGTGCATACTAAACACACAAAAAGTATGGCGTTGAAATAAGTTACAAAAATGAAATGCCTTTGTCACAGACGAGTTTTCGTTCGAAACCATTGATACTTCGAAAGATATTGTCCATTTTGTAAACGAAGTGCATCCAGTTTTTGTCATAACCCTCTCAACTCTTTAGCACATGCTACGTGGTGAAATGATGATACCATGCCAAAGTTGAACCTTTTCAGAGTTCATTTGTAGTGCTTATCAATTTCAGGATCATTTAGCTCAAAAAAAATCAGTAAATGCATGAAAATAGCAAATGAAGTCAGAAAGGCTTCAAAATTGATGGCCTGCCTTCGAATGGTGCATACTAAACACACAAAAAGTATGGACTTGAAATAAGTTAAAAAATGAAATGCCTTTATAACAGATGAGTTTTCGTCCAAAACCGTGATACTTCGAAAGTGATTGTCCATTTTGTACACGAAGTGCATCCAGTTTTTGTCGTATCCCTCTCAACTGGTTAGCACCTGCTATGTGCATGAAATGATGATACCATGCCTTTTATCAACCTTTTTAGAGTTCATTTTTAGTGCTTATCAATTTCAGGATCATTTAGCTCAAAAAATAAGTAGATGCATAAAAATAGCAAATGACGTCAGAAAGGCTTGAAAATTGATGGCCTGCCTTCGAATGGTGCATACTAAACGCACAAAAATTCTGGATTTGAAAAATGTTAAAAAATGAAATGCCTTTGTAACAGACGAGTTTTCGTCCGAAACCGTGATACTTCGAACGAGATTGTCCATTTTGTACACGAAGTGCATCTAGTTTTTGTCGTAACCCTCTCAACTCTTTAGCACATGCTATGTGGGTGAAATGATGATACCATGCCTAATTTCAACCTTTTCAGATTTCATTTGTAGTGCTTATCAATTTCGGGATCATTTAGCTCAAAAAATCAGTCAATGCATTAAAAATAGTAAATGAAGTCGGAAAGGCTTGAAAATTGATGGCCTGCCTTCGAATGGTGCATACTAAACGCACAAAAAGTCTGGAGTTGAAATAAGTTAAAAAAAAGAAATGCCTTTGTAACAGACGAGTTTTCGTCCGAAACCAAGATACTTCGAAAGAGATTGTCCATTTTGTACACGAAGTGCATCCAGTTTTAGTCGTATCCCTCTCCACTAGTTAGCACATGCTATGTGGGTCAAATGATGATACCATGCCTAATTTCAACCATTTCAGAGTCCATTTGTAGTGCTTATCAATTTCAGGATCATTTAGCTCAAAAAATCACTAAATGCATGGAAAATAGCAAATGAAGTCAGAAAGGCTTGAAAATTGATGGCCTGCCTTGCAATGGTGCATACTGAATGCACAAAAAGTCTGGAGTGGAAATAAGTTTAGAAAAAGGAAATGCCTTTGTAACAGACGAGTTTTCGTCCGAAACCGTGATACTCCGAAAGAGATTGTCCATTTTGTACACGAAGTTCATCCGGTTTTTGTCGTAACCCTCTCAACTCTTTAGCACATGCTTTGTGGGTGAAATGATGATACCATGCCTGATTTCAACCTTACCAGAGTCCATTTGTAGTGCTTATCAATTTCAGGATCATGTAGCTCAAAAAATCAGTAAATGCATGAAAAATAGAAAATGAAGTTAGAAAGGCTTGAAAATTGATGGCCTGCCTTCGAATGGTGCATACTAAACACACAAAAAGTATGGCGTTGAAATAAGTTACAAAAATTAAATGCCTTTGTCACAGACGAGTTTTCGTTCGAAACCTTGATACTTCGAAAGATATTGTCCATTTGTAAACGAAGTGCATCCAGTTTTTGTCATAACCCTCTCAACTCTTTAGCACATGCTACGTGGGTGAAATGATGATACCATGCCAAAGTTGAACCTTTTCAGAGTTCATTTGTAGTGCTTATCAATTTCAGGATCATTTAGCTCAAAAAAAATCAGTAAATGCATGAAAAATAGCAAATGAAGTCAGAAAGGCTTCAAAATTGATGGCCTGCCTTCGAATGGTGCATACTAAACACACAAAAAGTATGGACTTGAAATAAGTTAAAAAATGAAATGCCTTTATAACAGATGAGTTTTCGTCCAAAACCGTGATACTTCGAAAGTGATTGTCCATTTTGTACACGAAGTGCATCCAGTTTTTGTCGTATCCCTCTCAACTGGTTAGCACCTGCTATGTGCATGAAATGATGATACCATGCCTTTTATCAACCTTTTTGGAGTTCATTTTTAGTGCTTATCAATTTCAGGATCATTTAGCTCAAAAAATAAGTAGATGCATAAAAATAGCAAATGACGTCAGAAAGGCTTGAAAATTGATGGCCTGCCTTCGAATGGTGCATAGTAAACGCACAAAAATTCTGGATTTGAAAAATGTTAAAAAATGAAATGCCTTTGTAACAGACGAGTTTTCGTCCGAAACCGTGATACTTCGAACGAGATTGTCCATTTTGTACACGAAGTGCATCTAGTTTTTGTCGTAACCCTCTCAACTCTTTAGCACATGCTATGTGGGTGAAATGATGATACCATGCCTAATTTCAACCTTTTCAGATTTGATTTGTAGTGCTTATCAATTTCGGGATCATTTAGCTCAAAAAATCAGTCAATGCATTAAAAATAGTAAATGAAGTCGGAAAGGCTTGAAAATTGATGGCCTGCCTTCGAATGGTGCATACTAAAAGCACAAAAAGTCTGGAGTTGAAATAAGTTCAAAAAATGAAATGCCTTTGTAACAGACGAGTTTTCGTCCGAAACCAAGATACTTCGAAAGAGATTGTCCATTTTGTACACGAAGTGCATCCAGTTTTAGTCGTATCCCTCTCCACTAGTTAGCACATGCTATGTGGGTCAAATGATGATACCATGCCTAATTCGAACCATTTCAGAGTCCATTTGTAGTGCTTATCAATTTCAAGATAATTTAGCTCAAAAAATTAGTAAATGCATGAAAAATAGCAAATGAAGTCAGAAAGGCTTGAAAATTGATGGTCTGCCTTGCAATGGTGCATACTGAATGCACAAAAAGTCTGGAGTGGAAATAAGTTTAAAAAAATGAAATGCCTTTGTAACAGATGAGTTTTCGTCTGAAACCGTGATACTTCGAAACAGATTGTCCATTTTGTACACGAAGTTCATCCGGTTTTTGTCGTAACCCTGTCAACTCTTTAGCACATGCTTTGTGGGTGAAATGATGATACCATGCCTGATTTCAACCTTACCTAGAGTCCATTTGTAGTGCTTATCAATTTCAGGATCATGTAGCTCAAAAAATCACTAAATGCATGAAAAATGCAAATGAAGTCATAAAGGGCTTGAAAATTGATGGCCTACCTTCGAATGGTGCATACTGAATGAAACAAAAAGGATGGAGTTGAAAGAAGTTTAAAAAATGAAATGCCTTTGTCACATACGAGTTTTCGTTCGAAACCGTGATACTTCGAAAGATATTGTCCATTTTGTAAACGAAGTGCATCCAGTTTTTGTCATAACCCTCTCAACTCTTTAGCACATGCTATGTGGGTGAAATGATGATACCAAGCCAAAGTTGAACCTTTTTAGAGTTCATTTGTAGTGCTTATCAATTTCAGGATCATTTAGCTCAAAAAATCAGTAAATGCATGAAAAATAGCAAATGAAGTCAGAAAGGCTTGAAAATTGATGGCCTGCCTTCGAATGGTGCATACTAAACACACAAAAAGTATGGACTTGAAATAAGTTAAAAAATGAAATGCCTTTGTAAAAGACGAGTTTTCGTCCAAAACCGTGATACTTCGAAAGTGATTGTCCATTTTGTACACGAAGTGCATCTTGTTTTTGTCGTATCCCTCTCAACTGGTTAGCACGTGCTATGTGCGTGAAATGATGATACCATGCCTTTTATCAACCTTTTTAGAGCTCATTTTTAGTGCTTATCAATTTCAGGATCATTTAGCTCAAAAAATAAGTAGATGCATAAAAATAGCAAATGACGTCAGAAAGGCTTGAAAATTGATGGCCTGCCTTCGAATGGTGCATAATAATGCACAAAAATTCTGGAGTTGAAAAATGTTAAAAAATGAAATGCCTTTGTAACACACGAGTTTTCATCCGAAACCAAGATACTTCGAAAGAGATTGTCCATTTTGTACACGAAGTGCATCTAGTTTTTGTCGTAACCCTCTCAACTCGTTAGCACATGCTATGTGGGTGAAATGATGATACCATGCCTAATTTCAACCTTTTCAGAGTTCATTTGTAGTGCTTATCAATTTCAGGGATCATTTAGCTCAAAAAATCAGTAAATGCATTAAAAATAGTAAATGAAGTCAGAAAGGCTTGAAAATTGATGGCCTGCCTTCGAATGGTGCATACTAAAGCACAAAAAGTCTGGAGTTGAAATAGTTAAAAAATGAAATGCCTTTGTAACAGACGAGTTTTCGTCCGAAACCAGTGATACTTCGAAAGAGATTGTCCATTTTGTACACGAAGTGCATCCAGTTTTAGTCGTATCCCTCTCAACTAGTTAGCACATGCTATGTGGGTGAAATGATGATACCATGCTAATTTCAACCATTTCAGAGTCCATTTGTAGTGCTTATCAATTTCAGGATCATGTAGCTCAAAAAATCAGTAAATGCATGAAAAATTGCAAATGAAGTCATAAAGGGTTGAAAATTGATGGCCTGCCTTCGAATGGTGCATACTGAATGAAAAAAAGGCTGGAGTTGAAAGAAGTTTAAAAAATGAAATGCCTTTGTCACAGACGAGTTTTCGTTCGAAACCGTGATACTTCGAAAGATATTGTCCATTTTGTAAACGAAGTGCATCCAGTTTTTGTCATAACCCTCTCAACTCTTAAGCACATGCTATGTGGGTGAAATGATGATACCATGCCAAAGTTGAACCTTTTCAGAGTTCATTTGTAGTGCTTATCAATTTCAGGATCATTTAGCTCAAAAAATCAGTAAATGCATGAAAAATAGCAAATGAAGTCAGAAAGGCTTGAAAATTGATGGCCTGCCTTCGAATGGTGCATACTAAACACACAAAAAGTATGGACTTGAAACAAGTTAAAAAATGAAATGCCTTTGTAACAGACGAGTTTTCGTCCAAAACCGTGATACTTCGAAAGTGATTGTCCATTTTGTACACGAAGTGCATCTTGTTTTTGTCGTATCCCTCTCAACTGGTTAGCACGTGCTATGTGCGTGAAATGATGATACCATGCCTTTTATCAACCTTTTTAGAGCTCATTTGTAGTGCTTATCAATTTCGGGATCATTTAGCTCAAAAAATCAGTAAATGCATTAAAAATAGTAAATGAAGTCAGAAAGGCTTGAAAATTGATGGCCTGCCTTCGAATGGTGCATACTAAACGCACAAAAAGTCTAGAGTTGAAATAAGTTCAAAAAATGAAATGCCTTTGTAACAGACGAGTTTTCGTCCGAAACCAAGATACTTCGAAAGAGATTGTCCAATTTGTACACGAAGTGCATCCAGTTTTAGTCGTATCCCTCTCCACTAGTTAGCACATGCTATGTGGGTCAAATGATGATACCATGCCTAATTTCAACCATTTCAGAGTCCATTTGTAGTGCTTATCAATTTCAGGATCATTTAGCTCAAAAAATCAGTAAATGCATGAAAAATAGCAAATGAAGTCAGAAAGGCTTGAAAATTGATGGCCTGCCTTGCAATGGTGCATACTGAATGCACAAAAAGTCTGGAGTGGAAATAAGTTTAGAAAAAGGAAATGCCTTTGTAACAGACGAGTTTTCGTCTGAAACCGTGATACTCCGAAAGAGATTGTCCATTTTGTACACGAAGTTCATCCGGTTTTTGTCGTAACCCTCTCAACTCTTTAGCACATGCTTTGTGGGTGAAATGATGATACCATGCCTGATTTCAACCTTACCAGAGTCCATTTGTAGTGCTTATCAATTTCAGGATCATGTAGCTCAAAAAATCAGTAAATGCATGAAAAATAGCAAATGAAGTTAGAAAGGCTTGAAAGTTGATGGCCTGCCTTCGAATGGTGCACACTAAACACACAAAAAGTATGGCGTTGAAATAAGTTACAAAAATGAAATGCCTTTGTCACAGACGAGTTTTCGTTCGAAACCGTGATACTTCGAAAGATATTGTCCATTTTGTAAACGAAGTGCATCCAGTTTTTGTCATAACCCTCTCAACTCTTTAGCACATGCGATGTGGGTGAAATGATGATACCATGCCAAAGTTGAACGTTTTCAGAGTTCATTTGTAGTGCTTATCAATTTCAGGATCATTTAGCTCAAAAAAATCAGTAAATGCATGAAAAATAGCAAATGAAGTCAGAAAGGCTTGAAAATTGATGGCCTGCCTTCGAATGGTGCATACTAAACACACAAAAAGTATGGACTTGAAATAAGTTAAAAAATGAAATGCCTTTATAACAGACGAGTTTTCGTCCAAAACCGTGATACTTCGAAAGTGATTGTCCATTTTGTACACAAAGTGCATCTAGTTTTTCTCGTATCCCTCTCAACTGGTTAGCACGTGCTATGTGCGTGAAATGATGATACCATGCCTTTTATCAACCTTTTTAGAGTTCATTTTGAGTGCTTATCAATTTCAGGATCATTTAGCTCAAAAAATAAGTAGATGCATAAAAATAGCAAATGACGTCAGAAAGGCTTGAAAATTGATGGCCTGCCTTCGAATGGTGCATACTAAACGCACAAAAATTCTGGAGGTGAAAAATGATAAAAAATGAAATGCCTTTGTAACAGACGAGTTTTCGTCCGAAACCGTGATACTTCGAACGAGATTGTCCATTTTGTACACGAAGTGCAACTAGTTTTGGTCGTAACCCTCTCAACTCTTTAGCACATGCTATGTGGGTGAAATGATGATACCATGCCTAATTTCAACCTTTTCAGATTTCATTTGTAGTGCTTATCAATTTCGGGATCATTTAGCTCAAAAAATCAGTAAATGCATTAAAAATAGTAAATGAAGTCCGAAAGGTTTGAAAATTGATGGCCTGCCTTCGAATGGTGCATACTAAACGCACAAAAAGTCTGGAGTTGAAATAAGTTCAAAAAATGAAATGCCTTCGTAACAGACGAGTTTTCGTCCGAAACCAAGATACTTCGAAAGAGATTGTCCATTTTGTACACGAAGTGCATACAGTTTTAGTCGTATCCCTCTCCACTAGTTAGCACATGCTATGTGGGTCAAATGATGATACCATGCCTAATTTGAACCATTTCAGAGTCCATTTGTAGTGCTTATCAATTTCAGGATCATTTAGCTCAAAAAATCAGTAAATGCATGAAAAATAGCAAATGAAGTCAGAAAGGCTTGAAAATTGATGGCCTGCCTTGCAATGGTGCATACTGAATGCACAAAAAATCTGGAGTGGAAATAAGTTTAGAAAAAGGAAATGCCTTTGTAACAGACGAGTTTTCGTCTGAAACCGTGATACTCCGAAAGAGATTGTCCATTTTGTACACGAAGTTCATCCGGTTTTTGTCGTAACCCTCTCAACTCTTTAGCACATGCTTTGTGGGTGAAATGATGATACCATGCCTGATTTCAACCTTACCAGAGTCCATTTGTAGTGCTTATCAATTTCAGGATCATGTAGCTCAAAAAATCAGTAAATGCATGAAAAATAGCAAATGAAGTTAGAAAGGCTTGAAAATTGATGGCCTGCCTTCGAATGGTGCATACTAAACACACAAAAAGTATGGCATTGAAATAAGTTACAAAAATGAAATGCCTTTGTCACAGACGAGTTTTCGTTCGAAACCGTGATACTTCGAAAGATTTTGTCCATTTTGTAAACGAAGTGCATCCAGTTTTTGTCATAACCCTCTCAACTCTTTAGCACATGCTATGTGGGTGAAATGATGATACCATGCCAAAGTTGAACCTTTTCAGAGTTCATTTGTAGTGCTTATCAATTTCAGGATCATTTAGCTCAAAAAAATCAGTAAATGCATGAAAAATAGGAAATGAAGTCAGAAAGGCTTGAAAATTGATGGCCTGCCTTGCAATGGTGCATACTAAACACACACAAAGTATGGACTTGAAATAAGTTAAAAAATGAAATGCCTTTATAACAGACGAGTTTTCGTCCAAAACCGTGATACTTCGAAAGTGATTGTCCATTTTGTACACGAAGTGCATCCAGTTTTTGTCGTATCCCTCTCAACTGGTTAGCACGTGCTATGTGCGTGAAATGATGATACCATGCCTTTTATCAACCTTTTTAGAGTTCATTTTTAGTGCTTATCAATTTCAGGATCATTTAGCTCAAAAAAAAAGTAGATGCATAAAAATAGCAAATGACGTCACAAAGGCTAGAAAATTGATGGCCTGCCTTCGAATGGTGCATACTAAACGCACAAAAATTCTGGAGTTGAAAAATGTTAAAAAATGAAATGCCTTTGTCACAGACGAGTTTTCGTCCGAAACGGTGATACTTCGAACGAGATTGTCCATTTTGTACACGAAGTGCATCTAGTTTTTGTCGTAACCCTCTCAACTCTTTAGCACATGCTATGTGGGTGAAATGATGATACCATGCCTAATTTCAACCTTTTCAGATTTCATTTGTAGTGCTTATCAATTTCGGGATCATTTAGCTCAAAAAATCAGTAAATGCATTAAAAATAGTAAATGAAGTCAGAAAGGCTTGAAAATTGATGGCCTGCCTTCGAATGGTGCATACTAAACACACACAAAGTCTGGAGTTGAAATAAGTTTAAAAAATGAAATGCCTTTATAACAGACGAGTTTTCGTCCAAAACCGTGATACTTCGAAAGTGATTGTCCATTTTGTACACGAAGTGCATCCAGTTTTTGTCGTATCCCTCTCAACTGGTTAGCACGTGCTATGTGCGTGAAATGATGATACCATGCCTTTTATCAACCTTTTTAGAGTTCATTTTTAGTGCTTATCAATTTCAGGATCATTTAGCTCAAAAAAAAAGTAGATGCATAAAAATAGCAAATGACGTCACAAAGGCTAGAAAATTGATGGCCTGCCTTCGAATGGTGCATACTAAACGCACAAAAATTCTGGAGTTGAAAAATGTTAAAAAATGAAATGCCTTGGTAACAGACGAGTTTTCGTCCGAAACGGTGATACTTCGAACGAGATTGTCCATTTTGTACACGAAGTGCATCTAGTTTTTGTCGTAACCCTCTCAACTCTTTAGCACATGCTATGTGGGTGAAATGATGATACCATGCCTAATTTCAACCTTTTCAGATTTCATTTGTAGTGCTTATCAATTTCGGGATCATTTAGCTCAAAAAATCAGTAAATGCATTAAAAATAGTAAATGAAGTCAGAAAGGCTTGAAAATTGATGGCCTGCCTTCGAATGGTGCATACTAAATGCACAAAAAGTCTGGAGTTGAAATAAGTGCAAAAAATGAAATGCCTTTGTAAGAGACGAGTTTTCGTCCGAAACCAAGATACTTCGAAAGAGATTGTCCATTTTGTACACGAAGTACATCCTGTTTTAGTCGTATCCCTCTCCACTAGTTAGCACATGCTATGTGGGTCAAATGATGATACCATGCCTAATTTCAACCATTTCAGAGTCCATTTGTAGTGCTTATCAATTTTAGGATCATTTAGCTCAAAAAATCAGTAAATGCATGAAAAATAGCAAATGAAGTCAGAAAGGCTTGAAAATTGATGGCCTGCCTTGCAATGGTGCGTACTGAATGCACAAAAAGTCTGGAGTTGAAATAAGTTTAAAAAAATGAAATGCCTTTGTAACAGACGAGTTTTCGTCCGAAACCGTGATAGTACGAAAGAGATTGTCCATTTTGTACACGAAGTTCATCCGGTTTTTGTCATAACCCTCTCAACTCTTTAGCACATGCTTTGTGGGTGAAATGATGATACCATGCCTGATTTCAACCTTTACAGAGTTCCATTTGTAGTGCTTATCAATTTCAGGATCATGTAGCTCAAAAAATCAGTAAATGCATGAAAAATAGCAAATGAAGTTAGAAAGGCTTGAAAATTGATGGCCTGCCTTCGAATGGTGCATACTAAACACACAAAAAGTATGGAGTTGAAATAAGTTACAAAAATGAAATGCCTTTGTAACACACGAGTTTTCGTCCGAAACCGTGATACTTCGAAAGAGATTGTCAATTTTGTACACTAAGTGCATCCAGTTTTTGTCGTACCCCTCTCAACTGGTTAGCACATGCTATGTGGGTGAAATGATGATACCATGGAAAATTTCAACCTTTTCAGAGTTCATTTGTAGTGCTTACAATTTCGGGATCATTTAGCTCAAAAAAATCAGTAAATGCCATTAAAAATAGTAAATGAAGTCAGAAAGGCTTGAAAATTGATGGCCTGCCTTCGAATGGTGCATACTAAACACACACAAAGTCTGGAGTTGAAATAAGGTTTAAAAAATGAAATGCCTTGTTAACAGACGAGTTTTCGTCCAGAAACCGTGATACGTTCGAAAGGGATTGTCCATTTTGTATCACGAAGTGCATCCAGTTTTTGTCGTATCCCTCTCAACTGGTTAGCACGTGCTATTGTGCGTGAAATATGATACCATGCCTATTATCACCTTTTTAGAGTTCATTTGTAGTGCTTATCAATTTCAGGATCATTTAGCTCAAAAAAAAAGTAGATGCATAAAAATAGCAAATGAAGTCACAAAGGCTAGAAAATTGATGGCCTGCCTTCGAATGGTGCATACTAAACGCACAAAAAATTCTAGGAGTTGAAAAATGTTAAAAAATGAAATGCCTTGGTAACAGACAAGTTTTCGTCCGAACCGTGATACTTCGAAAGAGATTGTCCATTTTGTACACTGAAGTGCATCTAGTTTTTGTCGTAACCCGCTCAACTCTTTAGCACATGCTATGTGGGTGAAATGATGATACCATGCCTAATATTCAACCTTTTCAGAGTTCATTTGTAGTGCTTATCAATTTCAGGATCATTTAGCTCAAAAAATCAGTAAATGCATGAAAAATAGCAAATGAAGTCAGAAAGGCTTGAAAATTGATGGCCTGCCTTCAAATGGTGCATACTAAACGCACAAAAAGTCTGGAGTTGGAAATAAGTTCAAAAAATGAAATGCCTTTGTAACAGACGAGTTTTCGTCCGAAACCAAGATACTTCGAAAGAGATTGTCCATTTTGTACACGAAGTGCATCCAGTTTTTGTCGTATCCATCTCAACTCGTTAGCACATGCTATGTGGGTGAAATGATGATACCATGCCTAACTTTCAAGCCTTTTCATAGTTCCATTCGTAGTGCTTATCAATTTCAGGATCATTTAGCTCATAAAAATCAGTAAATGAATAAAAATAGCAAATGACATCAGAAAGGCTTGAAAATTGATGGCCTGCCTTCGAATGGTGCATACTTAAACGCACAAAAAGTCTGGAGTTCAAATAAGTTCAAAAAATGAAACGCCTTTGTAACAGATGAATTTTCGTCCAAAACCGTGATACTTCGAAAGAGATTGTCCATTTTGTACACGAAGTGCATCCAGTTTTTGTCGTATCCCTCTCAACTGGTTAGCACATGCTATGTGGGTGAAATGATGATACCATGCCAAATTTTAACCTTTTCAGAGTTCATTTGTAGTGCTTATAAATTTCAGGATCATTTAGCTCAAAAAATCAGTAAATGCATGAAAAACAGCAAATGAAGTCAGAAAGGCTTGAAAATTGATGGCCTGCCTTTGCATTGTGCATACTAAACACACAAAAAGTCTGGAGTTGAAATAAGTTAAAAAAATGAAATGCCTTTGTAACACACGAGTTTTCGTCCAAAACCGTGATACTTCGAAAGAGATTGTCCATTTTGTACACGAAGTGCATCCAGTTTTTGTCGTATCCCTCTCAACTGGTTAGCACATGCTATGTGGGTGAAATGATGATACCATGCCAAATTTTAACCTTTTCAGAGTCCATTTGTAGTGCTTATCAATTTTAGGATCATTTAGCTCAAAAAATCAGTAAATGCATGAAAAATAGCAAATGAAGTCAGAAAGGCTTGAAAATTGATGGCCTGCCTTGCAATGGTGCGTACTGAATGCACAAAAAGTCTGGAGTTGAAATAAGTTCAAAAAAATGAAATGCCTTTGTAACAGACGAGTTTTCGTCCGAAACCGTGATAGTACGAAAGAGATTGTCCATTTTGTACACGAAGTTCATCCGGTTTTTGTCATAACCCTCTCAACTCTTTAGCACAAGCTTTGTGGGTGAAATGATGATACCATGCCAGATTTCAACCTTACCAGAGTCCATTTGTAGTGCTTATCAATTTCAGGATCATGTAGCTCAAAAAATCAGTAAATGCATGAAAAATAGCAAATGAAGTTAGAAAGGCTTGAAAATTGATGGCCTGCCTTCGAATGGTGCATACTAAACACACAAAAAGTATGGAGTTGAAATAAGTTACAAAAATGAAATGCCTTTGTAACACACGAGTTTTCGTCCGAAACCGTGATACTTCGAAAGAGATTGTCAATTTTGTACACTAAGTGCATCCAGTTTTTGTCGTACCCCTCTCAACTGGTTAGCACATGCTATGTGGGTGAAATGATGATACCATGGAAAATTTCAACCTTTTCAGAGTTCATTTGTATTGATTACCAATTTCAGGGTCATTAAGCTCAAAAAATCAGTAAATGCATGAAAAATAGCAAATGAAGTCAGAAAGGCTTGAAAATTGATGGCCTACCTTCGAATGGTGCATACTAAACACACAAAAACTAAGGAGTTGAAATAAGTTAAGAAAATGAAATGCCTTGGCAACAGACAAGTTTTCGTCCGAAACCGTGATACTTCGAAAGAGATTGTCCATTTTGTACATGAAATGTATCTAGTTTTTGTCATAACCCGCTCAACTCTTTAGCAAATGCTATGTGGGTGAAATGATGATACCATGCCTAATATCAACCTTTTCAGAGTTCATTTGTAGTGCTCATCAATTTCAGGATCATTTAGCTAATAAAATCAGTAAAAGCATGAAAAATAGCAAATGAAGTCAGAAAGGCTTGAAAATTGATGGCCTGCCTTCAAATGGTGCATACTAAACGCACAAAAAGTCTTGAGTTGAAATAAGTTCAAAAAATGAAATGCCTTTGTAACAGACGAGTTTTCGTCCGAAACCAAGATACTTCGAAAGAGATTGTCCATTTTGTCCACGAAGTGCATCCAGTTTTTGTCGTATCCATCTCAACTGGTTAGCACATGCTATGTGGGTGAAATGATGATACCATGCCTAACTTTAGCCTTTTCATAGTTCATTCGTAGTGCTTATCAATTTCAGGATCATTTAGCTCATAAAATCAGTAAATGAATAAAAAATAGCAAATGACGTCAGAAAGGCTTGAAAATTGATGGCCTGCCTTCGAATGGTGCATACTAAACGCACAAAAAGTCTGGAGTTCAAATAAGTTCAAAAAATGAAACGCCTTTGTAACAGATGAATTTTCGTCCAAAACCGTGATACTTCGAAAGAGATTGTCCATTTTGTACACGAAGTGCATCCAGTTTTTGTCGTATCCCTCTCAACTGGTTAGCACATGCTATGTGGGTGAAATGATGATACCATGCCAAATTTTAACCTTTTCAGAGTTCATTTGTAGTGCTTATAAATTTCAGGATCATTTAGCTCAAAAAATCAGTAAATGCATGAAAAACAGCAAATGAAGTCAGAAAGGCTTGAAAATTGATGGCCTGCCTTTGCATTGTGCATACTAAACACACAAAAAGTCTGGAGTTGAAATAAGTTAAAAAAATGAAATGCCTTTGTAACACACGAGTTTTCGTCCAAAACCGTGATACTTCGAAAGAGATTGTCCATTTTGTACACGAAGTGCATCCAGTTTTCGTCGTATCCCTCTCAACTGGTTAGCACGAGCTATGTGCGTGAAATGATGATACCATGCCTAATTTCAACCTTTTTAGAGTTCATTTGTAGTTCTTATCAATTTCAGGATCATTTAGCTCAAAAAATCAGTAGATGCATAAAAAATAGCAAATGACGTCAGAAAGGCTTGAAAATTGATGGCCTGCCTTCACATGGTGCATACTAAACGCACAAAAAGTCTGGAGTTGAAAAAAGTTAAAAAAATGAAATGCCTTTGTAACACACGAGTTTTCGTCCAAAACCGTGATACTTCGAAAGAGATTGTCCATTTTGTACACGAAGTGCATCCAATTTTTGTCGTATCCCTCTCAACTGGTTAGCACGAGCTATGTGCGTGAAATGATGATACCATGCCTAATTTCAACCTTTTTAGAGTTCATTTGTAGTGCTTATCAATTTCAGGATCATTTAGCTCAAAAAATCAGTAGATGCATAAAAAATAGCAAATGACGTCAGAAAGGCTTGAAAATTGATGGCCTGCCTTCGAATGGTGCATACTGAAAGCACAAAAAGTCTGGAGTTGAAATAAGTTTAAAAAAATGAAATGCCTTTGTAACAGACGAGTTTTCGTCCGAAACCGTGATACTTCGAATGAGATTGTTCATTTTGTACACGGTGTGCATCCAGTTTTTGTCGTCACCCTCTCAACTCTTTAGCACATGCTATGTGGGTGAAATGAGGATACCATGCCTAATGCAACCTTTTCAGAGTTCTTTTGTAGTGCTTATTAATTTCACAATCATTTAGCTCAAAAAATCAGTAAATGCTTGAAAAATAGCAAATGAAGTCATAAAGGGTTGAAAATTGATGGCCTGCCTTCGAATGGTGCATACTAAACACACACAAAATCTGGAGTTCAAATAAGTTAAGAAAATGAAATGCCTTTGTAACACATGAGTTTTCGTCTGAAACCGTGATACTTCGAAAGAGATTGTCCATTTTGTACATGAAGTGTATCTAGTTTTTGTCGTAACCCGCTCAACTCTTTAGCAAATGCTATGTGGGTGAAATGATGATACCATGCCTAATTTCAACCTTTTCAGAGTTCATTTGTAGTGCACCTCAATTTCAGGATCATTTAGCTCAAAAAATCAGTAAATGCATGAAAAATAGCAAATGAAGTCAGAAAGGCTTGAAAATTGATGGCCTGCCTTCCAATGGTGCATACTAAACGCACAAAAAGTCTTGAGTTGAAATAAGTTCAAAAAATGAAATGCCTTTGTAACAGACGAGTTTTCGTCCGAAACCAAGATACTTCGAAAGAGATTGTCCATTTTGTACACGAAGTGCATCCAATTTTTGTCGTATCCATCTCAACTGGTTAGCACATGCTATGTGGGTGAAATGATGATACCATGCCTAATTTTAGCCTTTTCAGAGTTCATTTGTAGTGCTTATCACTTTCAGGATCATTTAACTCAAAAAATCAGTAAATGAATAAAAAATAGCAAATGAAGTCAGAAAGGCTTGAAAATTGATGGCCTGCCTTCGAATGGCGCATACTAAACGCACAAAAAGTCTGGAGTTGAAATAAGTTCAAAAAATGAAACGCCTTTGTAACGGACGAGTTTTCGTCCGAAACCGTGATACTTCGAAAGAGATTGTCCATTTTGTACACGAAGTGCATTCAGTTTTTGTCGTATCCCTCTCAACTGGTTTTCATATGCTATGTGGGTGAAATGATGCTACCATGCCAAATTTCAACCTTTTCAGAGTTCATTTGTAGTGCTTATAAATTTTAGGGTCATTTAGCTCAAAAAAACCAGTAACTCCATGAAAAATTGCAAATGAAGTCATAAAGGGTTGATAATTGATGGCCTGCCTTCGTATGGTGCATACTGCATCAAAAAAAAAGTCTGGAGTTGAAAGAAGTTTCAAAAATGAAATGCCTTTGTAACAGGCGAGTTTTCGTTCGAAACCGTGATACTTCGAAAGATATTGTCCATTTTGTACACGAAGTGCATCCAGTTTTTGTCGTAACCCTCTCAACTCTTTAGCACATGCTATGTGGGTCAAATGATGATACCATGCCAAATTTCAACCTTTTCAGAGTTCATTTGTAGTGCTTATCAATTTCAGGATCATTTAGCTCAAAAAATCAGTAAATGCATGAAAAATAGCAAATGAAGTCAGAAAGGCTTGAAAATTGATGGCCTGCCTTCGAATGGTGCATACTAAACACACAAAAAGTCTGGAGTTGAAATAAGTTAAAATAATGAAATGCCTTTGTAAGAGACGAGTTTTCGTACAAAACCGTGATACTTCGAAAGAGATTGTCCATTTTGTACACGAAGTGCATCCCGTTTTTGTCGTATCCCTCTCAACTGGTTAGCACGAGCTATGTGCGTGAAATGATGATACCATGCCTAATTTCAACCTTCTTAGAGTTCATTTGTAGTGCTTATCAATTTCAGGATCATTTAGCTTAAAAAATCAGTAGGTGCATAAAAAATAGCAAATGACGTCAGAAAGGCTTGAAAATTGATGGCCTGCCTTCGAATGGTGCATACTAAACGCACAAAAAGTCTGGAGTTGAAAAAAGTTAAAAACATGAAAAGCCTTTGTAACAGACGAGTTTTCGTCCGAAACCGTGATACATCGAACGAGATTGTCCATTTTGTACACGAAGTGCATCCAGTTTTCGTCGTATCCCTCTCAACTGGTTAGCACGAGCTATGTGCGTGAAATGATGATACCATGCCTAATTTCAACCTTTTTAGAGTTCATTTGTAGTTCTTATCAATTTCAGGATCATTTAGCTCAAAAAATCAGTAGATGCATAAAAAATAGCAAATGACGTCAGAAAGGCTTGAAAATTGATGGCCTGCCTTCGCATGGTGCATACTAAACGCACAAAAAGTCTGGAGTTGAAAAAAGTTAAAAAAATGAAATGCCTTTGTAACACACGAGTTTTCGTCCAAAACCGTGATACTTCGAAAGAGATTGTCCATTTTGTACACGAAGTGCATCCAATTTTTGTCGTATCCCTCTCAACTGGTTAGCACGAGCTATGTGCGTGAAATGATGATACCATGCATAATTTCAACCTTTTTAGAGTTCATTTGTAGTGCTTATCAATTTCAGGATCATTTAGCTCAAAAAATCAGTAGATGCATAAAAAATAGCAAATGACGTCAGAAAGGCTTGAAAATTGATGGCCTGCCTTCGAATGGTGCATACTGAAAGCACAAAAAGTCTGGAGTTGAAATAAGTTTAAAAAAAATGAAATGCCTTTGTAACAGACGAGTTTTCGTCCGAAACCGTGATACTTCGAAAGATATTGTCCATTTTGTACACGAAGTGCATCCAATTTTTGTCGTAACCCTGTCAACTGGTTAGCACGAGCTATGTGCGTGAAATGAGGATACCATGCCTAATTTCAACCTTTTTAGAGTTCATTTGTAGTGCTTATCAATTTCAAGATCATTTAGCTCAAAAAATCTGTAGATGCATAAAAAATAGCAAATGACGTCTTAAAGGCTTGTAAATTTATGGCCTGCCTTCGAATGGTGCATACTAAACGCACAAAAAGTCTAGAGTTGAAAAAAGTTAAAAAAAAGAAACGCCTTTGTAACAGACGAGTTTTCGTCCGAAACCGTGATACATCGAACGAGATTGTCCATTTTGTACACGAAGTGCATCCAGTTTTTGTCGTATCCCTCTCAACTAGTTAGCACATCCTATGTGCGTGAAATGATGATGCCATGCGAAATTTCAACCTTTTCAGAGTTCATTTGTAGTGCTTATAAATTTTAGGGTCATTCAGCTCAAAAAAACCAGTAACTCCATGAAAAATTGTAAATGAAGTCATAAAGGGTTGATAATTGATGGCCTGCCTTCGAATGGTGCATACTGAATATAAAAAAGTCTGGAGTTGAAACAAGTTTAAAAAATGAAATGCCTTTGTAATAGGCGAGTTTTCGTTCGAAACCGTGATACTTCGAAAGATATTGTCCATTTTGTACACGAAGTGCATCCAGTTTTTGTCGTAACCCTCTCAACTCTTTAGCACATGCTATGTGGGTGAAATGATGATACCATGCCAAATTTCAACCTTTTCAGAGTTCATTTGTAGTGCTTATCAATTTCAGGATCATTTAGCTCAAAAAATCAGTAAATGCATGAAAAATAGCAAATGAAGTCAGAAAGGCTTGAAAATTGATGGCCTGCCTTCGAATGGTGCATACTAAACACACAAGAAGTCTGGAGTTGAAATAAGTTAAAAAAATGAAATGCCTTTGTAACAGACGAATTTTCGTCCAAAACCGTGATACTTCGAAAGAGATTGTCCATTTTGTACACGAAGTGCATCCAGTTTTTGTCGTATCCCTCTCAACTGGTTAGCACGAGCTATGTGCGTGAAATGATGATACCATGCCTAATTTCAACCTTTTTAGAGTTCATTTGTAGTGCTTATCAATTTCAGGATCATTTAGCTCAAAAAATCAGTAGATGCATAAAAAATAGCAAATAACATCAGAAAGGCTTGAAAATTGATGGCCCGCCTTCGAATGGTGCATACTAAACGCACAAAAAGTCTGGAGTTGAAAAAAGTTAAAAACATGAAAAGCCTTTGTAACAGACGAGTTTTCGTCCGAAACCGTGATACATCGAACGAGATTGTCCATTTTGTACACGAAGTGCATCCAGTTTTTGTCATATCCCTCTCAACTGGTTAGCACATCCTATGTGGGTGAAATGATGATGCCATGCAAAATTTCAACCTTTTCAGAGTTCATTTGTAGTGCTTATCAATTTCAGGGTCACTTAGCTCAAAAAAAGTAACTCCATGAAAATTAGCAAATAAAGTCATAAAGGGTTGAAAATTTATGGCCAGCCTTCGAATGGTGCATACTAAACGGACAAAAATTCTGGATTTGAAATAAGTTAAAAAATGAAATGCCTTTGTAATAGACGAGTTTTCGTCCGAAACCAAGATACTTCGAAAGAGATTGTCCATTTTGTACACGAAATGCATCCAGTTTTAGTCGTATCCCTCTCAACTGATTAGCATAGGCTATGTGGGTCAAATGATGATACCATGCAAAATTTCAACCTTTTCAGAGTTCAGTTGTAGTGCTTATCAATTTCACGATCATTTAGCTCAAAAAATCAGTAAATGCATGTAAAATAGCAAATGAAGTCAGAAAGGCTTGAAAATTGATGGCCTGCCCTCGAATGGTGCATACTAAACACACAAAAAGTCTGGAGTTGAAATAAGTTAAAAAAATGAAATGCCTTTGTAACAGACGAGTTTTCGTCCGAAACCGTGATACCTCGAAAGAGATTGTCAATTTTGTACATGAAGTGCATCTAGTTTTTGTCGTAACCCTGTCAACTCTTTAGCACATGCTATGTGGGTGAAATGATGATACCATGCCAAATTTCAACCTTTTCAGAGTTCATTTGTAGTGCTTATCAATTTCAGGATCATTTAGCTCAAAAAATCAGTAAATGCATCAAAAATAGCAAATGAAGTCAGAAAGGCTTGAAAATTGATGGCCTGCCTTCGAATGGTGCATACCAAACGCACAAAAAGTCTGGAGTTGAAAAAAGTTAAAAACATGAAAAGCCTTCGTAACAGACGAGTTTTCGTCCGAAACCGTGATACATCGAACGAGATTGTCCATTTTGTACACGAAGTGCATCCAGTTTTTGTCGTATCCCTCTCAACTGGTTAGCACATCCTATGTGGGTGAAATGATGATGCCATGCAAAATTTCAACCTTTTCAGAGTTCATTTGTAGTGCTTATCAATTTCAGGGTCACTTAGCTCAAAAAAAAGTAACTCCATGAAAATTAGCAAATAAAGTCATAAAGGGTTGAAAATTGATGGCCAGCCTTCGAATGGTGCATACTAAACGGACAAAAATTCTGGATTTGAAATAAGTTAAAAAATGAAATGCCTTTGTAATAGACGAGTTTTCGTCCGAAACCAAGATACTTCGAAAGAGATTGTCCATTTTGTACACGAAGTGCATCCAGTTTTAGTCGTATCCCTCTCAACTGATTAGCATAGGCTATGTGGGTCAAATGATGATACCATGCAAAATTTCAACCTTTTCAGAGTTCATTTGTAGTGCTTATCAATTTCACGATCATTTAGCTCAAAAAATCAGTAAATGCATGTAAAATAGCAAATGAAGTCAGAAAGGCTTGAAAATTGATGGCCTGCCCTCGAATGGTGCATACTAAACACACAAAAAGTCTGGAGTTGAAATAAGTTAAAAAAATGAAATGCCTTTGTAACAGACGAGTTTTCGTCCGAAACCGTGATACCTCGAAAGAGATTGTCAATTTTGTACATGAAGTGCATCTAGTTTTTGTCGTAACCCTGTCAACTCTTTAGCACATGCTATGTGGGTGAAATGATGATACCATGCCAAAGTTCAACCTTTTCAGAGTTCATTTGTAGTGCTTATCAATTTCAGGATCATTTAGCTCAAAAAATCAGTAAATGCATGAAAAATAGCAAATGAAGTCAGAAAGGCTTGAAAATTGATGGCCTGCCTTCGAATGGTGCATACTAAACACACAAAAAGTCTGGAGTTGAAATAAGTTAAAAAAATGAAATGCCTTTGTAAGAGACGAGTTTTCTTCCAAAACCGTGATACTTCGAAAGAGATTGTCCATTTTGTACACGAAGTGCATCCAGTTTTTGTCGTATCCCTCTCAGCTGGTTAGCACGAGCTATGTGCATGAAATGATGATACCATGCCTAATTTCAACCTTTTTAGAGTTCATTTGTAGTGCTTATCAATTTCAGGATCATTTAGCTTAAAAAATCAGTAGATGCATAAAAAATAGCAAATGACGTCAGAAAGGCTTGAAAATTGATGGCCTGCCTTCGAATGGTGCATACTAAACGCACAAAAAGTCTGGAGTTGAAAAAAGTTAAAAACATGAAAAGCCTTTGTAACAGACGAGTTTTCGTCCGAAACCGTGATACATCGAACGAGATTGTCCATTTTGCACACGAAGTGCATCCAGTTTTTGTCGTATCCCTCTCAACTGGTTAGCACATCCTATGTGGGTGAAATGATGATGCCATGCAAAATTTCAACCTTTTCAGAGTTCATTTGTAGTGCTTATCAATTTCAGGGTCACTTAGCTCAAAAAAAAGTAACTCCATGAAAAATAGCAAATAAAGTCATAAAGGGTTGAAAATTGATGGCCAGCCTTCGAATGGTGCATTCTGAAAGCACAAAAAGTCTGGAGTTGAAATAAGTTTAAAAAAGGAAATGCCTTTGTAACAGACGAGTTTTCGTCCGAAACCGTGATACTTCGAATGAGATTGTTCGTTTTGTACACGAAGTGCATCCAGTTTTTGTCGTAACCCTCTCAACTCTTTAGCACATGCTATGTGGGTGAAATGAGGATACCATGCCTAATGCAACCTTTTCAGAGTTCTTTTGTAGTGCTTATAAATTTTAGGGTCATTTAGCTCAAAAAAAACAGTAACTCCATGAAAAATTGCAAATGAAGTCATAAAGGCTTGAAAATTGATGGCCTGCCTTTGAATGGTGCAGACTGAATCAAAAAAAAAGTCTGGAGTTGAAAGAAGTTTAAAAAATGAAATG
Organism: Hordeum marinum; assembly: GCA_022496015.1. Taxonomy (NCBI): domain Eukaryota; kingdom Viridiplantae; phylum Streptophyta; class Magnoliopsida; order Poales; family Poaceae; genus Hordeum; species Hordeum marinum. Next base: position 498,811,862 of record CM039675.1, on the reverse strand, counting down.
CCTTTGTAACAGCCGAGTTTTCGTTCGAAACCGTGATACTTCGAAAGATATTGTCCATTTTGTACACGAAGTGCATCCAGTTTTTGTCGTAACCCTGTCAACTGGTTAGCACGAGCTATGTGCGTGAAATGATGATACCATGCCTAATTTCAACCTTTTTAGAGTTCATTTGTAGTGCTTATCAATTTCAAGATCATTTAGCTCAAAAAATCTGTAGATGCATAAAAAATAGCAAATGACGTCAGAAAGGCTTGAAAATTTATGGCCTGCCTTCGAATGGTGCATACTAAACGCACAAAAAGTCTGGAGTTGAAAAAAGTTAAAAAAAAGAAAAGCCTTTGTAACAGACGAGTTTTCGTCCGAAACCGTGATACATCGAACGAGATTGTCCATTTTGTACACGAAGTGCATCCAGTTTTTGTCGTATCCCTCTCAACTGGTTAGCACATCCTATGTGCGTGAAATGATGATGCCATGCCAAATTTCAACCTTTTCAGAGTTCATTTGTAGTGCTTATAAATTTTAGGGTCATTTAGCTCAAAAAAACCAGTAACTCCATGAAAAATTGTAAATGAAGTCATAAATGGTTGATAATTGATGGCCTGCCTTCGAATGGTGCATACTGAATCAAAAAAAAAGTCTTGAGTTGAAAGAAGTTTAAAAAATGAAATGCCTTTGTAACAGGCGAGTTTTCGTTCGAAACCGTGATACTTCGAAAGATATTGTCCATTTTGTACACGAAGTGCATCCAGTTTTTGTCGTAACCCTCTCAACTCTTTAGCACATGCTATGTGGGTGAAATGATGATACCATGCCAAGTTTCAACCTTTTCAGAGTTCATTTGTAGTGCTTATCAATTTCAGGATCATTTAGCTCAAAAAATCAGTAAATGCATGAAAAATAGCAAATGAAGTCATAAAGGGTTGATAATTGATGGCTTTCCTTCGAATGGTGCATACTGAATCAAAAAAAAAGTCTTGAGTTGAAAGAAGTTTAAAAAATGAAATGCCTTTGTAACAGGCGAGTTTTCGTTCGAAACCGTGATACTTCGAAAGAGATTGTCCATTTTGTACACGAAGTGCATCCAATTTTTGTCGTATCCCTCTCAACTGGTTAGCACGAGCTATGTGCGTGAAATGATGATACCATGCCTAATTTCAACCTTTTTAGAGTTCATTTGTAGTGCTTATCAATTTCAGGATCATTTAGCTCAAAAAATCAGTAGATGCATAAAAAATAGCAAATAACGTCAAAAAGGCTTGAAAATTGATGGCCTGCCTTCGAATGGTGCATACTAAACGCACAAAAAGTCTGGAGTTGAAAAAAGTTAAAAACATGAAAAGCCTTTGTAACAGACGAGTTTTCGTCCGAAACCGTGATACATCGAACGAGATGGTCCATTTTGTACACGAAGTGCATCCAGTTTTTGTCGTATCCCTCTCAACTGGTTAGCACATCCTATTTGGGTGAAATGATGATGCCATGCAAAATTTCAACCTTTTCAGAGTTCATTTGTAGTGCTTATCAATATCAGGGTCACTTAGCTCAAAAAAAAGTAACTCCATGAAAATTAGCAAATAAAGTCATAAAGGGTTGAAAATTGATGGCCAGCCTTCGAATGGTGCATACTAAACGGACAAAAATTCTGGATTTGAAATAAGTTAAAAAATGAAATGCCTTTGTAATAGACGAGTTTTCGTCCGAAACCAAGATACTTCGAAAGAGATTGTCCATTTTGTACACGAAGTGCATCCAGTTTTAGTCGTATCCCTCTGAACTGATTAGCATAGGCTATGTGGGTCAAATGATGATACCATGCAAAATTTCAACCTTTTCAGAGTTCATTTGTAGTGCTTATCAATTTCACGATCATTTAGCTCAAAAAATCAGTAAATGCATGAAAAATAGCAAATGAAGTCAGAAAGGCTTGAAAATTGATGGCCTGCCCTCGAATGGTGCATACTAAACACACAAAAAGTCTGGAGTTGAAATAAGTTAAAAAAATGAAATGCCTTTGTAACAGACGAGTTTTCGTCCGAAACCGTGATACCTCGAAAGAGATTGTCAATTTTGTACATGAAGTGCATCTAGTTTTGTCGTAACCCTGTCAACTCTTTAGCACATGCTATGTGGGTGAAATGATCATACCATGCCTAATTTCAACCTTTTCAGAGTTCATTTGTAGTGCTTATCAATTTCAGGGTCATTTAGCGCAAAAAAATCAGTAACTCCATGAAAAATAGCAAATGAAGTCATAAAGGGTTGAAAATTGATGACCTGCCTTCGAATGGTGCATACTGAATACACAAAAAGACTGGAGCTGAAATAAGTTTAAAAAATGAAATGCCTTTGTAATAGACGACTTTTCGTCCGAAACCGGGATACTTCGAAAGAGATTGTCCATTTTGTACACGAAGTGCATCCAGTTTTAGTCGTATCCCTCCCAACTGGTTAGCACAGGCTATGTGGGTCAAATGATGATACCATGCAAAATTTCAACCTTTTCAGAGTTCATTTGTAGTGCTTATCAATTTCAGGGTCATTTAGCTCAAAAAATCAGTAACTCCATGGAAAATAGCAAATGAAGTCATAAAGGGTTGAAAATTGATGGCCTGTCTTCGCATGGTGCATACTGAATGCACAAAAAGTCTGGAGCTGAAATATGTTTAAAAAATGAAATGCCTTTGTATCAGACGAGTTTTCGTCCGAAACCGTGATACTTCGAGAGAAATTGTCCATTTTGTCCACGAAGTAGATCCAGTTTTTGTCGTATCCCTCTCAACTAGTTAGCACATGCTATGTGGGTGAAATGATGATACCATGCAAAATTTCCACCTTTTCAGAGTTCATTTGTAGTGCTTATCAATTTCGGGGTCATGTAGCTCAAAAAAATCAGTAACTCCATGAAAAATAACAAATGAAGTCATAAAGGGTTGAAAATTGATGACCTGCGTTCGAATGGTGCATACTAAACGCACAAAGACTCTGCAGTTGGAATAAGTTTAAAAAATGAAACGCCTTGGTAGCAGACGAGTGTTCCTCCGAAACCGTGATACTTCCAAAGAGATTGTCCATTTTGTACACGAAGAGTATCCAGTTTTTGTCCTAACCCTCTCAACTATTCAGCACATGCTATGTGGGTGAAATGATGATACCATGCCTAATGCAACCTTCTCAGAGTTCATTTGTAGTGCTTATCAATTTTAGGATCATTTAGCTCAAAAAATCAGTAAATGCATAAAAAATAGCACATGAAGTCAAAAAGGCTTGAAAATTGATGGCCTGCCTTCGAATGGTGCATACTAAACACACAAAAAGTCTGGAGTTGAAATAAGTTAAAAAAATGAAATGCCTTTGTAACAGACGAGTTTTCGTCCGAAACCGTGATAGTTCGAAAGACAGTGTCAATTTTGTACATGAAGTGCATCTAGTTTTTGTCGTAACCCTCTCAACTCGTTAGCACATGCTGTGTGGGTGAAATGATGATATCATGCCTAATTTCAACCTTTTCAGATTTCATTTGTAGTGCTTATCAATTTCAGGATCATTTAGCTAAAAAAATCAGTAAATGCATGAAAAATAGCAAATGAAGTCAGAAAGGCTTGAAAATTGATGGCCCGCCTTCGAATCGTGCATACTAAACGGACAAAAAGTCTGGAGTTGAAAAAAGTTAAAAAATCAAATGCCTTTGTAATAGACGAGTTTTCGTCCGAAACCGTGATACTTCGAAAGAGATTATCAATTTTGTACATGAAGTGCATCTAGTTTTTGTCGTAACCCTCTCAACTCATTAGCACATGCTATGTGGGTGAAATGATAATAGCATGCCTAATTACAACCTTTTCAGATTTCATTTGTAGTGCTTATAAATTTTAGGATAATTTAGCTCAAAAAATCAGTAAATGCATGAAAAATAGAAAATGAAGTCAGAAAGGCTTGAAAATTGATGGCCGCCTTCGAATGGTGCATACTAAACGGACAAAAAGTCTGGAGTTGAAATAATTTAAAAAATGAAATGCCTTTGTAATAGACGAGTTTTCGTCCGAAACCAAGATACTTCGAAAGAGATTGTCCATTTTGTACACGAAGTGCATCCAGTTTTAGTCGTATTCCTCTCAACTGATTAGCACAGGCTATGTGAGTCAAATGATGATACCATGCAAAATTTCAACCTTTTGAGAGTTCATTTGTAGTGCTTATCAATTTCAGGGTCATTTAGCTCAAAAAAATCAGCAACTCCATGGAAAATAGCAAATGAAGTCATAAAGGGTTGAAAATTGATGGCCTGTCTTCACACGGTGCATACTGAATGCACAAAAAGTCTGGACCTGAAATATGTTTAAAAAATGAAATGCCTTTGTACCAGACTAGTTTTCGTCCGGAACCGTGATACTTCGAGAGAGATTGTCCATTTTGCACACGAAGTGCATCCAGTTTTTGTCGTATCCCTCTAAACTGGTTAGCACATGCCATGTGGGTGAAATGATGATACAATGCCAAATTTCAACCTTTTTAGAGTTCATTTGTAGTGCTTATCAATTTCAGGATCATTTAGCTCAAAAAATCAGAAAATGCACAAAAAATAGCAAATGACGTCAGAAAGGCTTGAAAATTTATGGCCTGCCTTCGAATGGTGCATACTAAACGCACATAAACTCTGGAATTGAAATAAGTTCAAAAAATGAAAAGCCTTTGTAACAGATGAGTTTTCGTCCGAAACCGTGATACTTCGAAAGAGATTGTCCATTTTGTACATGAAGTGCATCCAGTTTTTGTCGTATCCCTCTCAACTGGTTAGCACATGCTATGTGGGTGAAATGATGATACCATGCCAAATTTCAACCTTTTCAGAGTTCATTTGTAGTGCTTATAAATTTTCGGGTCATTTAGCTCAAAAAAACCAGTAACTCCATGAAAAATAGCAAATGAAGTCAGAAAGGGTTGAAAATTGATGGCCTGTCTTCGCATGGTGCATACTGAATGCAAAAAATGTCTAGAGTTGAAATATGTTTAAAAAATGAAATGCCTTTGTACCAGACGAGTTTTCGTTCAAAACCGTGATACTTCGATAGAGATTGTCCATTTTGTATACGAAGTGGATCCAGTTTTTGTCTTATCCCTCTCAACTAGTTGGCACATACTATGTGGGTGAAGTGATGATACCATGCAAAATTTCAACCTTTTTAGAGTTCATTTGTAGTGCTTATCAATTTCAGGGTCATTTAGCTCAAAAAACCCAGTAACTCCATGAAAAATAACAAATGAAGTCACAAAGGGTTGAAAATTGATGACCTGCCTTCGAATGGTGCATACTAAACACACAAAAAGTCTAGAGTTGAAATAAGTTAAAAAAATGAAATGCCTTTGTAACAGACGAGTTTTCGTCCGAAACCGTGATACTTCGAAAGAGATTGTCAATTTTGTACATGAAGTGCATCTAGTTTTTTTCGTAATCCTCTCAACTCTTTAGCACATGCTATGCGTGTGAAATGATAATAGCATGCCTAATTTCAACCTTTTCAGATTTCATTTGTAGTGCTTATAAATTTCAGGATAATTAAGCTCAAAAAATCAGTTAATGCATGAAAAATAGCAAATGAAGTCAGAAAGGCTTGAAAATTGATGGCTGCCTTCGAATGGTGCATACTAAATGGACAAAAAGTCTGGAGTTGAAATAAGTTAAAAAATGAAATGCCTTTGTAACAGACGAGTTTTCGTCCGAAACCGTGATACTACGAAAGAGATTGTCAATTTTGTACATGAAGTGCATCTAGTTTTTGTCGTAACCCTCTCAACTCTTTAGCACATGCTATGTGGGTGAAATGATGATACCATGCCTAATTTCAACCTTTTCAGAGTTCATTTGTACTGCTTATCAATTTCAGGATCATTTAGCTCAAAAAATCAGTAAATGCATGAAAAATAGCAAATGAAGTCAGAAAGGCTTGAAAATTGATGGTCTGCCTTCGAATGGTGCAAACTAAACACACAAAAAGTCTGGAGTTGAAATAAGTTAAAAAATGAAATGCCTTTGTAACAGACGAGTTTTCGTCCGTACCGTGATACTTCGAAAGAGATTGTCAATTTTGTACATGAAGTGGATCTAGTTTTTGTCGTAACCCTCTCAACTCTTTAGCACATGCTATGTGGGTGAAATGATAATAGCATGCCTAACTACAACCTTTTCAGATTTCATTTGTAGTGCTTATAAATTTCAGGATAATTTAGCTCAAAAAATCAGTAAATGCATGAAAAATAGAAAATGAAGTCAGAAAGGCTTGAAAATTGATGGCCGCCTTCGAATGGTGCATACTAAACGGACAAAAAGTCTGGAGTTGAAATAAGTTAAAAAATGAAATGCCTTTGTAATAGACGAGTTTTCGTCCGAAACCAAGCTACTTCGGAAGAGATTGTCCATTTTGTACACGAGGTGCATCCAGTTTTAGTCGTATCCCTCTCAACTGATTAGCACAGGCTATGTGGGTCAAATGATGATACCATGCAAAATTTCAACCTTTTCAGAGTTCAATTGTAGTGCTTATCAATTTCAGGGTCATTTAGCTCAAAAAAATCAGCAACTCCATGGAAAATAGCAAATGAAGTCATAAAGGGTTGAAAATTGATGGCCTCTCTTCACATGGTGCATACTGAATGCACAAAAAGTCTGGACCTGAAATATGTTTAAAAAATGAAATGCCTTTGTACCAGACGAGTTTTCGTCCGAAAGCGTGATACTTCGAGAGAGATTGTCCATTTTGTACACGAGGTGGATCCAGTTTTTTTCGTATCCCTCTCAACTGGTTAGCACATGCTATGTGGGTGAAATGATGATACCATGCAAAATTTCAACCTTTTCAGAGTTCATTTGTAGTGCTTATCAATTTCGGGGTCATGTAGCTCAAAAAAATCTCCATGAAAAATAACAAATGAAGTTATAAAGGGTTGAAAATTGATGACCTGCCTTCGAATGGTGCATACTGAATGCACAAAAAGTCTGGAGTAGAAATAAGTTTAAAAAATGAAATGCCTTTGTAACAGACGAGTTTTCGTTCGAAACCGTGATACTTCGAAAGAGATTGTCCATTTTGTACACGAGGTGCATCCAGTTTTTGTCGTAACCCTGTCAACTGATTAGCACAGGCCATGTGGGTGAAATGATGATACCATTCCAAATTTCAACCTTTTTAGAGTTCATTTGTAGTGCTTATCAATTTTAGGATCATTTAGCTCAAAAAATCAGTAAATGCATGAAAAATAGCAAATGAAGTCACAAAGGCTTGAAAATTGATGGACTGGCTTCGAATGGTGTATACTAAACACACAACAAGTCTGGAGTTGAAATAAGTTAAAAGAATGAAATGCCTTTGTAACAGACAAGTTTTCCTATGAAACCGTGATACTTCCAAAGAGATTGTCCATTTTGTACACGAAGTGTATCCAGTTTTTGTCGTAACCCTCTCAACTCTTTAGCACATGCTATGTGGGTGAAATGATAATAGCATGCCTAATTTCAACCTTTTCAGATTTCATTTGTAGTGCTTATAAATTTCAGGATAATTTAGCTCAAATAATCAGTAAATGCATGAAAAAGAGCAAACGAGTAAGAAAGGCTTGAAAATTGATGGCCCGCCTTCGAATGGTGCATACTAAACGGACAAAAAGTCCAGAGTTGAAATAAGTTAAAAAATGAAATGCCTTTGAAATAGACGAGTTTTCGTCCGAAACCAAGATACTTCGAAAGAGATTGTCCATTTTGTACACATAGTGCATCCAGTTTTAGTCGTATCCCTCTCAATTGATTAGCACAGGCTATGTCGGTCAAATGATGATACCACGCAAAATGTCAACCTTTTCAGAGTTCATTTGTAGTGGATATCAATTTCAGGGTCATTTAGCTCAAAAAAATCAGTAACTCCATGGAAAATAGCAAATGAACTCATAAAGGGTTGAAAATTGATGGCCTGTCTTCGCATGGTGCATACTGAATGCACAAAAAGTCTGGAGTTGAAATATGTTTAAAAAATGAAATGCCTTTGTACCAGACGAGTTTTCGTCCGAAACCGTGATACTTCGAGAGAGATTGTCCATGTTGTACACGAAGTGGATCCAGTTTTTGTCGTATCCCTCTCAACTAGTTAGCACATGCTATGTGGCTGAAATGATAATAGCATGCCTAATTTCAACCTTTTCAGATTTCATTTGTAGTGCTTATAAATTTCAGGATAATTAAGCTCAAAAAATCAGTTAATGCATGAAAAATAGCAAATGAAGTCAGAAAGGCTTGAAAATTGATGGCCGCCTTCGAATGGTGCATACTAAATGGACAAAAAGTCTGGAGTTGAAATAAGTTAAAAAATGAAATGCCTTTGTAACAGAGGAGTTTTCGTCCGAAACTGTGATACTGCGAAAGAGATTGTCAATTTTGTACATGAAGTGCATCTAGTTTTTGTCGTAACCCTCTCAACTCTTTAGCACATGCTATGTGGGTGAAATGATGATACCATGCCTAATTTCAACCTTTTCAGAGTTCATTTGTACTGCTTATCAATTTCAGGATCATTTAGCTCAAAAAATCAGTAAATGCATGAAAAATAGCAAATGAAGTCAGAAAGGCTTGAAAATTGATGGTCTGCCTTCGAATGGTGCAAACTAAACACACAAAAAGTCTGGAGTTGAAATAAGTTAAAAAATGAAATGCCTTTGTAACAGACGAGTTTTCGTCCGTACCGTGATACTTCGAAAGAGATTGTCAATTTTGTACATGAAGTGCATCTAGTTTTTGTTGTAACCCTCTCAACTCTTTAGCACATGCGATGTGGGTGAAATGATAAGAGCATGCCTAATTACAACATTTTCAAATTTCATTTGTAGTGCTTATAAATTTCAGGATAATTAAGCTCAAAAAATCAGTTAATGCATGAAAAATAGCAAATGAAGTCAGAAAGGCTTGAAAATTGATGGCCGCCTTCGAATGGTGCATACTAAATGGACAAAAAGTCTGGAGTTGAAATAAGTTAAAAAATGAAATGCCTTTGTAACAGAGGAGTTTTCGTCCGAAACTGTGATACTACGAAAGAGATTGTCAATTTTGTACATGAAGTGCATCTAGTTTTTGTCGTAACCCTCTCAACTCTTTAGCACATGCTATGTGGGTGAAATGATGATACCATGCCTAATTTCAACCTTTTCAGAGTTCATTTGTACTGCTTATCAATTTCAGGATCATTTAGCTCAAAAAATCAGTAAATGCATGAAAAATAGCAAATGAAGTCAGAATGGCTTGAAAATTGATGGTCTGCCTTCGAATGGTGCAAACTAAACACACCAAAAGTCTGGAGTTGAAATAAGTTAAAAAATGAAATGCCTTTGTAACAGACGAGTTTTCGTCCGTACCGTGATACTTCGAAAGAGATTGTCAATTTTGTACATGAAGTGCATCTAGTTTTTGTCGTAACCCTCTCAACACTTTAGCACATGCTATGTGGGTGAAATGATAATAGCATGCCTAATTACAACCTTTTCAGATTTCATTTGTAGTGCTTATAAATTTCAGGATAATTTAGCTCAAAAATCAGTAAATGCATGAAAAATAGAAAATGAAGTCAGAAAGGCTTGAAAATTGATGGCCGCCTTCTAATGGTGCATACTAAACGGACAAAAAGTCTGGAGTTGAAATCAGTTAAAAAATGAAATGCCTTTCTAATAGACGAGTTTTCGTCCGAAACCAAGATACTTCGGAAGAGATTGTCTATTTCGTACACGAAGTGCATCCAGTTTTAGTCGTATCCCTGTCAACTGATTAGCACAGGCTATGTGGCTCAAATGATGATACCATGCAAAATTTCAACCTTTTCAGAGCTCATTTGTACTTCTTATCAATTTCAGGGTCATTTAGCTCAAAAAAATCAGCAACTCCATGGAAAATAGCAAATGAAGTCATAAAGGGTTGAAAATTGATGGCCTGTCTTCACGTGGTGCATACTGAATGCACAAAAAGTCTGGACCTGAAATATGTTTAAAAAATGAAATGCCTTTGTACCAGACGAGTTTTCGTCCGAAACCGTGATACTTCGAGAGAGATTGTCCATTTTGTACACGAAGTGGATCCAGTTTGTTTCGTATCCCTCTCAACTGGTTAGCACATGCTATGTGGGTGAAATGATGATACCATGCAAAATTTCAACCTTTTCAGAGTTCATTTGTAGTGCTTATCAATTTCGGGGTCATGTAGCTCAAAAAAATCTCCATGAAAAATAACAAATGAAGTTATAAAGGGTTGAAAATTGATGACCTGCCTTCGAATGGTCCGTACTGAATGCAAAAAAAGTTTGGAGTTGAAATAAGTTTAAAAAATGAAATGCCTTTGTAACAGACGAGTTTTCGTTCGAAACCGTGATACTCCGAAAGAGATTGTCCATTTTGTACACGAGGTGCATCCAGTTTTTGTCGTAACCCTGTCAACTGATTAGCACAGGCCATGTGGGTGAAATGATGAGACCATTCCAAATTTCAACCTTTTTAGAGTTCATTTGTAGTGCTTATCAATTTTAGGATCATTTAGCTCAAAAAATCAGTAAATGCATGAAAAATAGCAAATGAAGTCAGAAAGGCTTGAAAATTGATGGACTGGCTTCGAATGGTGTATACTAAACACACAAAAAGTCTGGAGTTGAAATAAGTTAAAAGAATGAAATGCCTTTGTAACAGACGAGTTTTCCTCTGAAACCGTGATACTTCCAAAGAGATTGTCCATTTTGTACACGAAGTGTATCCAGTTTTTGTCGTAACCCTCTCAACTCCTTAGCACATGCTATGTGGGTGAAATGATAATAGCATGCCTAATTTCAACCTTTTCAGATTTCATTTGTAGTGCTTATAAATTCAGGATAATTTAGCTAAAAAAATCAGTAAATGCATGAAAAAGAGCAAATGAGTCAGAAAGGCTTGAAAATTGATGGCCCGCCTTCGAATGGTGCATACTAAACGGACAAAAAGTCCAGAGTTGAAATAAGTTAAAAAATGAAATGCCTTTGAAATAGACGAGTTTTCGTCCGAAACCAAGATACTTCGAAAGAGATTGTCCATTTTGTACACGAAGTGCATCCAGTTTTAGTCGTATCCCTCTCAATTGATTAGCACAGGCTATGTGGGTCAAATGATGATACCATGCAAAATCTCAACCTTTTCAGAGTTCATTTGTAGTGCTTATCAATTTCAGGGTCATTTAGCTCAAAAAAATCAATAACTCCATGGAAAATAGCAAATGAAGTCATAAAGGGTTGAAAATTGATGGCCTGTCTTCGCATGGTGCATACTGAATGCACAAAAAGTATGGAGTCGAAATATGTTTAAAAAATGAAATGCCTTTGTACCAGACGAGTTTTCGTCCGAAACCGTGATACTTCGAGAGAGATTGTCCATTTTGTACACGAAGTGGATCCAGTTTTTATCGTATCCCTCTCAACTAGTTAGCACATGCTATGTGGGTGAAATGATGATACCATGCAAAATTTCAACCTTTTCAGAGTTCATTTGTAGTGCTTATCAATTTTAGGGTCATTTAGCTCAAAAAAATCAGTAACTCCATGAAAAATAACAAATGAAGTCATAAAGGGTTGAAAATTGATGACCTGCCTTCGAATGGTGCATACTGAACACACCAAAAGTCTGGAGTTGAAATAAGTTTAAAAAATGAAATGCCTTTGTAACAGACGAGTTTTCGTTCGAAACCGTGATACTTCGAAAGAGATTGTCCATTTTGTACACGAGGTGCATCCAGTTTTTGTCGTAACCCTGTCAACTCTTCCGCACATGCCATCTGGGTGAAATGATGATACCATGCCAAATTTCAACCTTTTTAGAGTTCACTTGTAGTGCTTATCAATTTCAGGACCATTTAGGTCAAAAAATCAGTAAATGCATGAAAAATAGCAAATGAAGTCAGAAAGGCTTGAAAATTGATGGCCAGCCTTCGAATGGTGGATACTAAACACACAAAAAGTCTGCAGTTGAAATAAGTTAAAAAATGAAATGCCTTTGTAACACACGAGTTTTCGTCCGAAACCGTGATACTTCGAAAGAGATTGTCAATTTTGTACACGAAGTGCATCCAGTTTTAGTCGTATCCCTCGCAACTGGTTAGCACATGCTATGTGGGTCAAATGATGATACCATGCAAAATTTCAACCTTTTCAGAGTTCATTTGTAGTGCTTATCAATTTCAGGGTCATTTAGCTCAAAAAATCAGTAACTCCATGGAAAATAGCAAGTGAAGTCATAAAGGGTTGAAAATTGATGGCCTGTCTTCGCATGGTGCATACTGAATGCACAAAAAGTCTGGAGTTGAAATTTGTTTAAAAAATGAAATGCCTTTGTACCAGACGAGTTTTCGCCCGAAACCGTGATACTTCGAAAGAGATTGTCCATTTGGTACACGAAGTGCATCCAGTTTTTGTCGTATCCCTCTCAACTAGTTAGCACATGCTATGTGCGTGAAATGATGATACCATGCCACATTTCAACCTTTTCAGAGTTCATTTGTAGTGCTTATGAATTTCAGGGTCATTTAGCGCAAAAAATCAATAACTCCATCAAAAAATAGCTAATGAAGTCATAAAGGGTTGAAAATTGATGACCTGCCTTCGAATGGTGCATACTGAATGCACAAAAAGTCTGGAGTTGAAATAAGTTTAAAAAATGAAATGCCTTTGTAACAGACGAGTTTTCGTTCGAAACCGTGATTGTTCGAAAGAGATTACCAATTTTGAACACGAGGTGCGTCATGTTTTTGTCGTCACCCTATTAACTCTTTAGCACATGCCATGTGGGTGAAATGATGATACAATGCCAAATTTCAACCTTTTTAGTGTTCATTTGTAGTGCTTATCAATTTTAGGATCATTTAGCTCAAAAAATTAGTAAATGCACAAAAAATAGCAAATGATGTGAGAAAGGCATGAAAATTTATGGCCTTCCTTCGAATGGTGCATACTAAACGCACAAAAACTCTGGAGTTGAAATAAGTTCAAAAAATGAAAAGCCTTTGTAACAGACGAGTTTTAGTCCGAACCCGTGATACTTCGAAAAAGATTGTCCATTTTGTACACAAAGTGCATCCAGTTTCTGATGTATCCCTCTCAACTTGTTAGCACATGCTATGTGGGTGAAATGATGATACCATGCCAAATTTCAACCTTTTCAGAGTTCATTTTTAGTGCTTATAAATTTTAGGGTCATTTAGCTCAAAAAAAAACCAGTAACTCCATGAAAAATAGCAAATGAAGTCATAAAGGGTTGAAAATTGATGGCCTGTGTTCGCATGGTGCATACTGAATGCACAAAAAGTCTGGAGTGGAAATATGTTTAAAAAATGAAATCCCTTTGTACCAGACGACTTTTCGTTCGAAACCGTGATACTTCGATAGAGATTTTCCATTTTGTACACGAAGTGGATCCAGTTTTTGTCGTATCCCTCTCAACTAGTTAGCACATGCTATGTGGGTGAAATGATGATACCATGCAAAATTTCAACCTTTTTAGAGTTCATTTGTAGTGCTTATCAATTTCAGGGTCATTTAGCTCAAAAAAATCAGTAACTCCATGGAAAATAGAAAATGAAGTCATAAAGGGTTGAAAATTGATGGCCTGTCTTCGCATGGTGCATAACGAATGCACAAAAAGTCTGGAGTTGAAATAAGTTTAGAAAATGAAATGCCTTTGTAACAGACGAGTTTTCGTCCGAACCCGTGATACTTCGAAAGAGATTGTCCTTTTTGTACACGAAGTGCATCCAGTTTTTGTCACATCCCTCTCAACTAGTTAGCACATGCTATGTGTGTGAAATGATGATACCATGCCAAATTTCAACCTTTTCAGAGTTCATTTGTAGTGCTGATCAATTTCAGGGTCATTTAGCTCAAAAAAATCAGTAACTCGATGAAAAATAGCAAATGAAGTCATAAAGGCTTGAAAATTGATGACCTGGCTTCGAATAGTGCATACTGAATACACAAAAAGTCAGGAGTTGAAATAAGTTTAAAAATAAAATGCTTTTGTAACAGACGAGTTTTCCTCCGAAACCGTGATACTTCCAAAGAGATTGTCCATTTTGTACACGAAGTGTATCCAGTTTTTGTCGTAGCCCTCTCAACTATTTAGCACATTCTATGTGGGTGAAATGAGGATACCATGCCTAATGCAACCTTTTCAGAGTTCATTTGTAGTGCTTATGAATTTCAGGATCATTTAGCTCAAAAAATCAGTAAATGCATGAAAAATAGCAAATGAAGTCAGAAAGGCTTGAAAATTGATGGCCTGCCTTCGAATGGTGGATACTAAACACACAAAAAGTCTGCAGTTGAAATAAGTTAAAAAATGAAATGCCTTTGTAACACACGAGTTTTCGTCCGAAACCGTGATACTTCGAAAGAGATTGTCAATTTTGTACATGAAGTGCATCTAGTTTTTGTCGTAACCCTCTCAACTCTTTAGCACATGCTATGTGGGTGAAATGATGATAGCTTGCCTAATTTCAACCTTTTCAGAGTTCATTTGTAGTGCTTATAAATTTCAGGATCATTTAGCTCAAAAAATTAGTAAATGCATGAAAAATAGCAAATGAAGTCAGAAAGGCTTGAAAATTGATGGCCCGCCTTCGAATGGTGCATACTAAACGGACAAAAAGTCTGGAGTTAAAATAAGTTAAAAAATGAAATGCCTTTGTAATAGACGAGTTTTCGTCCGAAACCAAGATACTTCGAAAGAGATTGTCCATTTTGTACACGAAGTGCATCCAGGTTTAGTCGTATCCCTCGCAACTGGTTGGCACATGCTATGTGGGTCAAATGATGATACCATCCAAAATTTCAACCTTTTCAGAGTTCATTTGTAGTGCTTATCAATTTCAGGGTCATTTAGGTCAAAAAATCAGTAACTCCATGGAAAATAGCAAATGAAGTCATAAAGGGTTGAAAATTGATGGCCTGTCTTTGCATGGTGCATACTGAATGCACAAAAAGTCTGGAGTTGAGATTTGTTTAAAAAATGAAATGCCTTTGTACCAGACGAGTTTTCGCCTGAAACCGTGATACTTCGAAAGAGATTGTCCATTTGGTACACGAAGTGCATCCAGTTTTTGTCGTATCCCTCTCAACTAGTTAGCACATGCTATGTGCGTGAAATGATGATACCATGTCACATTTCAACCTTTTCAGAGTTCATTTGTAGTGCTTATCAATTTCAGGGTCATTTAGCGCAAAAAATCAGTATCTCCATCAAAAAATAGCTAATGAAGTCATAAAGGGTTGAAAATTGATGACCTGCCTTCGAATGGTACATACTGAATGCACAAAAAGTCTGGAGTTGAAATAAGTTTAAAAAATGAAATGCCTTTGTAACAGACGAGTTTTCGTTCGAAACTGTGATTGTTCGAAAGAGATTACCAATTTTGAACACGAGGTGCATCATGTTTTTGTCGTAACCCTATTAACTCTTTAGCACATGCCATGTGGGTGAAATGATGATACAATGCCAAATTTCAACCTTTTTAGTGTTCATTTGTAGTGGTTATCAATTTTAGGATCATTTAGCTCAAAAAATGAGTAAATGCACAAAAAATAGCAAATGATGTGAGAAAGGCATGAAAATTTATGGCCTGCCTTCGAATGGTGCATACTAAACGCACAAAAACTCTGGAGTTGAAATAAGTTCAAAAAATGAAAAGCCTTTGTAACAGACGAGTTTTTGTCCGAACCCGTGATACTTCGAAAAAGATTGTCCATTTTGTACACAAAGTGCATCCAGTTTCTGATGTATCCCTCTCAACTTGTTAGCACATGCTATGTGGGTGAAATGATGATACCATGCCAAATTTCAACCTTTTCAGAGTTCATTTTTAGTGCTTATAAATTGTAGGGTCATTTAGCTCAAAAAAACAGTAACTCCATGAAAAATAGCAAATGAAGTCATAAAGGGTTGAAAATTGATGGCCTGTGTTCGCATGGTGCATACTAAATGCACAAAAAGTCTGGAGTGGAAATATGTTTAAAAAATGAAATCCCTTTGTTCCAGACGAGTTTTCGTTCGAAACCGTGATACTTCGATAGAGATTGTCCATTTTGTACACGAAGTGGATCCAGTTTTTGTCGTATCCCTCTCAACTAGTTAGCACATGCTATGTGGGTGAAATGATGATACCATGCAAAATTTCAACCTTTTTAGAGTTCATTTGTAGTGCTTATCAATTTCAGGGTCATTTAGCTCAAAAAAATCAGTAACTCCATGGAAAATAGCAAATGAAGTCATAAAGGGTTGAAAATTGATGGCCTGTCTTCGCATGGTGCATAACGAATGCACAAAAAGTCTGGAGTTGAAATAAGTTTAGAAAATGAAATGCCTTTGTAACAGACGAGTTTTCGTCCGAACCCGTGATACTTCGAAAGAGATTGTCCTTTTTGTACACGAAGTGCATCCAGTTTTTGTCACATCCCTCTCAACTAGTTAGCACATGCTATGTGTGTGAAATGATGATACCATGCCAAAGTTCAACCTTTTCAGAGTTCATTTGTAGTGCTGATCAATTTCAAGGTCATTTAGCTCAAAAAATCAGTAACTTGATGAAAAATAGCAAATGAAGTCATAAAGGGTTGAAAATTAATGACCTTCCTTCGAATAGTGCATACTGAATACACAAAAAGTCAGGAGTTGAAATAAGTTTAAAAATAAAATGCTTTTGTAACAGACGAGTTTTCGTTCGAAACCATGATACTTCGAAAGAGATTGTCCATTTTGTACACAAGGTGCATCTAGTTTTTGTCGTACCCCTGTCAACTCTTTAGCACATGCTATGTGGGTGAAATGATGATACCATGCCTAATCTCAACCGTTTCAGAGTTCATTTGTAGTGCTTATCAATTTTAGGATCATTTAGCTCAAAAAATCAGTAAATGCATGAAAAATAGCAAATGAAGTCAGAAAGGCTTGAAAATTGATGGCCTGCCTTCGAATGGTGTATACTAGAAACACAAAAAGTCGGGAGTCGAAATAAGTTAAAAGAATGAAATGCCTTTGTAACAGACGAGTTTTCCTCCGAAACCGTGATACTTCCAAAGAGATTGTTCATTTTGTACACGAAGTGTATCTAGTTTTTGTCGTAACCCTCTAAACTCTTTAGCACATGCTATGTGGGTGAAAAATGATGGCCTGCCTTCGAATGGTGCATACTAAACGCACAAAAAGTCTGGAACTGAAATAAGTTAAAAAAATGAAATGCCTTCGTAATAGACGAGTTTTCGTCCGAAACCGTGATACTTCGAAAGAGATTGTGCATTTTGTACACGAAGTGCATCCAGTTTTTGTCGTATCCCTCTCAACTGGTTAGCACATGCTATGTGGGTGAAATGATGATACCATGCAAAATTTCAACCTTTTCAGAGTTCATTTGTAGTGCTTATCAATTTCAGGGTCATTTAGCTCAAAAAAACAGTAACTACATGAAAAGTAGCAAATGAAGTCAAAAAGGGTTGAAAATTGATGGCCAGCCTTCGAATGGTGCATACTGAATGCACAAAAAGTTTGGGGTTGAAATAAGTTTAAAAAAATGAAATGCCTTTCTAACAGACGAGTTTTTGTCCCAAACCGTGATACTTCGAAAGAGATTCTCCATTTTGTACACGAAGTGCATCTAGTTTTTGTTGTAAACCTCTCAACTCTTTAGCACATGCTATGTGGGTGAAATGAGGATACCATGCCTAATGCAACCTTTTCAGAGTTCATTTGTAGTGCTTATCAATTTCAGCATCATTTAGCTCAAAAAATCAGTAAATGCATGAAAAATAGCAAATGAAGTCAGAACGGCTTGAAAATTGATGGCCTGCCTTTGAATGGAGAATACTAAACGCACAAAAAGTTTGGAGTTGAAATAAGTTAAAAAAATGAAGTGCCTTTGTAACAGACGAGTTTTCGTCCGAAACCGTGATACTTCGAAAGACATTGTCCATTTTGTACACGAAGTGCATCCAGTGTTTGTCGTATCACTCTAAACTGGTTAGCACATGCTATGTGGGTGAAATGATGATACCATGTGAAATTTCAACCTTTTCAGAGTTCATTTGTAGTGCTTATCTATTTCAGGGTCATTTAGCTCAAAAAAATCAATAACTCCATGGAAAATAGCAAATGAAGTCATAAAGGGTTGAAAATTGATGGCCTGTCTTCGCATGGTGCATATCGAATGCACAAAAAGTCTGGAGTTGAAATAAGTTTACAAAATGAAATGCCTTTGTAACAGACGAGTTTTCGTCCGAACCCGTGATACCTCGAAAGAGATTGTCCTTTTTGTACATGAAGTGCATCCAGTTTTTGTCATATCCCTCTCAACTAGTTAGCACATGCTATGTGGGTGAAATGATGATACCATGCCAAATTTCAACCTTTTCAGAGTTCATTTGTAGTGCTTATCAATTTCAGGGTCATTTAGCTCAAAAAAATCAGTAACTCGATGAAAAATAGCAAATGAAGTCATAAAGGGCTGAAAATTGATGACCTGCCTTCGAATAGTGCATACTGAATACACAAAAAGTCAGGAGTTGAAATAATTTTAAAAATAAAATGCCTTTGTAACAGACGAGTTTTCGTTCGAAACCATGATACTTCGAAAGAGATTGTCCATTTTGTACACGAGGTGCATCTAGTTTTTGTCGTACCCCTGTCAACTCTTTATCACATGCTATGTGGGTGAAATGATGATACCATGCCTAATTTCAACTATTTCAGAGTTCATTTGTAGTGCTTATCAATTTTAGGGTCATTTAGCTCAAAAATTAAGTAAATGCATGAAAAATAGCAAATGAAGTCAGAAAGGCTTGAAAATTGATGGCCTGCCTTCGAATGGTGTATACTAAACGCGCAATAAGTTTGGAGTTGAAATAAGTTCAAAAAATGAAATGCCTTTGTAACAGACGAGTTTTCGTCCGAAACCGTGATACTTCCATAGAGATTGTCCATATTGTACACGAAGTGTATCTAGTTTTTCTCGTAACCCTCTCAACTCTTTAGCACATGCTATGTGGGTGAAATGATGATACCATGCCTAATTTCAACTTTTTCAGAGTTCATTTGTAGTGCTTATCAGTTTCAAGATCATTTAGCTCAACAAATCAGTAAATGCATGAAAAAAAGCTAATGAAGTCAGAAAGGCTTAAAATTGATGGCCTGCCTTCGAATGGTGCATACTAAACGCGCAATAAGTCTGGAGTTGAAATAAGTTTAAAAAATGAAATGCCTTTGTAACAGACGAGTTTTCGTCCGAAACCAAGATACTTCGAAAGAGATTGTCCATTTTATACACGAAGTGCATCCAGTTTTTGTCGTATCCCTCTCAACTCGTTAACACATGCTATGTGGGTGAAATGATGATACCATGCAAAATTTCAACCTTTTTAGAGTTCATTTGTAGTGCTTATCAATTTCAGGGTCATTTAGCTCAAAAAAACAGTAACTCCATGAAAAATAGCAAATGAAGTCAAAAAGGGTTGAAAATTGATGGCCAACCTTCGAATGGTGCATATTGAATGCACCAAAAGTCTGGAGTTGAAATAAGTTTTAAAAAATGAAATGCCTTTGTAACAGACGAGTTTTCGTCCGAAACCGTGCTACTTCGGAAGAGATTGTCCATTTTGTACACGAATTGCATCCAGTTTTTGTCGTAACCCTCTCAACTCTTTAGCACATGCTATGTGGGTGAAATGAGGATACGTGGCCTAATGCAACCTTTTCAGAGTTCATTCGTAGTGCTTATCAATTTCAGGATTATTTAGCTCAAAAAATCAGTAAATTAATGAAAAATAGCAAATGAAGTCAGAAAGGCTTGAAAATTGATAGCCTGCCTTCGAATGGTGCATACTGAACACACAAAAATCTGGAGTTGAAATAAGTTAAAAAAATGAAATGCCTTGTTGACAGACGAGTTTTCGTCCGAAACCAAGATACTTTCAAAGAGATTGTCCATTTTGTACACGAAGTGCATCCAGTTTTTGTCGTATCCCTCTCAACTGGTTAGCACATGCTATGTGGTTCAAATGATGATACCATGCCTAATTTCAACCATTTCAGAGTTCATTTGTAGTTCTTATCAATTTTAGGATCATTTAGCTCAAAAAATCAGTAAATGCATGAGAAATAGCAAATGAAGTCAGAAAGGCTTGAAAATTGATGGCCTGCCTTCGAATGGTGTATACTATAAACACAAAAATTCGGGAGTTGAAATAAGTTAAAAGAATGAAATGCCTTTGTAACAGACGAGTTTTCCTCCGAAAGCGTGATACTTCCAAAGAGATTGTCCATTTTGTACACGAAGTGTATCCAGTTTTTGTCGTAACCCTCTCAACTCTTTAGCACATGCTATGTGGGTGAAATGAGGATACCACGCCTAATGCAACCTTTTCAGAGTTCATTTGTAGTGCTTATCAATTTCAGGATCATTTAGCTCAAAAAATCAGTAACTCCATGGAAAATAGCAAATGAAGTCAGAAAGGGTTGAAAATTGATGGCCTGTCTTCGCATGGTGCATACTGATTGCACAAAAAGTCTGGAGTTGAAATTTGTTTAAAAAATGAAATGCCTTGTTGACAGACGAGTTTTCGCCCGAAACCGTGATACTTCGAAACAGATTGTCCATTTGGTACACGAAGTGCATCCAGTTTTGGTCGTATCCCTCTCAACTAGGTAGCACATGCTATGTGCGTGAAATGATGATACCATGCCACATTTCAACCTTTTCAGAGTTCATTTGTAGTGCTTATCAATTTCAGGGTCATTTAGCACAAAAAAACCAGTAACTCCATCAAAAAATAGCCAATGAAGTCATAAAGGGTTGAAAATTGATGACCTGCCTTTGAATGGTGCATACTGAATGCACAAAAAGTCTGGAGTTGAAATAAGTTTCAAAAATGAAATGCCTTTGTAGCAGACGAGTTTTCGTTCGAAACCGTGATTGTTCGAAAGAGATTACCAATTTTGAACACGAGGTGCGTCATGTTTTTGTCGTAACCCTATTAACTGTTTAGCACATGCCATGTGGGTGAAATGATGATACAATGCCAAATTTCAACCTTTTTAGTGTTCATTTGTAGTGCTTATCAATTTTAGGATCATTTAGCTCAAAAAATTAGTAAATGCACAAAAAATAGCAACTGACGTGAGAAAGGCATGAAAATTTATGGCCTGCCTTCGAATGATGCATACTAAACGCACAAAAACTCTGGAGTTGAAATAAGTTCAAAAAATGAAAAGCCTTTGTAACAGACGAGTTTTCGTCCGAACCCGTGATACTTCGAAAAAGATTGTCCATTTTGTACACAAAGTGCATCCAGTTTCTGTCGTATCCCTCTCAACTTGTTAGCACATGCTATGTGGGTGAAATGATGATACCATGCCAAATTTCAACCTTTTCAGAGTTCATTTTTAGTGCTTATAAATTTTAGGGTCATTTAGCTCAAAAAAAACAGTAACTCCATGAAAAATAGCAAATGAAGTCATAAAGGGTTGAAAATTGATGGCCTGTGTTCGCATGGTGCATACTCAATGCACAAAAAGTCTGGAGTGGAAATATGTTTAGAAAATGAAATCCCTTTGTACCAGACGAGTTTTCGTTCGAAACCGTGATACTTCGATAGAGATTGTCCATATTGTACACGAAGTGGATCCAGTTTTTGTCGTATCCCTCTCAACTAGTCAGCACATGTTATGTGGGTGAAATGATGATACCATGCAAAACTTCAACCTTTTTAGAGTTCATTTGTAGTCCTTATCAATTTCAGGGTATTTAGCTCAAAAAAATCAGTAACTCCATGGAAAATAGCAAATGAAGTCATAAAGGGTTGAAAATTGATGGTCTGTCTTCGCATGGTGCATAACGAATGCACAAAAAGTCTGGACTTGAAATAAGTTTAGAAAATGAAATGCCTTTGTAACAGACGAGTTTTCGTCCGAACCCATGATACTTCGAAAGAGATTGTCCTTTTTGTACACGAAGTGCATCCAGTTTTTGTCACATCCCTCTCAACTAGTTAGCACATGCTATGTGTGTGAAATGATGATACCATGCCAAATTTCAACCTTTTCAGAGTTCATTTGTAGTGCTTATCAATTTCAGGGTCATTTAGCTCAAAAAAATCAGTAACTCGTTGAAAAATAGCAAATGAAGTCATAAAGGGTTGAAAATTG
This sequence comes from Hordeum marinum, assembly GCA_022496015.1. Lineage (NCBI taxonomy): Eukaryota > Viridiplantae > Streptophyta > Magnoliopsida > Poales > Poaceae > Hordeum > Hordeum marinum. The sequence goes on along the minus strand of CM039675.1, from coordinate 498,789,641 downwards.
ATGACCTGCCTTCGAATAGTGCATACTGAATACACAAAAAGTCAGGAGTTGAAATAAGTTTAAAAATAAAATGCTTTTGTAACAGACGAGTTTTCGTTCGAAACCATGATACTTCGAAAGAGATTGTCCATTTTGTACACGAGGTGCATCTAGTTTTTGTCGTACCCCTGTCAACTCTTTAGCACATGCTATGTGGGTGAAATGATGATACCATGCCTAATCTCAACCACTTCAGAGTTCATTTGTAGTGCTTATCAATTTTAGGATCATTTACCTCAAAAAATCAGTAAATGCATGAAAAATAGCAAATGAAGTCAGAAAGGCTTGAAAATTGATGGCCTGCCTTCGAATGGTGTATACTAGAAACTCAAAAAGTCGGGAGTCGAAATAAGTTAAAAGAATGAAATGCCTTTGTAACAGACGAGTTTTCCTCCGAAACCGTGATACTTCCAAAGAGATTGTCCATTTTGTACACGAAGTGTATCTAGTTTTTGTCGTAACCCTCTAAACTCTTTAGCACATGCTATGTGGGTGAAAAATGATGGCCTGCCTTCGAATGGTGCATCCTAAACGCACAAAAAGTCTGGAACTGAAATAAGTTAAAAAAATGACATGCCTTCGTAATAGATGAGTTTTCGTCCGAAACCGTGATACTTCGAAAGAGATTGTGCATTTTGTACACGAAGTGCATCCAGTTTTTGTCGTATCCCTCTCAACTGGTTAGCACATGCTATGTGGGTGAAATGATGATACCATGCAAAATTTCAACCTTTTCAGAGTTCATTTGTAGTGCTTATCAATTTCAGCGTCATTTAGCTCAAAAAAAACAGTAACTCCATGAAAAATAGCAAATGAAGTCAAAAAGGGTTGAAAATTCATGGCCAGCCTTCGAATGGTGCATACTGAATGCACAAAAAGTCTGGGTTGAAATAAGTTAAAAAAATGAAATGCCTTTCTAACAGACGAGTTTTTGTCCCAAACAGTGATACTTCGAAAGAGATTCTCCATTTTGTACACGAAGTGCATCTAGTTTTTGTTGTAAACCTCTCAACTCTTTAGCGCATGCTATGTGGGTGAAATGAGGATACCATGCCTAATGCAACCTTTTCAGAGTTCATTTGTAGTGCTTATCAATTTCAGCATCATTTAGCAAAAAAATCAGTAAATGCATGAAAAATAGCAAATGAAGTCAGAAAGGCTTGAAAATTGATGGCCTGCCTTCGAATGCTGCATACTAAACACACCAAAAGTCTGGAGTTGAAATAAGTTAAAAAATGAAATGCCTTTGTAACAGACGAGTTTTTGTCCGAAACCAAGATACTTCGAAAGAGATTGTCCATTTTGTACACGAATTGCATCCAGCTTTTGTCGTATCCCTCTCAACTGGTTAGCACATGCTATGTGGGTCAATTGATGATACCATGCCTAATTTTAACCTTTTTAGAGTCCATTTGTAGTGCTTATCAATTTCTGGATCATTTAGCTCAAAAAATCAGTAAATGCATGAAAAATAGCAAATGAAGTCAGAAAGGCTTGAAAATTGATGGCCTGCCTTTGAATGGAGCATACTAAACACACAAAATGTTTGGAGTTGAAATAAGTTAAAAAAATGAAATGCCTTTGTAACAGACGAGTTTTCGTCCGAAACCGTGATACTTCGAAAGACATTGTCCATTTTCTACACGAAGTGCATCCAGTGTTTGTCCTATCACTCTAAACTGGTTAGCACATGCTATGTGGGTGAAATGATGATACCATGTGAAATTTCAACCTTTTCAGAGTTCATTTGTAGTGCTTATCTATTTTAGGGTCATTTAGCTCAAAAAAATCAGTAACTCCATGGAAAATAGCAAATGAAGCCATAAAGGGTTTAAAATTGATGGCCTGTCTTCGCATGGTGCATATCGAATGCACAAAAAGTCTGGAGTTGAAATAAGTTTAGAAAATGAAATGCCTTTGTAACAGACGAGTTTTCGTCCGAACCCGTGATACTTCGAAAGAGATTGTCCTTTTTGTATACGAAGTGCATCCAGTTTTTGTCATATCCCTCTCAACTAGTTAGCACATGCTATGTGGTTGAAATGATGATACCATGCCAAATTTCAACCTTTTCAGAGTTCATTTGTAGTGCTTATCAATTTCAGGGTCATTTAGCTCAAAAAAATCAGTAACTCGATGAAAAATAGCAAATGAAGTCATAAAGGGTTGAAAATTGATGACCTGCCTTCGAATAGTGCATACTGAATACACAAAAAGTCAGGAGTTGAAATAAGTTTAAAAATAAAATGCCTTTGTAACAGACGAGTTTTCGTTCGAAACCATGATACTTCGAAAGAGATTGTCCATTTTGTACACGAGGTGCATCTAGTTTTTGTCGTACCCCTATCAACTCTTTATCACATGCTATGTGGGTGAAATGATGATACCATGCCTAATTTCAACAATTTCAGAGTTCATTTGTAGTTCTTATCAATTTTAGGATCATTTAGCTCAAAAATTAAGTAAATGCATGAAAAATAGCAAATGAAGTCAGAAAGGCTTGAAAATTGATGGCCTGCCTTAGAATGGTGTATACTAAACGCGCAATAAGTCTGGAGTTGAAATAAGTTCAAAAAATGAAATGCCTTTGTAACAGACGAGTTTTCGTCCGAAACCGTGATACTTCCATAGAGATTGTCCATTCTGTACACAAAGTGTATCTAGTTTTTGTCGTAACCCTCTCAACTCTTTAGCACATGCTATGTGGGTGAAATGATGATACCATGCCTAATTTCAACTTATTCAGAGTTCATTTGTAGTGCTTATCAGTTTCAGGATCATTTAGCTCAACAAATTAGTAAATGCATGAAAAATAGCTAATGAAGTCAGAAAGGCTTAAAATTGATGGCCTGCCTTCGAATGGTGCATACTAAACGCGCAATAAGTCTAGAGTTGAAATAAGTTTAAAAAATGAAATGCCTTTGTAACAGACGAGTTTTCGTCCGAAACCAAGATACTTCGAAAGAGATTGTCCATTTTATACACGAAGTGCATCCAGTTTTTTTCGTATCCCTCTCAACTGGTTAACACATGCTATGTGGGTGAAATGATGATACCATGCAAAATTTCAACCTTTTTAGAGTTCATTTCTAGTGCTTATTAATTTCAGGGTCATTTAGCTCAAAAAAACAGTAACTCCATGAAAAATAGCAAATGAAGTCAAAAAGGGTTGAAAATTGATGGCCAACCTTCGGATGGGGCATACTGAATGCACAAAAAGTCTGGAGTTGAAATAAGTTTTAAAAAATGAAATGCCTTTGTAACAGACGAGTTTTCGTCCGAAACCGTGCTACTTCGGAAGAGATTGTCCATTTTGTACACGAAGTGCATCCTGTTTTTGTCGTAACCCTCTCAACTCTTTAGCACATGCTATGTGGGTGAAATGAGGATACCATGCCTAATGCAACCTTTTCAGAGTTCATTTGTAGTGCTTATAAATTTCAGGATTATTTAGCTCAACAAATCAGTAAATTAATGAAAAATAGCAAATGAAGTCAGAAAGGCTTGAAAATTGATAGCCTGCCTTCGAATGGTGCATACTAAACACACAAAAAGTATGGAGTTGAAATAAGTTAAAAAAATGAAATGCCTTGTTGACAGACGAGTTTTCATCCGAAACCAAGATACTTCGAAAGAGATTGTCCATTTTGTACACGAAGTGCATCCAGTTTTTGTCGTATCCCTCTCAACTGGTTAGCACATGCTATGTGGGTCAAATGATGATACCATTCCTAATTTCAACCATTTCAGAGTTCATTTGTAGTTCTTATCAATTTTAGGATCATTTAGCTCAAAAATTCAGTAAATGCATGAGAAATATTAAATGAAGTCAGAAAGGCTTGAAAATTGATGGCCTGCCTTCGAATGGTGTATACTATAAACACAAAAAGTCGGGAGTTGAAATAAGTTAAAAGAATGAAATGCCTTTGTAACAGACGAGTTTTCCTCCGAAACCCTGATACTTCCAAAGAGATTGTCCATTTTGTACACGAAGTGTATCTAGTTTTTGTCGTAACCCTCTCAACTCTTTAGCACGTGCTATGTGGGTGAAATGATGATACCATGCCTAATTTCAACTTTTTCAGAGTTCATTTGTAGTACTTATCAGTTTCAGGATCATTTAGCTCAAAAAATCAGTAAATGCATGAAAAATAGCTAATGAAGTCAGAAAGGCTTAAAATTGATGGCCTGCCTTCGAATGGTGCATACTAAACGCGCAATAAGTCTGGAGTTGAAATAAGTTCAAAAATGAAATGCCTTTGGAACAGACGAGTTTTCGTCCGAAACCAAGATACTTCGAAAGAGATTGTCCATTTTATACACGATGTGCATCCAGTTTTTGTCGTATCCCTCTCAACTGGTTAACACATGCTATGTGGGTGAAATGATGATACCATGCAAAATTTCAACCTTTTTAGAGTTCATTTGTAGTGCTTATTAATTTCAGGGTCATTTAGCTCAAAAAAACAGTAACTCCATGAAAAATAGCAAATGAAGTCAAAAAGGGTTGAAAATTGATGGCCAACCTTCGAATGGGGCATACTGAATGCACAAAAAGTCTGGAGTTCAAATAAGTTTTAAAAAATGAAATGCCTTTGTAACAGACGAGTTTTCGTCCGAAACCATGATACTTCGAAAGAGATTGTCCATTTTGTACACGAAGTGCATCCAGTTTTTGTCGTAACCCTCTCAACTCTTTAGCACATGCTATGTGGGTGAAATGAGGATACCACGCCTAATGCAACCTTTTCAGAGTTCATTTGTAGTGCTTATCAATTTGAGGATCATTTAGCTCAAAAAATTAGTAAATTAATGAATAATAGCAAATGTAGTCAGAAAGGCTTGAAAATTGATGGCCTGCCTTCGAATGGTGCATACTAAACACACAAAAAGTCTGGAGTTGAAATAAGTTAAAAAATGAAATGCCTTTGTAATAGACGAGTTTTCGTCCGAAATCGTGATACTTCGAAAGAGATTGTGCATTCTGTACACGAGGTGCATCCAGTTTTTGTCATAACCCTCTCAACTCTTTAGCACATGCTATGTGAGTGAAATGATGATACCATGCCAAATTTCAACCTTTTCAGGGTTCATTTGTAGTGCTTATCAACTTTAGGATCATTTAGCTCAAAAAATCAGTAAATGCATGAAAAATAGCAAATGAAGTCAGAAAGCCTTGAAAATTTATGGCCTGCCTTCGAATGGTGCATACTAAACACACAAAAAGTTTGGAGTTGAAATAAGTAAAAAAAATGAAATGCCTTTGTAACAGACGAGTTTTCGTCCGAAACCGTAATACTTCGAAAGAGATTGTCCATTTTGTACACGAAGTGCATCCAGTGTTTGTCGTATCCCTCTCAACTGGTTAGCACATGCTATGTGGGTGAAATGATGATACCATGCGAAATTTCAACCTTTTCAGAGTTCATTTGTGGTGCTTATCAATTTCACGGTCATTTAGCTCAAAAAAATCAGTAAATCCATGGAAAATTGCAAATGAAGTCAGAAAGGGTTGAAAATTGATGGCCTCTCTTCGTATGGTGCATACTGAATGCACAAAAAGTCTGGAGTTGAAATAAGTTTAAAAATGAAATGCCTTTGTAATAGACGAGTTTTCGTCCGAACCCGTGATACTTCGAAAGAGATTGTCCATTTTGTACACGAAGTGCATCCAATTTTTGTCGTATCCCTCTCAACTAGTTAGCACATGCTATGTGGTTGAAATGATGATACCATGCCAAATTTCAACCTTTTCAGAGTTCATTTGTAGTGCTTATCAATTTCAGGGTCATTTAGTTCAAAAAAATCAGTAACTCCATGAAAAATAGCAAATGAAGTCATAAAGGGTTCAAAATTGATGACCTGCCTTCCAATGGTGCATACTGAATGCACAAAAAGTCTGGAGTTGAAATAAGTTTAAAAAATGAAATGCCTTTGTAACAGACGAGTTTTCGTCCGAAACCATGATACTTCGAAAGAGATTGTCCATTTTGTACACGAAGTGCATCCAGTTTTTGTCGTAACCCTCTCAACTCTTTAGCACATGCTATGTGGGTGAAATTTGGATACCACGCCTAATGCAACCTTTTCAGAGTTCATTTGTAGTGCTTATCAATTTGAGGATCATTTAGCTCAAAAAATTAGTAAATTAATGAATAATAGCAAATGTAGTCAGAAAGGGTTGAAAATTGATGGCCTGCCTTCGAATGGTGCATACTAAACACACAAAAAGTCTGGAGTTGAAATAAGTTAAAAAATGAAATGCCTTTGTAATAGACGAGTTTTCGTCCGAAACCGTGATACTTCGAAAGAGATTGTCCATTTTGTACACGAAGTGCATCCAGTGTTTGTCGTATCCCTCTCAACTAGTTAGCACATGCTATGTGGGTGAAATGATGATACCATGCAAAATTTCAACCTTTTCAGCGTTCATTTGTAGTGCTTATCAATTTCAGGGTCATTTGTAGTGTCTTCGCATGGTGCATACTGAATGCACAAAAAGTCTGGAGTTGAAATAAATTTAAAAAATGAAATGCCTTTGTAAAAGACGAGTTTTCGTGCGAACCCGTGATACTTCGAAAGAGATTGTCCATTTTGTACACGAAGTGCATCCAGTTCTTGTCGTATCCCTCTCAACTCTTTAGCACATGCTATGTGAATGAAATGATGATACCATGCCTAATTTCAACCATTTCAGAGTTCATTTGTAGTGCTTATCAATTTTAGGATCATTTAGCTCAAAAAATGAGTAAATGCATGAAAAATAGCAAATGAAGTCAGAAAGGCTTGAAAATTGATGGCCAACCTTCGAATGGTGCATACTAAATGCACAAAAAGTCTGGAGTTGAAATAAGTTTAAAAAAGTGAAATGCCTTTGTATCAGACGAGTTTTCGTCCGAAACCGTGATACTTCGAAAGAGATTGTCCATTTTGTGCACGAAGTGCATCCAGTGTTTGTCGTATCCCTCTCAACTAGTTAGCACATGCTATGCGGGCTAAATGATGATACCATGCAAAATTTCAACCTTTTCAGAGTTCATTTGTAGTGCTTATAATTTTCAGGGTCATTTAGCTCAAAAAAATCAGTAACTCCGTGGAAGATAGCAAATGAAGTCATAAAGGGTTGAAAATTGATGGCCTGTCTTCGCATGGTGCATATCGAATGCACAAAAATTCTGGAGTTGAAATAAGTTTAAAAATGAAATGCCTTTGTAAAAGACGAGCTTTCGTCCGAACCCGTGATACTTCGAAAGAGATTGTCCATTTTGTACACGAAGTGCATCCAGTTTTTGTCGTATCCCTCTCAACTAGTTAGCACATGCTATCTGGGTGAAATGATGATACCATGCCAAATTCAACCTTTTCAGAGTTCATTTGTACTGCTTATCAATTTCTGGGTCATTTAGATCAAAAAAATCAGTAACTCCATGAAAAATAGCAGATGAAGTCAAAAAGGGTTGAAAATTGATGACCTGCCTTCGAATGGTGAATACTGAATGCACGAAAAGTCTAGAGTTGAAATAAGTTTAAAAAATGAAATGCCTTTGTAACAGAGGAGTTTTCGTTCGAAATCGTGATACTTCGAAAGAGATTGTCCATTCTATACACGAGGTGCATCCAGTTTTTGTCATAACCCTCTCAACTCTTTAGCACATGCTATGTGAGTGAAATGATGATACCATGCCAAATTTCAACCTTTTCAGGGTTCATTTGTAGTGCTTATCACCGTTAGGATCATTTAGCTCAAAAAATCAGTAAATGCATGAAAAATAGCAAATGAAGTCAGAAAGCCTTGAAAATTTATGGCCTGCCTTTGAATGGTGCATACTAAACACACAAAAAGTTTGGAGTTGAAATAAGTAAAAAAAATGAAATGCCTTTGTAACAGACGAGTTTTCGTCCGAAACCGTAATACTTCGAAAGAGATTGTCCATTTTGTACACGAAGTGCATCCAGTGTTTGTCGTATCCCTCTCAACTGGTTAGCACATGCTATGTGGGTGAAATGATGATACCATGCGAAATTTCAACCTTTTCAGAGTTCATTTGTGGTGCTTATCAATTTCACGGTCATTTAGCTCAAAAAAATCAGTAAATCCATGGAAAATTGCAAATGAAGTCAGAAAGGGTTGAAAATTGATGGCCTGTCTTCGTATGGTGCATACTGAATGCACAAAAAGTCTGGAGTTGAAATAAGTTTAAAAATGAAATGCCTTTGTAATAGACGAGTTTTCGTCCGAACCCGTGATACTTCGAAAGAGATTGTCCATTTTGTACACGAAGTGCATCCAACTTTTGTCGTATCCCTCTCAACTAGTTAGCACATGCTATGTGGTTGAAATGATGATACCATGCCAAATTTCAACCTTTTCAGAGTTCATTTGTAGTGCTTATCAATTTCAGGGTCATTTAGTTCAAAAAAATCAGTAACTCCATGAAAAATAGCAAATGAAGTCATAAAGGGTTCAAAATTGATGACCTGCCTTCCAATGGTGCATACTGAATGCACAAAAAGTCTGGAGTTGAAATAAGTTTAAAAAATGAAATGCCTTTGTAACAGACGAGTTTTCGTTCGAAACCGTGATACTTCGAAAGAGATTGTCCATTTTGTAAAGAGGTGCATCCAATTTCTGTCGTAACCCTCTCAACTCTTTAGCACATGCTATGAGGGTGAAATGATGATACGATGCCTAATTTCAACCTTTTCACAGTTCATTTGTAGTGCTTATCAATTTCAGGATAATTTAGCTCAAAAAATCAGTAAATGCATGAAAAATAGCATATGAAGTCAGAAAAACTTGAAAATTGATGGCCTGCCTTCGAATGGTGCATACTAAACGCGCAAAAAGTCTGGAGTTGAAATAAGTTCAAAAAATGAAATGCCTTTGTAACAGACGAGTTTTCGTCCGAAACCAAGATACTTCGAAAGAGATTGTCCATTTTGTACACGAAGTGCATCCAGTTTTTGTCGTATCCCTCTCAACAGGTTAGGACATGCTATGTGGGTGAAATGATGATACCATGCCTAATTTCAACCTTTTTAGAGTTCATTTGTAGTGCTTTTCAATCTCAGGATCATTTAGCTAAAAAAATCAGTAAATGCATGAAAAATAGCAAATGACATCAGAAAGGCTTGAAAATTGATGGCCTGCCTTCGAAGGGTGCATACTAAATGCACAAAAAGTCTGGAGTTAAAATAAGTTAAAAAAATGAAATGCCTTTGAAACAGACGAGTTTTCGTCCGAAACCGTGTTACTTCGAAAGAGATTGTCCATTTTGTACACGAAGTGCATCCAGTTTTTGTCGTATCCCTCTCAACTGGTTAGCACATGCTATGTGGGGGAAATGATGATACCATGAAAAATTTCAACCTTTTCAGAGTTCATTTGTAGTGCTTATCAATTTCAGGGTCATTTAGCTCAAAAAAACAGTAACTCCATGAAAAATAGCAACGGAAGTCATAAAGGATTAAAAATTGATGGCCTGCCTTCGAATGGTGCATACTGAATGGCACAAAAAGTCTGGATTTGAAATAAGTTTACAAAAATGAAATGCCTTTGTAACACACGAGTTTTCGTCCGAAACCGTGATACTTCGAAAGAGATTGTCCATTTTGTACACGAAGTGCATCCAGTATTTGTCCTTAACCCTCTCAACTCTTTAGGACAGGCTATGTGGGTGAAATGATGATACCATGCCATATTTCAACCTTTTCAGAGTTCATTTGGAGTGCTTATCAATTTGAGGGTCATTTAGCTCAAAAAATCAGTAAATGCATGAAAAATAGCAAATGAAGTCATAAAGGGTTGAAAATTGATGGCCTGCCTTCGAATGGTGAATCAGTAAATGCACAAAAAGTCTAGAGTTGAATTAAGTTCAAAAAATGAAATGCCGTTGTAACACACGAGTTTTCGTCCGAAACCGTGATACTTCGAAAGAGATTGTGCATTTTGTACAGGAAGTGCATGCAGTTTCAGTCGTATCCCTCTCCACTAGTTAGCACATGCTATGTGGGTCAAATGATGATACCATGCCTAATTTCAACCTTTTCAGAGTCCATTTGTAGTGCTTATCAATTTCAGGATCATTTAGCTCAAAAAATCAGTAAATGCATGAAAAATAGCAAATGAAGTCAGAAAGGCTTGAAAATTGATGGCTTGCCTTCGAATGGTGCATACTAAACGCGAAAAAAGTCTGTAGTTGAAATAAGTTCAAAAAATGAAATGCCTTTGTAACAGACGAGTTTTCGTCCGATACCGTGATACTTCGAAAGAGATTGTCCATTTTGTACACGAAGTGCATCCAGTTTTTGTCATATCCCTCTCAACAGGTTAGGACATGCTATGTGGGTGAAATGATGATACCATGCCTAATTTCAACCTTTTTAGAGTTCATTTGTAGTGCTTATCAATCTCAGGATCATTTAGCTCAAAAAATCAGTAAATGCATGAAAAATAGCAAATGACATCAGAAAGGCTTGAAAATTGATGGCCTGCCTTCGAAGGGTGCATACTAAATGCACAAAAAGTCTGCAGTTAAAATAAGTAAAAAAATGAAATGCCTTTGTAACAGACGAGTTTTCGTCCGAAACCGTGATACTTCGAAAGAGATTGTCCATTTAGTACACGAAGTGCATCCAGTTTTTGTCGTATCCCTCTCAACTGGTTAGCACAAGCTATGTGGGCGAAATGATGATACCATGCAAAATTGCAACCTTTTCAGAGTTCATTTGTAGTGCTTATAAATTTCAAGGTCATTTAGCTCAAAAAAACAGGAACTCCGTGAAAAATAGCAACTGAAGTCATAAAGGATTAAAAATTGATGGCCTGCCTTCGAATGGTGCATGCTGAATGCACAAAAAGTCTGGATTTGAAATAAGTTTTAAAAAATGAAATGCCTTTGTAATAGACGAGTTTTCGTCCGAAACCGTGATACTTCGAAAGAGATTGTCCATTTTGTACACGAAGTGCATCCAGGTTTTGTCCTTAACCCTCTCAACTCTTTAGCACAGGCTATGTGGGTGAAATGATGATACCATGCCTAATTTCAACCTTTTCAGTGTTCATATGTAGTGCTTATCAATTTCAGGGTCATTTAGCTCAAAAAATCAGTAAATGCATGAAAAATAGCAAATGAAGTCATAAAGGGTTGAAAATTGATGGCCTGCCTTCGAATGGTGAATCAGTAAATGCACAAAAAGTCTGGAGTTGAATTAAGTTCAAAAAATGAAATGCCTTTGTAACAGACGAGTTTTCGTCCGAAACCGTGATACTTCGAAAGAGATTGTGCATTTTGTACACGAAGTGCATCCAGTTTTTGTCGTATCCCTCTCAACTAGTTAGCACATGCTATGTGGGTGAAATGATCATACCATGCCTAATTTCAACCTTTTCAGAGTTCATTTGTAGTGCTTATCAATTTCAGGATCATTTAGCTCAAAAAATCAGTAAATGCATGAAAAATAGCAAACGACATCAGAAAGGGTTGAAAATGGATGGCCTGCCTTCGAATGGTGCATACTAAACACACAAAAAGTCTGGAGTTAAAATAAGTTCAAAAAATGAAATGCCTTTGTAACAGACGAGTTTTCGTCCGAGACCAAGATACTTCGGAAGAGATTGTCCATTTTGTACACGAAGTGCATCCAGTTTTTGTCGTATCCCTCTCAACTGGTTAGCACATGCCATGTGGGTGAAATGATGATACCATGCCTAATTTCAACATTTTCAGAGTTCATTTGTAGTGCTTATCAATTTCAGGATCATTTAGCTAAAAAATCAGTAAATGCATGAAAAATAGCAAATGACATTAGAAAGGCTTGAAAATTGATGGCCTGCCTTCCAATGGTGCATACTAAACGCACAAAAAGTCTAGAGTTGAAGTAAGTTAAAAAATGAAATGCCTTTGTAACAGACGAGTTTTCGTCCGAAACCGTGATACTTCGAAAGAGATTGTCCATTTTGTACATGAAGTGCATCCAGTTTTTGTCGTATCCCTCTCAACTGGTTAGCACATGCTATGTGGGTGAAATGATGATACCATGCAAAATTTCAACCTTTTCGGAGTTCATTTGTAGTGCTTATCAATTTAAGGGTCATTTAGCTCAAAAAAACAGTAACTCCACGAAAAATAGCAACTGAAGTCATAAAGGGTTGAAAATTGATGGCCTGCCTTCGAATGGTATATACTGAATGCACAAAAAGTATGGATTTGAAATAAGTTTAAAAAAATGAAATGCCTTTGTAATAGAAGAGTTTTCGTCCGAAACCGTGATACTTTGAAAGAGATTGTCCATTTTGAACACGAAGTGCATCCAGTTTTTGTCGTAACCCTCTCAACTCTTTAGCACATGCTATGTGGGTGAAATGATGATACCATGCCTAATTTCAACCTTTTCAGAGTTCATCTGTAGTGCTTATCAATTTCACGATCATTTAGCTAAAAAAATCAGTAAATGCATGAAAAATAGCAAATGACATTAGAAGGCTTGAAAATTGATGGCCTGCCTTCCAATGGTGCATACTAAACGCACAAAAAGTCTGGAGTTGAAATAAGTCAAAAAATGAAATGCCTTTGTAACTGACGAGTTTTCGTCCGAAACCGTGATACTTCGAAAGAGATTGTCCATTTTGTACACGAAGAGCATCCAGTTTTTGTCGTATCCGTCTCAACCGGTTAGCACATGCTATGTGGGTGAAATGATGATACCATGCAAAATTTCAACGTTTTCAGAGTTCATTTGTAGTGCTTATCAATTTTAGGGTCATTTAGCTCAAAAAAGAGTAAATCCATGAAAAATAGCAAATGAAGTCATAAAGGGTTGAAAATTGATGGCCTGCCTTCGAATGGTGCATACTAAATGCATAAAAACTCTGGATTTGGAATAAGTTTTAAAAAATGAAAGGCCTTTTTAATAGACGAATTTTCGTCCGAAACCGTGATACTCCGAAAGAGATTGTCCATTTTGTACAGGAAGTGCATCCAGTTTTTGTCGTATCCCTGTCAACTGGTTAGCACACGCTATGTGGGTGAAATGATGATACCATGCCTAATTTCCACCTTTTCAGAGTTCATTTGTAGTGCTTATCAATTTCAGGATCATTTAGCTAAAAAAATCAGTAAATGCATGAAAAATAGCAAATGACATCAGAAAGGCTTGAAAATTGATGGCCTGCCTTCCAATGGTTGATACTAAACGCACAAAAAGTCTGGAGTTGAAATAAGTTAAAAAATGAAATGCCTTTGTAACAGACGAGTTTTCGTCCGAAACCGTGATACTTCGAAAGAGATTGTCCATTTTATACATGAAGTGCATCCAGTTTTTGTCGTATCCCTCTCAACTGGTTAGCACATGCTATGTGGGTGAAATGATGATACCATGCAAAATTTCAACCTTTTCAGAGTTCATTTGTAGTGCTTATCAATTTCAGGGTCATTTAGCTCGAAAATACAGTAACTCCACGAAAAATAGCAACTGAAGTCATAAAGGGTTGAAAATTGATGGCCGGCCTTCAAATGGTGCATACTGAATGCACAAAATGTCTGGATTTGAAATAAGTTTAAAAAAATGAAATGCCTTTGTAAAAGAGGAGTTTTCGTCCGAAACCCTCATACTTCGAAAGAGATTGTCCATTTTTTACACGAAGTGCATCCAGTTTTTGTCGTATCCCTCTCAACTGGTTAGCACATGCTATGTGGGTGAAATGATGAAACCATGCCTAATTTCATCCTTTTGAGAGTTCATCTGTAGTGCTTATCAATTTCAGGATCATTTAGCTCAAACCATCAGTAAATGCATGAAAAATAGCGAATGAAGTCAGAAAGGCTTGAAAATTGATGGCCTGCCTTTGAATGGTGCATACTAACGCAAAAAAACTCTGGAGTTTAAAAAAGTTAAAAAAATGAAATGCCTTTATAACAGACGAGTTTTCGTCCCAAACCGTGATACTTCGAAAGAGATTGTCCATTTTGTACATGAAGTGCATCCAGTTTTTGTCATATCCCTGTCAACTGGTTAGCACATGTTATGTGGGTGAAATGATGATACCATGCAAAATTTCAACCTTTTCAGAGTTCATTTGTAGTGCTTATCAATTTTAGGGTCATTTAGCTCAAAAAAATCAGTAACTCCATGAAAACTAGCAAATGAAGTCAGAAAGGGTTCAAAATTGATGGCCTGCCTTTGCATGGTGCATACTGAATGCACAAAAAGTCTGAAGTTGAAATAAGTTTAAAAAATGAAATGCCTTTGTAACAGACGAGTTTTCGTCCGAAACCATGATACTTCGAAAGAGATTGTCCATTTTGTACACGAAGTGCATCCAGTTTTTATCGTAACCCTCTCAACTCTTTAGCACATGCTGTGTGGGTGAAATGATGATACCATGCCTAATTTCAACCTTTTCAGAGTTCATTTGTAGTGTTTATCAATTTCAGGATCATTTAGCTCAACAAATCAGTAAATGCATGAAAATAGCAAATGAAGTCAGAAAGGCTTGAAAATTGATGGCCTGACTTCGAATGGTGAATTCTAAACACACAAAAAATCTGGAGTTGATATAAGTTCAAAAAATGAAATGCCTTTGTAACAGACGAGTTTTCGTCCGAGACCAAGATACCTCGAAAGAGATTGTCCATTTTGTACACGAAGTGCATCCAGTTTTTGTCGTACACCTCTCAACTGGTTAGCACATGCTATGTGGGTGAAATGATGATACCATGCCTAATTTCAACCTTTTCAGAGTTCATTTGTAGTGCTTATCAATCTCAGGATCATTTAGCTCAAAAAATCAGTAAATGCATGAAAAATAGCAAATGAAGTCAGAAAGGCTATAAAAATGGATGGACTGCCTTCGAATGGTGCATACTAAGCACACAAAAAGTCTGGAGTTGAAATAAGTTAAAAAAATGAAATGCCTTTGTAACAGACGAGTTTTCGTCCGAAACCGTGATACTCCGAAAGAGATTGTCCATTTTGTACACGAAGTGCATCCAGTTTTTGTCGTATCCCTGTCAACTGGTTAGCACACGCTATGTGGGTGAAATGATGATACCATGCCTAATTTCCACCTTTTCAGAGTTCATTTGTAGTGCTTATCAATTTCAGGATCATTTAGCTAAAAAAATCAGTAAATGCATGAAAAATAGCAAATGACATCAGAAAGGCTTGAAAATTGATGGCCTGCCTTCCAATGGTTGATACTAAACGCACAAAAAGTCTGGAGTTGAAATAAGTTAAAAAATGAAATGCCTTTGTAACAGACGAGTTTTCGTCCGAAACCGTGATACTTCGAAAGAGATTGTCCATTTTATACATGAAGTGCATCCAGTTTTTGTCGTATCCCTCTCAACTGGTTAGCACATGCTATGTGGGTGAAATGATGATACCATGCAAAATTTCAACCTTTTCAGAGTTCATTTGTAGTGCTTATCAATTTCAGGGTCATTTAGCTCGAAAAAACAGTAACTCCACGAAAAATAGCAACTGAAGTCATAAAGGGTTGAAAATTGATGGCCGGCCTTCAAATGGTGCATACCGAATGCACAAAATGTCTGGATTTGAAATAAGTTTAAAAAAATGAAATGCCTTTGTAAAAGAGGAGTTTTCGTCCGAAACCCTGATACTTCGAAAGAGATTGTCCATTTTTTACACGAAGTGCATCCAGTTTTTGTCGTATCCCTCTCAACTGGTTAGCACATGCTATGTGGGTGAAATGATGAAACCATGCCTAATTTCATCCTTTTGAGAGTTCATCTGTAGTGCTTAGCAATTTCAGGATCATTTAGCTCAAACCATCAGTAAATGCATGAAAAATAGCGAATGAAGTCAGAAAGGCTTGAAAATTGATGGCCTGCCTTTGAATGGTGCATACTAACGCAAAAAAACTCTGGAGTTTAAAAAAGTTAAAAAAATGAAATGCCTTTATAACAGACGAGTTTTCGTCCCAAACCGTGATACTTCGAAAGAGATTGTCCATTTTCTACATGAAGTGCATGCAGTTTTTGTCATATCCCTGTCAACTGGTTAGCACATGTTATGTGGGTGAAATGATGATACCTTGCAAAATTTCAACCTTTTCAGAGTTCATTTGTAGTGCTTATCAATTTTAGGGTCATTTAGCTCAAAAAAATCAGTAACTCCATGAAAACTAGCAAATGAAGTCAGAAAGGGTTCAAAATTGATGGCCTGCCTTTGCATGGTGCATACTGAATGCACAAAAAGTCTGAAGTTGAAATAAGTTTAAAAAATGAAATGCCTTTGTAACAGACGAGTTTTCGTCCGAAACCATGATACTTCGAAAGAGATTGTCCATTTTGTACACGAAGTGCATCCAGTTTTTGTCGTAACCCTCTCAACTCTTTAGCACATGCTATGTGGGTGAAATGATGATACCATGCCTAATTTCAACCTTTTCAGAGTTCATTTGTAGTGTTTATCAATTTCAGGATCATTTAGCTCAACAAATCAGTAAATGCATGAAAATAGCAAATGAAGTCAGAAAGGCTTGAAAATTGATGGCCTGACTTCGAATGGTGAATTCTAAACACACAAAAAGTCTGGAGTTGATATAAGTTCAAAAAATGAAATGCCTTTGTAACAGACGAGTTTTCGTCCGAGACCAAGATACCTCGAAAGAGATTGTCCATTTTGTACACGAAGTGCATCCAGTTTTTGTCGTACCCCTCTCAACTGGTTAGCACATGCTATGTGGGTGAAATGATGATACCATGCCTAATTTCAACCTTTTCAGAGTTCATTTGTAGTGCTTATCAATCTCAGGATCATTTAGCTCAAAAAATCAGTAAATGCATGAAAAATAGCAAATGACATCAGAAAGGCTTGAAAATTGATGGCCTGCCTTCGAAGGATGCATACTAAACGCACAAAAAGTCTGGAGTTGAAATAAGATAAAAAATGAAATGCCTTTGTAACAGATGAGTTTTCGACCGAAACCGTCATACTTCGAAAGAGATTGTCCATTTTGTACATGAAGTGCATCCAGTTTTTGTCATATCCCTCTCAACTGGTTACCACATGTTATGTGGGTGAAATTATGATACCATGCAAAATTTCTACCTTTTTAGAGTTCATTTGTAGTGCTTATCAATTTCAGGGTCATTTACCTCAAAAAAACAGTAACTCCATGAAAATAGCAACTGAAGTCATAAAGGGTTGAAAATTGATGGCCTGCCTTCGAATGGTGCATACTGAAAGCACAAAAAGTCTGGATTTGAAATAAGTTTAAAAAAATGAAATTCCTTTGTAACAAACGAGTTTCGTCCGAAACCGTGATACTTCGAAAGAGATTGTCCATTTTGTACACGAAGTGCATCGAGTTTTTTTCGTAACCCTCTCAACTCTTTAGCACATGCTATGTGGGTGAAATGATGATACCATGCCTAATTTCAACCTTTTCAGAGTTCATCTGTAGTGCTTATCAATTTCAGGATCATTTAGCTCAAAAAATCAGTAAATGCATGGAAAATAGCAAATGAAGTCATAAAGGGTTGAAAATTGATGGCCTGCCTTCAAATGGTGAATCAGTAAACGCACAAAATGTCTGGAGTTGAATTAAGTTAAAAAATTAAATGCCTTTGTAACAGACGAGTTTTCGTCCGAAATTGTGATACTTCGAAAGAGATTGTCCATTTTGTAGACGAAGTGCATCCAGTTTTTGTCGTATCCCTGTCAACTGGTTAGCACACGCTATGTGGGTGAAATGATGATACCATGCCTAATTTCAACCTTTTCAGAGTTCATTTGTAGTGCTTATCAATTTCAGGATCATTTAGCTAAAAAAATCAGTAAATGCATGAAAAATAGCAAATGACATCAGAAAGGCTTGAAAATTGATGGCCTGCCTTCCAATGGTATATACTAAACGCACAAAAAGTCTGGAGTTGAAATAAGTTAAAAAATGAAATGCCTTTGTAACAGACGAGTTTTCGTCCGAAACCGTGATACTTCGAAAGAGATTGTCCATTTTGTACATGAAGTGCATCCGGTTTTTGTCGTATCCCTCTCAACTGGTTAGCACATGCTATGTGGGTGAAATGATGATACCATGCAAAATTTCACCCTTTTCAGAGTTCATTTGTAGTGCTTATCAATTTCAGGGTCATTTAGCTCGAAAAAACAGTAACTCCACGAAAAATAACAACTGAAGTAATAAGGGTTGAAAATTGATGGCCGGCCTTCAAATGGTGCATACTGAATGCACAAAATGTCTGGATTTGAAATAAGTTTAAAAAAATGAAATGCCTTTGTAATAGAGGAGTTTTCGTCCGAAACCGTGATACTTCGAAAGAGATTGTCCATTTTGTGCACGAAGTGCATCCAGTTTTTGTCGTATCCCTCTCAACTGGTTAGCACATGCTATGTGGGTGAAATGATGAAACCATGCCTAATTTCATCCTTTTGAGAGTTCATCTGTAGTGCTTATAAATTTCAGGATTATTTAGCTCAAACCATCAGTGAATGCATGAAAAATAGCAAATGAAGTCAGAAAGGCTTGAAAATTGATGGCCTGGCTTTGAATGGTGCATACTAAACGCACAAAAACTCTGGAGTTTAAATAAGTTAAAAAAATGAAATGCCTTTATAACAGACGAGTTTTCGTCCCAAACCGTGATACTTCGAAAGAGATTGTCCATTCTGTACATGAAGTGCATCCAGTTTTTGTCATATCCCTGTCAACTGGTTAGCACATGTTATGTGGGTGAAATGATGATACCATGCAAAATTTCAAACTTTTCAGAGTTTATTTGTAGTGCTTATCAATTTTAGGGTCATTTAGCTCAAAAAAATCAGTAACTCCATGAAAACTAGCAAATGAAGTCAGAAAGGGTTGAAAATTGATGGCCTGCCTTTGCATGGTGCATACTGAATGCACAAAAAGTCTGAAGTTGAAATAAGTTTAAAAAATGAAATGCCTTTGTAACAGACGAGTTTTCGTCCGAAACCATGATACTTCGAAAGAGATTGTCCATTTTGTACACGAAGTGCATCCAGTTTTTGTCGTAACCCTCTCAACTCTTTAGCACATGCTATGTGGGTGAAATGATGATACCATGCCTAATTTCAACCTTTTCAGAGTTCATTTGTAGTGTTTATCAATTTCAGGATCATTTAGCTCAACAAATCAGTAAATGCATGAAAATAGCAAATGAAGTCAGAAAGGCTTGAAAATTGATGGCCTGACTTCGAATGGTGCATACTTAATGCACAAAAATTCTGGACTTGAAATAAGTTTAAAAATGAAATGCTTTTGTAAAAGACGAGTTTTCGTCCGAACCCGTGATACTTCGAAAGAGATTGTCTATTTTGTACACGAAGTGCATCCAGTTTTTGTCGTATCCCTCTCAACTAGTTAGCACATGCTATGTGGGTGAAATGATGATACCATGCAAAATTTCAACCTTTTCAGAGTTCATTTGTAGTGCTTATCAATTTCGGGGTCATGTAGCTCAAAAAAATCAGTAACTCCATGAAAAATAGCAGATGAAGTCAAAAAGGGTTGAAAATTGATGACCTGCCTTCGAATGGTGAATACTGAATGCACAAAAATTATGGAGTTGAAATAAGTTTAAAAAATGAAATGCCTTTGTAACAGACGAGTTTTCGTTCGAAACCGTGATACTTCGAAAGAGATTGTGCATTTTGTACACGAGGTGTATCCAGTTTTTGTCATAACCCTCTCAACTCTTTAGCACATGCTATGTGAGTGAAATAATGATACCATGCCAAATTTCAACCTTTTCAGGGTTCATTTGTAGTGCTTATCAACTTTAGGATCATTTAGCTCAAAAAATTAGTAAATGCATGAAAAATAGCAAATGAAGTCAGAAAGGCTTGAAAATTTATGGCCTTCCTTCGAATGGTGCATACTAAACACACAAAAAGTTTGGAGTTGAAATAAGTTAAAAAAATGAAATGCCTTTGTAACAGACGAGTTTTCGTCCGAAACCGTAATACTTCGAAAGAGATTGTCCATTTTGTACACGAAGTGCATCCAGTGTTTGTCGTATCCCTCTCAACTGGTTACCACATGCTATGTGGGTGAAATGATGATACCATGCGAAATTTCAACCTTTTCAGAGTTCATTTGTGGTGCTTATAAATTTCACGGTCATTTAGCTCAAAAAAAATCAGTAAATCCATGGAAAATTGCAAATGAAGTCATAAAGGGTTGAAAATTGATGGCCTGTCTCTGCATGGTGCATACTGAATGCACAAAAAGTCTGGAGTTGAAATAAGTTTAAAAAATGAAATGCCTTTGTAATAGACGAGTTTTCGTCCGAACCCGTGATACTTCGAAAGAGATTGTCCATTTTGTACACGACGTGCATCCAATTTTTGTCGTATCCCTCTCAACTTGTTAGCACATGCTATGTGGTTGAAATGATGATACCTTGCCAAATTTCAACCTTTTCAGAGTTCATTTGTAGTGCTTATCAATTTCAGGGTCATTTAGTTCAAAAAAATCAGTAACTCCATGAAAAATAGCAAATGAAGTCATAAAGGGTTCAAACTTGATGACCTTCCTTCCAATGCTGCATACTGAATGCACAAAAATTCTGGAGTTGAAATAAGTTTAAAAAATGAAATGCCTTTGTAACAGACGAGTTTTCGTTCGAAACCGTCATACTTCGAAAGAGATTGTCCATTTTGTAAACGAGGTGCATCCAATTTTTGTCGTAACCCTCTCAACTCTTTAGCACATGCTATGTGGGTGAAATGATGATACGATGCCTAATTTAAACCTTTTCACAGTTCATTTGTTGTGCTTATCAATTTCAGGATAATTTAGCTCAAAACATCAGTAAATGCATGAAAAATAGCATATGAAGGTAGAAAAACTTGAAAATTGATGGCCTGCCTTCGAATGGTGCATACTAAACGCGCAAAAAGTCTGGGGTTGAAATAAGTTCAAACAATGAAATGCCTTTGTAACAGACGAGTTTTCGTCTGAAACCAAGATACTTCGAAAGAGATTGTCCATTTTGTACACGAAGTGCATCCAGTTTTTGTCGTATCCCTCTCAACAGGTTAGGACATGCTATGTGGGTGAAATGATGATACCATGCCTAATTTCAACCTTTTTAGAGTTCATTTGTAGTGCTTATCAATCTCAGGATCATTTAGCTCAAAAAATCAGTAAATGCATGAAAAATAGCAACTGAAGTTATAAAGGATTAAAAATTGATGGCCTGCCTTCGAGTGGTGCATACTGAATGCACAAAAAGTGTGGATTTGAAATAAGTTTAAAAAAATGAAATGACTTTGTAACAGACGAGTTTTCGTCCGAAACCATGATACTTCAAAAGAGATTGTCCATTTTGTACACGAAGTGCATCCAGTTTTTGTCCTTAACCCTCTCAACTCTTTAGCACAGGCTATGTGGGTGAAATGATGATACCATGCCATATTTCAACCTTTCCAGAGTTCATTTGGAGTGCTTATCAATTTCAAGGTCATTTAGCTCAAAAAATCAGTAAATGCATGCAAAATAGCAAATGAAGTCATAAAGTGTTGAAAATTGATGGCCTGCCTTCGAATGGTGAATCAGTAAATGCACAAAAAGTCTAGTTTTGAATTAAGTTCAAAAAATGAAATGCCTTTGTAACAGACGAGTTTTCGTCCGAAACCGTGATACTTCGAAAGAGATTGTGCATTTTGTACACGAAGTGCATGCAGTTTTAGTCGTATCCCTCTCCACTAGTTAGCACATGCTATGTGGGTCAAATGATGATACCATGCCTAATTTCAACCTTTTCAGAGTCCATTTGTAGTGCTTATCAATTTCAGGATCATTTAGCTCAAAAAATCAGTAAATGCATGAAAAATAGCAAATGAAGTCAGAAAGGCTTGAAAATTGATGGCCTGCCTTCGAATGATGCATAGTAAACGCGAAAAAAGTCTGGAGTTGAAATAAGTTCAAAAAATGAAATGCCTTTGTAACAGACGAGTTTTCGTCCGAAACCAAGATACTTCGAAAGAGATTGTCCATTTTGTACACGAAGTGCTTCCAGTTTTTGTCGTATCCCTCTCAACAGGTTAGGACATGCTACGTGGGTGAAATGATGATACCATGCCTAATTTCAACCTTTTTAGAGTTCATTTGTAGTGCTTATCAATCTCAGGATCATTTAGCTGAAAAAATCAGTAAATACATGAAAAATAGCAAATGACATCAGAAAGGCTTGAAAATTTATGGCCTGCCTTCGAAGGGTGCATACTAAATGCACAAAAAGTCTGGAGTTAAAATAAGTTAAAAAAATGAAACGCCTTTGTAACAGACGAGTTTTCGTCCGAAACCATGATACTTCGAAAGAGATTGTCCATTTTGTACACGAAGTGCATCCAGTTTTTGTCGTATCCCTCTCAACTGGTTAGCACAAGCTATGTGGGCGAAATGATGATACCATGCAAAATTTCAACCTTTTCAGAGTTCATTTGTAGTGCTTATCAATTTCAGGGACATTTAGCTCAAAAAAACAGGAACTCCATGAAAAATAGCAAATGAAGTCATAAAGGATTAAAAATTGATGGCCTGCCTTCGAATGGTGCATACTGAATGCACAAAAAGTCTGGATTTGAAATAAGTTTAAAAAAATGAAATGCCTTTGTAACAGACGAGTTTTCGTCCGAAACCGTGATACTTCGAAAGAGATTGTCCATTTTGTACACGAAGTGCATACAGTTTTTGTCCTTAACTCTCTCAACTCTTTAGCACAGGCTATGTGGGTGAAATGATGATACCATGCCTAATTTCAACCTTTTCAGTGTTCATGTGTAGTGCTTATCAATTTCAGGGTCATTTAGCTCAAAAAATCAGTAAATGCATCAAAAATAGCAAATGAAGTCATAAAGGGTTAAAAATTGATGGCCTGCCTTCGAATGGTGAATCAGTAAATGCACAAAAAGTCTGGAGTTGAATTAAGTTCAAAAAATGAAATGCCTTTGTAACGGACGAGTTTTCGTCCGAAACCGTGATACTTCGAAAGAGATTGTGCATTTTGTACACGAAGTGCATGCAGTTTTAGTCGTATCCCTCTCCACTAGTTAGCACATGCTATGTGGGTCAAATGATGATACCATGCCTAATTTCAACCTTTTCAGAGTCCATTTGTAGTGCTTATCAATTTCAAGATCATTTAGCTCAATAAATCAGTAAATGCATGAAAAATAGCAAACGACATCAGAAAGGGTTGAAAATTGATGGCCTGCCTTCGAATGGTGCATACTAAACGCACAAAAAGTTTGGAGTTAAAATAAGTTCAAAAAATGAAATGCCTTTGTAACAGACGAGTTTTCGTCCGAGACCAAGATACTTCGAAAGAGATTGTCCATTTTGTACACGAAGTGCATCCAGTTTTTGTCGTATCCCTCTCAACTGGTTAGCACATGCCATGTGGGTGAAATGATGATACCATGCCTAATTTCAACATTTTCAGAGTTCATTTGTAGTGCTTATCAATTTCAGGATCATTTAGCTAAAAAATCACTAAATGCATGAAAAATAGCAAATGACATTAGAAAGGCTTGAAAATTGATGGCCTGCCTTCCAATGGTGCATACTAAACGCACAAAAAGTCTAGAGTTGAACTAAGTTAAAAGATGAAATGCCTTTGTAACAGAGGAGTTTTCGTCCGAAACCGTGATACTTCGAAAGAGATTGTCCATTTTGTACATGAAGTGCATCCAGTTTTTGTCGTATCCCTCTCAACTGGTTAGCACATGCTATGTGGGTGAAATGATGATACCATGCAAAATTTCAACCTTTTTAGAGTTCATTTGTAGTGCTTATCAATTTCAGGGTCATTTAGCTCAAAAAAACAGTAACTCCACGAAAAATAGCAACAGAAGTCATAGAGGGTTGAAAATTGATGGCCTGCCTTCGAATGGTATATACTGAATGCACAAAAAGTCTGGATTTGAAATAAGTTTAAAAAAATGAAATGCCTTTGTAATAGAAGAGTTTTCGTCCGAAACCGTGATACTTTGAAAGAGATTGTCCATTTTGTACACGAAGTGCATCCAGTTTTTGTCGTAACCCTCTCAACTCTTTAGCACATGCTATGTGGGTGAAATGATGATACCATGCCTAATTTCAAGCTTTTCAGAGTTCATCTATAGTGCTTATCAATTTCACGATCATTTAGCTAAAAAAATAAGTAAATGCATGAAAAATAGCAAATGACATTAGAAAGGCTTGAAAATTGATGGCCTGCCTTCCAATGGTGCATACTAAATGCACAAAAAGTTTGGAGTTGAAATAAGTTAAAAAATGAAATGAATTTGTAACTCACGAGTTTTCGTCCGAAACCGTGATACTTCGAAAGAGATTGTCCATTTTGTACACGAAGTGCATCCAGTTTTTGTCGTATCCCTGTCAACTGGTTAGCACACGCTATGTGGGTGAAATGATGATACCATGCCTAATTTCAACCTTTTCAGAGTTCATTTGTAGTGCTTATCAATTTCAGGATCATTTAGCTAAAAAAATCAGTAAATGCATGAAAAATAGCAAATGACATCAGAAAGGCTTGAAAATTGTTGGCCTGCCTTCGAATGGTGCATACTGAATGCACAAAAAGTCTGGAGTTGAAATAAGTTAAAAAATGAAATGCCTTTGTAACAGACGAGTTTTCGTCCGAAACCGTGATACTTCGAAAGAGATTGTCCATTTTGTACACGAAGTGCATCCAGTTTTTGTCGTATCCCTCTCAACTGGTTAGCACATGCTATGTGGGTGAAATGATGATACCATGCAAAATTTCAACGTTTTCAGAGTTCATTTGTAGTGCTTATCAATTTCAGGGTCATTTAGCTCAAAAAAGAGTAAATCCATGAAAAATAGCAAATGAAGTCATAAAGGGTTGAAAATTGATGGCCTGCCTTCGAATGGTGCATACTAAATGCACAAAAACTCTGGATTTGAAATATGTTTTAAAAAATGAAAGGCCTTTGTAATAGACGAATTTTCGTCCGAAACCGTGATACTTTGAAAGAGATTGTCCATTTTGTACACGAAGTGCATCCAGTTTTTGTCGTAACCCTCTCAACTCTTTAGCACATGCTATGTGGGTGAAATAATGATACCATGCCTAATTTCAACCTTTTCAGAGTTCATCTGTAGTGGTTATCAATTTCAGGATCATTTAGCTCAAAAAATCAGTAAATGCATGAAAAATAGCAAATGAAGTCAGAAAGGCTATAAAAATGGATGGGCTACCTTCGAATGGTGCATACTAAGCACGCAAAAAGTCTGGAGTTGAAATAAGTTAAAAAAATGAAATGCCTTTGTAACAGACGAGTTTTCGTCCGAAACCGTGATACTCCGAAAGAGATTGTCCATTTTGTACACGAAGTGCATCCAGTTTTTGTCGTATCCCTGTCAACTGGTTAGCACATGCTATGTGGGTGAAATGATGATACCATGCAAAATTTCAACGTTTTCAGAGTTCATTTGTAGTGCTTATCAATTTCAGGGTCATTTAGCTCGAAAAACAGTAACTCCACGAAAAATAGCAACTGAAGTCATAAAGGGTTTAAAATTGATGGCCTACCTTCGAATGGTGCATACTGAATGCACAAAAAGTCTGGAGTTGAAATAAGTTAAAAAAATGAAATGCCTTTGTAACAGAGGAGTTTTCGTCCGAACCCGTGATACTTCGAAAGAGATTGTCCATTTTGTACACGAAGTGCATCCAGTTTTTGTCGTATCCCTCTCAACTGGTTAGCACATGCTATGTGGGTGAAATGATGAAACCATGCCTAATTTCATCCTTTTGAGAGTTCATCTGTACTGCTTATCAATTTCAGGATCATTTAGCTCAAACCATCAGTAAATGCATGAAAAATAACAAATGAAGTCATAAAGGCTTGAAAATTGATGGCCTGCCTTTGAATGGTGCATACTAAACGCACAAAAACTCTGGAGTTTAAATAAGTTAAAAAAATGAAATGCCTTTATAATAGACGAGTTTTCGTCCCAAACCGTGATACTTCGAAAGAGATTGTCCGTTTTGTACATGAAGTGCATCCAGTTTTTGTCATATCCCTGTCAACTGGTTAGCACATGTTATGTGGGTGAAATGATGATACCATGAAAAATTTCAACCTTTTCAGAGTTCATTTGTAGTGCTTATCAATTTTAGGGTCATTTAGCTCAAAAAAATCAGTAACTCCATGAAATCTAGCAAATGAAGTCAGAAAGGGTTCAAAATTGATGGCCTGCCTTTGCATGGTGCGTACTGAATGCACAAAAAGTCTGAAGTTGAAATAAGTTTAAAAAATGAAATGCCTTTGTAACAGACGAGTTTTCGTCCGAAACCATGATACTTCGAAAGAGATTGTCCATTTTGTACACGAAGTGCATCCAGTTTTTGTCGTAACCCTCTCAACTCTTTAGCACATGCTATGTGGGTGAAATGATGATACCATGCCTAATTTCAACCTTTTCAGAGTTCGTTTGTAGTGTTTATCAATTTCAGGATCATTTAGCTCAACAAATCAGTAAATGCATGAAAATAGCAAATGAAGTCAGAAAGGCTTGAAAATTGATGGCCTGACTTTGAATGGTGAATTCTAAACACACAAAAAGTCTGGAGTTGGTATAAGTTCAAAAAATGAAATGCCTTTGTAACAGACGAGTTTTCGTCAGAGACCAAGATACCTCGAAAGAGATTGTCCATTTTGTACACGAAGTGCATCCAGTTTTTGTCGTACCCCTCTCAACTGGTTAGCACATGCTATGTGGGTGAAATGATGATACCATGCCTAATTTCAACCTTTTCAGAGTTCATTTGTAGTGCTTATCAATCTCAGGATCATTTAGCTCAAAAAATCAGTAAATGCATGAAAAATAGCAAATGACATCAGAAAGGCTTGAAAATTGATGGCCTGCCTTCGAAGGGTGCATACTAAACGCACAAAAAGTCTGGAGTTGAAATAAGTTAAAAAATGAAATGCCTTTGTAACAGACGAGTTTTCGACTGAAACCGTCATACTTCGAAATAGATTGTCCATTTTGTACGGGAAGTGCATCCAGTTTTTGTCATATCCCTCTCAACTGGTTACCACATGTTATGTGGGTGAAATGATGATACCATGCAAAATTTCTACCTTTTCAGAGTTCATTTGTAGTGCTTATCAATTGCAGGGTCATTTACCTCAAAAAACAGTAACTCCTTGAAAAATAGCAACTGAAGTCATAAAGGGTTGAAAATTGATGGCCTGCCTTCGAATGGTGCATACTGAAAGCACAAAAAGTCTGGATTTGAAATAAGTTTAAAAAAATGAAATGCCTTTGTAACAGACGAGTTTCGTCCGAAACCGTGATACTTCGAAAGAGATTGTCCATTTTGTACACGAAGTGCATCGAGTTTTTTTCGTAACCCTCTCAACTCTTTAGCACATGCTATGTGGGTGAAATGATGACACCATGCCTAATTTCAACCTTTTCAGAGTTCATCTGTAGTGCTTATCAATTTCAGGATCATTTAGCTCAAAAAATCAGTAAATGCATGAAAAATAGCAAATGAAGTCATAAAGGGTTGAAAATTGATGGCCTCCCTTCATATGGTGAATCAGTAAACGCACAAAATGTCTGGAGTTGAATTAAGTTAAAAAATTAAATGCCTTTGTAACAGACGAGTTTTCGTCCGAAATTGTGATACTTCGAAAGAGATTGTCCATTTTGTACACGAAGTGCATCCAGTTTTTCTCGTATCCCTGTCAACTGGTTAGCACACGCTATGTGGGTGAAATGATGATACCATGCCTAATTTCAACCTTTTCAGAGTTCATTTGTAGTGCTTATCAATTTCAGGATCATTTAGCTAAAAAAATCAGTAAATGCATGAAAAATAGCAAATGACATCAGAAAGGCTTGAAAATTGATGGCCTGCCTTCCAATCGTGCATACTAAACGCACAAAAAGTCTGGAGTTGAAATAAGTTAAAAAATGAAATGCCTTTGTAACAGACGAGTTTTCGTCCGAAACCGTGATACTTCGAAAGAGATTGTCCATTTTGTACATGAAGTGCATCCAGTTTTTGTCGTATCCCTCTCAACTGGTTAGCACATGCTATGTGGGTGAAATGATGATACCATGCAAAATTTCAACCTTTTTAGAGTTCATTTGTAGTGCTTATCAATTTCAGGGTCATTTAGCTCGAAAAAACAGTAACTCCACGAAAAATAGCAACTAAAGTCATAAAGGGTTGAAAATTGATGGCCGGCCTTCAAATGGTGCATACTGAATGCACAAAATGTCTGGATTTGAAATAAGTTTAAAAAAATGAAATGCCTTTGTAACAGAGGAGTTTTCGTCCGAAACCGTGATACTTCGAAAGAGATTGTCCATTTTGTACACGAAGTGCATCCAGTTTTTGTCGTATCCCTCTCAACTGGTTAGCACATGCTATGTGGGTGAAATGATGAAACCATGCCTAATTTCATCCTTTTGAGAGTTCATCTGTAGTGCTTATCAATTTCAGGATCATTTAACTCAAACCATCAGTAAATGCATGAAAAATAGCAAATGAAGTCAGAAAGGCTTGAAAATTGATGGCCTGCCTTTGAATGGTGCATACTAAACGCACAAAAACTCTGGAGTTTAAAAAGGTTAAAAAAATGAAATGCCTTTATAACAGACGAGTTTTTGTCCCAAACCGTGATACTTCGAAAGAGATTGTCCATTTTGTACATGAAGTGCATCTAGTTTTTGTCATATCCCTGTCAACTGGTTAGCACATGTTATGTGGGTGAAATGATGATACCATGCAAAATTTCAACCTTTTCAGAATTCATTTGTAGTGCTTATCAATTTTAGGGTCATTTAGCTAAAAAAAATCAGTAACTCCATGAAAACTAGCAAATGAAGTCAGAAAGGGTTGAAAATTGATGGCCTGCCTTTGCATGGTGCATACTGAATGCACAAAAAGTCTGAAGTTGAAATAAGTTTAAAAAATGAAATGCCTTTGTAACAGACGAGTTTTCGTCCGAAACCATGATACTTCGAAAGAGATTGTCCATTTTGTACACGAAGTGCATCCAGTTTTTGTCGTAACCCTCTCAACTCTTTAGCACATGCTATGTGGGTGAAATGATGATACCATGCCTAATTACAACCTTTTCAGAGTTCATTTGTAGTGTTTATCAATTTCAGGATCATTTAGCTCAACAAATCAGTAAATGCATGAAAATAGCAAATGAAGTAAGAAAGGCTTGAAAATTGATGGCCTGACTTCGAATGGTGAATTCTAAACACACAAAAAGTCTGGAGTTGATATAAGTTCAAAAAATGAAATGCCTTTGTAACAGACGAGTTTTCGTCCGAGACCAAGATACGTCGAAAGAGATTGTCCATTTTGTACACGAAGTGCATCCAGTTTTTGTCGTACCCCTCTCAACTGGTTAGCACATGCTATGTGGGTGAAATGATGATACCATGCCTAATTTCAACCTTTTCAGAGTTCATTTGTAGTGCTTATCAATCTCAGGATCATTTAGCTCAAAAAATCAGTAAATGCATGAAAAATAGCAAATGACATCAGAAAGGCTTGAAAATTGATGGCCTGCCTTCGAAGGGTGCGTACTAAACGCACAAAAAGTCTGGAGTTGAAATAAGTTAAAAAATGAAATGCCTTTGTAACAGACGAGTTTTTGACCGAAACCGTCATACTTCGAAAGGGATTGTCCATTTTGTACATGAAGTGCATCCAGTTTTTGTCATATCCCTCTCAACTGGTTACCACATGTTATGTGGGTGAAATGATGATACCATGCAAAATTTCTACCTTTTCAGAGTTCATTTGTAGTGCTTATCAATTTCAGGGTCATTTACCTCAAAAAAACAGTAACTCCATGAAAAATAGCAACTGAAGTCATAAAGGGTTGAAAATTGATGGCCTGCCTTCGAATGGTGCATACTGAAAGCACAAAAAGTCTGGATTTGAAATAAGTTTAAAAAAATGAAATGCCTTTGTAACAGACGAGTTTCGTCCGAAACCGTGATACTTCGAAAGAGATTGTCCATTTTGTACACGAAGTGCACCGAGTTTTTTCATAACCCTGTCAACTCTTTACCACATGCTATGTGGGTGAAATGATGATACCATGCCTAATTTCAACCTTTTCAGAGTTCATTTGTAGTGCTTATCAATTTCAGGATCATTTAGCTCAAAAAATCAGTAAATGCATGAAAAATAGCAAATGAAGTCATAAAGGGTTGAAAATTGATGGCCTGCCTTCAAATGGTGAACCAGTAAATGCACAAAATGTTTGGAGTTGAATTAAGTTAAAAAATTAAATGCCTTTGTAACAGACGAGTTTTCGTCCGAAATTGTGATACTTCGAAAGAGATTGTCCATTTTGTACACAAAGTGCATCCAGTTTTTGTCGTAACCCTCTCAACTGGTTAGCACATGCTATGTGGGGAAATGATGATACCATGCCTAGTTTTGACCTTTTCGGAGTTCATTTGTAGTACTTATAAATTTCAGGATCATTTAGCTGAAAAATCAGTAAATGCATGAAAAATAGCAAATGAAGTCAGAAAGGCTTTAAAATTGACGGCCTGCCTTCGAATGGTGCATATTAAACACACAAAAAGTCTGGAGTTGAAATAAGTTAAAAAAATAAATGCCTTTATAACAGACCAGTATTCGTCCGAAACTGTGATACTTCGAAAGAGATTGTCCATTTTGTACACGAAGTGCATCCAGTTTTTGTCGTAACCCTCTCAACCGGTTACCACATGTTATGTGGGTGAAATGATGATACCATGCAAAATTGCAACCTTTTAAGAGTTCATTTGTAGTGCTTATCAATTTTAGGGTCATTTAGCTCAAAAAAATCAGTAACTCCATGAAAAATAGCAAATGAAGTGAGAAGGGGTTGAAAATTGATGGCCTGCATTCGCATGGTGCATACTGAATGCACAAAAAGTTCGGAGTTGTAATACGTTTAAAAAATGAAATGCCTTTGTAACAGACGAGTTTTCGTCCGAAACCGTGATACTCCGAAAGAAATTGTCCATTTTGTACACGAAGTGCATCCAGTTTTTGTCGTATCCCTCTCAACTGGTTAGCACACGCTATGTGGGTGAAATGATGATACCATGCCTAATTTCAACCTTTTCGGAGTTCATTT
The DNA here is from genome assembly GCA_022496015.1 of Hordeum marinum. Taxonomy (NCBI): domain Eukaryota; kingdom Viridiplantae; phylum Streptophyta; class Magnoliopsida; order Poales; family Poaceae; genus Hordeum; species Hordeum marinum. Next base: position 498,758,441 of record CM039675.1, on the reverse strand, counting down.
GTAGTGCTTATCAATTTCAGGATCATTTAGCTAAAAAAATCAGTAAATGCATGAAAAATAGCAAATGACATCAGAAAGGCTTGAAAATTGATGGCCTGCCTTCCAATGGTGCATACTAAACGCACAAAAAGTCTGGAGTTCAAATAAGTAAAAAAATGAAATGCCTTTGTAACAGACGAGTTTTCGTCCGAAACCGTGATACTTCGAAAGAGATTGTCCATTTTGTACATGAAGTGCATCCATTTTTTGTCGTATCCCTCTCAACTGGTTAGCACATGCTATGTGGGTGAAATGATGATACCATGCAAAATTTCAACGTTTTCAGAGTTCATTTGTAGTGCTTATCAATTTCAGGGTCATTTAGCTCAAAAAAACAGTAACTCCATGAAAAATAGCAACTGAAGTCATAAAGGGTTGAAAATTGATGGCCTGCCTTCGAATGGTGCATACTGAATGCACAAAAAGTCTGGATTTGAAATAAGTTTAAAAAAATGAAATGCCTTTGTAACAGACGAGTTTTCGTCCGAAACCGTGATACTTCGAAAGAGATTGTCCATTTTGTACACGAAGTGCATCCAGTTTTTGTCGTAACCCTCTCAACTCTTTAGCACATGCTATGTGGGTGAAATGATGATACCATGCCTAATTTCAACCTTTTCAGAGTTCATTTATAGTGCTTATGAATTTCAGGATCATTTAGCTCAAAAAATCAGTAAATGCATGAAAATAGCAAATGAAGTCAGAAAGGCTATAAAATTGATGGCCTGCCTTCGAATGGTTCATACTAAACGCACAAAAAGTCTGGAGTTGAATTAAGTTCAAAAAATGAAATGCCTTTGTAACAGACGAGTTTTCGTCCGAGACCAAGATACTTCGAAAGAGATTGTCCATTTTGTACACGTAGTGCATCCAGTTTTTGTCGTATCCCTCTCAACTGGTTAGCACATGCTATGTGGGTGACATGATGATACCATGCCTAATTTCAACATTTTCAGAGTTCATTTGTAGTGCTTATCAATTTCAGGATCATTTAGCTAAAAAATCAGTAAATGCATGAAAAATAGCAAATGACATTACAAAGGCTTGAAAATTGATGGCCTGCCTTCCAATGGTGCATACTAAACGCACAAAAAGTCTGGAGTTGAAATAAGTTAAAAAATGAAATGCCTTTGTAACAGACGAGTTTTCGTCCGAAACCGTGATACTTCGAAAGAGATTGTCCATTTTGTACACGAAGTGCATCCAGTTTTTGTCGTATCCCTCTCAACTGGTTAGCACATCCTATGTGGGTGAAATGATGATACCATGCCTAATTTCAACATTTTCAGAGTTCATTTGTAGTGCTTATCAATTTCAGGATCATTTAGCTAAAAAATCAGTAAATGCATGAAAAATAGCAAATGATATTAGAAAGGCTTTAAAATTGATGGCCTGCCTTCCAATGGTGCATACTAAACGCACAAAAAGTCTGGAGTTGAAATAAGTTAAAAAATGAAATGCCTTTGTAACAGACGAGTTTTCGTCCGAAACCGTGATACTTCGAAAGAGATTGTCCATTTTGTACACGAAGTGCATCCAGTTTTTCTCGTATCCCTCTCAACTAGTTAGCACAGGCTATGTAGCTCAAAAAAACAGTAACTACATGAAAAATAGCAACTGAAGTCATAAAGGGTTGAAAATTGCTGGCCTGCCTTCGAATGGTATATACTGAATGCACAAAAAGTCTGGATTTGAAATAAGTTTAAAAAAATGAAATGCCTTTGTAACAGACGAGTTTTCGTCCGAAACCGTGATACTCCGAAAGAAATTGTCCATTTTGTACACGAAGTGCATCCAGTTTTTGTCGTATCCCTCTCAACTAGTTAGCACATGCTATGTGGGTGAAATGATGATACCATGCAAAATTTCAACGTTTTCAGAGTTCATTTGTAGTGCTTATCAATTTCAGGGTCATTTAGCTCAAAAAAACAGTAACTCCATGAAAAATAGCAACTGAAGTCATCAAGGGTTGAAAATTGATGGCCTGCCTTCGAATGGTATATACTGAATGCACAAAAAGTCTGGATTTGAAATAAGTTTAAAAAATGTAATGCCTTTGTAATAGACGAGTTTTCGTCCGAAACCGTGATACTTTGAAAGAGATTGTCCATTTTGTACACGAAATGCATCCAGTTTTTGTCGTAACCCTCTCAACTCTTTAGCACATGCTATGTGGGTGAAATGATGATACCATGCCTAATTTCAACCTTTTCAGAGTTCATCTGTAGTGCTTATCAATTTCAGGATCATTTAGCTCAAAAAATCAGTAAATGCATGAAAAATAGCAAATGAAGTCAGAAAGGCTATAAAATTGATGGCCTGCCTTCGAATGGTGCATACTAAACGCACAAAAAGTCTGGAGTTGAATTAAGTTCAAAAAATGAAATGCCTTTGTAACAGACGAGTTTTAGTCCGAGACCAAGATACGTCGAAAGAGATTGTCCATTTTGTACACGAAGTGCATCCAGTTTTTGTCGTATCCCTCTCAACTGGTTAGCACATGCTATGTGGGTGAAATGATGATACCATGCCTAATTTCAACATTTTCAGAGTTCATTTGTAGTGCTTATCAATTTCAGGATCATTTAGCTAAAAAATCAGTAAATGCATGAAAAATAGCAAATGACATTAGAAAGGCTTGAAAATTGATGGCCTGCCTTCCAATGGTGCATACTAAACGCACAAAAAGTCTGGAGTTGAAATAAGTTAAAAAATGAAATGCCTTTGTAACAGACGAGTTTTCGTCCGAAACCGTGATACTTCGAAAGAGATTGCCATTTTGTACATGAAGTGCATCCATTTTTTGTCGTATCCCTCTCAACTGGTTAGGACATGCTATGTGGGTGAAATGATGATAGCATGCAAAATTTCAACGTTTTCAGAGTTCATTTGTAGTGCTTATCAATTTCAGGGTCATTTAGCTCAAAAAAACAGTAACTCCATGAAAAATAGCAACTGAAGTCATAAAGGGTTGAAAATTGATGGCCTGCCTTCGAATGGTATATACTGAATTCACAAAAAGTATGGATTTGAAATAAGTTTAAAAAAATGAAATGCCTTTGTAACAGACGAGTTTTCGTCCGAAACCGTGATACTCCGAAAGAAATTGTCCATTTTGTACACGAAGTGCATCCAGTTTTTCTCGTATCCCTCTCAACTGGTTAGCACATGCTACGTGGGTGAAATGATGATACCATGCCTAATTTCAACCTTTTGAGAGTTTACTTGTAGTGCTTGTCAATTTCAGGATCATTTAGCTAAAAAAATCAGTAAATGCATGAAAAATAGCAAATCACATCAGAAAGGCTTGAAAATTGATGGCCTGCCTTCCAATGGTGCATACTAAACACACAAAAAGTCTAGAGTTGAATTAAGTTCAAAAAATGAAATGCCTTTGTAACAGACGAGTTTTCGTCCGAGACCAAGATACTTCGAAAGGGATTGTCCATTTTGTACACGAAGTGCATCCAGTTTTTGTCGTATCCCTCTCAACTGGTTAGCACATGCTATGTGGGTGAAATGATGATACCATGCCAAATTTCAACCTTTTCAGAGTTCATTTGTAGTGCTTATCAATTTCAGGAACATTTAGCTAAAAAAATCGGTAAATGCATGAAAATAGCGAATGACTTCAGAAAGGCTTGAAAATTGATGGCCTGCCTTCCAATAGTGCATACTAAATGCAAAAAAGTCCGGAGTTGAAATAAGTTAAAAAATGAAATGCCTTTGTAACAGACGAGTTTTCGTCCAAAACCGTGATACTTCAAAAGAGATTATCCATTTTGTACATGAAGTGCATCCAGTTTTTGTCGTATCCCTCTCAACTGGTTAGCACATGCTATGTGGGTGAAATGATGATACCATGCAAAATTTCAACCTTTTCAGAGTTCATTTGTAGTGCTTATCAATTTCAGGGTCATTTAGCTCAAAAAAACAGTAACTCCACGAAAAATAGCAACTGAAGTCATAAAGGGTTGAAAATTTATGGCCGGCCTTCGAATGGTGCATACTGAATGCATAAAATGTCTGGATTTGAAATAAGTTTAAAAAAATGAAATGCCTTGGTAACACAGGAGTTTTCGTCCGAAACCGTGATACTTTGAGAGAGATTGTCCATTTTGTACACGAAGTGCATCCAGTTTTTGTCGTAACCCTCTCAACTCTTTAGCACATGCTATGTGGGTGAAATGATGATACCATGCCTAATTTCATCCTTTTGAGAGTTCATCTGTAGTGCTTATCAATTTCAGGATCATTTAGCTCAAACCATCAGTAAATGCATGAAAAATAGCAAATGAAGTCAGAAAGGCTTGAAAATTGATGGCCTGCCTTTGAATGGTGCATACTAAACACACAAAAAGTCTAGAGTTGAAATAAGTTCAAAAAATGAAATCCCTTTATAACAGACGAGTTTTCGTCCCAAACCGTGATACTTCGAAAGAGATTGTCCATTTTGTACATGAAGTGCATCCAGTTTTTGTCATATCCCTGTCAACTGGTTAGCACATGTTATGTGGGTGAAATGGTGATACCATGCAAAATTTCAACCTTTTCAGAGTTCATTTGTAGTGCTTATCAATTTTAGGGTCATTTAGCTCAAAAAAATCAGTAAATGCATGAAAAATAGCAAATGACATTAGAAAGGCTTGAAAATTGATGGCCTGCCTTCCAATGGTGCATACTAAACGCACAAAAAGTCTGGAGTTGAAATAAGTTACAAAATGAAATGCCTTTGTAACAGACGAGTTTTCGTCCGAAACCGTGATACTTCGAAAGAGATTGCCATTTTGTACATGAAGTGCATCCATTTTTTGTCGTATCCCTCTCAACTGGTTAGGACATGCTATGTGGGTGAAATGATGATACCATGCAAAATTTCAACGTTTTCAGAGTTCATTTGTAGTGCTTATCAATTTCAGGGTCATTTAGCTCAAAAAAACAGTAACTCCATGAAAAATAGCAACTGAAGTCATAAAGGGTTGAAAATTGATGGCCTGCCTTCGAATGGTATATACTGAATGCACAAAAAGTATGGATTTGAAATAAGTTTAAAAAAATGAAATGCCTTTGTAACAGACGAGTTTTCGTCCGAAACCGTGATACTCCGAAAGAAATTGTCCATTTTGTACACGAAGTGCATCCAGTTTTTCTCGTATCCCTCTCAACTGGTTAGCACACGCTATGTGGGTGAAATGATGATACCATGCCTAATTTCAACCTTTTTAGAGTTTACTTGTAGTGCTTGTCAATTTCAGGATCATTTAGCTAAAAAAATCAGTAAATGCATGAAAAATAGCAAATGACATCAGAAAGGCTTGAAAATTGATGGCCTGCCTTCCAATGGTGCATACTAAACACACAAAAAGTCTGGAGTTGAAATAAGTTAAAAAATGAAATGCCTTTGTAACAGACGAGTTTTCGTCCGAAACCGTGATACTTCGAAAGAGATTGCCATTTTGTACATGAAGTGCATCCATTTTTTGTGGTATCCCTCTCAACTGGTTAGGACAAGCTATGTGGGTGAAATGATGATACCATGCAAAATTTCAACGTTTTCAGAGTTCATTTGTAGTGCTTATCAATTTCAGGGTCATTTAGCTCAAAAAAACAGTAACTCCATGAAAAATAGCAACTGAAGTCATGAAGGGTTGAAAATTGATGGCCTGCCTTCGAATGGTATATACTGAATGCACAAAAAGTCTGGATTTGAAATAAGTTTAAAAAAATGAAATGCCTTTGTAATAGACGAGTTTTCGTCCGAAACCGTGATACTTTGAAAGAGATTGTCCATTTTGTACACGAAGTGCATCCACTTTTTGTCGTAACCCTCTCAACTCTTTAGCACATGCTACGTGGGTGAAATGATGATACCATGCCTAATTTCAACCTTTTCAGAGTTCATCTGTTGTGCTTATCAATTTCAGGATCATTTAGCTCAAAAAATCAGTAAATGCATGAAAAATAGCAAATGAAGTCATAAAGGCTATAAAATTGATGGCATCCCTTTGAATGGTGCATACTAAACGCACAAAAAGTCTGGAGTTGAATTAAGTTCAAAAAATGAAATGCCTTTGTAACAGACGAGTTTTCGTCCGAGACCAAGATACTTCGGAAGGGATTGTCCATTTTGTACACGAAGTGCATCCAGTTTTTGTCGTATCCCGCTCAAATGGTTAGCACATGCTATGTGGCTGAAATGATGATACCATGCCAAATTTCAACCTTTTCAGAGTTCATTTGTAGTGCTTATCAATTTCAGGAACATTTAGCTAAAAAAAATCAGTAAATGCATGAAAAATAGCAAATGACATCAGAAAGGCTTGAAAATTGATGGCCTGCCTTCCAATAGTGCATACTAAACGCAAAAAAAGTCCGGAGTTCAAATAAGTTAAAAAATGAATGCCTTTGTAACAGACGAGTTTTCGTCCGAAACCGTGATACTTCGAAAGAGATTATCCATTTTGTACATGAAGTGCATCCAGTTTTTGTCGTATCCCTCTCAACTGGTTAGCACATGCTATGTGGGTGAAATGATGATACCATGCAAAATTTCAACCTTTTCAGAGTTCATTTGTAGTGCTTATCAATTTCAGGGTCATTTAGCTCAAAAAAACAGTAACTCCACGAAAAATAGCAACTGAAGTCATAAAGGGTTGAAAATTGATGGCCGGCCTTCGAATGGTGCATACTGAATGCATGAAATGTCTTGATTTGAAATAAGTTTAAAAAAATGAAATGCCTTTGTAACACAGGAGTTTTCGTCCGAAACCGTGATACTTTGAGAGAGATTGTCCATTTTGTACACGAAGTGCATCCAGTTTTTGTCGTAACCCTCTCAACTCTTTAGCACATGCTATGTGGGTGAAATGATGATACCATGCCTAATTTCATCCTTTTGAGAGTTCATCTGTAGTGCTTATCAATTTCAGGATCATTTAGCTCAAACCATCAGTAAATGCATGAAAAATAGCAAATGAAGTCAGAAAGGCTTGAAAATTGATGGCCTGCCTTTGAATGGTGCATACTAAACGCACAAAAAGTCTGGAGTTGAAATAAGTTAAAAAAATGAGATGCCTTTATAACAGACGAGTTTTCGTCCCAAACCGTGATACTTCGAAAGAGATTGTCCATTTTGTACATGAAGTGCATCCAGTTTTTGTCATATCCCTGTCAACTGGTTAGCACATGTTATGTGGGTGAAATGGTGATACCATGCAAAATTTCAACCTTTTCAGAGTTCATTTGTAGTGCTTATCAATTTTAGGGTCATTTAGCTCAAAAAAATCAGTAACTCCATGAAAAATAGCAAATGAAGTGAGAAAGGGTTGAAAATTGATGGCCTGCCTTTGCATGGTGCATACTGAATGCACAAAAAGTCTGGAGTTGAAATAAGTTTAAAGAATGAAATGCCTTTGTAACAGACGAGTTTTCGTCCGAAACCATGATACTTTGAAAGAGATTGTCCATTTTGTACACGAAGTGCATCCAGTTTTTATCGTAACCCTCTCAACTCTTTAGCAAATTCTATGTGGGTGAAATGATGATACCATGCCAAATTTCAACCTTTGCATAGTTCATTTGTAGTACTTATCAATTTCAGGATCATTTAGCTCAAAAAATCAGTAAATGCATGAAAAATAGCAAATGACATTAGAAAGGCTTGAAAATTGATGGCCTGCCTTCCAATGGTGCATACTAAACGCACAAAAAGTCTGGAGTTGAAATAAGTTAAAAAATGAGATGCCTTTGTAACAGACGAGTTTTCGTCCGAAACCATGATACTTCGAAAGAGATTGTCCATTTTGTACACGAAGTGCATCCAGTTTTTGTCGTATCCCTCTCAACTAGTTAGCACAGGGTATGTGGGTGAAATGATGATACCATGCAAAATTTCAACGTTTTCAGAGTTCATTTGTAGTGCTTATCAATTTCAGGGTCATTTAGCTCAAAAAACAGTAAATGCATGAAAAATAGCAAATGATGTCAGAAAAGGTTGAAAATTGATGGACTTCCTTCGAATGGTGCATACTAAACGCACAAAAAGTCTGAAGCTGAAATAAGTTAAAAAATGAAATGCCTTTGTAACAGACGAGTTTTCGTCCGAACCCGTGATACTTCGAAAGAGATTGTCCATTTTGTACATGAAGTGCATCCAGTTTTTGTCATATCCCTCTCAACTGGTTACCACATGTTATGTGGGTGAAATGATGATACCATGCAAAATTTCTACCTTTTCAGAGTTCATTTGTAGTGCTTATCAATTTTAGGGTCATTTAGCACAAAAAAATCAGTAACTCCATGAAAAATAGGAAATGAAGTCAGAAAGGGTTGAAAATTGATGGCCTGCCTTCGCATGGTGCATAATGAATGCACAAAAAGTTTGGAGTTGAAATAAGTTTAGAAAATGAAATGCCTTTGTAAGAGACGAGTTTTCGGGTGAAACCTTGATATTTCGAAAGAGATTGTCCATTTTGTACACGAAGTGCATCCAGTTTTTGTCGTAACCCTCTCAACTCTTTAGCATATGCTATGTGAGTGAAATGATGATACCATGCCAAATTTCAAGCTTTTGAGAGTTCATATGTAGTGCTTATCAATTTCAGGATCATTTAGCTCAAAAAATCAGTAAATGCATGAAAAATAGCAAATGAAGTCACAAAGGGTTGAAAATTGATGGCCTGCCTTCGAATGGTGCATATTAAACACACAAAAAGTCTAGAGTTCAAATAAGTTAAAAAAATTAAATGCCTTTGTAACAGACGAGTTTTCGTGCGAAATTGTGATACTTCGAAAGAGATTGTCCATTTTGTACACAAAGTGCATCCAGTTTTTGTCGTAACCCTCTCAACTGGTTAGCACATGCTATGTGGGGGAAATGATGATACCATGCCTAGTTTTGACCTTTTCAGAGTTCATTTGTAGTACTTATAAATTTCACGATCATTTAGCTGAAAAAATCAGTAAATGCATGAAAAATAGCAAATGAAGTCAGAAAGGCTTTAAAATTGATGGCCTGCCTTCGAATGGTGCATATTAAACACACAAAAAGTCTGGAGTTGTAATAAGTTAAAAAAAATAAATGCCTTTGTAACAGACGAGTATTCGTCCGAAACTGTGATACTTCGAAAGAGATTGTCCATTTTGTACACGAAGTGCATCCAGTTTTTGTCGTAACCCTCTCATCTCTTTAGCACATGCTATGTGGGTGAAATGATGATACCATGCCTAATTTCATCCTTTTGAGAGTTCATTTGTAGTGCTTATCAATTTCAGGATCATTTAGCTCAAACCATCAGTAAATGCATGAAAAATAGCAAATGAAGTCAGAAAGGCTTGAAAATTGATGGCCTGCCTTTGAATGGTGCATACTAAACGCACAAAAAGTCTGGAGTTGAAATAAGTTAAAAAAATGAAATGCCTTTATAACGGACGAGTTTTCGTCCCAAACCGTGATACTTCGAAAGGGATTGTCCATTTTGTACACGAAGTGCATCCAGTTTTTGTCGTATCCCTCTCAAATGGTTAGCACATGCTATGTGGGTGAAATGATGATACCATGCCAAATTACAACCTTTTCAGAGTTCATTTGTAGTGCTTATCAATTTCAGGAACATTTAGCTAAAAAAATCAGTAAATGCATGAAAAATAGCAAATGACATCAGAAAGGCTTGAAAATTGATGGCCTGCCTTCCAATAGTGCATACTAAACGCACAAAAAGTCCGGAGTTGAAATAAGTTAAAAAATGAAATGCCTTTGTAACAGACGAGTTTTCGTCCGAAACCGTGATACTTTGAAAGAGATTGTCCATTTTGTACACGAAGTGCATCCAGTTTTTGTCGTAACCCTCTCAACTCTTTAGCACATGCTATGTGGGTGAAATGATGATACCATGCCTAATTTCAACCTTTTTAGAGTTCATCTGTTGTGCTTATCAATTTCAGGATCATTTAGCTCAAAAAATCAGTAAATGCATGAAAAATAGCAAATGAAGTCAGAAAGGCTTTAAAATTGATGGCCTGCCTTCGAATGGTGCATATTAAACACACAAAAAGTCTGGAGTTGAAATAAGTTAAAAAAAATAAATGCCTTTGTAACAGACGAGTATTCGTCCGAAACTGTGATACTTCGAAAGAGATTGTCCATTTTGTACACGAAGTGCATCCAGTTTTTGTCGTAACCCTCTCATCTCTTTAGCACATGCTATGTGGGTGAAATGATGATACCATGCCTAATTTCATCCTTTTGAGAGTTCATTTGTAGTGCTTATCAATTTCAGGATCATTTAGCTCAAACCATCAGTAAATGCATGAAAAATAGCAAATGAAGTCAGAAAGGCTTGAAAATTGATGGCCTGCCTTTGAATGGTGCATACTAAACGCACAAAAAGTCTGGAGTTGAAATAAGTTAAAAAATGAAATGCCTTTATAACGGACGAGTTTTCGTCCCAAACCGTGATACTTCGAAAGGGATTGTCCATTTTGTACACGAAGTGCATCCAGTTTTTGTCGTATCCCTCTCAAATGGTTAGCACATGCTATGTGGGTGAAATGATGATACCATGCCAAATTACAACCTTTTCAGAGTTCATTTGTAGTGCTTATCAATTTCAGGAACATTTAGCTAAAAAAATCAGTAAATGCATGAAAAATAGCAAATGACATCAGAAAGGCTTGAAAATTGATGGCCTGCCTTCCAATAGTGCATACTAAACGCACAAAAAGTCCGGAGTTGAAATAAGTTAAAAAATGAAATGCCTTTGTAACAGACGAGTTTTCGTCCGAAACCGTGATACTTTGAAAGAGATTGTCCATTTTGTACACGAAGTGCATCCAGTTTTTGTCGTAACCCTCTCAACTCTTTAGCACATGCTATGTGGGTGAAATGATGATACCATGCCTAATTTCAACCTTTTTAGAGTTCATCTGTTGTGCTTATCAATTTCAGGATCATTTAGCTCAAAAAATCAGTAAATGCATGAAAAATAGCAAATGAAGTCATAAAGGCTATAAAATTGATGGCATCCCTTTGAATGGTGCATACTAAACGCACAAAAAGTCTGGAGTTGAATTAAGTTCAAAAAATGAAATGCCTTTGTAACAGACGAGTTTTCGTCCGAGACCAAGATACTTCGGAAGGGATTGTCCATTTTGTACACGAAGTGCATCCAGTTTTTGTCGTATCCCGCTCAAATGGTTAGCACATGCTATGTGGCTGAAATGATGATACCATGCCAAATTTCAACCTTTTCAGAGTTCATTTGTAGTGCTTATCAATTTCAGGAACATTTAGCTAAAAAAAATCAGTAAATGCATGAAAAATAGCAAATGACATTAGTAAGGCTTGAAAATTGATGGCCTGCCTTCCAATAGTGCATACTAAACGCAAAAAAAGTCCGGAGTTCAAATAAGTTAAAAAATGAATGCCTTTGTAACAGACGAGTTTTCGTCCGAAACCGTGATACTTCGAAAGAGATTGTCCATTTTGTACACGAAGTGCATCCAGTTTTTGTCGTATCCCTCTCAACTAGTTAGCACAGGCTATGTGGGTGAAATGATGATACCATGCAAAATTTCAACGTTTTCAGAGTTCATTTGTAGTGCTTATCAATTTCAGGGTCATTTAGCTCAAAAAAAAGTAAATGCATGAAAAGTAGCAAATGATGTCAGAAAAGGTTGAAAATTGATGGACTTCCTTCGAATGGTGCATACTAAACGCACAAAAAGTCTGGAGCTGAAATAAGTTAAAAAATGAAATGCCTTTGTAACAGACGAGTTTTCGTCCGAACCCGTGATACTTCGAAACAGATTGTCCATTTTGTACAAGAAGTGCATCCAGTTTTTGTCATATCCCTCTCAACTGGTTACCACATGTTATGTGGGTGAATTAATGATACCATGCAAAATTTCTACCTTTTCAGAGTTCATTTGTAGTGCTTATCAATTTTAGGGTCATTTAGCACAAAAAAATCAGTAACTCCATGAAAAATAGGAAATGAAGTCAGAAAGGGTTGAAAATTGATGGCCTGCCTTCGCATGGTGCATACTGAATGCACAAAAAGTTTGGAGTTGAAATAAGTTTAGAAAATGAAATGTCTTTGTAAGAGACGAGTTTTCGGGTGAAACCTTGATATTTCCAAAGAGATTGTCCATTTTGTACACGAAGTGCATCCAGTTTTTGTCGTAACCCTCTCAACTCTTTAGTATATGCTATGTGAGTAAAATGATGATACCATGCCAAATTTCAAGCTTTTCAGAGTTCATACGTAGTGCTTATCAATTTCAGGATCATTTAGCTCAAAAAATCAGTAAATGCATGAAAAATAGCAAATGAAGTCAGAAAGGCTTGAAAATTGATGGCCTGCCTTTGAATGGTGCATACTAAACGCACAAAACGTCTGGAGTTGAAATAAGTTAAAAAAATGAAATGCCTTTATAACAGACGAGTTTTCGTCCCAAACCGTGATACTTCGAAAGAGATTGTCCATTTTGTACATGAAGTGCATCCAGTTTTTGTCATATCCCTGTCAACTGGTTAGCACATGTTATGTGGGTGAAATGGTGATACCATGCAAAATTTCAACTTTTTCAGAGTTCATTTGTAGTGCTTTTCAATTTTAGGGTCATTTAGCTCAAAAAAATCAGTAACTCCATGAAAAATAGCAAATGAAGTCAGAAAGGGTTGAAAATTGATGGCCTGCCTTTGCATGGTGCATACTGAATGCACAAAAAGTCTGGAGTTGAAATAAGTTTAAAGAATGAAATGCCTTTGTAATAGACGAGTTTTCGTCCGAAACCATGATACTTTGAAAGAGATTGTCCATTTTGTACACGAAGTGCATCCAGTTTTTATCGTAACCCTCTCAACTCTTTAGCAAATTCTATGTGGGTGAAATGATGATAGCATGCCAAATTTCAACCTTTGCATAGTTCATTTGTAGTACTTATCAATTTCAGGATCATTTAGCTCAAAAAATCAGTAAATGCATGAAAAATAGCAAATGACATTAGAAAGGCTTGAAAATTGATGGCCTGCCTTCCAATGGTGCATACTAAACGCACAAAAAGTCTGGAGTTGAAATAAGTTAAAAAATGAGATGCCTTTGTAACAGACGAGTTTTCGTCCGAAACCATGATACTTCGAAAGAGATTGTCCATTTTGTACACGAAGTGCATCCAGTTTTTGTCGTATCCCTCTCAACTAGTTAGCACAGGCTATGTGGGTGAAATGTTGATACCATGCAAAATTTCAACGTATTCAGAGTTCATTTGTAGTGCTTATCAATTTCAGGGTCATTTAGCTCAAAAAGAAAGTAAATGCATGAAAAATAGCAAATGATGTCAGAAAAGGTTGAAAATTGATGGACTTCCTTCGAATGGTGCATACTAAACGCACAAAAAGTCTGGAGCTGAAATAAGTTAAAAAATGAAATGCCTTTGTAACAGACGAGTTTTCGTCCGAACCCGTGATACTTCGAAACAGATTGTCCATTTTGTACAAGAAGTGCATCCAGTTTTTGTCATATCCCTCTCAACTGGTTACCACATGTTATGTGGGTGAAATGATGATACCATGCAAAATTTCTACCTTTTCAGAGTTCATTTGTAGTGCTTATCAATTTTAGGGTCATTTAGCACAAAAAAATCAGTAACTCCATGAAAAATAGGAAATGAAGTCAGAAAGGGTTGAAAATTGATGGCCTGCCTTCGCATGGTGCATACTGAATGCACATAAAGTTTGGAGTTGAAATAAGTTTAGAAAATGAAATGTCTTTGTAAGAGACGAGTTTTCGGGTGAAACCTTGATATTTCGAAAGAGATTGTCCATTTTGTACACGAAGTGCATCCAGTTTTTGTCGTAACCCTCTCAACTCTTTAGCATATGCTATGTGAGTGAAATGATGATACCATGCCAAATTTCAAGCTTTTCAGAGTTCATACGTAGTGCTTATCAATTTCAGGATCATTTAGCTCAAAAAATCAGTAAATGCATGAAAAATAGCAAATGAAGTCAGAAAGGCTTGAAAATTGATGGCCTGCCTTTGAATGGTGCATACTAAACGCACAAAAAGTCTGGAGTTGAAATAAGTTAAAATAATGAAATGCCTTTATAACAGACGAGTTTTCGTCCCAAACCATGATACTTCGAAAGAGATTGTCCATTTTGTACATGAAGTGCATCCAGTTTTTGTCATATCCCTGTCAACTGGTTAGCACATGTTATGTGGGTGAAATGGTGATACCATGCAAAATTTCAACCTTTTCAGAGTTCATTTGTAGTGCTTATCAATTTTAGGGTCATTTAGCTCAAAAAAATCAGTAACTTCATGAAAAATAGCAAATGAAGTCAGAAAGGGTTGAAAATTGATGGCCTGCCTTTGCATGGTGCATACTGAATGCACAAAAAGTCCGGAGTTGAAATAAGTTTAAAGAATGAAATGCCTTTGTAACAGACGAGTTTTCGTCCGAAACCATGATACTTTGAAAGAGATTGTCCATTTTGTACACGAAGTGCATCCAGTTTTTATCGTAACCCTCTCAACTCTTTAGCAAATTCTATGTGGGTGAAATGATGATACCATGCCAAATTTCAACCTTTGCATAGTTCATTTGTAGTACTTATCAATTTCAGGATCATTTAGCTCAAAAAATCAGTAAATGCATGAAAAATGGCAAATGACATTAGAAAGGCTTGAAAATTGATGGCCTGCCTTCCAATGGTGCATACTAAACGCACAAAAAGTCTGGAGTTGAAATAAGTTAAAAAATGAGATGCCTTTGTAACAGACGAGTTTTCGTCCGAAACCATGATACTTCGAAAGAGATTGTCCATTTTGTACACGAAGTGCATCCAGTTTTTGTCGTATCCCTCTCAACTAGTTAGCACACGCTATGTGGGTGAAATGATGATACCATGCAAAATTTCAACGTTTTCAGAGTTCATTTGTAGTGCTTATCAATTTCAGGGTCATTTAGCTCAAAAAAACAGTAAATGCATGAAAAATAGCAAATGATGTCAGAAAAGGTTGAAAATTGATGGACTTCCTTCGAATGGTGCATACTAAACGCACAAAAAGTCTGGAGCTGAAATAAGTTAAAAAATGAAATGCCTTTGTAACAGACGAGTTTTCGTCCGAACCCGTGATACTTCGAAAGAGATTGTCCATTTTGTACAAGAAGTGCATCCAGTTTTTGTCATATCCCTCTCAACTGGTTACCACATGTTATGTGGGTGAAATGATGATACCATGCAAAATTTCTACCTTTTCAGAGTTCATTTGTAGTGCTTATCAATTTTAGGGTCATTTAGCACAAAAAAATCAGTAACTCCATGAAAAATAGGAAATGAAGTCAGAAAGGGTTGACAATTGATGGCCTGCCTTCGCATGGTGCATACTGAATGCACAAAAAGTTTGGAGTTGAAATAAGTTTAGAAAATGAAATGTCTTTGTAAGAGACGAGTTTTCGGGTGAAACCTTGATATTTCGAAAGAGATTGTCCATTTTGTACACGAAGTGCATCCAGTTTTTGTCGTAACCCTCTCAACTCTTTAGCATATGCTATGTGAGTGAAATGATGACATGCCAAATTTCAAGGTTTTTAGAGTTCATATGTAGTGCTTATCAATTTCAGGATCATTTAGCTCAAAAAATCAGTAAATGCATGAAAAATAGCAAATGAAGTCATAAAGGGTTGAAAATTGATGGCCTGCCTTCGAATGGTGCATATTAAACACACAAAAAGTCTGGAGTTGAAATAAGTTAAAAAAATTAAATGCCTTTGTAACAGACGAGTATTCGTCCGAAATTGTGATACTTCGAAAGAGATTGTCCATTTTGTACACGACGTGCATCCAGTTTTTGTCGTAACCCTCTCATCTCTTTAGCACATGCTATGTGGGTGAAATGATGATACCATGCCTAATTTCATCCTTTTGAGAGTTCATTTGTAGTGCTTATCAATTTCAGGATCATTTACCTCAAACCATCAGTAAATGCATGAAAAATAGCAAATGAAGTCAGAAAGGCTTGAAAATTGATGGCCTGCCTTTGAATGGTGCATACTAAACACACAAAAAGTCTGGAGTTGAAATAACTTAAAAAAATGAAATGCCTTTATAACAGACGTGTTTTCGTCCCAAACCGTGATACTTCGAAAGAGATTGTCCATTTTGTACATGAAGTGCATCCAGTTTTTGTC
Organism: Hordeum marinum; assembly: GCA_022496015.1. Classification (NCBI taxonomy): domain Eukaryota; kingdom Viridiplantae; phylum Streptophyta; class Magnoliopsida; order Poales; family Poaceae; genus Hordeum; species Hordeum marinum. The sequence goes on along the minus strand of CM039675.1, from coordinate 498,742,205 downwards.
ATATCCCTGTCAACTGGTTAGCACATGTTATGTGGGTGAAATGATGATACCATGCAACATTTCAACCTTTTCAGAGTTCATTTGTAGTGCTTATCAATTTTAGGGTCATTTAGCTCCAAAAAATCAGTAACTCCATGAAAAATAGCAAATGAAGTCAGAAAGGGTTGAAAATTGATGGCCTGCCTTTGCATGGTGCATACTGAATGCACAAAAAGTCTGGAGTTGAAATAAGTTTAAAAAATGAAATGCCTTTGTAACAGACGAGTTTTCGTCTGAAACCATGATACTTTGAAAGAGATTGTCCATTTTGTACATGAAGTGCATCCAGTTTTTGTCGTAACCCTCTCAACTCTTTAGCACATTCTATGTGGGTGAAATGATGATACCATGCCAAATTTCAACCTTTGGAGAGGTCATTTGTAGTACTTATCAATTTCAGGATCATTTAGCTCAAAAAATCAGTAAATGCATGAAAAATAGCAAATGAAGTCAGAAAGGCTTTAAAATTGGTGGCCTGCCTTCGAATGGTGCATATTAAACACACAAAAATTCTGGAGTTGAAATAATTTAAAAAAATTAAATGCCTTTGTAACAGACAAGTTTTCGTCCGAAACCGTGATCCTTCGAAACAAGCTGTCCATTTTGTACAAGAAGTGCATCCAGTTTTTGTCGTAACCCTCTCAACTAGTTAGCACATGCTATGTGGGTGAAATGATGATACCATGCCTAATTTCAACCTTTTCAGAGTTCATTTGTAGTGCTTATCAATTTCCGGATCATTTAGCTCAAAATATAAGTAAATGCATGAAAAATAGCAAATGATGTCAGAAAAGGTTGAAAATTGATGGACTGCCTTTGAATGGTGCATACTAAACGCACAAAAAGTCTGGAGTTGAAATAAGTTAAAAAATGAAATGCCTTTGTAACAGACGAGTTTTCGTCCGAACCTGTGATACTTCGAAAGAGATTGTCCATTTTGTACATGAAGTGCATCCAGTTTTTGTCATATCCCTCTCAACTGGTTACCATATGTTATGTGGGTGAAATGATGATACCATGCTAAATTTCTACCTTTTCAGAGTTCATTTGTAGTGCTTATCAATTTTAGGGTCATTTAGCACAAAAAAATCAGTAAGTCCATCAAAAATAGGAAATGAAGTCAGAAAGGGTCGAAACAGATTGTCCATTTTGTACCCAAAGTGCATCCAGTTTTTGTCGTAACCCTCTCAACTGGTTAGCACATGCTATGTGGGGGAAATGATGATACCATGCCTAGTTTTGACCTTTTCAGAGTTCATTTGTAGTACATATAAATTTCAGGATCATTTAACTGAAAAAATCAGTAAATGCATGAAAAATAGCAAATGAAGTCAGAATGGCTTTAAAATTGATGGCCTGCCTTCGAATGGTGCATATTAAACTCACAAAAAGTCTGGAGTTGAAATAAGTTAAAAAAAATAAATGCCTTTGTAACAGACGAGTATTCGTCCGAAACTGTGATACTTCGAAAGAGATTGTCCATTTTGTACACGAAGTGCATCCAGTTTTTGTCGTAACCCTCTCATCTCTTTAGCACATGCTATGTGGGTGAAATGATGATACCATGCCTAATTTCATCCTTTTGAGAGTTCATTTGTAGTGCTTATCAATTTCAGGATCATTTAGCTCAAACCATCAGTAAATAAATGAAAAATAGCAAATGAAGTCAGAAAGGCTTGAAAATTGATGGCCTGCCTTTGAATGGTGCATACTAAACACACAAAAAGTCTGGAGTTGAAATAAGATAAAAAAATGAAATGCCTTTATAACAGACGAGTTTTCGTCCCAAACCGTGATACTTTGAAAGAGATTGTCCATTTTGTACATGAAGTGCATCCAGTTTTTGTCATATCCCTGTCAACTGGTTAGCACATGTTATGTGGGTGAAATGATGATACCATGCAAAATTTCAACCTTTTCAGAGTTCATTTGTAGTGCTTATCAATTTTAGGGTCATTTAGCTCAAAAAAATCAGTAACTCCATGAAAAATAGCAAATGAAGTCTGAAAGGGCTGAAAATTGATGGCCTGCCTTTGCATGGTGCATACTGAATGCACAAAAAGTCTGGAGTTGAAATAAGTTTAAAAAATGAAATGCCTTTGTAACAGACGAGTTTTCGTCTAAAACCATGATACTTTGAAAGAGATTGTCCATTTTGTACATGAAGTGCATCCAGTTTTTGTCGTAACCCTCTCAACTCTTTAGCACATTCTATGTGGGTGAAATGATGATACCATGCCAAATTTCAACCTTTGGAGAGGTCATTTGTAGTACTTATCAATTTCAGGATCATTTAGCTCAAAAAATAAGTAAATGCATGAAAAATAGCAAATGAAGTCAGAAAGGCTTTAAAATTGGTGGCCTGCCTTCGAATGGTGCATACTAAACGCACAAAAAGTCTGGAGTTGAAATAAGTTAAAAAATGAAATGCCTTTGTAACAGACGAGTTTTCGTCCGAACCTGTGATACTTCGAAAGAGATTGTCCATTTTGTACATGAAGTGCATCCAGTTTTTGTCGTAACGCTCTCAACTAGTTAGCACATGCTATGTGGGTGAAATGATGATACCATGCCTAATTTCAACCTTTTCAGAGGTCATTTGTAGTGCTTATCAATTTCCGGATCATTTAGCTCAAAATATCAGTAAATGCATGAAAAATAGCAAATGATGTCAGAAAAGGTTGAAAATTGATGGACTGCCTTCGAATGGTGCATACTAAACGCACAAAAAGTCTGGAGTTGAAATAAGTTAAAAAATGAAATGCCTTTGTAACAGACGAGTTTTCGTCCGAACCTGTGATACTTCGAAAGAGATTGTCCATTTTGTACATGAAGTGCATCCAGTTTTTGTCATATCCCTCTCAACTGGTTACCACATGTTATGTGGGTGAAATGATGATACCATGCTAAATTTCTACCTTTTCAGAGTTCATTTGTAGTGCTTATCAATTTTAGGGTCATTTAGCACAAAAAAATCAGTAAGTCCATGAAAAATAGGAAATGAAGTCAGAAAGGGTCGAAACAGATTGTCCATTTTGTACCCAAAGTGCATCCAGTTTTTGTCGTCACCCTCTCAACTGGTTAGCACATGCTATGTGGGGGAAATGATGATACCATGCCTAGTTTTGACCTTTTCAGAGTTCATTTGTAGTACTTATAAATTTCAGGATCATTTAGCTCAAAAAATCAGTAAATGCATGAAAAATAGCAAATGAAGTCAGAAAGGCTTTAAAATTAATGGCCTGCCTTCGAATGGTGCATACTAAACACACAAAAAGTCTGGAGTTGAAATAAGATAAAAAAAAATGAAATGCCTTTATAACAGACGAGTTTTCGTCCCAAACCGTGATACTTCGAAAGAGATTGTCCATTTTGTACATGAAGTGCATCCAGTTTTTGTCATATCCCTGTCAACTGGTTAGCACATGTTATGTGGGTGAAATGATGATACCATGCAAAATTTCAACCTTTTCAGAGTTCATTTGTAGTGCTTATCAATTTTAGGGTCATTTAGCTCAAAAAAATCAGTAACTCCATGAAAAATAGCAAATGAAGTCAGAAAGGCTTGAAAATTGATGGCCTGCCTTTGAATGGTGCATACTGAATGCACAAAAAGTCTGGAGTTGAAATAAGTTTAAAAAATGAAATGCCTTTGTGACAGACGAGTTTTCGTCTGAAACCATGATACTTTGAAAGAGATTGTCCATTTTGTACATGAAGTGCATCCAGTTTTTGTCGTAACCCTCTCAACTGGTTAGCACATGTTATGTGGGTGAAATGATGATACCATGCAAAATTTCAAACTTTTCAGAGTTCATTTGTAGTGCTTATCAATTTTAGGGTCATTTAGCTCAAAAAAATCAGTAACTCCATGAAAAATAGCAAATGAAGTCAGAAAGGGCTGAAAATTGATGGCCTGCCTTTGCATGGTGCATAGTGAATGCACAAAAAGTCTGGAGTTGAATTAAGTTTAAAAAATTAAATGCCTTTGTAACAGACGAGTTTTCGTCTGAAACCATGATACTTTGAAAGAGATTGTCCATTTTGTACATGAAGTGCATCCAGTTTTTGTCGTAACCCTCTCAACTCTTTAGCACATTCTATGTGGGTGAAATGATGATACCATGCCAAATTTCAACCTTTGGAGAGGTCATTTGTAGTACTTATCAATTTCAGGATCATTTAGCTCAAAAAATCAGTAAATGCATGAAAAATAGCAAATGAAGTCAGAAAGGCTTTAAAATTGGTGGCCTGCCTTCGAATGGTGCATATTAAACACACAAAAATTCTGGAGTTGAAATAATTTAAAAAAATTAAATGCCTTTGTAACAGACAAGTTTTCGTCCGAAACCGTGATCCTTCAAAACAGACTGTCCATTTTGTACAAGAAGTGCATCCAGTTTTTGTCGTAACCCTCTCAACTAGTTAGCACATGCTATGTGGGTGAAATGATGATACCATGCCTAATTTCAACCTTTTCAGAGTTCATTTGTAGTGCTTATCAATTTCCGGATCATTTTGCTCAAAATATCAGTAAATGCATGAAAAATAGCAAATGATGTCAGAAAAGGTTGAAAATTGATGGACTGCCTTCGAATGGTGCATACTAAATGCACAAAAAGTCTGGAGTTGAAATAAGTTAAAAAAATGAAATGCCTTTGTAACAGACGAGTTTTCGTCCGAACCTGTGATACTTCGAAAGAGATTGTCCATTTTGTACATGAAGTGCATCCAGTTTTTGTCATATCCCTCTCAACTGGTTACCACATGTTATGTGGGTGAAATGATGATACCATGCTAAATTTCTACCTTTTCAGAGTTCATTTGTAGTGCTTATCAATTTTAGGGTCATTTAGAACAAAAAAATCAGTAAGTCCATGAAAAATAGGAAATGAAGTCAGAAAGGGTCGAAACAGATTGTCCATTTTGTACCCAAAGTGCATCCAGTTTTTGTCGTAACCCTCTCAACTGGTTAGCACATGCTATGTGGGGGAAATGATGATACCATGCCTAGTTTTGACCTTTTCAGAGTTCATTTGTAGTACTTATAAATTTCAGGATCATTTAGCTCAAAAAATCAGTAAATGCATGAAAAATAGCAAATGAAGTCAGAAAGGCTTTAAAATTAATGGCCTGCCTTCGAATGGTGCATACTAAACACACAAAAAGTCTGGAGTTGAAATAAGTTAAAAAAATGAAATTCCTTTGTAACAGACGAGTTTTCGTCCGAAACCGTGATACTCCGAAAGAGATTGTCCATTTTGTACACGAAGTGCATCCAGTTTTTGTCGTATCCCTCTCAACTGGTTAGCACACGCTATGTGGCTGAAATGATGATACCATGCCTAATTTCAACCTTTTCAGAGTTCATTTGTAGTGCTTATCAATTTGAGGAACATTTAGCTAAAAAATCAGTAAATGCATGAAAAATAGCAAATGACATCAGAAAGGCTTGAAAATTGATGGCCTGCCTTCGAATGGTGCATATTAAACACACAAAAAGTCTGGAGTTGAAATAAGTTAAAAAAATAAATTCCTTTGTAACAGACGAGTTTTCGTCCGGAACTGTGATACTTCGAAAGAGATTGTCCATTTGGTACACGAAGTGCATCCAGTTTTTGTCGTAACCCTCTCAACCGGTTACCACACGTTATGTGGGTGAAATGATGATAAGATGCAAAATTTCAACCTTTTCAGAGTTCATTTGTAGTGCTTATCAATTTTAGGGTCATTTAGCTCAAAAAAACCAGTAACTCCATGAAAAATAGCAAATGAAGTCAAAAAGGGTTGAAAATTGATGGCCTGCCTTCGTATGGTGCATACTGAATGCACAAAAAGTCTAGAGTTCAAATAAGTTTAAAAAATGAAATGCCTTTGTGAGAGATGAGTTTTCGTTCGAAACTAAGATACTTCGAAAGAGATTGTCCATTTTGTACACGAAGTGCATCAAGTTTTTGTCGTATCCATCTCAACTGGTTAGCACATGCTATGTGGGTGAAATGATGATACCATGCCTAATTTCAACCTTTTCATAGTTCATTTGTAGTGCTTATCAATTTCTGGATCATTTAGCTCAAAAAGTGAGTAAATGCGTGAAAAATAGCAAATGACGTCAGTAAAGGTTAAAAATTGATGGCCTACCTTCGAATGGTGCATACTAAACGCACAAAAAGTCTGCAATTGAAATAAGTTAAAAATGAAATGCCTTTGTAACAGACGAGTTTTCGTCCGAAACCGTGATTCTTCGAAAGAGATTGTCCATTTTGTACATGAAGTGCATCCAGTTTTTGTCATATCCCTCTCAACTGGTTACCACATGCTATGTGGGTGAAATGATGATACCATGCAAAATTTCAACCTTTTCAGAGTTCATTTGTAGTGCTTATCAATTTTAGGTTCATTTAGCTCAAAAAAAATCAATAACTCCATGAAAAATAGCAAATCAAGTCAGAAAGGGCTGAAAATTGATGCCTGCCTTCGCATGGTGCATATTGAATGCACAAAAAGTCTAAAGTTGAATTAAGTTTAAAAAATGAAATGCCTTTGTAACAGACGAGTTTTCCTTCGAAACCATGATATTCCGAAAGAGATTGTCCATTTTGTACACGAAGTGCATCCAGTTTTTGTCGTAACCCTCTCAACTCTTTAGCACATGCTATGTGGGTGAAATGATGATACCATGCCAAATTTCAACCTTTTCAGAGTTCATTTGTCGTGCTTATCAATTTCAGGACCATTTAGCTCAAAAAATCAGTAAATGCATGAAAAATAGCAAATGAAGTTAGAAACGCTTGAAAATTGATGGCCTGCCTTCGGATGGTGCATATTAAACACAAAAAAATTCTGGAGTTGAAATAAGTTAAAAAAATTAAATGCCTTTGTAGCAAACGAGTTTTCGTCAGAAACCGTGATACTTCGAAAGAGATTGTCCATTTTGTACACGAAGTGCATCCAGTTTTTGTCGTAACCCTCTCAACTATTTAGCACATGCTATATGGGTGAAATGATGATACCATGCCGAATTTCAACCTTTTCAGAGTTCATTTGTAGTGCTTATCAATTTCTGGATCATTTAGCTCAAAAAATCAGTAAATGCATGAAAAATAGCAAATGACGTCAGAAAGGCTTGAAAATTGATGGCCTGCCTTCGAATGGTGCATACTAAACGCACAAAAAGACTGGAGTTGAAATAAGTTAAAAAATGAAATGCCTTTGTAACAGACGAGTTTTCGTCCGAAACCGTGATACTTCGAAAGAGGTTGTCCCTTTTGTACCTGTAGTGCATCCAGTTTTTGTCAAATCCCTCTCAACTGGTTAGCACATGTTTTGTGGGTGAAATGATGATACCATGCGAAATTTCAACCTTTTGAGAGTTCATTTGTAGTGCTTATCAATTTAAGGATCATTTAGCTCAAAAAAATTAGTAACTCCATTAAAAATAGGAAATGAAGTCAGAAAGGGTTGAAAATTGATGGCCTACCTTCGCATGTTGCATACTGAATGCACAAAAAGTCTGGAGTTGAAATAAGTTTAAAAAATGAAATGGCTTTGTAACAGACGAGTTTTCGTCCGAAACCATGATACTTCGAAAGAGATTGTCCATTTTGTACACGAAGTGCATCCAGTTTTTGTCGTAACCCTCTCAACTCTTTAGCACATGCTATGTGGGTGAAATGATGATACCATGCCAAATTTCATCCTTTTCAGAGTTCAGTTGTAGTGCTTATCAATTTCAGGATCATTTAGCTCAAAAAATCAGTAAATGCATGAAAAATAGCAAATGAAGTCAGAAAGGCTTGAAAATTTATGGCCTGCCATCGAATGGTGCATATTAAACACACAAAAATTCTGGAGTTGAAATAAGTTAAAAAAATTAAATGCCTTTGTAACAGACGAGTTTTCGTCCGAAACCGTGATACTTCGAAAGAGATTGTCCATTCTGTACACGAAGTGCATCCAGTTTTTGTCGTAACCCTCTCAACTGTTTAGCACATGCTATGTGGGTGAAATGATGATACCATGCCAAATTCCAACCTTTTTAGAGTTTATTTGTAGTGCCTATCAATTTCAGGGTCATTTAGCTCAAAAAAATCAGTAACTACATGAAAAATAGGAAATAAAGTCACAAAGGGTTGAAAATTGATGGCCTGCCTTCCAATGGTGCGTATTGAACACACAAAAAGTCTGGAGTTGAAATAAGTTTTAGAAAATTAAATGCCTTTGTAACACATGAGGTTTCGTCTGAAACTGTGATACTTTGAAAGAGATTGTCCATTTGGTACATGAAGTGCGTCCAGTTTTTGCCGTAATCCTCTCAACTTTTTAGCACATGCTATGTTGGTGAAATGATGGTACCATGCCAACTTTCAACCTTTGTAGAGTTCATTTGTAGTTCTTATCAATTTCAGGGTCATTTATATAAAAAATCAGTAAATCCCTGAAAAATAGCAAATGAGGTCGGAAATGGTTGAAAATTGATGGCCTTCCTTCGAATGGTTTATCCTAAGCACACAAAACGTCTGGAGTTGAATAAGTTTAAAAAAATGAAATGCCTTTGTAACAGACGAGTTTTCGTCCGAAACCGTGATACTTCGAAAGAAATTGTCCATTTGTACATGAAGTGCATCTAGTTTTTGTCGTATGCCTCTGAACTGTTTAGCACATGCTATGTGGGTGAAATGATGATAGCATGCTAAATTTCAACCTTTTCAGAGTTGATTTGTAGTGCTTATCAATTTCAGGGTCATTTAGCTCAAAAAAATCAGTAACTGCATGAAAAATAGCAAATGAAGTCAGAAAGGGATGAAAATTGATGCCATGCCTTCGCATGTTGCATACTGAATGCACAAAAAGTCTGGAGTTGAAATAAGTTTACAAAATGAAATGCCTTTGTAACAGACGAGTTTTCGTATGAAACCATGATACTTCGAAAGAGATTGTCCATTTTGTACACGAAGTGCATCCAGTTTTTGTCGTAACCCTCTCCAATCTTTAGCACATGCTATGTGGGTAAAATGATGATACCATGCCAAATTTCAACCTTTTCGGAGTTCATTTGTAGTGCTTATCAATTTCAGGATCATTCAGCTCAAGAAATCAGTAAATGCATGAAAAATAGCAAATGAAGTCACAAAGGGTTGAAAACAGATGGTCAGCCTTCGGACGGTGCATACTGAATGTGCAAACTTAGTAAACAGAAGTCACTAAGGGTATGTAGATTCACTCTCCCTCTCATAGATGCTCATCACCATGGATAGATCTACGTGTGCGTAGGAATATTTTTGTTTCCCATGCAACGTTCCCCAAAAGTGGCATCATGAGCTAGGTCTATGTGTAGATGAGATCTCGAGTAGAACACAAAAGGTTTGTGGGCGTTGATGCTTAGATTGCTTCCTCCCTTGGTCGGATTTTGGTTCAGCGGTATTTTGAGCTTAAGTGGACCGGACAAATATTACTCGTACGCTTACGAGAGACCAGTTCCCTCGACCGCAACTTGTTGCATAGATGGCTAGCGGGTGCCAGTTTCTCTCACTTTAGTTGGATCGGATTCGACAAAGGCGGTCCTTGAGAAGGTTGAAAACCAAATTATGTATCACTGTTGTGGTTTATGTGTAGGTGAGATTCATTCTAGCTAGAAACCCATAGCAGCCACGTAAAACATGCAACAACAATTAGAGGACGTCTAACTTGTTTTTGCAGGGTATGTTGTGATGTGATTTGGCCAATTACATGATGTGATATATGTGATGTATGAGATGATCATGTGATGTATAGAATTTCATGACTTGCATGTTGATGAGTACGGCAACCGGCAGGAGCCATAGGGTTGTCCTTAATTATTGTATGACCTGCGTGTCAATCATTAAGCGCTATGTAATGCTTTACTTTATTGATAAACGGTAGCAATAGTAGTAGAAGCATGCAGGGCGTGACAACCCCGATGGCGACACGTTGATGGAGATCATGGTGTCGTGCCGGTGACGATGGAGATCATGCCGGTGCTTTCAAGATGGATATCTAAAGCACAAGTTCATGGCCATATCATGTCACTTATGAATTGCATGTGATGTTAATCCATTTTATGAACCTTGTTTTGCTTAGTATGACGGTAGCATTATAAGGTGATCCCTCACTTAAATTTCAAGATACATTGTATTCTCCCCGAGTGTGCACCGTTGCGAAAGTTTGTCGTGTTGAGACACCACGGGATGATCTGGTGTGATAGACTCTACGTTCACATACAACGGGTGCAAGCCAGTGTTGCACGCATAGAACACTTGGGTTAAACTTGAAGAGCCTAGCATGTACAGACATGGCCTCGGCACACAAGAGACCGAAAGGTCGAACATCAGCCATATAGTAGCTATGATCAACATAATGATGGTCACCATTGAAGCCACCTCAACTCATGTGATGATCGGACTTGAGTTGGTGGATTTGGATCATGTGACACTCAGATGACCTGAGGGATGTCAACTTGAGTGGGAGCTTTAGTAATTTGATTAACTAAACTCATTATCTTGAACAATAGTCTAAGTGAACTTTGCATATTTATTTTGTAGATCAATGGCTCGCAGAGTAGCACCCCTGAATTTTAATGCGTTCCTCGAGAAAGCTAAGTTTAAAGATGATGGAAGTAACTTTGTTGACTGGGCCCGTAATCTGAGCATTATCCTCACGGCTTCCCAGAAATCATATGTCCTTGATGCACCGCTTGGTGACCAACCAGAAGACATGACTTCCAAAGACGTTAAGAACGCTTGGGAGGCACATACTAGAGATTACTCAATAGTTCAGTGTGCAATATTGTATGGCTTAGAACCGGGACTTCAAAGACATTTTGAATGTCATGGAGCATATGAGATGTTCCAGGAGTTGAAGGTTATCTTTCAGAAGAACGCCCGGATCGAGAGGTATGAAACCTCCGATAATTTCTATGCTTGGAAGATGGAGGAGAACGGGTCTATCAGTGAACATATACTCAGAATGTCTAGGTATTCAACTCGTCTAGCGGAGTTGGGAATTGCCGTTCCGCCAGAGGCGATCACTGACACAGTTCTTCAATCACTGCCACCTAGTTACAAGAGCTTTGTGATGAACTATAACATGCACGGGATGTATAAGTCAGTCATCGAGCTGTTTGCGATCCTAAAAGCCGATGTGTCTGAAATCCAGAAAGAACGTCAAGTGTTGATGGTCAATAAAACCACTAGTTTCAAGAAAAATGGCAAAGTCAAGGGCAAGGGCAAGAAGGGTAAAACCAAGAAGGATGGCAAAGTAGTTGCTACTCCTGAAAAGAAGCCCAAGCATGGACCCAAGCCAGAAACTGAGTGCTTTCATTGCAAGGGAACTGGTCACTGGAAGCGGAACTACCCCAAGTACCTGGCTGACAAGAAGGCGGCCAATGACAAACAAGGTATATACGATATACATGTTATTGATCTGTACCTTACTAGCTCTTGTAGTAGTGCCTGGGTATTTGATACCGGTTCGGTTGCTCACATTTGCAACTCAAAGCAGGAACTACGGAATAAACGAAGGCTAGCAAAGGACAAAGTGACGATGCGCATGGGAAATGGTTCCAAGGTTGATGTGATCTCCGTTGGCACGCTCTCTCTTTGATTACCATCGGGATTAGTGATGAACCTGAATAATTGTTATTTAGTGCCTGCGTTAAGCATGAACATTATATCTGGATCTTGTTTATTGCGAAACGGTTACTCATTTAAATCAGAGAATAAAGGTTGTTCTATTTATATGAGTAATATCTTTTATGGTCATGCACCCAATGTGAGGTGTTTATTAATATTGAGTCTTGATAGTGATGATACACATGTTCATAACATTGATGCCAAAAGATGTAGAGTTGATAATGATAGTACCACTTTCTTGTGGCACTGCCGTTTAGGTCATATTGGTGTAAAACGCATGAGGAAGCTCCATGCTGATGGACTTTTGGAGTGACTTGATTTTGAATCACTTGACACACGTGAACCATGCCTCATGGACAAGATGACTAAAACGCCGTTCTATGGAACAATGGAACGGGCAAGTGACTTATTGGAAATCATACATACTGATGTGTGCGGTCTAATGAATTTTACAGTGTGTGGTGGATATCGTTATTTCCTCACCTTCACTAATGACTTAAGTAGATATGGGTATATTTACTCGATGAAACACAAGTCTGAAACGTTTGAAAAGTTCAAGCAATTTTAGAGTGAAGTTGAGAATCATCGTAACAAGAAGATTAAGTTCCTACGATCTAATTGAGGAGGTGAATATCTAAGTTATGAGTTTGGCAGTCACTTAAGACAATGTGGAATTGTTTCACAGTTGACACCGACCGGAACACCATAGCGTAATGGTGTGTCCGAACATCGTAATCGAACCTTATTAAATATGGTGCGTTCTATGATGTCTCTTGCTGATTTGCCACTATCGTTTTGGGGTTATGCATTAGAGACAACTGCATTCACTTTAAATAGGGCACCATCAAAATCCGTTGAGACGACGCCATATGAACTATGGTTTGGCAAGAAGCCGAAGCTGTCGTTTCTTAAAGTTTGCGGATGTGATGCTTATGTCAAAAAGCTTCAGCCTAAGAAGCTAGAACCCAAAGCGGAGAAATGCGTCTTCATAGGATACCCGAAAGAGATAGTGGGGTATACCTTCTATCTCACATCCGAAGGCAAAGTGTTTGTCGCTCAGAACGGAACATTTCTTGAGAAAGAGTTTCTCTCGAAAGAATTGAGTGGGAGGAAAATAGAGCTTGATGAGGTTATTGTACCTTTATTTCAACCAGAAAGTAGCGTAGCACAGAAAGATGTTTTTGTGGAAACTACGACAGGAGAAGAGGAAGTTAATGATGATGATCATGAAGCTTCGGATCAAGCTACTATTGAACCTCGTAGGTCGACAAGGCCGCATACTACTCCTGATTGGTCCGGCAACCCTGTCTTGGAGGTCATGTTGTTGGACAACAATGAACCTATGAGCTATGAAGGAGCAGTGATGGGCCCGGATTCCGAGAAATGGTTAGAGGCCATGAAATCCGAGATGGGATCCATGTATGAAAACAAAGTATGGACTTTGGAAGTATTACCTGAAGGGCACTTTCACACACCACATACCTTGATAAAGTTTTGAAGAAGTTCGAAATGAATCAGTCCAAGAAGGGGTTCTTGCCTGTGTTACAAGGTGTGAAGTTGAGTAAGAATCAATGCCTAGTGACTGTAGAAGATAGAGAAAAGATGAATGTCATCCCCTATGCTTCAGCCATAGGCTCTATCATGTATGCAATGCTGTGCAAAAGACCCGATGTCAGCCTTGCCATAAGTATGGCCGGAAGGTTTCAAAGTGATCCTAGAATTGAGCACTGGCAAGCGGTCAAGAATATCCTTAAATACTTGAAAAGGGCTAAGAAGATGAGTCTCGTTTATGGAGGTAATGGAGAGCTCATCGTAAAGGGTTACACCGATGCAAGCTTTGACACCGATCCGGGCGACTCTAAGTCGCAAACCGGATACGTATTTATTCTTAACGGGGGAGTGGTAAGCTGGTGCAGCTCCAAGCAAAGCGTCGTAGCTTATTCTACGTGCGAAGCGGAATACATCACAGCCTCGGAGGCGGCGAAGGAAGGTGTCTGGATGAAGCAGTTCATGATAGATCTTGGAGTATTGCCCAGTGCACTGAATCCAATGAGCCTGCTCTGTGACAACACTGGTGCCATTGCTCTAGCCAGGAACCAAGGTTTCACAAGACAACCAGACATATAAAATGACTCTTCAACTCCATCCGATATTACATCGAGGAGAAGGACATAAATATTTGCAAAGTGCACATGGATCTGAATGTTGCAGACCCGTTGACTAAACCTCTTCCAAGGGCTAAACATGATCAACACAAGAACTGCATGGGTGTTCGATTCATTACAATGTAAATCACATAGTGATGTGAAATAGATTATTGACTCTAGTGCAAGTGGGAGACTGTTGGAAATATGCCCTAGGGGCAATAAATAAAGTGTTTATTATTATATTTCCTTGTTCATGATAATCGTTTATTATCCATGCTATAATTGTCTTGATTGGAAACACATTACATGTGTGGGTAAATAGACAACACTCAATCCGTAGTATGCGTCTAGTAAACTAGGTCGTTGGTCAAAGATGGTCAAGGCTTCCTAGCCATTGACATGTGATGTCGTTTGATAACAGGATCACATCATTAGGAGAATGATGTGATGGACAAGACCCAAACTACGAACGTAGCATATGATCATGTTAGTTTATTGCTACTGTTTTCTACATGTCAAGTATGTGTTCCTCGGACCATGAGATCATGCAACTCACGGACATCGGAAGAGTGCCTTGTGTGTATCAAACGTCGCAACGTATCTGGGTGACTATAAAGGTGCTCTACAGGTATCTCCGAAGGTGTCTGTTTAGTTGGCATGGATCAAGACAGGGATTTGTTAGTCCGTGTAACATCACAATAAGCCTTGCAAGCAATGTAACTAAGTGTTAGTTGCAGGATCTTGTATTACGGAATGAGTAAAGAGACTAGCCGGTAACGAGATTGAAATAGGTATGGAGATACCGACGATCGAATCTTGGGCTAGTAACATACCGAAGAACAAAAGGAACATCATACGGGATTAATTAAATCCTTGACATAGAGGTTCAACAGATAAATATCTTCGTAGAATATCTAGAAACCAATGTGGACATGCAGGTCCCGCCATTGGTTATTAACTGTAGAGGTGTCTCGGTTAAGTATACATAGTTCTCGAACCCGCAGGGTCTGCACACTTAAGGTTTGGTGACGTTTCGATAGTATAGAAGCATGTATGGTGGTGACCGAAGTTTCTTTGGAGTCCTGGATGAGATCCGGAAAGTCATGAGGAGCTCCGGAATGGTCCGCAGGTAAAGATTCATATATAGGAAGTCCTATTTTGGTCACCGGAAAAGTTTCGGGCTCATCGCTAGTGTACGAAAGTCCCGGTAGTGTACCAGGAGGCCTTCGGGAGGAGTATTTCGATCCAAGAGGCTACATGCGGTGTGGGAGTGTGGAAACCAGCCCTTAGTGGGCTGGTGGAACAACCACAAGAGGACCATGCGGCTGGAAGAAAAGAGTCCTAAGAGATAAAGTGGAAAAAGGCAAAAAAAGGGTGAATCCTAGTCCTACTAGGATTGGAGGTGGACTCCACCTCCACCCTTGGTTCGGCCGACTCCCTGGTGGCTTGGCCCTTAGGCCAAGCCACCTCCTCTATTCCTCCTATATATACTGGTGGTATTGAGGGTTTTTGCACTATTTTTTCAGCCACGTGCTACCCATTCCTCCAATGCATAGTTTCTCCTCCAAATCGGATTTCTGGAGTGCTTAGGCAAAGCCCTGCCGGAATTGTTCCACCACCATCGACAGAGCGCCGTCACGCTGCTGGAGAACTCTTCTACCTCTCTGCTCTCTCTTGCTGGATAAAGATGGCGAAGATCGTCATCAAACTGTATGTGTGCTGAACGCGGAGGTGTCGTCCGTTCGGCGCTAGATCGGAAGGATCGTGATCAAGTTCGTGGGACAGACGTGATCAAGTTCGTGGGACGGATCGTGATCAAGTTCGTGGTACGAATCGTGATCAAGTTCGTGGGACGGATCATGATTAGATCGCTGGACGGGTCGTGATTGGATCGTCGGACAGACGGCGATTTGGATCGCGAATATGTTCGTCTACACCAACCGCATTTCTTATCGCTTCCCGCTTAGCGGTCTACACGGGTATGTAGATCCACTCTCCCTCTCGTAGATGCTCATCACCATGGATACATATGCGTGCGCGTAGGATTTTTTTTGTTTCCAATGCAACGTTCCCCAACATTTAGCACATGCTGTGTGGGTGAAATGATGATACCGTGGCAACTTTCAACCTTTTCGGAGTTCATTTGTAGTGCTTATCAATTTCAAGGTCATTTGGCTTAAAAAATCAGTAAATGCATGAAAAATAGAAAATATAGTCAGAAAGGGATGAAAATTGATGGCCTGCCTTTGAATGGTGCATAGTAAACGCACAAAAAGTCTGGAGTTGAAATAAGTTTAAACAATGAAATGCCTTTGTTAAACATGAGTTTTCGTCGGAAACCTTGATACTTCGAAAGAGATTGTCCATTTTGTACACGAAGTGCATCCCGTTTTTGTCGTAACCCTGTTAGCTCTTTATCACACGCTATGTGGGTGAAATGATGATACCATGCCAAATTTCAACCTTTTCAGAGTTCATTTGTAGTGCTTATAATTTTAAGTTCATTTAGATCAAAAGAAAGAGTAAATGCATGAAAAATATCAAATGAAGTGAGAAAGAGTTGAAAATTGATGGCCTCCCTTTGAATGGTGCAGACTGAACGCACAAAAAGTCTGGAGTTGAATTAAGTTGAAAAAAGGAAATGCCTTTGTAACAGACAAGTTTTCGTTCGAAACCGTGATACTTTGCAAGAAATTGTCCATTTTGTACACGAAGTGCATCCAGTCTGGAGTGCTTATCAATTTCAAGGTCATTTAGCTCAAAAAAATCAGTAACTCCATGAAAAATAGCTAATGAAGTCATAAAGGGTTGAAAATTGATGGCCTGCCTTCGAATGGTGCATACTGAATGCACAAAAAGTCTAGAGTTGAAACAAGTTTATAAAATGAAATGCCTTTGTAACAGACGGCTTTTCGTCCGAAACCGTGATACTTCAAAAGAGATTGTCCATTTTGTACACGAAGTGCATCCTGTTTTTGTCGTAACCCTCTCAACTCTTTAGCACATGCTATGTGGGTGAAATGATGATACCATGCGAAATTTCAACCTTTTTAGAGTTCATTTGTAGTGCTGATCAATTTCAGGGTCATTTAGCTCAAAAAATTAGTAAACGCATGAAAAATAGCAAATAAAGTCAGAGAGGGTTCAAAATTGATGCCCTTCCTTTGAATGGTGCATACTGAACGCACAAAAATTCTAGAGTTGAAATAATTAAAAAATCAGTAAATGCATGAAAAATGGCAAATATAGTCAGAAAGGGTTGAAAATTGATGGCTTGCCTTCGAATGGTGCATACTGAATGCACAAAAAGCCTAGAGTTGAAATAAGTTAAAAAAATGAAATGCCTTTGTAAAGGACGAGTTTTCATCTAAACCCTGATACTTCGAAAGAGATTGTCCATTTTGTACACGTAGTGCATCCAGTTTTTGTCGTAACCCTCTTAACTCTTTAGCACATGCTCTGTGGGTGAAATTATGATAGCATGCCAAATTTCAATCTTTTCAGAGTTCATGTTTAGTGCTTATCCATTTCTAGCTCATTTAGCTGGAAAAAATCAGTAACTTCATGAAAAATAGCAAATGAAGTCAAAAAGGGTTTAAAATTGATGGCCTACCTTCGAATGGTGCATACTGAATGCACAGAAAGTCTAGAGTTGAAGTAAGTTAAAAAAAATGAAATGCCTTTGTAAAAGACGAGTTTTCGTCTGAACCCTGATACTTCGAAAGAGATTGTCCATTTTGTACACGAAGCGCATCCAGTTTTTGTCGTAACCCTCTTAACTCTTTAACACATGCTATGTGGGTGAAATGATGATACCATGCCAAATTTTAACCTTTTCAGAGTTCATTTGTAGTGCTTATGAATTTCAGGGTCATTTAGGTCAAAAAATTAGTAAATGCATGAAAAATAGTAAATGAAGTCAAAAGTGTAGAAAGTTGATGCCCAGCCTCCGAATGGTGCATACTAGACACACAAAAGTCTAGAGTTGAAATAAGTTTAAAAAAATGAAATGCCTTTGTAATAGACAAGTTTTGTTCGAAACCGTGATACTTGGAAAGGGATTGTCCATTTTGTACACGAAGTGCATCCAGTTTTTGTCGTATTGCTCTCAACTGTTTAGCGCATGCTATGTCGGTGAAATGATGATAGCATGCCAAATTTCAATCTTTTCAGAGTTCATTTTTAGTGCTTATCCATTTCTGGGTCATTTAGCTGCAAAAAATGAGTAACTAAATGAAAAATAGCAAATGAAATCAGAAAGGGTTGAAAATTGATGGCCTGCCTTCGAATGGTGCATATTGAATGCACAAAAAGTCTAGAGTTGAAATAAGTTAACAAAATGAAATGCCTTTGTAAAAGACGAGTTTTCGTCTGAACCGTGATACTTCGAAAGAGATTGTCCATTTTGTACACCAAGTGCATCCAGTTTTTGTCGTAACCCTCTTAACTCTTTAGCACATGCTATCTGGGTGAAATGATGATACCATGCCAAATTTTAACCTTTTCAGAGTTCATTTGTAGTGCTTATCAATTTCTGGGTCATTTAGCTCAAAAAATGAGTAAATGCATGAAAATAACAAATGAAGTCATAGAGGGTTGAAAATTGATGCCCTGCCTTTGAATGGTGCATACTGAACGCACAAAAACTCTGGAGTTGAATTAAGTTAAAAAACAGATATGCCTTAGTAACAGATGAGTTTACGTCCCAAACTCTGATACTTCGAAATAGATAGTCCATTTTGTACACGAAGTGCATCCAGTTTTTGTCATAACCCTCTCAACTCTTTAGCACATGCTATGTGGGTGAAATGATGATACCATGCCAAATTTCAGCCTTCTTAGAGTTCAATTGTAGTGCTTATCAATTTCAGTGTCATTTAGCTCAGAAAAAATTAGTAAATGCATGAAAAATAGAAAATATAGTCTGAAAGGGTAGAAAATTGATGGCCTTCCTTCGAATAGTGCATACTAAAGGCACAAAAAGTCTAGAGTTAAAATATGTTAAAAAAATGAAATGCCTTTGTAACAGACGAGTTTTTGTCTGAAACCGTGATACTTCGAAAGAGATTGTCCATTTTGTACACGAAGTGCGTCCAGTTTTTGTCGTATGCCTCTCAACTGTTTAGCGCATGCTATGTGGGTGAAATGATGATAGCATGCCAAATTTCAATCTTTTCAGAGTTCATTTTTAGTGCTTGTCCATTTCTGGGTCATTTAGCTGGAAAAAATCAGTAACTGCATGAAAAACAGCAAATGAAGTCAGAAAGGGTTGAAAATTGATGGCCTGCCTTCGAATGGTGCATATTGAATGCACAAAAAGTCTAGAGTAGAAATAAGTTAAAAAAATGAAATGCCTTTTTAAAAGACGAGTTTTGGTCTGAACCGTGATACTTCGAAAGAGATGGTCCATTTTGTACACGAAGTGCATCCAGTTTTTGTCGTCACCCTCTTAACTCTTTAGCACATGCAATGTGGGTGAAATGATGATACCATGCAAAATTTTAAGCTTTTCAGAGTTCATTTGTAGTGCTTATCAATTTCTGGGTCACTTAGCTCAAAAAAATCAGTAAATGCATGAAAAATAACAAATGAAGTCATAAAGGGTTGAAAATTGATGCCCTGCCTTTGAATGGTGCGTACTGAACGCACAAAAATTCTGGAGTTTACGTCCCACACTCTGATACTTCGAAATGGATGGTCCATTTTGTACACGAAGTGCATCTAGTTTTTGTCGTAACCCTCTCAACTCTTTAGCACATGCTATGTGGATGAAATGATGATACCATGCCAAATTTCAACCTTCTTAGAGGTGAATTGTAGTGCTTATCAATTTAAGGGTCATTTAGCTCAGAAAAAATAAGTAAATGCATGAAAAATAGAAAATATTGTCAGAAAGGGTTGAAAATTGATGGCTTGCCTTCGAATGGTGCATACTAAAGGCACAAAAAGTCTGGAGTTAAAATAAGTTAAAAAAACTGAAATGCCTTTGTAACAGACGAGTTTTTGTCCGAAACCGTGATACTTCGAAAGAGATTGTCTATTTTGCACACGAGGTGTATCCAATTTTTTTCGTATCCCTCTCAACTAGTTAGCACATGCTATGTGGGTGAAATGATGATAGAATGCCAAATTTCAACCTTTTTAGAGTTCATTTGTAGTGCTTATAAATTTCAGGGTCATTTAGCTCAAAAAATCAGTAAATGCATGAAAAATAGCAAATAAAGTCAGAAACGGTTGAAAATTGATGCCCTCCCTTTGAATGGTGCATACTGAACGCACAAATATTCTGGAGTTGAACTAAGTTAAAAAAAATGCCTTAGTAACGGACGAGTTTTCGTCGAAACCTTGATACTTCGAAAGAGATTGTCCATTTTGTACACGAAGTGCATCCAGTTTTTGTCGTAACCCTCTTAACTCTTTAGCACATGCTCTGTGGGTGAAATGATGATACCATGCCAAATTTCAACCTTTTCAGAGTTCATTTGTAGTGCTTATCAATTTCTGGGCCATTTAGCTCAAAAAATCAGTAATTGCATGTAAAATAGCAAATAAAGTCAGAAAGGGTTGAAAATTGATGCCATGCCTTCGAATGGTGCATACTGAACGCACAAAAATTCTGGAGTTGACATAAGTTAAAAAAAGAAATGCCTTAGTAACAGACGAGTTTTCGTCCGAAACCTTGATACTTCGAAAGAGATTGTCCATTTTGTACACGAAGTGCATCCAGTTTTTGTCTTAACCCTCTCAACTCTTTAGGACATGCTATGTGGGTGAAATGATGATACCATGCCATATTTCAACCTTTTCAGAGTTCATTTGTAGTGCTTATCAATTTCAGGGTCATTTAGGTCAAAAAACCAGTAAATGCACGAAAAATAGCAAATGAAGTCAGAAAGGGTAGAAAGTTGATGCCCAGCCTCCGAACGGTGCATACTAAACACACAAAAGTCTAGAGTTCAAATAAGTTTACAAAAATGAAATGCCTTTGTAACAGACGAGTTTCGTCCGAAACCGTGATACTTCGAAAGAGATTGTCCATTTTGTACACGAAGTGCATCCAGGTTTTGTCGTATGCCTCTCAACTGTTTAGCGCATGCTATGTGGGTGAAATGATGATAGCATGCCAAATTTTAGTGCTTATCAATTTCTGGGTCATTTAGCTGGAAAAAATCAGTAACTGCATGAAAAATAGCAAATGAAGTCAGAAAGGGTTCAAAATTGATGGCCTTCGTTTGAATGGTGCATACTGAATGCACAAAAAGTCTAGAGTTGAAATAAGTTAAAAAAATGAAATGCCTTTGTAAAAGACGAGTTTTCGTCTGAACCCTGATACTTCGAAAGAGATTGTCCATTTTGTACACAAAGTGCATCCAGTTTTTGTCGTAACCCTCTTAACTCTTTAGCACATGCTATGTGGGTGAAATGATGATACCATGCCAAATTTTAACCTTTTCAGAGTTAATTTGTAGTGCTTATCAATTTCTGGGTCATTTAGCTCAAAAAAATCAATAAATGCATGAAAAATAACAAATGAAGTCATAAAGGGTTGAAAATTGATGCCCTACCTTTGAATGGTGCATACTGAACGCACAAAAATTCTGGAGTTGAGATAAGTTAAAAAAAGATATGCCTTAGTAACAGATGAGTTTACGTCCCAAACTCTCATACTTCGAAATAGATAGTCCATTTTGTACACGAAGTGCATCCAGTTTTTGTCGTAACCCTCTGAACTCTTTAGCACATGCTATGTGGGTGAAATGATGATACCATGCCAAATTTCAACCTTCTTAGAGTTCAATTGTAGTGCTTATCAATTTTAGGGTCATTCAGCTCAGGAAAAATTAGTAAATGCATGAAAAATAGAAAATATAGTCAGAAAGGGTTGAAAATTGAGGCCTGCATTTGAATGGTGCAAACTAAAGGCACAAAAAGTCTGGACTTAAAATAAGTTAAAAAAATTAAATGCCTTTGTAACAGACGAGTTTTTGTCTGAAACCGTGATACTTCGAAAGAGATTGTCCATTTTGTACACGAAGTTCATCCAATTTTTGTCGTATCCCTCTCAACTTGTTGGCACATTCTATGTGGGTGAAATGATGATACCATGCAAAATTTTAAGCTTTTCAGAGTTCATTTGTAGTGCTTATCAATTTCTGGGTCACTTAGCTCAAAAAAATCAGTAAATGCATGAAAAATAACAAATGAAGTCATAAAGGGTTGAAAATTGATGCCCTGCCTTTGAATGGTGCATACTGAACGCACAAAAATTCTGGAGTTTACGTCCCACACTCTGATACTTCGAAATGGATGGTCCATTTTGTACACGAAGTGCATCTAGTTTTTGTCGTAACCCTCTCAACTCTTTAGCACATGCTATGTGGATGAAATGATGATACCATGCCAAATTTCAACCTTCTTAGAGGTGAATTGTAGTGCTTATCAATTTAAAGGTCATTTAGCTCAGAAAAAATAAGTAAATGCATGAAAAATAGAAAATATTGTCAGAAAGGGTTGAAAATTGATGGCTTGCCTTCGAATGGTGCATACTAAAGGCACAAAAAGTCTGGAGTTAAAATAAGTTAAAAAAACTGAAATGCCTTTGTAACAGACGAGTTTTTGTCCGAAACCGTGATACTTCGAAAGAGATTGTCTATTTTGCACACGAGGTGTATCCAATTTTTTTCGTATCCCTCTCAACTAGTTAGCACATGCTATGTGGGTGAAATGATGATAGAATGCCAAATTTCAACCTTTTTAGAGTTCATTTGTAGTGCTTATAAATTTCAGGGTCATTTAGCTCAAAAAATCAGTAAATGCATGAAAAATAGCAAATAAAGTCAGAAACGGTTGAAAATTGATGCCCTCCCTTTGAATGGTGCATACTGAACGCACAAATATTCTGGAGTTGAACTAAGTTAAAAAAAATGCCTTAGTAACGGACGAGTTTTCGTCGAAACCTTGATACTTCGAAAGAGATTGTCCATTTTGTACACGAAGTGCATCCAGTTTTTGTCGTAACCCTCTTAACTCTTTAGCACATGCTCTGTGGGTGAAATGATGATACCATGCCAAATTTCAACCTTTTCAGAGTTCATTTGTAGTGCTTATCAATTTCTGGGCCATTTAGCTCAAAAAATCAGTAACTGCATGTAAAATAGCAAATAAAGTCAGAAAGGGTTGAAAATTGATGCCATGCCTTCGAATGGTGCATACTGAACGCACAAAAATTCTGGAGTTGACATAAGTTAAAAAAAGAAATGCCTTAGTAACAGACGAGTTTTCGTCCGAAACCTTGATACTTCGAAAGAGATTGTCCATTTTGTACACGAAGTGCATCCAGTTTTTGTCTTAACCCTCTCAACTCTTTAGGACATGCTATGTGGGTGAAATGATGATACCATGCCATATTTCAACCTTTTCAGAGTTCATTTGTAGTGCTTATCAATTTCAGGGTCATTTAGGTCAAAAAACCAGTAAATGCACGAAAAATAGCGAATGAAGTCAGAAAGGGTAGAAAGTTGATGCCCAGCCTCCGAACGGTGCATACTAAACACACAAAAGTCTAGAGTTCAAATAAGTTTACAAAAATGAAATGCCTTTGTAACAGACGAGTTTCGTCCGAAACCGTGATACTTCGAAAGAGATTGTCCATTTTGTACACGAAGTGCATCCAGGTTTTGTCGTATGCCTCTCAACTGTTTAGCGCATGCTATGTGGGTGAAATGATGATAGCATGCCAAATTTTAGTGCTTATCAATTTCTGGGTCATTTAGCTGGAAAAAATCAGTAACTGCATGAAAAATAGCAAATGAAGTCAGAAAGGGTTCAAAATTGATGGCCTTCGTTTCAATGGTGCATACTGAATGCACAAAAAGTCTAGAGTTGAAATAAGTTAAAAAAATGAAATGCCTTTGTAAAAGACGAGTTTTCGTCTGAACCCTGATACTTCGAAAGAGATTGTCCATTTTGTACACAAAGTGCATCCAGTTTTTGTCGTAACCCTCTTAACTCTTTAGCACATGCAATGTGGGTGAAATGATGATACCATGCAAAATTTTAAGCTTTTCAGAGTTCATTTGTAGTGCTTA
The DNA here is from genome assembly GCA_022496015.1 of Hordeum marinum. Classification (NCBI taxonomy): domain Eukaryota; kingdom Viridiplantae; phylum Streptophyta; class Magnoliopsida; order Poales; family Poaceae; genus Hordeum; species Hordeum marinum. Next base: position 498,718,280 of record CM039675.1, on the reverse strand, counting down.
TCAATTTCTGGGTCACTTAGCTCAAAAAAATCAGTAATTGCATGAAAAATAACAAATGAATTCATAAAGGGTTGAAAATTGATGCCCTGCCTTTGAATGGTGCATACTGAACGCACAAAAATTCTGGAGTTTACGTCCCACACTCTGATACTTCGAAATGGATGGTCCATTTTGTACACGAAGTGCATCTAGTTTTTGTCGTAACCCTCTCAACTCTTTAGCACATGCTATGTGGATGAAATGATGATACCATGCCAAATTTCAACCTTCTTAGAGGTGAATTGTAGTGCTTATCAATTTAAGGGTCATTTAGCTCAGAAAAAATAAGTAAATGCATGAAAAATAGAAAATATTGTCAGAAAGGGTTGAAAATTGATGGCTTGCCTTCGAATGGTGCATACTAAAGGCACAAAAAGTCTGGAGTTAAAATAAGTTAAAAAAACTGAAATGCCTTTGTAACAGACGAGTTTTTGTCCGAAACCGTGATACTTCGAAAGAGATTGTCTATTTTGCACACGAGGTGTATCCAATTTTTTTCGTATCCCTCTCAACTAGTTAGCACATGCTATGTGGGTGAAATGATGATAGAATGCCAAATTTCAACCTTTTTAGAGTTCATTTGTAGTGCTTATAAATTTCAGGGTCATTTAGCTCAAAAAATCAGTAAATGCATGAAAAATAGCAAATAAAGTCAGAAACGGTTGAAAATTGATGCCCTCCCTTTGAATGGTGCATACTGAACGCACAAATATTCTGGAGTTGAACTAAGTTAAAAAAAATGCCTTAGTAACGGACGAGTTTTCGTCGAAACCTTGATACTTCGAAAGAGATTGTCCATTTTGTACACGAAGTGCATCCAGTTTTTGTCGTAACCCTCTTAACTCTTTAGCACATGCTCTGTGGGTGAAATGATGATACCATGCCAAATTTCAACCTTTTCAGAGTTCATTTGTAGTGCTTATCAATTTCTGGGCCATTTAGCTCAAAAAATCAGTAACTGCATGTAAAATAGCAAATAAAGTCAGAAAGGGTTGAAAATTGATGCCATGCCTTCGAATGGTGCATACTGAACGCACAAAAATTCTGGAGTTGACATAAGTTAAAAAAAGAAATGCCTTAGTAACAGACGAGTTTTCGTCCGAAACCTTGATACTTCGAAAGAGATTGTCCATTTTGTACACGAAGTGCATCCAGTTTTTGTCTTAACCCTCTCAACTCTTTAGGACATGCTATGTGGGTGAAATGATGATACCATGCCATATTTCAACCTTTTCAGAGTTCATTTGTAGTGCTTATCAATTTCAGGGTCATTTAGGTCAAAAAACCAGTAAATGCACGAAAAATAGCAAATGAAGTCAGAAAGGGTAGAAAGTTGATGCCCAGCCTCCGAACGGTGCATACTAAACACACAAAAGTCTAGAGTTCAAATAAGTTTACAAAAATGAAATGCCTTTGTAACAGACGAGTTTCGTCCGAAACCGTGATACTTCGAAAGAGATTGTCCATTTTGTACACGAAGTGCATCCAGGTTTTGTCGTATGCCTCTCAACTGTTTAGCGCATGCTATGTGGGTGAAATGATGATAGCATGCCAAATTTTAGTGCTTATCAATTTCTGGGTCATTTAGCTGGAAAAAATCAGTAACTGCATGAAAAATAGCAAATGAAGTCAGAAAGGGTTCAAAATTGATGGCCTTCGTTTGAATGGTGCATACTGAATGCACAAAAAGTCTAGAGTTGAAATAAGTTAAAAAAATGAAATGCCTTTGTAAAAGACGAGTTTTCGTCTGAACCCTGATACTTCGAAAGAGATTGTCCATTTTGTACACAAAGTGCATCCAGTTTTTGTCGTAACCCTCTTAACTCTTTAGCACATGCTATGTGGGTGAAATGATGATACCATGCCAAATTTTAACCTTTTCAGAGTTAATTTGTAGTGCTTATCAATTTCTGGGTCATTTAGCTCAAAAAAATCAATAAATGCATGAAAAATAACAAATGAAGTCATAAAGGGTTGAAAATTGATGCCCTACCTTTGAATGGTGCATACTGAACGCACAAAAATTCTGGAGTTGAGATAAGTTAAAAAAAGATATGCCTTAGTAACAGATGAGTTTACGTCCCAAACTCTCATACTTCGAAATAGATAGTCCATTTTGTACACGAAGTGCATCCAGTTTTTGTCGTAACCCTCTGAACTCTTTAGCACATGCTATGTGGGTGAAATGATGATACCATGCCAAATTTCAACCTTCTTAGAGTTCAATTGTAGTGCTTATCAATTTTAGGGTCATTCAGCTCAGGAAAAATTAGTAAATGCATGAAAAATAGAAAATATAGTCAGAAAGGGTTGAAAATTGAGGCCTGCCTTTGAATGGTGCAAACTAAAGGCACAAAAAGTCTGGACTTAAAATAAGTTAAAAAAATTAAATGCCTTTGTAACAGACGAGTTTTTGTCTGAAACCGTGATACTTCGAAAGAGATTGTCCATTTTGTACACGAAGTTCATCCAATTTTTGTCGTATCCCTCTCAACTTGTTGGCACATTCTATGTGGGTGAAATGATGACAGCATGCCAAATTCCAACCTTTTTAGAGTTCATTTGTAGTGCTTATAAATTTCAGGGTCATTTAGCTCAAAAAATCAATAACTCCATGAAAAATAGCAAATGAAGTCAGAAAGGGTTGAAAATTGATGGCATGACTTCGAATGGTGCATACTAAACAAACAAAATGTCTGGAGTTGAAATAAGTTTAAAAAAATGAAATGCCTTTGTAACAGACGAGTTTTCGTCCGAAACCGTGATACTTTGAAAGAGATTGTCCATTTTCTACATGAAGTGCATCCAGTTTTTGTCGTATCCCTCTCAACTGTTTAGCACATGCTATGTGGGTGAAATGACGATAGCATGCCAAATTCCAACCTTTTCAGATTCATTTGTAGTGCTTATCAATTTCAGGGTCATTTAGCTCAAAAAAATCAGAAACTGCATGAAAAATAGCAAATGAAGTCAGAAAGTGTTGAAAATTGATGGCCTGCCTTCGAATGGTGCATACTCGATGCACAAAAAGTCTAGAGTTGAAACAAGTTAAAAAAACGAAATGCCTTTGTAAAAGACGAGTTTTTGTCCGAAACCATGATATTTCGAAACAGATTGTGCATTTTGTACATGAAGTGCATCCAGTTTTTGTTGTAACCCTCTTAAGTCTTTAGTACATGCTATGTGGGTGAAATGATGATACCGTGCCAAATTTCCACCTTTTCAGAGTTCATTTGTAGTGCTTATCAATTTCAGGGTCATTTAGCTCAAACAATTCAGTAAATGCATGAAGAATTGCAAATAAAGTCATAAAGGGTAGAAAATTGATGGCCTGCCTTTGAATGGTGCATACTAAATGCACAAAAATTCTGGAGTTAAATATGTTAAAAAAAGAAATGCCTTAGTAATAGACGACTTTACGTCCGAAACTCTGATACATCGAAAGAGATAGTCCATTTTGTACACGAAGTGCATTGAGTTTTTGCCGTAACCCTCTCAACACCTTAGCACATGCAGTGTGGGTGAAATGATGACACCGTTCCAACTTTCAACCTTTTCAGAGTTCATTTGTAGTGCTTATCAATTTCAGGGTCATTTGGCTCAAAAAATCAGTAAGTGCATGAAAAATATCAAATAAAGTCAGAAAGGGATGAAAATTGATGGCCTACCTTCGAATGGTGCATACAAAAGGCACGAAAACTCTGGAGTTGAAATAAGTTAAAAACATTAAATGCCTTTGTAATAGAAGAGTTTTCGTCCAAAACCGTGATACTTCGAAAGAGATTGTCCATTTTGTACACGAAGTACATCCAGTTTTTGTCGTGTCCCTCTCAACTGTTTAGCACATGCTATGTGGGTGAAATGACGATAGCATGCCAAATTTCAACCTTTTCAAAGTTCATTTGTAGTGCTTATCAATTTCAGGGTCATTTAGCTCAAAAAAATCAGTAACTACATGAAAATTAGCAAATGAAGTCAGAAAGGGTTGAAAATTGATGGCCTGCCTTCGAATTGTGCATACTGGATGCACAAAAAGTCTAGAGTTGAAGCAAGCTCAAAAAATGAAATGCCTTGGTAAAACACGAGTTTTCGTCCGAAACCATGATACTTCGAAAGAGATTGTCCATTTTGTACATGAAGTGCATCCAGTTTTTGTCGTAACCCTCTTAACACTTTAGCACATGCTATGTGGGTGAAATGATGATACCATGCCAAATTTCATCCTTTTTCAGAGTTCATTTGTAGTGCTTATCAATTTCAGGGTCATTTAGCTCAAAAAATTCAGTAAATGCATGAAAAATAGCAAATAAAGTCAGAAAGTGTTGAAAATTGATGGCCTGCATTTCAATGGTGCATACTGAACACACAAAAAGTCTGGAGTTGAAATAAGTTTAAAAAATGAAATGCCTTTGTGACAGACGAGTTTTCATCCAAAACCATGATACTTCGAAAAGGATTGCCCATTTTGTACACGAAGTGCATCCATTTTTTGTCGTATCCCACTCAACTGTTTAGCACATGCTATGTGGGTGAAATGATGATACCATGCCAAATTTCAACCTTTTCAGAGTTCATTTGTATTGCTTATCAATTTTAGGGTCATTAGCTCAAAAAAATCAATAAATGCAAGAAAAATAGCAAATGAAGTCAGAAAGGGTTGAAAAATGATGGCCTTCTGTCGAATGGTGCATACTAAATGCACAATAAGTCTGGAGTTGAAATAAGTTTAGAAAATGAAATGCCTTTGTAACAGACGAGTTTTCGTCCGAAACCGTGATAGCTCGAAAGAGATTGTCCATTTTGTACACGCAGTGCATCCAGTTTTTGTCGTAACCCTCTCAACTCTTGAGCACATGCTATGTGGGTGAAATGATGATACCATGCCATATTTCAACCTTTCAAGAGTTCCATTTTAGTGGTTATCAGTTGTAGGGTCATTTCGCTCAAAAAATCTGTAAATGCATGAAAAATAGCAAACGAAGTGAGAAGGGGTTAAAAATTGATGGCCTGCGTTTGAATGGTGCATACTAAACACACAAAAATTCTGGAGTTGAAATAAGTTAAAAAAATGAAATGCCTTTGTAACAGATGAATTTTCGTCAAAAACCGTGATACTTCGAAACAGATTGTCCATTTTGTACACGAAGTGCATCAGTTTTTTGTCGTATCCCTCTCAACTGTTTACCACATGCTATGTGGACGAAATGATGATAGCATGCCAAATTTCAACCTTTTTCAGTGTTCATTTGTAGTTCTTATCAATTTCAGGGTCATTTAGCTCAAAAAATTCGGTAACTACATGAAAAACAGCAAAAGAACTCAGAAAGGGTTGAAACTTGATGTCCTCCCTTCGAATGGTGCATACTGAATGCACAAAAAGTCTGGAGTTGAAATAAGTTTAAAAAAATGTAACGCCTTTGTAACAAACGAGTTTTCATCCGAAACCCAGATACTTCCAAAGAGATTGTCCATTTTGTCCACGAAGGGCATCTAGTTTTTGTCATAACGCTCTCAACTCTTGAGCACATGCTATGTGGGTGAAATGATGATACCATGCCATATTTCAACCTTGTCAGAGTTCATTTGTAGTGCTTATAAATTCCAGGGTCATTTTGCTCAAAAAATCAGTAAATGCATGAAAAAGAGCAAATGAAGTCAGAAAGGGTTAAAATTGATGGTCTGCCTTCGAATGGTGCATACTAAACACACAAAAAGTCTGGAGATGAAATAAGTTTAAAAAAATGAAATGCCTTTGTAACAAACGAGTTTTCGTCCGAAACCGTGATACTTCGAAAGAGATTGTCCATTTTGTACACGAAGTGCATCCATATTTTTTCCTGTGCCTCTCCACTGTTTAGCACATGCTATGTGGGTGAAATTATGATAGCATGCCAAAATTCAACCTTTTCATAGTTCATTTGTAGTGCTTATCAATTTCAGGGTCATTTAGCTCAAAAAATCAGTAACTGCATGGAAAATAGCGAATGAAGGCAGAAAGGGTTGAAAATTGATGGCCTGCCTTCGAATGGTGCAGACTGAAAGCACAAATGTATGGAGTTCAAATAATTTTAAAAAATGAAATGCCTTTGTAACAGACGAGTTTTCGTCCGAAACCCGGATACTTCCAAAGAGATTGTTCATTTTGCACATGAAGGGCATCCAGTTTTTCTCATAACCCTTCTGAACTCTTTAGCACATGTTATGTGGGTGAAATGATGATACCATGCCAAAATTCAACCCTTTCAGGGTTCATTTGTTGTGCTTATCAATTTTAGGGTCATTTAGCTCAAAAAAATCAGTAAATGCATGAAAAATAGCAAATGATGTCAGAAATCGTTAAAAATTGATGGCCTACCTTCGAATGGTGCATACGAAAGACACAAAAAGAAAGGAGTTGAAATAAGTTTTCAAAAATGAAATGCCTTTGTAAAAGACGAGTTTTCGTCCGAAACCGTGATACTTCGAAAGAGACTGTCCATTTTGTACACGAAGTGCATCCAGTTTTTGTCGTATCTCTCTAAACTATTTAGCACATGCTATGTGGGTGAAATGATGATACCATCCCAAATTTCAACCTTTTCAGAGTTCATTTGTACTGCTTATCAATTTCAGGGTCATCTAGCTCAAAAAATGAGTAAATGCGTGAAAAATAGCAAATGAAGTCATAAAGGGTTAAAAATTTATGGCCAGACTTCGAATGGTGCAGACTGAACACAGAAAAAGTCTCGAGTTGAAATAAGTTAAAAAAATTGAAAGGCCTTTGTAAGAGACGAGTTTTCGTCCGGAACTGTGATACTTCGAAAGAGATTGTCCATTTTGTACACGAAGTGCATCCAGTTTTTGTTGTATCCCTCTCAACTGTTTAGCACATGCTATGTGGGTGAAATGATGATACCATGCCAAATTTCAACCTTTTCAGAGTTCATTTGTAGTGCTTATCAATTTTAGGGTCATTTAGCTCAAAAAATGAGTAACTCCATGAAAAAATAGCAAATGAAGTCATAAAGGGTTGAATAGTGATGTCCTGCTTTCGAATTGTGCATACTGAATGCACAAAAAGTCTGGAGTTGAAATAAGTTTAAAAGATGAAATGCCTTTGTAATAGATGAGTGTTCGTCCAAAACCATGATACTTCGAAAGAGATTGTCCATTTTGTACACGAAGTGCATGCAGTTTTTGTCGTAACCCTCTCAAATCTTTAGCACATGCTATGTGGGTGAAATGATGATACCATGCCAAAATTCAACCTTTTCATAGTTCATTTGTAGTGCTTATCAATTTCAGGGTCATTTAGCTCAAAAAAATCAGTAACTACATGAAAAATACCAAATGAAGTCAGAAAGGGTTGAAAATTGACGGTCTGCCTTCGAATGGTGCATACTGAATGCAAAAAAAGTCTGGAGTTCAAATAAGTTTAAAAAAATGAAATGCCTTTGCAACAGACGAGTTTTCGTCCTAAACTCTCATACTTCGAAACAGATTTTCCATTTTGTACACGAAATGCATCCAGCTTTTGTCGCAACCCTCTTAACTCTTTAGCACATGTTATGTGGGTGAAATGATGATACCATGCCAAATTTCAACCTTTTCAGAGTTCATTTCTAGTGCTTATCAATTTCAGGGTCATTTAGCTCAAACAATTAGTAACTCCATGAAAAATAGCAAATGAAGTCATAGAAGGTTGAAAATTGATGGCCTGCCTTCGAATAGTGCAAACTGAATGCACAAAAAGTCTAGAGTTGAAATAAGTTTAAAAAATGAAATGCCTTTGTAACAGAGGAGTTTTCGTCCGAAACCGTGATACTTCGAAAGAGATTGTCCATTTCGTACACGAAGTGTATCCAGTTTTTCTCGTAAGCCTCTCAAATCTTTAGCACATGCTATGTGGGTGAAATGATGATACCGTGCCAACTTTCAACCTTTTCAGAGTTCATTTGTAATGCTTATCAATTTTAGGGTCATTTAGCGCAACAAAACCAGTAAATGCATGAAAAATAGAAAATAAACTCAGAAACGGTTGAAAATTGATGGCCTGCCTTCGAATGGTGCATACTGAACGCACAAAAAGTCTAGAGTTGAAATAACTTTAAGAACTTAAATGCCTTTGTAACAGACGAGTTTTCGTCCGAAACCGTGATACTTCGAAAGAGATTGTCCATTTTGTACACGAAGTGCATCCAGTTTTTGCCATATGCCTCTCAACTGTTTAGCACATGCTATGTGGGTGAAATAATGATAGCATGCCAAATTTCAAACTTTTCAGAGTTCATTTGTAGTGCTTATCAAAAAAATCAGTAACTCCATGAAAAATAGCAAGTGAAGTCATAATGGGTTGAAAATTGATGGCCTGCCTTCGAATGGTGCATACAGAATGCACAAAAAGTCTGGAGTTGAAATAAGTTTAGAAAATGAAATGCCTTTGTAATAGAGGAGTTTTCGTCCGAAACCGTGATACTTCGAAAGAGATTGTCCATTTTGTACACGAAGAGCATCCAGTTTTTGTCGTAAGCCTCTCAAATCTTTAGCACATGCTATGTGGGTGAAATGGTGATACCATGCCAAATTTCAACCTTTTCGGAGTTCATTTGTAGTGCTTATCAATTTCAGGGGCATTTAGCGCAAAAAAATCAGTAACTGCCTGAAAAATAGCGAATGAAGTCAGAAATGGTTGAAAATTGATGGCCTGCCTTCGAATGTTGCATACTGAATGCACAAAAAGTCTGGAGTTGCAATAAGTTTGAAAAATGAAATGCCTTTGTAAAAGACAAGTTTTCGTCCAAAATCGTGATACTTCGAAAGAGATTGTCCATTTTGTAGACGAAGTGCTTCCAGTTTTTGTCGTAACCCTCTCAATTCTTTAGCACATGCTATGTAGGTGAAATGATGATACCATGCCAAATTTCAACCTTTTCGGAGTTCATTTGTAGTGCTTATCAATTTCAGGGGCATTTAGCTCAACAAAATCAGTAACTGCATGAACAATACCAAATGAAGTCAGAAAGGGTTGAAAATTGACGGTCTGGCTTCGAATGGTGCATACTGAATGCAAAAAAAGTCTGGAGTTCCAATAAGTTTAAAAAAATGAAATGCCTTTGCAACAGACGAGTTTTCGTCCTAAACCCTCATACATCGATACAGATTTTCCATTTTGTACACGAAGTGCATCCAGCTTTTGTCGCAACCCTCTTAACTCTTCAGCACATGTTATTTGGGTGAAATGATGATACTATGCCAAATTTCAACCTTTTCAGAGTTCATTTGTAGTGCTTATAAATTTCAGGGTCATTTAGCTCAAAAAATGAGTAACTCCATGAAAAATAGCAAATGAAGTCATAAAGGGTTGAATAGTGATGTCCTGCCTTCGAATGGTGCATACTGAATGCACAAAAAGTCTGGAGTTGAAATAAGTTTAAAAAATGAAATGCCTTTGTAATAGATGAGTGTTCGTCCAAAACCGTGATACTTCGAAAGAGATTGTCCATTTTGTACACGAAGTGCATCCAGTTTTTGTCGTAACCCTCTCAAATCTTTAGCACATGCTATGTGGGTGAAATGATGATACCATGCCAAATTTCAACCTTTTCAGAGTTCGTTTGTAGTGCTTATTAATTTTAGGGTCATTTAGCGCAAAAAAATCAGTAACTGCATGAAAAATAGCAAATGAAGTCAGAAATGGTTGAAAATTGATGGCCTGCCTTCGAATGGTGCATACTGAATGCACAAAAAGTCTAGAGTTGCAATAAGTTTGAAAAATGAAATGCCTTTGTAAAAGACAAGTTTTCATCCAAAACCGTGATACTTCGGAAGAGATTGTCCATTTTGTAGACGAAGTGCATCCAGTTTTTGTCGTAACCCTCTCAATTCTTTAGCACATGCTATGTAGGTGAAATGATGATACCATGCCAAATTTCAACCTTTTCGGAGTTCATTTGTAGTGCTTATCAATTTTAGGGTCATTTAGCTCAAAAAAATCAGTAACTGCATGAAAAATACCAAATGAAGTCAGAAAGGGTTGAAAATTGACGGTCTACCTTCGAATGGTGCATACTGAATGCAAAAAAAGTCTGGAGTTCAAATAAGTTTAAAAAATGAAATGCCTTTGCAACAGACGAGTTTTCGTCCTAAACCCTCATACTTCGAAACAGATTTTCCATTTTGTACACGAAGTGCATCCAGCTTTTGTCGCAACCCTCTTAACTCTTTAGCACATGTTATGTGGGTGAAATGATGACACCATGCCAAATTTCAACCTTTTCAGAGTTCATTTGTAGTGCTTATAAATTTCAGGGTCATTTAGCTGAAAAAATGAGTAACTCCATGAAAAATAGCAAATGAAGTCATAAAGGGTTGAATAGTGATTTCCTGCTTTCGAATGGTGCATACTGAATGCACAAAAAGTCTGGAGTTGAAATAAGTTTAAAAAATGAAATGCCTTTGTAATAGATGAGTCTTCGTCCAAAACCGTGATACTTCGAAAGAGATTGTCCATTTTGTACACGAAGTGCATGTAGTTTTTGTAGTAAACCTCTCAAATCTTTAGCACATGCTATGTGGGTGAAATGGTGATACCATGCCAAATTTCAACCTTTTCAGAGTTCATTTGTAGTGCTTATCAATTTTAGGGTCATTTAGCGCAAAAAAATCAGTAACTGCATGAAAAATAGCGAATGAAGTCAGAAATGGTTGAAACTTGATGGCCTGCCTTCGAATGGTGCATACTGAACGCACAAAAAGTCTGGAGTTGCAATAAGTTTGAAAAATGAAATGCCTTTGTAAAAGACAAGTTTTCGTCCAAAATCGTGATACTTCGAAAGAGATTGTCCATTTTGTAGACGAAGTGCATCCAGTTTTTGTCGTAACCCTCTCAATTCTTTAGCACATGCTATGTAGGTGAAATGATGATACCATGCCAAATTTCAACCTTTTTGGAGTTCATTTGTAGTGCTTATCAATTTCAAGGTCATTTAGCTCAAAAAAATCAGTAACTGCATGAAAAATACCAAATGAAGTCAGAAAGGGTTGAAAATTGACGGTCTGCCTTCGAATGGTGCATACTGAATGCAAAAAAAGTCTCGAGTTCAAATAAGTTTTAAAAAATGAAATATCTTTGCAACAGACGAGTTTTCGTCCTAAACCCTCATACTTCGAAACAGATTTTCCATTTTGTACACGAAGTGCATCCAACTTTTGTCGCAACCCTCTTAACTCTTTAGCACATGTTATGTGGGTGAAATGATGATACCATGCCAAATTTCAACCTTTTCAGAGTTCATTTGTAGTGCTTATCAATTTCAGGGTCATTTAGCTCAAACAATTAGTAACTCCATAAAAAATAGCAAATCAAGTCATAGAAGGTTGAAAATTGATGGCCTGCCTTCGAATAGTGCAAACTAAATGCACAAAAAGTCTAGAGTTGAAATAAGTTTAAAAAATGAAATGCCTTTGTAACAGAGGAGTTTTCGTCCGAAACCGTGATACTTCGAAAGAGATTGGCCATTTTGTACACGAAGTGCATCCAGTTTTTCTCGTAAGCCTCTCAAATCTTTAGCACATGCTATGTGGGTGAAATGATGATACCGTGCCAACTTTCAACCTTTTCATAGTCCATTTGTAATGCTTATCAATTTTAGGGTCATTTAGCGCAACAAAACCAGTAAATGCATGAAAAATAGAAAATAAACTCAGAAACGGTTGAAAATTGATGTTCTGCCTTCGAATGGTGCACACTGAACGCACAAAAAGTCTAGAGTTGAAATAACTTTAAGAACTTAAATGCCTTTGTAACAGACGAGTTTTCGTCCGAGACCGTGATACTTCGAAAGAGATTGTCCATTTTGTACACGAAGTGCATCCAGTTTTTGTCATATGCCTCTCAACTGTTTAGCACATGCTATGTGGGTGAAATGATGATAGCATGCCAAATTTCAAACTTTTCAGAGTTCATTTGTAGTGCTTATCAAAAAAATCAGTAACTCCATGAAAAATAGCAAGTGAAGTCATAATGCGTGGAAATTGATGGCTTGCCTTCGAATGGTGCATACAGAATGCACAAAAAGTCTGGAGTTGAAATAAGTTTAGAAAATGAAATGCCTTTGTAATAGAGGAGTTTTCGTCCGAAACCGTCATACTTCGAAAGAGATTGTCCATTTTGTACACGAAGAGCATCCAGTTTTTGTCGTAAGCCTCTCAAATCTTTAGCACATGCTATGTGGGTGAAATGGTGATACCATGCCAAATTTCAACCTTTTCAGAGTTCATTTTTAGTGCTTATCAATTTTAGGGTCATTTAGCGCAAAAAAATCAGTAACTGCCTGAAAAATAGCGAATGAAGTCAGAAATGGTTGAAAATTGATGGCCTGCCTTCGAATGTTGCATACTGAATGCACAAAAAGTCTGGAGTTGCAATAAGTTTGAAAAATGAAATGCCTTTGTAAAAGACAAGTTTTCGTCCAAAATCGTGATACTTCGAAAGAGATTGTCCATTTTGTAGACGAAGTGCTTCCAGTTTTTGTCGTAACCCTCTCAATTCTTTAGCACATGCTATGTAGGTGAAATGATGATACCATGCCAAATTTCAACCTTTTCGGAGTTCATTTGTAGTGCTTATCAATTTCAGGGGCATTTAGCTCAACAAAATCAGTAACTGCATGAACAATACCAAATGAAGTCAGAAAGGGTTGAAAATTGACGGTCTGGCTTCGAATGGTGCATACTGAATGCAAAAAAAGTCTGGAGTTCCAATAAGTTTAAAAAAATGAAATGCCTTTGCAACAGACGAGTTTTCGTCCTAAACCCTCATACATCGAAACAGATTTTCCATTTTGTACACGAAGTGCATCCAGCTTTTGTCGCAACCCTCTTAACTCTTCAGCACATGTTATTTGGGTGAAATGATGATACCATGCCAAATTTCAACCTTTTCAGAGTTCATTTGTAGTGCTTATAAATTTCAGGGTCATTTAGCTCAAAAAATGAGTAACTCCATGAAAAATAGCAAATGAAGTCATAAAGGGTTGAATAGTGATGTCCTGCCTTCGAATGGTGCATACTGAATGCACAAAAAGTCTGGAGTTGAAATAAGTTTAAAAATGAAATGCCTTTGTAATAGATGAGTGTTCGTCCAAAACCGTGATACTTCGAAAGAGATTGTCCATTTTGTACACGAAGTGCATCCAGTTTTTGTCGTAACCCTCTCAAATCTTTAGCACATGCTATGTGGGTGAAATGATGATACCATGCCAAATTTCAACCTTTTCAGAGTTCGTTTGTAGTGCTTATTAATTTTAGGGTCATTTAGCGCAAAAAAATCAGTAACTGCATGAAAAATAGCAAATGAAGTCAGAAATGGTTGAAAATTGATGGCCTGCCTTCGAATGGTGCATACTGAATGCACAAAAAGTCTAGAGTTGCAATAAGTTTGAAAAATGAAATGCCTTTGTAAAAGACAAGTTTTCATCCAAAACCGTGATACTTCGGAAGAGATTGTCCATTTTGTAGACGAAGTGCATCCAGTTTTTGTCGTAACCCTCTCAATTCTTTAGCACATGCTATGTAGGTGAAATGATGATACCATGCCAAATTTCAACCTTTTCGGAGTTCATTTGTAGTGCTTATCAATTTTAGGGTCATTTAGCTCAAAAAAATCAGTAACTGCATGAAAAATACCAAATGAAGTCAGAAAGGGTTGAAAATTGACGGTCTACCTTCGAATGGTGCATACTGAATGCAAAAAAAGTCTGGAGTTCAAATAAGTTTAAAAAATGAAATGCCTTTGCAACAGACGAGTTTTCGTCCTAAACCCTCATACTTCGAAACAGATTTTCCATTTTGTACACGAAGTGCATCCAGCTTTTGTCGCAACCCTCTTAACTCTTTAGCACATGTTATGTGGGTGAAATGATGACACCATGCCAAATTTCAACCTTTTCAGAGTTCATTTGTAGTGCTTATAAATTTCAGGGTCATTTAGCTCAAAAAATGAGTAACTCCATGAAAAATAGCAAATGAAGTCATAAAGGGTTGAATAGTGATTTCCTGCTTTCGAATGGTGCATACTGAATGCACAAAAAGTCTGGAGTTGAAATAAGTTTAAAAAATGAAATGCCTTTGTAATAGATGAGTCTTCGTCCAAAACCGTGATACTTCGAAAGAGATTGTCCATTTTGTACACGAAGTGCATGTAGTTTTTGTAGTAAACCTCTCAAATCTTTAGCACATGCTATGTGGGTGAAATGGTGATACCATGCCAAATTTCAACCTTTTCAGAGTTCATTTGTAGTGCTTATCAATTTTAGGGTCATTTAGCGAAAAAAAATCAGTAACTGCATGAAAAATAGCGAATGAAGTCAGAAATGGTTGAAACTTGATGGCCTGCCTTCGAATGGTGCATACTGAACGCACAAAAAGTCTGGAGTTGCAATAAGTTTGAAAAATGAAATGCCTTTGTAAAAGACAAGTTTTCGTCCAAAATCGTGATACTTCGAAAGAGATTGTCCATTTTGTAGACGAAGTGCATCCAGTTTTTGTCGTAACCCTCTCAATTCTTTAGCACATGCTATGTAGGTGAAATGATGATACCATGCCAAATTTCAACCTTTTTGGAGTTCATTTGTAGTGCTTATCAATTTCAAGGTCATTTAGCTCAAAAAAATCAGTAACTGCATGAAAAATACCAAATGAAGTCAGAAAGGGTTGAAAATTGACGGTCTGCCTTCGAATGGTGCATACTGAATGCAAAAAAAGTCTCGAGTTCAAATAAGTTTTAAAAAATGAAATATCTTTGCAACAGACGAGTTTTCGTCCTAAACCCTCATACTTCGAAACAGATTTTCCATTTTGTACACGAAGTGCATCCAACTTTTGTCGCAACCCTCTTAACTCTTTAGCACATGTTATGTGGGTGAAATGATGATACCATGCCAAATTTCAACCTTTTCAGAGTTCATTTGTAGTGCTTATCAATTTCAGGGTCATTTAGCTCAAACAATTAGTAACTCCATAAAAAATAGCAAATCAAGTCATAGAAGGTTGAAAATTGATGGCCTGCCTTCGAATAGTGCAAACTAAATGCACAAAAAGTCTAGAGTTGAAATAAGTTTAAAAAATGAAATGCCTTTGTAACAGAGGAGTTTTCGTCCGAAACCGTGATACTTCGAAAGAGATTGGCCATTTTGTACACGAAGTGCATCCAGTTTTTCTCGTAAGCCTCTCAAATCTTTAGCACATGCTATGTGGGTGAAATGATGATACCGTGCCAACTTTCAACCTTTTCATAGTCCATTTGTAATGCTTATCAATTTTAGGGTCATTTAGCGCAACAAAACCAGTAAATGCATGAAAAATAGAAAATAAACTCAGAAACGGTTGAAAATTGATGTTCTGCCTTCGAATGGTGCACACTGAACGCACAAAAAGTCTAGAGTTGAAATAACTTTAAGAACTTAAATGCCTTTGTAACAGACGAGTTTTCGTCCGAGACCGTGATACTTCGAAAGAGATTGTCCATTTTGTACACGAAGTGCATCCAGTTTTTGTCATATGCCTCTCAACTGTTTAGCACATGCTATGTGGGTGAAATGATGATAGCATGCCAAATTTCAAACTTTTCAGAGTTCATTTGTAGTGCTTATCAAAAAAATCAGTAACTCCATGAAAAATAGCAAGTGAAGTCATAATGGGTGGAAATTGATGGCTTGCCTTCGAATGGTGCATACAGAATGCACAAAAAGTCTGGAGTTGAAATAAGTTTAGAAAATGAAATGCCTTTGTAATAGAGGAGTTTTCGTCCGAAACCGTCATACTTCGAAAGAGATTGTCCATTTTGTACACGAAGAGCATCCAGTTTTTGTCGTAAGCCTCTCAAATCTTTAGCACATGCTATGTGGCTGAAATTATGATACTGTGCTAACTTTCAATCTTTTCAAAGTTATTTGTAGTGCTTATCAATTTCAGGGTCATTTAGCGCAAAAAATCAATAAATGCATGAAAAATAGAAAATAAAGTCAGAAACGGTTGAAAATTGATGGCTTGCCTTCGAATGGTGCATACAGAACACACAAAAAGTCTGGAGTTGAAATAAGTTTAAAAAATGAAATGGCTTTGTAACACGCGAGCTTTCGTGCGAAACGGTGATACTTCGAAAGATATTGTCCATTTTGTACACGAAGTGCATCCAGTTTTCGTCGTAAGCCTCTCAAATCTTTAGCACATACTATGTGGGTGAAATGTTGATACCATGCCAAATTTCAACCTTTTCAGAGTTCATTTGTAGTGCTTATCAATTTCAGGGTCATTTAGCTCAAAAAATGAGTAAATGCGTGAAAAATAGCAAATGAAGTCAGAAAGGGTTAAAAATTGATGGCCTGCCTTCGAATGGTGCAGACTGAACACACAAAAAGTCTCGAGTTGAAATAAGTTAAAAAAAATGAAAGGCCTTTGTAAGAGACGAGTTTTCGTCCGAAACTATGATACTTCGAAAGAGATTGTCCATTTTGTACACGAAGTGCATCAAGTTTTTGTTGTATCCCTCTCAACTGTTTAGCACATGCTATGTGGGTGAAATGATGATACCATGCCAAATTTCAACCTTTTCAGAGTTCATTTGTAGTGCTTATAAATTTCAGGGTCATTTAGCTCAAAAAATGAGTAACTCCATGAAAAATAGCAAATGAAGTCATAAAGGGTTGAATAGTGATGTCCTGCCTTAGAATGGTGCATACTGAATGCACAAAAAGTCTGGAGTTGAAATAAGTTTAAAAAATGAAATGCCTTTGTAATAGACGAGTTTTCGTCCGAAACCGTGATACTTCGAAAGAGATTGTCCATTTTCTACACGAAGTGCATCCAGTTTTTGTCGTAACCCTCTCAAATCTTTAGCACATGCTATGTGGGTGAAATGATGATACCATGCCAAATTTCAACCTTTTCAGAGTTCGTTTGTAGTGCTTATTAATTTTAGGGTCATTTAGCACAAAAAAATCAGTAACTGCATGAAAAATAGCGAATGAAGTCAGAAATGGTTGAAAATTGATGGCTTGCCTTCGAATGGTGCATACTGAATGCAAAAAAAGTCTAGAGTTGCAATAAGTTTGAAAAATGAAATGCCTTTGTAAAAGACAAGTTTTCGTCCAAAACCGTGATACTTCGAAAGAGATTGTCCATTTTGTAGACGAAGTGCATCCAGTTTTAGTCGTAACCCTCTCAATTCTTTAGCACATGCTATGTAGGTGAAATGATGATACCATGCCAAATTTCAACCTTTTCGGAGTTCATTTGTAGTGCTTATCAATTTCAGGGTCATTTAGCTCAAAAAAATCAATAACTGAATGAAAAATACCAAATGAAGTCAGAAAGGGTTGAAAATTGACGGTCTACCTTCGAATGGTGCATACTGAATGCAAAAAAAGTCTGGAGTTCAAATAAGTTTAAAAAAATGAAATGCCTTTGCAACAGACGAGTTTTCGTCCTAAACCCTCATACTTCGAAACAGATTTTCCATTTTGTACCCGAAGTGCATCCAGCTTTTGTCGCAACCCTCTTAACTCTTTAGCACATGTTATGTGGGTGAAATGATGACACCATGCCAAATTTCAACCTTTTCAGAGTTCATTTGTAGTGCTTATAAATTTCAGGGTCATTTAGCTCAAAAAATGAGTAACTCCATGAAAAATAGCAAATGAAGTCATAAAGGGTTGAATAGTGATGTCCTGCTTTCGAATGGTGCATACTGAATGCACAAAAAGTCTGGAGTTGAAATAAGTTTAAAAAATGAAATGCCTTTGTAATAGATGGGTGTTCGTCCAAAACCGTGATACTTCGAAAGAGATTGTCCATTTTGTACACGAAGTGCATGTAGTTTTTGTAGTAACCCTCTCAAATCTTTAGCACATGCTATGTGGGTGAAATGGTGATACCATGCCAAATTTCAACCTTTTCAGAGTTCATTTGTAGTGCTTATCAATTTTAGGGTCATTTAGCGCAAAAAAATCAGTAACTGCATGAAAAATAGCGAATGAAGTCAGAAATGGTTGAAAATTGATGGCTTGCCTTCGAATGGTGCATACTGAATGCACAAAAAGTCTAGAGTTGCAATAAGTTTGAAAAATGAAATGCCTTTGTAAAAGACAAGTTTTCGTCAAAAACCGTGATACTTCGAAAGAGATTGTCCATTTTGTAGACGAAGTGCATGTAGTTTTTGTAGTAACCCTGTAAAATCTTTAGCACATGCTATGTGGGTGAAATGATGATACCATGCCAAATTTCAACCTTTTTAGAGTTCATTTGTAGTGCTTATAAATTTCAGGGTCATTTAGCTCAAAAAATGAGTAACTCCATGAAAAATAGCAAATGAAGTCATAAAGGGTTGAATAGTGATGTCCTGCCTTAGAATGGTGCATACTGAATGCACAAAAAGTCTGGAGTTGAAATAAGTTTAAAAAATGAAATGCCTTTGTAATAGACGAGTTTTCGTCCGAAACCGTGATACTTCGAAAGAGATTGTCCATTTTGTACACGAAGTGCATCCAGTTTTTGTCGTAACCCTCTCAAATCTTTAGCACATGCTATGTGGGTGAAATGATGATACCATGCCAAATTTCAACCTTTTCAGAGTTCGTTTGTAGTGCTTATTAATTTTAGGGTCATTTAGCGCAAAAAAATCAGTAACTGCATGAAAAATAGCGAATGAAGTCAGAAATGGTTGAAAATTGATGGCTTGCCTTCGAATGGTGCATACTGAATGCACAAAAAGTCTAGAGTTGCAATAAGTTTGAAAAATGAAATGCCTTTGTAAAAGACAAGTTTTCGTCCAAAACCGTGATACTTCGAAAGAGATTGTCCATTTTGTAGACGAAGTGCATCCAGTTTTTGTCGTAACCCTCTCAATTCTTTAGCACATGCTATGTAGGTGAAATGATGATACCATGCCAAATTTCAACCTTTTCGGAGTTCATTTGTAGTGCTTATCAATTTCAGGGTCATTTAGCTCAAAAAAATCAGTAACTGCATGAAAAATACCAAATGAAGTCAGAAAGGGTTGAAAATTGACGGTCTACCTTCGAATGGTGCATACTGAATGCAAAAAAAGTCTGGAGTTCAAATAAGTTTAAAAAAATGAAATGCCTTTGCAACAAACGAGTTTTCGTCCTAAACCCTCATACTTCGAAACAGATTTTCCATTTTGTACACGAAGTGCATCCAGCTTTTGTCGCAACCCTCTTAACTCTTTAGCACATGTTATGTGGGTGAAATGATGACACCATGCCAAATTTCAACCTTTTCAGAGTTCATTTGTAGTGCTTATAAATTTCAGGGTCATTTAGCTCAAAAAATGAGTAACTCCATGAAAAATAGCAAATGAAGTCATAAAGGGTTGAATAGTGATGTCCTGCTTTCGAATGGTGCATACTGAATGCACAAAAAGTCTGGAGTTGAAATAAGTTTAAAAAATGAAATGCCTTTGTAATAGATGAGTGTTCGTCCAAAACCGTGATACTTTGAAAGAGATTGTCCACTTTGTACACGAAGTGCATGTAGTTTTTGTAGTAACCCTCTCAAATCTTTAGCACATGCTATGTGGGTGAAATGCTGATACCATGCCAAATTTCAACCTTTTCAGAGTTCATTTGTAGTGCTTATCAATTTTAGGGTCATTTAGCGCAAAAAAATCAGTAACTGCATGAAAAATAGCGAATGAAGTCAGAAATGGTTGAAAATTGATGGCCTGCCTTCGAATGGTGCATACTGAACGCACAAAAAGTCTGGAGTTGCAATAAGTTTGAAAGATGAAATGCCTTTGTAAAAGACAAGTTTTCGTCCAAAATCGTGATACTTCGAAAGAGATTGTCCATTTTGTAGACGAAGTGCATCCAGTTTTTGTCGTAACTCTCTCAATTCTTTAGCACATGCTATGTAGGTGAAATGATGATACCATGCCAAATTTCAACCTTTTCGGAGTTCATTTGTAGTGCTTATCAATTTCAGGGTCATTTAGCTCAAAAAAATCAGTAACTGCATGAAAAATACCAAATGAAGTCAGAAAGGGTTGAAAATTGACGGTCTGCCTTCGAATGGTGCATACTGAATGCAAAAAAAGTCTGGAGTTCAAATAAGTTTTAAAAAATGAAATGCCTTTGCAACAGACGAGTTTTCGTCCTAAACCCTCATACTTCGAAACAGATTTTCCATTTTGTACACGAAGTGCATCCAACTTTTGTCGCAACCCTCTTAACTCTTTAGCACATGTTATGTGGGTGAAATGATGATACCATGCCAAATTTCAACCTTTTCAGAGTTCATTTGTAGTGCTTATCAATTTCAGGGTCATTTAGCTCAAACAATTAGTAACTCCATGAAAAATAGCAAATGAAGTCATAGAAGGTTTAAAATTGATGGCCTGCCTTCGAATAGTGCAAAATGAATGCACAAAAAGTCTAGAGTTGAAATAAGTTTAAAAAATGAAATGCCTTTGTAACAGAGGAGTTTTCGTCCGAAACCTTGATACTTCGAAAGAGATTGTCCATTTCATACACGAAGTGCATCTAGTTTTTCTCGTAAGCCTCTCAAATCTTTAGCACATGCTAGGTGGGTGAAATGATGATACCGTGCCAACTTTCAACCTTTTTAGAGTTGATTTGTAATGCTTATCAATTTTAGGGTCATTTAGCGCAACAAAACCAGTAAATGCATGAAAAATAGAAAATAAACTCAGAAACGGTTGAAAATTGATGGCCTGCCTTCGAATGGTGCATACTGAACGCACAAAAAGTCTAGAGTTGAAATAACTTTAAGAACTTAAATGCCTTTGTAACAGACGAGTTTTCGTCCCAAACCGTGATACTTCGAAAGAGATTGTCCATTTTTGTACACGAAGTGCATCCAGTTTTTGTCATATGCCGCTCAACTGTTTAGCACATGCTATGTGGGTGAAATGATGATAGCATGCCAAATTTCAAACTTTTCAGAGTTCATTTGTAGTGCTTATCAAAAAAATTAGAAACTCCATGAAAAATAGCAAGTGAAGTCATAATGGGTTGAAAATTGATGGCCTGCCTTCGAATCGTGCATACAGAATGCACAAAAAGTCTGGAGTTGAAATAAGTTTAGAAAATGAAATGCCTTTGTAATAGAGGAGTTTTCGTCCGAAACCGTGATACTTCGAAAGAGATTGTCCATTTTGTACACGAAGAGCATCCAGTTTTTGTCGTAAGCCTCTCAAATCTTTAGCACATGCTATGTGGCTGAAATTATGATATTGTGCCAACTTTCAACCTTTTCAAAGTTATTTGTAGTGCTTATCTATTTCAGGGTCATTTAGCGCAAAAAATCAGTAAATGCATGAAAAATAGAAAATAAAGTCAGGAACGGTTGAAAATTGATGGCCTACCTTCGAATGGTGCATACAGAACACACAAAAAGTCTGGAGTTGAAATAAGTTTAAAAAATGAAATGCCTTTGTAACAGACGAGCTTTCGTGCGAAACCGTGATACTTCGAAAGATATAGTTTATTTTGTACACGAAGTCATCCAGTTTTCGTCGTAAGCCTCTCAAATCTTTAGCACATACTATGTGGGTGAAATGTTGATACCATGCCAAATTTCAACCTTTTCAGAGTTCATTTGTAGTGCTGATCAATTTCAGGGTCATTTAGCTCAAAAAATGAGTAAATGCGTGAAAAATAGCAAATGAAGTCAGAAAGGGTTAAAAATTGATGGCATGCCTTCGAATGGTGCAGACTAAACACACAAAAAGTCTCGAGTTGAAATAAGTTAAAAAAATGAAAGGCCTTTGTAAGAGACGAGTTTTCGTCCGAAACTGTGATACTTCGAAAGAGATTGTCCATTTTGTACACGAAGTGCATCCAGTTTTTGTTGTATCCCTCTCAAGTGTTTAGCACATGCTATGTGGGTGAAATTATGATACCATGCCAAATTTCAACCTTTTCAGAGTTCATTTGTAGTGCTTATAAATTTCAGGGTCATTTAGCTCAAAAAATGAGTAACTCCATGAAAAATAGCAAATGAAGTCATAAAGAGTTCAATAGTGATGTCCTGCCTTCGAATGGTGCATACTGAAAGGACAAAAAGTCTGGAGTTGAAATAAGTTTAAAAAATGAAATGCCTTTGTAATAGATGAGTGTTCGTCCAAAACCGTGATACTTCGAAAGAGATTGTCCATTTTGTACACGAAGTGCATCCAGTTTTTGTCGTAACCCTCTCAAATCTTTAGCAAATTCTATGTGGGTGAAATGGTGATACCTTGCCAAATTTCAACCTTTTCAGAGTTCATTTGTAGTGCTTATCAATTTTAGGGTCATTTAGCGCAAAAAAATCAGTAACTGCATGAAAAATAGCGAATGAAGTCAGAAATGGTTGAAAATTGATGGCCTGCCTTCGAATGGTGCATACTTAATGCACAAAAAGTCTAGAGTTGAAATAAGTTTAAAAAATGAAATGCCTTTGTAACAGACGAGTTTTCGTCCGAAACCGTGATACTTCGAAAGAGATTGTCCATTTTGTAGACGAAGTGCATCCAGTTTTTGTCGTAACCCTCTCAAATATTTAGCACATGCTATGTGGGTGAAATCATGATACCACGCCAAATTTCAACCTTTTCATAGTTCATTTGTAGTGCTTATCAATTTCAGGGTCATTTAGCTCAAAAAATCAGTAAATGCATGAAAAATAGCAAATGAAGTGAGAAAAGGTTACGAATTGATGGCATGCCTTCGAATGGTGCATACTAAACACACAAATAGTCTCGAGTTGAAATAAGTTTTCAAAAAGGAAATGCCATTGTAACAGACGAGTTTTCGTTCGAAACCGTGATACTTCGAAAGAGACTGTCCATTCTATACATGAAGTGCATCCAGTTTTTGTCGTATCCCTCTGAACTGTTTAGCACATGCCATGTGGGTGAAATGATGATACCATGCCAAATTTCAACCTTTTCAGAGTTCATTTGTAGTGCTTATCAATTTCAGGGTCATTTAGCTAAAACAATTAGTAACTCCATGAAAAATAGCAAATGAAGTCATAGAAGGTTGAAAATTGATGGCCTGCCTTCGAATAGTGCAAACTGAATGCGCAAAAAGTCTGGAGTTGAAACAAGTTTAAACACTGAAATGCCTTTGTAACAGACGAGTTTTCGTCCAAAACCGTGATACTTAGAAAGAGATTGTCAATTTTGTACAAGAAGTACATCCAGTTTTTGTCGTAACCCTCTCAAATCTTTAGCAAATGCCATGTGGGTGAAATGATGATACCATACCAAATTTCAACCTTTTCAGAGTTCATTTTGAGTGCTTATCAATTTCAGGGTCATTTAGCTCAAAAAAAACCAGTAACTGCATGAAAAATAGCAAGTGAAGTCACAAAGGGTTGAAAATCTATGGCCTGCCTTCTAATGGTGGATACTGAATGCACAAAAAGTCTGGAGTTCAAATAAGTTTAAAAAATGAAATGCCTTTGTAAGAGACGAGTTTTCGTTCGAAAAAGTGATACTTCGAAAGAGATTGTCGATTTTGTACACGAAGTGCATCCAGTTTTTGTCGTATCGCTCTCAACTGTTTAGCACATGCTATGTGGGTGAAATGATGATACCATGCCAAATTTCAACCTTTTCAGAGTTCATTTGTAGTGCATATCAATTTCAGGGTCATTTAGCTCAAAAAACTGAGTAACTGCATGAAAAATAGCCAATGAAGTCAGAAAGGGTTGAAAATTGATGGTCTGCCTTCGAATGGTGCATACTGAACGCACAAAAAGTCTGGAGTTCAAATCAGTTTTAAAAAATGAAATGCCTTCGTAACAGACGAGTTTTCGCCCGAAACCCTGATACTTCGAAAGAGATTTTCCATTTTGTACACGAAGTGCATCCAGTTTTTGCCGTAACGCTCTTAACTCTTTCGCACATGCTATGTGGGTGAAATGATGATACCATGCCAAAATTCAAACTTTTAAGACTTCATTTGTAGTGCTTATCAATTTCAGGGTCATTTAGCTCAGAAAAACAGCAACTCCATGAGAAATAGCAAGTGAAGTCATAAAGGGTTGAAAATTGATGGCTTGCCTTCGAATGGTGCATACTGAATGCACAAAAAGTCTGGAGTTGAAATAAGTTTAAAAAATGAAATGCCTTTGTAACAGACGGGTTTTCGTCCGAAGCTGTGATACTTCCAAAGAGATTGTCCATTTTGTACACGAAGTGCATCCTGTTTTTGTCGTAACCCTCTCAAATCTTTAGCACATGCTTTTTGGGTGAAATGGTGATACCATGCCAAATTTCAACCTTTTCAGAGTTCATTTGTAGTGCTTATCAATTTCAGGGTCATTTAGCTCAAAAAATGAGTAAATGCATGAAAAATAGCGAATGAAGTCAGAGAAGGTTAAAAATTGATGGCATGCCTTCGAATGGTGCATACTAAACACACAAATAGTCTCGAGTTGAAATAAGTTCTAAAAAATGAAATGCCTTTGTAACACACGAGTTTTTGTTCGAAACCGTGATAATTCGAAAGAGATTGTCCATTTTGTACACGAAGTGCATCCAGTTTTTGTCGTATCGCTCTCAACTGTTTAGCACATGCTATGTGGGTGAAATGATGATACCATGCCAAATTTCAACCTTTTCAGAGTTCATTTGTACTGCATATCAATTTCAGGGTCATTTAGCTCAAAAAACTGAGTAACTGCATGAAAAATAGCCAATGAAGTCAGAAAGGGTTGAAAATTGATGGTCTGCCTTCGAATGGTGCATACTGAACGCACAAAAAGTCTGGAGTTCAAATCAGTTTTAAAAAATGAAATGCCTTCGTAACAGACGAGTTTTCGCCCGAAACCCTGATACTTCGAAAGAGATTTTCCATTTTGTACACGAAGTGCATCCAGTTTTTGTCGTAACGCTCTTAACTCTTTCGCACATGCTATGTGGGTGAAATGATGATACCATGCCAAAATTCAAACTTTTAAGACTTCATTTGTAGTGCTTATCAATTTCAGGGTCATTTAGCTCAAAAAAACAGCAACTCCATGAGAAATAGCAAGTGAAGTCATAAAGGGTTGAAAATTGATGGCTTGCCTTCGAATGGTGCATACTGAATGCACAAAAAGTCTGGAGTTGAAATAAGTTTAAAAAATGAAATGCCTTTGTAACAGACGAGTTTTCGTCCGGAGCTGTGATACTTCGAAAGAGATTGTCCATTTTGTACACGAAGTGCATCCTGTTTTTGTCGTAACCCTCTCAAATCCTTAGCACATGCTTTTTGGGTGAAATGGTGATACCATGCCAAATTTCAACCTTTTCAGAGTTCATTTGTAGTGCTTATCAATTTCAGGGTCATTTAGCTCAAAAAATGAGTAAATGCATGAAAAATAGCAAATGAAGTCAGAGAAGGTTAAAAATTGATGGCATGCCTTCGAATGGTGCATACTAAACACACAAATAGTATCGAGTTGAAATAAGTTTTAAAAAATGAAATGCCTTTGTAACACACGAGTTTTTGTTAGAAACCGTGATAATTCGAAAGAGATTGTCCATTTTGTACACGAGGTGCATCCAGTTTTTGTCGTATCCCTCTCAACTGTTTAGCACATGCTATGTGGGTGAAATGATGATACCATGCCAAATTTCAACCTTTTCGGAGTTCATTTGTAGTGCTTATCAATTTCAGGGTCATTTAGCTCAAAAAATCAGTAAATGCATGAAAAATAGCAAATGAAGTCATGAAGGGTTGAAAATTGATGGTCTTCCTTCGAATGGTGGATACTGAATGCACAAAAAGTCTGGAGTTGAAATAAGTTTTGAAAAATGAAATGCCTTTGTAACAGACGAGTGTTCGTTCGAAACCGTGATACTTCGAAAGAGATTGTCGATTTTTTACACGAAGTGCATCCAGTTTTTTTCGTATCGCTCTCAACTGTTTAGCACATGCTATGTGGGTGAAATGATGATACCATGCCAAATTTCAACCTTTTCAGAGTTCATTTGTAGTGCATATCAATTTCAGGATCATTTAGCTCAAAAAAATCAGTAACTGCATGAAAAATAGCCAATGAAGTCAGAAAGGGTTGAAAATTGATGGTCTGCCTTCGAATGGTGCATACTGAACGCACAAAAAGTCTGGAGTTCAAATAAGTTTTAAAAAATGAAATGCCTTCGTAACAGACGAGTTTTCGCCCGAAACCCTCATACTTCGAAAGAGATTTTTCATTTTGTACACGAAGTGCATCCAGTTTTTGTCGTAACGCTCTTAACTCTTTCGCACATGCTATGTGGGTGAAATGATGATACCATGCCAAATTTCAAACTTTTAAGACTTCATTTGTAGTGCTTATCAATTTCAGGGTCATTTAGCTCAAAAAAACAGTAACTCCATGAGAAATAGCAAGTGAAGTCATAAAGGGTTGAAAATTGATGGCTTGCCTTCGAATGGTGCATACTAAATGCACAAAAAGTCTAGAGTTGAAATAAGTTTAAAAAATGAAATGCCTTTGTAACAGACGAGTTTTCGTCCGAAGCAGTGATACTTCGAAAGAGATTGTCCATTTTGTACACGAAGTGCATCCAGTTTTTGTCGTAACCCTCTCAAATCTTTAGCACATGCTTTTTGGGTGAAATTGTGATACCATGCCAAATTTCAACCTTTTGAGAGTTCATTTGTAGTGCTTATCAATTTCAGGGTCATTTAGCTCAAAAAATCAGTAAATGCATGAAAAATAGCAAATGAAGTCAGAAACGGTAAAAAATTGATGGCATGCCTTCGAATGGTGCATACTAAACACACAAATAGTCTCGAGTTGAAATAAGTTTTAAAAAATGAAATGCCTTTGTAACACACGAGTTTTCGTTCGAAACCATGATAATTCGAAAGAGATTGTCCATTTTGTACACGAGGTGCATCCAGTTTTTGTCGTATCCCTCTCAACTGTTTAGCACATGCTATGTGGGTGAAATGATGATACCATGCCAAATTTCAACCTTTTCGGAGTTCATTTGTAGTGCTTATCAATTTCAGGGTCATTTCGCTCAAAAAATCAGTAAATGCATGAAAAATAGCAAATGAAGTCATGAAGGGTTGAAAATTGATGGTCTACCTTCGAATGGTGGATACTGAATGCCTTTGTAACAGACGAGTTTTCGCCCGAAATCCTCAAACTTCGAAAGAGATTTTCCATTTTGTACATGAAGTGCATCCAGTTTTTGTGGTAACGCTCTTAACTCTTTAGAACATGCTATGTGGGTGAAATGATGATACCATGCCAAATTTCAACCTTTTCAGACTTCATTTGTAGTGCTTATCAATTTTAGGGTCATATAGCTCAAAAAATCAGTAAATGCATGAAAAATATCGAATGAAGTGAGAAAAGGTTAAAAGTTGATGGCATGCCTTCGAATGGTGCATACTAAATAGACGAAAGGTCTCGTGTTGAAATAAGTTTTAAAAAATGAAATGCCTTTGTAACAGACGAGTTTATGTTCGAAACCGTGATACTTCGAAAGAGATTGTCCATTTTGTACACGAAGTGCATCCAGTTTTTGTCGTAACCCTCTCAAATCTATAGCACATTCTATGTGGGTGAAATGATGATACCATGCGAAATTTCAACCTTTTCAGAGTTCATTTTTAGTGCTTATCAATTTCAGGGTCATTTAGCTCAAAAAAATCAGTAACTGCATGAAAAATAGCAAGTGAAGTCAAAAAGGGTTGAAAATTGATGGCTTGCCTTCTAATGGTGCATACTGAATGGACAAAAAGTGTGGAGTTCAAATAAGTTTAAAAAAATGAAATGACTTTCTAACAGACGAGTTTTCGTTCGAAACCGTGATACTTCGAAAGAGATTGTCCATTTTGTACACGAAGTGCATCGAGTTTTTGTCGTCTCCCTCTAAACTGTTGAGCACATGCTATGTGGGTGAAATGATGATACCATGCCAAATTTCAACCTTTTCAGAGTTGATTTGTAGTGCTTATCAATTTGAGGGTCATTTAGCTCAAAAAAATCAGTAACTGCATGAAAAATAGGAAATGAAGTCAGTAAGGGTTGAAAATTGATGGTCTGCCTTCGAATGGTGCATACTGAATGCACAAAAAGTCTGGAGTTCAAATAAGTTTTCAAAAATGAAATGCCTTTGTAACACACGAGTTTTCGCCCGAATCCCTGATACTTCGAAAGAGATTTTCCATTTTGTACACGAAGTGCATCTAGTTTTTGTCATAACGCTCTTAACTCTCTAGCACAGGCTATGAGGGTGAAATGATGATACCCTGCCAAATTTCAAACTGTTAAGAGTTCATTTGTAGTCTTATCAATTTCAGGGTCATTTAGCTCAAAAAAATCAGTAACTCCATGAGAAATAGCAAATGAAGTCATAAAGGGTTGAAAATTGATGGCCTGCCTTCGAATGGTGCATACTGAATGCACAAAAAGTCTGGAGTTGAAATAAGTTTGAAAAATGAAATGCCTTTGTAACAGACGAGTTTTCGTCCGAAACTATGATACTTCGAAAGAGATTGTCCATTTTGTACACGAAGTGCATCCAGTTTTTGTTGTAACCCTCTCAAATCTTTAGCACATGCTATGTGGGCGAAATGATGATACCATGCCAAATTTCAACCTTTTCAGAGTTCATTTGTAGTGCTTATCAATTTCAGGGTCATTTAGCTCAAAAAATCAGTAAATGCATGAAAAATAGCAAATGAAGTGAGAAAAGGATAAAAATTGATGGCATGCCTTCGAATGGTGCATACTAAACACACAAATAGTCTCGAGTTCAAATAAGTTTTAAAAAATGAAATGCCTTTGTAACACACGAGTTTTCGTTCGAAACCGTGATAATTCGAAAGAGATTGTCCATTTTGTACAAGAGGTGCATCCAGTTTTTGTCGTATCCCTCTCAACTGTTTAGCACATGCTATGTGGGTGAAATGATGATACCATGCCAAATTTCAACCTTTTCGGAGTTCATTTGTAGTGCTTATGAATTTTAGGGTCATTTAGCTCAAAAAATCAGTAAATGCATGAAAAATAGCAAATGAAGTCATGAAGGGTTGAAAATTGATGGTCTGCCTTCGAATGGTGGATACTGAATGCACAAAAAGTCTGGAGTTTAAATAAGTTTTGAAAAATGAAATGCCTTTGTAACAGACGAGTTTTCGCCCGAAATCCTGATACTTCGAAAGAGATTTTCCATTTTGTACACGAAGTGCATCCAGTTTGTGTGGTAACGCTCTTAACTCTTTAGAACATGCTATGTGGGTGAAATGATGATACCATGCCAAATTTCAACCTTTTCAGACTTCATTTGTAGTGCTTATCAATTTTAGGGTCATATAGCTCAAAAAATCAGTAAATGCATGAAAAATATCGAATGAAGTGAGAAAAGGTTAAAAGTTGATGGCATGCCTTCGAATGGTGCATACTAAACAGACGAAAGGTCTCGTGTTGAAATAAGTTTTAGAAAATGAAATGCCTTTGTAACAGACGAGTTTATGTTCGAAACCGTGATACTTCGAAAGAGATTGTCCATTTTGTACACGAAGTGCATCAAGTTTTTGTCGTAACCCTCTCAAATCTTTAGCACATCCTATGTGGGTGAAATGATGATACCATGCGAAATTTCAACCTTTTCAGAGTTCATTTTTAGTGCTTATCAATTTCAGGGTCATTTAGCTCAAAAAAATCAGTAACTGCATGAAAAATAGCAAGTGAAGTCAAAAAGGGTTGAAAATTGATGGCTTGCCTTCTAATGGTGCATACAGAATGGACAAAAAGTGTGGAGTTCAAATAAGTTTAAAAAAATGAAATGACTTTGTAACTGACGAGTTTTCGTTCGAAACCGTGATACTTCGAAAGAGATTGTCCATTTTGTACACGAAGTGCATCCAGTTTTTGTCGTATCCCTCTGAACTGTTCAGCACATGCTATGTGGGTGAAATGATGATACCATGCCAAATTTCAACCTTTTCAGAGTTGATTTGTAGTGCTTATCAATTTCAGGGTCATTTTGCTCAAAAAAATCAGTAACTGCATGAAAAATAGGAAATGAAGTCAGTAAGGGTTGAAAATTGATGGTCTGCCTTCGAATGGTGCATACTGAATGCACAAAAAGTCTGGAGTTCAAATAAGTTTTCAAAAATGAAATGCCTTTCTAACACACGAGTTTTCGCCCGAATCCCTGATACTTCGAAAGAGATTTTCCGTTTTGTACACGAAGTGCATCCAGTTTTTGTCATAACGCTCTTAACTCTTTAGCACATGCTATGTGGGTGAAATGATGATACCCTGCCAAATTTCAAACTTTTAAGAGTTCATTTGTAGTCTTATCAATTTCAGGGTCATTTAGCTCAAAAAAATCAGTAACTCCATAAGAAATAGCAAATGAAGTCATAAAGGGTTGAAAATTGATGGCCAGCCTTCGAATGTTGCATACTGAATGCACAAAAAGTCTGGAGTTGAAATAAGTTTGAAAAATGAAATGCCTTTGTAACAGACGAGTTTTCGTCCGAAACTATGATACTTCGAAAGAGATTGTCCACTTTGTACACGAAGTGCATCCAGTTTTTGTTGTAACCCTCTCAAATCTTTAGCACATGCTATGCGGGTGAAATGATGATACCATGCCAAATTTCAACCTTTTCAGAGTTCATTTTTAGTGCTTATCAATTTCAGGGACATTTAGCTCAAAAAATCAGTAAATGCATGAAAAATAGCAAAGGAAGTGAGAAAGGGTTGAGAGTTGATGGCCTGCCTTTGAATGGTGCATAATGAATGCACAAATATTCTGGAGTTGAAATAAGTTTAGAAAAAGAAATACCTTAGTAACAGACGAGTTTACGTCCGAAACTCTCATACTTCGAAATAGATAGTCCATTTGGTACACGAAGTGCATCGAGTTTTTGCCGTAACCCTCTCAACATTTTAGCACATGCTGTGTGGGTTTAATGATGATACCGTGCCAACTTTCCCCCTTTTCAGCGTTCATTTGTAGTGCTTAATAATTTTAGGGACATTTAGCTCAAAAAAATCAGTAAATGCATGAAAAATAGCAAATAAAGTCAGAAAGGGTTGAAAATTGATGGTCTGCCTTCGAATGGTGCATACTGAATGCACAAAAAGTCTGGAGTTCAAATAAGTTTAAAAAATTGAAATGCCTTTGTAACAGACGAGTTTTCGCCCAAAACCCTGATACTCCGAAAGAGATTTTCCATTTTGTACACGAAGTGCATCCAGTTTTTGTTGTAACGCTCTTAATTGTATAGCACATGCTATGTGGGTGAAATGATGATACCGTGCCAAATTTCAAACTTTTAAGAGTTCATTCGTAGTGCTTATCAATTTCAGGGTCATTTAGCTCAAAATATGAGTAACTCCATGAAAAATAGAAAATGAGGTCATAAATGGTTGAAAACTGATGGCCTGCCTTCGAATGGTGCATACTGAATGCACAAAAAGTCTGGAGTTGAAATAAGTTTAAAAAATGAAATGTCTTTGTAACAGACGAGTTTTCGTCCGAAACTGTGATACTTAGAAAGAGATTGTCCATTTTGTACACGAAGTGCATCCAGTTTTTGTCGTAACCCTCTCAAATCTTAAGCACATGCTATGTAGCTGAAATGATGATACCATGCCAAATTTTAACATTTTCAGAGTTCATTTTTAGTGCTTATCAATTTCAGGGTCATTTAGCTCAAAAAATCACTAGCTGCATGAAAAATAGCACGTGAAGTCAGAAAGGGTTGATAATTCATGGGCTACCTTCTAATGGTCCATACTGAATGGACAAAAAGTCTGGAGTTCAAATAAGTTTGAAGAAATGAAATGCCTTTGTAAGAGACGAGTTTTCGTTCGAAACCGTGATACGTCGAAACAGATTGTCCATTTTGTACACGAAGTGCATCTAGTTTTTGTCGTATCCCAATCAACTGCTCAGCACATGCTATGTGGGTGAAATAATGATACCATGCCAAATTTCAACCTTTTAGAGTTCATTTGTAGTGCTTATCAATTTCAGGGTCATTTAGCTCAAAAAATCAGTAACTGCATGAAAAATAGGAAATGAAGTCAGAAAGGGTTGAAAATTGATGGTCTGCCTTCGACTGGTGCATACTGAATGCACAAAAAGTCTGGAGTTCAAATAAGTTTTCAAAAATGAAATGCCTTTGTAACAGACGAGTTTTTGCCCGAATCCCTGATACATCGAAAAAGATTTTCCATTGTGTACACGAAGTGCATCCAGTTTTTGTCATAATGCTCTTAACTCTTTAGCACATGCTATGTGGGTGAAATGATGATACCATGCCAAATTTCAAACTTTTAAGAGTTCATTTGTAGTGCTTATCAATTTCAGGGTCATTTAGCTCAAAAAAACCAGTAACTCCATGAGAAATACCAAGTGAAGTCATAAAGGGTTGAAAATTGATGGCCTGCCTTCGAATGGTGCATACTGAATGCACAAAAAGTCTGGAGTTGAAATAAGTTTAAAAAATGAAATGCCTTTGTAAAAGACGAGTTTTCGTCCGAAACTATGATACTCCGAAAGAGATTGTCCATTTTGTACACGAAGTGCATCCAGTTTTTATCGTAACCCTCTCAAATCTTTAGCACATGCTATGTGGGTGAAATGATGATACCATGCCAAATTTCGACCTTTTCAGAGTTCATTTGTAGTGCTTATCAATTTCAGGGTCATTTAGGTCAAAAAAATCAGTAACTGCATGAAAAATAGCAAATGAAGTGAGAAAGGGTTGAAAATTGATTGCCTGCCTTTGAATGGTGCATACTCAACGCACAAAAATTCTGGAGTTGAAATAAGTTAATAACAAGAAATACCTTAGTAACACACGAGTTTACGTCCGAAACTCTGATACTTGGAAAGAGATTTTCCATTTTGTACACGAAGTGCATCCAGTTTTTGTCATAATGCTCTTAACTCTTTAGCACATGCTATCTGGGTGAAATGATGATACCCTGCCAAATTTCAAACTTTTAAGAGTTCATTTGTAGTGCTTACCAATTTCACTGTCATTTAGCTCAAAAAAATCAGTAACTCCATGAGAAATAGCAAATGAAGTCATAAAGGGTTGAAAATTGATGGCCTGCCTTCGAATGGTGCATACTGAATGCACAAAAAGTCTGGAGTTGAAATAAGTTTGAAAAATGAAATGCCTTTGTAACAGACGAGTTTTCGTCCGAAACTGTGATACTTGGAAAGAGATTGTCCATTTTGTACGCGAAGTGCATCGAGTTTTTGCCGTAACCCTCTCAACATTTTAGCACATGCTGTGTGGGTGAAATGATGATACCGTGCCAACTTTCCCCCTTTTCAGTGTTCATTTGTAGTGCTTATTAATTTTAGGGTCATTTAGCTCAAAAAATTAGTAAATGCATGAAAAATAGCAAATGAAGTTATACAAGGTTGAAAATTGATGGTCTGCCTTCGAATGGTGCAAACTAAATGCGCAAAAAGTCTGGAGTTGAAATAAGTTTAAAAAATGAAATGCCTTTGTAACAGACGAGTTTTCGTTCGAAACCCTGATACTTCGAAAGAGATTGTCCATTTTGTACACGAAGTGCATCCATTTTTTGTCGTATCCCTCTCAACTGTTCAGCGCATGCTATGTGGGTGAAATGATGATACCATGCCAAATTTCAACCTTTCAGAGTTCATTTTTAGTGCTTATCAATTTAAGGGTCATTTAGCTCTAAAAAATCAGTAACTCCACGAGAAATAGCAAGTGAAGTCATAAAGGGTTGAAAATTGATGGCGTGCCTTCGTATGGTGCATACTCAATACATAACAAGTCTTTGTAACAGACGAGTTTTCGTCCGAAACCAAAATACTTCGAAAGAGATTGTCCATTTTGTACACGAAGTGCATCCAGTTTTTCTCATAACCCTCTCAAATCTTTAGCACATGTTATGTAAGTGAAATGATGATACCATGCCAAATTTCAACCTTTTCAGAGTTCATTTGTAGTGCTTATCAATTTCAGGGTCATTTAGGTCAAAAAAAATCAGTAACTGCATGAAAAATAGCAAATGAAGTGAGAAAGGGTTGAAAATTGATGGCCTGCCTTTGAATGGTGCATACTGAACGCACAAAAATTCTAGAGTTGAAATAAGTTTAAAAAAAGAAATACCTTAGTAACAGACTAGTTTACGTCCGAAACTCTCATACTTCGAAAGAGATAGTCCATTTTGTACACGAAGTGCATCGAGTTTTTGCCGTAACCCTCTCAACATTTCAGCACATGCTGTGTGGGTGAAATGATTATACCGTGCAAACTTTCCCCCTTTTCAGCGTTCATTTGTAGTGCCTATTAATTTTAGGGTCATTTAGCTTAAACAATTAGTAAATGCATGAAAAATAGCAAATGAAGTCATACAAGGTTGAAAATTGATGGTTTACCTTCGAATGGTGCAAACTAAATGCGCAAAAAGTCTGGAGTTGAAATAAGTTTAAAAAATGAAATGCCTTTGTAACAGACGAGTTTTCGTTCGAAACCCTGATACTTCAAAAGAGATTGTCCATTTTGTACACGAAGTGCATCCAGTTTTTGTCGTATCCCTCTCAACTGCTCAGCACACGCTATGTGGGTGAAATGATGATACCATGCCAAATTCCAACCTTTCAGAGTTCATTTGTAGTGCTTATCAATTTTAGGGTCATTTAGCTCAAAAAAATCAGTAACTGCATGAAAAATAAGAAATGAAGTCAGAAAGGGTAGAAAATTAATGGTCTGCTTTCGAATGGTGCATACTGAATGCACAAAAAGTCTGGAGTTCAAATAAGTTTAAAAAAATGTAATGCCTTTGTAACAGATGAGTTTTCGCCCGAATCCCTGATACTTCGAAAGAGATTTTCCATTTTGTACACGAAGTGCATCCAGTTTTTGTCACAACGCTCTTAACTCTTTAGCAAATGCTATGTGGGTGAAATGATGATACGATGCCAAATTTCAAACTTTTAAGAGTTCATTTGTAGTGCTTATCAATTTCAGGGTCATTTAGCTCAAAAAAATCAGTAACTCCACGAGAAATGGCAAGTGAAGTCATAAAGGGTTGAAAATTGATGGCTTGCCTTTGAATGGTGCATAATGAATGCACAACAAGTCTGGAGTTGTAAAAGACGAGTTTTCGTCCGAAACAGTGATACTTCGAAAGAGATTGTCCATTTTGTACACGAAGTGCATCCAATTTTTCTCATAACCCTCTCAAATCATTAGCACATGCTATGTGGGTGAAATGATGATACCATGCCAAATTTCAACCTTTTCAGAGTTCATTTGTAGTGCTTATCAATTTCAGGGTCATTTAGGTCAAAAAAATCAGTAATTCCATGAAAAATAGCAAATGAAGTGAGAAAGGGTTCAAAATTGATGGCCTGCCTTTGAATGGTGCATACTGAACGCACAAAAATTCTGAAGTTGAAATAAGTTTTAAAAAATAAATACCTTAGTAAGAGACTAGTTTACGTCCGAAACTCTCATACTTCGAAAGAGATAGTCCATTTTGTACACGAAGTGCATCGAGTTTTTGCTGTAACCCTCTCAACATTTTAGCACATGTTGTGTGGGTGAAATGATGATACTGTGCCAACTTTCCCCCTTTTCAGCGTTCATTTGTAGAGCTTATTAATTTTAGGGTCATTTAGCTCAAACAATTAGTAAATGCATGAAAAATAGCAAATAAAGTTAGAAAGGGTTGAAAATTGATGGTCTGCCTTCGAATGGTGCATACTGAATGCAGAAAAGGTCTGGAGTTCAAATAAGTTTTAAAAAATGAAATGCCTTTGTAACAGACGAGTTTTCGCCCAAAACCCTGATACTTCGAAAGAAATTTTCCATTTTGTACACGAAGTGCATCCAGTTTTTCTCGTAACGCTCTTAACTCTTTAGCACATGCTATGTGGGTGAAATTATCATACCATGCCAAATTTCAAAGTTTTAAGAGTTCATTTGTAGTGCTTATCAATTTCAGGGTCATTTAGCTCAAAAAAATCAGTAACTGCATTAAAAATAGCAAATGAAGTCATAAAGGGTTGAAAAGTGATGGCCTGCCTTCGAATGGTGCATACTGAATGCACAAAAATTCTGGAGTTGAAATAAGTTGAAAAAATGAAATGCCTTTGTTACAGACGAGTTTTCATCCGAAACCGTGATACTTCGAAAAAGATTGTCCATTTTGTACACGAAGTGCATCCAGTTTTTGTCGAAAACCTCTCAAATCTTTAGCACATGCTATGTGGGTGAAATGGTGATACCATGCCAAATTTCAACCTTTTCGGAGTTCATTTGTAGTGCTTATCAATTTCAGGGTCATTTAGCTCAAAAAAACAGTAACTCCATGAGAAATAGCAAGTGAAGTCATAAAGGGTTGAAAATTGATGGCTTGCCTTCGAATGGTGCATACTAAATGCACAAAAAGTCTGGAGTTGAAATAAGTTTAAAAAATGAAATGCCTTTGTAACAGACGAGTTTTCGTCCGAAGCAGTGATACTTCGAAAGAGATTGTCCATTTTGTACACGAAGTGCATCCAGTTTTTGTCGTAACCCTCTCAAATCTTTAGCACATGCTTTTTGGGTGAAATTGTGATACCATGCCAAATTTCAACCTTTTGAGAGTTCATTTGTAGTGCTTATCAATTTCAGGGTCATTTAGCTCAAAAAATCAGTAAATGCATGAAAAATAGCAAATGAAGTCAGAAACGGTAAAAAATTGATGGCATGCCTTCGAATGGTGCATACTAAACACACAAATAGTCTCGAGTTGAAATAAGTTTTAAAAAATGAAATGCCTTTGTAACACACGAGTTTTCGTTCGAAACCATGATAATTCGAAAGAGATTGTCCATTTTGTACACGAGGTGCATCCAGTTTTTGTCGTAGCCCTCTCAACTGTTTAGCACATGCTATGTGGGTGAAATGATGATACCATGCCAAATTTCAACCTTTTCGGAGTTCATTTGTAGTGCTGATCAATTTCAGGGTCATTTAGCTCAAAAAATCAGTAAATGCATGAAAAATAGCAAATGAAGTCATGAAGGGTTGAAAATTGATGGTCTACCTTCGAATGGTGGATACTGAATGCACAAAAAGTCTGGAGTTGAAATAAGTTTTGAAAAATGAAATGCCTTTGTAACAGACGAGTTTTCGCCCGAAATCCTCAAACTTCGAAAGAGATTTTCCATTTTGTACATGAAGTGCATCCAGTTTTTGTGGTAACGCTCTTAACTCTTTAGAACATGCTATGTGGGTGAAATGATGATACCATGCCAAATTTCAACCTTTTCAGACTTCTTTTGTAGTGCTTATCAATTTTAGGGTCATATAGCTCAAAAAATCAGTAAATGCATGAAAAATATCGAATGAAGTGAGAAAAGGTTAAAAGTTGATGGCATGCCTTCGAATGGTGCATACTAAATAGACGAAAGGTCTCGTGTTGAAATAAGTTTTAAAAAATGAAATGCCTTTGTAACAGACGAGTTTATGTT
Organism: Hordeum marinum; assembly: GCA_022496015.1. NCBI lineage: Eukaryota > Viridiplantae > Streptophyta > Magnoliopsida > Poales > Poaceae > Hordeum > Hordeum marinum. The sequence continues at coordinate 498,680,752 of CM039675.1, read as the reverse complement.
CGAAACCGTGAAACTTCGAAAGAGATTGTCCATTTTGTACACGAAGTGCATCCAGTTTTTGTCGTAACCCTCTCAAATCTATAGCACATTCTATGTGGGTGAAATGATGATACCATGCGAAATTTCAACCTTTTCAGAGTTCATTTTTAGTGCTTATCAATTTCAGGGTCATTTAGCTCAAAAAAATCAGTAACTGCATGAAAAATAGCAAGTGAAGTCAAAAAGGGTTGAAAATTGATGGCTTGCCTTCTAATGGTGCATACTGAATGGACAAAAAGTGTGGAGTTCAAATAAGTTTAAAAAAATGAAATGACTTTCTAACAGACGAGTTTTCGTTCGAAACCGTGATACTTCGAAAGAGATTGTCCATTTTGTACACGAAGTGCATCCAGTTTTTGTCGTCTCCCTCTGAACTGTTGAGCACATGCTATGTGGGTGAAATGATGATACCATGCCAAATTTCAACCTTTTCAGAGTTGATTTGTAGTGCTTATCAATTTGAGGGTCATTTAGCTCAAAAAAATCCGTAACTGCATGAAAAATAGGAAATGAAGTCAGTAAGGGTTGAAAATTGATGGTCTGCCTTCGAATGGTGCATACTGAATGCACAAAAAGTCTGGAGTTCAAATAAGTTTTCAAAAATGAAATGCCTTTGTAACACACGAGTTTTCGCCCGAATCCCTGATACTTCGAAAGAGATTTTCCATTTTGTACACGAAGTGCATCTAGTTTTTGTCATAACGCTCTTAACTCTCTAGCACATGCTATGAGGGTGAAATGATGATACCCTGCCAAATTTCAAACTGTTAAGAGTTCATTTGTAGTCTTATCAATTTCAGGGTCATTTAGCTCAAAAAAATCAGTAACTCCATGAGAAATAGCAAATGAAGTCATAAAGGGTTGAAAATTGATGGCCTGCCTTCGAATGGTGCATACTGAATGCACAAAAAGTCTGGAGTTGAAATAAGTTTGAAAAATGAAGTGCCTTTGTAACAGACGAGTTTTCGTCCGAAACTATGATACTTCGAAAGAGATTGTCCATTTTGTACACGAAGTGCATCCAGTTTTTGTTGTAACCCTCTCAAATCTTTAGCACATGCTATGTGGGCGAAATGATGATACCATGCCAAATTTCAACCTTTTCAGAGTTCATTTGTAGTGCTTATCAATTTCAGGGTCATTTAGCTCAAAAAATCAGTAAATGCATGAAAAATAGCAAATGAAGTGAGAAAAGGATAAAAATTGATGGCATGCCTTCGAATGGTGCATACTAAACACACAAATAGTCTCGAGTTCAAATAAGTTTTAAAAAATGAAATGCCTTTGTAACACACGAGTTTTCGTTCGAAACCGTGATAATTCGAAAGAGATTGTCCATTTTGTACAAGAGGTGCATCCAGTTTTTGTCGTATCCCTCTCAACTGTTTAGCACATGCTATGTGGGTGAAATGATGATACCATGCCAAATTTCAACCTTTTCGGAGTTCATTTGTAGTGCTTATGAATTTTAGGGTCATTTAGCTCAAAAAATCAGTAAATGCATGAAAAATAGCAAATGAAGTCATGAAGGGTTGAAAATTGATGGTCTGCCTTCGAATGGTGGATACTGAATGCACAAAAAGTCTGGAGTTTAAATAAGTTTTGAAAAATGAAATGCCTTTGTAACAGACGAGTTTTCGCCCGAAATCCTGATACTTCGAAAGAGATTTTCCATTTTGTACACGAAGTGCATCCAGTTTGTGTGGTAACGCTCTTAACTCTTTAGAACATGCTATGTGGGTGAAATGATGATACCATGCCAAATTTCAACCTTTTCAGACTTCATTTGTAGTGCTTATCAATTTTAGGGTCATATAGCTCAAAAAATCAGTAAATGCATGAAAAATATCGAATGAAGTGAGAAAAGGTTAAAAGTTGATGGCATGCCTTCGAATGGTGCATACTAAACAGACGAAAGGTCTCGTGTTGAAATAAGTTTTAGAAAATGAAATGCCTTTGTAACAGACGAGTTTATGTTCGAAACCGTGATACTTCGAAAGAGATTGTCCATTTTGTACACGAAGTGCATCAAGTTTTTGTCGTAACCCTCTCAAATCTTTAGCACATCCTATGTGGGTGAAATGATGATACCATGCGAAATTTCAACCTTTTCAGAGTTCATTTTTAGTGCTTATCAATTTCAGGGTCATTTAGCTCAAAAAAATCAGTAACTCCATGAAAAATAGCAAGTGAAGTCAAAAAGGGTTGAAAATTGATGGCTTGCCTTCTAATGGTGCATACAGAATGGACAAAAAGTGTGGAGTTCAAATAAGTTTAAAAAAATGAAATGACTTTGTAACTGACGAGTTTTCGTTCGAAACCGTGATACTTCGAAAGAGATTGTCCATTTTGTACACGAAGTGCATCCAGTTTTTGTCGTATCCCTCTGAACTGTTCAGCACATGCTATGTGGGTGAAATGATGATACCATGCCAAATTTCAACCTTTTCAGAGTTGATTTGTAGTGCTTATCAATTTCAGGGTCATTTTGCTCAAAAAAATCAGTAACTGCATGAAAAATAGGAAATGAAGTCAGTAAGGGTTGAAAATTGATGGTCTGCCTTCGAATGGTGCATACTGAATGCACAAAAAGTCTGGAGTTCAAATAAGTTTTCAAAAATGAAATGCCTTTCTAACACACGAGTTTTCGCCCGAATCCCTGATACTTCGAAGTGCATCCAGTTTTTGTCATAACGCTCTTAACTCTTTTGCACATGCTATGTGGGTGAAATGATGATACCCTGCCAAATTTCAAACTTTTAAGAGTTCATTTGTAGTCTTATCAATTTCAGGGTAATTTAGCTCAAAAAAATCAGTAACTCCATAAGAAATAGCAAATGAAGTCATAAAGGGTTGAAAATTGATGGCCTGCCTTCAAATGTTGCATACTGAATGCACAAAAAGTCTGGAGTTGAAATAAGTTTGAAAAATGAAATGCCTTTGTAACAGACGAGTTTTCGTCCGAAACTATGATACTTCGAAAGAGATTGTCCACTTTGTACACGAAGTGCATCCAGTTTTTGTTGTAACCCTCTCAAATCTTTAGCACATGCTATGCGGGTGAAATGATGATACCATGCCAAATTTCAACCTTTTCAGAGTTCATTTTTAGTGCTTATCAATTTCAGGGACATTTAGCTCAAAAAATCAGTAACTGCATGAAAAATAGCAAAGGAAGTGAGAAAGGGTTGAGAGTTGATGGCCTGCCTTTGAATGGTGCATAATGAATGCACAAATATTCTGGAGTTGAAATAAGTTTAGAAAAAGAAATACCTTAGTAACAGACGAGTTTACGTCCGAAACTCTCATACTTCGAAATAGATAGTCCATTTGGTACACGAAGTGCATCGAGTTTTTGCCGTAACCCTCTCAACATTTTAGCACATGCTGTGTGGGTTTAATGATGATACCGTGCCAACTTTCCCCCTTTTCAGCGTTCATTTGTAGTGCTTAATAATTTTAGGGACATTTAGCTCAAAAAAATCAGTAAATGCATGAAAAATAGCAAATAAAGTCAGAAAGGGTTGAAAATTGATGGTCTGCCTTCGAATGGTGCATACTGAATGCACAAAAAGTCTGGAGTTCAAATAAGTTTAAAAAATTGAAATGCCTTTGTAACAGACGAGTTTTCGCCCAAAACCCTGATACTCCGAAAGAGATTTTCCATTTTGTACACGAAGTGCATCCAGTTTTTGTCGTAACGCTCTTAATTGTATAACACATGCTATGTGGGTGAAATGATGATACCGTGCCAAATTTCAAACTTTTAAGAGTTCATTCGTAGTGCTTATCAATTTCAGGGTCATTTAGCTCAAAATATGAGTAACTCCATGAAAAATAGAAAATGAAGTCATAAAGGGTTGAAAACTGATGGCCTGCCTTCGAATGGTGCATACTGAATGCACAAAAAGTCTGGAGTTGAAATAAGTTTAAAAAATGAAATGTCTTTGTAACAGACGAGTTTTCGTCCGAAACTGTGATACTTAGAAAGAGATTGTCCATTTTGTACACGAAGTGCATCCAGTTTTTGTCGTAACCCTCTCAAATCTTAAGCACATGCTATGTAGCTGAAATGATGATACCATGCCAAATTTTAACATTTTCAGAGTTCATTTTTAGTGCTTATCAATTTCAGGGTCATTTAGCTCAAAAAATCACTAGCTGCATGAAAAATAGCACGTGAAGTCAGAAAGGGTTGATAATTCATGGGCTACCTTCTAATGGTCCATACTGAATGGACAAAAAGTCTGGAGTTCAAATAAGTTTGAAGAAATGAAATGCCTTTGTAAGAGACGAGTTTTCTTTCGAAACCGTGATACGTCGAAACAGATTGTCCATTTTGTACACGAAGTGCATCTAGTTTTTGTCGTATCCCAATCAACTGCTCAGCACATGCTATGTGGGTGAAATAATGATACCATGCCAAATTTCAACCTTTTAGAGTTCATTTGTAGTGCTTATCAATTTCAGGGTCATTTAGCTCAAAAAATCAGTAACTGCATGAAAAATAGGAAATGAAGTCAGAAAGGGTTGAAAATTGATGGTCTGCCTTCGACTGGTGCATACTGAATGCACAAAAAGTCTGGAGTTCAAATAAGTTTTCAAAAATGAAATGCCTTTGTAACAGACGAGTTTTTGCCCGAATCCCTGATACATCGAAAAAGATTTTCCATTGTGTACACGAAGTGCATCCAGTTTTTGTCATAATGCTCTTAACTCTCTAGCACATGCTATGTGGGTGAAATGATGATCCCATGCCAAATTTCAAACTTTTAAGAGTTCATTTGTAGTGCTTATCAATTTCAGGGTCATTTAGCTCAAAAAAACCAGTAACTCCATGAGAAATACCAAGTGAAGTCATAAAGGGTTGAAAATTGATGGCCTGCCTTCGAATGGTGCATACTGAATGCACAAAAAGTCTGGAGTTGAAATAAGTTTAAAAAATGAAATGCCTTTGTAAAAGACGAGTTTTCGTCCGAAACTATGATACTCCGAAAGAGATTGTCCATTTTGTACACGAAGTGCATCCAGTTTTTATCGTAACCCTCTCAAATCTTTAGCACATGCTATGTGGGTGAAATGATGATACCATGCCAAATTTCGACCTTTTCAGAGTTCATTTGTAGTGCTTATCAATTTCAGGGTCATTTAGGTCAAAAAAATCAGTAACTGCATGAAAAATAGCAAATGAAGTGAGAAAGGGTTGAAAATTGATTGCCTGCCTTTGAATGGTGCATACTCAACGCACAAAAATTCTGGAGTTGAAATAAGTTAAAAACAAGAAATACCTTAGTAACACACGAGTTTACGTCCGAAACTCTGATACTTGGAAAGAGATTTTCCATTTTGTACACGAAGTGCATCCAGTTTTTGTCATAATGCTCTTAACTCTTTAGCACATGCTATCTGGGTGAAATGATGATACCCTGCCAAATTTCAAACTTTTAAGAGTTCATTTGTAGTGCTTACCAATTTCAGGGTCATTTAGCTCAAAAAAATCAGTAACTCCATGAGAAATAGCAAATGAAGTCATAAAGGGTTGAAAATTGATGGCCTGCCTTCGAATGGTGCATACTGAATGCACAAAAAGTCTGGAGTTGAAATAAGTTTGAAAACTGAAATGCCTTTGTAACAGACGAGTTTTCGTCCGAAACTGTGATACTTGGAAAGAGATTGTCCATTTTGTACGCGAAGTGCATCGAGTTTTTGCCGTAACCCTCTCAACATTTTAGCACATGCTGTGTGGGTGAAATGATGATACCGTGCCAACTTTCCCCCTTTTCAGCGTTCATTTGTAGTGCTTATTAATTTTAGGGTCATTTAGCTCAAAAAATTAGTAAATGCATGAAAAATAGCAAATGAAGTTATACAAGGTTGAAAATTGATGGTCTGCCTTCGAATGGTGCAAACTAAATGCGCAAAAAGTCTGGAGTTGAAATAAGTTTAAAAAATGAAATGCCTTTGTAACAGACGAGTTTTCGTTCGAAACCCTGATACTTCGAAAGAGATTGTCCATTTTGTACACGAAGTGCATCCATTTTTTGTTGTATCCCTCTCAACTGTTCAGCGCATGCTATGTGGGTGAAATGATGATACCATGCCAAATTTCAACCTTTCAGAGTTCATTTTTAGTGCTTATCAATTTAAGGGTCATTTAGCTCTAAAAAATCAGTAACTCCACGAGAAATAGCAAGTGAAGTCATAAAGGGTTGAAAATTGATGGCGTGCCTTCGTATGGTGCATACTCAATACATAACAAGTCTTTGTAACAGACGAGTTTTCGTCCGAAACCAAAATACTTCGAAAGAGATTGTCCATTTTGTACACGAAGTGCATCCAGTTTTTCTCATAACCCTCTCAAATCTTTAGCACATGTTATGTAAGTGAAATGATGATACCATGCCAAATTTCAACCTTTTCAGAGTTCATTTGTAGTGCTTATCAATTTCAGGGTCATTTAGGTCAAAAAAAATCAGTAACTGCATGAAAAATAGCAAATGAAGTGAGAAAGGGTTGAAAATTGATGGCCTGCCTTTGAATGGTGCATACTGAACGCACAAAAATTCTAGAGTTGAAATAAGTTTAAAAAAAGAAATACCTTGGTAACAGACTAGTTTACGTCCGAAACTCTCATACTTCGAAAGAGATAGTCCATTTTGTACACGAAGTGCATCGAGTTTTTGCCGTAACCCTCTCAACATTTTAGCACATGCTGTGTGGGTGAAATGATTATACCGTGCAAACTTTCCCCCTTTTCAGCGTTCATTTGTAGTGCCTATTAATTTTAGGGTCATTTAGCTTAAACAATTAGTAAATGCATGAAAAATAGCAAATGAAGTCATACAAGGTTGAAAATTGATGGTTTGCCTTCGAATGGTGCAAACTAAATGCGCAAAAAGTCTGGAGTTGAAATAAGTTTAAAAAATGAAATGCCTTTGTAACAGACGAGTTTTCGTTCGAAACCCTGATACTTCAAAAGAGATTGTCCATTTTGTACACGAAGTGCATCCAGTTTTTGTCGTATCCCTCTCAACTGTTCAGCACACGCTATGTGGGTGAAATGATGATACCATGCCAAATTCCAACCTTTCAGAGTTCATTTGTAGTGCTTATCAATTTTAGGGTCATTTAGCTCAAAAAAATCAGTAACTGCATGAAAAATAAGAAATGAAGTCAGAAAGGGTAGAAAATTAATGGTCTGCTTTCGAATGGTGCATACTGAATGCACAAAAAGTCTGGAGTTCAAATAAGTTTAAAAAAATGTAATGCCTTTGTAACAGATGAGTTTTCGCCCGAATCCCTGATACTTCGAAAGAGATTTTCCATTTTGTACACGAAGTGCATCCAGTTTTTGTCACAACGCTCTTAACTCTTTAGCAAATGCTATGTGGGTGAAATGATGATACGATGCCAAATTTCAAACTTTTAAGAGTTCATTTGTAGTGCTTATCAATTTCAGGGTCATTTAGGTCAAAAAAATCAGTAACTCCACGAGAAATGGCAAGTGAAGTCATAAAGGGTTCAAAATTGATGGCTTGCCTTTGAATGGTGCATAATGAATGCACAACAAGTCTGGAGTTGTAAAAGACGAGTTTTCGTCCGAAACAGTGATACTTCGAAAGAGATTGTCCATTTTGTACACGAAGTGCATCCAATTTTTCTCATAACCCTCTCAAATCATTAGCACATGCTATGTGGGTGAAATGATGATACCATGCCAAATTTCAACCTTTTCAGAGTTCATTTGTAGTGCTTATCAATTTCAGGGTCATTTAGGTCAAAAAAATCAGAAATTCCATGAAAAATAGCAAATGAAGTGAGAAAGGGTTGAAAATTGATGGCCTGCCTTTGAATGGTGCATACTGAACGCACAAAAATTCTGGAGTTGAAATAAGTTTTAAAAAATAAATACCTTAGTAAGAGACTAGTTTACGTCCGAAACTCTCATACTTCGAAAGAGATAGTCCATTTTGTACACGAAGTGCATCGAGTTTTTGCTGTAACCCTCTCAACATTTTAGCACATGTTGTGTGGGTGAAATGATGATACTGTGCCAACTTTCCCCCTTTTCAGCGTTCATTTGTAGAGCTTATTAATTTTAGGGTCATTTAGCTCAAACAATTAGTAAATGCATGAAAAATAGCAAATAAAGTTAGAAAGGGTTGAAAATTGATGGTCTGCCTTCGAATGGTGCATACTGAATGCAGAAAAGGTCTGGAGTTCAAATAAGTTTTAAAAAATGAAATGCCTTTGTAACAGACGAGTTTTCGCCCAAAACCCTGATACTTCGAAAGAAATTTTCCATTTTGTACACGAAGTGCATCCAGTTTTTCTCGTAACGCTCTTAACTCTTTAGCACATGCTATGTGGGTGAAATGATCATACCATGCCAAATTTCAAAGTTTTAAGAGTTCATTTGTAGTGCTTATCAATTTCAGGGTCATTTAGCTCAAAAAAATCAGTAACTGCATGAAAAATAGCAAATGAAGTCATAAAGGGTTGAAAAGTGATGGCCTGCCTTCGAATGGTGCATACTGAACGCACAAAAATTCTGGAGTTGAAATAAGTTGAAAAAATGAAATGCCTTTGTTACAGACGAGTTTTCATCCGAAACCGTGATACTTCGAAAAAGATTGTCCATTTTGTACACGAAGTGCATCCAGTTTTTGTCGAAAACCTCTCAAATCTTTAGCACATGCTATGTGGGTGAAATGATGATACCATGCCAAATTTCAACCTTTTCGGAGTTCATTTGTAGTGCTTATCAATTTCAGGGTCATTTAGCTCAAAAAATCACTAAATGCATGAAAAATAGCAAATGAAGTCAGAAAAGGTAAAAAATTGATGGCATGCCGTCGAATGGTGCATACTAAGCACACAAATAGTCTCGAGTTGAAATAAGTTTTAAAAAATGAAATGCCTTTGTAACAGACGAGTTTTCGTCCAAAACCTTGATACTTCAAAAGAGATTGTCCATTTTGGACACGAAGTGCATCCAGTTTTTGTCGTATCCCTCTCAACTGAATAGTACATGCTACTTGGGTGAAATGATCATACCATGGCAAATTTCAACCTTTTCAGAGTTCATTTGTAGTGCTTATCAATTTCAGGGTCATTTAGCTCAAAAAATTAGTAACTCCATGAAAAATAGCAAATGAAGTCATACAAGGTTGAAAATTGATGGCCTGCCTTCGAATGGTGCAAACTAAATGCACAAAAACTCTGGAGTTGAAATAAGATTAAAAAATGAAATGCCTTTGTAACACACGAGTTTTTGTCCTAAACCGTGATACTTAGAAAGAGATTGTCCATTTTGTAAACGAAGTGGATCCAGTTTTTTTCGTAACCCTCTCAAATCTTTAGCACATGCTATGTGGGTGAAATGATGATACCATGCCAAATTTCAACCTTTTCAGAGTTCATTTTTAGTGCTTATCAATTTCAGGGTCATTTAGCTCAAAAAAATCAGTAAGTGCATGAAAAATAGCAAATGAAGTGAGAAAGGGTTGAAAATTGATGGCCTACCTTTGAATGGTGCATACTGAACGCACAAAAAATTTGGAGTTGAAATATGTTTCAAAAAAGAAATACCTTAGTAACAGACTAGTTTACGTCCGAAACTCTTATATTTCGAAAGAGATAGTCCATTTTGTACACGAAGTGCACCGAGTTTTTGCCGTAACCCTCTCAAAATTTTAGCACATGCTGTGTGGGTGAAATGATGATACCGTGCCAACTTTCCCCCTTTTCAGCGTTCATTTGTAGTGCTTATTAATTTTAGGGTCATTCGGCTCAAAAAATTAGTAAATGCATGAAAAATAGAAAATAAAGTTAGAAAGGGTTGAAAATTGATGGTCTGCCTTCGAATGGTGCATACTGAATGCAGAAAAAGTCTGGAGTTCAAATAAGTTTAAAAAATGAAATGCCTTTGTTACAGACGAGTTTTCATCCGAAATCGTGATACTTCGAAAGGGATTGTCCATTTTGTACACGAAGTGCATCCCGTTTTTGTCGTAACCCTCTCAAATCTTTAGCACATGCTATGTGGGTGAAATGATGATACCATGCCAAATTTCAACCTTTTGAGAGTTCATTTGGAGTGCTTATCAATTTTCGGGTCATTTAGCTCAAAAAATCACTAAATGCATGAAAAATAGCAAATGAAGTCAGAAAAGGTTAAAAATTGATGGCATGCCTTCGAATGGTGCATACTAAAGACACAAATAGTCCCGAGTTGAAATAAGTTTTAAAAAATGAAATGCCTTTGTAACACACGAGTTTTCGTTTGAAACCGTGATACTTCGCAAGAGATTGTCCATTTTGTACACGAAGTGCATCCAGCTTTTGTCGTATCCCTCTCAACTGTTTAGCACATGCTATGTGGGTCAAATGATGATACAAATTTCAACCTTTTTAGAGTTCATTTGTAGTGCTTATCAATTTCAGGGTCATTTACCTCAAAAAATTGGTAACTCCATGAAAAATAGCAACTGAACTCATACAAGGTTGAAAATTGATGGCCTGCCTTCGAATGGTGCAAAATAAATGCGCAAAAAGTCTGGAGTTGAAATAAGTTTAAAAAATGAAATGCCTTTGTAACAGACGAGTTTTCGTTCGAAACCGTGATACTTCGAAAGAGATTGCCATTTTGTACACGAAGTGCATCCAGTTTTTGTCGTATCCCTCTCAACTGTTCAGCACATGCTATGTGGGTGAAATGATGATACCATGCCAAATTTCAACCTTTTTAGAGTTCATTTGTAGTGCTTATAAATTTCAGGGTCATTTAGCTCAAAAAAAATCAGTAAGTGCTTGAAAAATAGGAAATGAAGTCAGAAAGGGTTGGAAATTGTTGGCCTGCCTTCGAATGGTGCAGACTGAATGCACAAAAAGTCTGGAGTTCAAATAAGTTTTAAAAAATGAAATGCCTTTGTAACAGACGAGTTTTCGCCCGAAACCCTGATACTTCGAAAGAGATTTTCCATTTTGTACACGAAGTGCATCCAGTTTTTGTGGTAACGGTCTTAACTCTTTAGTACATGCTATGTGGGTGAAATGATGATACCATGCCAAATTTCAACCTTTTCAGATTTCATTTGTAGTGCTTATCAATTTCAGGGTCATTTAGCTCAAAAAATGAGTAAGTGCATGAAAAATAGCAAATGAAGTCAGAAAAGGTTAAAAATTGATGGCATGCCTTCGAATGGTGCATACTAAAAACACAAATAGTCTCGAGTTGAAATAAGTTTTAAAAAATGAAATGCCTTTGTAACAGACGAGTTTTCGTTCGAAACCGTGATACTTCGAAAGAGATTGTCCATTTTGTACACGAAGTGCATCCAGTTTTGGTCGTATCCCGCTCAACTGTTTAGCACATGCTATGTGGGTGAAATGATGATACCATGCCAAAATTCAACCTTTTGAGAGTTCATTCGTAGTGCTTTTCAATTTCAGGGTCATTTAGCTCAAAAAATTAGTAACTCCATGAAAAATAGCAAATCAAGTCATACAAGGTTGAAAATTGATGGCCTGCCTTCGAATAGTTCAAACTAAATGCGCAAAAAGTCTGGAGTTGAAATAAGTTTAAAAAAAGAAATGCCTTTGTGACAGACGAGTTTTCGTTCGAAACTGTGATACTTCGAAAGAGATTGTCCATTTTGTACACGAAGTGCATCCAGTTTTTGTCGTATCCCTCTCAACTGTTCAGCACATGCTATGTGGGTGAAATGATGATACCATGCCAAATGTCAACCTGTCAGAGTTCATTTGTAGTGCTTATCAATTTTAGGGTCATTTAGCTCAAAAAAATCAGTAACTGCATGAAAAATAAGAAATGAAGTCAGAAAGGGTTGAAAATTGATGGTCTGCCTTCGAATGGTGCATACTGAATGCACAAAAAGTGTGGAGTTCAAATAAGTTTAAAAAATGTAATGCCTTGGTAACAGACGAGTTTTCGCCCGAATCCCTGATACTTCGAAAGCGATTTTCCATTTTGTCCGCGAAGTGCTTCCAGTTTTTGTCATAATGCTCTTAACACTTTAGCACATGCTATGTGGGTGAAATGATGATACCATGCCAAATTTCAAACTTTTAAGAGTTCATTTGTAGTGCTTATCAATTTCAGGGTCATTTAGCTCAAAAAATTGGTAACTCCATGAAAAATAGCAAATGAAGTCATACAAGGTTGAAAATTGATGGCCTGCCTTCGAATGGTGCAAACTAAATGCGCAAAAAGTCTGTAGTTGAAATAAGATTAAAAAATGAAATGCCTTTGTAACAGACGAGTTTTTGTCCTAAACCGTGGTACTTAGAAAGAGATTCTCCATTTTGTACACGAGGTGCATCCAGTTTTTGTCGTAACCCTCTCAAATCTTTAACACATGCTATGTGGGTGAAATGATGATAGCATGGAAAATTTCAACCTTTGCAGAGTTCATGTGTAGTGCTTATCAATTTCAGGGTCATTTAGCTCAAAAAATTAGTAACTCCATGAAAAATAGCAAATGAAGTGATACAAGGTTGAAAATTGATGGCCTCCCTTCGAATGGCGCAAACTCAATGCGCAAAAAGTCTGGAGTTGAAATAAATTTAAAAAATGAAATGCCTTTGTAACAGACGAGTTTTCGTTCGAAACCGTGATACTTCGAAAGAGATTGTCCATTTTGTACACGAAGTGCATCCAGTTTTTTTTGTAACCCTCTCAAATCTTTAGCACATGCTATGTGGGCGAAATGATGATACCATGCCAAATGTCAACCTGTCAGAGTTCATTTGTACTGCTTATCAATTTCAGGGTCATTTAGCTCAAAAAAATCAGTAACTAAATGAAAAATAAGAAATGAAGTCAGAAAGGTTTGAAAATTGATGGTCTGCCTTCGAGTGGTGCATACTGAATGCACAAAAAGTCTGGAGTTCAAATAAGTTTTAAAAATGTAATGCCTTTGTAAGAGACGAGTTTTCGTTCGAAACCGTGATACTTCGAAAGAGATTGTCCATTTTGTGCACGAAGTGCATCAAGTTTTTGTCGTATCCCTCTCAACTGTTCAGCACATGCTATGTGGGTGAAATGATGATACGATGCCAAATTTCAAACTTTTAAGAGTTCATTTGTAGTGCTATCATTTTTAGGGTCATTTAGCTCAAAAAAATCAGTAACTCCATGAGAAATAGCAAGTGAAGTCATAAAGGGTTGAAAATTGATGGCCTGCCTTCGAATGGTGCATACTGAATGCACAAAAAGTATGGAGTTGAAATAAGTTTACAAAATGAAATGCCTTTGTAATAGACGAGTTTTCGTCCGAAACTGTGATACTTCGAAAGAGATTGTCCATTTTGTACACGAAGTGCATCCAGTTTTTGTCGTAACCCTCTCAAATCTTTAACACATGCTATTTTGGTGAAATGATGATACCATGCCAAATTTCAACCTTTTCAGAGTTCATTTGTAGTGCTTATCCATTTCAGGGTCATTTAGCTCAAAAAATAAGTAAGTGCATGAAAAATAGCAAATGAAGTCAGAAAAGGGTAAAAATTGATGGTGTGCCTTCGAATGGTGCATACTAAACACACAAATAGTCTCGAGTAGAAATAAGTTTTAAAAAATGAAATGCCTTCGTAACAGACGAGTTTTCGTTCGAAACCGTGATACTTCGAAAGAGATTGTCCATTTTGTACACGAAGTGCATCCAGTTTTTGTCGTATCCTTCTCAACTGTTTAGTACATGCTATTTGGGTGAAGTGATGATAACATGCCAAATTTCAACCTTTTCAGAGTTCATTTGTAGTGCTTATCAATTTCAGGGTCATTTAGCTCAAAAAATTAGTAACTCCATGAAAAATAGCAAATGAAGTCATACAAGGTTGAAAATTGATGGCCTGCCTTCGAATGGTGCAAACTAAATGCGCAAAAAGTATGGAGTTGAAATAAGATTAAAAAATGAAATGCCTTTGTAATAGATGAGTTTTTGTCCTAAATCGTGATACTTAGAAAGAGATTGTCCATTTTGTACACGAAGTGCATCCAGTTTTTGGCGTAACCCTCTCAAATCTTTAGCAAGTGCTATGTGGGTGAAATGTGATACCATGCCAAATTTCAACCTTTTCCGAGTTCATTTGTAGTCCTTATCAATTTCAGGGTCATTTAGCTCAAAAAATTAGTAACTCCATGAAAAATAGCAAATGAAGTCATACAAGGTTGAAAATTGATGGCCTGCCTTCGAATGGTGCAAACTAAATGCGCAAAAAGTCTGTAGTTGAAATAAGATTAAAAAATGAAATGCCTTTGTAACAGACGAGTTTTTGTCCTAAACCGTGGTACTTAGAAAGAGATTCTCCATTTTGTACACGAGGTGCATCCAGTTTTTGTCGTAACCCTCTCAAATCTTTAACACATGCTATGTGGGTGAAATGATGATAGCATGGAAAATTTCAACCTTTGCAGAGTTCATGTGTAGTGCTTATCAATTTCAGGGTCATTTAGCTCAAAAAATTAGTAACTCCATGAAAAATAGCAAATGAAGTGATACAAGGTTGAAAATTGATGGCCTCCCTTCGAATGGCGCAAACTCAATGCGCAAAAAGTCTGGAGTTGAAATAAATTTAAAAAATGAAATGCCTTTGTAACAGACGAGTTTTCGTTCGAAACCGTGATACTTCGAAAGAGATTGTCCATTTTGTACACGAAGTGCATCCAGTTTTTTTTGTAACCCTCTCAAATCTTTAGCACATGCTATGTGGGCGAAATGATGATACCATGCCAAATGTCAACCTGTCAGAGTTCATTTGTACTGCTTATCAATTTCAGGGTCATTTAGCTCAAAAAAATCAGTAACTGCATGAAAAATAAGAAATGAAGTCAGAAAGGTTTGAAAATTGATGGTCTGCCTTCGAGTGGTGCATACTGAATGCACAAAAAGTCTGGAGTTCAAATAAGTTTAAAAAATGTAATGCCTTTGTAAGAGACGAGTTTTCGTTCGAAACCGTGATACTTCGAAAGAGATTGTCCATTTTGTGCACGAAGTGCATCAAGTTTTTGTCGTATCCCTCTCAACTGTTCAGCACATGCTATGTGGGTGAAATGATGATACGATGCCAAATTTCAAACTTTTAAGAGTTCATTTGTAGTGCTATCATTTTTAGGGTCATTTAGCTCAAAAAAATCAGTAACTCCATGAGAAATAGCAAGTGAAGTCATAAAGGGTTGAAAATTGATGGCCTGCCTTCAAATGGTGCATACTGAATGCACAAAAAGTATGGAGTTGAAATAAGTTTACAAAATGAAATGCCTTTGTAATAGACGAGTTTTCGTCCGAAACTGTGATACTTCGAAAGAGATTGTCCATTTTGTACACGAAGTGCATCCAGTTTTTGTCGTAACCCTCTCAAATCTTTAACACATGCTATTTTGGTGAAATGATGATACCATGCCAAATTTCAACCTTTTCAGAGTTCATTTGTAGTGCTTATCCATTTCAGGGTCATTTAGCTCAAAAAATAAGTAAGTGCATGAAAAATAGCAAATGAAGTCAGAAAAGGTTAAAAATTGATGGTGTGCCTTCGAATGGTGCATACTAAACACACAAATAGTCTCGAGTAGAAATAAGTTTTAAAAAATGAAATGCCTTCGTAACAGACGAGTTTTCGTTCGAAACCGTGATACTTCGAAAGAGATTGTCCATTTTGTACACGAAGTGCATCCAGTTTTTGTCGTATCCTTCTCAACTGTTTAGTACATGCTATTTGGGTGAAGTGATGATAACATGCCAAATTTCAACCTTTTCAGAGTTCATTTGTAGTGCTTATCAATTTCAGGGTCATTTAGCTCAAAAAATTAGTAACTCCATGAAAAATAGCAAATGAAGTCATACAAGGTTGAAAATTGATGGCCTGCCTTCGAATGGTGCAAACTAAATGCGCAAAAAGTATGGAGTTGAAATAAGATTAAAAAATGAAATGCCTTTGTAATAGATGAGTTTTTGTCCTAAATCGTGATACTTAGAAAGAGATTGTCCATTTTGTACACGAAGTGCATCCAGTTTTTGGCGTAACCCTCTCAAATCTTTAGCAAGTGCTATGTGGGTGAAATGTGATACCATGCCAAATTTCAACCTTTTCCGAGTTCATTTGTAGTCCTTATCAATTTCAGGGTCATTTAGCTCAAAAAATTAGTAACTCCATGAAAAATAGCAAATGAAGTCATACAAGGTTGAAAATTGATGGCCTGCCTTCGAATGGTTAAAACTAAATGCGGAAAAAGTCTGGAGTTGAAACAAGTTTAAAAAATGAAATGCCTTGGTGACAGACGAGTTTTCGTTCGAAACCGTGATACTTCGAAAGAGATTGTCCATTTTGTACACGAAGTGCATCCAGTTTTTGTCGTATCCCTCTCAACTGTTCAGCACATGCTAGGGGGGTGAAATGATGATACCATGCCAAATTTCAACCTTTCAGAGTTCATTTGTAGTGCTTATCAATTTCAGGGTCATTTAGCTCAAAAAATTAGTAACTCCATGAAAAATAGCAAATGAAGTGATACAAGGTTGAAAATTGATGGTCTGCCTTCGAATGGCGCACACTCAATGCGCAAAAAGTCTGGAGTTCAAATAAGTTTAATAAATGTAATGCCTTTGTAACAGACGAGTTTTCGCCCGAATCCCTGATACTTCGAAAGAGATTTTCCATTTTTGTACACGAAGTGCTTCCAGTTTTTGTCATAACGCTCTTAACTCTTTAGCGCATGCTATGTGGGTAAAATGATGATACCATGCCAAATTTCGAACTTTTAGGAGTTCATTTGTAGTGCTTATCAATTTTAGGGTCATTTAGCTCAAAAAAAAAACAGTAACTCCATGAGATATAGCAAGTGAAGTCATAAAGGGTTGAAAATTGATGGCCTGCCTTCCAATGGTGCATACTGAATGCACAAAAAGTCTGGAGTTGAAATAAGTTTAAAAAATGAAATGCCTTTGTAACAGACCAGTTTTCGTCTGAAACTGTGATACTTCGAAAGAGATTGTCCATTTTGTACACGAAGTGCATCCAGTTTTCGTCGTAACCCTCTCAAATCATTAACACATGCTATTTTGGTCAAATGATGATAGCATGCCAAATTTCAACCTTTTCAGAGTTCATATGTAGTGCTTATCAGTTTTAGGGTCATTTAGCTCAAAAAATAAGTAAGTGCATGAAAAATAGCAAATGAAGTCAGAAAAGGTTAAAAATTGATGGCATGCCTTCGAATGGTGCATACTAAACACATAAATAGACTCGAGCTGAAATAAGTTTTAAAAAATGAAATGCCTTTGTAACAGACGAGTTTTCGTTCGAAACCGTGATACTTCGAAAGAGATTGTCCATTTTCTCCACGAAGTGCATCCAGTTTTTGTCGTAACCCTCTCAAATCTTTAACACATGCTATTTTGGTGAAATGATGATAGCATGCCAAATTTCAACCTTTTCAGAGTTCATTTGTAGTGCTTATCAATTTCAGGGTCATTTAGCTCAAAAAATTAGTAACTCCATGAAAAATAGCAAATGAAGTTATACAAGGTTGAAAATTGATGGCCTGCCTTCGAATGGCGCAAACTCAATGCGCAAAAAGTCTAGAGTTGAAATAAGTTTAAAAAATGAAATGCCTTTGTAACAGACGAGTTTTCGTTCGAAACCGTGATACTTCGAAAGAGATTGTCCATTTTGTACACGAAGTGCATCCAGTTTTTGTCGTATCCCTCTCAACTGTTCAGCACATGCTATGTGGGTGAAATGATGTTACCATGCCAAATGTCAACCTGTCAGAGTTCATTTGTAGTGCCTATAAATTTTAGGGTCATTTAGCTCAAAAGAATCAGTAACTGCATGAAAAATAAGAAATGAAGTCAGAAAGGGTTGAAAATTGATGGTCTGCCTTCGAATGGCGCACACTCAATGCGCAAAAAATCTGGAGTTCAAATAAGTTTAATAAATGTAATGCCTTTGTAACAGACGAGTTTCCGCCCGAATCCCTGATACCTCGAAAGAGATTTTCCATTTTTGTACACGAAGTGCTTCCAGTTTTTGTCATAACGCTCTTAACTCTTTAGCGCATGCTATGTGGGTAAAATGATGATACCATGCCAAATTTCGAACTTTTAAGAGTTCATTTGTAGTGCTTATCAATTTTAGGGTCATTTAGCTCAAAAAAAAAACAGTAACTCCATGAGATATAGCAAGTGAAGTCATAAAGGGTTGAAAATTGATGGCCTGCCTTCCAATGGTGCATACTGAATGCACAAAAAGTCTGGAGTTGAAATAAGTTTAAAAAATGAAATGCCTTTGTAACAGACCAGTTTTCGTCTGAAACTGTGATACTTCGAAAGAGATTGTCCATTTTGTACACGAAGTGCATCCAGTTTTCGTCGTAACCCTCTCAAATCATTAACACATGCTATTTGTGTCAAATGATGATAGCATGCCAAATTTCAACATTTTCAGAGTTCATATGTAGTGCTTATCAGTTTCAGGGTCATTTAGCTCAAAAAATAAGTAAGTGCATGAAAAATAGCAAATGAAGTCAGAAAAGGTTAAAAATTGATGGCATGCCTTCGAATGGTGCATACTAAACACATAAATAGACTCGAGTTGAAATAAGTTTTAAAAAATGAAATGCCTTTGTAACAGACGAGTTTTCGTTCGAAACCGTGATACTTTGAAAGAGATTGTCCATTTTCTACACGAAGTGCATCCAGTTTTTGTCGTAACCCTCTCAAATCTTTAACACATGCTATTTTGGTGAAATGATGATAGCATGCCAAATTTCAACCTTTTCAGAGTTCATTTGTAGTGCTTATCAATTTCAGGGTCATTTAGCTCAAAAAATTAGTAACTCCATGAAAAATAGCAAATGAAGTTATACAAGGTTGAAAATTGATGGCCTGCCTTCGAATGGCGCAAACTCAATGCGCAAAAAGTCTAGAGTTGAAATAAGTTTAAAAAATGAAATGCCTTTGTAACAGACGAGTTTTCGTTCGAAACCGTGATACTTCGAAAGAGATTGTCCATTTTGTACACGAAGTGCATCCAGTTTTTGTCGTATCCCTCTCAACTGTTCAGCACATGCTATGTGGGTGAAATGATGTTACCATGCCAAATGTCAACCTGTCAGAGTTCATTTGTAGTGCTTATAAATTTCAGGGTCATTTAGCTCAAAAGAATCAGTAACTGCATGAAAAATAAGAAATGAAGTCAGAAAGGGTTGAAAATTGATGGTCTGCCTTCGAATGGTGCATACTGAATGCACAAATCTCTGGAGTTAAAATAAGTTTAAAAAAATGTAATTCCTTTGTAACAGACGAGTTTTCGCCCGAATCCCTGATACTTCGAAAGAGATTTTCCATTTTGTCTGCGAAGTGCTTCCCGTTTTTGCCATAATGCTCTTAACTCTTTAGCACATGCTATGTGGGTGAAATGATGATACCATGCCAAATTTCAAACTTTTAAGAGTTCATTTGTAGTGCTTATCAATTTTAGGGTCATTTAGCTCAAAAAAATCAGTAACTCCATGAGATATAGCAAGTGAAGTCATAAAGGGTTGAAAATTGATGGCCTGCCTTCGAATAGTGCATACTGAGTGCACAAAAAGTATGGAGTTGAAATAAGTTTAAAAAATGAAATGCCTTTGTAACAGACGAGTTTTCGTCCGAAACTGTGATACTTCGAAAGAGATTGTCCATTTTGTACACGAAGTGCATCCAGTTTTTGTCGTAACCCTCTCAAATCTTTAACACATGCTATTTTGGTGAAATGATGATACCATGCCAAATTTCAACCTTTTCAGAGTTCATTTCTAGTGCTTATCAATTTCAGGGTCATTTAGCTCAAAAAATAAGTAAGTGCATGAAAAATAGCAAATGAAGTCAGAAAAGGATAAAAATTGATGGCATGCCTTCGAATGGTGCATACTAAACACACAAATAGTCTCGAGTAGAAATAAGTTTTAAAAAATGAAATGCCTTTGTAACAGACGAGTTTTCGTTCGACACCGTGATACTTCGAAAGAGATTGTCCATTTTGTACACGAAGTGCATCCAGTTTTTGGCGTAACTCTCTCAAATCTTTAGCACATGCTATGTGGGTGAAATGATGATACCATGCCATATTTCAACATTTTCAGAGTTCATTTGTAGTGCTTTTCAATTTACGGGTCATTTAGCTCAAAAAATTAGTAACTCCATGAAAAACAGCAAATGAAGTCATACAAGGTTGAAAATTAATGGCCTGCCTTCGAATGGTTCAAACTAAATGCGCAAAAAGTATGGAGTTGAAATAAGTTTAAAAAATGAAATACCTTTGTGACAGACGAGTTTTCGTTCGAAACCGTGATACTTCGAAAGAGATTGTCCATTTTGTACACGAAGTGCATCCAGTTTTTGTCGGATCCCTCTCAACTGTTCAGCACATGCTATGTGGGTGAAATGATGATACCATGCCAAATTTCAACCTTTCGGAGTTCATTTGTAGTGCTTATCAATTTCAGGGTCATTTATCCCAAAAAATTAGTAACTCCATGAAAAATAGCAAATGAAGTGATACAAGGTTGAAAATTGATGGTCTGCCTTCGAATGGCGCAAACTCAATGCGCAGAAAGTCTGGAGTTCAAATAAGTTTAAAAAATGTAATGCATTTGTAACAGACGAGTTTTCTCCCGAATCCCTGATACTTCGAAAGAGATTATCCATTTTTGTACACGAAGTGCTTCCAGTTTTTTTCATAACGCTCTTTACTCTTTAGCACATGCTATGTGGGTGAAATGATGATACGATGCCAAATTTCAAACTTTTAAGAGTTCATTTGTAGTGCTTATCAATTTTAGGGTCATTTAGCTCAAAAAATCAGTAACTCCATGAGATATAGCAAGTGAAGTCATAAAGGGTTGAAAATTGATGGCCTGCCTTCGAATGGTGCATACTGAATGCACAAAAAGTCTGGAGTTGAAATAAGTTTAAAAGATGAAATGCCTTTGTAACAGACGAGTTTTCGTCCGAAACTATGATACTTCGAAAGGGATTGTCCATTTTGTACACGAAGTGCATCCAGTTTTTGTCGTAACCCTCTCAAATCTTTAACACATGCTATTTTGGTGAAATGATGATACCATGCCAAATTTCAACCTTTTCAGAGTTCATATGTAGTGCTTATCAATTTCAGGGTCAGTTAGCTCAAAAAATAAGTAAGTGCATGAAAAATAGCAAATGAAGTCAGAAAAGGTTAAAATTGATGGCATGCCTTCGAATGGTGCATACTAAACACACAAATAGACTCAAGTTGAAATAAGTTTTAAAAAATGAAATGCCTTTGTAACAGACGAGTTTTCGTTCGAAACCGTGATACTTCGAAAGAGATTGTCCATTTTGTACACGAAGTGCATCCAGTTTTTGTCGTATCCCTCTCAACTTTTAGTACATGCTATTTGGGTGAAATGATGATACCATGCCAAATTTTAACCTTTTCAGAGTTCATTTGTAGTGCTTATCAATTTCCGGGTCATTTAGCTCAAAAAATTAGTAACTCCATGAAAAATAGCAAATGAAGTCATACAAGGTTGAAAATTGATGTCCTGCCTTCGAATAGTGCAAACTAAATGCGCAAAAAGTCTGGAGTTCAAATAAGATTAAAAGATGAAATGCCTTTGTAACAAACGAGTTTTTGTCCTAAACCGTGATACTTAGAAAGAGATTGTCCATTTTGTACACGAAGTGCATCCAGTTTTTGTCGTAACCCTCTCAAATCTTTAGCACATGCTATGTGGGTGAAATGATGATACCATGCCAAATTTCAACCTTTTCAGAGTTCATTTGTAGTGCTTATCAATTCCAGGGTCATTTAGCTCGAAAAATTAGTAACTCCATGAAAAATAGCAAATGAAGTCATACAAGGTTGAAAATTGATGGCCTGCCTTCGAATGGTGCAAACTAAATGCGCAAAAAGTCTAGAGTTGAAATAAGTTTAAAAAATGAAATGCCTTTGTAACAGACGAGTTTTCGTACGAAACCGTGATACTTCGAAAGAGATTGTCCATTTTGTACACGAAGTGCATCCAGTTTTTGTCGTATCCCTCTCAACTATTCAGCACATGCTATGTGGGTGAAATGATGATACCATGCCAAATTTCAACCTTTCAGAGTTCATTTGTAGTGCTTATCAATTTCAGGGTCATTTAGCTCAAAAAAATCAGTAACTTCATGAAAAATAAGAAATGAAGTCAGAAAGGGTTGAAAAATGATGGTCTGCCTTCGAATGGTGCATACTGAATGCACAAAAAGCCTGGAGTTCAAATAAGTTTAAAAAAGTGTAATGCCTTTGTAACAGACGAGTTTTCAGCCGAATCCCTGATACTTCGAAAGAGATTTTCCATTTTGTACACGAAGTGCTTCCAGTTTTTGTCATAACGCACTTAACTCTTTAGCACATGCTATGTGGGTGAAATGAGGATACCATGCGAAATTTCAAACTTTTAAGAGTTCATTTGTAGTGCTTATCAATTTTAGGATCATTTAGCTCAAAAAAATCAGTAACTCCATGAGAAATAGCTAGTAAAGTCATAAAGGGTTGAAAATTGATGGCCTGCCTTCGAATGGTGCATACTAAATGCACAACAAGTCTGGAGTTGAAATAAGTTTAAAAAATGAAATGCCTTTGTAAAAGACGAGTTTTTGTCCGAAACTGTGATACTTCGAAAGAGATTGTCCATTTTGTACACGAAGTGCATCCAGTTTTTCTCATAACCCTCTCAAACCTTTAGTACATGCTATGTGGATGAAATGATGATACCATGCCAAATTTCAACCTTTTCAGAGTTCATTTGTAGTGCTTATCAATTTCAGGGTCATTTAGGTCAAAAAAATCAGTAACTGCATGAAAAATAGCAAATGAAGTGAGAAAGGGTTGAAAATTGATGCCTGCCTTTGAATGGTGCATACTGAACGCACAAAAATTCCGGAGTTGAAATAAGTTTAAAAAAAGAAATACCTTAGAAATAGACTAGTTTACGTCTGAAACTCTCATACTTCGAAAGAGATAGTCCATTTTGTACACGAAGTGCATCGAGTTTTTGAAGTAACCCTCTCAACATTTTAGCACATGCGGTGTGGGTGAAATGATGATACCGTGCCAACTTTCCCCCTTTTCAGCGTTCATTTGTAGTGCTTATTAATTTTAGGGTCATTTAGCTCAAAAAATCAGTAAATGCATGAAAAATGGCAAATAAAGTTTGAAAGGGTTGAAAATTGATGGTTTGCCTTCGAATGGTGCATACTGAATGCAGAAAAAGTCTGGAGTTCAAAAAAGTTTAAAAAAATTAAATGCCTTTGTAACAGACGAGTTTTCGCCCAAAACCCTGATACTTCGAAAGAGATTTTCCATTTTGTACACGAAGTGCATCCAGTTTTTGTCGTAACGCTCTTAACTCTTTAGCACATGCTATGTGGGTGAAATGATGATACCATTTAAAATTTCAATGTAGCAAATGAAGTTTTAAGTGTTCATTTGTAGTGCTTATCAATTTCAGGGTCATTTAGCTCAAAAAAATCAGTAACTGCATGAAAAATAGCAAATGAAGTCATAAAGGGTTCAAAATTGATGGCCTCCCTTCGAATGGTGCATACTGAATGCACAAAAATTCTGGAGTTGAAATAAGTTTAAAAAATGAAATGCCTTTATTACAGACGAGTTTTCGTTTGTACACGAAGTGCATCCAATTTTTGTCGTAACCCTCTCCAATCTTTAGCACATGCTATGTGGGTGAAATGATGATACCATGCCAAATTTCGACCTTTTCAGAGTTCATTTGTAGTGCTTATCAATTTCAGGGTCATTTAGCTCAAAAAATCACTAAATGCATGAAAAATAGCAATTGAAGTCAGAAAAGGTTAAAAATTGATGGCATGCCTTCGAATGGTGCATACTAAACACACAAATAGTCTCGAGTTGAAATAAGTTTTAAAAAATGAAATGCCTTTGTAACACACGAGTTTGCGTTTGAAACCGTGATACTTCGCAAGAGATTGTCCATTTTGCACAGGAAGTGCATCCAGTTTTTGTCGTATCCCTCTCAACTGTTTAGCACGTGCTATGCGGGTGAAATGATGATACCATGCCAAATTTCAACCTTTTCAGAGTTCATTTCTAGTGCTTATCAATTTCAGGGTCATTTAGCTCAAAAAATTAGTAACTCCATGAAAAATAGCAAATGAAGTCATGCAAGGTTGAAAATTGATGGCCTGCCTTCGAATGGTGCAAACTAAATGCTCAAAAAGTCGGGAGTTGAAATAAGATTAAAAAATGAAATGCCTTTGTAACAGACGAGTTTTTGTCCTAAACCGTGATACTTAGAAAGAGATTGTCCATTTTGTACACGAAGTGCATCCAGTTTTTGTCGTAACCCTCTCAAATCTTTAGCACATGCTATGTGGGTGAAATGATGATACCGTGCCAAATTTCAACCTTTTCAGAGTTCATTTTTAGTGCTTATCAATTTCAGGGTCATTTAGCTCAAAAAAATCAGTAATTGCATGAAAAATAGCAAGTGAAGTCAGAAAGAGTTAAAAATTGATGGCCTGCCTTCTAATGGTGCATACTGAATGGACAAAAAGTCTGGAGTTCAAATAAGTTTAAAAAAATGAAATGCCTTTGTAACAGACGAGTTTTCGTTCGAAACCGTGATATTTCGATAAAGATTGTCCATTTTGTACACGAAGTGCATCCAGTTTTTGTCGTATCCCTCTCAACTCTTCAGCACATGCTATGTGGGTGAAATGATGATACCATGCCAAATTTCAATCTTTTCAGAGTTCATTTGTCGTGCTTATCAATTTCAGGGTCATTTAGCTCAAAAAAAAATCAGTAACTGCTTGAAAAATAGGAAATGAAGTCAGAAAGGGTTGAAAATTCTTGGTCTACCTTCGAATGGTGCATACTAAATGCACAAGAAGTCTGGAGTTCAAATAAGTTTAAAAAAATGAAATGCCTTTGTAACAGACGAGTTTTCGCCCGAAACCGTGATATTTCGAAAGAGATTTTCCATTTTGTACACGAAGTGCATCCAGTTTTTGTTGTAACACTCTTAACTCTTTAGCACATGCTATGTGGGTGAAATGATGATACCATGCCAAATTTCAACCTTTTCAGAGTTCATTTGTAGTGCTTATCAATTTCAGGGTCATTTAGCTCAAAAAATTAGTAACTCCATGAAAAATAGCAAATGAAGTCATGCAAGGTTGAAAATTGATGGCCTGCCTTCGAATGGTGCAAACTAAATGCTCAAAAAGTCGGGAGTTGAAATAAGATTAAAAAATGAAATGCCTTTGTAACAGACGAGTTTTTGTCCTAAACCGTGATACTTAGAAAGAGATTGTCCATTTTGTACACGAAGTGCATCCAGTTTTGTTCGTAACCCTCTCAAATCTTTAGCACATGCTATGTGGGTGAAATGATGATACCATGCCAAATTTCAACCTTTACAGAGTTCATTTTTAGTGCTTATCAATTTCAGGGTCATTTAGCTCAAAAAAATCAGTAATTGCATGAAAAATAGCAAGTGAAGTCAGAAAGGGTTAAAAATTGATGGCCTACCTTCTAATGGTGCATACTGAATGGACAAAAAGTCTGGAGTTCAAATAAGTTTAAAAAAATGAAATGCCTTTGTAACAGAAGAGTTTTCGTTCGAAACCGTGATATTTCGATAAAGATTGTCCATTTTGTACACGAAGTGCATCCAGTTTTTGTCGTATCCCTCTCAACTGTTCAGCACATGCTATGTGGGTGAAATGATGATACCATGCCAAATTTCAACCTTTTCAAAGTTCATTTGTAGTGCTTATCAATTTCAGGGTCATTTAGCTCAAAAAAAATTAGTAACTGCTTGAAAAATAGGAAATGAAGTCAGAAAGGGTTGAAAATTCTTGGTCTACCTTCGAATGGTGCATACTAAATGCACAAGAAGTCTGGAGTTCAAATAAGTTTAAAAAAATTAAATGCCTTTGTAACAGACGAGTTTTCGCCCGAAACCGTGATATTTCGAAAGAGATTTTCCATTTTGTACACGAAGTGCATCCAGTTTTTGTTGTAACACTCTTAACTCTTTAGCATATGCTATGTGGGTGAAATGATGATACCATGCCAAATTTCAACCTTTTCAGAGTTCATTTGTAGTGCTTATCAATTTCAGGGTCATTTAGCTCAAAAAAATAAGTAAGTGCATGAAAAATAGCAAATTAAGTCAGAAAAGGTTAAAAATTGATGGCATGCCTTCGAATGGTGCATACTAAACACACAAATAGTCTCGAGCTGAAATAAGTTTTAAAAAATGAAATGCCTTTGTAACAGACGAGTTTTCGCCCGAATCCCTGATACTTCGAAAGAGATTTTCCATTTTGTCTGCGAAGTGCTTCCAGTTTTTGTCATAATGCTCTTAACTCTTTAGCACATGCTATGTGGGTGAAATGATGATACCATGCCAAATTTCAAACTTTTAAGAGTTCATTTGTAGTGCTTATCAATTTTAGGGTCATTTAGCTCAAAAAAATCAGTAACTCCATGAGATATAGCAAGTGAAGTCATAAAGGGTTGAAAATTGATGGCCTGCCTTCGAATAGTGCATACTGAGTGCACAAAAAGTATGGAGTTGAAATAAGTTTGAAAAATGAAATGCCTTTGTAACAGACGAGTTTTCGTCCGAAACTGTGATACTTCGAAAGAGATTGTCCATTTTGTACACGAAGTGCATCCAGTTTTTGTCGTAACCCTCTCAAATCTTTAACACATGCTATTTTGGTGAAATGATGATACCATGCCAAATTTCAACCTTTTCAGAGTTCATTTCTAGTGCTTATCAATTTCAGGGTCATTTAGCTCAAAAAATAAGTAAGTGCATGAAAAATAGCAAATGAAGTCAGAAAAGGTTAAAAATTGATGGCATGCCTTCGAATGGTGCATACTAAACACACAAATAGTCTCGAGTAGAAATAAGTTTTAAAAAATGAAATGCCTTTGTAACAAACGAGTTTTCGTTCGAAACCGTGATACTTCGAAAGAGATTGTCCATTTTGTACACGAAGTGCATCCAGTTTTTGGCGTAACTCTCTCAAATATTTAGCACATGCTATGTGGGTGAAATGATGATACCATGCCATATTTCAACCTTTTCAGAGTTCATTTGTAGTGCTTATCAATTTACGGGTCATTTAGCTCAAAAAATTAGTAACTCCATGAAAAACAGCAAATGAAGTCATACAAGGTTGAAAATTAATGGCCTGCCTTCGAATGGTTCAAACTAAATGCGCAAAAAGTATGGAGTTGAAATAAGTTTAAAAAATGAAATACCTTTGTGACAGACGAGTTTTCGTTCGAAACCGTGATACTTCGAAAGAGATTGTCCATTTTGTACACGAAGTGCATCCAGTTTTTGTCGGATCCCTCTCAACTGTTCAGCACATGCTATGTGGGTGAAATGATGATACCATGCCAAATTTCAACCTTTCAGAGTTCATTTGTAGTGCTTATCAATTTCAGGGTTATTTATCCCAAAAAATTAGTAACTCCATGAAAAATAGCAAATGAAGTGATACAAGGTTGAAAATTGATGGTCTGCCTTCGAATGGCGCAAACTCAATGCGCAAAAAGTCTGGAGTTCAAATAAGTTTAAAAAATGTAATGCATTTGTAACAGACGAGTTTTCTCCCGAATCCCTGATACTTCGAAAGAGATTATCCATTTTTGTACACGAAGTGCTTCCAGTTTTTGTCATAACGCTCTTTACTCTTTAGCACATGCTATGTGGGTGAAATGATGATACGATGCCAAATTTCAAACTTTTAAGAGTTCATTTGTAGTGCTTATCAATTTTAGGGTCATTTAGCTCAAAAAATCAGTAACTCCATGAGATATAGCAAGTGAAGTCATAAAGGGTTGAAAATTGATGGCCTGCCTTCGAATGGTGCATACTGAATGCACAAAAAGTCTGGAGTTGAAATAAGTTTAAAAAATGAAATGCCTTTGTAACAGACGAGTTTTCGTCCGAAACTATGATACTTCGAAAGGGATTGTCCATTTTGTACACGAAGTGCATCCAGTTTTTGTCGTAACCCTCTCAAATCTTTAACACATGCTATTTTGGTGAAATGATGATACCATGCCAAATTTCAACCTTTTCAGAGTTCATATGTAGTGCTTATCAATTTCAGGGTCATTTAGCTCAAAAAATAAGTAAGTGCATGAAAAATAGCAAATGAAGTCAGAAAAGGTTAAAATTGATGGCATGCCTTCGAATGGTGCATACTAAACACACAAATAGACTCAAGTTGAAATAAGTTTTAAAAAATGAAATGCCTTTGTAACAGACGAGTTTTCGTTCGAAACCGTGATACTTCGAAAGAGATTGTCCATTTTGTACACGAAGTGCATCCAGTTTTTGTCGTATCCCTCTCAACTTTTAGTACATGCTATTTGGGTGAAATGATGATACCATGCAAAATTTTAACCTTTTCAGAGTTCATTTGTAGTGCTTATCAATTTCCGGGTCATTTAGCTCAAAAAATTAGTAACTCCATGAAAAATAGCAAATGAAGTCATACAAGGTTGAAAATTGATGGCCTGCCTTCGAATAGTGCAAACTAAATGCGCAAAAAGTCTGGAGTTCAAATAAGATTAAAAGATGAAATGCCTTTGTAACAAACGAGTTTTTGTCCTAAACCGTGATACTTAGAAAGAGATTGTCCATTTTGTACACGAAGTGCATCCAGTTTTTGTCGTAACCCTCTCAAATCTTTAGCACATGCTATGTGGGTGAAATGATGATACCATGCCAAATTTCAACCTTTTCAGAGTTCATTTGTAGTGCTTATCAATTCCAGGGTCATTTAGCTCGAAAAATTAGTAACTCCATGAAAAATAGCAAATGAAGTCATACAAGGTTGAAAATTGATGGCCTGCCTTCGAATGGTGCAAACTAAATGCGCAAAAAGTCTAGAGTTTAAATAAGTTTAAAAAATGAAATGCCTTTGTAACAGACGAGTTTTCGTACGAAACCGTGATACTTCGAAAGAGATTGTCCATTTTGTACACGAAGTGCATCCAGTTTTTGTCGTATCCCTCTCAACTATTCAGCACATGCTATGTGGGTGAAATGATGATACCATGCCAAATTTCAACCTTTCAGAGGTCATTTGTAGTGCTTATCAATTTCAGGGTCATTTAGCTCAAAAAAATCAGTAACTTCATGAAAAATAAGAAATGAAGTCAGAAAGGGTTGAAAATTGATGGTCTGCCTTCGAATGGTGCATACTGAATGCACAAAAAGCCTGGAGTTCAAATAAGTTTAAAAAAGTGTAATGCCTTTGTAACAGACGAGTTTTCAGCCGAATCCCTGATACTTCGAAAGAGATTTTCCATTTTGTACACGAAGTGCTTCCAGTTTTTGTCATAACGCACTTAACTCTTTAGCACATGCTATGTGGGTGAAATGAGGATACCATGCCAAATTTCAAACTTTTAAGAGTTCATTTGTAGTGCTTATCAATTTTAGGGTCATTTAGCTCAAAAAAATCAGTAACTCCATGAGAAATAGCTAGTAAAGTCATAAAGGGTTGAAAATTGATGGCCTGCCTTCGAATGGTGCATACTAAATGCACAACAAGTCTGGAGTTGAAATAAGTTTAAAAAATGAAATGCCTTTGTAAAAGACGAGTTTTTGTCCGAAACTGTGATACTTCGAAAGAGATTGTCCATTTTGTACACGAAGTGCATCCAGTTTTTCTCATAACCCTCTCAAACCTTTAGTACATGCTATGTGGATGAAATGATGATACCATGCCAAATTTCAACCTTTTCAGAGTTCATTTGTAGTGCTTATCAATTTCAGGGTCATTTAGGTCAAAAAAATCAGTAACTGCATGAAAAATAGCAAATGAAGTGAGAAAGGGTTGAAAATTGATGCCTGCCTTTGAATGGTGCATACTGAACGCACAAAAATTCCGGAGTTGAAATAAGTTTAAAAAAAGAAATACCTTAGAAATAGACTAGTTTACGTCTGAAACTCTCATACTTCGAAAGAGATAGTCCATTTTGTACACGAAGTGCATCGTGTTTTTGCAGTAACCCTCTCAACATTTTAGCACATGCGGTGTGGGTGAAATGATGATACCGTGCCAACTTTCCCCCTCTTCAGCGTTCATTTGTAGTGCTTATTAATTTTAGGGTCATTTAGCTCAAAAAATCAGTAAATGCATGAAAAATGGCAAATAAAGTTTGAAAGGGTTGAAAATTGATGGTTTGCCTTCGAATGGTGCATACTGAATGCAGAAAAAGTCTGGAGTTCAAAAAAGTTTAAAAAAATTAAATGCCTTTGTAACAGACGAGTTTTCGCCCAAAACCCTGATACTTCGAAAGAGATTTTCCATTTTGTACACGAAGTGCATCCAGTTTTTGTCGTAACGCTCTTAACTCTTTAGCACATGCTATGTGGGTGAAATGATGATACCATTTAAAATTTCAATGTTTTAAGTGTTCATTTGTAGTGCTTATCAATTTCAGGGTCATTTAGCTCAAAAAAATCAGTAACTGCATGAAAAATAGCAAATGAAGTCATAAAGGGTTCAAAATTGATGGCCTCCCTTCGAATGGTGCATACTGAATGCACAAAAATTCTGGAGTTGAAATAAGTTTAAAAAATGAAATGCCTTTATTACAGACGAGTTTTCGTTTGTACACGAAGTGCATCCAGTTTTTGTCGTAACCCTCTCCAATCTTTAGCACATGCTATGTGGGTGAAATGATGATACCATGCCAAATTTCGACCTTTTCAGAGTTCATTTGTAGTGCTTATCAATTTCAGGGTCATTTAGCTCAAAAAATCACTAAATGCATGAAAAATAGCAATTGAAGTCAGAAAATGTTAAAAATTGATGGCATGCCTTCGAATGGTGCATACTAAACACACAAATAGTCTCGAGTTGAAATAAGTTTTAAAAAATGAAATTCCTTTGTAACACACGAGTTTGCGTTTGAAACCGTGATACTTCGCAAGAGATTGTCCATTTTGCATAGGAAGTGCATCCAGTTTTTGTCGTATCCCTCTCAACTGTTTAGCACGTGCTATGTGGGTGAAATGATGATACCATGCCAAATTTCAACCTTTTCAGAGTTCATTTCTAGTGCTTATCAATTTCAGGGTCATTTAGCTCAAAAAATTAGTAACTCCATGAAAAATAGCAAATGAAGTCATGCAAGGTTGAAAATTGATGGCCTGCCTTCGAATGGTGCAAACTAAATGCTCAAAAAGTCGGGAGTTGAAATAAGATTAAAAAATGAAATGCCTTTGTAACAGACGAGTTTTTGTCCTAAACCGTGATACTTAGAAAGAGATTGTCCATTTTGTACACGAAGTGCATCCAGTTTTTGTCGTAACCCTCTCAAATCTTTAGCACATGCTATGTGGGTGAAATGATGATACCGTGCCAAATTTCAACCTTTTCAGAGTTCATTTTTAGTGCTTATCAATTTCAGGGTCATTTAGCTCAAAAAAATCAGTAATTGCATGAAAAATAGCAAGTGAAGTCAGAAAGGGTTAAAAATTGATGGCCTGCCTTCTAATGGTGCATACTGAATGGATAAAAAGTCTGGAGTTCAAATAAGTTTAAAAAAATGAAATGCCTTTGTAACAGACGAGTTTTCGTTCGAAACCGTGATATTTCGATAAAGATTGTCCATTTGGTACACGAAGTGCATCCAGTTTTTGTCGTATCCCTCTCAACTCTTCAGCACATGCTATGTGGGTGAAATGATGATACCATGCCAAATTTCAATCTTTTCAGAGTTCATTTGTCGTGCTTATCAATTTCAGGGTCATTTAGCTCAAAAAAAATCAGTAACTGCTTGAAAAATAGGAAATGAAGTCAGAAAGGGTTGAAAATTCTTGGTCTACCTTCGAATGGTGCATACTAAATGCACAAGAAGTCTGGAGTTCAAATAAGTTTTAAAAAATGAAATGCCTTTGTAACAGACGAGTTTTCGCCCGAAACCGTGATATTTCGAAAGAGATTTTCCATTTTGTACACGAAGTGCATCCAGTTTTTGTTGTAACACTCTTAACTCTTTAGCACATGCTATGTGGGTGAAATGATGATACCATGCCAAATTTCAACCTTTTCAGAGTTCATTTGTAGTGCTTATCAATTTCAGGGTCATTTAGCTCAAAAAATTAGTAACTCCATGAAAAATAGCAAATGAAGTCATGCAAGGTTGAAAATTGATGGCCTGCCTTCGAATGGTGCAAACTAAATGCTCAAAAAGTCGGGAGTTGAAATAAGATTAAAAAATGAAATGCCTTTGTAACAGACGAGTTTTTGTCCTAAACCGTGATACTTAGAAAGAGATTGTCCATTTTGTACACGAAGTGCATCCAGTTTTGTTCGTAACCCTCTCAAATCTTTAGCACATGCTATGTGGGTGAAATGATGATACCATGCCAAATTTCAACCTTTACAGAGTTCATTTTTAGTGCTTATCAATTTCAGGGTCATTTAGCTCAAAAAAATCAGTAATTGCATGAAAAATAGCAAGTGAAGTCAGAAAGGGTTAAAAATTGATGGCCTGCCTTCTAATGATGCATACTGAATGGACAAAAAGTCTGGAGTTCAAATAAGTTTAAAAAAATGAAATGCCTTTGTAACAGAAGAGTTTTCGTTCGAAACCGTGATATTTCGATAAAGATTGTCCATTTTGTACACGAAGTGCATCCAGTTTTTGTCGTATCCCTCTCAACTGTTCAGCACATGCTATGTGGGTGAAATGATGATACCATGCCAAATTTCAACCTTTTCAAAGTTCATTTGTAGTGCTTATCAATTTCAGGGTCATTTAGCTCAAAAAAAATTAGTAACTGCTTGAAAAATAGGAAATGAAGTCAGAAAGGGTTGAAAATTCTTGGTCTACCTTCGAATGGTGCATACTAAATGCACAAGAAGTCTGGAGTTCAAATAAGTTTAAAAAAATTAAATGCCTTTGTAACAGACGAGTTTTCGCCCGAAACCGTGATATTTCGAAAGAGATTTTCCATTTTGTACACGAAGTGCATCCAGTTTTTGTTGTAACACTCTTAACTCTTTAGCACATGCTATGTGGGTGAAATGATGATACCATGCCAAATTTCAACCTTTTCAGAGTTCATTTGTAGTGCTTATCAATTTCAGGGTCATTTAGCTCAAAAAATTAGTAACTCCATGAAAAATAGCAAATGAAGTCATGCAAGGTTGAAAATTGATGGCCTGCCTTCGAATGGTGCAAACTAAATGCTCAAAAAGTCGGGAGTTGAAATAAGATTAAAAAATGAAATGCCTTTGTAACAGACGAGTTTTTGTCCTAAACCGTGATACTTAGAAAGAGATTGTCCATTTTGTACACGAAGTGCATCCAGTTTTGTTCGTAACCCTCTCAAATCTTTAGCACATGCTATGTGGGTGAAATGATGATACCATGCCAAATTTCAACCTTTACAGAGTTCATTTTTAGTGCTTATCAATTTCAGGGTCATTTAGCTCAAAAAAATCAGTAATTGCATGAAAAATAGCAAGTGAAGTCAGAAAGGGTTAAAAATTGATGGCCTGCCTTCTAATGATGCATACTGAATGGACAAAAAGTCTGGAGTTCAAATAAGTTTAAAAAAATGAAATGCCTTTGTAACAGAAGAGTTTTCGTTCGAAACCGTGATATTTCGATAAAGATTGTCCATTTTGTACACGAAGTGCATCCAGTTTTTGTCGTATCCCTCTCAACTGTTCAGCACATGCTATGTGGGTGAAATGATGATACCATGCCAAATTTCAACCTTTTCAAAGTTCATTTGTAGTGCTTATCAATTTCAGGGTCATTTAGCTCAAAAAAAATTAGTAACTGCTTGAAAAATAGGAAATGAAGTCAGAAAGGGTTGAAAATTCTTGGTCTACCTTCGAATGGTGCATACTAAATGCACAAGAAGTCTGGAGTTCAAATAAGTTTAAAAAAATTAAATGCCTTTGTAACAGACGAGTTTTCGCCCGAAACCGTGATATTTCGAAAGAGATTTTCCATTTTGTACACGAAGTGCATCCAGTTTTTGTTGTAACACTCTTAACTCTTTAGCACATGCTATGTGGGTGAAATGATGATACCATGCCAAATTTCAACCTTTTCAGAGTTCATTTGTAGTGCTTATCAATTTCAGGGTCATTTAGCTCAAAAAAATAAGTAAGTGCATGAAAAATAGCAAATTAAGTCAGAAAAGGTTAAAAATTGATGGCATGCCTTCGAATGGTGCATACTAAACACACAAATAGTCTCGAGCTGAAATAAGTTTTAAAAAATGAAATGCCTTTGTAACAGACGAGTTTTCGTTCGAAACCGTGATACTTTGAAAGAGATTGTCCATTTTGTACACGAAGTGCTTCCAGTTTTTGTCATAACGCACTTAACTCTTTAGCACATGCTATGTGGGTGAAATGAGGATACCATGCCAAATTTCAAACTTTTAAGAGTTCATTTGTAGTGCTTATCAATTTTAGGGTCATTTAGCTCAAAAAAATCAATAACTCCATGAGAAATAGCTAGTAAAGTCATAAAGGGTTGAAAATTGATGGCCTGCCTTCGAATGGTGCATACTAAATGCACAACAAGTCTGGAGTTGAAATAAGTTTAAAAAATGAAATGCCTTTGTAAAAGACGAGTTTTTGTCCGAAACTGTGATACTTCGAAAGAGATTGTCCATTTTGTACACGAAGTGCATCCAGTTTTTCTCATAACCCTCTCAAACCTTTAGTACATGCTATGTGGATGAAATGATGATACCATGCCAAATTTCAACCTTTTCAGAGTTCATTTGTAGTGCTTATCAATTTCAGGGTCATTTAGGTCAAAAAAATCAGTAACTGCATGAAAAATAGCAAATGAAGTGAGAAAGGGTTGAAAATTGATGCCTGCCTTTGAATGGTGCATACTGAACGCACAAAAATTCCAGAGTTGAAATAAGTTTAAAAAAAGAAATACCTTAGAAATAGACTAGTTTACGTCTGAAACTCTCATACTTCGAAAGAGATAGTCCATTTTGTACACGAAGTACATCGTGTTTTTGCAGTAACCCTCTCAACATTTTAGCACATGCGGTGTGGGTGAAATGATGATACCGTGCCAACTTTCCCCCTTTTCAGCGTTCATTTGTAGTGCTTATTAATTTTAGGGTCATTTAGCTCAAAAAATCAGTAAATGCATGAAAAATGGCAAATAAAGTTTGAAAGGGTTGAAAATTGATGGTTTGCCTTCGAATGGTGCATACTGAATGCAGAAAAAGTCTGGAGTTCAAAAAAGTTTAAAAAAATTAAATGCCTTTGTAACAGACGAGTTTTCGCCCAAAACCCTGATACTTCGAAAGAGATTTTCCATTTTGTACACGAAGTGCATCCAGTTTTTGTCGTAACGCTCTTAACTCTTTAGCACATGCTATGTGGGTGAAATGATGATACCATTTAAAATTTCAATGTTTTAAGTGTTCATTTGTAGTGCTTATCAATTTCAGGGTCATTTAGCTCAAAAAAATCAGTAACTGCATGAAAAATAGCAAATGAAGTCATAAAGGGTTCAAAATTGATGGCCTCCCTTCGAATGGTGCATACTGAATGCACAAAAATTCTGGAGTTGAAATAAGTTTAAAAAATGAAATGCCTTTATTACAGACGAGTTTTCGTTTGTACACGAAGTGCATCCAATTTTTGTCGTAACCCTCTCCAATCTTTAGCACATGCTATGTGGGTGAAATGATGATACCATGCCAAATTTCGACCTTTTCAGAGTTCATTTGTAGTGCATATCAATTTCAGGGTCATTTAGCTCAAAAAATCACTAAATGCATGAAAAATAGCAATTGAAGTCAGAAAAGGTTAAAAATTGATGGCATGCCTTCGAATGGTGCATACTAAACACACAAATAGTCTCGAGTTGAAATAAGTTTTAAAAAATGAAATGCCTTTGTAACACACGAGTTTGCGTTTGAAACCGTGATACTTCGCAAGAGATTGTCCATTTTGCACAGGAAGTGCATCCAGTTTTTGTCGTATCCCTCTCAACTGTTTAGCACGTGCTATGTGGGTGAAATGATGATACCATGCCAAATTTCAACCTTTTCAGAGTTCATTTCTAGTGCTTATCAATTTCAGGGTCATTTAGCTCAAAAAATTAGTAACTCCATGAAAAATAGCAAATGAAGTCATGCAAGGTTGAAAATTGATGGCCTGCCTTCGAATGGTGCAAACTAAATGCTCAAAAAGTCGGGAGTTGAAATAAGATTAAAAAATGAAATGCCTTTGTAACAGACGAGTTTTTGTCCTAAACCGTGATACTTAGAAAGAGATTGTCCATTTTGTACACGAAGTGCATCCAGTTTTTGTCGTAACCCTCTCAAATCTTTAGCACATGCTATGTGGGTGAAATGATGATACCGTGCCAAATTTCAACCTTTTCAGAGTTCATTTTTAGTGCTTATCAATTTCAGGGTCATTTAGCTCAAAAAAATCAGTAATTGCATGAAAAATAGCAAGTGAAGTCAGAAAGGGTTAAAAATTGATGGCCTGCCTTCTAATGGTGCATACTGAATGGATAAAAAGTCTGGAGTTCAAATAAGTTTAAAAAAATGAAATGCCTTTGTAACAGACGAGTTTTCGTTCGAAACCGTGATATTTCGATAAAGATTGTCCATTTTGTACACGAAGTGCATCCAGTTTTTGTCGTATCCCTCTCAACTCTTCAGCACATGCTATGTGGGTGAAATGATGATACCATGCCAAATTTCAATCTTTTCAGAGTTCATTTGTCGTGCTTATCAATTTCAGGGTCATTTAGCTCAAAAAAAATCAGTAACTTCTTGAAAAATAGGAAATGAAGTCAGAAAGGGTTGAAAATTCTTGGTCTACCTTCGAATGGTGCATACTAAATGCACAAGAAGTCTGGAGTTCAAATAAGTTTTAAAAAATGAAATGCCTTTGTAACAGACGAGTTTTCGCCCGAAACCGTGATATTTCGAAAGAGATTTTCCATTTTGTACACGAAGTGCATCCAGTTTTTGTTGTAACACTCTTAACTCTTTAGCACATGCTATGTGGGTGAAATGATGATACCATGCCAAATTTCAACCTTTTCAGAGTTCATTTGTAGTGCTTATCAATTTCAGGGTCATTTAGCTCAAAAAATTAGTAACTCCATGAAAAATAGCAAATGAAGTCATGCAAGGTTGAAAATTGATGGCCTGCCTTCGAATGGTGCAAACTAAATGCTCAAAAAGTCGGGAGTTGAAATAAGATTAAAAAATGAAATGCCTTTGTAACAGACGAGTTTTTGTCCTAAACCGTGATACTTAGAAAGAGATTGTCCATTTTGTACACGAAGTGCATCCAGTTTTGTTCGTAACCCTCTCAAATCTTTAGCACATGCTATGT
Organism: Hordeum marinum; assembly: GCA_022496015.1. Classification (NCBI taxonomy): domain Eukaryota; kingdom Viridiplantae; phylum Streptophyta; class Magnoliopsida; order Poales; family Poaceae; genus Hordeum; species Hordeum marinum. Next base: position 498,643,232 of record CM039675.1, on the reverse strand, counting down.
GGGTGAAATGATGATACCATGCCAAATTTCAACCTTTACAGAGTTCATTTTTAGTGCTTATCAATTTCAGGGTCATTTAGCTCAAAAAAATCAGTAATTGCATGAAAAATAGCAAGTGAAGTCAGAAAGGGTTAAAAATTGATGGCCTGCCTTCTAATGATGCATACTGAATGGACAAAAAGTCTGGAGTTCAAATAAGTTTAAAAAAATGAAATGCCTTTGTAACAGAAGAGTTTTCGTTCGAAACCGTGATATTTCGATAAAGATTGTCCATTTTGTACACGAAGTGCATCCAGTTTTTGTCGTATCCCTCTCAACTGTTCAGCACATGCTATGTGGGTGAAATGATGATACCATGCCAAATTTCAACCTTTTCAAAGTTCATTTGTAGTGCTTATCAATTTCAGGGTCATTTAGCTCAAAAAAAATTAGTAACTGCTTGAAAAATAGGAAATGAAGTCAGAAAGGGTTGAAAATTCTTGGTCTACCTTCGAATGGTGCATACTAAATGCACAAGAAGTCTGGAGTTCAAATAAGTTTAAAAAAATTAAATGCCTTTGTAACAGACGAGTTTTCGCCCGAAACCGTGATATTTCGAAAGAGATTTTCCATTTTGTACACGAAGTGCATCCAGTTTTTGTTGTAACACTCTTAACTCTTTAGCACATGCTATGTGGGTGAAATGATGATACCATGCCAAATTTCAACCTTTTCAGAGTTCATTTGTAGTGCTTATCAATTTCAGGGTCATTTAGCTCAAAAAAATAACTAAGTGCATGAAAAATAGCAAATTAAGTCAGAAAAGGTTAAAAATTGATGGCATGCCTTCGAATGGTGCATACTAAACACACAAATAGTCTCGAGCTGAAATAAGTTTTAAAAAATGAAATGCCTTTGTAACAGACGAGTTTTCGTTCGAAACCGTGATACTTCGAAAGAGATTGTCCATTTTGTACACGAAGAGCATCCATTTTTTTCCTATCCCTCTCAACTGTTTAGTACATGCTATTTGGGTGAAATGATGATACCATGCCAAATTTCAACCTTTTCAGAGTTCATTTGTAGTGCTTATCAATTTCAGGGTCATTTAGCTCAAAAACTTAGTAACTCCATGAAAAATAGCAAATGAAGTCATACAAGGTTGAAAATTGATGGCCTGCCTTCGAATAGTGCAAACTAAATGCGCAAAAAGTCTGGAGTTGAAATAAGTTAAAAAAATGAAATGCCTTTGTAACAGACGAGTTTTCGTCCTCAACCGTGATACTTGGAAAGAGATTGTCCATTTTGTACACGAAGTGCATCCGGTTTTCGTCGTATCCCTCTCAACTGTTCAGCACATGCTATGTGGATGAAATGATGATACCATGCCAAATTTCAACCTTTTCAGAGTTCATTTTTAGTGCTTATCAATTTCAGGGTCATTTAGCTCAAAAAAATCAGTAACTGCATGAAAAATAGCAAGTGAAGTTAGAAAGGGTTGAAAATTGATGGCCTGCCTTCTAATGGTGCATACTGAATGGACAAAAAGTCTGGAGTTCAAATAAGTTTAAAAAAATGAAATGCCTTTGTAACAGACGAGTTTTCGTTCGAAACCGTGATACTTCGAAGGAGATTGTCCATTTTGTACACGAAGTGCAACCAGTTTTCGTCGTATCCCTCTCAACTGTTCAGCACATGCTATGTGGATGAAATGATGATACCATGCCAAATTTCAACCTTTTCAGAGTTCGTTTGTAGTGCTTATAAATTTCAGGGTCATTTAGCTCAAAAAAATCAGTAACTGCATGAAAAATAGGAAATGAAGTCAGAAAGGGTTGAAAATTGATGGTCTTCCTTCGAATGGTGCATACTGAATGCACAAAAAGTCTGGAGTTCAAATAAGTTTAAAAAAATGAAATGCCTTTGTAACAGACGAGTTTTCGCCCAAAACCCTGATACTACGAAAGAGATTTTCCATTTTGTACACGAAGTGCATCCAGTTTTTGTCATAACGCTCTTAACTCTTTAGCACATTCTATGTGGGTGAAATGATGATACCATGCCAAATTTCAAACTTTAAGAGCTCATTTGCAGTGCTTATCAATTTCAGGGTCATTTAGCTCAAAAAAATCTGTAACTCCATGAGAAATAGCAAGTGAAGTCATAAAGGGTTGAAAATTGATGGCCTGCCTTCGAATGGTGCATACCGAATGCACAAAAAGTCTGGAGTTGAAATAAGTTTAAAAAATGAAATGCCTTTGTTACAGACGAGTTTTCGTCCGAAACCGTGATACTTCGAAAGAGATTGTCCATTTTGTACACGAAGTGCATCCAGTTTTTGTCGTAACCCTCTCAAATCTTTAGCACATGTTATGTGGGTGAAATGATGATACCATGCCAAATTTCAACCTTTTCAGAGTTCATTTGTAGTGCTTATCAATTTCAGGGTCATTTAGCTCAAAAAATCACTAAATGCATGAAAAATAGCAAATGAAGTCAGAAAAGGTTAAAAATTGATGGCATGCCTTCGAATGGTGCATACTAAACACACAAATAGTCTCGAGTTGAACTAAGTTTTAAAAAATGAAATGCCTTTGTAACACACGAGTTTGCGTTTGAAACCGTGATACTTCGCAAGAGATTGTCCATTCTGTACACGAAGTGCATCCAGTTTTTGTCGTATCCCTCTCAACTGTTTAGCACATGCTATGTGGGTGAAATGATGATACCATGCCAAATTTCAACCTTTTCAGAGTTCATTTCTAGTGCTTATCAATTTCAGGGTCATTTAGCTCAAAAAATTAGTAACTCCATGAAAAATAGCAAATGAAGTCATACAAGGTTGAAAATTGATGGCCTGCCTTCGAATGGTGCAAACTAAATGCTCAAAAAGTCGGGAGTTGAAATAAGATTAAAAAATGAAATGTCTTTGTAACAGACGAGTTATTGTCTTAAACCGTGATACTTAGAAAGAGATTGTCCATTTTGTACACGAAGTGCATCCAGTTTTTGTCGTAACCCTCTCAAATCTTTAGCACATGCTATGTGGGTGAAATGATGATACCATGCCAAATTTCAACCTTTTCAGAGTTCATTTTTAGTGCTTATCAATTTCAGGGTCATTTAGCTCAAAAAAAATCAGTAACTGCATGAAAAATAGCAAGTGAAGTCAGAAAGGGTTAAAAATTGATGTCCTGCCTTCTAATGGTGCATACTGAATGGACAAAAAGTCTGGAGTTCAAATAACTTAAAAAAAATGAAGTGCCTTTGTAACACACGAGTTTTCGTTCGAAAGCGTGATATTTCGAAAAAGATTGTCCATTTTGTACACGAAGTGCATCCAGTTTTTGTCGTATCCCTCTCAACTGTTCAGCACATGCTATGTGGGTGAAATGCTGATACCATGCCAAATTTCAATCTTTTCAGAATTCATTTGTAGTGCTTATCAATTTCAAGGTCATTTAGCTCAAAAAATTAGTGACTCCATGAAAAATAGCAAATGAAGTCATACAGGGTTGAAACTTGATGTCCTGCCTTCGAATAGTGCATACTGAATGCGCAAAAAGTCTGGAGTTGAAATAAGTTTAAAAAATGAAATGCCTTTGTAACAGACGAGTTTTCGTCCAAAACCTTGATACTTAGAAAGAGATTGTCCATTTTGTACACGAAGTGCATCCAGTTTTCGTCGTATCCCTCTCAACTATTCAGCGCATGCTATGTGGGTGAAATGATGATACCATGAGAAATTTCAACCTTTTCAGATTTCATTTGTAGTGCTTATCAATTTCAGGGTCATTTAGCTCAAAAAAAAATCAGTAACTGCATGAAAAATAGCAAATGAAGTCAGAAAGGGTTGAAAATTGATGGTCTGCCTTAGAATGGTGCATACTGAATGCACGAAAAGTCTGGAGTTCAAATAAGTTTAAAAAAATGAAATGCCTTTGTAACAGACGAGTTTTCGCCCAAAACCCTGATACTTCGAAAGAGATTTTCCATTTTGTACACAATGTGCATCCAGTTTTTGTCATAACGCTCTTAACTCTTTAGCACATGCTATGTGGGTGAAATGATGATACCATGCCAAATTTCAAACTTTTAAGAGTTCATTTGGAGTGCTTATCAATTTCAGGGTCATTTAGCTCAAAAAAAATCAGTAACTCCATGAGAAATAGCAAGTGAAGTCATAAAGGGTTGAAAATTGATGCCCTGCCTTCGAATGGTGCATAGTGAATGCACAAAAAGTCTGGAGTTGAAAAAAGTTTAAAAAATGAAATGCATTTGTAACAGACGAGTTTTCGTCCGAAACTGTGATACTTCGAAAGAGATTGTCCATTTTGTACACGAAGTGCATCCAGTTTTTGTCGTAACCCTCTCAAATCTTTACCACATGCTATTTTGGTGAAATGATGATACCATGCCAAATTTTAACCTTTTCAGAGTTCATTTGTAGTGCTTATCAATTTCAGGGTCATTTAGCTAGAAAAATAAGTAAGTGCATGAAAAATAGCAAATGAAGTCGGAAAAGGTTAAAAATTTATGGCATGCCTTCGAATGGTGCATACTAAACAAGCAAATAGTATCGAGTTGAAATAAGTTTAAAAAAATGAAATGCCTTTGTAACAGACGAGTTTTCGTTCGAAACCGTGATACTTCGAAAGAGATTGTCCATTTTGTACATGAAGTGCATCCAGTTTGTGTCGTATCCCTCTCAACTGTTTAGCACATGCTATGTGGGTGAAATGATGACACCATGCCAAATTTCAACCTTTTCAGAGTTCATTTGTAGTGCCTATCAATTTCAGGGTCATTTAGCTCAAAAAATTAGTAACTCCATGAAAAATAGCAAATGAAGTCATACAAGGTTGAAACTTGATGTCCTGCCTTCGAATAGTGCATACTGAATGCGCAAAAAGTCTGGAGTTCAAATAAGTTTAAAAAATGAAATGCCTTTGTAACAGACGAGTTTCCGTCCAAAACCTTGATACTTAGAAAGAGATTGTCCATTTTGTACACGAAGTGCATCCAGTTTTCGTCGTATCCCTCTCAACTATTCAGCACATGCTATGTGGGTGAAATGATGATACCAAGCCAAATTTGAACCTTTTCAGAGTTCATTTGTAGTGCTTATTAATTTCAGGGTCATTTAGCTCAAAAAAAAATCAGTAACTGCAGGAAAAATAGGAAATGAAGTCAGAAAGGGTTGAAAGTTGATGGTCTGCCTTCGAATGGTGCATATTGAATGCACAAAAAGTCTGGAGTTCAAATAAGTTTAAAAAAAAGAAATGCCTTTGTAACAGACGAGTTTTCGCCCAAAACCCTGATACTTCGAAAGAGATTTTCCATTTTGTACACGATGTGCATCCAGTTTTTGTTGTAACGCTCTTAACTCTTTAGCACATGCTATTTTGGTGAAACGATGATACCATGCCAAATTTAAACCTTTTCAGAGTTCATTTGTAGTGCTTATCAATTTCAGGGTCATTTTGCTCAACAAATCAGTAAGTGCATGAAAAATAGCAAATGAAGTCAGAAAAGGTTAAAAATTGATGGCATGCCTTCGAATGGTGCATACTAAACACACAAATAGTCTCGAGTTGAAATAAGTTTTAAAAAATGAAATGCCTTTGTAACAGACGAGTTTTCGTTCGAAACCGTGATACTTCGAAAGAGATTGTCCATTTTGTACACGAAGTGCATCCAGTTTTTGTCGTATCCCTCTCAACTGTTTAGCACATGCTATGTGGGTGAAATGATGATACCATGCCAAATTTCAACCTTTTCAGAGTTCATTTTTAGTGCTTATCAATTTCAGGGTCATTTAGCTCAAAAAATTAGTAACTCCATGAAAAATAGCAAATGAAGTCATACAAGGTTGAAACTTGATGTCCTGCCATCGAATAGTGCATACTGAATGCACAAAAAGTCTGGAGTTGAAATAAGTCTAAAAAATGAAATGCCTTTGTAACAGACGAGTTTTCGTCCAAAACCTTGATACTTAGAAAGAGATTGTCCATTTTGTACACGAAGTGCATCCAGTTTTCGTCGTATCCCTCTCAACTATTCAGCACATGCTATGTGAGTGAAATGATGATACCATGCCAAATTTCAAACTTTTAAGAGTTCCTTTGAAGTGCTTATCAATTTCAGGGTCATTTAGCTGGCAAAAATCAGTAACTCCATGAGAAATAGCAAGTGAAGTCATAAAGGGTTGAAAATTGACACCCTGCCTTCGAATGGTGCATACTGAATGCACAAAAATTCTGGAGTTAGAATAAGTTTAAAAAAATGAAATGCCTTTGTAACAAACGAGTTTTCGCCCAAAACCCTGATACTTCGAAAGAGATTTTCCATTTTGTACACGATGTGCATCCAGTTTTTGTCGTAACGCTCTTAACTCTTTAGCACATGCTATGTGGGTGAAATGATGATACCATGCCAAATTTCAAACTTTTAAGAGTTCATTTGAAGTGCTTATCAATTTCAGGGTCATTTAGCTCAAAAAAATCAATAACTCCATGAGAAATAGCAAGTGAAGTCATAAAGGGCCGAAAATTGATGGCCTGCTTTCGAATGGTGCATACTGAATGCGCAAAAAGTCTGGAGTTGAAATAAGTTTAAAAAATGAAATGCATTTGTAAGAGACAAGTTTTCGTCCGAAACTGTAATACTTCGAAAGAGATTGTCCATTTTGTACACGAAGTGCATCCAGTTTTTGTCGTAACCCTCTCAAATCTTTAACACATGCTATTTAGGTGAAATGATGATACCATGCCAAATTTCAACCTTTTCAGAGTTCATTTGTAGTGCTTATAAATTTCAGGGTCATTTAGCTCAAAAAATCAGTAAGTGCATGAAAAATAGCAAATGAAGTCACAAAAGGTTAAAAATGGATGGCATGCCTTCGAATGGTGCATACTAAACACACAAATAGTCTCGAGTTGCAATAAGTTTTAAAAAATGAAATGCCTTTGTAACAGACGAGTTTTCGTTCGAAACCGTGATACTTTGAAAGAGATTGTCCATTTTGTACACGAAGTGCATCCAGTTTTTGTCGTATCCCTCTCAACTGTTTAGCAGATGCTATTTGGGTGAAATTCTAATACCATGCCAAATTTCAATCTTTTCAGAATTCATTTGTAGTGCTTATCAATTTCAGGGTCATTTAGCTCAAAAAATTAGTATCTCCATGAAAAATAGCAAATGAAGTCATACAAGGTTGAAACTTGATGTCCTGCCTTCGAATAGTGCATACTGAATGCGCAAAAAGTCTGGAGTTGAAATAAGTTTAAAAAATGAAATGCATTTGTAACAGACGAGTTTTCGTGCGAAACTGTGATACTTCGAAAGAGATTGTCCATTTTGTACACGAAGTGCATCCAGTTTTTGTCGTAACCCTCTCGAATCTTTATCACATGCTATTTTGGTGAAATGATGATACCATGCCAAATTTCAACCTTTTCAGAGTTCATTTGTAGTGCTTATCAATTTCAGGATCATTTAGCACAAAAAAATCAGTAAGTGCATGAAAAATAGCAAATGAAGTCAGAAAAGGTTAAAAATTGATGGCATGCCTTCGAATGGTGCATACTAAACACACAAATAGTCTCGAGTTGAAATAAGTTTAAAAAAAGAAATGCCTTTGTAACAGACGAGTTTTCGCCCAAAACCCAGATACTTCGAAAGAGATTTTCCATTTCGTACACGATGTGCATCCAGTTTTTGTCGTAACGCTCTTAACTCTTTAGCACATGCTATTTTGGTGAAACGATGATACCATGCCAAATTTAAACCTTTTCAGAGTTCATTTGTAGTGCTTATCAATTTCAGGGTCATTTTGCTCAACAAATCAGTAAGTGCATGAAAAATAGCAAATGAAGTCAGAAAAGGTTAAAAATTGATGGCACGCCTTCGAATGGTGCATACTAAACACACAAATAGTCTCGAGTTGAAATAAGTTTTAAAAAATGAAATGCCTTTGTAACAGACGAGTTTTCGTTCGAAACTGTGATACTTCGAAAGAGATTGTCCATTCTGTACACGAAGTGCATCCAGTTTTTGTCGTATCCCTCTCAACTGTTTAGCACATGCTATGTGGGTGAAATGATGATACCATGCCAAATTTCAACCTTTTCAGAGTTCATTTTTAGTGCTTATCAATTTCAGGGTCATTTAGCTCAAAAAATTAGTAACTCCATGAAAAATAGCAAATGAAGTCATACAAGGTTGAAACTTGATGTCCTGCCATCGAATAGTGCATACTGAATGCACAAAAAGTCTGGAGTTGAAATAAGTCTAAAAAATGAAATGCCTTTGTAACAGACGAGTTTTCGTCCAAAACCTTGATACTTAGAAAGAGATTGTCCATTTTGTACACGAAGTGCATCTAGTTTTCGTCGTATCCCTCTCAACTATTCAGCACATGCTATGTGAGTGAAATGATGACACCATGCCAAATTTCAAACTTTTAAGAGTTCCTTTGAAGTGCTTATCAATTTCAGGGTCATTTAGCTGGCAAAAATCAGTAACTCCATGAGAAATAGCAAGTGAAGTCATAAAGGGTTGAAAATTGACACCCTGCCTTCGAATGGTGCATACTGAATGCACAAAAATTCTGGAGTTAGAATAAGTTTAAAAAAATGAAATGCCTTTGTAACAAACGAGTTTTCGCCCAAAACCCTGATACTTCGAAAGAGATTTTCCATTTTGTACACGATGTGCATCCAGTTTTTGTCGTAACGCTCTTAACTCTTTAGCACATGCTATGTGGGTGAAATGATGATACCATGCCAAATTTCAAACTTTTAAGAGTTCATTTGAAGTGCTTATCAATTTCAGGGTCATTTAGCTCAAAAAAATCAATAACTCCATGAGAAATAGCAAGTGAAGTCATAAAGGGCTGAAAATTGATGGCCTGCTTTCGAATGGTGCATACTGAATGCGCAAAAAGTCTGGAGTTGAAATAAGTTTAAAAAATGAAATGCATTTGTAAGAGACAAGTTTTCGTCCGAAACTGTAATACTTCGAAAGAGATTGTCCATTTTGTACACGAAGTGCATCCAGTTTTTGTCGTAACCCTCTCAAATCTTTAACACATGCTATTTAGGTGAAATGATGATACCATGCCAAATTTCAACCTTTTCAGAGTTCATTTGTAGTGCTTATAAATTTCAGGGTCATTTAGCTCAAAAAATCAGTAAGTGCATGAAAAATAGCAAATGAAGTCACAAAAGGTTAAAAATTGATGGCATGCCTTCGAATGGTGCATACTAAACACACAAATAGTCTCGAGTTGCAATAAGTTTTAAAAAATGAAATGCCTTTGTAACAGACGAGTTTTCGTTCGAAACCGTGATACTTTGAAAGAGATTGTCCATTTTGTACACGAAGTGCATCCAGTTTTTGTCGTATCCCTCTCAACTGTTTAGCAGATGCTATGTGGGTGAAATTCTAATACCATGCCAAATTTCAATCTTTTCAGAATTCATTTGTAGTGCTTATCAATTTCAGGGTCATTTAGCTCAAAAAATTAGTATCTCCATGAAAAATAGCAAATGAAGTCATACAAGGTTGAAACTTGATGTCCTGCCTTCGAATAGTGCATACTGAATGCGCAAAAAGTCTGGAGTTGAAATAAGTTTAAAAAATGAAATGCCTTTGTAACAGACGAGTTTTCGTCCAAAACCTTGATACTTAGAAAGAGATTGTCTATTTTGTGCACGAAGTGCATCCAGTTTTTGCCGTATCCCTCTCAACTGTTCAGCACAAGCTATGTGGGTGAAATGATGATACCATGCCAAATTTCAACCTTTTCAGAGTTCATTTGTAGTGCTTATCAATTTCAGGGTCATTTAGCTCAAAAAAATCAGTAACTGCATGAAATATAGGAAATTAAGTCAGAAAGGGTTGAAAATTAATGGTCTACCTTCGAATGGTGCATACTGAATACACAAAAAGTCTAGAGTTCAAAATAAGTTTAAAAAATGAAATGCATTTGTAACAGACGAGTTTTCGTGCGAAACTGTGATACTTCGAAAGAGATTGTCCATTTTGTACACGAAGTGCATCCAGTTTTTGTCGTAACCCTCTCGAAACTTTATCACATGCTATTTTGGTGAAATGATGATACCATGCCAAATTTCAACCTTTTCATAGTTCATTTGTAGTGCTTATCAATTTCAGGGTCATTTAGCTCAAAAAAATCAGTAAGTGCATGAAAAAATAGCAAATGAAGTGGGAAAAGGTTAAAAATTGATGGCATGCCTTCGAATGGTGCATACTAAACACACCAATAGTCTCGAGTTGAAATAAGTTTTAAAAAATGAAATGCCTTTGTAACAGACGAGTTTTCGTCCAAAACCTTGATACTTAGAAATAGATTGTCCGTTTTGTACACGAAGTGCATCCAGTTTTCGTCGTATCCCTCTCAACTGTTCAGCACATGCTACGCGGGTGAAATTATGATACCATGCCAAATTTCAACCTTTTCAGAGTTCATTTGTAGTGCTTATAAATGTCAGGGTCATTTAGCTCAAAAAATCAGTAAATGAAAGAAAAATAGCAAATGGTGCATACAAAACACACAAAAACTCTGGAGTTAAAATAAGTTTAAAAACTCCGGAGTTGAAATAAGTTGAAAAATATGAAATGCCTTTGCACAGACGAGTTTTCGTCCGAAACCATGATACTTTGAAAGAGATTGTCCATTTTGTACACGAAGTGCATCCAGCTTTTTTCGTATGCCTCTCAACTGTTTAGCACATGCTATGTGGGTGAAATGATGATAGCATGCCAAATTTCAACCTCTTTAGAGTTCAGTTGTAGTGCTTATCAATTTTAGGGTCATTTAGCTCAAAAAAATCAGTAAATGCACGAAAAATAGCAAATAAAGTCAGAAAGGGTTGAAAATTGATGGCCTTCCTTCGAATGGTGCATACTAAACACACAAAAAGTCTGGAGTTGACATAAGTTTAAAAAATGAACTGCCTTTGTAACAGATGAGTTTTCGCCCGAAATCCTGATACATCGAAAGAGATTGTCCATTTTGTACACGAAGGGCATCCATTTTTGGTCATATGCCTCTCAACTATTTAACACAGGCTATGTGGGTGAAATGATGATAGCATGCCAAATTTCAACCCTTTCAGAGTTCATTTGTAGTGCTTATCAATTTCCGGGTCATTTAGTTCAAAAAATCAGTAACTGCATGAAAAATAACAAATGAAGTCAGAAAGGGTTGAAAATTGATGGCCTACCTTCGAATGGTGCATACTAAATGCACAAAAAGTCTAGAGTTCAAATAAGTTTAAAAAATGTAATGCGTTTGTAAAAGACGAGTTGTCATCCGAAACCTTGATACTTCGAAAGAGATTGTCCATTTTGTACACGAAGTGCATCCAGTTTTGGTCGTATGCCTCTCAACTATTTAACACATGCTATGTGGGTGAAATGATGATAGCATGACAAATTTCAACCTTTTAAGAGTTCAGTTGTAGTGGTTATAAATTTCAGGGTCATTTAGCTCAAAAAAATCAGTAACTCCATGAAAAATAGCAAATGAAGTCATAAAGGGTTGAAAATTGATGGCCTGCCTTCGAATGGTGCATACGGAATGCACTAAAAGTATGGAGTTGAAGTAAGTTTACACAATGAAATGCCTTTGTAATAGACGAGTGTTCGTCCAAAACCGTGATACTTCGAAAGAGATTGTCCATTTTTTACACGAAGTGCGTCCTGTTTTTGTCGTAACCCTCTCAAATCTTTAGCACATGCTATGTGGGTGAAATGGTGATACCATGCAAAATTTCAACATTTTCAGAGTTCAGTTGTAGTGCTTATCAATTTCAGGGTCATTTTGTTCAAAAAATTCAATAACTACATGAAAAATAGCAAATGAAGTCAGAAAGGGTTGAAAATTGATGGGTTCCTTCGAATGGTGCATACTGAATGCACAACAAGTCTGGAGTTCAAATAAGTTTTAAAAAATGAAATGCCTTTGTAAGAGACGAGTTTTCGTCCGAAACCCTGATACTTCGAAAGAGATTTTCCATTTTGTACACGAAGTGCATCCAAGTTTTGTCGTATCCCTCTCAACTGTTTGGCACATGCTATGTGGGTGAAATGATGATACCATGCCAAATTTCGAGCTTTTCAGAGTTCATTTGTAGTGCTTATAAATGTCAGGGTCATTTAGCTCAAAAAATCAGTAAATGAAAGAAAAATAGCAAATGAAGTCAGAAAGGGTTAAAAATGGACGGCCTGCCTTCGAATGGTGCATACAAAACACACAAAAACTCTGGAGTTAAAATAAGTTTAAAAACTCTGGAGTTGAAATAAGTTGAAAAATATGAAATGCCTTTGCACAGACGAGTTTTCGTCCGAAACCATGATACTTTGAAAGAGATTGTCCATTTTGTACACGAAGTGCATCCAGCTTTTTTCGTATGCCTCTCAACTGTTTAGCACATGCTATGTGGGTGAAATGATGATAGCATGCCAAATTTCAACCTCTTTAGAGTTCAGTTGTAGTGCTTATCAATTTCAGGGTCATTTAGCTCAAAAAATCAGTAAATGCATGAAAAATAGCAAATAAAGTCAGAAAGGGTTGAAAATTGATGGCCTTCCTTCGAATGGTGCATACTAAACACACAAAAAGTCTGGAGTTGACATAAGTTTAAAAAATGAACTGCCTTTGTAACAGATGAGTTTTCGCCCGAAATCCTGATACATCGAAAGAGATTGTCCATTTTGTACACGAAGGGCATCCAGTTTTGGTCATATGCCTCTCAACTATTTAACACATGCTATGTGGGTGAAATGATGATAGCATGCCAAATTTCAACCCTTTCAGAGTTCATTTGTAGTGCTTATCAATTTCCGGGTCATTTAGTTCAAAAAATCAGTAACTGCATGAAAAATAGCAAATGAAGTCAGAAAGGGTTGAAAATTGACGGCCTACCTTCGAATGGTGCATACTAAATGCACAAAAAGTCTAGAGTTCAAATAAGTTTAAAAAATGTAATGCGTTTCTAAAAGACGAGTTGTCATCCGAAACCTTGATACTTCGTAAGAGATTGTCCATTTTGTACACGAAGTGCATCCAGTTTTGGTCGTATGCCTCTCAACTGTTTAACACATGCTATGTGGGTGAAATGATGATAGCATGACAAATTTCAACCTTTTAAGAGTTCAGTTGTAGTGGTTATAAATTTCAGGGTCATTTAGCTCAAAAAAATCAGTAACTCCATGAAAAATAGCAAATGAAGTCATAAAGGGTTGAAAATTGATGGCCTGCCTTCGAATGGTGCATACGGAATGCACTAAAAGTATGGAGTTGAAGTAAGTTTACACAATGAAATGCCTTTATAATAGACGAGTGTTCGTCCAAAACCGTGATACTTCGAAAGAGATTGTCCATTTTTTACACGAAGTGCGTCCTGTTTTTGTCGTAACCCTCTCAAATCTTTAGCACATGCTATGTGGGTGAAATGGTGATACCATGCAAAATTTCAACATTTTCAGAGTTCAATTGTAGTGCTTATCAATTTCAGGGTCATTTAGTTCAAAATATTCAATAACTACATGAAAAATAGCAAATGACGTCAGAAAGGGTTGAAAATTGATGGGTTCCTTCGAATGGTGCATACTGAATGCACAACAAGTCTGGAGTTCAAATAAGTTTTAAAAAATGAAATGCCTTTGTAAGAGACGAGTTTTGTCCGAAACCCTGATACTTCGAAAGAGATTTTCCATTTTGTACACGAAGTGCATCCAAGTTTTGTCGTATCCCTCTCAACTGTTTGGCACATGCTATGTGGGTGAAATGATGATACCATGCGAAATTTCAACCTTTTCAGAGTTCATTTGTAGTGCTTATCAATTTCAGGGTCATTTAGCTCAAAAAAATCAGTAACTCCATGAAAAATAGCAAGTTAAGTCACAAAGGCTTGAAAATTGATGGGCTGCCTTCGAATGGTGCATACTAAACACACAAATAGTCTCGAGTTGAAATAAGGTTAAAAAAATGAAATGCCTTTGTAACAGACGAGTTTTTGTTTGAAACCGTGATGCTTACAAAGATATTGTCCATTTTGTACACAAAGTGCATCCAGTTTTTGTCGTAACCCTCTCAAATATTTAGCACATGCTATGTGGGTGAAATGATGATACCATGCCAAATTTGAACCTTTTCAGTGTTCATTTGTAGTGGTTATCAATTTCAGGGTCATTTAGCCCAGAATTAATCAGTAACTACATGAAAAATAGCAAATGAAGTCAGAAAGGGTTAAAAATTGATGGCCTGCCTTCGAATGGTGCATACTGAATGCACAAAAAGTCTGGAGTTGAAAGAAGTTTAAAAAAATGAAATGCCTTTGTAAGAGACGAGTTTTCGTCCGAAACCCTGATACTTCGAAAGAGATTTTCCATTTTGTACATGAAGTGCATCCAAGTTTTGTCGTATCCCTCTCAACTGTTTGGCACATGCTATGTGGGTGAAATGATGATACCATGCCAAATTTCAACCTTTTCAGAGTTCATTTGTAGTGCTTATCAATTTCAGGGTCATTTAGCTCAAAAAAATCAGTAACTCCATGAAAAATAGCAAGTTAAGTCACAAAGGCTTGAAAATTGATGGGCTGCCTTCGAATGGTGCATACTAAACACACAAATAGTCTCGAGTTGAAATAAGGTTAAAAAAATGAAATGCCTTTGTAACAGACGAGTTTTCGTTTGAAACCGTGATGCTTACAAAGATATTGTCCATTTTGTACACGAAGTGCATCCAGTTTTTGTCGTAACCCTCTCAAATATTTAGCACATGCTATGTGGGTGAAATGATGATACCATGCCAAATTTGAACCTTTTCAGTGTTCATTTGTAGTGGTTATCAATTTCAGGGTCATTTAGCCCAGAATTAATCAGTAACTACATGAAAAATAGCAAATGAAGTCAGAAAGGGTTAAAAATTGATGGCCTGCCTTCGAATGGTGCATACTGAATGCACAAAAAGTCTGGAGTTGAAATAAGTTAAAAAAAACGAAATGCCTTTGTAACAGACGAGTTTTCGTCCGAAACCTTGATACATCGAAACAGATTTTCCATTTTCTACACGAAGTGCATCTAGTTTTTGTCGTAACCCTCTTAACTCTTTAGCACATGCTATGTGGGTGAACTGATGATACCATGCCAAATTTCAACCTTTTCAGAGTTCATTTGTAGTTCTTATCAATTTATGGGTCATTTAGCTCAAGAAAATCAGTAACTCCATGACAAATAGCAAGTGAAGTCAGAAAGGCTTGAAAATTGATGGGCTGCCTTCGAATGGTGTACACTAAACACACAAATAGTCTCGAGTTGAAATAAGTTTAAAAAATGAAATGCCTTTGTAACAGACGAGTTTTCGTCTGAAACTGTGATACTTACAAAGAGATTGTCCATTTTGTACACGAAGTGCATCCAGTTTTTGTCGTAACCCTCTGAATGCTTAGCACATGCTATGTGGGTGAAATGTTGATACCATGCAACTTTCAACCTTTTCAGTGTTCATTTGTAGTGGTTATCAATTTCAGGGTCATTTAGCCAAAAATTAATCAGTAACTGCATGAAAAATAGCAAATGAAGTCAGAAAGGGTTAAAAACGGATGGCCTGCCTTCGAATGGTGCATACTGAATGCACAAAAAGTCTGGAGTTGAAATAAGTTTAAAAAAATGAAATGCCTTTGCACAGACGAGTTTTCGTCCGAAACCATGATACTTTGAAAGAGATTGTCCATTTTGTACACGAAGTGCATCCAGCTTTTTTCGTATGCCTCTCAACTGTTTAGCACATGCTATGTGGGTGAAATGATGATAGCATGCCAAATTTCAACCTCTTTAGAGTTCAGTTGTAGTGCTTATCAATTTTAGGGTCATTTAGCTCAAAAAATCAGTAAATGCACGAAAAATAGCAAATAAAGTCAGAAAGGGTTGAAAATTGATGGCCTTCCTTCGAATGGTGCATACTAAACACACAAAAAGTCTGGAGTTGACATAAGTTTAAAAAATGAACTGCCTTTGTAACAGATGAGTTTTCGCCCGAAATCCTGATACATCGAAAGAGATTGTCCATTTTGTACACGAAGGGCATCCAGTTTTGGTCATATGCCTCTCAACTATTTAACACATGCTATGTGGGTGAAATGATGATAGCATGCCAAATTTCAACCCTTTCAGAGTTCATTTGTAGTGCTTATCAATTTCCGGGTCATTTAGTTCAAAAAATCAGTAACTGCATGAAAAATAGCAAATGAAGTCAGAAAGGGTTGAAAATTGACGGCCTACCTTCGAAGGGTGCATACTAAATGCACAAAAAGTCTAGAGTTCAAATAAGTTTAAAAAATGTAATGCGTTTCTAAAAGACGAGTTGTCATCCGAAACCTTGATACTTCGTAAGAGATTGTCCATTTTGTACACGAAGTGCATCCAGTTTTGGTCGTATGCCTCTCAACTGTTTAACACATGCTATGTGGGTGAAATGATGATAGCATGACAAATTTCAACCTTTTAAGAGTTCAGTTGTAGTGGTTATAAATTTCAGGGTCATTTAGCTCAAAAAAATCAGTAACTCCATGAAAAATAGCAAATGAAGTCATAAAGGGTTGAAAATTGATGGCCTGCCTTCGAATGGTGCATACGGAATGCACTAAAAGTATGGAGTTGAAGTAAGTTTACACAATGAAATGCCTTTATAATAGACGAGTGTTCGTCCAAAACCGTGATACTTCGAAAGAGATTGTCCATTTTTTACACGAAGTGCGTCCTGTTTTTGTCGTAACCCTCTCAAATCTTTAGCACATGCTATGTGGGTGAAATGGTGATACCATGCAAAATTTCAACATTTTCAGAGTTCAGTTGTAGTGCTTATCAATTTCAGGGTCATTTAGTTCAAAATATTCAATAACTACATGAAAAATAGCAAATGACATCAGAAAGGGTTGAAAATTGATGGGTTCCTTCGAATGGTGCATACTGAATGCACAACAAGTCTGGAGTTCAAATAAGTTTTAAAAAATGAAATGCCTTTGTAAGAGACGAGTTTTGTCCGAAACCCTGATACTTCGAAAGAGATTTTCCATTTTGTACACGAAGTGCATCCAAGTTTTGTCGTATCCCTCTCAACTGTTTGGCACATGCTATGTGGGTGAAATGATGATACCATGCGAAATTTCAACCTTTTCAGAGTTCATTTGTAGTGCTTATCAATTTCAGGGTCATTTAGCTCAAAAAAATCAGTAACTCCATGAAAAATAGCAAGTTAAGTCACAAAGGCTTGAAAATTGATGGGCTGCCTTCGAATGGTGCATACTAAACACACAAATAGTCTCGAGTTGAAATAAGGTTAAAAAAATGAAATGCCTTTGTAACAGACGAGTTTTTGTTTGAAACCGTGATGCTTACAAAGATATTGTCCATTTTGTACACAAAGTGCATCCAGTTTTTGTCGTAACCCTCTCAAATATTTAGCACATGCTATGTGGGTGAAATGATGATACCATGCCAAATTTGAACCTTTTCAGTGTTCATTTGTAGTGGTTATCAATTTCAGGGTCATTTAGCCCAGAATTAATCAGTAACTACATGAAAAATAGCAAATGAAGTCAGAAAGGGTTAAAAATTGATGGCCTGCCTTCGAATGGTGCATACTGAATGCACAAAAAGTCTGGAGTTGAAAGAAGTTTAAAAAAATGAAATGCCTTTGTAAGAGACGAGTTTTCGTCCGAAACCCTGATACTTCGAAAGAGATTTTCCATTTTGTACATGAAGTGCATCCAAGTTTTGTCGTATCCCTCTCAACTGTTTGGCACATGCTATGTGGGTGAAATGATGATACCATGCCAAATTTCAACCTTTTCAGAGTTCATTTGTAGTGCTTATCAATTTCAGGGTCATTTAGCTCAAAAAAATCAGTAACTCCATGAAAAATAGCAAGTTAAGTCACAAAGGCTTGAAAATTGATGGGCTGCCTTCGAATGGTGCATACTAAACACACAAATAGTCTCGAGTTGAAATAAGGTTAAAAAAATGAAATGCCTTTGTAACAGACGAGTTTTCGTTTGAAACCGTGATGCTTACAAAGATATTGTCCATTTTGTACACGAAGTGCATCCAGTTTTTGTCGTAACCCTCTCAAATATTTAGCACATGCTATGTGGGTGAAATGATGATACCATGCCAAATTTGAACCTTTTCAGTGTTCATTTGTAGTGGTTATCAATTTCAGGGTCATTTAGCCCAGAATTAATCAGTAACTACATGAAAAATAGCAAATGAAGTCAGAAAGGGTTAAAAATTGATGGCCTGCCTTCGAATGGTGCATACTGAATGCACAAAAAGTCTGGAGTTGAAATAAGTTAAAAAAAACGAAATGCCTTTGTAACAGACGAGTTTTCGTCCGAAACCTTGATACATCGAAACAGATTTTCCATTTTCTACACGAAGTGCATCTAGTTTTTGTCGTAACCCTCTTAACTCTTTAGCACATGCTATGTGGGTGAACTGATGATACCATGCCAAATTTCAACCTTTTCAGAGTTCATTTGTAGTTCTTATCAATTTATGGGTCATTTAGCTCAAAAAAATCAGTAACTCCATGACAAATAGCAAGTGAAGTCAGAAAGGCTTGAAAATTGATGGGCTGCCTTCGAATGGTGTACACTAAACACACAAATAGTCTCGAGTTGAAATAAGTTTAAAAAATGAAATGCCTTTGTAACAGACGAGTTTTCGTCTGAAACTGTGATACTTACAAAGAGATTGTCCATTTTGTACACGAAGTGCATCCAGTTTTTGTCGTAACCCTCTGAATGCTTAGCACATGCTATGTGGGTGAAATGTTGATACCATGCAACTTTCAACCTTTTCAGTGTTCATTTGTAGTGGTTATCAATTTCAGGGTCATTTAGCCAAAAATTAATCAGTAACTGCATGAAAAATAGCAAATGAAGTCAGAAAGGGTTAAAAACGGAGGGCCTGCCTTCGAATGGTGCATACTGAATGCACAAAAAGTCTGGAGTTGAAATAAGTTTAAAAAAATGAAATGCCTTTGCACAGACGAGTTTTCGTCCGAAACCATGATACTTTGAAAGAGATTGTCCATTTTGTACACGAAGTGCATCCAGCTTTTTTCGTATGCCTCTCAACTGTTTAGCACATGCTATGTGGGTGAAATGATGATAGCATGCCAAATTTCAACCTCTTTAGAGTTCAGTTGTAGTGCTTATCAATTTTAGGGTCATTTAGCTCAAAAAATCAGTAAATGCACGAAAAATAGCAAATAAAGTCAGAAAGGGTTGAAAATTGATGGCCTTCCTTCGAATGGTGCATACTAAACACACAAAAAGTCTGGAGTTGACATAAGTTTAAAAAATGAACTGCCTTTGTAACAGATGAGTTTTCGCCCGAAATCCTGATACATCGAAAGAGATTGTCCATTTTGTACACGAAGGGCATCCAGTTTTGGTCATATGCCTCTCAACTATTTAACACATGCTATGTGGGTGAAATGATGATAGCATGCCAAATTTCAACCCTTTCAGAGTTCATTTGTAGTGCTTATCAATATCCGGGTCATTTAGTTCAAAAAATCAGTAACTGCATGAAAAATAGCAAATGAAGTCAGAAAGGGTTGAAAATTGACGGCCTACCTTTGAAGGGTGCATACTAAATGCACAAAAAGTCTAGAGTTCAAATAAGTTTAAAAAATGTAATGCGTTTCTAAAAGACGAGTTGTCATCCGAAACCTTGATACTTCGTAAGAGATTGTCCATTTTGTACACGAAGTGCATCCAGTTTTGGTCGTATGCCTCTCAACTGTTTAACACATGCTATGTGGGTGAAATGATGATAGCATGACAAATTTCAACCTTTTAAGAGTTCAGTTGTAGTGGTTATAAATTTCAGGGTCATTTAGCTCAAAAAAATCAGTAACTCCATGAAAAATAGCAAATGAAGTCATAAAGGGTTGAAAATTGATGGCCTGCCTTCGAATGGTGCATACGGAATGCACTAAAAGTATGGAGTTGAAGTAAGTTTACACAATGAAATGCCTTTATAATAGACGAGTGTTCGTCCAAAACCGTGATACTTCGAAAGAGATTGTCCATTTTTTACACGAAGTGCGTCCTGTTTTTGTCGTAACCCTCTCAAATCTTTAGCACATGCTATGTGGGTGAAATGGTGATACCATGCAAAATTTCAACATTTTCAGAGTTCAGTTGTAGTGCTTATCAATTTCAGGGTCATTTAGTTCAAAATATTCAATAACTACATGAAAAATAGCAAATGACATCAGAAAGGGTTGAAAATTGATGGGTTCCTTCGAATGGTGCATACTGAATGCACAACAAGTCTGGAGTTCAAATAAGTTTTAAAAAATGAAATGCCTTTGTAAGAGACGAGTTTTGTCCGAAACCCTGATACTTCGAAAGAGATTTTCCATTTTGTACACGAAGTGCATCCAAGTTTTGTCGTATCCCTCTCAACTGTTTGGCACATGCTATGTGGGTGAAATGATGATACCATGCGAAATTTCAACCTTTTCAGAGTTCATTTGTAGTGCTTATCAATTTCAGGGTCATTTAGCTCAAAAAAATCAGTAACTCCATGAAAAATAGCAAGTTAAGTCACAAAGGCTTGAAAATTGATGGGCTGCCTTCGAATGGTGCATACTAAACACACAAATAGTCTCGAGTTGAAATAAGGTTAAAAAAATGAAATGCCTTTGTAACAGACGAGTTTTCGTTTGAAACCGTGATGCTTACAAAGATATTGTCCATTTTGTACACAAAGTGCATCCAGTTTTTGTCGTAACCCTCTCAAATATTTAGCACATGCTATGTGGGTGAAATGATGATACCATGCCAAATTTGAACCTTTTCAGTGTTCATTTGTAGTGGTTATCAATTTCAGGGTCATTTAGCCCAGAATTAATCAGTAACTACATGAAAAATAGCAAATGAAGTCAGAAAGGGTTAAAAATTGATGGCCTGCCTTCGAATGGTGCATACTGAATGCACAAAAAGTCTGGAGTTGAAAGAAGTTTAAAAAAATGAAATGCCTTTGTAAGAGACGAGTTTTCGTCCGAAACCCTGATACTTCGAAAGAGATTTTCCATTTTGTACATGAAGTGCATCCAAGTTTTGTCGTATCCCTCTCAACTGTTTGGCACATGTTATGTGGGTGAAATGATGATACCATGCCAAATTTCAACCTTTTCAGAGTTCATTTGTAGTGCTTATCAATTTCAGGGTCATTTAGCTCAAAAAAATCAGTAACTCCATGAAAAATAGCAAGTTAAGTCACAAAGGCTTGAAAATTGATGGGCTGCCTTCGAATGGTGCATACTAAACACACAAATAGTCTCGAGTTGAAATAAGGTTAAAAAAATGAAATGCCTTTGTAACAGACGAGTTTTCGTTTGAAACCGTGATGCTTACAAAGATATTGTCCATTTTGTACACGAAGTGCATCCAGTTTTTGTCGTAACCCTCTCAAATATTTAGCACATGCTATGTGGGTGAAATGATGATACCATGCCAAATTTGAACCTTTTCAGTGTTCATTTGTAGTGGTTATCAATTTCAGGGTCATTTAGCCCAGAATTAATCAGTAACTACATGAAAAATAGCAAATGAAGTCAGAAAGGGTTAAAAATTGATGGCCTGCCTTCGAATGGTGCATACTGAATGCACAAAAAGTCTGGAGTTGAAATAAGTTTAAAAAAACGAAATGCCTTTGTAACAGACGAGTTTTCGTCCGAAACCTTGATACATCGAAACAGATTTTCCATTTTCTACACGAAGTGCATCTAGTTTTTGTCGTAACCCTCTTAACTCTTTAGCACATGCTATGTGGGTGAACTGATGATACCATGCCAAATTTCAACCTTTTCAGAGTTCATTTGTAGTTCTTATCAATTTATGGGTCATTTAGCTCAAAAAAATCAGTAACTCCATGACAAATAGCAAGTGAAGTCAGAAAGGCTTGAAAATTGATGGGCTGCCTTCGTATGGTGTACACTAAACACACAAATAGTCTCGAGTTGAAATAAGTTTAAAAAATGAAATGCCTTTGTAACAGACGAGTTTTCGTCTGAAACTGTGATACTTATAAAGAGATTGTCCATTTTGTACACGAAGTGCATCCAGTTTTTGTCGTCACCCTCTGAATGCTTAGCACATGCTATGTGGGTGAAATGTTGATACCATGCAACTTTCAACCTTTTCAGTGTTCATTTGTAGTGGTTATCAATTTCAGGGTCATTTAGCCAAAAATTAATCAGTAACTGCATGAAAAATAGCAAATGAAGTCAGAAAGGGTTAAAAACGGATGGCCTGCCTTCGAATGGTGCATACTGAATGCACAAAAAGTCTGGAGTTGAAATAAGTTTAAAAAAATGAAATGCCTTTGTAACAGACGAGTTTTCGTCCGAAACCCTCATACATCGAAACAGATTTTCCATTTTGTACACGAAGTGCATCCAGTTTTTTGTCGTAACCCTCTTAACTCTTTAGCACATGCTATGTGGGTGAACTGATGATACCATGCCAAATTTCAACCTTTTCAGAGTTCATTTGTAGTTCTTATCAATTTCAGGGTCATTTAGCTCAAAAAAATCAGGAACTCCATGAAAAATAGCAAGTGAAGTCAGAAAGGCTTGAAAATTGATGGGCTGCCTTCGAATGGTGTATACTAAACACACGAATAGTCTCGAGTTGAAATAAGGTTAAAAACTGAAATGCCTTTGTAACAGACGAGTTTTCGTCTTAAACCGTGATACTTACAAAGAGATTGTCCATTTTGTACACGAAGTGCATCCAGTTTTTGTCGTAACGCTCTCAAATCTTTAGCACATGCTATGTGGGTGAAATGATGATACCATGCCAAATTTCAACCTTTTCAGAGTTCATTTGTAGTGCTTTTCAATTTCATTGTCATTTAGCTGAAAAAACTAGTAACTGCATGAAAAATAGCGAATGAAGTCAGAAAGGGTTGAAAAATGATGGCCTGCCTTCAAATGGTGCATACTGAATGCACAAAAAGTCTGGAGTTGAAATAAGTTTAAAAAATGAAATGGCTTTGTAACAGACGAGTTTTCGTCCGAAACCCTGCTACTTCGAAAGAGATTGTCCATTTTGTACACGAAGTGCATCAAGTTTTTGTTGTAACCCTCTCTACTCTTGAGCACATGCTATGTGGGTGAAATGTTGATACCATGCAACTTTCAACCTTTTCAGTGTTCATTTGTAGTGGTTATCAATTTCAGGGTCATTTAGCCAAAAATTAATCAGGAACTGCATGAAAAATAGCAAATGAAGTCAGAAAGGGTTAAAAACGAATGGCCTGCCTTCGAATGGTGCATACTGAATGCACAAAAAGTCTGGAGTTGAAATAAGTTTAAAAAAATGAAATGCCTTTGTAACAGACGAGTTTTCGTCCGAAACCCTCATACATCGAAACAGATTTTCCATTTTGTACACGAAGTGCATCCAGTTTTTTGTCGTAACCCTCTTAACTCTTTAGCACATGCTATGTGGGTGAACTGATGATACCATGCCAAATTTCAACCTTTTCAGAGTTCATTTGTAGTTCTTATCAATTTCAGGGTTATTTAGCTCAAAAAAATCAGGAACTCCATGAAAAATAGCAAGTGAAGTCAGAAAGGCTTGAAAATTGATGGGCTGCCTTCGAATGGTGTATACTAAACACACAAATAGTCTCGAGTTGAAATAAGGTTAAAAACTGAAATGCCTTTGTAACAGACGAGTTTTCGTCTTAAACCGTGATACTTACAAAGAGATTGTCCATTTTGTACACGAAGTGCATCCAGTTTTTGTCGTAACGCTCTCAAATCTTTAGCACATGCTATGTGGGTGAAATGATGATACCATGCCAAATTTCAACCTTTTCAGAGTTCATTTGTAGTGCTTTTCAATTTCATTGTCATTTAGCTGAAAAAACTAGTAACTGCATGAAAAATAGCGAATGAAGTCACAAAGGGTTGAAAAATGATGGCCTGCCTTGAAATGGTGCATACTGAATGCACAAAAAGTCTGGAGTTGAAATAAGTTTAAAAAAATGAAATGGCTTTGTAACAGACGAGTTTTCGTCCGAAACCCTGCTACTTCGAAAGAGATTGTCCATTTTGTACACGAAGTGCATCAAGTTTTTGTTGTAACCCTCTCTACACTTGAGCACATGCTATGTGGGTGAAATGATGATACCCTGCAAAATTTCAACCTTTTTAGAATTCATTTGTAGGGCTTATCAATTTCAGGGTCATTTAGCTCAAAAAAACCAGGAACTGCATGAAAAATAGCAAATGAAGACAGAAAGGGTTAAAAATTGACGGCCTGCTTTCGAATGGTGCATACTGAATGCACAAAAACTCTGGAGTTGAAATAAGTTTAAAAAAATGAAATGCGTTAGTAACAGACGAGCTTTCGTCCGAAACCCTAATACTTCGAAAGAGATTGTCCATCTTGTACATGGAGTGCATCCAATTTTTGTCGTATCCCTCCCAACTATTTAGCACATGCTATTCGGGTGAAATGATGATACCATACCAAATTTCAACCTATTAAGAGTTCATTTGTAGTGCTTATCAATTTCAGGGTCATTTAGCTGAAAAAATTAGTAACTCCATGAAAATTAGCAAATGAAGTCATAAAGGGTTGAAAATTGATGGTCTGCCTTCGGATTGTGCATACTGAATGCACAAAATGTCTGGAGTTCAAATAAGTTTAAAAAAATGAAATGCCTTTGTAACAGACGAGTTTTCGTCCGAAACCCTGATACTTCGAAAGAGATTGTCCATTTTGTACACGAAGTGCATCCAGTTTTTGTCGTAACCCTCTCAAATCTTTAGCACATGCTATGTTGGTGAAATGATGATACCATGCCAAATTTCAACCATTTTAGAGTTCATTTGTAGTGGTTCTCAATTTCAGGGTCATTTAGCTCAAAAAATTAGTAAATGCATGAAAAATAGCAAATGAACTCAGGAAAGGTTAAAAATTGATGGCATGCCTTCGAATGGTGCATACTGAACACACAAATAGTCTCGAGTTGAAATAAGTTTCAAAAATTGAAATGCCGTTGTAATAGACAAGTTTTGGTCCAAAATCGTGATACATTGAAAGATATTGTCCATTTTGTAGACGAAGTGCTTCCAGTTTTTGTCGTCACCCTCTCAATACTTTAGCACATGCTATGTTGGTGAAATCATGAAACCATGCAAATTTCAACCTTTTCAGAGTTCATTTGTAGTGCTTATCAATTTCAGGGTCATTTAGCTCAAAAAAATCAGTAACTGCATGAAAAATAGCAAATGAAGTCAGAAAGGGTTGAAAATCGATAGTCTGCCTTCGAATGGTGCATACTGAATGGAAAAAAAGTATGGAGTTCAAATAAGTTTAAAAAAATGAAATGCCTTTGTAACAAACGAGTTTTCGTCTGAAACCGTGATACTTAGAAAGAGATTGTCCATTTTGTACACGAAGTGCATCCAGTTTTTGTTGTAACCCTCTCAACTCTTGAGCACATGCTATGTGGGTCAAATGATGATAAACTGCCAAATTTCAACCTTTTTAGAGTTCATTTGTGGTGCTTATCAATTTCAGGGTAATTTAGCTCAAAAAAATCACTAAGTGCATGAAAAAGAGCAAATGAAGTCCGAAAGGGTTGAAAATTGACGGTTTGCCTTCGAGTGGTGCATATTGAATGCAAAAAAGTCTGGAGTTCAAATAAGTTTAAAAAAATGAAATGCCTTTGTAACAGGCGAGTTTTCATCCGAAACCCTGATACATCGAAACAGATTTTCCATTTTGTACACGAAGTGCATCCAATTTATGTCGTAACCCTCTCAAATCTTTAGCACATGCTATGTGGGTGAAATGATGATACCATGCCAAATTTCAACCTTTTCAGAGTTCATTTGTAGTGCTTATCAATTTCAGGGTCATTTAGCTCAAAAAAATCACTAACTGCATGAAAAATGGCAAATGAAGTCAGAAAGGGTTGAAAATTGACGGTCTGCCTTCGAATGGTGCATACTGAATGCAAAAAAGTCTGGAGTTCAAATAAGTTTAAAAAAATGAAATGCCTTTGTACCAGACGAGTTTTCGTCCGAAACCCTGATACATCGAAACAGATTTTCCATTTTGTACACGAAGTGCATCCAGTTTTTGTCGTAACCCTCTTAACTCTTTGGCACATGCTATGTGGGTGAAATGATGATACCATGCCAAATTTCAACCTTTTCAGAGTTCATTTGTAGTGCTTATCAATTTCAGGGTCATTTAGCTCAAAAAAATCAGTAACTCCATGAAAAATAGCAAGTGAAGTCAGAAAGGCTTGAAAATTGATGGGCTGCCTTCGAATGGTGCATACTAAACACACAAATAGTCTTGAGTTGAAATAAGTTTAAAAAAATGAAATGCCTTAGTAACAGACGAGTTTTCGTCCGAAACCCTCATACTTCGAAAGAGATTTTCCATCTATTACACGGAGTGCATCCAGTTTTTGTCGTATCCCTCTCAACTATTTAGCACATGCTATTCGGGTGAAATGACGATACCATGCCAAATTTCAACCTTTTAAGAGTTCATTTGTAGTGCTTATCAGTTTAAGGGTCATTTAGCTAAAAAAATTAGTAACTCCATGAAAATTAGCAAATGAAGTCATAAAGGGTTGAGAATTGATGGCCTGCCTTTGAATGGTGCATACTGAATGCACAAAAAGTCTGGAGTTGAAATAAGTTTAAAAATGAAATGCCTTTGTAACAGATGAGTTTTTGTTCAAAACCGTGATACTTCGAAAGAGATTGTCCATTTTGTACACGAAGCCTATCCAGTTTTTGTCGTAACCCTCTCAAATCTTTAGCACATGCTATGTGGGTGAAATGGTGATACCATGCAAAATTTCAACTTTTTCAGAGTTCATTTGTAGTGCTTATCAATTTCAGGGTCATTTAGCTCAAAAAAATCAGTAACTGCATGAAAAATAGCAAATGAAGTCAGAAACGGTTGAAAATTGATGGTCTGCATTCGAATAGTGCATATTGAATGCACAAAAAGTCTGGAGTTCAAATAAGTTTAAAAAAATGAAATGCCTTTGTAACAGACGAGTTTTCGCCCGGAACCCTGATACATCGAAAGAGATTTTCCATTTTGTACACAAAGTGCAGCCAGTTTTTGTCGTAACGCTCTTAACTCTTTAGCACATGCAATGTGGGTGAAATGATGATACCATGCCAAATTTCAAACTTTTAAGAGTTCATTTGTAGTGCGTATCAATTTTAGAATCATTTAGCTAAAAAAAATAGTAAATTCATGAAAAATAGAAAATGAAGTCAGAAAAGGGTAAAAATTGCTGGCATGCCTTCGAATGGTGCATACTGAACACACAAATAGTCTCGAGTTAAAATAAGTTTGAAAAATGAAATGCCTTTGCAAAGACAAGTTTTCGCCCAAAATCATGATACTTCGAAAGAGATTGTCCATTTTGTAGATGAAGTGCATCCAGTTTATGTCGTAACCCTCTCAAATCTTTAGCACATGCTATGTGGGTGAAATGATGATACCATGCCAAATTTCACCCTTCTCAGAGTTCATGTCTAGTGCTTATCAATTTCAGGGTCATTTAGCTCAAAAAAATCACTAACTCCATGAAAAATAGCAAATGAAGTCAGAAACGGTTGAAAATTGACGGTTTGCCGAATGGTGCATACTGAATGCAAAAAAAGTCTGGAGTTCAAATAAGTTTTAAAAAATGAAATGCCTTTGTGACAAACGAGTTTTCGTCCGAAACCCTGATACATCGAAACAGATTTTCCATTTTGTACACGAAGTGCATCCAGTTTTTGTCATAACCCTCTTAACTCTTTGGCACATGCTATGTGGGTGAAATGATGATACCATGCCAAATTTCAACCTTTTCAGAGTTCATTTGTAGTGCTAATCAATTTCAGGGTCATTTAGCTCAAAAAAATCAATAACTCCATGAAAAATAGCAAGTGAAGTCAGAAAGGCTTGAAAATTGATGGGCTGCCTTCGAATGGTGCATACTAAACACACAAATAGTCTTGAGTTGAAATAAGTTTAAAAAAATGAAATGCCTTAGTATCAGACGATTTTCGTCCGAAACCCTGATACTTCGAAAGAGATTTTCGATCTTGTACACGGAGTGCATCCAGTTTTTGTCGTATCCCTCTCAACTATTTACCACATGCTATTCGGGTGAAATGATGATACCGTGCCAAATTTCAACCTTTTTAGATTTCATTTGTAGTGCTTATCAATTTCAGGGTCATTTAGCTCAAAAAATTAGTAACTCCATGAAAATTAGCAAATGAAGTCAAAAAGGGTTGAGAATTGATGGCCTGCCTTCGAATGGTGCATACTGAATGCACAAAAAGTCTGGAGTTGAAATAAGTTTAAAAAATGAAATGCCTTTGTAACAGATGAGTTTTCGTCCAAAACCGTGATACTTCGAAAGAGATTGTCCATTTTGTACATGAAGCGCATCCAGTTTTTGTCGTAACCCTCTCAAATCTTTAGCACATGCTATGTTGGTGAAATGGTGATACCATGCAAAATTTCAACTTTTTAAGAGTTCATTTGTAGTGCTTATCAATTTCAGGGTCATTTAGCTCAAAAAAATCAGTAACTGCATGAAAAATAGCAAATGAAGTCAGAAAATAAGAAATGACGCACTAAACTATCAAGTAGTCATGAAAACGTGCGTGTCAGATATTCACAACATCTACAGACGACGCTAGATGGGGTGCCGCACCGAGCGGTGCATTAAGGACATAAGCCTTCTGTGCAGCAATGAGGACAATCCTCAGATCACGGACCCAGTCCGCAATTTTGCTACCAACATCTTTCAATTCTATTTCTCTAGGAACATATAAAAATACAAGGGAGCTACAACGCAAGCTAGTAATCTACAACATAATTTGCAAAGACACTTTGACTATGTTCATGATAATGAGTTCAATTAATCATATTACTTAAGAACTCCCACTCAAATTGACAACCCTCCAATCATTCGAGTGATACATGATCCAAATTCACCAACTCAAGTACGATCATCACGTGAGTTGAGGTGGCTACAATGGTGAACATCATCATGTTGATCATATCTACTATATGACTCATGTTCGACCTTTCGGTCTCTTGTGTTCCGAGGCCATGTCTGTACATGCTAGGCTCGTCAAGTTTAACCCGAGTGTTTTGCACATGCAAATCTGGCTTGCACCCGCTGTATGTGAATGTAGAGTCTATCACACCCGATCATCACGTGGTGTCTCAACACGACGAACTTTCGCAACGGTGCACACTCGGGGAGAACACAATTTATCTTGAAATTAAGTGAGGGATCACCTTATAATGCTAGCGACGTCCTAAGCAAAACAAGGTGCATAATCACATGCAAATCATAAGTGACATGATATGGCCATGAACTCGTGCTTTAGATCTCTATCTTGAAAGCACCGGCATGATCTTCATCGTCACCGGCATGACACCATGATCTCCATCATCTTGCTTTCCATCAACGTGTCGCCATCGGGGTTGTCACGCCCTGCATGCTTCTACTACCATTGCTACCGTTTAGCGATAAAGTAAAGCATTACATAGCGCTTAATGATTGACACACAGGTCATACAATAATTAAAGACAACCCTATGGCTCCTGCTGGTTGCCGTATTCATCGACATGCAAGTCGTGATAATCTATACATCACATGATCATCTCATACATCACATATATCACATCATGTAATTGGCCATATCATATCACAACATACCCTGCAAAAACAAGTTAGACGTCCTCTAATTGTTGTTGCATGTTTTACGTGGCTGCTACGGGTATCTAGAAAGAACAATACTCACCTACGCATAAACCACAACGGTGATACACTAGTTTGCTTTTCAACCTTCTCAAGGACCGCCTTTGTCGAATCCGATCCAACTAAAGTGAGAGAAACTTTCACCCGCAAGCCATCCAGGCAACAAGTTGCGTCAAGGGAACCGGGCTCTCGTAAGCGTACGAGTAATGTTCGTCCGGGCCGCTTCATCTCACAATCCCGCTGAACCAAAATACGACCAAGGGAGGAAGCAATCTAAGCATCAACGCCCACAAACCTTTTGTGTTCTACTCGAGATCTCATTGAACCATCAACCTAGCTCATGATGCCACTGTTGGGGAATGTCGCATGGGAAACAAAAAATTTCCTACGCACACGCAAACCTATCCATGGTGATGAGCATCTACAAGAGGGAGAGTGGATCTATGTACCCTTGTAGATCGCTAAGCGGGAAGCGTTAAGAAACGTGGTTGGTGTAGTCATACATCTTTGCGATCCAAATCGCCGAGCGTCCCGCGATCTCATCACGATCCGTCCCGCGATCCAATCACGATCCATCCCGTGAACTCATCACGATCCGTCCTGCGATGTCATCACGATCCATCTCACGATCTTGATCATGATCTGTCCCGCGAACTCATCATGATCCGTTCTGCAATCTCATCACGAACCGTCTCGCGATCTCGATCACGGTCCTTCCGATCTAGCGCCGAACGGACGACACCTCCGCGTTCAGCACATGTGCAGCTTGATGACGATCTCCACCATCTTGATCCAGAAAGAGGAGGTGGAGAGGAGAGAGAGTTCACCTGCAGCATGACGGCGCTCCGGTGATGGTGGTGTAGCAATTCTGGCAGTGCTTTGCCTAAGCACCGCGGAACTACGATCTAGAGGAGAAACTATGCACCGGTGGAACGGGTAGCACGTGGCCGGAAAATCTGTCCAAAAACCACGCAATCCACTAGTATATATAGGAGGGAGGGAGAGGTAGCCTTGGCGCCAGCCCAAGGGCTCCTAGGAGTTGGCCGGCCAAAGGGGGAGCAATCCTACTCCTACTCCAATCCTAGTTGGAGTAGGATTGCTTCCTATTGGCTGATTTTCCACTTTTCCCTTTAGGACTTTCTCTCCCTGCGCCATGGGCTGTTTCCCCAGCCCTCTAAGGGCTGGTAATTAGTCTCCCACAGCCCATGGACCTCTTGGGGTCGAAATACCCCTCCCGGAGGTCTCCCGATACACTCCCGGCACTCCCGGTACACAACCGATGAGCCCGAAACTTTTCCGGCAACCAAACTGGGACTTCCTATATATGAATCTTTACCTCCGGACCATCCCGTAGCTCCTAGTGATGTCCGGGATCTCATCCGGGACTCCGAACAACCTTCGGTCACCACCATACATAACTCTACACTACCGAAACGTCACCGAACCTTAAGTGTGCAGACCCTGTGGGTTCGAGAACTATGTAGACATGACCGAGACACCTGTACGGTCAATAACCAATGGCGGGACCTGGACGTCCACATTGGTTCCTACATATTCTACGAAGATCTTTATCGGTCGAACCTCTATGTCAAGGATTCAGTTAATCCCGTATAACGTTCCCTTTGTTCTTCGGTATGTTACTTGGCTGAGATTCGATCGTCGGTATCTCGATACCTAGTTTAACCTCGTTACTAGCAAGTCTCTTTACTCATTCCGTAATACAAGATCCCATGACTAACACTTATCCACATTGCTTGCAAGTCTTGTTGTGATGTTGTATTACCGAGTGGGCCCTGAGATACCTCTCTGTCACACGGAATAACAAATCCTAGTCTCGATCCATGCCAACTCAACAGACACCATCGGAGATACCTGTACAGCAGCTTTATAGTCACCCAGTTACGTTGCAACATTTGATACACACAAGGCACTCCTCCGATATCCATGAGTTGCATGATCTCATGGTCATAGGAACATATACTTGACATGCAGAAAACAGTAGCAATAAACTGACACGATCATATGCTATGTTTGTAGTTTGGGTCTTATCCATCAGATCATTCTCCTAATGATCTGATCCCATTATCAAATGACATCTCATGTCGATGGCTAGGAAACCTTAACCATCCTTTGATCAACGAGCTAGTCCATTAGAGGCATACTAGGGACATGGTTTTGTCTATGTATCCACACATGCATTTAAGTCTCCGATCAATACAATTGTAGCATGGATAATAAACGATTATCATCAACAAGGAAATATGATAACAACTAATTTATTATTGCCTCTAGGGCATATTTCCAACATCAACTCTTTAGCACATGCTATGTGGGTGAAATGATGAGACCATGCCATATTTCAACTTTTTCAAAGTTCATTTGTAGTGCTTATCAATTTCAAGGTCATTTAGCTCAAAAAATAAGTAAATGCATGAAAAATAGAAAATGAAGTCAGAAAGGGTTGAAAATTGATGGCCTGCCTTCGAATGGTGCATACCAAACGCACAAAAATTCTGGAGTTGAAGTAAGTTTTAAAAAATGAAATGCCTTTGTAATATCCGAGTTTTCGTCCGAAACCCTGGTACTTCGAAAGAGATTGTCCATTTTGTACACGAACTGCTTCCAGTTTTTGCCGTTACCCTCTCAACTTTTTAGCACATGCTATATGGGTGAAATGATGGTACCATGCCAACTTTCAACCTTTTCAGAGTTTATTTCTAGTGCTTATCAATTTCAGGGTCATTGAGCTAAAAAAATAGTAAATGCACGAAAAAAAGCAAATGAAGTAATAAAGGGTTGAAAATTGATGGCCTTCCTTCGAATGGTGCATACTAAACGCACAAAAAGTCTGGAGTTCAAATAAGTTTAAAAAAATGAAATGCCTTCGTAACAGACGAGTTTTCGTGCGAAACCGTGATACTTCGAAAGAGATTGTCCATTTTGTACACGAAGTGCCTCCAGTTTTTGTCGCAACCCTCTCAATTCTTTATCACATGCTATGTGGGTGAAATGATGATACCATGCCAAATTTCAACCTTTTCAGAGTTCATTTGTAGTTCTTATAAATTTCAGGGTCATTTAGCTCAAAAAATCAGTAAATGTATGAAAAATAGCAAATGAAGTCATAAAGGGTTCAAAATTGATGGCCTACCTTCGAATGGTGCATACTGAACGCACAAAAAGTCTGGAGTTCCAATAAGTTTAGAAAAATGAAATGCCTTTGTAAAGACGAGTTTTTGTCCGAAACATTGATACTATGAAAGAGATTGTCCATTTTGTACACAAAGTGCATCCAATTTTTGTCGCATCTCCCTTGACTGTTTAGCACATGCTATGTGGGTGAAATGATGATACCATGCCAAATTTCAACCGTTTCAACGTTCATTTGTAGTGCTTATCAATTTCAGGGTTATTTAGCTCAAAACAATCAGTAATTGCATGAAAAATAGCAAATGAAGTCAGAAAGGGTTGAAAATTGATGACCTACCTTTGAACGGTGCATACTAAACGCACAAAAACTCTGGAGTTGAAATATGTCTAAAAAAAGAAATGCCTTTGTAACAGACAAGTTTTCGTCCGAAACCGTGATACTTCGAAAGAGATTGTCCATTTTGTACACAAAGTGCATCCAGTTTTTATCGTAATGCTCTCAACTCTTTAGCACATGCTATGTGGGTGAAATGATGATACCATGCCATATTTCATCTTTTTCAGAGTTCATTTGTAGTTCTTATCAATTTCAGGGTCATTTAGCGCAAAAAATCAGTAAATGCATGAAAAACGATGGCCTGCCTTCGAATGCTGCATACTAAACACACAAAAAGTCTGGAGTTGAAATAAGTTTAAAAAAATGAAATGCCTTTGTTGCAGACGAGTTTTCGTCCGAAAACCTGATACCTCGAAAGAGATTGTCCATTTTGTACACGAACTACTTCCAGTTTTTGCCGTTACCCTCTCAACATTTTAGCACATGCTATGTGGGTGAAATGATGGTACCATGCCAACAATCAACCTTTTCAGAGTTCATTTGTAGTGCTAATATAATTCAGGGTCATTTAGCTCACAAAAATCAGTAAACGCACGAAAAAAGCAAATGAAGTAATAAAGGGTTGAAAATTGATGGCCTGCTTTCAAATGGTGCATACTGAACGCACAAAAAGTCTGGAGTTGAAATAAGTTTAAAAAAATGAATTGCCTTTGTAACAGACGAGTTTTCGTGCGGAATCCTAATACTTCGAAAGAGATTGTCCATTTTGTAACCCCCTCAACTTTTTAGCACATGCTATGTGGGTGAAATGATAATACCATGCCAAATTTCTACCTTTTCAGAGTTCATTTGTAGTGCTTATCAATTTTAAGGGTCATTTAGCTCAAAAAACAATTAATGCATGAAAAATGGCAAATGAAGTCAAAAAGGGTTCAAAATTGATGGGCCCCCTTTGAATGGTGCATACTGAACGCACAAAAAGTCTGGAGTTGAAATAACTTTAAAAATGAAATGCCTTAGTAACAGATGAGTTTTCGTCCGAAACCCTGATACTTCGAAAGAGATAGTCCATTTTGTACACGAAGTGCATCAAGTTTTTGCCGTAACCCTCTCAACATTTTAGAACATGTTGTGTGGGTGAAATGATGATACCGTGCAAACTTTCAACCTTTTCAGAGTTCATTTGTAGTGCATATCCATTTCAGGGTCATTTAGCTCAAAAAAATCAGTAAGTGCATGAAGAATAGTAAATGAAGTCAGAATGGGTTGAAAATTGATGGCCTGCCTTTGAATGGTGCATACTAAACGCACAAAAATTCTGGAGTTGAAATAAGTTTAAAAAAATGAAACGCCTTAGTAACAGACGAGTTTTCGTCCGAAACCGTGATACTTCGAAAGAGATTTTCCATTTTGTACATGAAGTGTATCCAATTTTTTTCGTGTCCCTCTCAACTCTTTAGCACATGCTATGTGGGTGAAATGATTATTCCATTCCAACTTTCAACCTTTTCAGAGTTCATTTCTAGTGCTTATCAATTTCAGGGTCATTTAGCTCAAAAAAATTCCAACTGCATGAAAAATAGCAAATGAAGTCATAAAGGGTTGAAAATTGATGGCCTACCGTCGAATGGTCCGTACTGAACACACAAAAAGTCTGGAGTTGAAATAAGTTTAAAAAAATGAAATGCCTTTGTAACAGACGAGTTTTTGTCTAAAACGTAGATACTTTGAAAGAGATTGTCCATTTTGTACACGAAGTGCATCTAGTTTCTGTTGTATCTCTCTCAACTGTTTAGCACATGCTATGTGGGTGAAATGATGATACCATGCCAAATTTCAACCTTTTCAGAGTTCATTTGTTGTGCTTATCAATTTCAGGGTTATTCATCTAAAAAAATCAGTAACTGCATGAAAAATAGAAAATGAAGTCAGAAAAGGTTGAAAATTGATGGCCTACCTTCAAATGGTGCATACTGAACGCACAAAAAGCCTGAAGTTGAAATATGTTTAAAAAAAGAAATGCCTTTGTAACAGACATTTTGTACACGAAACCCTAATACTTCGAAAGGGATTGTCCATTTTGTACACTAAGTGCTTCTAGTTTTTGCCATAACCCTCGCAACATTTTAGCACATGCTGTGTGGGTGAAATGATGATACCGTGCCAACTTTCAACCTTTTCAGAGTTCATTTGTAGTGCTTATCAACTTCGGCTCATTTAGCTCACAAAAATCAGTAAATGCATGCAACATAGAAAGTGAAGTCACAAAGGGTTGAAAATTGATGGCCTGCCTTCGAATGGTGCATACTGAACGCACAAAAAGTCTGGATTTGAAATAATTTTAAAAATGAAATGAGTTAGTAACAGATGAGTTTTCATCCGAAACCCTGATACTTCGAAAGATATAGTCCATTTTGTACACGAAGTGCATCCAGTTTTTGCCTAACCTTCTCAACATTTTAGCAAATGCTGTGTGGGTGAAATGATGATACCGCGCCAACTTTCAACCTTTTCAGAGTTCATTTGTAGTGCTTATCAATTTCATGTCATTTAGCTCAAAAAATTAGTAAATGCATGCAAAATAGCAAATGAAGTCACAAAGGGTTGAAAATTGATGGCCTGCCTTTGAATGGTGCATACTGAATACACAAAAAGTCTGGAGTTGAAATAAGTTTTAAAAAATGAAATGCCTTTCTAAGAGACGAGTGTTTATCCAAAACCCTGATACTTCGAAAGAGATTGTCCATTTTGTACACAAAGTGCATCTTGTTTTTGTCGTAACCCTCCCAACTCTTTAGCACATGTTATGTGGGTGAAATGATGAGACCATGCCAAATTTCAACGTTTTCAGAGTTCATTTGTAGTGCTTATTAATTTCAGGGTCATTTAACTCAAAAAAATCAGTAAATGCATGAAAAATAGCAAATGAAGTCAGAAAGGGTTGAAAATTGATGGCCTGCCTTCGAATGGTGCATACTGAATGCAAAAAAATTCTGGAGTTGTAATAAGTTTAAAATGTGAAATGCCTTAGTAACAGACGAGTTTTCGTCCGAAACCCTGATACGTCGAAAGAGATAGTCCATTTTGTACACGAAGTGCATGCAGTTTTTGCCATAACGCCCTCAACATTTTAGCACATGCCATGTGGGTGAAATGATGATACCGTGCCAACTTTCAAAATGATGAAACCATGATCCGAAATGAAATGATGATACCTTGCCAAATTTCAACCTTTTCAGAGTTCATTTGTAGTGCTTATCAATTTCAGGTCATTTAGCTCAAAAAAATTAGTAAATACATGCAAAATAGCAAATGAAGTCAGAAAGGGTTGAAAATTGATGGCCTGCCTTCGAATGGTGCCTACCGAATGCACAAAAAGTTTGGAGTTGAAATAAGTTTAAAAAAATGAAATGCCTTGTAACACACGAGTTTTCGTCCGAAACCATGATACTTCGAAAGGGATTGTCCATTTTGTACACAAAGTGCATCCATTTTTTGTCGTATTCCTCTCAACTCTTTAGCACATGCTACGTGGGTGAAATGATGAGACCATGTCAAATTTCAACCTTTTCAAAGTTCATTTGTAGTGCTTATTAATTTCAGGGTCATTGAACTCAAAAACAATTAGTAAATGCATGAAAAATAGCAAATGAAGTCAGAAAGGCTTGAAAATTGATAGCCTGCCTTTGAATGGTGCATACTGAATGCACAAAAAGTCTGGAGTTGAAATAAGTTTTAAAAAATGAAATGCCTTTGTAACAAACGAATTTTCGTCCGAAACCCTGATACTTCGAAAGAGATTGTCCATTTTGTACACAAAGTGCATCCAGTTTTTGTCGTAACCCTCTCAACTCTTTAGCACATGCTATGTGGGTGAAATGAGGATACCATGCCAAATTTCAACCTTTTTGAGAGTCCATTTGTAGTGCTTATCAATTTCAGGGTCATTTAGCTCAAAAAATAAGTAAATGCATGAAAAATACCAAATGAAGTCACAAAGGGTTGAAAACTGATGGCCTGACTTCGGATGGTGCATACTGAATGCATAAAAATGCTGGAGTTGCACTCAGTTTATAAAAATGAAATGCCTTTGTAACAGAGGAGTTTTCGTCCGAAACCGTGATACTTCGAAAGAGATGTTCCATTTTGTACAAGAAGGGCATCCAGTTTTGTCGTATCTCTCTCAACTGTTTCGCACATGCTATGCGGGTGCAATGATGATACCATGCCAAATTCCAACCTTTTCAAAGTTCATTTGTAGTGCTTATCAGTTTCAGGGTCATTTAGCTCTAAAAAAACAGTAACTGCATGAAAAATAGAAAATGAGGTCGGAAAGGGTTGAAAATTGATGGCCTGCCTTCGAATGGTGCATACTGAACAAACAAAAAGTCTGGATTTGAAATAAGTTAAAAAAATGAAATGCCTATGTAATAGATGAGTTTTCATCCGAAACGTTGAAACTTGGAAAGAGATTGTCCATTTTGTATACGAAGTGCATCCAGTTTTTGTCGTAACCCTATCAACTCTTTAGCACATGCTATGTGGGTGAAATGATGATACCATGCCAGATTTCAACCTTTTTAGAGTTCATTTGTAGTGCTTATGAATTTCAGGGTCATTTAGCTCAAGAAATAAGTAACTGCATTAAAAATAGCAAATGAAGTCAGAAAGGTTGAAAAATGATGGCCTGCCTTGAAATGGTGCATACTGAACGCACAAAAAGTTGCTATTGAAATAAGTTTAAAAAAATAAATGCCTTTGTAACAGACGAGTTTTCATCCGAAACCCTGATACTTCGAGACAGATTGTCCATTTTGTACACGAAGTGCTTCCAGTTTTTGCCGTAAACCTCTCAAATTTTTAGCACAGGCTATGTGGGTGAAATGATGGTACCATGCCAACTTTCAACCTTTTCAGTGTTCATTTGTAGTGCTTATCAATTTCAGGGTCATTTAGCTCAAAAAATCAGTAAATGCAAGAAAAATAGCAAATAAAGTCATAAAGGGTTGAAAATTGATGGTGCATACTAAACGAACAAAAAGCCTGGAGTTGAAATAAGCTTAAAAATGAAATGCCTTAGTAACAGACGAGTTTTCGTCCGAAACCCTGACACATTGAAAGAGATAGTCCATTTTGTACACGAAGTGCATCCAGTTTTTGCCATAACGCCCTCAACATTTTAGCACATGCCATGTGGGTGAAATGATGATACCGTGCCAACTTTCAACCTTTTCAAAGTTCATTTGTAGTGCTTATCAATTTCAGGGTCATGTAGCTCATAAAAACGAGTAAATGCATGAAAAATAGCGAATCAAGTCACAAAGGGATGAAAATTGATAACCTGCCTTCGAATGGTGCATACTAAATGCACAAAAAGTCTGGAGTTGAAATAAGTTTTACAAAATGAAATGCCTTTGAAACAGACAAGTTTTCATCCGAAACCGTGATCCTTCGAAAGAGATTGTACATTTTGTACACAAAGTGGATACAGTTTTTGTCGTAACCCTATCAACTGTTTAGCACATTCTATGTGGGTGAAATGATGATACCATGCCAAATTCCAACCTTTTCAAAGTTCATTTGTTGTGCTTATCAATTTCAGGGTCATTTAGCTCAAAAAATAAGTAACTGCATGAAAAATAGAAAATGAAGTCAGAAGGGTTGAAAAATGATGTCCTGCCTTGAAATGGTGCATACTGAACGCACAAAAAGTTGGAGTTGAAATAAGTTAAAAAAAGAAATGCCTCGGTAACAGACGAGTTTTCGTCCGAAACCCTGATACTTCGTAAGAGATTGTCCATTTTGTACACGAAGTACTTCCAGTTTTTGCCGTAACCCTCTCAAATTTTTAGCACAGGCTATGTGGGTGAAATGATGGTACCATGCCAACTTTCAACCTTTTCAGTGTTCATTTGTAGTGCTTATCAATTTCAGGGTCATTTAGCTCAAAAAATCAGTAAATGCAAGAAAAATAGCAAACGAAGTCATAAAGGGTTGAAAATTGATGGTGCATACTAAACGCACAAAAAGTCTGGAGTTGAAATAAGCTTAAAAATGAAATGCCTTAGTAACAGACGAGTTTTCGTCCGAAACCCCGATACTTCGAAAGAGATAGTCCATTTTTACACGAAGTGCATCCAGTTTTTGTCGTAACCTTCTCAACATTTTAGCACTTGTTGTGTGGGTGAAATGATGATACCTTGCCAAATTTCAACCTTTTCAGAGTTCATTTGTAGTGCTTATCAATTTCAGGTCATTTAGCTCAAAAAAATTAGTAAATACATGCAAAATAGCAAATGAAGTCAGAAAGGGTTGAAAATTGATGGCCTGCCTTCGAATGGTGCCTACCGAATGCACAAAAAGTTTGGAGTTGAAATAAGTTTAAAAAAATGAAATGCCTTGTAACACACGAGTTTTCGTCCGAAACCATGATACTTCGAAAGGGATTGTCCATTTTGTACACAAAGTGCATCCATTTTTTGTCGTATTCCTCTCAACTCTTTAGCACATGCTACGTGGGTGAAATGATGAGACCATGTCAAATTTCAACCTTTTCAAAGTTCATTTGTAGTGCTTATTAATTTCAGGGTCATTGAACTCAAAAACAATTAGTAAATGCATGAAAAATAGCAAATGAAGTCAGAAAGGCTTGAAAATTGATAGCCTGCCTTTGAATGGTGCATACTGAATGCACAAAAAGTTTGGAGTTGAAATAAGTTTTAAAAAATGAAATGCCTTTGTAACAAACGAATTTTCGTCCGAAACCCTGATACTTCGAAAGAGATTGTCCATTTTGTACACAAAGTGCATCCAGTTTTTGTCGTAACCCTCTCAACTCTTTAGCACATGCTATGTGGGTGAAATGATGATACCATGCCAAATTTCAACCTTTTTGAGAGTCCATTTGTAGTGCTTATCAATTTCAGGGTCATTTAGCTCAAAAAATAAGTAAATGCATGAAAAATACCAAATGAAGTCACAAAGGGTTGAAAACTGATGGCCTGACTTCGGATGGTGCATACTGAATGCATAAAAATGCTGGAGTTGCACTAAGTTTATAAAAATGAAATGCCTTTGTAACAGAGGAGTTTTCGTCCGAAACCGTGATACTTCGAAAGAGATGTTCCATTTTGTACAAGAAGGGCATCCAGTTTTGTCGTATCTCTCTCAACTGTTTCGCACATGCTATGCGGGTGCAATGATGATACCATGCCAAATTCCAACCTTTTCAAAGTTCATTTGTAGTGCTTATCAGTTTCAGGGTCATTTAGCTCTAAAAAAACAGTAACTGCATGAAAAATAGAAAATGAGGTCGGAAAGGGTTGAAAATTGATGGCCTGCCTTCGAATGGTGCATACTGAACAAACAAAAAGTCTGGATTTGAAATAAGTTAAAAAAATGAAATGCCTATGTAATAGATGAGTTTTCATCCGAAACGTTGAAACTTGGAAAGAGATTGTCCATTTTGTATACGAAGTGCATCCAGTTTTTGTCGTAACCCTATCAACTCTTTAGCACATGCTATGTGGGTGAAATGATGATACCATGCCAGATTTCAACCTTTTTAGAGTTCATTTGTAGTGCTTATGAATTTCAGGGTCATTTAGCTCAAGAAATAAGTAACTGCATTAAAAATAGCAAATGAAGTCAGAATGGTTGAAAAATGATGGCCTGCCTTGAAATGGTGCATACTGAACGCACAAAAAGTTGCTGTTGAAATAAGTTTAAAAAAATAAATGCCTTTGTAACAGACGAGTTTTCATCCGAAACCCTGATACTTCGAGACAGATTGTCCATTTTGTACACGAAGTGCTTCCAGTTTTTGTCGTAACCCTCTTAACTTTTTAGCACATGCTATGTGGGCCAAATGATGGTACCATGCCAACTTTCAACCTTTTCAGTGTTCATTTGTAGTGCTTATCAATTTCAGGCTCATGTACCTCAAAAAAATAGTAAATGCAAGAAAAATAGCAAACGAAGTCATAAGGGGTTGAAAATTGATGGTCTGCCTACGAATGGTGTATACTAACTCCACAAAAAGTCTGGAGTTGAAATAAGTTTAAAATTGAAATGCCTTAGTAATAGACGAGTTTTCGTGTGAAACCCTGATAATTCGAAAGAGATAGTCCATTTTGTACACGAAGTGCATCTAGTTTTTGTCGTAACCTTCTCAACATTTTAGCACATGCTGTGTGGGTGAAATGATGATACCGTGCCAACTTTCAACCTTTTCAGAGTTGATTTGTAGTGCTTATCAATTTCATGTCATTTAGCTCAAAAAGATGTGTAAATGCATGCAAAATAGCAAATGAAGTCACAAAGGGTTGAACATTGATGGCCTGCCTTCAAATGGTGCATACTGAACGCACAAAAAGTCTCGACTTGAAATAAGTTTTAAAAAATGAAATGCCTTTGTAACACACAAGTTTTCGTCCGAAATCCTGATACTTTGAAACATATTGTTCATTTTATACACAAAGTGCATCCAGTTTTTGTCGTAACCCTCTCAACTCTTTAGCACATGCTATGTGGGTGAACTGATGATACTATGCCAAATTCCAACCTTTTCAGAGTTCATTTGTAGTGCTTATCAATTTTAGGGTCATTTAGCTCAAAAAATAAGTAAATGCATGAAAAATAGCAAAAGAAGTCAGAAAGGGTTGAATATTCATGGCCTGTCTTCGAATGGTGCATACTGAACGCCCAAAAAGTCTGGAGATGAAATTAGTTAAAAAAATGAAATGCCTTGTAACACACGAGTTTTCGTCCGAAACAATGATACTTCGAAAGATATTGTCCATTTTGTACACAAAGTGCATCCAGTTTTTGTCATAACCCTCTCAACTCTTTAGCACATGCTATGTGGGTAAAATGATGAGACCATGCCAAATTTCAACCTTTTTCAGAGTTCATTTGTAGTGCTTATAAATTTCAGGGTCATTTAACTCAAACAAAAACAGTAAATGCATGAAAAATAGCAAATGAAGTCAGAAAGGGTTGAAAATTGATGGCCTGCCTTCGAATGGTGCATACTGAATGCACAAAAAGTCTGGAGTTGAAATAAGTATTCAAAAATGAAATGCGTTTGTAACAAATGATTTTTTGTCCGAAACCCTGATACTTTGAAAGAGATTGTCCATTTTGTACACCAAGTGCATCCAGTTTTGGTCGTAACCCTCTCAACTCTTTAGCACATGCTATGTGGGTGAAATGATGATACCATGCCAAATTTCAACCTTTTCAGACTTCATTTGTAGTGCTTATCAATTTCAGGGTCATTTTGCTCAAACAAAATAAGTAAATGCATGAAAAATAGCAAATGAATTCACAAAGGGTTGAAAACTGATGGCCTGTCTTCGGATGGTGCATACTGAATACACAAAAAGTCTAGAGTTGAAATAAGTTTAGAAAAATGAAATGCCTTTGTAACAGACGAGTTTTCGTCCGAAACCGTGATACTTCGAAAGAGATTGTCCATTTTGTAGAAGAAGTGCATCCAGTTTTTGTCGTATCTCTATCAACTGTTTAGCACATGATATGTGGGCGAAATGACGATACCATGCCAAATTCCTACCTTTTCAAAGTTCATTTGTAGTGCTTATCAATTTCAGGGTCATTTAGCTCAAAAAACAGTAACTACATGAAAAATAGAAAATGTAGTCAGAAAAGGTTGAAAATTGATGACCTGCTTTCGAATGGTGCATACTAAACAAAAAAAAAGTCTGAAGTTGAAATAAGTTGAAGACAAATGAAATTCCTTTGTAAAAGACGAGATTTTGTCCGAAACCCTGATCCTTCGAAATAGATTGTCCATTTTATACACGAAGTGGATCCAATTTTTGTCCTAACCCTATCCACTCTTTAGCACATGCTATTTGGGTGAAATGACGATACCATGCCAAATTTCAACCTTTTCAGAGTTCCTTTGTAGTGCTTATGAATTTCAGGGTCATTTAGCTCAAAAAATAAGTAACTGCATGAAAAATAGCAAATGAAGTAAAAAAGAGTTGAAAATGATGGCCTGCCTTCAAATGGTGCATACTGAACGCACAAAAAGTTGGAGTTGAAATAAGTTTAGAAAAAAAAATGCCTTTGTAACAGACGAGTTTTCGTCCGAAACCCTGATACCTCGAAAGAGATTGTCCAATTTGTACACAAAGTGCTTCCAGTTTTTGTTGTAACCCTCTCAACTTTTTTGCACATGCTATGTGGGTGAAATGATGGTACGATGCCAACTTTCAACCTTTTCAGTGTTCATTTGTATTGCATATCTATTTCAGGCTCATTTACCTCAAAAATTGATGGTCTGCCTGCGAATGGTGCATACTAAATCCACAAAAAGTCTGGAGTTGAAATAAGTTCAAAATTGAAATGCCTTACTAATACACGAGTTTTCGTCTGAAACCCTGATACTTCGAAAGAGATAGTCCATTTTGTACACGAAGTGCATCTAGTTTTTGTCGTAACCCTCTCAACTCTTTAGCACATGCTATGTGGGTGAAATGATGATACTATGCCAAATTCCAACCTTTTCAGAGTTCATTTGTAGTGCTTATCAATTTCAGGGTCATTTAGCTCAAAAAATCAGTAAATGCATGAAAAATAGCAAAAGAAGTCAGAAATGGTTGAAAATTGATGTCCTGTCTTCGAATGGTGCATACTGAACGCCCAAAAAGTCTAGAGATGAAATTAGTTAAAAAAATGAAATGCCTTGTAACACACGAGTTTTCGTCCGAAACAATGATACTTCGAAAGATATTGTCCATTTTTACACAAAGTGCATCCAGTTTTTGTCATAACCCTCTCAACTCTTTAGCACATGCTATGTGGGTGAAATGATGAGACCATGCCAAATTTCAACCTTTTTCAGAGTTCATTTGTAGTGCTTATAAATTTGAGGGTCATT
Source organism: Hordeum marinum (assembly GCA_022496015.1). Lineage (NCBI taxonomy): Eukaryota > Viridiplantae > Streptophyta > Magnoliopsida > Poales > Poaceae > Hordeum > Hordeum marinum. The sequence continues at coordinate 498,598,974 of CM039675.1, read as the reverse complement.
TAACTCAAAAAAAAAATCAGTAAATGCATGAAAAATAGCAAATGAAGTCAGAAAGGGTTGAAAATTGATGGCCTGCCTTCGAATGGTGCATACCAAACGCACAAAAAGTCTGGAGTTGAAATAAGTATTCAAAAATGAAATGCCTTTGTAACAACTATTTTTTTGTCCGAAACCCAGGTACTTTGAAAGAGAATGTCCATTTTGTACACCAAGTGCATCCAGTTTTTGTCGTAACCCTCTCAACTCTTTCGAACATGCTATGTGGGTGAAATGATGATACCATTGCAAATTTCAACCTTTTCAGAGTTCATTTGTAGTGCTTATCAATTTTAGGGTCATTTAGCTCAAATAAATAAGTAAATGCATGAAAAATAGCAACTGAACTCGCAAACGGTTGAAAAATGATGGCCTGCCTTCAAATGGTGCATACTGAACGCACAAAAAGATGGAGTTGAAATAAGTTTAAAACATGAAATGCCTTTGTAACAGACGAGTTTTCGTCCGAAACCGTGATACTTCGAAAGAGATTGTCCATTTTGTAAAACAAGTGCATCCAATTTTTGTCGTATCTCTCTCAACTGTTTAGCACATGCTATTTGGGTGAAACGATAATACCATGCCAAATTCCAACCTTTTCAAAGTTCATTTGTTGTGCTTATCAATTTCAGGGTCATTTAGCTCAAAAATCAGTAACTGCATGAAAAATAGAAAATGTAATCAGAAAGGGTTGAAAATTGATGACCTGCCTTTGAATGGCGCATACTAAATAAACAAAAAGTCTGAAGTTCATATAAGTTGAAGAAAAATGAAATTCCTTTGGAACAGACGAGTTTTCGTCCGAAACCCTTATACTTCGAAATAGATTGTCCATTTTGTACACGAAGTGCATCTAGTTTTTGTCGTAACCCTATCAACTCTTTAGCACATTCTATTTGGGTGAAATGATGATACCATGCCAAATTTCAACCTTTTCAGAGTTCATTTGTAGTGATTATGAATTTCATGGTCATTTACTGGAAAAATAAGTAACTGCATGAAAAATAGCAAATGAAGTCAGAAAGAGTTGAAAAATGCTGGCCTGCCTTCAAATGGTGCATACTGAAAGCACAAAAAGTTGGAGTTGAAATAAGTCTGCCTACGAATGGTGCATACTAAATCCACAAAAAGTCTGGAGTTCAAATAAGTTTAAAATTGAAATGCCTTAGTAACAGACGAGTTTTCGTCTCAAACCCTGATACTTCGAAAGAGATAGTCCATTTTGTACATGAAGTGCATCTAGTTTTTGCCGTAACCTTCTCAACACTTTAGCACATGCTGTGTGGGTGAAATGATGATACCGTGCCAACTTCACACCTTTTCAGAGTTCATTTGTAGTGCTTATCAATTTTAGGTCATTTAGCTCAAAAAGATGAGTAAATGCATGCAAAATAGCAAATGAAGTCACAAAGGGTTGAAAATTGATGGCCTGCCTTCGAATGGTGCATACTGAACGCACAAAAAGTCTAGAGTTGAAATAAGTTTAAAAAAAAGGAATGCCTTTGTAATAGACGAGTTTTCGTCCGAAACCCTGATACTTCGAAAGATATTGTCCATTTTGTACACAAAGTGCATCTAGTTTTTGTCGTAACCCTCTCAACTTTTTAGCACATGCTATGTGGGTGAAATGATGGTACATTGCCAACTTTCAACCTATTCCGTGTTCATTTGTAGTGCTTATAAATTTCAGGGTCATTTAACTCAAAAAAAATGAGTAAATGGATGAAAAATAGCAAATGAAATCAGAAAGGGTTGAAAATTGACGGCCTGCCTTCGAATGGTGCGTATTGAACACACAAAAAGTCTGCAGTTGAAATAAGTTTTAAAAAATGAAATGCCTTTATAACAAACGATTTTTCATCCGAAACCCTGATACTTCGAAAGAGATTGTCCATTTTCTACACCAAGTGCATCCAGTTTTTGTCGTAACCCTCTCAACTCTTTAGCACATGCTATGTGGGTGAAATGATGATACCATTGCAAATTTCAACCTTTTGAGAGTTCATTTGTAGTGCTTATCAATTTTAGGGTCATTTAGCTCAAATAAATAAGTAAATGCATGAAAAATAGCAACTGAACTCACAAACGGTTGAAAAATGATGGCCTGCCTTCAAATGGTGCATACTGAACGCACAAAAAGATGGAGTTGAAATAAGTTTAAAACATGAAATGCCTTTGTAACAGACGAGTTTTCGTTCGAAACCGTGATACTTCAAAAGAGATTGTCCATTTTGTAAAACAAGTGCATCCAATTTTTGTCATATCTCTCTCAACTGTTTAGCACATGCTATGTGGGTGAAACGATGATACCATGCCAAATCCCAACCTTTTCAAAGTTCATTTGTAGTGCTTATCAGTTTCAGGGTCATTTAGATAAAAAAACTGGAGTTGAAACAAGTTTTTAAAAAATGAAATTCCTTTGTAAGAGACGAGTTTTCGTCCGAAACCCTGATACTTCGAAATAGATTGTCCATTTTGTACACGAAGTGCATCCAATTTTTGTCGTAACCCTATCAACTCTTTAGCACATGCTATGTGGTTGAAATGATGATACCATGCCAAATTTCAACCTTTTCAGAGTTCATTTGTAGTGCTTATCAATTTCAGGGTCATTTAGCTCAAAAACAAGTAACTTCATGAAAAATAGCAAATGAAGTCAGAAAGTGTTGAAAAATGATGGCCTGCCTTCAAATGGTGCATACTGAACGCACAAAAAGTCTGGATTTGAAATAAGTACTAAAAAATGAAATGCCTCTGTAACAAATGATTTTTCGTCCGAAACCCTGATACTTCGAAAGAGATTGTCCCTTTTGTACACCAAGTGCATCCAGTTTTTGTCGTAACCCTCTCAACTCTTTAGCACATGTTATGTGGGTGAAATGATGATACCATGCCAAGTTTCAACTTTTTCAGAGTTCATTTGTAGTGCTTATCAATTTCAGGGTCATTTATCTCAAAAAAATAAGTAAATGCATGAAAAAAGCAATTGAAGTCACAAAGGGTTGAAAACAGATGGCCTACCTTCGGTTGGTGCATACTGAATGCACAAAAAGTATGGAGTGGAAATAAGTTTAAAAATTGAAATGCCTTTGTAATAAACGAGTTTTCGTCTGAAATCGTGATACTTTGGAAGAGATTGTCCATTTTGTACAACAAGTGCATCAATTTTTTTTGTATATCTCTCAACTGTTTAGCACATGCTATGTGGGTGAAACGATGATACCATGCCAAATTCCAACCTTTTCAAAGTTCATTTGTAGTGATTATCAGTTTCAGGGTCATTTAGATGAAAAAATCAGTAACTACATGAAAAACAAAAAATGAAGTCAGAAAGGGTTGAAAATTGATGTCCTGCCTTCGAATGGTGCATACACAACAAACAAAAAGTCTAGAGTTGAAATAAGTTTAAAAACTGAAATTCCTTTGTAAGAGATGAGTTTTCGTCCGAAACCCTGATACTTTGAAATAGACTGTCCATTTTGTACACGAAGAGCATCCAATTTTTGTTGTAACCCTGTCAACTGTTTAGCACATGCTATGTTGGTGAAATGATGATACCATGCCAAATTTCAACCTTTTCAGAGTTCATTTGTAGTGCTTATGAATTTCAGGGTCATTTATCTCAAAAAATAAGTAACTGCATGAAAAATAGCAAATAAAGTCAGAAAGTGTTGAAAAATGATGGCCTACCTTCAAATGGTGCATACTGAACGCACAAAAAGTCTGGAGTTGAAATAAGTTCTAAAAAATGAAATGCCTTTGTAACAAACGATTTTTCGTCCGAAACCCTGATACTTCGAAAGAGATTGTCCCTTTTGTACACCAAGTGCATCCAATTTTTGTCGTATCTCTCTCAACTGTTTAGCACATGCTATGTGGGTGAAATCATGATACCATGCCAAATTCTATACTTTTCAAAGTTCATTTGTAGTGCTTATCAATTTCAGGGTCATTTAGATCAAAAAACCAGTAACTTCATGAAAAATAAAAAATAAAGTCAGAAAGGGTTGAAAAATGATGGCCTGCCTTCAAATGGTGCATACTGAATGCATGAAAAGTTGGAGTTGAAATAAGTTTAAAAAAAGAAATGCCTTTGTAAGAGACGAGTTTTCGTTCGAAACCCTAATACTTCGAAAGAGATTGTCCATTTTGTGCACGAACTGCTTCCAGTTTTTGTCATAACCCTCTCAACTTTTTAGCACATGCTATGTGGGTGAAATGATAGTACCATGCCAACTTTCAACATTTTCCGTGTTCACTCGAAGTGCTCATAAATTTCAGGGTCATTTAACTCAAAAAAATCAGTAAATGCATGAAAAATAGAAAATGAAGTCAGAAAGGGTTGAAAATTGATGGCCTGCCTTCGAATGGTGCATACTGAACGCACAAAAAGTTGGAGTTGAAATAAGTTTTAAAAAAGAAATGCCTTTGTAAGAGACGAGTTTTCGTTCGAAACCCTCATACTTCGAAAGAGATTGTCCATTATGTGCACGAAGTGCTTCTAGTTTTTGTCATAACCCTCTCAACTTTTTAGCACATACTATGTGGGTGAAATGATAGTACCATGCCAACTTTCAACATTTTCCGTGTTCATTCGAAGTGCTCATAAATTTCAGGGTCATTTAACTCAAAAAAAATCAGTAAATGCATGAAAAATAGAAAATGAAGTCAGAAAGGGTTGAAAATTGATGGCCTGCCTTCGAATGGTGCATACTGAACGCACAAAAAGTCCGAAGTTGAAATAAGTTTTCAAAAATGAAATACCTTTGTAAGAAACGATTTTTCGTCCGTAACCCTCATACTTCAAAAGAGATTGTCCATTTTGTACACCAAGTGCATCCAGTTTTTGTCGTAACCCTCTCAACTCTTTAGCACATGCTATGTGTGTGAAATGATGATACCATGCCAAATTTCAACCTTTTCAGAGTTCATTTGTAGTGCTTATCAATTTCAAGGTCATTTAGCACAAAAAAATATGTAAATGCATGAAAAATAGCAAATGAAGTCACAAAGCGTTGAAAACTAACGGCCTACCTTCGGATGGTGCATACTGAATGCACAAAAAGTATGGAGTTGAAATAATTTTAAAAAATGAAATGCCTTTCTAACAGACGAGTTTTCGTCCAAAACCGTGATACTTCGAAAGAGATTGTCCATTTTGTACAACAAGTGCATCCAATTTTTGTCGTATCTCTCTCAACTGTTTAGCATATGCTATGAGGGTGAAACGATGATACCATGCCTAACTCCAACCTTTTGAAAGTTTATTTGTAGTGCTTATCAGTTTCAGGGTCATTTAGATCAAAAAATCAGTAACTGCATGAAAAATAAAAAATGAAGTCAGAAAGGGTTGAAAATTGATGGCCTGCCTTCGAATGGTGCATACTGAACAAACAAAAAGTCTGGAGTTGAAATAAGTTTTGAAAAAATGAAATTCCTTTGTAAGACACGAGTTTTCGTCCGAAACCCTGATACTTCGAAATAGATTGTCCATATTGTACACGAAGTGCATCCAATTTTAGCCGTACCCCTATCAACTCTTTAGCACATGCTATGTGGGTGAAATGATGATACCATGCCAAATTTCAACCTTTTCAGAGTTCATTTGTAGTGCTTATGAATTTCAGGGTCATTTAGCTCAAAAAATAAGTAACTGTATGACAAATAGCAAATGAAGTCAGAAAGGGTTGAAAAATCATGGCCTGCCTTCAAATGGTGCATACTCAACGCACAAAAATTTGGAGTTGAAATAAGTTTAAAAAATGAAATGTCATTGTAACAGACGAGCGTCTGAAACCGTGATACTTCGAAAGAGATTGTCCATTTTGTACAACAATTTCATCCAATTTTTGTTGTATCTCTCTCAACTGTTTGGCACATGCTATGTGGGTGAAAGATGATACCATGCCAAATTCCAACCTCTTAAAAGTTCATTTGTAGTGATTATCAGTTTCAGGGTCATTTAGATCAAAAAATTAGTAACTGCATGAAAAATAAAAAATGAAGTTAGAAAGGGATGAAAATTGATGGCCTGCCTTTGAATGGTGCATACTGAACGAACAAAAAGTCTGGAGTTGAAATAAGTTTGAAAAAAATGAAATTCCTTTGTAAGAGACGAGTTTTCGTATGAAACCATGATACTTCGACAGAGATTGTCCACTTTGTACACGAAGTGCTTCTTGTTTTTGGCGTAACCCTGTCAACTTTTTACACATGCTATGTGGGTGAAATGATGGTACCATGCCAACTTTCAACCTTTTCCGTGTTCATTTGTAGTGCTTATAAATTTCAGGGTCATTTAACTCAAAAAAATCAGTAAATGCATGAAAAATAGCAAATGAAATCCGAAAGGGTTGAAAATTGATGCCCTGCCTTCGAATAGTGCATACTGAACTTACAAAAAGTCTGGAGTTGAAATAAGTTTTAAAAAATGAAATGCCTTTGTAACAAACGATTTTTCGTCCGAAAACCTCATACTTCGAAAGAGATTGTCCATTTTGTACACCGAGTGCATCCAGTTTTTGTCGTAACCCTCTCAACTCTTTAGCACTTGCTATGTGGGTTAAATGATGATACCATGCCAAATTTCAACCTTTTCAGAGTTCATTTGTAGTGCTTATCAATTTCAGGGTCATTTAGCTCAAAAAAATAGGTAAATGCATGAAAAATAGCAAATGAAATCACAAAGGGTTGAAAACTGAAGGCCTATCTTCGGATGGTGCATACTGAATGCAAAATAAGTATGGAGTTGAAATAAATTTAAAAAATGAAATACCTCTGTAAGAGACGAGTTTTCGTCCGAAACCCTGATACTTCGAGAGAGATTGCCCATTTTGTACACAAAGTGCTTCCAATTTTTGTCGTAACCCTCTCAACTTTTTAGCACACGCAATGTGGGTGAAATGATGGTACCATCCCAACTTTCAAAATTTTCCGACTTCATTTGTAGTGCTTATAAATTTTAGGGTCATTTAACTCAAAAAAAATCAGTAAATGCGTGAAAAATAGCAAATGAAATTTGAAAGGGTTGAAAATTGATGGCCTGCCTTCGAATAGTGCATACTGAACGCACAAAAAGTCTGGAGTTGAAATAAGTTTTAAAAAATGAAATGCCTTTGTAACAAACGATTTTTCTTCCGAAAACCTCTTACTTCGAAAGAGATTGTCCGTTTTGTACACCAAGTGCATCCAGTTTTTGTCATAACCCTCTCAACTCTTTAGCACATGCTATGTGGGTTAAATGATGATACCATGCCAAATTTCAACCTTTTCAGAGTTCATTTGTAGTGCTTATCAATTTCAGGGTCATTTAGCTCAAAAAAATAAGTAAATGCATGAAAAATAGCAAATGAAATCACAAAGGGTTGAAAACTAAAGGCCTACCTTCGGATGGTGCGTAATGAATGCACAATAAGTATGGAGTTGAAATAAATTTAAAAAATGAAATGCCTTTGTAAGAGATGAGTTTTTGTCCGAAACCCTGATACTTCGAGAGAGATTGCCCATTTTGTACACAAAGTGCTTCCAATTTTTGTCGTAACCCTCTCAACTTTTTAGCACATGCTATGTGGGTGAAATGATGGTACCATGCCAACTTTCAACATTTTCCGACTTCGTTTGTAGTGCTTATAAATTTTAGGGTCATTTTACTCAAAAAAAATCAGTAAATGCGTGAAAAATAGCAAATGAAATTTGAAAGGGTTGAAAATTGATGGCCTGCCTTCGAATAGTGCATACTGAACGCACAAAAAGTCTGGAGTTGAAATAAGTTTAAAAAAATGAAATGCCTTTGTAACAAACGATTTTTCTTCCGAAAACCTCTTACTTCGAAAGAGATTGTCCATTTTGTACACCAAGTGCATCCAGTTTTGATCGTAACCCTCTCAACTCTTTAGCACATGCTATGTGGGTTAAATGATGATACCATGCCAAATTTCAACCTTTTCAGAGTTCATTTGTAGTGCTTATCAATTTCAGGGTCATTTAGCTCAAAAAATAAGTAAATGCATGAAAAATAGCAAATGAAATCACAAAGGGTTGAAAAGTAAAGGCCTACCTTCGGATGGTGCATACTGAATGCACAATAACTATAGAGTTCAAATAAATTTTAAAAATGAAATGCCTTTGTAAGAGACGAGTTTTCGTCCGAAACTCTCATACTTCGAGAGAGATTGTCCATTTTGTACACACAGTGCTTCCAATTTTGTCGTAACCCTCTCAACTTTTTAGCACATACTATGTGGGTGAAATGATGGTACCATGCCAACTTTCAAAATTTTCCGTCTTCATTTGTAGTGCTTATAAATTTTAGGGTCATTTAACTCAAAAAAAATCAGTAAATGCGTGAAAAATAGCAAATGAAGTCAGAAAGGGTTGAAAATTGATGGCCTCCCTTCGAATGGTGCATACTGAACGCCCAAAAAGTCTGGAGTTCAAATAAGTTTTAAAAAATGAAATGCCATTGTAACAGACGAGCTTTCGTCCGGAACCCTGATGCTTCAAAAGATATTGTCCATTTTGTACATCAAGTGCATCCAGTGTTTGTCGTAACCCTCTCAACTCTTTAGCACATGCTATGTGGGTGAAACGATGATAGCATGCCAAATTCCAACCTTTTCAAAGTTTCAGGGTCAATTAGATCAAGAAATTAGTAACTACATGAAAAATAAAAAATGAAGTCAGAAAGGTTTGAAAATTGATGGCCTGCCTTCGAACGGTGCATACTCAACAAACAAAAAGTCTGGAGATGAAATAAGTTTTAAAAAGATCAAATTCCTTTGTAAGAGATGAGTTTTCGTCCGAAACCGTCATACTTCGAAATAGATTGTCCATTTTGTACACGAAGTGCATCCAATTTTTGCCTTAACCCTGTCAACTCTTTAGCACATGCTATGTGGGTGAAATGATGATATCATGCCAAATTTCAACCTTTTCCGAGTTCATTTGTAGTGCTTATGAATTTCAGGGTCATTTAGCTCAAAAAATAAGTAACTGCATGAAAAATAGCAAATGAAGTCAGAAAGGGTTGAAAAATGATGGCCTGCCTTCAAATGGTGCATACTCAATGCACAAATTTGGAGTTGAAATAAGTTTAAAAAATGAAATGCCTTCGTAACACACGAGTTTTCGTGTGAAACCATGATACTTCGACAGAGATTGTCCATTTTGTACAACAAGTGCATCCAATTTTTGTCGTATCTCTCTCAACTGTTTAGCACATGCTATGTGGGTCAAAACGATGATACCATGCCAAATTCCAACCTTTTCAAAGTTCATTTGTAGTGCTTATCAGTTTCAGGGTCATTTAGATCAAAAAATCAATAACTGCATGAAAAATAAAAAATGAAGTCAGAAAGGGTTGAAAATTGATGGTCTGCCTTCGAATGGTGCATACTGAACAAACAAAAAGTCTCGAGTTGAAATAAGTTTAAAAAATGAAATTCCTTTGCAAGAGACGAGTTTTCGTCCGAAAACCTAATACTTCGAAAGAGATTGTCCATTTTGTACACCAAGTTCATCCAGTTTTTTTCGTAACCCTATCAACTCTTTAGCACATGCTATGTGGGTGAAATGATGATACCATGCCAAATTTCAACGTTTTCAGAGTTCATTTGTAGTGCTTATGAATTTCAGGGTCATTTAGCTCACAAAATAAGTAACTGCATGAAAAATAGCAAATGAAGTCACAAAGGGTTGAAAAATGACGGCCTCCCTTCAAATGGTGCATACAGAACGACAAAATGTTGGAGTTGAAATAAGTTAAAAAAATGAAATGCCTTGGTAACAGACGACTTTTCATCCGAAACCCTGATACTTCGAAAGAGATTGTCCATTTTGTACACGAAGTGCTTCTAGTTTTTGCCGTAACACTCTCAACTTTTTAGCACCTCCTATGTGGGTGAAATGATGGTACCATGCCAACCTTCAACCTTTTTAGTGTTCATTTATAGTGCTTATGAAATTCAGGGTCATTTAGCTCAAAAAATAAGTAACTGCATGAAAAATGGCAAATGAAGTCAGAAAGGGTGGAAAAATGATGGCCTGCCTTCAAATGGTGCATACTCAATGCACAAAAAATTGGAGTTGAAATAAGTTTAAAAAATGAAATGCCTTTGTAACAGACGAGTTTTCGTGTGAAACCGTGATACTCCGACAGAGAATGTCCATTTTGTACAACAAGTGTATCCAATTTTTGTCGTAGCTCTCTCAACTGTTTAGCACATGCTATGTGGGTCAAAACGATGATACCATGCCAAATTCCAACCTTTTCAAAAATTCATTTGTAGTGCTTATCAGTTTCAGGGTCATTTAGATCAAAAAATTAGTAACTGCATGAAAAATAAAAAATGAAGTCAGAAAGGGTTGAAAATTGATGGCCTGCCTTCGAGTGGTGCATACTGAACAAACAAAAAGTCTGGAGTTGAAATAAGTTTTAAAAAATAAAATTCCTTTGCAAGAGACGAGTAGTAGTCCAAAAACCTGATACTTCGAAACAGATTGTCCATTTTGTACACGAAGTGCATCCAGTTTTTGCCGTAATCATATCAACTCTTTAGCACATGCTATGTGGGTGAAATGATGATACCATGCCAAATTTGAACCTTTTCAGAGTTCATTTGTAGTGCTTATCAATTTCAGGGTCATTTAGCTCAAAAAAATAAGTAAATGCATGAAAAATAGCAACTGAAGTCACAAAGGGTTGAAAACTGATGGCCTACCTTCGGATGGTGCATGCTGAATGCACAAAAAGTATGGAGTTGAAATAAGTTTAAAAAATGAAATGCCTTTGTAACAGACGAGTTTTCGTCCGAAACCGTGATACTTCGAAAGAGATTGTCCATTTTGTACAAAAAGTGCATCCAATTTTTGTCGTATCTCTCTCAACTGTTTGGCACATGCTATGTGGGTGAAATGATGATACCATGCCAAATTTCAACCTTTTCAAAGTAAATTTGTGGTGATTACCAGTTTCAGGGTCATTTATATCAAAAAATCAGTAACGGCATGAAAAATAAAAATGAAGTTAGAAAGGGTTGAAAATTGATGGCCTACCTTTGAATGGTGCATACTGAACAAACAAAAAGTCTGGAGTTGAAATAAGTTTGTAAAAAATGAAATTCCTTTGTAAGAGACGAGTTTTCGTTCGAAACCCTGATACTTCGAAAGAGATTGTCCATTTTGTACACGAAGTGCATCCAGTTTTTTTCGTAACCCTATCAACTCTTTAGCACATGCTATGTGGGTGAAATGATGATACCATGCCAAATTTCAACGTTTTCAGAGTTCATTTGTAGTGCTTATGAATTTCAGGGTCATTTAGCTCGAAAATAAGTAACTGCATGAAAAATAGCAAATGAAGTCACAAAGGGTTGAAAAATGATGGCCTGCCTTCAAATGGTGCATACTGAACGACAAAATTTTGGAGTTGAAATAAGTTAAAAAAATGAAATGCCTTGGTAACAGACGAGTTTTCGTCCCAAACCCTGATACTTCGAAAGAGATTGTCCATTTTGTACACGAAGTGCTTCCAGTTTTTGCCGTAACACTCTCAACTTTTTAGCACCTGCTATGTGGGTGAAATGATGGTACCATGCCAACCTTCAACCTTTTTAATGTTCATTTGTAGTGCTTATCAATTTCAGGGCCATTTAGCTCAAAAAATCAGTAAATGCATGAAAAATAGCAAATGAAGTCACAAAGGGTTGAAAATTGACGGCCTACCTACGAATGGTGCATACTGAACAAACAAAAAGTCTGGAGTTGAAATAAGTTTAAAAAATGAAATGCCTTTGTAACACACATCTTTTCGTCCGAAACCCTGATACGTCGAAAGAGATTGTCCATTTTGTACAAAAAGTGCATCCAGTTTTTGTCGTAACCCTATCAACTCTTTACCACATGCTATGTGGGTGAAATGATGATACCATACCAAATTTCAACCTATTCAGAGTTCATTTGTAGTGCTTATGAATTTCAGGGTCATTTAGCTCAAAAAATAAGCAACTGCATGAAAAATAGCAAATGAAGTCAGAAAGGGTTGAAAAATGATGGCTTGCCTTCAAATGGTGCATACTGAATGCACAAAAAGTTTTGAGTTGAAATAAGTTAAAAAAAGAAATGCTTTGGCAACAGACGAGTTTTCGTCCTAAACCCTGATACTTCGAAAGAGATTGTCCATTTTGTACACGAAGTGCTTCCAATTTTTGCCGTAATCCTCTCAACTTTTTAGCACATGCTATGTGGGTGAAATGATGGTACCATGCCAACTTTCAACCTTTTCAGTGTTCATTTGTAGTGCTTATCAATTTCAGGGTCATTTAGCTCAAAAATTAGTAAATGCATGAAAAATAGCAAACAAAGTCATAAAGGGTTGAAAAATGATGGTCTGCCTTCGAATGGTGCATACTAAACGCAAAAAAAGTCTGTAGTTGAAATAATTTTAAAAATGAAATGCCTTAGTAAGAGACGCGTTTTCGTCCGAAACCCTGATACTTCGAAAGAGATAGTCCATTTTGTACACGAAGTGCATCCAGTTTTTGCCGTAACCTTCTCAACATTTTAGCACATGCTGTGTGGGTAAAATGATGATACCGTGCCAACTTTCAACCTTTTCAGAGTTCATTTGTAATGCTTATCAATTTCAGGTCATTTACCTCAAAAAATTAGTAAATGCATGCAAAATAGCAAACGAAGTCACAAAGGGTTGAAAATTGATGGCCTGCCTTCGAATGGTGCATACTGAACGCACAAAAAGCTGAAGTTGAAATAAGTTTTAAAAAATGAAATGCCTTTTAACAGACGAGTTTTCGTCCGAAACCCTGATTCTTCGAAAGAGATTGTCCATTTTGTACACAAAGTGCATCCAGTTTTTATCGTAACCCTCTCAACTTTTTAGCACATGCTATGTGGGTGAAATGATGATACCATGCCAAATTTCAACCTTTTCAGGGTTCATTTGTAGTGCTTATCAATTTCAAGGTAATATAGCTCAAAAAATCAGTAAATGCATGAAAAATTGCAAACGAATTCAGAATTGGTTGAAAATTGATGGCCTGCCTTGAATGGTGCATACTAAACGCATAAAATGTCTGGAGTTGAAATAAGTTTAGAAAAATGAAATGCATTGTAACACACGAGTTTTCGTCCGAAATCGTGATACTTCGAAAGAGATTTTCCATTTTGTAGACAAAGTGCATCCAGTTTTTGTCGTAACCCTCTCAAATCTTTAGCACATGCTATGTGGGTGAAATGATGATACCATGCCAAATTTCAACCTTTTCAGAGTTCATTTGTAGTGCTTATCAATTTCAGGGCCATTTAGCTCAAAAAATCAGTAAATGCATGAAAAATAGCAAATGAAGTCACAAAGGGTTGAAAATTGATGGCCTGCCTTCGAATGGTGCATACTAAACGCACAAAAAATCTGGAGCTAACATAAGTTTGAAAATGAAATGCCTTAGTAATAGACGAGTTTTCGTCCGAAACACTGATACTTCAAAAGAGATAGTCCATTTTGTACACGTAGTGCATCCAGTTTTTGCCGTAACCTTCTCAACATTTTAGCACATGTTGTGTGGGTGATATGATGATACCGTGCCAACATTCAACCTTTTCAAAGTTCAATTGTAGTGCTTATCAATTTCAGGTCATTTAGCTCAAAAAATCAGTAAATGCATGCAAAATAGCAAATGAAGTCACAAAGGGTTGAAAATTGATGGCCTGCCTTCGAATGGTGCATAATGAATGCACAAAAAGTGTGGAGTTGAAATAAGTTTAAAAAAATGAAACGTCTTTGTAACACACGAATTTTCATCCGAAACCCTGATACTTCGAAAGAGACTGTCCATTTTGTACACAATGTACATCCAGTTTTTATCGTAACCCTCTCAACTCTTTAGCACATTCTATGTGGGTGAAATGATGATACCATGCCAAATTTCAACCTTTTCAGAGTTCATTTTTAGTGCTTACCAATTTCAGGGTAATTTAGCTCAAAAAATCAGTAAATGCATGAAAAATGGCAAACGAATTCAGAACTGGTTGAAAATTGATGGCCTGCATTGAATGGTGCATACTAAACGCATAAAAAGTCTGGAGTTGAAATGAGTTTCGAAAAATGAAATGCCTTGTAACACACGAGTTTCGTCCGAAACCGTGATACTTCGAAAGAGATTTTCCATTTTGTAGACAAAGTGCATCCAGTTTTTGTCGTAACCCTCTCAAATCTTTACCACATTCTATGTGAGTGAAATGATGATACCATGCCAAATTTCAACCTTTTCAGAATTCATCTGTAGTGCTCATCAATTTCAGGGCCATTTAGCTGAAAAAATGAGTAAATGCATGGAAAATAGAGAATGAAGTCACAGAGGGTTGACAATTAATGGCCTACCTACGAATGGTGCATACTGAACAAACAAAAAGTCTGGAATTGAAATAAGTTTAAAAAATGAAATGCCTTTGTAACAGACGTCTTTTCGTCCGTAACCCTGATACTTCGAAAGAGATTGTCCATTTTGTAAATGAAGTGCATCTAGTTTTTGTCCTAATCCTCTCAACTCTTTAGCACATGCTATGTGGGTGAAATGATGAAACCATACCAAATTTCAACCTATTCAGAGTTCATTTGTAGTGCTTATGAATTTCAGGGTCATTTAGCTCAAAAAATTAGTAACTGCATGAAAACTTGCAAATCATGTCGGAAAGGGTTGAAAAATGATGGCCTGCCTTCAAATGGTGCATACTTAATGCCCAAAAAGTTGGATTTGAAATAAGTTGAAAAAAGAAATGCCTTCGTAACAGACGAGTTTTCGTCCTAAACCCTGATACTTCGAAAGAGATTGTCCATTTTGTACACGAAGTGCTTCCAATTTTTGCCGTAACCCTCTCAACTTTTTAGCACATGCTATGTGGGTGAAATGATGGTACCATGCCAACTTTCAACCTTTTCAGTGTTCATTTGTAGCGCTTATCAATTTCAGGGTCATTTAGCTCAAAAATCAGTAAATGCAAGAAAAATAGCAAACGAAGTCATAAAGGGTTGAAAAACGATGGTCTGCCTTCGAATGGTGCATACTAAACGCACAAAAAGTCTGGAGTTGAAATAAGTTTAAAAATGAAATGCCTTAGTAAGAGACGAGTTTTCGTCCGAAACCATGATACTTTGAAAGAGATAGTCCATTTTGTACACGAAGTGCATCCAGTTTTTGCCGTAAAGTTCTCAAGATTTTAGCACATGTTGTGTGGCTAAAATGATGATACCTTGCCAACTTTCAACCTTTTCAGAGTTCATTTGTAATGCTTATCAATTTCAGGTCATTTAGCTCAAAAAATCAGTAAATGCATGCAAAATAGCAAAGGAAGTCACAAAGGGTTGAAAATTGATGGCCTGCCTTCAAATGGTGCATACTGAACGCACAAAAACTCTGGAGTTGAAATAATTTTTAAAAAATGAAATGCCTTTGTAACAGACGAGTTTTCGTCCAAAACCCCGATACTTCGAAAGAGATTGTCCATTTTGTACACAAAGTGCATCCAGTTTTTGTCGTAACCCTATAAACTCTTTAGCACATGCTATGTCGGTGAAATGATGATACCATACCAAATTTCAACCTATTCAGAGTTCATTTGTAGTGCTTATGAATTTCAGGGTCAGTTAGCTCAAAAAATAAGCAACTGCATGAAAAATAGCAAATGAAGTCGGAAAGGGTTGAAAAATGATGGCTTGCCTTCAAATGGTGCATACTGAATGCACAAAAAGTTGGAGTTGAAATAAGTTAAAAAAAAGAAATGCCTTTGTAACAGATGAGTTTTCGTCCTAAACCCTGATACTTCGAAAGAGATTGTCCATTTTGTACACGAAGTGCTTCCAATTTTTGCCGTAACCCTCTCAACTTTTTAGCACATGCTATGTGGGTGAAATGATGGTACCATGCCAACTTTCAACCTTTTCAGTGTTCATTTGTAGCGCTTATCAATTTCAGGGTCATTTAGCTCAAAAATCAGTAAATGCAAGAAAAATAGCAAACGAAGTCATAAAGGGTTGAAAAACGATGGTCTGCCTTCGAATGGTGCATACTAAACGCACAAAAAGTCTGGAGTTGAAATAAGTATAAAATGAAATGGCTTAGTAAGAGACGAGTTTTCGTCCGAAACCATGATACTTTGAAAGAGATAGTCCATTTTGTACACGAAGTGCATCCAGTTTTTGCCGTAAATTTCTCAAGATTTTAGCACATGTTGTGTGGCTAAAATGATGATACCTTGCCAACTTTCAACCTTTTCAGAGTTCATTTGTAATGCTTATCAATTTCAGGTCATTTAGCTCAAAAAATCAGTAAATGCATGCAAAATAGCAAAGGAAGTCACAAAGGGTTGAAAATTGATGGCCTGCCTTCAAATGGTGCATACTGAACGCACAAAAAGTCTGGAGTTGAAATAATTTTTAAAAAATGAAATGCCTTTGTAACAGACGAGTTTTCGTCCAAAACCCCGATACTTCGAAAGAGATTGTCCATTTTGTACACAAAGTGCATCCAGTTTTTGTCGTAACCCTATAAACTCTTTAGCACATGCTATGTCGGTGAAATGATGATACCATACCAAATTTCAACCTATTCAGAGTTCATTTGTAGTGCTTATGAATTTCAGGGTCATTTAGCTCAAAAAATAAGCAACTGCATGAAAAATAGCAAATGAAGTCGGAAAGGGTTGAAAAATGATGGCTTGCCTTCAAATGGTGCATACTGAATGCACAAAAAGTTGGAGTTGAAATAAGTTAAAAAAAAGAAATGCCTTTGTAACAGATGAGTTTTCGTCCTAAACCCTGATACTTCGAAAGAGATTGTCCATTTTGTACACGAAGTGCTTCCAATTTTGCCGTAATCCTCTCAACTTTTTAGCACATGCCATGTCGGTGAAATGATGGTACCATGCCAACTTTCAACCTTTTCAGTGTTCATTTGTAGTGCTTATCAATGTCAGGGTCATTTAGCTCAAAAATTAGTAAATGCATGAAAAATAGCAAACAAAGTCATAAAGGGTTGAAAAATGATGGTCTGCCTTCGAATGGTGCATACTAAACGCAAAAAAAGTCTGGAGTTGAAATAATTTCAAAAATGAAAGGCCTTAGTAAGAGACGAGTTTTTGTCCGAAACCCTGATACTTCGAAAGACATAGTCCATTTTGTACACGAAGTGCATCCAGTTTTTGCCGTAACCTTCTCAACATTTTAGCACATGCTGTGTGGGTAAAATGATGATACCGTGCCAACTTTCAACCTTTTCAGAGTTCATTTGTAATGCTTATCAATTTCAGGTCATTTAGCTCAAAAAATTAGTAAATGCATGCAAAATAGCAAATGAAGTCACAAAGGTTTGAAAATTGATGGCCTGCCTTCGAATGGTGCATACTGAACGCACAAAAAGCTGGAGTTGAAATAAGTTTTAAAAAATGAAATGCCTTTGTAACACACGAGTTTTCGTCCGAAACCCTTATTCTTCGAAAGAGATTGTCCATTTTGTACACAAAGTGCATCCACTTTTTATCGTAACCCTCTCAACTCTTTAGCACATGCTATGCGGGTGAAATGATGATACCATGCCAAATTTCAACCTTTTCAGGGTTCATTTGTAGTGCTTATCAATTTCAGGGTAATATAGCTCAAAAAATCAGTAAATGCATGAAAAATTGCGAACGAATTCAGAATTGGTTGAAAATTGATGGCCTGCCTTGAATGGTGCATACTAAAAGCATAAAATGTTTGGAGTTGAAATAAGTTTAGAAAAATGAAATGCATTGTAACACACGAGTTTTCGTCCGAAATCGTGACACTTCGAAAGAGATTTTCCATTTTGTAGACAAAGTGCATCCAGTTTTTGTCGTAACCCTCTCAAATCTTTAGCACATGCTATGTGGGTGAATTGATGATACCATGCCAAATTTCAACCTTTTCAGAGTTCATTTGTAGTGCTTATCAATTTCAGGGCCATTTAGCTCAAAAAATCAGTAAATGCATGAAAAATAGCAAATGAAGTCACAAAGGGTTGAAAATTGATGGCCTGCCTTCGAATGGTGCATACTAAACGCACAAAAAATCTGGAGCTAACATAAGTTTGAAAATGAAATGCCTTAGTAATAGATGAGTTTTCGTTCGAAACACTGATACTTCAAAAGAGATAGTCCATTTTGTACACGTAGTGCATCCAGTTTTTGTCGTAACCTTCTCAACATTTTAGCACATGCTGTGTGGGTGATATGATGATACCGTGCCAACATTCAACCTTTTCAAAGTTCAATTGTAGTGCTTATCAATTTCAGGTCATTTAGCTCAAAAAATCAGTAAATGCATGCAAAATAGCAAATGAAGTCACAAAGGGTTGAAAATTGATGGCCTGCCTTCGAATGGTGCATAATGAATGCACAAAAAGTGTGGAGTTGAAATAAGTTTAAAAAAATGAAACGTCTTTGTAACACACGAATTTTCATCCGAAACCCTGATACTTCGAAAGAGACTGTCCATTTTGTATACAATGTACATCCAGTTTTTATCGTAACCCTCTCAACTCTTTAGCACATTCTATGTGGGTGAAATGATGATACCATGCCAAATTTCAACCTTTTCAGAGTTCATTTTTAGTGCTTACCAATTTCAGGGTAATTTAGCTCAAAAAATCAGTAAATGCATGAAAAATGGCAAACGAATTCAGAACTGGTTGAAAATTGATGGCCTGCATTGAATGGTGCATACTAAACGCATAAAAAGTCTGGAGTTGAAATGAGTTTCGAAAAATGAAATGCCTTGTAACACACGAGTTTCGTCCGAAACCGTGATACTTCGAAAGAGATTTTCCATTTTGTAGACAAAGTGCATCCAGTTTTTGTCGTAACCCTCTCAAATCTTTACCACATTCTATGTGAGTGAAATGATGATACCATGCCAAATTTCAACCTTTTCAGAATTCATCTGTAGTGCTCATCAATTTCAGGGCCATTTAGCTGAAAAAATGAGTAAATGCATGGAAAATAGAGAATGAAGTCACAAAGGGTTGACAATTAATGGCCTACCTACGAATGGTGCATACTGAACAAACAAAAATTCTGGAATTGAAATAAGTTTAAAAAATGAAATGCCTTTGTAACAGACGTCTTTTCGTCCGTAACCCTGATACTTCGAAAGAGATTGTCCATTTTGTAAATGAAGTGCATCTAGTTTTTGTCGTAATCCTCTCAACTCTTTAGCACATGCTATGTGGGTGAAATGATGAAACCATACCAAATTTCAACCTATTCAGAGTTCATTTGTAGTGCTTATGAATTTCAGGGTCATTTAGCTCAAAAAATTAGTAACTGCATGAAAACTTGCAAATCATGTCGGAAAGGGTTAAAAAATGATGGCCTGCCTTCAAATGGTGCATACTTAATGCCCAAAAAGTTGGATTTGAAATAAGTTGAAAAAAGAAATGCCTTCGTAACAGACGAGTTTTCGTCCTAAACCCTGATACTTCGAAAGAGATTGTCCATTTTGTACACGAAGTGCTTCCAATTTTTGCCGTAACCCTCTCAACTTTTTAGCACATGCTATGTGGGTGAAATGATGGTACCATGCCAACTTTCAACCTTTTCAGTGTTCATTTGTAGCGCTTATCAATTTCAGGGTCATTTAGCTCAAAAATCAGTAAATGCAAGAAAAATAGCAAACGAAGTCATAAAGGGTTGAAAAACGATGGTCTGCCTTCGAATGGTGCATACTAAACGCACAAAAAGTCTGGAGTTGAAATAAGTTTAAAAATGAAATGCCTTAGTAAGAGACGAGTTTTCGTCCGAAACCATGATACTTTGAAAGAGATAGTCCATTTTGTACACGAAGTGCATCCAGTTTTTGCCGTAAAGTTCTCAAGATTTTAGCACATGTTGTGTGGCTAAAATGATGATACCTTGCCAACTTTCAACCTTTTCAGAGTTCATTTGTAATGCTTATCAATTTCAGGTCATTTAGCTCAAAAAATCAGTAAATGCATGCAAAATAGCAAAGGAAGTCACAAAGGGTTGAAAATTGATGGCCTGCCTTCAAATGGTGCATACTGAACGCACAAAAACTCTGGAGTTGAAATAATTTTTAAAAAATGAAATGCCTTTGTAACAGACGAGTTTTCGTCCAAAACCCCGATACTTCGAAAGAGATTGTCCATTTTGTACACAAAGTGCATCCAGTTTTTGTCGTAACCCTATAAACTCTTTAGCACATGCTATGTCGGTGAAATGATGATACCATACCAAATTTCAACCTATTCAGAGTTCATTTGTAGTGCTTATGAATTTCAGGGTCAGTTAGCTCAAAAAATAAGCAACTGCATGAAAAATAGCAAATGAAGTCGGAAAGGGTTGAAAAATGATGGCTTGCCTTCAAATGGTGCATACTGAATGCACAAAAAGTTGGAGTTGAAATAAGTTAAAAAAAAGAAATGCCTTTGTAACAGATGAGTTTTCGTCCTAAACCCTGATACTTCGAAAGAGATTGTCCATTTTGTACACGAAGTGCTTCCAATTTTTGCCGTAACCCTCTCAACTTTTTAGCACATGCTATGTGGGTGAAATGATGGTACCATGCCAACTTTCAACCTTTTCAGTGTTCATTTGTAGCGCTTATCAATTTCAGGGTCATTTAGCTCAAAAATCAGTAAATGCAAGAAAAATAGCAAACGAAGTCATAAAGGGTTGAAAAACGATGGTCTGCCTTCGAATGGTGCATACTAAACGCACAAAAAGTCTGGAGTTGAAATAAGTATAAAAATGAAATGGCTTAGTAAGAGACGAGTTTTCGTCCGAAACCATGATACTTTGAAAGAGATAGTCCATTTTGTACACGAAGTGCATCCAGTTTTTGCCGTAAATTTCTCAAGATTTTAGCACATGTTGTGTGGCTAAAATGATGATACCTTGCCAACTTTCAACCTTTTCAGAGTTCATTTGTAATGCTTATCAATTTCAGGTCATTTAGCTCAAAAAATCAGTAAATGCATGCAAAATAGCAAAGGAAGTCACAAAGGGTTGAAAATTGATGGCCTGCCTTCAAATGGTGCATACTGAACGCACAAAAAGTCTGGAGTTGAAATAATTTTTAAAAAATGAAATGCCTTTGTAACAGACGAGTTTTCGTCCAAAACCCCGATACTTCGAAAGAGATTGTCCATTTTGTACACAAAGTGCATCCAGTTTTTGTCGTAACCCTATAAACTCTTTAGCACATGCTATGTCGGTGAAATGATGATACCATACCAAATTTCAACCTATTCAGAGTTCATTTGTAGTGCTTATGAATTTCAGGGTCATTTAGCTCAAAAAATAAGCAACTGCATGAAAAATAGCAAATGAAGTCGGAAAGGGTTGAAAAATGATGGCTTGCCTTCAAATGGTGCATACTGAATGCACAAAAAGTTGGAGTTGAAATAAGTTAAAAAAAAGAAATGCCTTTGTAACAGATGAGTTTTCGTCCTAAACCCTGATACTTCGAAAGAGATTGTCCATTTTGTACACGAAGTGCTTCCAATTTTGCCGTAATCCTCTCAACTTTTTAGCACATGCCATGTCGGTGAAATGATGGTACCATGCCAACTTTCAACCTTTTCAGTGTTCATTTGTAGTGCTTATCAATGTCAGGGTCATTTAGCTCAAAAATTAGTAAATGCATGAAAAATAGCAAACAAAGTCATAAAGGGTTGAAAAATGATGGTCTGCCTTCGAATGGTGCATACTAAACGCAAAAAAAGTCTGGAGTTGAAATAATTTCAAAAATGAAAGGCCTTAGTAAGAGACGAGTTTTTGTCCGAAACCCTGATACTTCGAAAGACATAGTCCATTTTGTACACGAAGTGCATCCAGTTTTTGCCGTAACCTTCTCAACATTTTAGCACATGCTGTGTGGGTAAAATGATGATACCGTGCCAACTTTCAACCTTTTCAGAGTTCATTTGTAATGCTTATCAATTTCAGGTCATTTAGCTCAAAAAATTAGTAAATGCATGCAAAATAGCAAATGAAGTCACAAAGGTTTGAAAATTGATGGCCTGCCTTCGAATGGTGCATACTGAACGCACAAAAAGCTGGAGTTGAAATAAGTTTTAAAAAATGAAATGCCTTTGTAACACACGAGTTTTCGTCCGAAACCCTTATTCTTCGAAAGAGATTGTCCATTTTGTACACAAAGTGCATCCACTTTTTATCGTAACCCTCTCAACTCTTTAGCACATGCTATGCGGGTGAAATGATGATACCATGCCAAATTTCAACCTTTTCAGGGTTCATTTGTAGTGCTTATCAATTTCAGGGTAATATAGCTCAAAAAATCAGTAAATGCATAAAAAATTGCGAACGAATTCAGAATTGGTTGAAAATTGATGGCCTGCCTTGAATGGTGCATACTAAAAGCATAAAATGTTTGGAGTTGAAATAAGTTTAGAAAAATGAAATGCATTGTAACACACGAGTTTTCGTCCGAAATCGTGACACTTCGAAAGAGATTTTCCATTTTGTAGACAAAGTGCATCCAGTTTTTGTCGTAACCCTCTCAAATCTTTAGCACATGCTATGTGGGTGAATTGATGATACCATGCCAAATTTCAACCTTTTCAGAGTTCATTTGTAGTGCTTATCAATTTCAGGGCCATTTAGCTCAAAAAATCAGTAAATGCATGAAAAATAGCAAATGAAGTCACAAAGGGTTGAAAATTGATGGCCTGCCTTCGAATGGTGCATACTAAACGCACAAAAAATCTGGAGCTAACATAAGTTTGAAAATGAAATGCCTTAGTAATAGATGAGTTTTCGTTCGAAACACTGATACTTCAAAAGAGATAGTCCATTTTGTACACGTAGTGCATCCAGTTTTTGTCGTAACCTTCTCAACATTTTAGCACATGCTGTGTGGGTGATATGATGATACCGTGCCAACATTCAACCTTTTCAAAGTTCATTTGTAGTGCTTATCAATTTCAGGTCATTTAGCTCAAAAAATCAGTATATGCATGCAAAATATTAAATGAAGTCACAAAGGGTTGAAAATTGATGGCCTGCCTTCGAATGGTGCATAATGAATGCACAAAAAGTGTGGAGTTGAAATAAGTTTAAAAAAATGAAACGTCTTTGTAACACACGAATTTTCATCCGAAACCCTGATACTTCGAAAGAGACTGTCCATTTTGTACACAAAGTACATCTAGTTTTTATCGTAACCCTCTCAACTCTTTAGCACATTCTATGTGGGTGAAATGATGATACCATGCCAAATTTCAACCTTTTCAGAGTTCATTTTTAGTGCTTACCAATTTCAGGGTAATTTAGCTCAAAAAATCAGTAAATGCATGAAAAATAGCAAACGAATTCAGAACTGGTTGAAAATTGATGGCCTGCCTTGAATGGTGCATACTAAACGCATAAAAAGTCTGGAGTTGAAAGAGATTTTCCATTTTGTAGACAAAGTGCATCAGGTTTTCGTCGTAACCCCCTCAAATCTTTAGCACATGCTATGTGGGTGAAATGTTGATACCATGCCAAATTTCAACCTTTTCAGAGTTCATCTGTAGTGCTTATCAATTTCAGGGCCATTTAGCTCAAAAAATCAGTAAATGCATGAAAAATAGCAAATGAAGTCACAAAGGGTTGAAAATTGATGGCCTGCCTACGAATGGTGCATACTGAACAAACAAAAAGTCAGGAGTTGAAATAAGTTTAAAAAATGAAATGCCTTTTTAACTGACGTCTTTTCGTCCCAAACCCTGATACTTCGAAAGAGATTGTCCATTTTGTACACGAAGTGCATCCAGTTTTTGTCGTAACCCTATCAACTCTTTATCACATGCTATGTGGGTGAAATGACGATACCATACCAAATTTCAACCTATTCAGAGTTCATTTGTAGTGCTTATGAATTTCAGGGTCATTTAGCTCAAAAAATAAGTAACTGCATGAAAAATAGCAAATGAATTCGGAAAGGGTTGAAAAATGATGGCCTGCCTTCAAATGGTGCATACTGAATGCACAAAAAGTTGGAGTTGAAATAAGTTAAAAAAAAGAAATGCCTTTGTAATAGACGAGTTTTCGTCCTAACCCCTGATACTTCGAAAGAAAGTGTCCATTTTGTACACGAAGTGCTTCCAATTTTTGTCGTAACCCTGTGAACTCTTTAGCACATCCTATGTGGGTGAAATGATGGTACCATGCCAACTTTCAACCTTTTCAATGTTCATTTGTAGTTCTTATCAATTTCAGGGCCATTTAGCTCAAAAATCAGTAAATGCAAGAAAAATAGCAAACGACGTCATAAAGGGTTGAAAAATGATGGTCTGCCTTCAAATGGTGCATACTCAACGCACAAAAAGTTTGGAGTTGAAATAAGTTTAAAAATGAAATGCCTTAGGAAGAGACGAGTTTTCGTCCGAAACCCTGATACTTCGAAAGAGATAGTCCATTTTGTACACGAAGCGCATCCAGTTTTTGCGTTAACCTTCTCAACATTTTAGCACATGCCGTGTGGGTAAAATGATGATACCGTGCTAACTTTCAACCTTTTCAGAGTTCATTTCTAATGCTTATCAATTTCAGGTCATTTAGCTCAAAAAATCAGTAAATGCATGCAAAATAGCAAATGAAGTCACAAAGGGTTGAAAATTGGTGGCCTGCCTTCGAATGGTGCATACTGAACGCACAAAAAGTTTGGAGTTGAAAGAAGTTTTAAAAAATGAAATGCCTTTGTAACAGACGAGTTTTCGTCCGAAACCCTGATACTTCGAAAGAGATTGTCCATTTTGTACACAAAGTGATTCAAGTTTTTGTCGTAACCCTATCAACTCTTTAGCGCATGCTATGTGGGTGAAATGATGATACCATGCCAAATTTCAACCTTTTCAGAGTTCATTTGTCGTGCTTATGAATTTCAGGGTCATTTAGCTCAAAAATTAAGTAACTACATGAAAAATAGCAAATGAAGTCAGAAAGGGTTGAAAAATGATGGCCTGCCTTCAAATGGTGCATACTGAACGCACAAAAATTTGGAGTTGAAATAAGTTTAAAAAAATGAAACGCCTTTGTAAGAGACGAGTTTCGTCTGAAACCGTGATACTTCGAAAGAGATTGTCCATTTTGTATAACAAGTGCATCCAATTTTTGACGTATCTCTCTCAATTGTTTAGCACATGCTATGTGGGTGAAACGATGATACCATGCCAAATTCCAACCTTTTCCAAGTTCATTTTTAGTGCTTATCATTTTCAGGGATATTTAGATCAAAAAATCAGTAACTACCTAAAAATTAAAAAATGAAGTCAGAAAGGGTTGAAAATTGATGGCCTGCCTTCGAATGGTGCATACTGAACAAACAAAAAGTCTGGAGTTGAAATAATTTTGAAAAACATGAAATTTTTTTGTAAGAGACGAGTTTTCGTCCGAAACCCTGATACTTCGAAAGAGATTGTCCATTTTGTACACGAAGTGCTTCTACTTTTTGTCGTAACCCTCTCAAGTTTTTAGCACATGCTATGTGGGTGAAATGATGGTACCATGCCAACTTTCAACCTTTTCCGTGTTCATTTGTAGTGCTTATAAATTTCAGGGTCATTTAACTCAAAAAATCAGTAAATGCATGAAAAATAGCAAATGAAATCAGAAAGGGTTGAAAATTGATGGCTTGCCTTCGAATAGTGCATACTGAACGCACAAAAAGTATGGAGTTTAAATAAGTTTTAAAAAATGAAATGCCTTTGTAACAAACGATTTTTCGTCCGAAACCCTCATACTTCGAAAGAGATTGTCCATTTTGTATACCAAGTGCATCCAGTTTTTGTCGTAACCCTCTCAACTCTTTAGCACATGCTATGTGGGTTAAATGATGATACCATGCCAAATTTCAACCTTTTTCAGTGTTCATTTGTAGTGCTTATCAATTTCAGGGT
Organism: Hordeum marinum; assembly: GCA_022496015.1. Taxonomy (NCBI): domain Eukaryota; kingdom Viridiplantae; phylum Streptophyta; class Magnoliopsida; order Poales; family Poaceae; genus Hordeum; species Hordeum marinum. The sequence continues at coordinate 498,572,995 of CM039675.1, read as the reverse complement.
CATTTAGCTCAAAAATCAGTAAATGCATGAAAAATAGCAAACGAAGTCATAAAGGGTTGAAAAATGATGGTCTGCCTTCGAATGGTGCATACTAAACGCACAAAAAGTCTGGAGTTGGAATAAGTTTAAAAATGAAATGCCTTGGTAAGAGACGAGCTTTCATCCGAAACCCTCATACTTCGGAAGAGATAGTCCATTTTGTACACGAAGTGCATCCAGTTTTTGTCGTAACCTTCTCAACATTTTAGCACATGCCGTGTGGGTAAAATGATGATACCGTGCTAACTTTCAACCTTTTCAGAGTTCATTTGTAATGCTTATCAATTTCAGGTCATTTAGCTCAAAAAATCAGTAAATGCATGCAAAATAGCAAATGAAGTCACAAAGGGTTGAAAATTTGTGGCCTGCCTTCGAATGGTGCATACTGAACGCACAAAAAGTTTGGAGTTGAAATAAGTTTAAAAAAATGAAATGCCTTTGTAACAGACGAGTTTTCGTTTGAAATCCTGATACTTCGAAAGACATTGTCCATTTTGTACACAAAGTGCATCAAGTTTTTGTCGTAACCCTATCAACTCTTTAGCGCTTGCTATGTGGGTATAATGATGATACCGTGCCAAATTTCAACCTTTTCAGAGTTCATTTGTAGTGCTTATGAATTTCAGGGTCATTTAGCTCAAAAATTAAGTAACTGCATGAAAAATAGCAAATGAAGTCAAAAAGGGTTGAAAAATAATGGCCTGCCTTCAAATGGTGCATACTGAACGCACAAAAATTTGGATTTGAAATAAGTTTAAAAAATGAAAGGCCTTTGTAACAGACGAGTTTCGTCTGAAACCATGATACTTCGAAAGAGATTGTCTATTTTGTACAACAAGTGCATCCAATTTTTGTCGTATCTCTCTCAATTGTTTAGCACATTCTATGTGGGTGAAACGATGATACCATGCCAAATTCCAACCTTTTCAAAGTTCATTTGTAGTGCTTATCAGTTTTAGGTACATTTAGATCAAAAAATCAGTAACTACATGAAAATTAAAAAATGAAGTCAGAAAGGGTTGAAAATTGATAGCCTGCCTTCGAATGGTGCATACTAAACAAACAAAAAGTCTGGAGTTGAAATAAGTTTTACAAAAATGAAATTCCTTTGTAAGAGACGAGTTTTTGTCCCAAACCCTGATACTTCGAAACAGATTGTCCATTTTGTACACGAAGTGCATCCAGTTTTTGTCGTAACCCTATCAACTCGTTAGCGCATGCTATGTGGGTTAAATGATGATACCATGCCAAATTTGAACCTTTTCAGACTTCATTTGTCATGCTTATCAATTTCAGGGTCATTTAGCTCAAAAAATAAGTAAATGCATGAAAAATAGCAAATGAAGTCACAAAGGTTTTAAAACTGATGGCCTACATTCGGATGGTGCATACTGAATGCACAAGAATTATGGAGTTGAAATAAGTTTAAAAAATGAAATGCCTTTGTAACAGACGAGTTTTCGTCTGAAACCGTGATATTTCGAAAGAGATTGTCCATTTTGTACAACAAGTGCATCCAATTTTTGTCATATCTCTCTCAACTGTTTAACACATGCTATGTGGGTCAAACAATGATACCATGCCGAATTCCGACCTTTTCAAACTTCATTTGTAGTGATTATCAGTTTCAGGGTCATTTAGATCAAAAAATCAATAACTGCATGAAAAATAAAAAATGAAGTTAGAAAGGGTTGAAAATTGATGGCCTGCCTTTGAATCGTACATAATGAACAAACAGAAAGTCTAGAGTTGAAATAAGTTTGAAAAAAATAAAATTCCTTTGTAAGAGACGAGTTTTCGTCCGAAACCCTGATACTTCGAAAGAGATTGTCCAATTTGTACACGAAGTGCTTCTACTTTTTGTCGTAACCCTCTCAACTTTTTAGCACATGCTATGTGGGTGAAATGATCGTACCATGCCAACTTTCAACCTTTTCCGTGTTCATTTGTAGTGCTTATAAATTTCAGGGTCATTTAACTCAAAAAAATCAGTAAATGCATGAAAAATAGCAAATGAAATTAGGAAGGGTTGAAAATTGATGGCCTGCCTTCGAATAGTGCATACTGAACGCACAAAAAGTATGGAGTTGAAATAAGTTTTAAAAAATGAAATGCCTTTGTAACAAAAGATTTTTCGTCCGAAACCCTCATACTTCAAAAGAGATTGTCCATTTTGTACACCAAGTGCATCCAGTTTTTGTCGTAACCCTCTCAACTCTTTAGCACATGCTATGTGGGTTAAATGATGATACCATGCCAAATTTCAACCTTTTCAGAGTTAATTTGTAGTGCTTATCAATTTCAGGGTCATTTAACACAAAAAAATAAGTAAATGCATGAAAAATAGCAAATGAAGTCACAAAAGGTTTAAAACGGATGGCCTACCTTCGGATGGTGCATACTGAATGCACAATAAGTATGGAGCTGAAATAAATTCAAAAAATGAAATGCCTTTGTAAGAGACGAGTTTTCGTCCGAAACCCTGATACTTCGAGAGAGATTGTCCATTTTGTACATGAAGTGGTTCCAATTTTTGTCGTAACCCTCTCAACTTTTTAGCACATGCTATGTGGGTGAAATGATGGTACCATGCCAACTTTCAACATTTTCCGTGTTCATTTGTAGTGCTTATAAATTGGAGGGTCCTTTAACTCAAAAAAATCAGTAAATGCATAAAAAATAGCCAATCAAGTCAGAAAGGGTTGAAAATTGATGGCCTGCCTTCGAATGGTGCATACTGAACGCACAAAAAGTCCGGAGTTGAAATAAGTTTTAAAAAATGAAATGCCTTTGTAACAGACGAGTTTTCGTCCGAAACCCTGATAGTTCGAAAGAGATTGTCCGTTTTGTACACCAAGTGCATCCAGTTTTTGTCGTAACCCTCTCCACTCTTTAGCACATGCTATATGGGTGAAACGATGATACCATGCCAAATTCCAACCTTTTCAAAGTTCGTTTGTAGTGCTTATCAGTTTCAGGTTCATTTAGATCAAAAAGTCAGAAAGGGATGAAAATTGATGGCCTGCCTTCGAATGGTGCATACTAAACAAACAAAAAGTTCGAGTTGAAATAAGTTTAAAAAATGAAATGCCTTTGTAACAGACGAGTTTCGTCTGAAACCGTGATACTTCGAAAGAGATTGTCCATTTTGTATAACAAGTGTATCCAATTTTTGTCGTATCTCTCTCAATTGTTTAGCACATGCTATGTGGGTGAAACGATGATACCGTGCCAAATTCCAACCTTTTCAAAGTTCATTTGTAGTGCTTATCAATTTCAGGGACAGTTAGATCAAAAAATCAGTAACTACATGAAAATTAAAAAATGAAGTCAGAAAGGGTTGAAAATTGATAGCCTGCCTTCGAATGGTGCATACTGAACAAACAAAAAGTCTGGAGTTGAAATAAGTTTTAAGAAAATGAAATTCCTTTGTAAGAGACAAGTTTTCGTCCCAAACCCTGATACTTCGAAACAGATTGTCCATTTTGTACACGAGGTGCATCCAGTTTTTGTCGTAACCCTATCAACTCGTTAGCGCATGCTATGTGGGTGAAATGATGATACCATGCCAAATTTGAACCTTTTCAGAGTTCATTTGTAGTGCTTATCAATTTCAGGGTCATTTAGCTCAAAAATATAAGTAAATGCATGAAAAATAGGAAATGAAGTCACAAAGGGTTGAAAACTGATGGCCTACATTCGGATGGTGCATACTGAATGCACAAAAATTATGGAGTTGAAATAAGTTTAAAAAATGAAATGCCTTTGTAACAGACGAGTTTTCGTCCGAAACCGTGATATTTCGAAAGAGATTGACCATTTTGTACAACAAGTGCATCCAATTTTTGTCATATCTCTCTCAACTGTTTTGCACATGCTATGTGGGTGAAACGATGATACCATGCCAAATTCCAACCTTTTCAAAGTTCATTTGTAGTGATTATCAGTTTCAGGGTCATTTAGATCAAAAAATCAGTAACTGCATGAAGAATAAAAAATGAAGTTAGAAAGTGTTGAAAATTGATGGCGTGCCTTTGAATGGTGCATACTGAACAAACAGAAAGTCTGGAGTTGAAATAAGTTTGAAAAAAATGAAATTCCTTTGTAAGAGACGAGTTTTCGTCCGAAACCCTTATACTTCGAAAGAGATTGTCCATTTTGTACACGAAATGCTTGTACTTTTTGTCATAACCCTCTCAACTTTTTAGCACATGCTATGTGGGTGAAATGATGGTACCATGCCAATTTTCAACCTTTTCCGTGTTCATTTGTAGTGCTTATAAATTTCAGGGTCATTTAACTCAAAAAAATCAGTAAATGCATGAAAAATACCAAATGAAATCAGAAATGGTTGAAAATTGATGGCCTGCCTTCGAATAGTGCATACTGAACGCACAAAAAGTATGGAGTTGAAATAAGTTTAAAAAAATGAAATGCCTTTGTAGCAGACGAGTTTTCGTCCGAAACCCTGATACTTCGAAAGAGATTGTCCGTGTTGTACACAAAGTGCATCTAGTTTTTGTCGTAACCCTCTCAACTCTTGAGCACATGCTATGTGGGTGAAACGATGATACCATGCCAAATTCCATCCTTTTCAAAGTTCATTTGTAGTGCTTATCAGTTTCAGGTTCATTTAGATCAAAAAATCAGTAACTGCATGAAAAATAAAAAATGAAGTCAGAAAGGGATGAAAATTGATGGCCTGCCTTCGAATGGTGCATACTAAACAAAAAAAAGCCTGGAGTTGAACTATGTTTTCAAAAAATGAAATTCGTTTGTAACAGACGAGTTTTCGTCCGAAACCCTGATACTTCGAAATAGATTGTCCATTTTGTACACGAAGTGGATCCAATTTTTGCCGTAACCCTGTCAACTCTTTAGCACATGCTATGTGGTTGAAATGATGATACCATTCCAAATTTCAACCTTTTCAGAGTTCATTTGTAGTACTTATAAATTTCCGGGTCGTTTAGCGCAAAAAATCCGTAAATTCAAGAAAAATAGCAAACGAAGTCATAAAGGGTTGAAAATTGATGGTCTGCCTTCGAATGGTGCATACTAAATGCACAAAAAGTCTGGAGTTGAAATAAGTTTAAAAATGAAATGCCTTAGTAACACACGAGTTTTCGTCCGAAACCCTCATACTTCGAAAGAGATAGTCCATTTTGTACACGAAGTGCATCCAGTTTTTGCCGTAACCTTCTCAACATTTTAGCACATGTTGTGTGGGTAAAATGATGATATCGTGCAAACTTTCAACCTTTTCAGAGTTCATTTGTAATGCTTATCAATTTCAGGCCATTTAGCTCAAAAATTCAGTAAATGCATGCAAAATAGCAAATGAAGTCACAAAGGGTTGAAAATTGATGGCCCGCCTTCGAATGGTGCATACTGACTGCACAAAAAGTGTGGAGTTGAAATAAGTTTAAAAAAATGAAATGTCTTTGTAACAGACGAGTTTTCGTCCGAAACCCTGATACTTCGAAAGAGATTGTCCATTTTGTACACAAAGTACATCCAGTTTTTATCGTAACCCTCTCAACTCTTTAGCACATTCTATGTGGGTCAAATGATGATACCATGCCAAATTTCAACCTTTTCAGAGTTCATTTGTACTGCTTATCAATTTCAGGGTAATTTAGCTCAAAAAATCAGTAAATGCATGAAAAATAGCAAACGAATTCAGAATTGGTTGAAAATTGATGGCCTACCTTCAATGGTGCATACTAAACACATGGAAAGTCTGGAGTTCAAATAAGTTTAGAAAAATGAAATGCCTTGTAACACACGAGTTTTCGTCCGCAACCGTGATACTTCGAAAGAGATTTTCCATTTTGTAGACAAAGAGCATCCAGTTTTTCTCGTAACCCTCTCAAAACTTTAGCACATGCTATGTGGGTGAAATGATGATACCATGCCAAATTTCAACCTATTCAGAGTTCATTTGTAGTGCTTATCAATTTCAGGGCCATTTAGCTCAAAAAATCAGTAAATGAATGAAAAATAGCAAATGAAGTCACAGAGGGTTGAAAATTGACGGCCTGCCTACGAATGGTGCATACTAAACAAATAAAAAGTCTTGAGTTGAAATAAGTTTATTAAATGAAATGCCTTTGTAACAGTGGTCTTTTCGTCCGAAACGCTGATACTTCGAAAGAGAATATCCATTTCGTACACGAAGTGCATCCAGTTTTTGTCCTAACCCTATCAACTCTTTAGCACATGCTATGTGGGTGAAATGATGATACCATACCAAATTTCAACCTATTCAGAGTTCATTTGTAGTGCTTATGAATTTTAGGGTCATTTAGCTGAAAAAAATAAGTAACTGCATGAAAAATAGCAAATGAAGTCAGAAAGGGTTGAAAAATGATGGCCTGCCTTCAAATGGTGCATACTGAATGCACAAAAAGTTGGAGTTGAAATAAGTTAAAAAAATGCCTTTGTAACAGACGAGTTTTCGTCCTAAACCCTGATACTTCGAAAGAGATTGTCCATTTTGTACACGAAGTGCTTCCAATTTTTGCCGTAACCCTCTCACCTTTGGGCACATGCTATGTGGGTGAAATGATGGTACCATGCCAACTTTCAGACTTTTCAGTGTTCATTTGTAGTGCTTATGAATTTCAGGGTCATTTAGCTCAAAAATCAGTAAATGCAAGAAAAATAGCAAACGAATTCATAAAGGGTTGAAAAATGATGGTCTGCCTTCGAATGGTGCATACTAAACGCACAAAAAGCTGGAGTCGAAATAAGTTTAAAAATGAAATGCCTTAGTAAAAGACGAGTTTTCGTCCGAAACCCTGATACTTCGAAAGAGATAGTCCATTTTGTACACGAAGTGCATCCAGTTTTTGCCGTAACCTTCTCAACATTTTAGCACATGCTGTGTTGGTAAAATGATGATATCGTGCCAACTTTCAACCTTTTTAGAGTTCATTTGTAATGCTTATCAATTTCAGGTTATTTAGCTCAAAAAATCAGTAAATGCATGCAAAATAGCAAACGAAGTCACAAAGGGTTGAAACTTGATGGCCTGTATTCGAATGGTGCGTACTGAACGCACAAAAATTCTGGAGTTGAAATAAGTTTTAAAAAATGAAATGCCTTTGTAAGAGACGAGTTTTCGTCCGAAACCCTGATACTTCGAAAGAGATTGTCCATTTTGTACACAAAGTGCATCCAGTTTTTATCGTAACCCTCTCAACTCTTTAGCACATGCTATGTGGGTGAAATGATGATACCATGCCAAATTTCAACCTTTTCAGAGTTCATTTGTAGTGCTTATTAATTTCAGGGTAATTTAGCTCAAAAAATCAGTAAATGCATGAAAAATTGCAAACAAATTCAGAATTGGTTGAAAATTGATGGCCTACCTTGAATGGTGCATACTAAACGCATAAAAAGTCTGGAGTTGAAATAAGTTTAGAAAAATGAAATGCATTGTAACACACGAGTTTTCGTCCGAAATCGTGACACTTCGAAAGAGATTTTCCATTTTGTAGACAAAGTGCATCCAGTTTTTGTCATAACCCTCTCAAATCTTTAGCACATGCTATGTGGGTGAAATGATGATACCTTGCCAAATTTCAACCTTTTTAGAGTTCATTTGTAGTGGTTATCAATTTCAGGGCCATTTAGCTCAAAAAATCAGTAAATGCATGAAAAATAGCAAATGAAGTCACAAAGGGTTGAAAATTGATGGCCTGCCTTCGAATGGTGCATACTAAATGCACAAAAAGTCTGGAGTTAACATAAGTTTAAAAATGAAATGCCTTAGTAATAGACGAGTTTTCGTCCGAAACCCTGATACTTCGAAAGAGATAGTCCATTTTGTACACGTAGTGCATCCAGTTTTTGCCGTAACCTTCTCAACATTTTAGCACATGTTGTGTGGGTGATATGATGATACCGTGCCAAGATTCAACCTTTTCAAAGTTCATTTGTAGTGCTTATAAATTTCAGGTCATTTAGCTCAAAAAATCAATAAATGCATGCAAAATAGCAAATGAAGTCACAAAGGGTTGAAAATTCATGGCCTGCCTTCGAATGGTGCATACTGAATGCACAAAAAGTGTGGAGTTGAAATAAGTTTAAAAAAATGAAATGTCGTTGTAACGTACGAATTTTCGTCCGAAACCCTGATACTTCGAAAGAGATTGTCCATTCTGTATGCAAAGTACATCCAGTTTTTATCGTAACCCTCTCAACTCTTTATCACATTCTATGTGGGTGAAATGATGATACCATAACAAATTTCAACCTTTTCAGAGTTCATTTGTAGTGCTTATCAATTTCAGGGTAATTTAGCTCAAAAAATCAGTAAATGCATGAAAAATAGCAAACGAATTCAGAATTGGTTGAAAATTGATGGCCTGCCTTGAATGATGCATACTAAACGCATAAAAAGTCTGGAGTTGAAATAAGTTTAGAAAAATGAAATGCCTTGTAACACACGAGTTTTCGTCCGAAACCGTGATACTTCAAAAGAGATTTTCCATTTTGTAGACAAAGTGCATCCAGTTTTTGTCATAACCCTCTCAAATCGTTAGCACATGCTATGTGGGTGAAATGATGATACCATGCCAAATTTCAACCTTTTCAGAGTTCATTTGTAGTGCTTATCAATTTCAGGGCCATTTAAATCAAAAAATCAGTAAATGCATGAAAAATAGCAAATGAAGTCACAAAGGGTTGAAAATTGACGGCCTGCCTACGAGTGGTGCATACTGAACAAAAAAAGGTGTGGAGTTGAAATAAGTTTCAAAAATGAAATGCCTTTGTTACAGACGTCTTTTCGTCCGAAACCCTGATACTTCGAAAGAGATTGTCCAATTTGTACATGAAGTGCATCCAGTTTTTGCCGTAACCTTCTCAACATTTTAGCACATGTTGTGTGGGTAAAATGATGGTACCGTGCTAACTTTCAACCTTTTCAGAGTTCATTTGTAATGCTTATCAATTTCAGGTCATTTAGCTCATAAAATCAGTAAATGCATGCAAAATAGCAAATGAAGTCACAAAGGGTTGAAAATTGACGGCCTCCCTACGAATGGTGCATACTGAACAAACAAAAATTCTAGAGTTGAAATAAGTTTAAAAAATGAAATGCCTTTGTAACTGACGTCTTTTCGTCCGAAACCCTGATACTTCGAAAGAGATGGTCCATTTTGTACGCAAAGTACATCCAGTTTTTATCGTAACCCTCTCAACTCTTTAGCACATTCTATGTGGGTCAAATGATGATACCATAACAAATTTGAACCTTTTCAGAGTTCATTTGTAATGCTTATCAATTTCAGGTCATTTAGCTCATAAAATAAGTAAATGCATGCAAAATAGCAAATGAAGTCACAAAGGGTTGAAAATTGACGGCCTGCCTACGAATGGTGCATACTGAACAAACAAAAATTCTAGAGTTGAAATGAGTTTAAAAACTGAAATGCCTTTGTAACAGACGTCTTTTCGTCCGAAACCCTGATACTTCGAAAGAGATTGTCCATTTTGTACACGAAGTGCATCCAGTTTTTGTCGTAACCCTATCAACACTTTAGCACATGCTATGTGGGTGAAATGATGATACCATACCAAATTTCAACCTATTCAGACATCATTTGTAGTGCTTATGAATTTCAGGGTAATTTAGCTCAAAAAATAAGTAACTGCATGAAAAATAGAAAATGAAGTCAGAAAGGGTTGAAAAATGATGGCCTGCCTTCAAATGGTGCATACTTAATGCACAAAAAGTTGGAGTTGAAATAAGTTAAAAAAAAGAAATGCCTTTGTAACAGACGAGTTTTTGCCCTAAACCCTGATACTTCGAAAGAGATTGTCCATTTTGTACACAAAGTGCTTCCAATATTTGCCGTAACCCTCTCAACTTTTCCGCACATGCTATGTGGGTGAAATGATGGTACCATGCCAACTTTCAACCTTTTCAGTGTTCATTTGTAGTGCTTATCAATTTCAGGGTCATTTAGCTCAAAAATCAGTAAATGGAAGAAAAACAGCAAACGAAGTCATAAAGGGTTGAAAAATGATGGTGTGCCTTCGAATGGTGCATACTAAACGCACAAAAAGTCTGGAGCTGAAATAAGTTTAAAAATGAAATGCCTTAGTAAGAGACGCGTTTTCGTCCGAAACCCTGATACTTCGAAAGACATAGTCCATTTTGTACACGAAGTGCATCCAGTTTTTGCCGTAACCTTCTCAACATTTTAGCACATGCTGTGTGGGTAAAATGATGATACCATGCCAACTTTCAACCTTGTCAGAGTTCATTTGTAATGCTTATCAATTTCAGGTCATTTAGCTCAAAAAATCAGCAAATGCATGAAAAATAGCAAATGAAGTCACAAAGGGTTGAAAATTGATGGTCTGCCTACGAATGGTGCATACTGAACAAACAAAAAGTCTGGAGTTGAAATAAGTTTAAAAAATAAAATGCCTTTGTAACAGACGAGTTTTCGTCCGAAACCCTGATACTTCGAAAGAGATTGTCCATTTTGTAAACAAAGTACATCCAGTTTTTATCGTAACCCTCTCAACTCTTTAGCACATTCTATGTGGGTGAAGTGATGATACCATGCCAAATTTCAACCTTTTCAGAGTTCATTTGTAGTGCTTATCAATTTCAGGTCATTTAGCTCAAAAAATCAGTGAATGCATGAAAAATAGCAAATGAATTAAGAATTGGTTGAAAATTGATGGTCTGCCTTGAATGGTGCATACTAAACGCATAAAAAGTCTGGAGTTGAACTAAGTTTAGAAAAATGAAATGCCTTGTAACACACGAGTTTTCGTCCAAAGCCGTGATACTTCGAAAGAGATTTTCCATTTTGTAGACAAAGTGCATCCAGTTTTTGTCATAACCCTTTCAAATCTTTAGCACACGCTATGTGGGTGAAATGATGATACCATGCCAAATTTCAACCTATTCAGAGTTCATTTGTAGTGCTTATCAATTTCAGGGCCATTTAGCTCAAAAATCATAAAATGCATGAAAAATAGCAAATGAAGTCACAAAGGGTTCAAAATTGATGGCCTGCCTATGAATGGTGCATACTGAACTATGAAAAAGTCTGGAGTTGAAATAAGTTTAGAAAATGAAATGCCTTTGTAACAAACGTCTTTTCGTCCGAAACCCTGATACTTCGAAAGAGATTGTCCATTTTGTACACGAAGTGCATCCAGTTTTTGTCATAACCCTATCAACGCTTTAGCACATGCTATGTGGGTGAAATGGTGATACCATACCAAATTTCAACCTATTCAGAGTTCATTTGTAGTGCTTATGAATTTCAGGGTCATTTCGCTCAAAAAATAAGTAACTGCATGAAAATAGCAAATGAAGTGAGAAAGGGTTGAAAAATGATGGCCTGCCTTCAAATGGTGCATACTGAATGCACAAGAAGTTGGAGTTGAAATAAGTTAAAAAAAGAAATGCCTTTGTTACAGACGAGTTTTCGTCCTAAACCCTGATACTTCGAAAGAGATTGTCCATTTTGTACACGAAGTGCTTCCAGTTTTTGCCGTAACCATCTCAACTTTTTAGCACATGCTATGTGGGTGAAATGATGGTACCATGCCAACTTTCAACCTTTTCAGTGTTCATTTGTAGTGCTTATCAATTTCAGGGTCATTTAGCTCAAAAATGAGTAAATGCAAGAAAAACAGCAAACGAAGTCATAAAGGGTTGAAAAATGATGGTGTGCCTTCGAATGGTGCATACTAAACGCACAAAAAGTCTGGAGCTGAAATAAGTTTAAAAATGAAATGCCTTAGTAAGAGACGCGTTTTCGTCCGAAACCCTGATACTTCGAAAGACATAGTCCATTTTGTACACGAAGTGCATCCAGTTTTTGCCGTAACCTTCTCAACATTTTAGCACATGCTGTGTGGGTAAAATGATGATACCATGCCAACTTTCAACCTTGTCAGAGTTCATTTGTAATGCTTATCAATTTCAGGTCATTTAGCTCGAAAAATCAGTAAATGCATGCAAAATAGCAAATGAAGTCACAACGGGTTGAAAATTGATGGCCTGCCTTCGAATGGTGCATACTGAACGCACAAAAAGTCTGGAGTTGAAATAAGTTTTAAAAAATGAAATGCCTTTGTAACAGACGAGTTTTCGTCCTAAACCCTGATACTTCGAAAGAATTGTCCATTTTGTACACAAAGTACATCCAGTTTTTATCGTAACCCTCTCAACTCTGTAGCACATTCTATGTGGGTGAAATGATGATACCATGACAAATTTCAACCTTTTCAGAGTTCATTTGTAGTGCTTACCAATTTCAAGGTAATTTAGCTCAAAAAATCAGTAAATGCATGAAAAATAGCAAACGAATTCAGAATTGGTTGAAAATTGATGGCCTGGCTTGAATGGTGCATACTAAACGCATAAAAAGTTTGGAGTTGAAATAAGTTTCGAAAAATGAAATACCTTGGAACACACGAGTTTCGTCCGAAATCGTGATACTTCAAAAGAGATTTTCCATTTTGTACACAAAGTGCATCCATTTTTTGTCGTAACCCTCTCAAATCTTTAGCACATGCTATGCGGGTGAAATGATGATACCATGCCAAATTTCAACCTTTTCAGAGTTCATTTGTAGTGCTTATCAATTTCAGGGCCATTTAGCTCAAAAAATCAGCAAATGCATGAAAAATAGCAAATGAAGTCACAAAGGGTTGAAAATTGATGGTCTGCCTACGAATGGTGCATACTGAACAAACAAAAAGTCTGGAGTTGAAATAAGTTTAAAAAATAAAATGCCTTTGTAACAGACGAGTTTTCGTCCGAAACCCTGATACTTCGAAAGAGATTGTCCATTTTGTACACGAAGTGCATCCAGTTTTTGTCATAACCCTATCAACGCTTTAGCACATGCTATGTGGGTGAAATGGTGATACCATACCAAATTTCAACCTATTCAGAGTTCATTTGTAGTGCTTATGAATTTCAGGGTCATTTCGCTCAAAAAATAAGTAACTGCATGAAAATAGCAAATGAAGTGAGAAAGGGTTGAAAAATGATGGCCTGCCTTCAAATGGTGCATACTGAATGCACAAGAAGTTGGAGTTGAAATAAGTTAAAAAAAGAAATGCCTTTGTTACAGACGAGTTTTCGTCCTAAACCCTGATACTTCGAAAGAGATTGTCCATTTTGTACACGAAGTGCTTCCAGTTTTTGCCGTAACCATCTCAACTTTTTAGCACATGCTATGTGGGTGAAATGATGGTACCATGCCAACTTTCAACCTTTTCAGTGTTCATTTGTAGTGCTTATCAATTTCAGGGTCATTTAGCTCAAAAATGAGTAAATGCAAGAAAAACAGCAAACGAAGTCATAAAGGGTTGAAAAATGATGGTGTGCCTTCGAATGGTGCATACTAAACGCACAAAAAGTCTGGAGCTGAAATAAGTTTAAAAATGAAATGCCTTAGTAAGAGACGCGTTTTCGTCCGAAACCCTGATACTTCGAAAGACATAGTCCATTTTGTACACGAAGTGCATCCAGTTTTTGCCGTAACCTTCTCAACATTTTAGCACATGCTGTGTGGGTAAAATGATGATACCATGCCAACTTTCAACCTTGTCAGAGTTCATTTGTAATGCTTATCAATTTCAGGTCATTTAGCTCGAAAAATCAGTAAATGCATGCAAAATAGCAAATGAAGTCACAACGGGTTGAAAATTGATGGCCTGCCTTCGAATGGTGCATACTGAACGCACAAAAAGTCTGGAGTTGAAATAAGTTTTAAAAAATGAAATGCCTTTGTAACAGACGAGTTTTCGTCCTAAACCCTGATACTTCGAAAGAATTGTCCATTTTGTACACAAAGTACATCCAGTTTTTATCGTAACCCTCTCAACTCTGTAGCACATTCTATGTGGGTGAAATGATGATACCATGACAAATTTCAACCTTTTCAGAGTTCATTTGTAGTGCTTACCAATTTCAAGGTAATTTAGCTCAAAAAATCAGTAAATGCATGAAAAATAGCAAACGAATTCAGAATTGGTTGAAAATTGATGGCCTGGCTTGAATGGTGCATACTAAACGCATAAAAAGTTTGGAGTTGAAATAAGTTTCGAAAAATGAAATACCTTGGAACACACGAGTTTCGTCCGAAATCGTGATACTTCGAAAGAGATTTTCCATTTTGTACACAAAGTGCATCCATTTTTTGTCGTAACCCTCTCAAATCTTTAGCACATGCTATGCGGGTGAAATGATGATACCATGCCAAATTTCAACCTTTTCAGAGTTCATTTGTAGTGCTTATCAATTTCAGGGCCATTTAGCTCAAAAAATCAGCAAATGCATGAAAAATAGCAAATGAAGTCACAAAGGGTTGAAAATTGATGGTCTGCCTACGAATGGTGCATACTGAACAAACAAAAAGTCTGGAGTTGAAATAAGTTTAAAAAATAAAATGCCTTTGTAACAGACGAGTTTTCGTCCGAAACCCTCATACTTCGAAAGAGATTGTCCATTTTGTACACAAAGTACATCCAGTTTTTATCGTAACCCTCTCAACTCTTTAGCACATTCTATGTGGGTGAAATGATGATACCATGCCAAATTTCAACCTTTTCAGAGTTCATTTGTAGTGCTTATCAATTTGAGGGTAATTTAGCTCAAAAAATCAGTAAATGCATGAAAAATAGCAAACGAATTAAGAATTGGTTGAAAATTGATGGCCTGCCTTGAATGGTGCATACTAAACGCATAAAAAGCCTGGAGTTGAAATAAATTTAGAAAAATGAAATGCCTTGTAACACACGAGTTTTCGTCCAAAGCCGTGATACTTCGAAAGAGATTTTCCATTTTGTAGACAAAGTGCATCCAGTTTTTGTCGTAACCCTTTCAAATCTTTAGCACATGCTATGTGGGTGAAATGATGATACCATGCAAAATTTCAACCTATTCAGAGTTCATTTGTAGTGCTTATCAATTTCAGGGCCATTTAGCTCAAAAATCATAAAATGCATGAAAAATAGCAAATGAAGTCACAAAGGGTCCAAAATTGATGGCCTGCCTACGAATGGTGCATACTGAACAAACAAAAAGTCTGGAGTTGAAATAAGTTTAAAAAATGAAATGCCTTTGTAACAAACATCTTTTCGTCCGAAACCCTGATACTTCGAAAGAGATTGTCCATTTTGTACACGAAGTGCATCCAGTTTTTGTCGTAACCCTATCAAGGCTTTAGCACATGCTATGTGGGTGAAATGATGATACCATACCAAATTTCAACCTATTCAGAGTTCATTTGTAGTGCTTATGAATTTCAGGGTCATTTCGCTCAAAAAATAAGTAACTGCATGAAAATAGCAAATGAAGTCAGAAAGGGTTGAAAAATGATGGCCTGCCTTCAAATGGTGCATACTGAATGCACAAGAAGTTGGAGTTGAAATAAGTTAAAAAAAAGAAATGCCTTTGTAACAGACGAGTTTTCGTCCTAAACCCTGATACTTCGAAAGAGATTGTCCATTTTGTACACGAAGTGCTTCCGGTTTCTGCCGTAACCCTCTCAACTTTTTAGCACATGCTATGTGGGTGAAATGATGGTACCATGCCAACTTTCAACCTTTTCAGTGTTCATTTGTAGTGCTTATTAATTTTAGGGTCATTTAGCTCAAAAATGAGTAAATGCAAGAAAAACAGCAAACGAAGTCATAAAGGGTTGAAAAATGATGGTGTGCCTTCGAATGGTGCATACTATACACACAAAAAGTCTGGAGCTGAAATAAGTTTAAAAATGAAATGCCTTAGTAAGAGACGAGTTTTCGTCCGAAACCCTGATACTACGAAAGAGATAGTCCATTTTGTACACGAAGTGCATCCAGTTTTTGCCGTAGCCTTCTCAACATTTTAGCACATGCTGTGTGGGTAAAATGATGATACCATGCCAACTTTCAACCTTGTCAGAGTTCATTTGTAATGCTTATGAATTTCAGGTCATTTAGCTCAAAAAATCAGTAAATGCATGCAAAATAGCAAATGAAGTCTCAAAGGGTTCAAAATTGATGGCCTGCCTTCGAATGGTGCATACTGAACGCACAAAAAGTCTGGAGTTGAAATAAGTTTTAAAAAATGAAATGCCTTTGTAACAGACGAGTTTTCGTCCTAAACCGTGATACTTCGAAAGAGATTGTCCATTTTGTACACAAAGTGCATCCAGTTTTTATCATAACCCTCTCAACTCTTTAGCACATGCTATGTGGGTGAAATGATGATACCATGCCAAATTTCAACCTTTTCAGAGTTCATTTGTAGTGCTTATCAATTTCAGGGTAATTTAGCTCAAAAAAACAGTAAATTCATGAAAAATTGCAAACGAATTCATAATTGGTTGAAAATTGATGGCCTGCCTTGAATGGTGCATACAAAACGCATAAATAGTCTGGAATTGAAATAAGTTTAGAAAAATGAAATGCATTGTAACACACGAGTTTTCGTCCGAAATCGTGGTACTTCGAAAGAGATTTTCCATTTTGTCGACAAAGTGCATCCAGTTTTTGTGGTAACCCTCTCAAATCTTTAGCACATGCTATGTGTGTGAAATGATGACACCATGCCAAATTTCAACCTTTTCGGAGTTCATTTGTAGTGCTTATCAATTACAGGGCCATTTAGCTCAAAAAATCAGTAAATGCATGCAAAATAGCAAATGAAGTCACAAAGGGTTGAAAATTGATGGCCTGCCTTCGAATGGTGCATATTGAACGCACAAAAAGTCTGGAGTTGAAATAAGTTTTAAAAAATGAAATGCCTTTGTAACAGACGAGTTTTCATCCTAAACCCTGATACTTCGAAAGAGATTGTCTATTTTGTACACAAAGTGCATCCAGTTTTTATCATAACCCTCTCAACTCTTTAGCACATGCTATGTGGGTGAAATGATGATACCATGACAAATTTCAACCTTTTCAGAGTTCATTTGTAGTGCTTACCAATTTCAAGGTAATTTAGCTCAAAAAATCAGTAAATGCATGAAATATAGCAAACGAATTCAGAATTGGTTGAAAATTGATGGCCTGCCTTGAATGGTGCATACTAAACGCATAAAAAGTTTGGAGTTGAAATAAGTTTTGAAAAATGAAATGCCTTGTAACACACGAGTTTCGTCCGAAACCGTGATACTTCGAAAGAGATTTTCCATTTTGTACACAAAGTGCATCCAGTTTTTGTCGTAACCCTCTCAAATCTTTAGCACATGCTATGTGGGTGAAATGATGATACCATGCCAAATTTCAACCTTTTCAGAGTTCATTTGTAGTGCTTATCAATTTCAGGGCCATTTAGCTCAAAAAATCAGCAAATGCATGAAAAATAGCAAATGAAGTCACAAAGGGTTGAAAATTGATGGTCTGCCTACGAATGGTGCATACTGAACAAACAAAAAGTCTGGAGTTGAAATAAGTTTAAAAAATAAAATGCCTTTGTAACAGACGACTTTTCGTCCGAAACCCTGATACTTCGAAAGAGATTGTCCATTTTGTACACAAAGTACGTCCAGTTTTTATCGTAACCCTCTCAACTCTTTAGCACATTCTATGTGGGTGAAATGATGATACCATGCCAAATTTCAACCTTTTCAGAGTTCATTTGTAGTGCTTATCAATTTCAGGGTAATTTAGCTCAAAAAATCAGTAAATGCATGAAAAATAGAAAACGAATTAAGAATTGGTTGAAAATTGATGGCCTGCCTTGAATGGTGCATACTAAACGCATAAAAAGTCTGGAGTTGAAATAAGTTTGGAAAAATGAAATGCCTTGTAATACACGAGTTTTCGTCCAATGTCGTGATACTTCGAAAGAGATTTTCCATTTTGTAGACAAAGTGCATCCAGTTTTGGTCATAACCCTTTCAAATGTTTAGCACATGCTATGTGGGTGAAATGATGATACCATGCCAAATTTCAACCTATTCAGAATTCATTTGTAGTGCTTATCAATTTCAGGGCCATTTAGCTCAACAATCATAAAATGCATGAAAAATAGCAAATGAAGTCACAAAGGGTTCAAAATTGATGGCCTGCCTACGAATGGTGCATACTGAACAAACAAAAAGTCTGGAGTTGAAATAAGTTTAAAAAATGAAATGCCTTTGTAACAAACGTCTTTTCGTCCGAAACCCTGATACTACGAAAGAGATAGTCCATTTTGTACACGAAGTGCATCCAGTTTTTGCCGTAGCCTTCTCAACATTTTAGCACATGCTGTGTGGGTAAAATGATGATACCATGCCAACTTTCAACCTTGTCAGAGTTCATTTGTAATGCTTATCAATTTCAGGTCATTTAGCTCAAAAAATCAGTAAATGCATGCAAAATAGCAAATGAAGTCTCAATGGGTTGAAAATTGATGGCCTGCCTTCGAATGGTGCATACTGAACAAACAAAAAGTCTGGAGTTGAAATAAGTTTTAAAAAATGAAATGCCTTTGTAACAAACGTCTTTTCGTCCGAAACCCTGATACTTCGAAAGAGATTGTCCATTTTGTACACGAAGTGCATCCAGTTCTTGTCGTAACCCTATCAACGCTTTAGCACATGCTATGTTGGTGAAATGATGATACCATACCAAATTTCAACCTATTCAGAGTTCATTTGTAGTGCTTATGAATTTTAGGGTCATTTCGCTCAAAAAATAAGTAACTGCATGAAAATAGCAAATGAAGTCAGAAAGGGTTGAAAAATGATGGCCTGCCTTCAAAATGGTGCATACTGAATGCACAAGAAGTTGGAGTTGAAATAAGTTAAAAAAAAAGAAATGCCTTTGTAACAGACGAGTTTTCGTCCTAAACCCTGATACTTCGAAAGAGATTGTCCATTTTGTACACGAAGTGCTTCCAGTTTTTGCCGTAACCCTCTCAACTTTTTAGCAGATGCTATGTGGGTGAAATGATGGTACCATGCCAACTTTCAACCTTTTGAGTGTTCATTTGTAGTGCTTATCAATTTCAGGGTCATTTAGCTCAAAAATGAGTAAATGCAAGAAAAACAGCAAACGAAGTCATAAAGGGTTGAAAAATGACGGTGTGCCTTCGAAAGGTGCATACTAAACGCACAAAAAGTCTGGAGCTGAAATAAGTTTAAAAATGAAATGCCTTAGTAAGAGACGAGTTTTTGTCCGAAACCTTGAAACTTCGAAAGAGATAGTCCATTTTGTACATGAAGTGCATCCAGTTTTTGCCGTAACCTTCTCAACATTTTAGCACATGCTGTGTGGGTAAAATGATGATACCATGCCAACTTTCAACCTTGTCAGAGTTCATTTGTAATGCTTATCAATTTCAGGTCATTTAGCTCAAAAAATCAGTAAATGCATGCAAAATAGCAAATGAAGTCACAAAGGGTTGAAAATTGATGGCCTGCCTTCGAATGGTGCATACTGAACGCACAAAAAGTCTGGAGTTGAAATAAGTTTTAAAAAATGAAATGCCTTTGTAACAGACGAGTTTTCGTCCTAAACCCTGATACTTCGAAAGAGATTGTCCATTTTGTACACAAAGTGCATCCAGTTTTTATCATAACCCTCTCAACTCTTTAGCACATGCTATGTGGGTGAAATGATGATACCATGCCAAATTTCAACCTTTTCAGAGTTCATTTGTAGTGCTTATCAATTTCAGGGTAATTTAGCTCATAAAATCAGTAAATTCATGAAAAATTGCAAACGAATTCAGAATTGGTTGAAAATTGATGGCCTGCCTTGAATGGTGCATAATAAACGCATAAAAAGTGTGGAGTTCAAATAAGTTTCGAAAAATGAAATGCCTTGTAACACACGAGTTTCGTCCGAAAACGTGATACTTTGAAAGAGATTTTCCATTTTGTGACAAAGTGCATCCAGTTTTTGTTGTAACCCTCTCAAATCTTTAGCACATGCTATGTGGGTGAAATGATGATACCATTCCAAATTTCAACCTTTTTAGAGTTCATTTGTAGTGCTTATCAATTTCAGGGTAATTTAGCTCAAAAAATCAGAAAATTCATGAAAAATTGCAAACGAATTCATAATTGGTTGAAAATTGATGGCCTGCCTTGAATGGTGCATACTGAACGCATAAAAAGACTTGAGTTGAAATAAGTTTAGAAAAATGAAATGCATTGTAACACACGAGTTTTCGTCCGAAATCGTGATACTTCGAAAGAGATTTTCCATTTTGTAAACAAAGTGCATCCAGTTTTTGTGGTAACCCTCTCAAATCTTTAGCACATGCTATGTGTGTGAAATGATTATACCATGCCAAATTTCAACCTTTTCAGAGTTCATTTGTACTGCTTATCAATTACCGGGCCATTTAGCTCAAAAAATCAGTAAATGCATGAAAAATAGCAAATGAAGTCACAAAGGGTTGAAAATTGATGGCCTGCCTTCGAATGGTGCATACTAAACGCACAAAAAGTCTCAAGTTAACATAAGTTTAAAAATGAAATGCCTTAGTAATAGATGAGTTTTCGCCCGAAACCCTGATACTTCGAAAGAGATAGTCCATTTTGTACACGTAGTGCATCCAGTTTTTGCTGTAACCTTCTCAACATTTTAGCACATGCTGTGTGGGTGATATGAAGATACCGTGTCAACATTCAACCTTTTCAAAGTTCATTTGTAGTGCTTATCAATTTCAGGTCATTTAGCTCAAAAAATCAGTAAATGCATGCAAAATAGCAAATGAAGTCACAAAGGGTCGAATATTGATGGCCTACCTTCGAATGGTGCATACTGAATGCACAAAAAGTGTGGAGTTGAAATAAGTTTAAAAAATGAAATGCCTTTGTAACATACGAGTTTTCATCCGAAACCCTGATACTTCGAAAGAGATTGTCCATTTTGTACACAAAGTACATCCAGTTTTTGTCGTAACCCTCTCAAGTCTTTAGCACATTCTATGTGGGTGAAATGATTATACCATGCCAAATTTCAACCTTTTCAGAGTTCATTTGTAGTGCTTACCAATTTCAGTGTAATTTAGCTCAAAAAATCAGTAAATGCATGAAAAATAGAAAATGAATTCAGAATTGGTTGAAAATTGATGGCCTGCCTTGAATGGTGCATACTAAACGCATAAAAAGTGTGGAGTTCAAATAAATTTCGAAAAATGAAATGCCTTGTAACACACGAGTTTCGTCCGAAACCGTGATACTTCGAAAGAGATTTTCCATTTTGTAGACAAAGTGCATCCAGTTTTTGTTGTAACCCTCTCAAATCTTTAGCACATGCTATGTGGGTGAAATGATGATACCATGCCAAATTTCAACCTTTTTAGAGTTCATTTGTAGTGCTTATCAATTTCAGGGTAATTTAGCTCAAAAATTCAGAAAATTCATGAAAAATTGCAAACGAATTCATAATTGGTTGAAAATTGATGGCCTGCCTTGAATGGTGCATACTGAACGCATAAAAAGACTTGAGTTGAAATAAGTTTAGAAAAATGAAATGCATTGTAACACACGAGTTTTCGTCCGAAATCGTGATACTTCGAAAGAGATTTTCCATTTTGTAGACAAAGTGCATCCAGTTTTTGTGGTAACCCTCTCAAATCTTTAGCACACGCTATGTGTGTGAAATGATGATACCATGCCAAATTTCAACCTTTTCGGAGTTTATTTGTAGTGCTTATCAATTACCGGGCCATTTAGCTCAAAAAATCAGTAAATGCATGAAAAATAGCAAATGAAGTCACAAAGGGTTGAAAATTGATGGCCTGCCTTCGAATGGTGCATACTAAACGCACAAAAAGTCTCGAGTTAACATAAGTTTAAAAATGAAATGCCTTAGTAATAGATGAGTTTTCGCCCGAAACCCTGATACTTCGAAAGAGATAGTCCATTTTGTACACGTAGTGCATCCAGTTTTTGCTGTAACCTTCTCAACATTTTAGCACATGCTGTGTGGGTGATATGACGATACCGTGTCAACATTCAACCTTTTCAAAGTTCATTTGTAGTGCTTATCAATTTCAGGTCATTTAGCTCAAAAAATCAGTAAATGCATGCAAAATAGCAAATGAAGTCACAAAGGGTTGAATATTGATAGCCTACCTTCGAATGGTGCATACTGAATGCACAAAAAGTGTGGAGTTGAAATAAGTTTAAAAAAATGAAATGCCTTTGTAACATACGAGTTTTCATCCGAAACCCTGATACTTCGAAAGAGATTGTCCATTTTGTACACAAAGTACATCCAGTTTTTGTCGTAACCCTCTCAAGTCTTTAGCACATTCTATGTGGGTGAAATGATTATACCATGCCAAATTTCAACCTTTTCAGAGTTCATTTGTAGTGCTTACCAATTTCAGTGTAATTTAGCTCAAAAAATCAGTAAATGCATGAAAAATAGAAAATGAATTCAGAATTGGTTGAAAATTGATGGCCTGCCTTGAATGGTGCATACTAAACGCATAAAAAGTGTGGAGTTCAAATAAGTTTCGAAAAATGAAATGCCTTGTAACACACGAGTTTCGTCCGAAACCGTGATACTTCGAAAGAGATTTTCAATTTTGTAGACAAAGTGCATCCAGTTTTTGTTGTAACCCTCTCAAATCTTTAGCACATGCTATGTGGGTGAAATGATGATACCATGCCAAATTTCAACCTTTTTAGAGTTCATTTGTAGTGCTTATCAATTTCAGGGTAATTTAGCTCAAAAAATCAGAAAATTCATGAAAAATTGCAAACGAATTCATAATTGGTTGAAAATTGATGGCCTGCCTTGAATGGTGCATACTGAACGCATAAAAAGACTTGAGTTGAAATAAGTTTAGAAAAATGAAATGCATTGTAACACACGAGTTTTCGTCCGAAATCGTGATACTTCGAAAGAGATTTTCCATTTTGTAGACAAAGTGCATCCAGTTTTTGTGGTAACCCTCTCAAATCTTTAGCACATGCTATGTGTGTGAAATGATGATACCATGCCAAATTTCAACCTTTTCGGAGTTCATTTGTAGTGCTTATCAATTACCGGGCCATTTAGCTCAAAAAATCAGTAAATGCATGAAAAATAGCAAATGAAGTCACAAAGGGTTGAAAATTGATGGCCTGCCTTCGAATGGTGCATACTAACCGCACAAAAAGTCTGGAGTTAACATAAGTTTAAAAATGAAATGCCTTAGTAATAGACGAGTTTTCGCCCGAAACCCTGATACTTCGAAAGAGATAGTCCATTTTGTACACGTAGTGCATCCAGTTTTTGCCGTAACCTTCTCAACATTTTAGCACATGTTGTGTGGGTGATATGATGATACCGTGCCAACATTCAACCTTTTCAAAGTTCATTTGTAGTGCTTATCAATTTCAGGTCACTTAGCTCAAAAAATCAGTAAATGCATGCAAAATAGCAAATGAAGTCACAAAGGGTTGAATATTGATGGCCTACCTTCGAATGGTGCATACTGAATGCACAAAAAGTGTGGAGTTGAAATAAGTTTAAAAAAATGAAATGCCTTTGTAACATACGAATTTTCATCCGAAACCCTGATACTTCGAAAGAGATTGTCCATTTTGTACACAAAGTACATCCAGTTTTTGTCGTAACCCTCTCAACTCTTTAGCACATTCTATGTGGGTGAAATGATTATACCATGCCAAATTTCAATCTTTTCAGAGTTCATTTGTAGTGCTTACCAATTTCAGTGTAATTTAGCTCAAAAAATCAGTAAATGCATGAAAAATAGCAAACGAATTCAGAATTGGTTGAAAATTGATGGCCTACCTTGAATGGTGCATACTAAACGCATAAAAAGTGTGGAGTTCAAATAAGTTTCGAAAAATGAAATGCCTTGTAACACACGAGTTTCGTCCGAAACCGTGATACTTCGAAAGAGATTTTCCATTTTGTAGACAAAGTGCATCCAGTTTTTGTTGTAACCCTCTCAAATCTTTAGCACATGCTATGTGGGTGAAATGATGATACCATGCCAAATTTCAACCTTTTTAGAGTTCATTTGCACTGCTTATCAATTTCAGGGCCATTTAGCTCAAAAAATCAGTAAATTCATGAAAAATAGCAAATGAAGTCACAAAAGGTTGAAAATTGATGGGCTACCTACGAATGGTGCATACTAAACAAACAAAAATTCTGGAGTTGCAATAAGTTTAAAAAATGAAATGCCTTTGTAACAGACGTCTTTTCGTCCGAAACCCTGATACTTCGAAAGAGATTGCCCATTTTGTAAACAAAGTGCATCCAGTTGTTGTGGTAACCCTCTCAAATCTTTAGCACACGCTATGTGTGTGAAATGATGATACCATGCCAAATTTCAACCTTTTCGGAGTTCATTTGTAGTGCTTATCAATTACCGGGCCATTTAGCTCAAAAAATCAGTAAATGCATGAAAAATAGCAAATCAAGTCACAAAGGGTTGAAAATTGATGGCCTGCCTTCGAATCGTGCATACTAAACGCACAAAAAGTCTGGAGTTAACATAAGTTTAAAAATGAGATGCCTTAGTAATAGACGAGTTTTCGCCCGAAACCCTGATACTTCGAAAGAGATAGTCCATTTTGTACACGTAGTGTATCCAGTTTTTGCCGTAACCTTCTCAACATTTGAGCACATGCTGTGTGGGTGATATGATGATACCGTGCCAACATTCAACCTTTTCAAAGTTCATGTGTAGTGCTTATCAATTTCAGGTTATTTAGCTCAAAAAATCAGTAAATGCATGCAAAATAGCAAATGAAGTCACAAAGGGTTGAATATTGATGGCCTACCTTCGAATGGTGCATACTGAATGCACAAAAAGTGTGGAGTTGAAATAAGTTTAAAAAAATGAAATGCCTTTGTAACATACGAGTTTTCATTCGAAACCCTGATACTTCGAAAGAGATTGTCCATTTTGTACACAAAGTACATCCAGTTTTTGTCGTAACCCTCTCAACTCTTTAGCACATTCTATGTGGGTGAAATGATTATACCATGCCAAATTTCAACCTTTTCAGAGTTCATTTGTAGTGCTTACCAATTTCAGTGTAATTTAACTCAAAAAATCAGTAAATGCATGAAAAATAGCAAACGAATTCAGAATTGGTTGAAAATTGATGGCCTGCCTTGAATGGTGCATACTAAACGCATAAAAAGTGTGGAGTTCAAATAAGTTTCGAAAAATGAAATGCCTTGTAACACACGAGTTTCGTCCGAAACCGTGATACTTCGAAAGAGATCTTCCATTTTGTAGACAAAGTGCATCCAGTTTTTGTTGTAACCCTCTCAAATCTTTAGCACATGCTATGTGGGTGAAATGATGATACCATGCCAAATTTCAACCTTTTTAGAGTTCATTTGTAGTGCTTATCAATTTCAGGGTAATTTAGCTCAAAAAATCAGAAAATTCATGAAAAATTGCAAACGAATTCATAATTGGTTGAAAATTGATGGCCTGCCTTGAATGGTGCATACTGAATGCATAAAAAGACTTGATTTGAAATAAGTTTATAAAAATGAAATGCATTGTAACACACGAGTTTTCGTCTGAAATCGTGATACTTCGAAAGAGATTTTCCATTTTGTAGACAAAGTGCATCCAGTTTTTGTGGTAACCCTCTCAAATCTTTAGCACACGCTATGTGTGTGAAATGATGATACCATGCCAAATTTCAACCTTTTTGGAGTTCATTTGTAGTGCTTATCAATTACCGGGCCATTTAGCTCAAAAAAATCAGTAAATGCATGAAAAATAGCAAATGAAGTCACAAAGGGTTGAAAATTGATGGCCTGCCTTCGAATGGTGCATACTAAACGCACAAAAAGGCTGGAGTTAACATAAGTTTAAAAATGAAATGCCTTAGTAATAGACGAGTTTTCGCCCGAAACCCTGATACTTCGAAAGAGATAGTCCATTTTGTACACGTAGTGCATCCAGTTTTTGCCGTAACCTTCTCAACATTTTAGCACATGCTGTGTGGGTGATATGATGATACCGTGCCAACATTCAACCTTTTCAAAGTTCATTTGTAGTGCTTATCAATTTCAGGTCATTTAGCTCAAAAAATCAGTAAATGCATGCAAAATAGCAAATGAAGTCACAAAGGGTTGAATATTGATGGCCTACCTTCGAATGGTGCATACTGAATGCACAAAAAGTGTGGAGTTGAAATAAGTTTAAAAAAATGAAATGCCTTTGTAACATACGAATTTTCATCCGAAACCCTGATACTTCGAAAGAGATTGTCCATTTTGTACACAAAGTACATCCAGTTTTTGTCGTAACCCTCTCAACTCTTTAGCACATTCTATGTGGGTGAAATGATTATACCATGACAAATTTCAACCTTTTCAGAGTTCATTTGTAGTGCTTACCAATTTCAGTGTAATTTAGCTCAAAAAATCAGTAAATGCATGAAAAATAGCGAACGAATTCAGAATTGGTCAAAAATTGATGGCCTCCCTTGAATGGTGCATACTAAACGCATAAAAAGTGTGGAGTTCAAATAAGTTTCGAAAAATGAAATGCCTTGTAACACACGAGTTTCGTCCGAAACCGTGATACTTCGAAAGAGATTTTCCATTTTGTAGACAAAGTGCATCCAGTTTTTGTTGTAACCCTCTCAAATCTTTAGCACATGCTATGTGGGTGAAATGATGATACCATGCCAAATTTCAACCTTTTTAGAGTTCATTTGTACTGCTTATCAATTTCAGGGCCATTTAGCTCAAAACATCAGTAAATTCATGAAAAATAGCAAATGAAGTCACAAAGGGTTGAAAATTGATGGCCTGCCTACGAATGGTGCATACTAAACAAACAAAAATTCTAGAGTTGCAATAAGTTTAAAAAATGAAATGCCTTTGTAAGAGACGTCTTTTCGTCCGAAACCCTGATACTTCGAAAGAGATTGCCCATTTTGTACACGAAGTGCATCCAGTTTTTGTCGTAACCCTATCAACTCTTTAGCACATGCTATGTGGGTGAAATGATGATACCATACCAAATTTCAACCTATTCAGAGTTCATTTGTTGTGCTTATTGATTTCAGGGTCATTTAGCTCAAAAAATAAGTAACCGCATGAAAAATAGCAAATGAAGTCGGAAAGGGTTGAAAAATGATGGCCTGCCTTCAAATGGTGCATACTGAATGCACAAAAAGTTGGAGTTGAAATAAGTTAAAAAAAGAAATGCCTTTGTAACAGACGAGTTTTCGTCCTAAACCCTGATACTTCGAAAGAGATTGTCCATTTTGTACACGAAGTGCTTCCAATTTTTGCCGAAACCCTCTCAACTTTTTAGCACATGCTGTGTGGGTGAAATGATGGCACCATGCCAACTTTCAACCTTTTCAGTGTTCATTTGTAGTGCTTATCAATTTCAGGTCATTTAGC
Source organism: Hordeum marinum (assembly GCA_022496015.1). NCBI lineage: Eukaryota > Viridiplantae > Streptophyta > Magnoliopsida > Poales > Poaceae > Hordeum > Hordeum marinum. Next base: position 498,545,614 of record CM039675.1, on the reverse strand, counting down.
TTAAAAATTAGTAAATGCAAGAAAAATAGCGAACAAGTCATAAAGAGTTGAAAAATGATGGTCTGCCTTCGAATGCTGCACACTAAACGCACAAAAAGTCTGGAGTTGAAATAAGTTAAAAAATGAAATGCCTTAGTAATAGACGAGTTTTCGTCCGAAACCCTGATACTTCGAAAAAGATTGTCCATTTTGTACACGAAGTGCATCTAGTTTTTGCCGTAACCTTCTCAACATTTTAGCACATGATGTGTGGGTAAAATGATGATACCATGCCAACTTTCAACCTTGTCAGAGTTCATTTGTAATGCTTATCAATTTCAGGTCATTTAGCTCAAAAAATCAGTAAATGCATGCAAACTAGCAAATGAAGTCACAAAGGGTTGAAAATTGATGGCCTACCTTCGAATGGTGCATACTGAACGCACAAAAAGTCTGGAGTTGAAATAAGTTTTAAAAAATGAAATGCCTTTGTAACACACGAGTTTTCGGCCTAAACCCTGATACTTCGAAAGAGATTGTCCATTTTGTACACAAAGTGCATCCAGTTTTTATCATAACCCTCTCAACTCTTTAGCACATGCTATGTGGGTGAAATGATGATACCATGCCAAATTTCAACCTTTTCAGAGTTCATTTGTAGTGCTTATCAATTTCAGGGTAATTTAGCTCAAAAAATCAGAAAATTCATGAAAAATTGCAAACGAATTCATAATTGGTTGAAAATTGATGGCCTGCCTTGGATGGTGCATACTGAACGCATAAAAAGTCTGGAGTTGAAATACGTTTAGAAAAATTAAATGCATTGTAACAAACGAGTTTTCGTCCGAAATCGTGATACTTCGAAAGAGATTTTCCATTTTGTAGACAAAGTGGATCCAGTTTTTGTGGTAACCCTCTGAAATATTTAGCACACGCTATGTGTGTGAAATGATGATACCATGCCAAATTTCAACCTTTTCGGAGTTCATTTGTAGTGCTTATCAATTACAGGGCCATTTAGCTCGAAAAATCAGTAAATGCATGAAAAATAGCAAATGAAGTCACAAAGGGTTGAAAATTGATGGCTTGCCTTCGAATGGTGCATACTAAACGCACAAAAAGTCTGGAGTTAACATAAGTTTAAAAATGAAATGCCTTAGTAATAGACGAGTTTTCGCCCGAAACCCTGATACTTCGAAAGAGATAGTCCATTTTGTACACGTAGTGCATCCAGTTTTTGCCGTAATCTTCTCAACATTTGAGCACATGCTGTGTGGGTGATATGATGATACCGTGCCAACATTCAACCTTTTCAAAGTTCATGTGTAGTGCTTATACATTTCAGGTCATTTAGCTCAAAAAATCAGTAAATGCATGCAAAATAGCAAATGAAGTCACAAAGGGTTGAAAATTGATGTCCTACCTTCGAATGGTGCATACTGAATGCACAAAAAGTGTGGAGTTGAAATAAGTTTAGAAAAATGAAATGCCTTTGTAACAGACGAATTTACATCCGAAACCGTGATACTTCGAAAGAGATTGTCCATTTTGTACACAAAGTACATCCAGTTTTTGTCGTAACCCTCTCAGCTCTTTAGCACATTCTATGTGGGTGAAATGATTATACCATGCCAAATTTCAACCTTTTCAGAGTTCATTTGTAGTGCTTACCAATTTCAGTGTAATTTAGCTCAAAAAATCAGTAAATGCATGAAAAATAGCAAACGAATTCAGAATTGGTTGAAAATTGATGGCCTGCCTTGAATGGTGCATACTAAACGCATAAAAAGTGTGGAGTTCAAATAAGTTTCGAAAAATGAAATGCCTTGTAACACACGAGTTTCGTCCGAAACCGTGATACTTCGAAAGAGATTTTCCATTTTGTAGACAAAGTGCATCCAGTTTTTGTTGTAACCCTCTCAAATCTTTAGCACATGCTATGTGGGTGAAATGATGATACCATGCCAAATTTCAACCTTTTTAGAGTTCATTTGTACTGCTTACCAATTTCAGGGTCATTTAGCTCGAAAAATCAGTAAATGCGTGAAAAATAGCAAATGAAGTCACAAAGGGTTGAAAATTGATGGCCTGCCTACGAATGGTGCATACTAAACAAACAAAAAGTCTGGAGTTGCAATAAGTTTAAAAAATGAAATGCCTTTGTAACAGACGTCTTTTCGTCCGAAACCCTGATACTTCGAAAGAGATTGTCCATTTTGTACACGAAGTGCATCCAGTTTTTGTCGTAACCCTATCAACTCTTTAGCGCATGCTATGTGGGTGAAATGATGATACCATACCAAATTTCAACCTATTCAGAGTTCATTTGTTATGCTTATGAATTTCAGCGTCATTTAGCTCAAAAAATATGTAACCGCATGAAAATAGCAAATGAAGTCGGAAAGGGTTGCAAAATGATGGCCTGCCTTCAAATGGTGCATACTGAATGCACAAAAAGGGTGAGTTGAAATAAGTTAAAAAAAGAAATGCCTTTGTAACAGACGACTTTTCGTCCTAAACCCTGATACTTCGAAAGACATTGTCCATTTTGTACACGAAGTGCTTCCAATTTTTGCGGTAACCCTCGAAACTTTTTAGCACATGCTGTGTGCGTGAAATGATGGCACCATGCCAACTTTCAACCTTTTCAGTGTTCATTTGTAGTGCTTATCAATTTCAGGGTCATTTAGCTCAAAAATCAGTAAATGCAAGAAAAATAGCAAACGAAGTCATAAACAGTTGAAAAATGATGGTCTGCCTTCGAATGCTGCACACTAAACGCACAAAAAGTCTGGAGTGGAAATAAGTTTAAAAATGAAATGCCTTAGTAATAGACGAGTTTTCGTCCCAAACCCTGATACTTTGAAAGAGATAGTCCATTTTGTACACGAAGTCCATCCAGTTTTTGCCGTAACCTTCTCAACATTTTAGCACATGATGTGTGGGTAAAATGATGATACCATGCCAACTTTCAACCTTGTCAGAGTTCATTTGTAATGCTTATCAATTTCAGGTCATTTAGCTCAAAAAATCAGTAAATGCATGCAAAATAGCAAATGAAGTCACAAAGGGTTGAAATTTGATGGCCTGCCTTCGAATGGTGCATACTGAACGCACAAAAAGTCTGGAGTTGAAATAAGTTTTAAAAAATGAAATGCCTTTGTAACAGACGAGTTTTAGTCCTAAACCCTGATACTTCGAAAGAGATTGTCCATTTTGTACACAAAGTGCATCCATTTTTTATCATAACCCTCTCAACTCTTTAGCACATGCTATGTGGGTGAAATGATGATACCATGCCAAATTTGAACCTTTTCAGAGTTCATTTGTAGTGCTTATCAATTTCAGGGTAATTTAGCTCAAAAAATCATAAAATTCATGAAAAATTGCAAACGAATTCATAATTGGTTGAAAATTGATGGCCTGCCTTGAATGGTGCATACTGAACGCATAAAAAGTCTGGAGTTGAAATAAGTTTAGAAAAATGAAATGCATTGTAACACACGAGTTTTCGTCCGAAATCGTGATACTTCGAAAGAGATTTTCCATTTTGTTGTCAAAGTGCATCTAGTTTTTGTGGTAACCCTCTCAAATCTTTAGCACATGCTATGTGTGTGAAATGATGATACCATGCCAAATTTGAACCTTTTCGGCGTTGATTTGTAGTGCTGATCAATTACAGGGCCATTTAGCTCAAAAGATCAGTAAATGCATGAAAAATAGCAAATGAAGTCACAAAGGGTTGAAAATTGATGGCCTGCCTACGAATGGTGCATACTAAACAAACAAAAAGACTGGAGTTGCAATAAGTTTAAAAAATGAAATGCCTTTGTAACAGACGTCTTTTCATCCGAAACCCTGATACTTCAAAAGAGATTGTCCATTTTGTACACGAAGTGCATCCAGTTTTTATCGTAGCCCTCTCAACTCTTTGGCACATGCTATGTGGGTGAAATGATGAGACCATGCCAAATTTCAACCTTTTCAGAGTTCATTTGTAGTGCTTATCAATTTCAGGGACATTTAGCTCAAAAAAAATCAATAAATGCATGAAAAATAGCAAATGAAGTCACAAAGGGTTGAAAATTGATGGCCTGCATTCGAATGGTGCATACTAAACGCACAAAAATTCTGGATTAGAAATAATTTTAAAAAATGAAATGCCTTTGTAACACACGAGTTTTCGTCTGAAACCATCATACTTCGAAAGAGATTGTCCATTTTGTACAGGAAATGCATCCAGTTTTTGTCGTCTCTCTCTCAACTCTTTAGCACATGCTATGTGGGTGAAATGGTGATACCATGCCAAATTCCAACCTTTTCAAAGTTCATTTTTAGTGCTTATGAATTTCAGGGTCATTTAGCTCAAAAAAATCAGTAACTACATGAAAAATAGCAAATGAAGTCAGAAAGGGTTGAAAATTGATGGCCTTCCTTCTAATGGTGCATACTGAAGAAACAAAAAGTCTGGAGATGAAATAAGTTTTAAAAAACGAAGTGCCTTTGTAACAGACGAGTTTCATGTGAAACCCTGATACATCGAAATAGATTTTCCATTTTGTACACAAAGTGCATCCAGTTTTTTTCATCACCCTCTCAACTCTTTAGCACATGCTATGTGGGTGAAATGATGATACCATGACAAATTTCAACCTTTCCATAGTTCATTTGTAGTGCTTATCAATTTCAGGTCATTTAGCTCAAAAATATCAGTAAATGCATGCAAAATAGCAAATGAAGTCAGAAAGGACTGAAAATTGATGGCCTGCATTCAAATGGTGCATACTTAACGCACAAAAATTCTGGAGTTCAATTTTTTTAAATGAAATGCCTTTGTAGCAGACGAGTTTTCGTCCGAAACCCTGATACTTCGGAAGAGATTGTCCATTTTATACAGAAAGTGCATCCAGGTTTTGTCGTAACCCTCTCAACTCTTTGGCACATGCTATGTGGGTGAAATGATGGTACAATGCCAAATTTCAACCTTTTCAGAGTTCATTTGTAGTGCTTATCAATTTTAGGGTCATTTAGCAAAAAAAAATCATTAAATGCATGAAAAATAGCAAATGATGTCAGAAAGGCTTGAAAGTTGATGGCCTGCCTTCGAATGGTGCATACTAAACGCACAAAAATTCTGGAGTTGAAATGAGTTTAAAAAAATGAAATGCCTTTGTAACAGACGAGTTTTCGTCCGAAACCCTAATACTTCGAAAGAGATAGTCCATTTTGTACAGGAAGTGCATCCAGTTTTTGTCGTATCTCTCTCAACTCTTTAGCACATGCTATGTGGGTGAAATGATGATACCATGTGAAATTTCAACCTTTTCAGAGTTCATTTGTAGTTCTTATCAATTTCAGGGTCATTTAGCCCAAAAAATCACTAAATGCATGAAAAATAGCAGACGAAGTCAGAAAGTGTTGAAAATTGATGGCATGCCTTCGAATGGTGCATACTAAACGCACAAAAAGTCTGGAGTTGAAATGAGTTTAGAAAAATGAAATGCCTTGTAACACACGAGTTTTCGTCCGATATAGTGATACTTCGAAAGAGATTGTCCATTTTGTACACAAAGTGCATCCAGTTGTTGTCGTAACCCTCGCAACTCTTTACCACATGCTACGTGGGTGAAATGATGAGACCATGCCAAATTTCAACCTTTTCAGAGTTCATTTGTAGTGCTTATCAATTTCAGGGACATTTAGCTCAAAAAAATCAATAAATGCATGAAAAATAGCAAATGAAGTCACAAAGGGTTGAAAATTGAAGGCCTGCATTCGAATGGTGCATACTAAACGCACAAAAAGTCTGGATTTGAAATAAGTTTAAAAAATGAAATGTCTTTGTAACACACGAGTTTTCGTCCGAAACCATCATACTTCGAAAGAGATTGTCCATTTTGTACAGGAAATGCATCCAGTTTTTGTCGTATCTCTCTCAACTGTTTAGCACATACTATGTGGGTGAAATGGTGATTCCATGCCAAATTCGAACCTTTTCAAAGTTCTTTTTTCGTGCTTATGAATTTCAGGGTCATTTAGCTCAAAAAAATCAGTTACTGCATGAAAAATAGCAAATGAAGTCAAAAAGGGTTGAAAATTGATGGCCTGCCTTCTAATGGTGCATACTGAAGAAACAAAATGTCTGGAGATGAAATAAGTTTTAAAAAAGGAAGTGCCTTTGTAACAGACGAGTTTCATCTGAAACCCTGATACATCGAAATAGATTTTCCATTTTGTACACAAAGTGCATCCAGTTTTTTTCATCACCCTCTCAACTCTTTAGCACATGCTATGTGGGTGAAATGATGATACCATGACAAATTTCGACCTTTTCATAGTTCATTTGTAGTGCTTATCAATTTCAGGTCATTTAGCTCAAAAATATCAGTAAATGCATGCAAAATAGCAAATGAAGTCAGAAAGGACTGAAAATTGATGGCCTGCATTCGAATGGTGCATACTAACGCACAACAAGTCTGGAGTTGAATTTTTTTTAAATGAAATGCCTTTGTACGAGACGAGTTTTCGTCCGAAACCCTGATACTTCGAAAGAGATTGTCCATTTTATACACAAAGTGCATCCAGTTTTCGTCGTAACCCTCTCAACTCTTTGGGAGATGCTATGTGGGTGAAATGATGATACAATGCCAAATTTCAACCTTTTCAGAGTTCATTTGTAGTGCTTATCAATTTCAGGGTCATTTAGCTCAAAAAAATCATTAAATGCATGAAAAATAGCAAAAGATGTCAGAAAGGGTTGAAAAATGATGGTCTGCCTTCGAATGCTGCACACTAAACGCACAAAAAGTCTGGAGTTGAAATAAGTTTAAAAATGAAATGCCTTAGTAATAGACGAGTTTTCGTCCCAAACCCTGATACTTTGAAAGAGATAGTCCATTTTGTACACGAAGTACATCCAGTTTTTGCCGTAACCTTCTCAACATTTTAGCACATGATGTGTGGGTAAAATGATGATACCATGCCAACTTTCAACCTTGTCAGAGTTCATTTGTAATGCTTATCAATTTCAGGTCATTTAGCTCAAAAAATCAGTAAATGCATGAAAAATAGCAAACGAAGTCAGAAAGGGTTGAAAATTTATGGCATGCCTCCGAATGGTGCATACTGAACAAACAAAAAGTCTGGAGTTCAAATAAGTTTAGAAAAATGAAATGCCTTGTAACACACGAGTTTTCGTCCGATATAGTGATACTTCGAAAGAGATTGTCCATTTTGTACACAAAGTGCATCCAGTTGTTGTCGTAACCCTCGCAACTCTTTAGCACATGCTACGTGGGTGAAATGATGAGACCATGCCAAATTTCAACCTTTTAAGAGTTCATTTGTAGTGCTTATCAATTTCAGGGACATTTAGCTCAAAAAAATCAATAAATGCATGAAAAATAGCAAATGAAGTCACAAAGGGTTGAAAATTGATGGCCTGCATTCGAATGGTGCATACTAAACGCACAAAAAGTCTGGATTTGAAATAAGTTTAAAAAATGAAATGTCTTTGTAACACACGAGTTTTCGTCCGAAACCATCATACTTCGAAAGAGATTGTCCATTTTGTACAGGAAATGCATCCAGTTTTTGTCGTATCTCTCTCAGCTGTTTAGCACATGCTATGTGGGTGAAATGGTGATACCATGCCAAATTCCAAACTTTTCAAAGTTCTTTCTTAATGCTTATGAATTTCAGGGTCATTTAGCTCAAAAAAATCACTAACTGCATGAAAAATAGCAAATGAAGTCAGAAAGGGTTGAAAATTGATGGTCTGCCTTCTAACGGTGCATACTGAAGATACAAAAAGTCTGGAGATGAAATAAGTTTTAAAAAAGGAAGTGCCTTTGTAACAAATGAGTTTTATCTGAAACCCTGATACATCGAAATAGATTTTCCATTTTGTACACAAAGTGCATCCAGTTTTTTTCATCACCCTCTCAACTCTTTAGCACATGCTATGTGGGTGAAATGATGATACCATGACAAATTTCAACCTTTTCATAGTTCATTTGTAGTGCTTATCAATTTCAGGTCATTTAGCTCAAAAATATCAGTAAATGCATGCAAAATAGCAAATGAAGTCAGAAAGGACTGAAAATGGATGGCCTGCATTCGAATGGTACATACTTAACGCACAACAAGTCTGGAGTTGAATTTTTTTTAAATGAAATGCCTTTGTAGCAGACGAGTTTTTGTCCGAAACCCTGATACTTCGAAAGAGATTGTCCATTTTATACACAAAGTGCATCCAGTTTTTGTCGTAACCCTCTCAACTCTTTGGCAGATGCTATGTGGTTGAAATGATGATACAATGCCAAATTTCAACCTTTTCAGAGTTCATTTGTAGTGCTTATCAATTTCAGGGTCATTTAGCTCAAAAAATCATTAAATGCATGAAAAATAGCAAATGATGTCAGAAAGGGTTGAAAGTTGATGGCCTGCCTTCGAATGGTGCATACTAAACGCACAAATATTCTGGAGTTGAAATGAGTTTAAAAAAATGAAATGCCTTTGTAATAGACGAGTTTTTTTCTGAAACCCTGATACTCCGAAAGAGATAGTCCATTTTGTACAGGAAGTGCATCCAGTTTTTGTCGTATCTCTCTCAACTCTTTGGCACATGCTATGTGGGTGAAATGATGATACCATGCGAAATTTCAACCTTTTCAGAGTTCATTTGTAGTCTTATCAATTTCAGGGTCATTTAGCCCAAAATATCACTAAATGCATGAAAAATAGCAAACAAAGTCAGAAAGGGTTGAAAATTGATGGCATGCCTCCGAATGGTGCATACTGAACGCACAAAAAGTCTGGAGTTCAAATAAGTTTAGAAAAATGAAATGCCTTGTAACACACGAGTTTTCGTCCGATATAGTGATACTTCGAAAGAGATTGTCCATATTGTACACAAAGTGCATCCAGTTGTTGTCGTAACCCTCGCAACTCTTTAGCACATGCTACGTGGGTGAAATGATGAGACCATGCCAAATTTCAACCTTTTCAGAGTTCATTTGTAGTGCTTATCAATTTCAGGGACATTTAGCTCAAAAAAATCAATAAATGCATGAAAAATAGCAAATGAAGTCACAAAGGGTTGAAAATTGATGGCCTACATTCGAATGGTGCATACCAAACACACAAAAAGTCTGGATTTGAAATAAGTTTAAAAATGAAATGTCTTTGTAACACACGAGTTTTCATCCGAAACCATCATACTTCGAAAGAGATTGTCCATTTTGTACAGGAAATGCATCCAGTTTTTGTCGTATCTCTCTCAACTGTTTAGCACATGCTACGTGGGTGAAATGGTGATACCATGCCAAATTCCAACATTTTCAAAGTTCTTTCTTAATGCTTATGAATTTCAGGGTCATTTAGCTCAAAAAAATCAGTAACTGCATGAAAAATAGCAAATGAAGTCAGCAAGGGTTGAAAATTGATGGCCTGCCTTCTAATGGTGCATACTGAAGATACAAAAAGTCTGGAGATAAAATAAGATTTAAAAAAGGAAGTGCCTTTGTAACAGACGAGTTTCATCTGAAACCCTTATACATCGAAATAGATTTTCCATTTTTTACACAAAGTGCATCCAGTTTTTTTCATCACCCTCTCAACTCTTTAGCACATGCTATGTGGGTGAAATGATGATACCATGACAAATTTCAACCTTTTCAGAGTTCATTTTTATTGCTTATCAATTTCAGGTCATTTAGCTCGAAAATATCAGTAAATGCATGCAAAATAGCAAATCAAGTCAGAAAGGGTTGAAAATTGATGGCCTGCATTCGAATGGTGCATACTTAACGCACAACAAGTCTGGAGTTGAATTTTTTTTAAATGAAATGCCTTTGTAGCAGACGAGTTTTCGTCCGAAACCCGGATACTTCGAAAGAGATTGTCCATTTTATACACATAGTGCATCAAGTTTTTTTCGTAACCCTATCAACTCTTTGGCACATGCTATGTGGGTGAAATGATGGTACGATGCCAAATTTCAACCATTTCAGAGTTCATTTGTAGTGCTTATCAATTTCAGGGTCATTTAGCTCAAAAAAATCATTACAAGCATGAAAAATAGCAAATGATGTCAGAAAGGGTTGAAAGTTGATGGCCTGCCTTCGAATGGTGCATACTAAATGCACAAAAAGTCTGGAGTTGAAATGAGTTTAAAAAAATGAAATGCCTTTGTAACAGACGAGTTTTTGTCCGAAACCCTCATACTTCGACAGAGATAGTCCATTTTGTACAGGAAGTGCATCCAGTTTTTGTCATATCTCTCTCAACTCTTTGGCACATGCTATGTGTATGAAATGATGATACCATGCCAAATTTCAACCTTTTCAGAGTTCATTTGTAGTTCTTATCAATTTCAGGGTCATTTAGCCCAAAAAATCACTAAATCCATGAAAAAAAGCAAACGAAGTCAGAAAGGGTTGAAAATTGATGGCATGCCTTCGAATGGTGCATACTAAACGCACAAAAAGTCTGGAGTTGAAATAAGTTTAGAAAAATGAAATGCCTTGTAACACACGAGTTTTCGTCCGATATAGTGATACTTCGAAAGAGATTGTCCATTTTGTACACAAAGTGCATCCAGTTTTTGTCGTAACCCTCTCAACTCTTTAGCACATGCTACGTGGGTGAAATGATGAGACCATGCCAAATTTCAACCTTTTCAGAGTTCATTTGTAGAGCTTATCAATTTCAGGGACATTTAGCTAAAAAAATCAATAAATGCATGAAAAATAGCAAATGAAGTCAGAAAGGGTTGAAAATTGATGGCATGCCTCCGAATGGTGCATACTGAACGCACAAAAAGTCTGGAGTTCAAATAAGTTTAGAAAAATGAAATGCCTTGTAACACACGAGTTTTCGTCCGATATAGTGATACTTCGGAAGAGATTGTCCATTTTGTACACAAAGTGCATCCAGTTGTTGTCGTAACCCTCGCAACTCTTTAGCACATGCTACGTGGGTGAAATGATGAGACCATGCCAAATTTCAACCTTTTCAGAGTTCATTTGTAGTGCTTATCAATTTCAGGGACATTTAGCTCAAAAAAAATCAATAAATGCATGAAAAATAGCAAATGAAGTCACAAAGGGTTGAAAATTGATGGCCTACATTCGAATGGTGCATACCAAACGCACAAAAAGTCTGGATTTGAAATAAGTTTAAAAATGAAATGTCTTCGTAACACACGAGTTTTCGTCCGAAACCATCATACCTCGAAAGAGATTGTCCATTTTGTACAGGAAATGCATCCAGTTTTTGTCATATCTCTCTCAACTGTTTAGCACATGCTACATGGGTGAAATGGTGATACCATGCCAAATTCCAACATTTTCAAAGTTCTTTCTTAATGCTTATGAATTTCAGGGTCATTTAGCTCAAAAAAAATCAGTAACTGCATGAAAAAAAGCAAATGAAGTCAGCAAGGGTTGAAAATTGATGGCCTGCCTTCTAATGGTGCATACTGAAGATACAAAAAGTCTGGAGATAAAATAAGATTTAAAAAAGGAAGTGCCTTTGTGACAGACGAGTTTCATCTGAAACCCTGATACATCGAAATAGATTTTCCATTTTTTACACAAAGTGCATCCAGTTTTTTTCATCACCCTCTCAACTCTTTAGCACATGCTATGTGGGTGAAATGATGATACCATGACAAATTTCAACCTTTTCAGAGTTCATTTGTAGTGCTTATCAATTTCAGGTCATTTAGCTCGAAAATATCAGTAAATGCATGCAAAATAGCAAATGAAGTGAGAAAGGGTTTAAAGTTGATGGCCTGCCTTCGAATGGTGCATACTAAATGCACAAAAAGTCTGGAGTTGAAATGAGTTTAAAAAAATGAAATGCCTTTGTAACAGACGAGTTTTTGTCCGAAACCCTCATACTTCGACAGAGATAGTCCATTTTGTATAGGAAGTGCATCCAGTTTTTGTCATATCTCTCTCAACTCTTTGGCACATGCTATGTGTGTGAAATGATGATACCATGCCAAATTTCAACCTTTTCAGAGTTCATTTGTAGTTCTTATCAATTTCAGGGTCATTTAGCTCAAAAAATCACTAAATCCATGAAAAAAAGCAAACGAAGTCAGAAAGGGTTGAAAATTGATGGCATGCCTTCGAATGGTGCATACTAAACGCACAAAAAGTCTGGAGTTGAAATAAGTTTAGAAAAATGAAATGCCTTGTAACACACGAGTTTTCGTCCGATATAGTGATACTTCGAAAGAGATTGTCCATTTTGTACACAAAGTGCATCCAGTTTTTGTCGTAACCCTCTCAACTCTTTAGCACATGCTACGTGGGTGAAATGATGAGACCATGCCAAATTTCAACCTTTTCATAGTTCATTTGTAGAGCTTATCAATTTCAGGGACATTTAGCTAAAAAAAATCAATAAATGCATGAAAAATAGCAAATGAAGTCACAAAGGGTTGAAAATTGATGTCCTGCATTCAAATGGTGCATACTAAACGCACAAAAAGTCTGGATTTGAAATAAGTTTAAAAAATGAAATGACTTTGTAACACACGAGTTTTCGTCCAAAACCATCATACTTCGAAAGAGATTGTCCATTTTTTACAGGAAATGTATCCAGTTTTTGTCGTATCTCTCTCAACTATTTAGCACATGCTATGTGGGTGAAATGGTCATACCATGCCAAATTCCAACCTTTTCAAAGTTCATTTTTAGTGCTTATGAATTTCAGGGTCATTTAGCTCAAAAAAATCAGTGACCGCATGAAAAATAGCAAATGAAGTCAGAAAGGGTTGAAAATTGATGGCCTGCCTTCTAATGGTGCGTCCTGAAGAAACAAAAAGTCTGGAGATGAAATAAGTTTTAAAACAGGAAGTGCCTTTGTAAAAGACGAGTTTCATCCGAAACCCTGGTACATCGAAAGAGATTGTCCATTTCGTACACAAAGTGCATCCAGTTTTTGTCAGAACCCTCTCGACTCTGTGGCACATGCTATGTGGGTGAAATGATGGTACTATGCCAAATTTCAACCTTTTCAGAGTTCATTTGTAGTGCTTATCAATTTTAGGTCATTTAGCTCAAAAATATCAATAAATGCATGCAGAATAGCAAATGATGTCAGAAAGGGTTGAAAGTTGATGGCCTGCCTTCGAATGGTGCATACTAATCGCAGAAAAAGTTTGGAGTGGAAATGAGTTTAAAAAAATGAAATGCCTTTGTAACAGACGAGTTTTCGTCCGAAACCCTGATACTTCGAAAGAGATAGTCCATTTTGTACAGGAAGTGCATCCAGTTTTTGTCATATCTCTCTCAACTGTTTAGCACATGATATGTGGGTGAAATGATGATACCATGCCAAATTCCAACATTTTCAAACTTCATTTGCAGTGCTTGTAAATTTCAGGGTCATTTAGCTCAAAAAAAATTAGTAACTGCATGAAAAATAGCAAATGAAGACACAAAGGGTTGAAAATTGATGGCCTGCCTTTTTGTGCACAAAGCGCATCCGGTTTTTGTCATAACCCTCTCAACTCTTTAGCACTTGCTATGTGGGTGAAATTATGATACCATGCCAAATTCCAACCTTCTCAGAGTTCATTAGTAGTGCTTATCAATTTCAGGGTCATTTAGCTCAAAAAAATCATTACATGCATGAAAAATAGCAAATGAGTCAAAAAGGGTTGAAAATTGATGGCCTGGCTTCGAATGGTGCATACTAAACGCACAAAAAGTCTAGATTTGAAATAAGTTAAAAAAATGAAATGCCTTTGTAACAGACGAGTTTTCGTCCAAAACCATCATACTTCGAAAGAGATTATCCATTTTGTACAGGAAATGCATCCAGTTTTTATCGTATCTCTCTCAACTCTTTAGCACATGTTATGTGGGTGAACTGATGATACCATGCCAAATTCCAACCTTTTCAAAGTTCATTTTTAGTGCTTATGAATTTCAGGGTCATTTAGCTCAAAAAATCAGTAACTGCATGAAAAATAGCAAATGAAGTCAAAAGGGTTGAAAATTGATGGCCTGCCTTCGAATGGTGCATACTGAACAAACAGAAAGTCTGGAGATGAAATCAGTTTTAGAAAATGAAATGCCTTTGTAACAGACAAGTTTCATTTGAAACCCTGATACATCGAAAGAGATTTTCCATTTTGTACACAAAGTGCATTCAGTTTTGGTCATAACCCTCTGAATTCTTTAGCACATGCTATGTGGGTGAAATGATGATACCCTGCCAAATTTCAACCTTTTCAGAGTTCATTAGTAGTGCTTATCAATTTCAGGGTCATTTAGCTCAAAAAAATCATTAAATGCATGAAAAATAGCAAATGAAGTCAGAAAGGGTTGAAAACTGATGGCCTGGCTTCGAGTGGTGCATACTAATTGCACAAAAAGTCTGGATTCGAAATAAGTTTAAAAAATGAAATGCCTTTGTAACAGACGAGTTTTCGTCTGAAACCATCATACTTCGAAAGCGATTGTCCATTTTGTACAGGAAATGCATCCAGGTTTTGTCGTATCTCTCTCAACTCTTTAGCACATGTTATGTGGGTGAAATGATCATACCATGCCAAATTCCAACCTTTTCAAAGTTCATTTTTAGTGCTTATGAATTTCAGGGTCATTTAGCTCAAAAAATCAGTAACTCCATGAAAAATAGCAAATGAAGTCAGAAAGTGTGGAAAATTGATGGCCTGCCTTCGAATGGTGCGTACTGAACAAACAGAAAGTCTGGAGATGAAATCAGTTTTAGAAAATGAAATGCCTTTGCAACAGACGAGTTTCATTTGAAACCCTGATACATCGAAAGAGATTTTCCATTTTGTACACAAAGTGCATCCAGTTTTTGTCATAACCCTCTCAACTCTTTAGCACATGCTATGTGGGTGAAATGATGATACCATGCCAAATTTCAACCTTTTCAGAGTTCATTAGTAGTGCTTATCAATTTCAGGGTCATTTAGCTCAAAAAAATCATTAAATACATGAAAAATAGCAAATGAAGTCAGAAAGGGTTGAAAACTGATGGCCTGGCTTCGAGTGGTGCATACTAAACACACAAAAAGTCTGGATTTGAAATAAGTTTAAAAAATGAAATGTCTTTGTAACAGACGAGTTTTCGTCTGAAACCATCATACTTCGAAAGAGATTGTCCATTTTGTACAGGAAATGCATCCAGGTTTTGTCGTATCTCTCTCAACTCTTTAGCACATGTTATGTGGGTGAAATGATGATACCATGCCAAATTCCAACCTTTTCAAAGTTCATTTTTAGTGCTTATGAATTTCAGGGTCATTTAGCTCAAAAAATCAGTAACTCCATGAAAAATAGCAAATGAAGTCACAAAGTGTTGAAAATTGATGGCCTGCCTTCAAATGGTGCATACTGAACAAACAGAAAGTCTGGAGATGAAATCAGTTTTAGAAAATGAAATGCCTTTGTAACAGACGAGTTTCATTTGAAACCCTGATAGATCGAAAGAGATTTTCCATTTTGTACACAATGTGCATCCAGTTTTTGTCATAACCCTCTCAACTCTTTAGCACATGCTATGTGGGTGAAATGATGATACCATACCAAATTTCAACCTTTTCAGAGTTCATTAGTAGTGCTTATCAATTTCGGGGTCATTTAGCTCAAAAAAATCATTAAATGGATGAAAAATAGCAAATGAAGTCAGAAAGGGTTGAAAACTGATGGCCTGGCTTCGAGTGGTGCATACTAAACGCACAAAAAGTCTGGATTTGAAGTAAGTTTAAAAAATGAAATGCCTTTGTAACAGACGAGTTTTCGTCTGAAACCATCATACTTCGAAAGAGATTGTCCATTTTGTACAGGAAATGCATCCAGGTTTTGTCGTATCTCTCTCAACTCTTTAGCACATGTTAGGTGGGTGAAATGATGATACCATGCCAAATTCCAACCTTTTCAAAGTTCATTTTTAGTGCTTATGAATTTCAGGGTCATTTAGCTCAAAAAATCAGTAACTCCATGAAAAATAGCAAATGAAGTCAGAAAGTGTTGAAAATTGATGGCTTTCCTTCGAATGGTGCATACTGAACAAACAGAAAGTCTGGAGATGAAATCAGTTTTAGAAAATGAAATGCCTTTGTAACACACGAGTTTCATCTGAAACCCTGATAGATCGAAAGAGATTTTCCATTTTGTACACAAAGTGCATCCAGTTTTTGTCATAACCCTCTCAACTCTTTAGCACTTGCTATGTGGGTGAACTTATGATACCATGCCAAATTTCAACCTTTTCAGAGTTCATTAGTAGTGCTTATCAATTTCAGGGTCATTTAGCTCAAAAAAATCATTAAATGCATGAAAAATAGAAAATGAGTCAAAAAGGGTTGAAAATTGATGGCCTGGCTTCGAATGGTGCATACTAAACGCACAAAAAGTCTAGATTTGAAATAAGTTAAAAAAATGAAATGCCTTTGTAACAGACGAGTTTTCGTTCGAAACCATCATACTTCGAAAGAGATTGTCCATTTTGTACAGGAAATGCATCCAGTTTTTGTCGTATCTCTCTCAACTCTTTAGCACATGTTATGTGGGTGAACTGATGATACCATGCCAAATTCCAACCTTTTCAAAGTTCATTTTTAGTGCTTATGAATTTCAGGGTCATTTACCTCAAAATATCAGTAACTGCATGAAAAATAGCAAATAAAGTCAGAAAGGGTTGAAAATTGATGGCGTGCCTTCGAATGGTGCATACTGAACAAACAGAAAGTCTGGAGATGAAATCAGTTTTGGAAAATGAAATGCCTTTGTAACAGACGAGTTTTCATCCGAAACCATGATACTTCGAAGGAGATTGTACATTTTGTACACAAAGTTCATCTAGTTTTTATCATAACCCTCTCAACTCTTTTGCACATGCTATGTGGGTGACATGAGATACCACGCCAAATTTTAACCTTTTCAGAGTTCATTTGTAGTGCTTATAATTTTTAGGGTCATTTAGCTCAAAAAACAAGTAAATGCAAGAAAAATAGCAAACGAAGTCATAAAGGGTTCAAAAATTATGGTCTTCCTTCGAATGGTACATACGAAATGCACAAAAAGTCTGGAGTTGAAAAAAGTTTTAAAAAATGAAATGCCTCTGTAGCAGACGAGTTTCATCCGAAACCCTGATACATCGAAAGAGATTTTCCATTTTGTACACAAAGTGGATCCAGTTTTTGTCATAATCCTCTCAAGTCTTTAGCACATGCTATGTGGGTGAAATGATGATACCATGCCAAATTTCAACCTTTTCAGAGTTCATTTATTGTGCTTATGAATTTCAGGGTCGTTTAGCTCAAAAAATCAGTAAATGCATGAAAAATAGCAAACAAAGTCAGAAAGTGTTGAAAATTCATGGCATGCCTTCGAATGGAGCATACTAAACGCACAAAAAGTCTAGAGCTGAAATAGGTTTAGAAAAGTGAAATGCCTTGTAACACACGAGTTTTCGTCCGATATAGTGATACTTCGAAAGAGATTGTCCATTTTGTCCACAAAGTGCATCCAGTTTTTGTCGCAACCCTCTCAACTCTTTAGCACATGCTATGTGGGTGAAATGATGAGACCATGCCAAATTTCAACCTTTTCAGAGTTCATTTGTAGTGCTTATCAATTTCAGGGTCATTTAGCTCAAAAAACAGTAAATGCATGAAAAATAGCAAATGAAGTCAGAAAGGGCTGAAAATTGATGGCCTGGCTTCGAATGGTGCATACTAAACGCACAATAAGTCTGGATATGAAATAAGTTTAAAAGATGAAATGCCTTTGTAACAGACGAGTTTTCGTCCGAAATCATCATACTTCGAAAGAGATTGTTTATTTTGTACAGGAAATGCATCCAGTTTTTGTCATATCTCTCTCAACTGTTTAGCACATGATATGTGGGTGAAATGATGATACCATGCCAAATTCTAACCTTTCAAAGTTCATTTTTAGTGCTTATGAATTTCAGGGTCATTTAGCTCAAAAAACCAGTAACTGCTTGAAAAATAGAAAATGAAGTCAGAAAGGGTTGAAAATTGGTTGCCTGCCTTCGAATGGTGCATACTGAACAAACAAAAAGTCTGGAGATGAAATAAGTTTTAAAAAATGAAATGCCTTTGTAACAGAGGACTTTCATCCGAAACCCTGATACATCAAAAGAGATTTTCTATTTTGTACACAAAGTGCATCCAGTTCTTGTCATAACCCTCTCAACTCTTTAGCACATGCTATGTGGGTCAAATGATGATACCATGCCAAATTTGAACCTTTTCAGAGTTCATTTGTAGTGCTTATAAATGTCAGGGTCATTTAGCTCAAAAAAATCATTAAATGCATGAAAAATAGCAAATGAAGTCAGAAAGGGTTGAAAATTGATGGCCTGGCTTCGAATGGTGCATACTAAACGCACAAAAAGTCTGGATTTGAAATAAGTTTAAAAAATGAAATGCCTTTGTAAGAGACGAGTTTTCGTCTGAAACCATCATACTTCGAAAGAGATTGTCCATTTTGTACAGGAAATGCATCCAGTTTTTGACGTATCTCTCTCAACTCTTTAGCACATGTTATGTGGGTGAAATGATGATACCATGCCAAATTCCAACCTTTTCAAAGTTCATTGTTAGTGCTTATGAATTTCAGGGTCATTTAGCTCAAAAAATCAGTAATTGCATGAAAAATAGCAAATGAAGTCAGAAAGAGTTGAAAATTGATGGCCTGCCTTCGAATGGTGCATACTGAACAAACAGAAATCTGGAGGTAAAATAAGTTTAAAAATGAAATGCCTTAGTAACAGACGAGTTTTCGTCCGAAACCCTGATTCTTCGAAAGAGATAGTCCATTTTGTATACGAAGTGCATCCGGTTTTTGCCGTAACCTTCTCAATATTTTAGCACATGTTGTGTGGGTGAAATGATGATTCCGTTCCAACTTTCCATTTTTTTAGAGTTCATTTGTAGTGCTTATCAATTTCAGGTAATTTAGCTCAAAAGTATTAGTAAATGCATGCAAAATAGCAAATGAAGTCACAAAGGGTTGAAAATTGATGGCCTGCATTCGAATGGTGCATACGGAACACACAAAAAGTCTGGAGTTGAAAAAAGTTTTAAAAAATGAAATGCCTTTGTGACAGACGAGTTTTCGTCCGAAATCCTGATACTTCGAAAGAGATTGTCCATTTTATACACAAAGTGCATCCAGTTTTTGTCGTAACCCTCTCAACTCTTTAGCACATGCTATGTGGGTCAAATGATAATACCATGCCAAACTTGAACCTTTTCAGAGTTCATTTGTAGTGCTTATCTATTTCAGGGTCATTTAGCTCAAAAAATTCATGAAATGCATGAAAAATAGCAAATGAAGTCAGAAAGGGTTGAAAATTGATGGCCTGCATTCGAATGGGGCATATTGAACGCACAAAAAGTCTCGAGTTGAAAAAGTTTAAAAAATGAAATGCCTTTGTAGCAGACGAGTTTTCGTCCGAAACCCTGATACTTCGAAAGAGATTGTCCATTTTATACACAAAGTGCATCCAGTTTTTGTCGTAACCCTCTCAACTCTTTAGCACATGCTATGTGGGTGAAATGATGATACCATGCCAAATTTCAACCTTTTGAGAGTACATTTGTAGTGCTTATCAATTTCAGGGTCATTTAGCTCAAAAAAATCATTAAATGCATGAAAAATAGCAAATGAAGTCAGAAAGGTTTGAAAGTTGATGGCCTGCCTTCACATGGTGCATACTAAACGCACAAAAAGTCTGGAGTTGAAATGAGTTTAAAAAAATGAAATGCCTTTGTAACAGACGAGTTTTCGTCCGAAACCATGTTACTGCGAAAGAGATTGTCCATTTTGTACAGGAAGTGCATCCAGTTTTTCTCATATCTCTCTCAACTGTCTAGCACATGCTATGTGGGTGAAATGATGATACCATGCCAAATTTCAACCTTTTCAGAGTTCATTAGTAGTGCTTATCAATTTCAGGGTCATTTAGCTCAAAAAAATCATTAAATGCATGAAAAATAGCAAATGAAGTCAGAAAGGGTTGAAAACTGATGGCCTGGCTTCGAGTGGTGCATACTAATTGCACAAAAAGTCTGGATTCGAAATAAGTTTAAAAAATGAAATGCCTTTGTAACAGACGAGTTTTCGTCTGAAACCATCATACTTCGAAAGCGATTGTCCATTTTGTACAGGAAATGCATCCAGGTTTTGTCGTATCTCTCTCAACTCTTTAGCACATGTTATGTGGGTGAAATGATCATACCATGCCAAATTCCAACCTTTTCAAAGTTCATTTTTAGTGCTTATGAATTTCAGGGTCATTTAGCTCAAAAAATCAGTAACTCCATGAAAAATAGCAAATGAAGTCAGAAAGTGTGGAAAATTGACGGCCTGCCTTCGAATGGTGCGTACTGAACAAACAGAAAGTCTGGAGATGAAATCAGTTTTAGAAAATGAAATGCCTTTGCAACAGACGAGTTTCATTTGAAACCCTGATACATCGAAAGAGATTTTCCATTTTGTACCCAAAGTGCATCCAGTTTTTGTCATAACCCTCTCAACTCTTTAGCACATGCTATGTGGGTGAAATGATGATACCATGCCAAATTTCAACCTTTTCAGAGTTCATTAGTAGTGCTTATCAATTTCAGGGTCATTTAGCTCAAAAAAATCATTAAATACATGAAAAATAGCAAATGAAGTCAGAAAGGGTTGAAAACTGATGGCCTGGCTTCGAGTGGTGCATACTAAACACACAAAAAGTCTGGATTTGAAATAAGTTTAAAAAATGAAATGTCTTTGTAACAGACGAGTTTTCGTCTGAAACCATCATACTTCGAAAGAGATTGTCCATTTTGTACAGGAAATGCATCCAGGTTTTGTCGTATCTCTCTCAACTCTTTAGCACATGTTATGTGGGTGAAATGATGATACCATGCCAAATTCCAACCTTTTCAAAGTTCATTTTTAGTGCTTATGAATTTCAGGGTCATTTAGCTCAAAAAATCAGTAACTCCATGAAAAATAGCAAATGAAGTCACAAAGTGTTGAAAATTGATGGCCTGCCTTCAAATGGTGCATACTGAACAAACAGAAAGTCTGGAGATGAAATCAGTTTTAGAAAATGAAATGCCTTTGTAACAGACGAGTTTCATTTGAAACCCTGATAGATCGAAAGAGATTTTCCATTTTGTACACAATGTGCATCCAGTTTTTGTCATAACCCTCTCAACTCTTTAGCACATGCTATGTGGGTGAAATGATGATACCATGCCAAATTTCAACCTTTTCAGAGTTCATTAGTAGTGCTTATCAATTTCGGGGTCATTTAGCTCAAAAAAATCATTAAATGGATGAAAAATAGCAAATGAAGTCAGAAAGGGTTGAAAACTGATGGCCTGGCTTCGAGTGGTGCATACTAAACGCACAAAAAGTCTGGATTTGAAGTAAGTTTAAAAAATGAAATGCCTTTGTAACAGACGAGTTTTCGTCTGAAACCATCATACTTCGAAAGAGATTGTCCATTTTGTACAGGAAATGCATCCAGGTTTTGTCGTATCTCTCTCAACTCTTTAGCACATGTTAGGTGGGTGAAATGATGATACCATGCCAAATTCCAACCTTTTCAAAGTTCATTTTTAGTGCTTATGAATTTCAGGGTCATTTAGCTCAAAAAATCAGTAACTCCATGAAAAATAGCAAATGAAGTCAGAAAGTGTTGAAAATTGATGGCTTTCCTTTGAATGGTGCATACTGAACAAACAGAAAGTCTGGAGATGAAATCAGTTTTAGAAAATGAAATGCCTTTGTAACAGACGAGTTTCATCTGAAACCCTGATAGATCGAAAGAGATTTTCCATTTTGTACACAAAGTGCATCCAGTTTTTGTCATAACCCTCTCAACTCTTTAGCACTTGCTATGTGGGTGAACTTATGATACCATGCCAAATTTCAACCTTTTCAGAGTTCATTAGTAGTGCTTATCAATTTCAGGGTCATTTAGCTCAAAAAAATCATTAAATGCATGAAAAATAGAAAATGAGTCAAAAAGGGTTGAAAATTGATGGCCTGGCTTCGAATGGTGCATACTAAACGCACAAAAAGTCTAGATTTGAAATAAGTTAAAAAAATGAAATGCCTTTGTAACAGACGAGTTTTCGTTCGAAACCATCATACTTCGAAAGAGATTGTCCATTTTGTACAGGAAATGCATCCAGTTTTGGTCGTATCTCTCTCAACTCTTTAGCACATGTTATGTGGGTGAACTGATGATACCATGCCAAATTCCAACCTTTTCAAAGTTCATTTTTAGTGCTTATGAATTTCAGGGTCATTTACCTCAAAATATCAGTAACTGCATGAAAAATAGCAAATAAAGTCAGAAAGGGTTGAAAATTGATGGCCTGCCTTCGAATGGTGCATACTGAACAAACAGAAAGTCTGGAGATGAAATCAGTTTTGGAAAATGAAATGCCTTTGTAACAGACGAGTTTTCATCCGAAACCATGATACTTCGAAGGAGATTGTACATTTTGTACACAAAGTTCATCTAGTTTTTATCATAACCCTCTCAACTCTTTTGCACATGCTATGTGGGTGACATGAGATACCACGCCAAATTTTAACCTTTTCAGAGTTCATTTGTAGTGCTTATAATTTTTAGGGTCATTTAGCTCAAAAAACAAGTAAATGCAAGAAAAATAGCAAACGAAGTCATAAAGGGTTCAAAAATTATGGTCTTCCTTCGAATGGTACATACGAAATGCACAAAAAGTCTGGAGTTGAAAAAAGTTTTAAAAAATGAAATGCCTCTGTAGCAGACGAGTTTCATCCGAAACCCTGATACATCGAAAGAGATTTTCCATTTTGTACACAAAGTGGATCCAGTTTTTGTCATAATCCTCTCAACTCTTTAGCACATGCTATGTGGGTGAAATGATGATACCATGCCAAATTTCAACCTTTTCAGAGTTCATTTATTGTGCTTATGAATTTCAGGGTCGTTTAGCTCAAAAAATCAGTAAATGCATGAAAAATAGCAAACAAAGTCAGAAAGTGTTGAAAATTCATGGCATGCCTTCGAATGGAGCATACTAAACGCACAAAAAGTCTAGAGCTGAAATAGGTTTAGAAAAGTGAAATGCCTTGTAACACACGAGTTTTCGTCCGATATAGTGATACTTCGAAAGAGATTGTCCATTTTGTCCACAAAGTGCATCCAGTTTTTGTCGCAACCCTCTCAACTCTTTAGCACATGCTATGTGGGTGAAATGATGAGACCATGCCAAATTTCAACCTTTTCAGAGTTCATTTGTAGTGCTTATCAATTTCAGGGTCATTTAGCTCAAAAAAAAGTAAATGCATGAAAAATAGCAAATGAAGTCAGAAAGGGCTGAAAATTGATGGCCTGGCTTCGAATGGTGCATACTAAACGCACAATAAGTCTGGATATGAAATAAGTTTAAAAGATGAAATGCCTTTGTAACAGACGAGTTTTCGTCCGAAATCATCATACTTCGAAAGAGATTGTTTATTTTGTACAGGAAATGCATCCAGTTTTTGTCATATCTCTCTCAACTGTTTAGCACATGATATGTGGGTGAAATGATGATACCATGCCAAATTCTAACCTTTCAAAGTTCATTTTTAGTGCTTATGAATTTCAGGGTCATTTAGCTCAAAAAACCAGTAACTGCTTGAAAAATAGAAAATGAAGTCAGAAAGGGTTGAAAATTGGTTGCCTGCCTTCGAATGGTGCATACTGAACAAACAAAAAGTCTGGAGATGAAATAAGTTTTAAAAAATGAAATGCCTTTGTAACAGAGGACTTTCATCCGAAACCCTGATACATCAAAAGAGATTTTCTATTTTGTACACAAAGTGCATCCAGTTCTTGTCATAACCCTCTCAACTCTTTAGCACATGCTATGTGGGTCAAATGATGATACCATGCCAAATTTGAACCTTTTCAGAGTTCATTTGTAGTGCTTATAAATGTCAGGGTCATTTAGCTCAAAAAAATCATTAAATGCATGAAAAATAGCAAATGAAGTCAGAAAGGGTTGAAAATTGATGGCCTGGCTTCGAATGGTGCATACTAAACGCACAAAAAGTCTGGATTTGAAATAAGTTTAAAAAATGAAATGCCTTTGTAAGAGACGAGTTTTCGTCTGAAACCATCATACTTCGAAAGAGATTGTCCATTTTGTACAGGAAATGCATCCAGTTTTTGACGTATCTCTCTCAACTCTTTAGCACATGTTATGTGGGTGAAATGATGATACCATGCCAAATTCCAACCTTTTCAAAGTTCATTGTTAGTGCTTATGAATTTCAGGGTCATTTAGCTCAAAAAATCAGTAATTGCATGAAAAATAGCAAATGAAGTCAGAAAGAGTTGAAAATTGATGGCCTGCCTTCGAATGGTGCATACTGAACAAACAGAAATCTGGAGGTAAAATAAGTTTAAAAATGAAATGCCTTAGTAACAGACGAGTTTTCGTCCGAAACCCTGATTCTTCGAAAGAGATAGTCCATTTTGTATACGAAGTGCATCCGGTTTTTGCCGTAACCTTCTCAATATTTTAGCACATGTTGTGTGGGTGAAATGATGATTCCGTTCCAACTTTCCATTTTTTTAGAGTTCATTTGTAGTGCTTATCAATTTCAGGTAATTTAGCTCAAAAGTATTAGTAAATGCATGCAAAATAGCAAATGAAGTCACAAAGGGTTGAAAATTGATGGCCTGCATTCGAATGGTGCATACGGAACACACAAAAAGTCTGGAGTTGAAAAAAGTTTTAAAAAATGAAATGCCTTTGTGACAGACGAGTTTTCGTCCGAAATCCTGATACTTCGAAAGAGATTGTCCATTTTATACACAAAGTGCATCCAGTTTTTGTCGTAACCCTCTCAACTCTTTAGCACATGCTATGTGGGTCAAATGATAATACCATGCCAAATTTCAACCTTTTCAGAGTTCATTTGTAGTGCTTATCTATTTCAGGGTCATTTAGCTCAAAAAATTCATGAAATGCATGAAAAATAGCAAATGAAGTCAGAAAGGGTTGAAAATTGATGGCCTGCATTCGAATGGGGCATATTGAACGCACACAAAGTCTCGAGTTGAAAAAGTTTAAAAAATGAAATGCCTTTGTAGCAGACGAGTTTTCGTCCGAAACCCTGATACTTCGAAAGAGATTGTCCATTTTATACACAAAGTGCATCCAGTTTTTGTCGTAACCCTCTCAACTCTTTAGCACATGCTATGTGGGTGAAATGATGATACCATGCCAAATTACAACCTTTTGAGAGTACATTTGTAGTGCTTATCAATTTCAGGGTCATTTAGCTCAAAAAAATCATTAAATGCATGAAAAATAGCAAATGAAGTCAGAAAGGTTTGAAAGTTGATGGCCTGCCTTCACATGGTGCATACTAAACGCACAAAAAGTCTGGAGTTGAAATGAGTTTAAAAAAATGAAATGCCTTTGTAACAGACGAGTTTTCGTCCGAAACCATGTTACTGCGAAAGAGATTGTCCATTTTGTACAGGAAGTGCATCCAGTTTTTCTCATATCTCTCTCAACTGTCTAGCACATGCTATGTGGGTGAAATGATGATACCATGCCAAATTTCAACCTTTTCAGAGTTCATTAGTAGTGCTTATCAATTTCAGGGTCATTTAGCTCAAAAAAATCATTAAATGCATGAAAAACAGCAAATGAAGTAAGAAAGGGTTGAAAATTGCTGGCCTGTATTCAAATGGTGCATATAGAATGCACAAAAAGTCTGGAGTTGCAAAAGTTTTAAAAAATGAAATGCCTTTGTAACAGACGAGTTTTCATCCGAAACCATGATACTTCGAAGGAGATTGTCCATTTTGTACACAAAGTTCATCAAGTTTTTATCATAACACTCTCAACTCTTTAGCACATCCTATGTGGGTGACATGAGAAACCACGCCAAATTTTAACCTATTCAGAGTTAATTTGTAGTGCTTATCAATTTCAGGGTCATTTAGCTCAAAAAACCAGTAAATGCAAGAAAAATAGCAAACGAAGTCACAAAGGGTTGAAAAATTATGGTCTTCCTTTGAATGGTGCATACTAAATGCACAAAAAGTTTGGAGTTGAAAAAAGTTTTAAAAATGAAATGCCTCTGTAGCCGACGAGTTTCATCCGAAACCCTGATACATCGAAAGAGATTTTCCATTTTGTACACAAAGTGGATCCAGTTTTTGTCATAATCCTCTCAGCTCTTTAGCACATGCTATGTGGGTGAAATGATGATACCATGCCAAATTTCAACCTTTTCAGAGGTCATTTGTAGTGCTTATGAATTTCAGGGTCGTTTAGCTCAAAAAATCAGTAAATGCATGAAAAATAGCAAACAAAATCAGAAAGGGTTGAAAATTGATGGCATGCCTTCGAATGGTGCATACTAAACGCACAAAAAGTCTGGAGTTCAAATAGGTTTAGAAAAATGAAATGCCTTGTAACGCACAAGTTTTCGTCCGATATAGTGATACTTCGAAAGAGATTGTCCATTTTGTACACAAAGTGCATCCAGTTTTTGTCGTAAACCACTCAACTCTTTAGCACATGCTATGTGGGTGAAATGATGAGACCATGCCAAATTTCAAACTTTTGAGAGTTCATTTGTAGTGCTTATCAATTTCAGGGTCATTTAGCTCAAAAAACAGTAAATGCATGAAAAATAGCAAATGAAGTCAGAAAGGGCTGAAAATTGATGGCCTGGCTTCGAATGGTGCATACTAAACGCACAAAAAGTCTGGATATGAAATAAGTTTAAAAGATGAAATGCCTTTGTAACAGACGAGTTTTCGTCCGAAATCATCATACTTCGAAAGAGATTGTTTATTTTGTACAGGAAATGCATCCAGTTTTTGTCATATCTCTCTCAACTGTTTAGCACATGATATGTGGGTGAAATGATGATACCATGCCAAATTCTAACCTTTCAAAGTTCATTTTTAGTGCTTATGAATTTCAGGGTCATTTAGCTCAAAAAACCAGTAACTGCTTGAAAAATAGAAAATGAAGTCAGAAAGGGTTGAAAATTGGTTGCCTGCCTTCGAATGGTGCATACTGAACAAACAAAAAGTCTGTAGATTAAATAAGTTTTAAAAAATGAAATGCCTTTGTAACAGAGGACTTTCATCCGAAACCCTGATACATCAAAAGATATTTTCTATTTTGTACACAAAGTGCATCCAGTTCTTGTCATAACCCTCTCAACTCTTTAGCACATGCTATGTGGGTCAAATGATGATAGCATGCCAAATTTGAACCTTTTCAGAGTTCATTTGTAGTGCTTATAAATTTCAGGGTCATTTAGCTCAAAAAAATCATTAAATGCATGAAAAATAGCAAATGAAGTCAGAAAGGGTTGAAAATTGATGGCCTGGCTTCGAATGGTGCATACTAAACGCACAAAAAGTCTGGATTTGAAATAAGTTTAAAAAATGAAAAGCCTTTGTAAGAGACGAGTTTTCGTCTGAAACCATCATACTTCGAAAGAGATTGTCCATTTTGTACAGGAAATGCATCCAGTTTTTGACGTATCTCTCTCAACTCTTTAGCACATGTTATGTGGGTGAAATGATGATACCATGCCAAATTCCAACCTTTTCAAAGTTCATTGTTAGTGCTTATGAATTTCAGGGTCATTTAGCTCAAAAAATCAGTAATTGCATGAAAAATAGCAAATGAAGTCAGAAAGAGTTGAAAATTGATGGCCTGCCTTCGAATGGTGCATACTGAACAAACAGAAATCTGGAGGTAAAATAAGTTTAAAAATGAAATGCCTTAGTAACAGACGAGTTTTCGTCCGAAACCCTGATTCTTCGAAAGAGATAGTCCATTTTGTATACGAAGTGCATCCGGTTTTTGCCGTAACCTTCTCAATATTTTAGCACATGTTGTGTGGGTGAAATGATGATTCCGTTCCAACTTTCAATTTTTTTTAGAGTTCATTTGTAGTGCTTATCAATTTCAGGTCATTTAGCTCAAAAGTATCAGTAAATGCATGCAAAATAGCAAATGAAGTCACAAAGGGTTGAAAATTGATGGCCTGCATTCGAATGGTGCATACGGAACACACAAAAAGTCTGGAGTTGAAAAAAGTTTTAAAAAATGAAATGCCTTTGTGACAGACGAGTTTTCGTCCGAAATCCTGATACTTCGAAAGAGATTGTCCATTTTGTACACAAAGTGCATCCAGTTCTTGTCATAACCCTCTCAACTCTTTAGCACATGCTATGTGGGTCAAATGATGATAGCATGCCAAATTTGAACCTTTTCAGAGTTCATTTGTAGTGCTTATAAATTTCAGGGTCATTTAGCTCAAAAAAATCATTAAATGCATGAAAAATAGCAAATGAAGTCAGAAAGGGTTGAAAATTGATGGCCTGGCTTCGAATGGTGCATACTAAACGCACAAAAAGTCTGGATTTGAAATAAGTTTAAAAAATGAAAAGCCTTTGTAAGAGACGAGTTTTCGTCTGAAACCATCATACTTCGAAAGAGATTGTCCATTTTGTACAGGAAATGCATCCAGTTTTTGACGTATCTCTCTCAACTCTTTAGCACATGTTATGTGGGTGAAATGATGATACCATGCCAAATTCCAACCTTTTCAAAGTTCATTGTTAGTGCTTATGAATTTCAGGGTCATTTAGCTCAAAAAATCAGTAATTGCATGAAAAATAGCAAATGAAGTCAGAAAGAGTTGAAAATTGATGGCCTGCCTTCGAATGGTGCATACTGAACAAACAGAAATCTGGAGGTAAAATAAGTTTAAAAATGAAATGCCTTAGTAACAGACGAGTTTTCGTCCGAAACCCTGATTCTTCGAAAGAGATAGTCCATTTTGTATACGAAGTGCATCCGGTTTTTGCCGTAACCTTCTCAATATTTTAGCACATGTTGTGTGGGTGAAATGATGATTCCGTTCCAACTTTCAATTTTTTTAGAGTTCATTTGTAGTGCTTATCAATTTCAGGTCATTTAGCTCAAAAGTATCAGTAAATGCATGCAAAATAGCAAATGAAGTCACAAAGGGTTGAAAATTGATGGCCTGCATTCGAATGGTGCATACGGAACACACAAAAAGTCTGGAGTTGAAAAAAGTTTTAAAAAATGAAATGCCTTTGTGACAGACGAGTTTTCGTCCGAAATCCTGATACTTCGAAAGAGATTGTCCATTTTATACACAAAGTGCATCCAGTTTTTGTCGTAACCCTCTCAACTCTTTAGCACATGCTATGTGGGTCAAATGATGATACCATGCCAAATTTCAACCTTTTCAGAGTTCATTTGTAGCGCTTATCTATTTCAGGGTCATTTAGCTCAAAAAATTCATTAAATGCATCAAAAATAGCAAATGAAGTCAGAAAGGTTTGAAAGTTGATGGCCTGCCTTCGCATGGTGCATACTAAACGCACAAAAAGTCTGGAGTTGAAATGAGTTTAAAAAAATGAAATGCCTTTGTAACAGACGAGTTTTCGTCCGAAACCATGTTACTGCGAAAGAGATTGTCCATTTTGTATAGGAAGTGCATCCAGTTTTTCTCATATCTCTCTCAACTGTCTAGCACATGCTATGTGGGTGAAATGATGATACCATGCCAAATTTCAACCTTTTTAGAGTTCATTAGTAGTGCTTATCAATTTCAGGGTCATTTAGCTCAAAAAAATCATTAAATGCATGAAAAACAGCAAATGAAGTAAGAAAGGGTTGAAAATTGCTGGCCTGTATTCAAATGGTGCATATTGAATGCACAAAAAGTCTGGAGTTGCAAAAGTTTTAAAAAATGAAATGCCTTTGTAACAGACGAGTTTTCATCCGAAACCATGATACTTCTAAGGAGATTGTCCATTTTGTAAACAAAGTTCATCAAGTTTTTATCATAACACCCTCAACTCTTTAGCACATGCTATGTGGGTGACATGAGAAACCACGCCAAATTTTAACCTATTCAGAGTTAATTTGTAGTGCTTATCAATTTCAGGGTCATTTAGCTCAAAAAACCAGTAAATGCAAGAAAAATAGCAAACGAAGTCACAAAGGGTTGAAAAATTATGGTCTTCCTTTGAATGGTGCATACTAAATGCACAAGAAGTTTGGAGTTGAAAAAAGTTTTAAAAATGAAATGCCTCTGTAGCCGACGAGTTTCATCCGAAACCCTGATACATCGAAAGAGATTTTCCATTTTGTACACAAAGTGGATCCAGTTTTTGTCATAATCCTCTCAGCTCTTTAGCACATGCTATGTGGGTGAAATGATGATACCATGCCAAATTTCAACCTTTTCAGAGTTCATTTGTAGTGCTTATGAATTTCAGGGTCGTTTAGCTCAAAAAATCAGTAAATGCATGAAAAATAGCAAACAAAATCAGAAAGGGTTGAAAATTGATGGCATGCCTTCGAATGGTGCATACTAAACGCACAAAAAGTCTGGAGTTCAAATAGGTTTAGAAAAATGAAATGCCTTGTAACACACAAGTTTTCGTCCGATATAGTGATACTTCGAAAGAGATTGTCCATTTTGTACACAAAGTGCATCCAGTTTTTGTCGTAAACCACTCAACTCTTTAGCACATGCTATGTGGGTGAAATGATGAGACCATGCCAAATTTCAAACTTTTGAGAGTTCATTTGTAGTGCTTATCAATTTGAGGGTCATTTAGCTCAAAAAACAGTAAATGCATGAAAAATAGCAAATGAAGTTAGAAAGGGTTGAAAATTGATGGCCTGGCTTCGAATGGTGCATACTAACCGCACAAAAAGTCTGGAATTGAAATAAGTTTAAAAAATGAAATGCCTTTGTAAGAGACGAGTTTTCGTCCGAAACCATCATACTTCGAAAGAGATTGTCTATTTTGTACAGGAAATGCATCCAGTTTTTGTCATATCTCTCTCAACTGTTTAGCACATCATATGTGGGTGAAATGATCATACCATGCCAAATTCTAACCTTTCAAAGTTCATTTTTTGTGCTTTTGAATTTCAGGGTCAATTAGCTCAAATAAACAGTAACTGCTTGAAAAATAGCAAATGAAGTCAGAAAGGGTTGTAAATTGATTGCCTGCCTTCGAATGGTGCATACTGAACAAACAAAAAGTCTGGAGATGAAATAAGTTTTAAAAAATGAAATGCCTTTGTAACAGATGAGTTTCATCCGAAACCCTGATACTTCGAAAGAGATTGTCCATTTTGTACACAAAGTTCATCCAGTTTTTGTCGTAACCCTCTCAACTCTTTAGCACATGCTATGTGGGTGACATGAGATACCACGCCAAATTTCAACCTTTTCAGAGTTCATTTGTAGTGCTTATCAATTTCAGGGTCATTTAGCTCAAAAAACCAGTAAATGCAAGAAAAATAGCAAACGAAGTCACAAAGGGTTGAAAAATTATGGTCTTCCTTTGAATGGTGCATACTAAATGCACAAAAAGTCTGGAGTTGAAAAAAGTTTTAAAAAATGAAATGCCTCTGTAGCCGACGAGTTTCATCCGAAACCCTGATACATCGAAAGAGATTTTCCATTTTGTACACAAAGTGGATCCAGTTTTTGTCATAATCCTCTCAGCTCTTTAGCACATGCTATGTGGGTGAAATGATGATACCATGCCAAATTTCAACCTTTTCAGAGTTCATTTGTAGTGCTTATGAATTTCAGGGTCGTTTCGCTCAAAAAATCAGTAAATGCATGAAAAATAGCAAACAAAGTCAGAAAGGGTTGAAAATTGATGGCATGCCTTCGAATGGTGCATACTAAACGCACAAAAAGTGTGGAGTTCAAATAGGTTTAGAAAAATGAAATGCCTTGTAACACACAAGTTTTCGTCCGATATAGTGATACTTCGAAAGAGATTGTCCATTTTATACACAAAGTGCATCCAGTTTTTGTCGTAACCCTCTCAACTCTTTAGCACATGCTATGTGGGTGAATGATGGTACCATGCCAACTTTCAACCTTTTGAATGTTCATTTGTAGTGCTTATCAATTTCAGGGTCATTTAGCTCAAAAAATCAGTAAATGCAAGAAAATAGTAAACGAAGTCATAAAGGGTTCAAAAATTATGGTCTTCCTTGGAATGGTACATACCAAACGCACCGAAATTCTGGAGGTAAAATAAGTTTAAAAATGAAATGCCTTAGTAACAGACGAGTTTTCGTCCGAAACCCTGATACTTCGAAAGAGATAGTCCATTTTGTACACGAAGTCCATCCGGTTTTTGCCGTAACCTTCTCAATATTTTAGCACATGTTGTGTGGGTGAAATGATGATACCGTTCCAACTTTCAAATTTTTTTAGACTTCATTTGTAGTGCTTATCAATTTCAGGTCATTTAGCTCAAAAATATCAGTAAATGCATGCAAAATAGCAAATGAAGTCACAAAGGGTTGAAAATTGATGGCCTGCATTCGAATGGTGCATACTGAACACACAAAAAGTCTGGAGTTGAAAAAAGTTTTAAAAAATGAAATGCCTTTGTAGCAGACGTGTTTTCGTCCGAAACGCTGATACTTCGAAAGAGATTGTCCATTTTATACACAAAGTGCATCCAGTTTTTTTCGTAAGCCTCTCAACTCTTTAGCACAGGCTATGTGGGTGAAATGATGATACCATGCCAAATTTCAACCTTTTGAGAGTTCATTTGTAGTGCTTATCAATTTTAGGGTCATTTAGCTCAAAAAAATCATTAAATGCACGAAAAATAGAAAATGAAGTCAAAAAGGGTTGAAAGTTGATGGCCTGCCTTCGAATGGTGCATACTAGACGCACAAAAAGTCTGGAGTTGAAATGAGTTTAAAAAAATGAAATGCCTTTGTAACAGACGAGTTTTCGTCCGAAACCATGATACTTCGAAAGAGATTGTCCATTTTGTACAGGAAGTGCATCCAGTTTTTCTTGTATCTCTCTCAACTGTCTAGCACATGCTGTGTGGGTGAAATGATGATACTGTTCCAACTTTCAAAAAATTTCAGAGTTCATTTGTAGTGCTTATCAATTTCAGGTCATTTAGCTCAAAAATATCAGTAAATGCATGCAAAATAGAAAATGATGTCACAAAGGGTTGAAAATTCATGGCCTGGCTTCGAATGGTGCATACTGAACGCACAAAAATCTGGAGTTGAAAAAAGTTTTAAAAAATGAAATTCCTTTGTAACAGACGAGTTTTCGTTTGAAACCCTGATACTTCGAAAGAGATTGTCCATTTTGTACGCAAAATGCATCCAGTTTTTGTTGTAACCCTCTCAACTCTTTAGCACATGCTATGTGGGTGAAATGATGATACCATGCCAAATTTCAACCTTTTCAGAGTTCATTTGTAGTGCCAAATTTGAGGGTCATTTAGCTCAAAATATCATTAAATGCATGAAAAATAGCAAACGAAGTCACAAAGGGTTGAAAACTGATGGCCTTCCTTCGAATGGTGCATACTAAACAAAAAACAAGTCTGGAGTTGAAATACGTTTAGAAAAATGAAATGCCTTGTAACACACGAGTTTTCGTCCGAAACCGTCATACTTCGGAAGGGATTGTCCATTTTGTACAGAAATTGCATCTAGCTTTTGTCGTAACCCTCTCAACTCTTTAGCACATGCTATGTGGGAGAAATGATGATACCATGGCAAATTTCAACCTTTTTAGAGCTCATTTGTAGTGCTTATCAATTTCAGGATCATTTAGCTCAACAAAATCAGGGAATGCATGAAAAATAGCAACTGAAGTCACAAAGGGTTGAAAATTGATGGCCTACCTTTGAATGGTGCATACTAAACGCACAAAAAGTCTGGAGATGAAATAAGTTTAAAAAAATGAAATGCCTTTGTAACAGACGAGTTTTTGTCCGAAACCATGATACTTCGAAAGAGATTGTCCATTTTGTCCAAGAAATGCATTCAATTTTTGTTGTATCTCTCTCAACTGTTTAGCACATGCTATGTGGGTGAAATGATGATAC
The DNA here is from genome assembly GCA_022496015.1 of Hordeum marinum. Classification (NCBI taxonomy): domain Eukaryota; kingdom Viridiplantae; phylum Streptophyta; class Magnoliopsida; order Poales; family Poaceae; genus Hordeum; species Hordeum marinum. Next base: position 498,511,633 of record CM039675.1, on the reverse strand, counting down.
CATGCCAAATTCCAACCTTTTCAAAGTTCATTTGTAGTGCTTATCAATTTCAGGGTCGTTTAGCTGAATAAAATCAGTAACTGCACGAAAAAAGGCAAATGATGTCAGTAAGGGTCGAAAATTGATGGCCTACCTTTGAATGGTGCATACTAATAGCACAAAAAGTCTGGAGTTGAAATAAGTTTAAAACATGAAATGCCTTTCTTAAAGACGAGTTTTCGTCCGAAACCCTGATACTTCGAAAGAGATTGTCCATTTTGTACACAAAGTTCATCCAGTTTTTGTGGTAACCCTCTCAACTCTTTAGCACATGCTATGTGGGTGACATGAGAAACCACGCCAAATTTCAACCTTTTCAGAGTTCATTTGTAGTGCTTATCAATTTCAGGGTCATTTAGCTCAAAAAATCAGTAAATGCATTAAAAATAGCAAATGAAGTCGGAAAGGGTTGAATATTGATGGCATGCCTTCGAATGGTTCATACTAAACGCACAAAAAATCTGGAGTTGAAATAAGTTTAAAAAATGAAATGCCTTTGTAACAGACCAGTTTTCGTCCGAAACCGTCATACTTCGAAACAGATTGTCCATTTTGTACAGGAAGTGCATCCAGTTTTTATCGTATCTCTCTCAACTGTTTAGCACATGCAATGTGGGTGAAGTGATGATACCATGCCAAATTCCAACCTTTTCAATGTTTATTTGTAGTGCTTATCAATTTTAGGGTCATTTAGCTCAAAAAAAATCTGTAACTGCACGAAAAATTACAAATGAAGTGAGAAAGGGTTGAAAATTGATGGCCTGCCTTCGAATGGTGCATACTGAACAAACATAAAGTCTGGAGTTGAAATAAGTTAAAAAAATAAGTGCCTTTGTAACAGACGAGTTTTCGTCCGTAACCCCGATACTTCGGAAGAGATTGTCAATTTTGTACACGAAGTGCTTCCAGTTTTTGCAATAACCCTCTCAACTTTTTAGCACATGCTATGTGGGTGAAATGATGATACCATGCCAAATTTCAACCTTTTCAGAGTTCATTTGTAGTGCTTATCAATTTCAAGGTCATTTAGCTCAAAAAATCAGTAAATGCATGAAAAATAGCAAATGAAGTCAGAAAGGGTTGAAAATTGATGGCCTACCTTCGAATGGTGCATACTAAACGCACAAAAAGTCTGGGGTCGAAATAAGTTTAAAAACTGAAATGCCTTTGTAACAGACGAGTTTTCGTCTGAAACCATGATACTTTGAAACAGATTGTCCATTTTGTACAGGAAGTGCATCCAGATTTTGTCGTATCTCTCTCAACTATTTACCACATGCTATGTGGGTGAATTGATGATACTGTGCCAAAATCCAACCTTTTCAAAGTTCATTTGCAGGGCTTATCAATTTCAAGCTCATTTAGCTCAAAAATAGCAAATGAAGTCAGATAGGGTTGAAAATTGATGGTTGCCTTCGAATGGTGCATACTTAACAAACAAAAAGTGTGGACGTGAAATAAGTTTTAAAATGAAATGCCTTTGTAACAGACGACTTCCATCCGAAACCCTGATACTTCGAAAGAGATTGTCCATTTTGTACACAAAGTGCATCCAGTTTTTGTCGTAAGCCTTTCAACTCTTTAGAACATGCTATGTGGGTGAAATGAGATAGCATGGCAAATTTCAACCTTTTCAGAGTTCATTTGTTGTGCTTATCAATTTTAGGGTCATTTAGGTCAAAAAATCAGTAACTGCATGAAAAATAGCAAATAAACTCAGAAAGAGTTGAAATAAGTATAAAAAATGAAATGACATTGTAACACACGAGTTTTCGTCCGAAACCGTGATACTTCGAAACAGATTGTCCATTCTCTAAAGGAAGTGCATCCAGTTTTTGTCGTATCTCTCTGAACTGTTTAGCACATGCAATGTGGGTGAAGTGATGATACCATGCCAAACTCCAACCTTTTCAAAGTTCATTTGTAGTGCTTATCAATTTCAGGGTCATTTAGCTCAAAAAAAATGTGTAACTCCATGAAAAATAACAAATGAAGTCAGAAAGGGTTGAAAATTGATCACCTGCCTTCGAATGGTGCATACTGAACAAACAAAAATTCTGGAGTTGAAATAAGTTAAAAAAGAAATGCCTTTGTAAAATACGAGTTTTCGTCCGAAACCCTGATACTTCGAAAGAGATTGTCAATTTTGTACACGAAGTGCTTCCAATTTTTGTCGTAACCATCTCAACTCTTTAGCACATGCTATGTGGGTGAAATGATGATACCATGCCAAATTTCAACCTTTTCAGAGTTCATTTGTAGTGCTTATCAATTGCAGGGTCATTTAGCTCAAAAAATCAGTAAATGCATGAAAAAAAGCAAATGAAGTCAGAAAGGGTAGAATATTGATGGCATGCCTTCGAATGGTGCATACTAAATGCACAAAAAGTCTGGAGTTGAAATAAGTTTAAAAAATGAAATGCCTTGGTAACAGACGAGTTTTCGTCCGAAATCGTGATACTTCGAAACAGATTGTCCATTTTGTACAGGAAGTGCATCCAGTTTTTGTCGTATCTCTCTCAACTGTTTAGCACATGCAATGTGGGTGAAGTGATGATACCATGCCAAATTCCAACCTTTTCAAAGTTCATTTGTAGTGCTTATCAATTTCAGGGCCATTTAACTAAAAAAATCTATAACTGGATGAAAAATAACAAATGAAGTCAGAAAGGGTTGAGTATTGATGGCCTGCCTTCGAATGGTGCATACTGAACAAACAAAAAGTCTGGAGTTGAAATAAGTTAAAAAAAGAAATGCCATTGTAACAGACGAGTTTTCGTCCGAAACCTTGATACTTTGAAAGAGATTGTCAATTTTGTACACGAAGTGCTTACAGTTTTTCTCGTAACCCTCTCAACTCTTTGGCACATGCTATGTGGGTGAAATAATGATACCACGCCAAATTTCAACCTTTGCAGAGTTCATTTGTCATGCTTATCAATTTCAAGGTCATTTGGCTCAAAAAATCACTAAATGCATGAAAAATAGCAAATGAAGTCAGAAAGGGTTGAAAATTGATGGCCTGCCTTCGAATGGTACATACTAAATGCAAAAAAAGTCTGGTATCGAAATAAGTTTAAAAAAGAAATGCCTTTGTAACAGATGAGTTTTCGTCTGAAACCCTGATACTTCGAAAGAGATAGTCCATTTTGTACACGAAGTGCATCCAGTTTTCGTCGTAACCCTCTCAACTTTTTCACACATGCTATGTGGGTGAAATGATGATACCGTGACAACTTTCAACCTTTTGAGAGTTCATTTGTAGTGCTTATCAATTTCAGGGTTATTTAGCTTAAAAAATAAGTATATGCATGAAAAATAGCAAATGAAGTCACAAAGGGTTGAAAACTGATGGCATGCCTTCGGATGGTGCATACTGAATGCACAAAAAGTCTGGAGTTGAAATAACTTTAAAAAAATGAAATGCCTTTGTTACAGACGAGTTTTCATCCGAAACCCTGATACTTCGAAAGAGATTCTCCATTTTATACACAAAGTTCATCCACTTTTTGTCGTAACCCTCTCAACTCTTTAGCACATGCCATGTGGGTGAGATGAGATACCAAGCCAAATTTCAACCTTTTCAGAGTTCATTTGTAGTGCTTATCAATTTCAGGGTCATTTAGCTCAAAAAACCAGTAAATGCATGAAAAATAGCAAATGAAGTCAAAAAGGGTTGAATATTGATGGCATGCCTTCGAATGGTGCATACTAAACGCACAAAAAGTCTGGAGTTGAAATAAGTTTAAAAAATGAAATACCTTTGTTACAGACGAGTTTTCGTCCGAAACCGTGATACTTCGATACAGATTGTCCATTTTGTACAGGAAGTGCATCCAAATTTTGTCGTATCTCTCTCAACTGTGTAGCACATGAAATGTGGGTGAAGTGATGATACCATGCCAAATTCCAACCTTTTCAAAGTTCATTTGTAGTGCTTATTAATTTCAGGGTCATTTAGCTCAAAAAAAATAGTAACTGCATGAAAAATTACAAATAGGGTCAGAAAGGGTTGAAAATTGATGGCCTGCCCTCGAATGGTGCATACTGAACAAACAAAATGTCTGGAATTGAAATAAGTTAAACAAAGAAATGCCTTTGTAACACACGAGTTTTCGTCCGAAACCCCGATACTTCGAAAGAGATTGCAATTTTGTACACGAAGTGCTTCATGTTGTTCCCATAACCCTCTCTACTTTTTAGCACATGCTATGTGGGTGAAATGATGATACCTTGCCAAATTTCCACCTTTTCAGAGTTCATTTGTAGTGCTTATCAATTTCAAGGTCATTTAGCTCAAAAAATCAGTAAATGCATGAAAAATAGCAAATGAAGTCATAAAGGGTTGAAAATTGATGGCCTGCCTTCGAATGGTGCATACCAAACGCACAAAAAGTATGGTGTCGAAATGAGTTTAAAAATGAAATGCCTTTGTAACAGAGGAGTTTTCGTCCGAAACCATGATACTTTGAAAGAGATTGTCCATTTTGTACAGGAAGTGCATGCAGTTTTTGTCGTATCTCTCTCAACTATTTAGATCATGCTATGTGGGTGAAATGATGATACCATGCAAAATTCCAACCTTTTCGAAGTTCATTTGTAGGACTTATCAATTTCAAGGTCACTTAGCTCAAAAAAAATGAGTAACTGCATGAAAAATAGCAAATGAAGTCAGAAAGGGTTGAAAATTGATGGCCTCCCTTCGAATGGTGCATACGGAACAAACAAAAAGTCTGGACTTGAAATAAGTTTTAAAAGGTGAAATGCCTTTGTAACTGACGAGTTCCATCCGAAACCCTGATACTTCCGAAGAGATTTTCCATTTTGTGCACAAAGTGCATCCAGTTTTTGTCATAACCCTCTCAACTTTTTTGCACATGCTATGTGGGTGCAATGACGATACCATGCCAAATTTCAACCTTTTCAGAGTTCATTTGTAGTGCTTATCAATTTCACGGTCATTTAGCTCAAAAAATCAGTAACTTCATGAAAAATAGCAAATAAAGTCAGAAAGGGTTGAAAATTTATGGCCTGCCTTTGAATGGTACATACTGAACAAAGAAAAAGTCTATAGTTGAAATAAGTTAACAAAAAGAAATGCCTTTGTAACAGACGAGTTTTCGTCCGAAACCCTGGTACTTCGGAAGAGATTGACCATTTTGTACGCGAAGTGCTTCCAGTTTTTTTCGTAACCCTCTCAACTCTTTAGCACATGCTATGTGGGTGAAATGATGATACCATGCCGAATTTCAACCTTTTGAGAGTTCATTTGTAGTGCTTATCAATATCATGGTCATTTAGCTCAAAAAAATAAGTAAATGCATGAAAAATAGCAAATGAAGTCACGAAGGGTTGAAAACTGATGGCCTGCCTTCGGATGGTGCATACTGAATGCAAAAAGAAGTCTAGAGTTGAAATAACTTTTAAAAAATGAAATGCCTTTGTTACAGACGAGTTTTCGTCCGAAACCCTGATACTTCGAAAGAGATAGTCCATTTTGTACACAAAGTTCATCCAATTTTTGTCGTAACCCTCTCAACTCTTTAGCACATGCTACGTGGGTGAAATGAGATACCATGCCAAATTTCAACCTTTTCAGAGTTCATTTGTAGTGCTTATTAATATCAGGGTCATTTAGATCAAAAAATAAGTAAATGCATGAAAAATAGAAAATGAAGTCACGAAGGGTTGAAAACTGATGGCCTGCCTTCGGATGGTGCATACTAAATGCACAAAAAGTCTGGAGTTGAAATAAGTTTAAAGAAATGAAATGCCTTTGTTACAAACGAGTTTTCGTCCGAAACCCTGAAACTTCGAAAGAGATTCTCTATTTTGTACACAAAGTTCATCAGGTTTTTGTCGTAACCCTCTTAACTCTTTAGCACATGCTACGTGGGTGAAATGAGATACCATGCCAAATTTCAACCTTTTCAGAGTTCATTTGTAGTGCTTATCAATTTCAGGGTCATTTAGCTCAAAAAATCAATAACTTCATGAAAAATAGCAAATAAAGTCAGAAAGGGTTGAAAATTTATGGCCTGCTTTCGAATGGTACATACTGAACAAACAAAAATTCTGGAGTTGAAATAAGTTAACAAAAAGAAATGCCTTTGTAACAGACGAGTTTTCGTCCGAAACCCTGATACTTCGGAAGAGACTGACCATTTTGTACGCAGAGTGCTTCCAGTTTTTGTCGTAACCCTCTCAACTCTTTAGCACATGCTATGTGGGTGAAATGATGATACCATGCCGAATTTCAACCTTTTCAGAGTTCATTTGTAGTGCTTATCAATATCAGGGTCATTTAGATCAAAAAATAAGTAAATGCATGAAAAATAGCAAATGAAGTCACGAAGGGTTGAAAACTGATGGCCTGCCTTCGGATGGTGCATACTAAATGCACAAAAAGTCTGGAGTTGAAATAAGTTTAAAGAAATGAAATGCCTTTGTTACAAACGAGTTTTCGTCCAAAACCCTGAAACTTCGAAAGAGATTCTCTATTTTGGACACAAAGTTCATCAGGTTTTTGTCGTAACCCTCTTAACTCTTTAGCACATGCTACGTGGGTGAAATGAGATACCCTGCCAAATTTCAACCTTTTCAGAGTTCATTTGTAGTGCTTATCAATTTCAGGGTCATTTAGCTCAAAAAATCAATAACTTCATGAAAAATAGCAAATAAAGTCAGAAAGGGTTGAAAATTTATGGCCTGCCTTCGAATGGTACATACTGAACAAACAAAAAGTCTAGAGTTGAAATAAGTAAACAAAAAGAAATGCCTTTGTAACAGACCAGTTTTCGTCCGAAACCCTGATACTTCGAAAGAGATTGACAATTTTGTACGTGAAGTGCTTCCAGTTTTTGTCGTAACCCTCTCAACTCTTTAGCACATGCTATGTGGGTGACATGAGATACCACGCCAAATTTCAACCTTTTCACAGTTCATTTGTAGTGCTTATCAATTTCAGTGTCATTTAGCTCAAAAAAACAGTAAATGCATCAAACATAGCAAATGAAGTCAGAAAGGGTTGAATATTGATGGCATGCCTTCGAATGGCGCATACTAAACGCACAAAAAGTCTGGAGTTGAAATAAGTTTAAAAAATGAAATGCCTTTGTAACAAACGAGTTGTCGTCCGAAACCGTGATACTTCGAAACAGATTTCCCATTTTGTAAAGGAAGTGCATCCAGTTTTTGTTGTATCTCTCTCAACTGTTTAGCACATGCAATGTGGGTGAAGTGATGATACCATGCCAAATTCCAACCTTTTCAAAGTTCATTTGTAGTGCTTATCAATTTCAGGGTCATTTAGCTCAAAAAAATCTTTAACTGCCTGAAAAATTACAAATGAAGTCAGAAATGGTTGAAAATTGATGGCCTGCCTTCGAATGGTGCATACTAAATGCACAAAATGTCTGGTGTCGAAATAAGTTTAAAAACGAAATTCCTTTGTAACGGACGAGTTTTCGTCCGAAACCATGATACTTTGAAGGAGATTGTCCATTTTGTACAGGAAGTGCATCCAGTTTTTGTCGTATCTCTCTCAACTATTTAGCACATGCTATGTGGGTGAAATGATGATACCATGCCAAATTCCAACCTTTTCGAAGTTCATTTGTAGGACTTATCAATTTCAAGGTCACTTAGCTCAAAAAATATCAGTAACTGCATAAAAAATAGCAAATCAAGTCAGAAAGGGTTGAAAATTGATGGCCTGCCTTTGAATGGTGCATACTGAACAAACAAAAAGTCTGGAGTTGAAATAAGTTAAAAAAATAAATGCCTTTGTAACAGACGAGGTTTCGTCCGAAACCCGGATACTTCGAAAGAGATTGCAATTTTGTACACAAAGTGCTTCCAGTTTTTGCCGTAACCCTCTCAACTTTTTAGCACAAGCTATGTGGGTGAAATGATGATACCATGCCAAATTTCAACCTTTTCAGAGTTCATTTGTAGTGCTTATCAATTTCAAGGTCATTTAGCTCAAAAAATCAGTAAATACGTGACAAATAGCAAATGAAGTCGGAAAGGGTTGAAAAGTGATGGCCTACCTTCGAAAGGTGCATACTAAACGCACAAAAAGTCTGGTGTCGAAAGAAGTTTAAAAATGAAATGCCTTTGTAACAGACGAGTTTTCGTCCGAAACCATGATACTTTGAAAGAGATTGTCCATTTTGTACAGGAAGTGCATCCAGTTTTAGTCGTATCTCTCTCAACTATTTAGCACATGCTATGTGGGTGAAATGATGATACCATGTCCAATTCCAGGCTTTTCGATGTTCATGTGTAGGACTTATCTATTTCAAGGTCACTTTGCTCAAAAAAAATCAGTAACTTCATGAAAAATACCAAGTGAAGTCAGAAAGGGTTCAAAATTGATGGCCTGCCTTCGAATGGTGCATACTGAACAAACAAAAAGTCTGGACTTGAAATAAGTTTTAAAAAATGAATTGCCTTTGTAACTGACGAGTTCCATCCGAAACCCTGATACTTCGAAAGAGATTTTCCATTTTGTGCACAAAGTGCATCCAGTTTTTGTCGTAACCCTCTCAACTTTATTGCACATGCTATGTGGGTGCAATGACGATACCATGCCAAATTTCAACCTTTTCAGAGTTCATTAGTACTGCTTATCAATTTCACGGTCATTTAGCTAAAAAATAAGTAAATACATGAAAAATAGCAAATGAAGTCACAAAGGGTTGAAAACTAATGGCCTGCCTTCGGATCGTGCATACTGAATGCACAAAAAGTCTGGAGTTGAAATAAGTTTAAAACATGAATTGCCTTTGTAACAGATGAGTTTTCGTCTGAAACCCTCATACTTCGAAAGAGATAGTCCATTTTGTACACGAAGTGCATCCAGTTTTCGTCGTAACCCTCTCAACTTTTTCACACATGCTATGTGGGTGAAATGATGAAACCGTGACAACTTTCAACCTTTTGAGAGTTCATTTGTAGTGCTTATCAATTTCAGGGTCATTTAGCTCAAAAAATAAGTGAATGCATGAAAAATAGCAAATGAAGTCACAAAGGGTTGAGACTGATGGCCTGCCTTCGCATGGTGCATACTGAATGCACAAAAAGTCTGGAGTTGAAATAAGTTTAAAAAAATGAAATGCCTTTGTTACAGACGAGTTTTCATCTGAAACCCTGATACTTCGAAAGGGATTGTCCATTTTGTACACCATGTTCATCTAGTTTTTTTCGTAACCCACTCAACTCTTTAGCACATGCTATGTGTGTGCCATGAGATACCACGCCAAATTTCAACCTTTTCAGAGTTCATTTGTAGTGCTTATCAATTTCAGGGTCATTTAGTTCAAAAAATTAGTAAATGCATTAAGAATAGCAAATGAAGTGAGAAAGGGTTGAAAATTGATGGCTTGCCTTCGAATGGTGCATACTAAACACAGAAAAAGTCTGGTGTCAACATAAGTTTAAAAATGAAGTGCCTTTGTAACAGACGAGTTTTCGTCCGAAACCATGATACTTTGAAAGAGATTGTCCATTTTGTACAGGAAGTGCATCCAATTTTTGTCGTATCTCTCTCAACTGTTTAGCACATGCTATGTGGGTGAAATGATGATACCATGCCAACTTCCAACCTTTTCAAAGATCATTTGTAGTGCTTATCAATTTCAAGGTCATTTAGCTCAAAAAAATCAGTAACTGCATGAAAAATAGCAAAGGAAGTCAGAAAGGTTGAAAATTGATGTCTGCCTTCGAATGGTGCATGCTGAACAAACAAAAAGCCTGGAGCTGAAATAAGTTTTAAAAAATGAAATGCCTTTGTAACACACGAGTTTCGTCTGAAACCCTGATACTTCGAAAGAGATTTTCTATTTTGTACACAAAGTTCATCCAGTTTTTGTCGTAACCCTCTCAACTGTTTAGCGCATGCTATGTGGGTGAAATGATGATAACATGCAAATTTCAACCTTTTCAGAGTTCATTTGTAGTGCTTATCAATTTTAGGGTCATTTAGCTCAAAGAAATCGGTAAATGCATGAAGAATAGAAAATGAAGTCAGAAAGGTTGAAAATTGATGACCTCTCAACTTTTTTGCACATGCTATGTTGGTAAAATGATGATACCGTGCCAACTTTCATCGTTTTGAGAGTTCTTTGTAGTGCTGATCAATTTCAGGGTCATTTAGCTCAAAAAAATAAGTAAATGCATGAAAACTAGCAAATGAAGTCACAAAGAGTTGAAACTGATGGCCTGCCTTCGGATGGTGCATACTGAATGCGCAAAAAGTCTCGAGGTGAAGTAAGTTCAAAAAATATAATGCCTTCGTAACAGACGAGTTTTTGTCCGAAACCCTAATACTTCGAAAGAGATTGTCCATTTTGTACACAAAGTGCATCCAATTTTTGTTGTAACCCTCTCAACTCTTTAGAACATGCTATGTGGGTGAAATGATACACTGCCAAATTTCATCTTTTTCAGAATTCATTTGTAGTACTTATCAATATCAGGGTCATTTAGCTCAAAAAATCTGTAAATGCATGAAAAATAGAAAAAGATGTCACAAAGGGTTGAAAATTGATGGCCTTCCTTCGAATGGTGCATACTGAATGCGCAAAAATTCTGGAGATTAAATAAGTTAAAAAAAATGAAATGCCTTTGTAAGAGACGAGTTTTCGTCCGAAACCCTGAGACTTCGAAAGAGATTGTCTATTTTGTAGACAAAGTGCATCCAGTTTTTGTCGTAACCGTTTAAACTCTTTAGCACATGCTATGTGGGTGATATGAGATAGCATGCCAAATTTCAACCTTTTCAGGGTTCATTTGTAGTGCTTATCAATTTCAGGGTCATTTAGCTCAAAAAATTAGTAACTCTAGGAAAAATAGCAAATGAAGTCAGAAAGGGTTGAAAATTGATGGCCTACCTTTGAATGGTACATACTGAACAAACAAAAAGTCTGGAGTTGAAATAATTTTAAAAAAAGAAATGCCTCTGTAACAGACGAGTTTTCATTCGAAACCCTGATACTTCGAAATAGATTGTCCATTTTGTACATGACGTGCTTCCAGTTTTTTCCGTAACCCTCTCAACTTATTAGCACATGCTATGTGGGTGAAATGATGATACCATGCCAAATTTCAACCTTTTCAGAGTTCATTTGTAGTGCTTATCAATTTCAGGGTCATGTAGCTCAAAAAAAATAAGTAAATACATGAAAAATAGCAAATGAAGTCAGAAAGGGTTGAAAATTCATGACCTTCCTTTTAATGGTGCATACTAAGTGCACAAAAAGTCTGGAGTTGAAGTAACTTTAAAACATGAAATGCCTTTGTAACAGATGAGTTTTCGTCTGAAACCTTGATACTTCGAAAGAGATTGTCCATTTTGTACATGAAGTGCATCCGGTTTTCCCCGTAACCCTCTCAACTTGTTCACACATCCTATGTGGGTGAAATGATTATACCATGCCAAATTTCAACCTTTTCAGAGTTAATTTGTAGTGCTTATCAATTTTAGGGTCATATAGCTCAAAAAATCAATAAATGCATGAAAATAGCAAATGAAGTCAGAAAGGGTTGAAAATTCATGACCTTCCTTTTAATGGTGCATACTAAATGCACAAAAAGTCTGGAGTTGAAGTAACTTTAAAACATGAAATGCCTTTGTAACAGATGAGTTTTCGTCTGAAACCTTGATACTTCGAAAGAGATTGTCCATTTTGTACATGAAGTGCATCCGGTTTTCCCCGTAACCCTCTCAACTTGTTCACACATCCTATGTGGGTGAAATGATTATACCATGCCAAATTTCAACCTTTTCAGAGTTAATTTGTAGTGCTTATCAATTTTAGGGTCATATAGCTCAAAAAATCAATAAATGCATGAAAATAGCAAATGAAGTCAGAAACGGTTGAAAATTGATGGCCTACCTTTGAATGGTACATACTGAACAAACAAAAAGTCTCGAGTTGAAATAATTTTTAAAAAAGAAATGCCTCTGTAACAGACGAGTTTTCGTTCGAAACCCTAATACTTCGAAAGAGATTGTCCATTTTGTACATGACGTGCTTCCAGTTTTTTCCGTAACCCTCTCAACTTTTTAGCACATGCTATGTGGGTGAAATGATGATACCATGCCAAATTTCAACCTTTTGAGAGTTCATTTGTAGTGCTTATCAATTTCAGGGTCATGTAGCTAAAAAAAAGTAAATTCATGAAAAATAGCAAATGAAGTGAGAAAAGGTTGAAAATTCATAACCTTCCTTTGAATGGTGCATACTAAATGCACAAAAAGTCTGGAGTTGAAGTAAGGTTAAAACATGAAATGCCTTTGTAACAGATGAGTTTTCGTCTGAAACCCTGATACTTCGAAAGAGATTGTCCATTTTGTACACGAAGTGCATCCAGTTTTCCTCGTAACCCTCTCAACATTTTCACACATCCTATGTGGGTGAAATGATTATACCATGCCAAATTTCAACCTTTTCAGAGTTAATTTGTAGTGCTTATCAATTTCAGGGTCATTTAGCTCAAAAAATCAGTAAATGCATGAAAATAGCAAATGAAGTCAGAAATGGTTGAAAATTGATGGCGTGCCTTCGAATGGTGCATACTAAACGCACAAAAAGTCTGGTGTTGAGATAAGTTTAAAAAATGAAATACCTTTGTAACAGACGAGTTTTCGTCCGAAACCATGATACTTTGAAAGAGATTGTCCATTTTGTACAGGAAGTGCATTCAGTTTTTGTCGTATCTCTCTCAACTATTTAGCACATGCTATGTGGGTGAAATGATGATACCATGCCAACTTCCAACCTTTTCAAAGTTCATTTGTAGTGCTTATCAATTTCAAGGTCATTTAGCTCAAAAAAATCAGTAACTGCATGAAAAATAGCAAATGAAGTCAGAAAGGTTGAAAATTGATGGTCTGCCTTCGAATGGTGCATGCTGAACAAACAAAAAGTCTGGAGCTAAAATAAGTTTTAAAAAATGAAATGCCTTTGTAACGCACGAGTTTCGTATGAAACCCTGATACTTCGAAAGAGATTTTCCATTTTGTACACAAAGTTCATCCAGTTTTTATCGTAACCCTCTCAACTCTTTAGCGCATGCTATGTGGGTGAAATGATGATAACATGCACATTTCAACCTTTTTAGAGTTCATTTGTAGTGCTTATACATTTTAGGGTCATTTAGCTCAAAAAAATCAGTAAATGCACGAAAAATAGCAAATGAAGTCAGAAAGGTTGAAAATTGATGGCCTCCTTCAATGGTGCATACTATACGCACAAAATGTCTGGAGTTGAAATAAGTTTAAAACATGAAATACCTTTGTAACAAACCAGTTTTCGTCCGAAACCCTGATACTTTGAAAGAGATAGTCCTTTTGTACATGAAGTGCATCCAGTTTTTGTCATAACCCTCTCAACTTTTTTGCACATGCTATGTTGGTGAAATGATGATACCGTGCCAACTTTCATCCTTTTGAGAGTTCCTTTGTAGTGCTTATCAATTTCAGGGTCATTTAGCTCAAAAAAATAAGTAAATGCATGAAAACTAGCAAATGAAGTCACAAAGAGTTGAAACTAATGGCCTGCCTTCGGATGGTGTATACTGAATGCGCAAAAAGTCTGGAGGTGAAGTAATTTAAAAAAATGAAATGCCTTTGTAACAGACGAGTTTTTGTCCGAAACCCTAATACTTCGAAAGAGATTGTCCATTTTGTACACAAAGTGCATCCAATTTTTTTGTAACCGTCTCAACTCTTTAGAACATGCTATGTGGGTGAAATGAGATACCATGCCAAATTTCATCCATTTCAGAGTTCATTTGTAGTACTTATCAATATCACGGTCATTTAGCTCAAAAAATCAGTAAATGCATGAAAAATAGAAAATGATGTCACAAAGGGTTGTAAATTGATGGCCTGCCTTGGAATGGTGCATACTGAACAAACAAAAAGTCTGGACTTGAAATAAGTTTTAAAAAACGAAATGCCTTTGTCATGGACGAGTTCCATCCGAAACCCTGATACTTCGATAGAGATTTTCCATTTTGTACACAAAGTTTATCCAGTTTTTGTCGTAACCCTCTCAACTTTTTTGCACAAGCTATCTGGGTGAAATGACGATACCATGCCAAATTTCAACCTTTTCAGAGTTCATTTGTAGTGCTTATCAATTTCACGGTCATTTAGCTCAAAAAAAGTAAATGCATGAAAAATAGCAAATGAAGTCACAAAGGGTTGAAAACAGATGGCCTTCCTTCGGATGGTGCATATTGAATGCGCAAAAAGTCTGGAGATGAAATAAGTTATAAAATGAAATGCTTTTGTAAGAGACGAGTTTTCGTCCGAAACCCTGATACTTCGAAAGAGATTGTCTATTTTGTAGACAAAGTGCATCCATTTTTTGTCGTAACCCTCTCAACTCTTTAGCATATGCTATGTGGGTGATATGAGATAGCTTGCCAAATGAAGTCAGAAAGGGTTGAAAATTGATGGCCTGCCTTCGAATGGTGCATACTAAACGCACAAAAAGTCTGGTGTTGAAATAAGTTTAAAAAATGAAATACCTTTGTAACAGACGAGTTTTAGTACGAAACCATGATACTTTGAAAGAGATTGCCCATTTTGTCCAGGAAGTGCATCCAGTTTTTGTCGTATCTCTCTCAACTGTTTAGCACATGCTATGTGGGTGAATTGATGATACCATGCCAAATTCCAACCTTTTCAAAGTTCATTCGTAGTGCTTATCAATTTCAAGGTCATTTAGCTCAAAAAATCAGTAACTGCATGAAAAATAGCAAATGAAGTCAGAAAGGTTGAAAATTGATGGTGTGCCTTCGAATGGTGCATGCTGAACAAACCAAAAGTGTGGAGTTGAAATAAGTTTAAAACATGAAATACCTTTGTAACAAACCAGTTTTCGTCCGATACCATGATACTTTGAAAGAGATAGTCCTTTTGTACACGAAGTGCATCTAGTTATTTTCGTAACCCTCTCAACTTTTTTGCACATGCTATGCTGGTAAAATGATGATACCGTGCCAACTTTCATCCTTTTGAGAATTCCTTTGTAGTGCTTATCAATTTCAGGGTCATTTAGCTCAAAAAAATAAGTAAATGCATGAAAAATAGCAAATGAAGTCACAAAGAGTTAAAACTAATGGCCTGCCTTCGGATGGTGCATAATGAATGCGTAAAAGTCTGAAGGTGAAGTAAGTTAAAAGAAATGAAATGCCTTTGTAACAGACGAGTTTTTGTCCGAAACCCTAATACTTCGAAACAGATTGTCCATTTTGTACACAAAGTGCATCCATTTTTTTTGTAACCCTCTCAACTCTTTAGAACATGCTATGTGGGTGAAATGAGATACCATGCCAAATTTCATCCTTTTCAGAGTTCATTTGTAGTACTTATCAATATCAGGGTCATTTAGCTCAAAAAATCGGTAAATGCATGAAAAATAGAAAATGATGTCACAAAGGGTTGAAAATTGATGGCCTGCCTTCGAATTGTGCATACTGAACAAACAAAAAGTCTGGAGTTGAAATAAGTTAAAAATGAATTCCCTTTGTAACACACGAGCTTTCGTCCAAAACCCTGATACTTCGAAAGAGATTGTCAATTTTGTACACGAAGTGCCTCCAGCTTTTGCCGTAACCCTCTCAACTTTTTAGCACATGCTATTTTGGTGAAATGATGATACCATGCCAAATTTCAACCTTTTCAAAGTTCATTTGTAGTGCTTATCAATTTCAAAGTCATTTAGCTCAAAAAATCAGTAAATGCATGAAAAATAGCAAATGAAGTCAGAAATGGTTGAAAATTGATGGCCTGCCTTCGAATGGTGGGTACTAAATGCACAAAAATTCTGGAGTCGAAATAAGTTTAAAAATGATTTGCCTTTGTAACAGACGAGTTTCAGTCCGAAACCATGTTACTTTGAAAGAGATTGTCCATTTTGTACAGGAAGTGCATCCAGTTTTTGTCGTATCTCTCTCAACTGTTTAGCACATGCTATGTGGGTGAAATGATGATACCATGCCAAATTCCAACCTTTTCAAAGTTCATTTGTAGTGCTTATCAATTTCAAGGTCATTTAGCTCAAAAAAATAAGTAACTGTATGAAAAATAGCAAATGAAGTCAAAAAGGGTTGAAAATTTATGGCCTGCCTTCGAATGGTGCATACTGAACAAATAAAAAGTCTGGACTTGAAATAAGTTATAAAAAATGAAATGGCTTTGTAACAGACGAGTTAAATCCGAAACCCTAATACTTCGGAAGAGATTTTCCATTTTGTATACAGAGTGCATCCAGTTTTTGTCGTAACCCTCTCAACTTTTTTGCACATGCTAAGTGGGTGAAATGACGATACCATGCCGAATTTCAACCTTTTCAGAGTTCATTTGTACCGCTTACCAATTTCGCGGTCATTCAGCTCAAAAAAAGTAAATGCATCAAAAATAGCAAATGAATTCACAAAGGGGTGAAAACAGATGGTTAGCCTTCGGATGGTGCATACTAAAAGTGCAAAAAGTCTGGAGTTGAAATAAGTTTAAAAAAAAGAAATGCCTTTGTAACAGACGAGTTTTCATCCGAAACCCTAATACTTCGAAAGAGATTGTCCATTTTGTACACGAAGTGCTTCTAGTTTTTGCCGTAACCCTCTCAACTTTTTAGCACATGCTATGTGTGTGAAATGATGGTACCATGCCAAATTTCAACCTTTTCAGAGTTCATTTGTAGTGCTTATCAATTTCAGGGTCATTTATTTCAAAAAATTAGTAAATGCATAAAAAATAGCAAATGAAGTCAGAAAGGGTTGAAAATTGCTGGCCTGCCTTCGAATGGTGCATACTAAAATCACAAAAAGTCTGGAGTTGAAATAAGTTTAAAAATGAAATGCCTTCGTAACGGACGAGTTTTCGTCCGAAACCATGATACTTTGAAAGAGATTGTCCATTTAGTACAGGAAGTGCATCCAGTTTTTGTAGTATCTCTCTCAACTTTTTAGCACATGCTATGTGGGTGAAATGATGATACCATGCCAAATTCCAACCTTTCGAAAGTTCATTTTTAGTGCTTATCAATTTCAAGGTCATTTAGCTCAAAAAAATCACTAACTGCATGAAAAATAGCAACTGAAGTCAGAAAGGGTTGAAAATTGATATATTGCCTTCGAATGGTGCATACTGAACAAACAAAAAGTCTGGAGTTGAAATAAGTTTTAGCAAATGAAATACCTTTGTAACAGACGAGTTTCATCTGAAACCCTGATACTTCGAAAGAGATTTTCCATTTTGTACACAAAGTGCATCAAGTTTTTGTCGTACCCCTCCCAACTCTTTAGCACATGCTATGTGGGTGAAAGGATGATACTATGCCAAATTTCAACCTTTTCAGAGATCATTAATATATCTTAACAATTTCAGGGTCATTTAGCTCAAAAAAATGAGTAAATGCATGAAAAATAGCAAATGAAGTCAGAAAGGGTTGAATATTGTTGTCCTAGCTTCTAGTGGTGCATACTAAACGCACAAACAGTCTGGAGTTGAACTAAGTTTTTTAAAAAATGCCTTAGTAACACACGAGTTTTCGTCCGAAACCCTGATACTACGAAAGAGATAGTTCATTTTGTACACGAAGTGCATCCAGTTTTTGACGTAGCCCCCTCAATGTTTTTGCACATGCTATGTGGGTGAAATAATGATACCGTGCCAACTTTCAACCTTTTCAGGGTTCATTTGTAGTGCTTATCAATTTCAGGGTCATTTAGCTGAAAAAATCAGTAAATGCATGAAAAATAGCAAATGAAGTCACAAAGTGTTGAAAATGCCTCCTTCGAATGTTGCATACTGAATGCACAAAAATTCTAGAGTTGAAATAAGTTTAAAAAAGTGAAATGCCTTTGTAACAGACGAGTTTTCGTCCAAAACCCTGATACTTCGAAACAGATTGTCCGTTTTGTACGCAAAGTGCATCCAATTTTTTTCATAACCCTCTCAACTCTATAGCACATGCTATGTGGGTGAAATGAGATACCATGCCAAATTTCAACCATTTTAGACTTCATTTTTAGTACTTATCAATTTCAGGGTGATTTAGCTCAAAAAATCAGTAAATGCATGAAAAATAGAAAATGAAGTCAGAATGGTTTGAAAATTGATGGCCTACCTTCGAATGGTGCATAATAAACGCACAGTAAGTCTGGAGTTGAAATAAGTTCTAAAAAAATTAAATGCCTTTGTAACAGAAGAGTTTTCGTCCAAAACCGTGATACTTCAAAATAGATTTTCCATTTTGTATAGGAAGTGGATCCAGTTTTTTTCGTATCTCTCTCAACTATTTAGCACATGCTATGTGGGTGAAATGATGATACCATGCCAACTTCAATCCTTTTCAAGGTTCATTTGTAGTGCTT
Organism: Hordeum marinum; assembly: GCA_022496015.1. Taxonomy (NCBI): domain Eukaryota; kingdom Viridiplantae; phylum Streptophyta; class Magnoliopsida; order Poales; family Poaceae; genus Hordeum; species Hordeum marinum. The sequence goes on along the minus strand of CM039675.1, from coordinate 498,493,198 downwards.
ATCAATTTCAGGGTCATTTAGCTGGAAAAAAATCTGTAACTGCATGAAAAATAACAAATGCAGTCAGAAAGGCTTGAAAATTGATGGCCTGCGTTCGAATGGTGCATACTGACCAAACAAAAAGTTTGGAGTTGAAATAAGTTAAAAAAAGAAATGCCTTTGTAACAGACGAGTTTTCGTCCGAAACCCTGAAATTCGAAAGAGATTGTCAATTTTGTACACGAAGTGCTTCCAGTTTTTGCCGTAACCCTCTCAACTTTTTAGCACATGCTATGTGGGTGAAATGATGATACCATGCCAAATTCCAACCTTTTCAGAGTTCATATGTAGTGCTTATCAATTTCAAGTTCATTTAGCTCAAAAAATCAGTAAATGCATGAAAAATAGCAAATGAAGTCAGAAAGGGTTGAAAATTGATGGCCTGCCTTTGAATGGTGCATACTAAATGCACAAAAAGTTTTTTCTCGAAATAAGTTTAAAAATGAAATGCCATTGTAACTGACGAGTTTTTGTCCGAAACCATGATACTTTGAAAGAGATTGTCCATTTTGTACAGGAAGTGCATCCAGTTTTTGTTGTATGTCTCTCAACTTTCTAGCACATGCTTTGTGGGTGAAATGATGATACCATGCCAAATTCCAACCTTTTGAAAGTTCATTTTTAGTGCTTATCAATTTCAAGGTCATTTAGCTCAAAAAAATCAGTAACTGCATGAAAAATAGCAAATGAAGTCAGAAAGGGTTGAAAATTGATGGCCTACCTTCGAATGGTGCATACTAAACGCACAGTAAGTCTGGAGTTGAAATAAGTTCTAAAAAATTAAATGCCTTTGTAACAGAAGAGTTTTCATCCGAAACCGTGATACTTCAAAATAGATTGTCCATTTTGTACAGGAAGTGCATCCAGTTTTTTTCGTATCTCTCTCAACTGTTTAGCACATGCTATGTGGGTGAAATGATGATACCATGCCAAATTCCATCCTTTTGAAAGTTCATTTGTAGTGCTTATCAATTTCAGGGTCATTTAGCTGGAAAAAAAATCTGTAACTGCATGAAAAATAACAAATGAAGTCATAAAGGGTTGAAAATTGATGGCCTGCCTTCGAATGGTGCATACTGACCAAACAAAAAGTTTGGAGTTGAAATAAGTTAAAAAAAATGCCTTTGTAACAGACGAGTTTTCGTCCGAAACCCTGATACTTCAAAAGAGATTGTCAATTTTGTACACGAAGTGCTTCCAGTTTTTGCCGTAACCCTCTCAACTTGTTAGCACATGCTATGTGGGTGAAATTATGATACCATGCCAAATTCCAACCTTTTCAGAGTTCATTTGTAGTGCTTATCAATTTCAAGGTCATTTAGCTCAAAAAATCGGTAAATGCATTAAAAATAGCAAATGAAGTCAGAAAGGGTTGAAAATTGATGGCCTGCCTTTGAATGGCACATACTAAATGCACAAAAAGTCTATTGTTGAAATAAGTTTAAAAATGAAATGCCATTGTAACTGACGAGTTTTCGTCCGAAACCATGATACTTTGAAAGAGATTGTCCATTTTGTATAGGAAGTTCATCCAGTTTTTGTTGTATCTCTCTCAACTTTTTAGCACATGCTTTGTGGGTGAAATGATGATACCATGCCAAATTTCAACCTTTTGAAATTTCATTTTTAGTGCTTATCAATTTCGAGGTCATTTAGCTCAAAAAAATCAGTAACTGCATGAAAAATAGCAAATGAAGTCAGAAAGGGTTGAAAATTGATGGTCTGCCTTCGAATGGTGCATACTAAACGCACAGTAAGTCTGGAGTTGAAATAAGTTCTAAAAAAATTAAATGCCTTTGTAACAGAAGAGTTTTCGTCCGAAACCGTGATACTTCAAAATAGATTGTCCATTTTGTACAGGAAGTGCATCCAGTTTTTTTCGTACCTCTCTATACTCTTTAGCACATGCTATGTGGGTGAAATGATGATACCATGCCAAATTCCATCCTTTTCAAAGTTCATTTGTAGTGCTTATCAATTTCAGGGTCATTTAGCTGGAAAAAAAATCTGTAACTGAATGAAAAAAAACAAATGAAGTCAGAAAGGGTTGAAAATTGATGGCCTACCTTCGAATGGTGCATACTGACCAAACAAAAAGTTTGGAGTTGAAATAAGTTAAAAAATGAAATGCCTTTGTAACAGACGAGTTTTCGTCCGAAACCCTGATACTTCGAAAGAGATTGTCAATTTTGTACACGAAGTGCTTCCAGTTTTTGCCGTAACCCTCTCAACTTTTTAGCACATGCTATGTTTGTGAAATGATGATACCATCCCAAATTCCAACCTTTTCAGAGTTCATTTGTAGTGCTTATCAATTTCAAGGTCATTTAGCTCAAAAAATCAGTAAATGCATGAAAAATAGCAAATGAAGTCAGAAAGGGTTGAAAATTGATGGCCTGCCTTCGAATGGTGCATACTAAATGCACAAAAAGTCTGTTGTCAAAATAAGTTTAAAAATGAAATGCCATTGTAACTGACGAGTTTTCGTCCGAAATCATGATACTTTGAAAGAGATTGTCCATTTTGTACAGGAAGTGCATCCAGTTTTTGTTGTATCTCTCTCAACTTTTTAGCACATGCTTTGTGGGTGAAATGATGATACCATGCCAAATTCCAACCTTTTGAAAGTTCATTTTTAGTGCTTATCAATTTCAAGGTCATTTAGCTCAAAAAAATCAGTAACTTCATGAAAAATAGCAAATGAAGTCAGAAAGGGTTGAAAATGTATGGTCTGCCTTCGAATGGTGCATACTAAACGCACAGTAAGTCTGGAGTTGAAATAAGTTCTAAAAAATTAAATGCCTTTGTAACAGAAGAGTTTTCTTCCGAAACCGTGATACTTCAAAATAGATTGTCCATTTTGTACAGGAAGTGCATCCAGTATTTTTTGTATCTCTCTCAACTGTTTAGCACATGCTATGTGGGTGAAATGATGATACCATGCCAAATTCCATCCTTTTCAAAGTTCATTTGTAGTGCTGATCAATTTCAGGGTCATTTAGTTGGAAAAAAATCTGTAACTGCATGAAAAATAACAAATGAAGTCAGAAAGGGTTGAAAATTGATGGCCTCCCTTCGAATGGTGCATACTGACTAAACAAAAAGTTTGGAGTTGAAATAAGTTAAAAAAAGAAATGCCTTTGTAACAGACGAGTTTTTTTCCGAAACCCTCATACTTCAAAAGAGATTGTCAATTTTGTACACGAAGTGCTTCCAGTTTTTGCCGTAACCCTCTCAACTTTTTAGCACATGCTATGTGGGTGAAATGATGATACCATGCCAAATTCCAACCTTTTCAGAGTTCATTTGTAGTGCTTATCAATTTCAAGGTCATTTAGCTCAAAAAATCAGTAAATGCATGAAAAATAGCAAATGAAGTCAGAAAGGGTTGAAAATTGATGGCCTGCCTTTGAATGGTGCATACTAAATGCACAAAAAGTCTGTTGTCGAAATAAGTTTAAAAATGAAATGCCATTGTAACTAACGAGTTTTCGTCCGAAACCGTGATACTTTGAAAGAGATTGTCCATTTTGTCCAGGAAGTGCATCCAGTTTTTGTTGTATCTCTCTCAACTTTTTAGCACATGCTTTGTGGGTGAAATGATGATACCATGCCAAATTCCAACCTTTTGAAAGTTCATTTTTAGTGCTTATCAATTTCAAGGTCATTTAGCTCAAAAAAATCAGTAACTGCATGAAAAATAGCAAATGAAGTCAGAAAGGGTTGAAAATTGATGGTCTGCCTTCGAATGGTGCCTACTAAACGCACAGTAAGTCTGGAGTTGAAATAAGTTCTAAACAAATTAAATGCCTTTGTAACAGAAGAGTTTTCGTCCGAAACCCTGATACTTCAAAATAGATTGTCCATTTTGTACACGAAGTGCATCCAGTTTTTTTTGTATCTCTCTCAACAGTTTAGCACATGCTATGTGGGTGAAATTATGATACCATGCCAAATTCCATCCTTTTCAAAGTTCATTTGTAGTGCTTATCAATTTGAGGGTCATTTAGTTGGAAAAAAATCTGCAACTGCATGAAAAATAACAAATGAAGTCAGAAAGGGTTGAAAATTGATGGCCTGCCTTCGAATGGTGCATACGGACCAAACAAAAAGTTTGGAGTTGAAATAAGTTAAATAAAGAAATGCCTTTGTAACAGATGAGTTTTCGTCCGAAACCCTGATACTTCGAAAGAGGTTGTCAATTTTGTACACGAAGTGCTTCCAGTTTTTGCCGTAACCCTCTCAACTTTTTAGCACATGCTATGTGGGTGAAATGATGATACCATGCCAAATTCCAACCTTTTCATATTTCATTTGTAGTGCTTATCAATTTCAGGGTCATTTAGTTGGAAAAAAATCTGTAACTGCATGAAAAATAGCAAATGAAGTCAGAAAGGGTTGAAAATTGATGGCCTGCCTTCGAATGGTGCATACTAAATGCACAAAAAGTCTGTTGTCAAAATAAGTTTAAAAATGAAATGCCATTGTAACTGACGAGTTTTCGTCCGAAACCATGATACTTTGAAAGAGATTGTCCATTTTGTACAGGAAGTGCATCCAATTTTTGTTGTATCTCTCTCAACTTTTTAGCACATGCTTTGTGGGTGAAATGATGATACCATGCCAAATTCCAACCTTTTGAAAGTTCATTTTTAGTGCTTATCAATTTCAAGGTCATTTAGCTCAAAAAAATCAGTAACTGCATGAAAAATAGCAAATGAAGTCAGAAAGGGTTGAAAATTGATGGTCCGCCTTCGAATGGTGCATACTAAACGCACAGTCAGTCTGGAGTTGAAATAAGTTCTAAAAAAATTAAATGCCTTTGTAACAGAAGAGTTTTCGTCCGAAACCGTGATACTTCAAAATAGATTGTCCATTTTGTACAGGAAGTGCATCCAGTTTTTTTTGTATCTCTCTCAACTGTTTAGCACATGCTATGTGGGTGAAATGATGATACCATGCCAAATTCCATCCTTTTCAAAGTTCATTTGTAGTGCTGATCAATTTCAGGGTCATTTAGTTGGAAAAAAATCTGTAACTGCATGAAAAATAACAAATGAAGTCAGAAAGGGTTGAAAATTGATGGCCTCCCTTCGAATGGTGCATACTGACTAAACAAAAAGTTTGGAGTTGAAATAAGTTAAAAAAAGAAATGCCTTTGTAACAGACGAGTTTTTTTCCGAAACCCTCATACTTCATAAGAGATTGTCAATTTTGTACACGAAGTGCTTCCAGTTTTTGCCGTAACCCTCTCAACTTTTTAGCACATGCTATGTGGGTGAAATGATGATACCATGCCAAATTCCAACCTTTTCAGAGTTCATTTGTAGTGCTTATCAATTTCAAGGTCATTTAGCTCAAAAAATCAGTAAATGCATGAAAAATAGCAAATGAAGTCAGAAAGGGTTGAAAATTGATGGCCTGCCTTTGAATGGTGCATACTAAATGCACAAAAAGTCTGTTGTCGAAATAAGTTTAAAAATGAAATGCCATTGTAACTAACGAGTTTTCGTCCGAAACCGTGATACTTTGAAAGAGATTGTCCATTTTGTCCAGGAAGTGCATCCAGTTTTTGTTGTATCTCTCTCAACTTTTTAGCACATGCTTTGTGGGTGAAATGATGATACCATGCCAAATTCCAACCTTTTGAAAGTTCATTTTTAGTGCTTATCAATTTCAAGGTCATTTAGCTCAAAAAAATCAGTAACTGCATGAAAAATAGCAAATGAAGTCAGAAAGGGTTGAAAATTGATGGTCTGCCTTCGAATGGTGCCTACTAAACGCACAGTAAGTCTGGAGTTGAAATAAGTTCTAAACAAATTAAATGCCTTTGTAACAGAAGAGTTTTCGTCCGAAACCCTGATACTTCAAAATAGATTGTCCATTTTGTACACGAAGTGCATCCAGTTTTTTTTGTATCTCTCTCAACAGTTTAGCACATGCTATGTGGGTGAAATTATGATACCATGCCAAATTCCATCCTTTTCAAAGTTCATTTGTAGTGCTTATCAATTTCAGGGTCATTTAGTTGGAAAAAAATCTGCAACTTCATGAAAAATAACAAATGAAGTCAGAAAGGGTTGAAAATTGATGGCCTGCCTTCGAATGGTGCATACGGACCAAACAAAAAGTTTGGAGTTGAAATAAGTTAAATAAAGAAATGCCTTTGTAACAGATGAGTTTTCGTCCGAAACCCTGATACTTCGAAAGAGATTGTCAATTTTGTACACGAAGTGCTTCCAGTTTTTGCCGTAACCCTCTCAACTTTTTAGCACATGCTATGTGGGTGAAATGATGATACCATGCCAAATTCCAACCTTTTCATATTTCATTTGTAGTGCTTATCAATTTCAGGGTCATTTAGTTGGAAAAAAATCTGTAACTGCATGAAAAATAGCAAATGAAGTCAGAAAGGGTTGAAAATTGATGGCCTGCCTTCGAATGGTGCATACTAAATGCACAAAAAGTATGTTGTCAAAATAAGTTTAAAAATGAAATGCCATTGTAACTGACGAGTTTTCGTCCGAAACCATGATACTTTGAAAGAGATTGTCCATTTTGTACAGGAAGTGCATCCAATTTTTGTTGTATCTCTCTCAACTTTTTAGCACATGCTTTGTGGGTGAAATGATGATACCATGCCAAATTCCAACCTTTTGAAAGTTCATTTTTAGTGCTTATCAATTTCAAGGTCATTTAGCTCAAAAAAATCAGTAACTGCATGAAAAATAGCAAATGAAGTCAGAAAGGGTTGAAAATTGATGGTCCGCCTTCGAATGGTGCATACTAAACGCACAGTCAGTCTGGAGTTTAAATAAGTTCTAAAAAAATTAAATGCCTTTGTAACAGAAGAGTTTTCGTCCGAAACCGTGATACCTCAAAATAGATTGTCCATTTTGTACAGGAAGTGCATCCAGTTTTTTCGTATCTCTCTCAACTGTTTAGCACATGCTATGTCGGTGAAATTATGATACCATGCCAAATTCCATCCTTTTCAAAGTTCATTTGTAGTGTTTATCAATTTCAGGGTCATTTAGCTGGAAAAAAATCTGTAACTGCATGAAAAATAATAAATGAAGTCAGAAAGGGTTGAAAATTGTTGGCCTGCCTTCGAATGGTGCATACTGACCAAACAAAAAGTTTGGAGTTGAAATAAGTTAAAAAAAGAATTGCGTTTGTAACAGACGAGTTTTCGTCCGAAACCCTGATACTTCGAAAGAGATTGTCAATTTTGTACACGAAGTGCTTCCAGTTTTTGCCGTAACCCTCTCAACTCTTTAGCACATGCTATGTGGGTGAAATGAGATACCATGCCAAATTTCAACCATTTCAGAGTTCATTTTTAGTGCTTATCAATTTCAGGGTGATTTAGCTCAAAAAATCAGTAAATGCATGAAAAATAGAAAATGAAGTCAAAAAGGTTTGAAAATTGATGGCCTGCCTTCGAATGGTGCATACTAAACACACAGTAAGTCTGGAGTTGAAATAAGTTTTAAAAAAATTAAATGCCTTTGTAACAGACGAGTTTTCGTCCGAAACCGTGATACTTCAAAATAGATTGTCCATTTTGTACAGGAAGTGCATCCCGTTTTTGTCGTATCTCTCTGAACTATTTAGCACATGCTATGTGGGTGAAATGATCATACGATGCCAAATTCGAACCTTTTCAAAGTTCATTTGTAGGACTTATCAATTTCAAGGTCATTTAGCTCAAACAAAATCAGTGCCTACATGAAAAATAGCAAATGAAGTCAGAAAGGGTTGAAAATTGATGGCCTGCCTTCGAATGGTGCATACTTAACAAACAAAAAGTCTGGACTTGAAATAAGTTTTAAAAATGAAATGCCATTGTAACAGACGAGTTCCATCCGAAACCCTGATACTTCGAAAGAGATTTTCCATTTTGTACACAAAGTGTATCCAGTTTTTGTCGTAACCCTCTCAACTTTTTTGCACATGCTATGTGGGTGCAATGACGATACCATGCCAAATTTCAACCTTTTCATAGTTCAATTGTAGTTCTTATCAATTTCATGGTCATTTAGCTCAAAAAGAAGTAAATGCATGAAAAATAGCAAATGAAGTCACAAAGGGTTAAAAACAGATGGCATGCCTTCGGATGGTGCATACTAAATGCGCAAAAAGTCTGGATATGAAATAAGTTTAAAAAAATGAAATGGATTTGTAACACACGAGTTTTCGTCCGAAACCCTGATACTTTGAAAGAGATTCTCCATTTTGTACACAAAGTGCATCCAGTTTTTGTCGTAACCCTCTCGACTCTTTAGCACATGCTATGTGGGTGAAATGAGATAGCATGCCAAATTTCAACATTTTCAGAGTTCATTTGTAGTGCTTATCAATTTCAGGGTCATTTAGCTCAAAAAATCAGTAACTGCATGAAAAATAGGAAATGACGTCAGAAAGGGTTGAAAATTGATGGCCTGCCTTCTGATGGTACATACAGAACAAACAAAAAGTCTGGAGTTGAAATAAGTTAAAAAAGAAATTCCTTTGTAACAGACGAATTTTCGTCCGAAACCTTGATACTTCGAAAGAGACTGTCTATTTTGTACATTACATGCTTCCAGTTTTTGCCGTAACCCTCTCAACTTTTTAGCACATGCTATGTGGGTGAAATGATGATACCATGCCAAATTTCAACCTTTTCGGAGTTCATTTGTAGTGCTTATCAATTTCAGGGTCATTTAGCTCAAAAAATAAGTAAATACATGAAAAATAGCAAATGAAGTCAGAAAGGGTTGAAAACTGATGGCCTGCCTTTGAATGGTGCATACTAGACGCACAAAAAGTCTGGAGTTGACATAAGTTTAAAAAAATGAAATGCCTTTGTTACACACGGGTTTTCGTCCAAAACCCTGATACTTCGAAAGAGATTGTCCATTTTGTACACAAAGTTCATCCAGTTTTTGTCGTAACCCTCTCAACTCTTTAGCACATGCTATGTGGGTGACATGAGATACCATGCCAAATTTCAACCTTTTCAAAGTTCATTTGTAGTGCTTATCAATTTCAGGATCATTTAGCTCAAAAAATCAGTAAATGCATGAAAAATAGCAAATGAAGTCAGAAAGGGTTGAATATTGATAGCCTGCCTTCGAATGGTGCATACTAAACGCACAAAAAGTCTGGAGTTGAAATGAGTTAAAAAAAGAAATGCCTTTGTAACAGACGACATTTCGTCCGAAACCGTGATACTTCAAAATAGATTGTCCATTTTGTACAGGAAGTGCATCCAGTTTTTGTCGTATCTCTGTCAACTGTTTAGCACATGCAACGTGGGTGAAATGATGATACCATGCCAAATTCCAACCTTTTCAAAGTTCATTTGTAGTGCTTATCAATTTCAGGGTCCTTTAGCTCAAAAAAATCTGTAACTGCATGAAAAATAGCAAATGAAGTCAGAAAGGGTTGAAAATTGATGGCCTACCTTCGAATGGTGCATACTGTACAAACAAAAAGTCTGGAGTTGAAATAAGTTAAAAAAAGAAATGCCTTTGTAACAGACGAGTTTTCGTCCGAAACCCTGATACTTTGAAAGAGATTGTCCATTTTGTACAGGAAGTGCATCCAGTTTTTATCGTAACCCTCTCAACTCTTTAGCACATGCTATGTGGGTGAAATGAGATAGCATAGCAAATTTCAACCTTTTCAGAGTTCATTTGTAGTGCTTATCAATTTCGGGGTCATTTAGCTCAAAAAATCAGTAAATGCATGAAAAATAGCAAATGAAGTCAGAAAGGGTTGAATATTGATAGCCTGCCTTCGAATGGTGCATACTAAACGCACAAAAAGTCTGGAGTTGAAATGAGTTAAAAAATGAAATGCCTTTGTAACAGACGACATTTCGTCCGAAACCGTGATACTTCAAAATAGATTGTCCATTTTGTACAGGAAGTGCATCCAGTTTTTGTCGTATCTCTGTCAACTGTTTAGCACATGCAATGTGGGTGAAATGATGATACCATGCCAAATTCCAACCTTTTCAAAGTTCATTTGTAGTGCTTATCAATTTCAGGGTCCTTTAGCTCAAAAAAATCTGTAACTGCATGAAAAATAGCAAATGAAGTCAGAAAGGGTTGAAAATTGATGGCCTACCTTCGAATGGTGCATACTGTACAAACAAAAAGTCTGGAGTTGAAATAAGTTAAAAAAAGAAATGCCTTTGTAACAGACGAGTTTTCGTCCGAAACCCTGATACTTCGAAAGAGATTGTCAATTTTGTACACGTAGTGCTTCCAGTTTTTGTCGTAACACTATCTACTTTTTAGCACATGCTATGTGGGTGAAATGATGATACCATGCCAAATTTCAACCTTTTCAGATTTCATTTGTAGTGCTTATCAATTTCAGGGTCATTTAGCTCAAAAAATAAGTAAATACATGAAAAATAGCAAATGAAGTCAAAAAGGGTTGAAAATTGATGGCCTTCCTTTGAATGGTGCATACTAAACGCACAAAAAGTCTGGAGTTGAAATAAGTTTTAAAAAATGAAATGCCTTTGTTACGCACGAGTTTTCGTCCAAAACCCTGATACTTCGAAAGAGATTGTGCATTTTGTACACAAAGTTCATCCAGTTTTTGTCGTAACCCTCTCAACTCTTTAGCACATGGTATGTGGGTGACATGAGGTACCATGCCAAATTTCAACCTTTTCAAAGTTCATTTGTAGTGCTTATCAATTTCAGGGTCATTTAGCTCAAAAAATCAGTAAATGCATGAAAAATAGCAAATGAAGTCAGAAAGGGTTGAATATTGATAGCCTGCCTTCGAATGGTGCATACTAAACGTACAAAATTTTTGGAGTTGAAATAAGTTTAAAAAATGAAATGCCCTTGTAACATACGAGTTTTCGTCCGAAACCGTGATACTTCGAAATAGATTGTCCATTTTGTACAGGAAGTGCATCCAGTTTTTGTCGTATCTCTCTCGACTGTTTAGCACATGCAATGTGGGTGAAATCATGATACCATGCCAAATTCCAACCTTTTCAAAGTTCATTTGTAGTGCTTCTACATTTCAGGGTCCTTTAGCTCAAAAAAATCTGTAACTGCATGAAAAATAGCAAATGAAGTCAGAAAGGGTTGAAAATTGATGGCCTACCTTCGAATGGTGCATACTGTACAAACAAAAAGTCTGGAGTTGAAATAAGTTAAAAAAAGAAATGCCTTTGTAACAGACGAGTTTTCGTCCGAAACCCTGATACTTCGAAAGAGATTGTCAATTTTGTACACGTAGTGCTTCCAGTTTTTGTCGTAACACTATCTACTTTTTAGCACATGCTATGTCGGTGAAATGATGATACCATGCCAAATGTCAACCTTTTCAGATTTCATTTGTAGTGCTTATCAATTTCAGGGTCATTTAGCTCAAAAAATAAGTAAATACATGAAAAATAGCAAATGAAGTCAGAAAGGGTTGAAAATTGATGGCCTTCCTTTGAATGGTGCATACTAAACGCACAAAAAGTCTGGTGTTGAAATAAGTTTTAAAAAATGAAATGCCTTTGTTACGCACGAGTTTTCGTCCAAAACCCTGATACTTCGAAAGAGATTGTGCATTTTGTACACAAAGTTCATCCAGTTTTTGTCGTAACCCTCTCAACTCTTTAGCACATGGTATGTGGGTGACATGAGGTACCATGCCAAATTTCAACCTTTTCAAAGTTCATTTGTAGTGCTTATCAATTTCAGGGTCATTTAGCTCAAAAAAATCAGTAAATGCATGAAAAATAGCAAATGAAGTCAGAAAGGGTTGAATATTGATAGCCTGCCTTCGAATGGTGCATACTAAACGTACAAAATTTTTGGAGTTGAAATAAGTTTAAAAAATGAAATGCCCTTGTAACAGACGAGTTTTCGTCCGAAACCGTGATACTTCGAAATAGATTGTCCATTTTGTACAAGAAGTTCATCCAGTTTTTGTCGTATCTCTCTCGACTATTTAGCACATGCAATGTGGGTGAAATCATGATACCATGCCAAATTCCAACCTTTTCAAAGTTCATTTGTAGTGCTTCTACATTTCAGGGTCCTTTAGCTCAAAAAAATCTGTAACTGCATGAAAAATAGCAAATGAAGTCAGAAAGGGTTGAAAATTGATGGCCTACCTTCGAATGGTGCATACCGTACAAACAAAAAGTCTGGAGTTGAAATAAGTTAAAAAAAGAAATGCCTTTGTAACAGACGAGTTTTCGTCCGAAACCCTGATACTTCGAAAGAGATTGTCAATTTTGTACACGTAGTGCTTCCAGTTTTTGTCGTAACACTATCTACTTTATAGCACATGCTATGTCGGTGAAATGATGATACCATGCCAAATTTCAACCTTTTCAGATTTCATTTGTAGTGCTTATCAATTTCAGGGTCATTTAGCTCAAAAAATAAGTAAATACATGAAAAATAGCAAATGAAGTCAGAAAGGGTTGAAAATTGATGGCCTTCCTTTGAATGGTGCATACTAAACGCACAAAAAGTCTGGAGTTGAAATAAGTTTAAAAAAATGAAATGCCTTTGTTACGCACGAGTTTTCGTCCAAAACCCTGATACTTCGAAAGAGATTGTGCATTTTGTACACAAAGTTCATCCAGTTTTTGTCGTAACCCTCTCAACTCTTTAGCACATGGTATGTGGGTGACATGAGGTACCATGCCAAATTTCAACCTTTTCAAAGTTCATTGTAGTGCTTATCAATTTCAGGGTCATTTAGCTCAAAAAATCAGTAAATGCATGAAAAATAGCAAATGAAGTCAGAAAGGGTTGAATATTGATAGCCTGCCTTCGAATGGTGCATACTAAACGTACAAAATTTTTGGAGTTGAAATAAGTTTAAAAAATGAAATGCCCTTGTAACAGACGAGTTTTCGTCCGAAACCGTGATACTTCGAAATAGATTGTCCATTTTGTACAAGAAGTTCATCCAGTTTTTGTCGTATCTCTCTCGACTATTTAGCACATGCAATGTGGGTGAAATCATGATACCATGCCAAATTCCAACCTTTTCAAAGTTCATTTGTAGTGCTTCTACATTTCAGGGTCCTTTAGCTCAAAAAAATCTGTAACTGCATGAAAAATAGCAAATGAAGTCAGAAAGGGTTGAAAATTGATGGCCTACCTTCGAATGGTGCATACTGTACAAACAAAAAGTCTGGAGTTGAAATAAGTTAAAAAAAGAAATGCCTTTGTAACAGACGAGTTTTCGTCCGAAACCCTGATACTTCGAAAGAGATTGTCAATTTTGTACACGTAGTGCTTCCAGTTTTTGTCGTAACACTATCTACTTTATAGCACATGCTATGTCGGTGAAATGATGATACCATGCCAAATTTCAACCTTTTCAGATTTCATTTGTAGTGCTTATCAATTGCAGGGTCATTTAGCTCAAAAAATAAGTAAATACATGAAAAATAGCAAATGAAGTCAGAAAGGGTTGAAAATTGATGGCCTTCCTTTGAATGGTGCATACTAAACGCACAAAAAGTCTGGAGTTGAAATAAGTTTAAAAAAATGAAATGCCTTTGTTACGCACGAGTTTTCGTCCAAAACCCTGATACTTCGAAAGAGATTGTGCATTTTGTACACAAAGTTCATCCAGTTTTTGTCGTAACCCTCTCAACTCTTTAGCACATGGTATGTGGGTGACATGAGGTACCATGCCAAATTTCAACCTTTTCAAAGTTCATTGTAGTGCTTATCAATTTCAGGGTCATTTAGCTCAAAAAATCAGTAAATGCATGAAAAATAGCAAATGAAGTCAGAAAGGGTTGAATATTGATAGCCTGCCTTCGAATGGTGCATACTAAACGTACAAAATTTTTGGAGTTGAAATAAGTTTAAAAAATGAAGTGCCCTTGTAACATACGAGTTTTCGTCCGAAACCGTGATACTTCGAAATAGATTGTCCATTTTGTACAGGAAGTGCATCCAGTTTTTGTCGTATCTCTCTCGACTGTTTAGCACATGCAATGTGGGTGAAATCATGATACCATGCCAAATTCCAACCTTTTCAAAGTTCATTTGTAGTGCTTCTACATTTCAGGGTCCTTTAGCTCAAAAAAATCTGTAACTGCATGAAAAATAGCAAATGAAGTCAGAAAGGGTTGAAAATTCATGGCCTGCCTTCGAATGGTGGGTACTAAATGCACAAAAAGTCTGGAGTCGAAATAAGTTTAAAAATGAATTCCCTTTGTAACAGACGAGTTTTAGTCCGAAACCATGATACTTTGAAAGAGATTGTCCATTTTGTACAGGAAGTGCATCCAGTTTTTGTCATATCTCTCTCAACTGTTTAGCACATGCTATGTGGGTGAAATGATGATACCATGCCAAATTTCAACCTTTTCCGAGTTCATTTCTAGTCCTCATCAATTTCAGGGTCATTTAGCTCAAAAAATCGGTAAATGCATGAAAAATAGCAAATTAAGTTAGAAAGGGTTGAAAATTGATGGCCTGCCTTCGATTGTGCATACTAAACGCACAAAAAGACTGGTGTCGAAATAAGTTTAAAAATGAAATGCCTTTGTAACAGCCGAGTTTTTGGCCCAAACCCTGATACTTCGAAAGAGATTGTCAATTTTGTACACGAAGTGCTTCCAGTTTTTGCCGTAACCCTCTTAACTTTTTAGCACATGCTATGTGGGTGAAATGATGATACCATGCCAAATTTCAACCTTTTCAGAGTTCATTTGTAGTGCTTATCAATTTCAAGGTCATTTAGCTCAAAAAATCAGTAAATGCATGAAAAATAGCAAATGAAGTCAGAACGGATTGAAAATTGATGGCTTGCCTTCGAATGGCGCATACTAAATGCACAAAAAGTCTGGTGTCGAAATAAGTTTAAAAATGAACTGCCTTTGTAACTGACAAGTTTTCGTCCGAAACCATGATACTTTGAAAGAGATTGTCCATTTTGTACAGGAAGTGCATCCAGTTTTTGTCGTCTCTCTCTGAACTATTTAGCACATGCTATGTGGGTGAAATGATCATACGATGCCAAATTCGAACCTTTTCAAAGTTCATTTGTAGGACTTATCAATTTCAAGGTCATTTAGCTCAAACAAAATCAGTACATACATGAAAAATAGCAAATGAAGTCAGAAAGGGTTGAAAATTGATGGCCTGCCTTCGAATGGTGCATACTTAACAAACAAAAAGTCTGGACTTGAAATAAGTTTTAAAAATGAAATGCCTTTGTAACAGACGAGTTCCATCCGAAACCCTGATACTTCGAAAGAGATTTTCCATTTTGTACACAAAGTGTATCCAGTTTTTGTCGTAACCCTCTCAACTTTTTTGCACATGCTATGTGGGTGCAATGACGATACCATGCCAAATTTCAACCTTTTCATAGTTCATTTGTAGTTCTTATCAATTTCATGGTCATTTACCTCAAAAAGAAGTAAATGCATGAAAAATAGCAAATGAAGTCACAAAGGGTTAAAAACAGATGGCATGCCTTCGGATGGTGCATACTAAATGCTCAAAAAGTCTGGATATGAAATAAGTTTAAAAAAATGAAATGGATTTGTAACACACGAGTTTTCGTCCGAAACCCTGATACTTCGAAAGAGATTGTCCATTTTGTACACAAAGTGCATCCAGTTTTTGTCGTAACCCTCTCAACTCTTTAGCACATGCTATGTGGGTGAAATGAGATAGCATGCCAAATTTCAACATTTTCAGAGTTCATTTGTAGTGCTTATCAATTTCAGGGTCATTTAGCTCAAAAAATCAGTAACTGCATGAAAAATAGCAAATGAAGTTAGAAAGGGTTGAAAATTGATGGCCTGCCTTCTGATGGTACATACAGAACAAACAAAAAGTCTGGAGTTGAAATAAGTTAAAAAAGAAATGCCTTTGTAACAGACGAGTTTTCGTCCGAAACCCTGATACTTCGAAAGAGACTCTCTATTTTGTACATTACATGCTTCCAGTTTTTGCCGTAACCCTCTCAACTTTTTAGCACATGCTATGTGGGTGAAATGATGATACCATGCCAAATTTCAACCTTTTCGGAGTTCATTTGTAGTGCTTATCAATTTCACGGTCATTTAGCTCAAAAAATAAGTAAATACATGAAAAATAGCAAATGAAGTCAGAAAGGGTTGAAAACTGATGGCCTGCCTTTGAATGGTGCATACTAGATGCACAAAAAGTCTGGAGTTGACATAAGTTTAAAAAAATGAAATGCCTTTGTGACACACGGGTTTTCGTCCAAAACCCTGATACTTCGAAAGAGATTGTCAATTTTGTACACAAAGTTCATCCAGTTTTTGTCGTAACCCTCTCAACTCTTTAGCACATGCTATGTGGGTGACATGAGATACCATGCCAAATTTCAACCTTTTCAAAGTTCATTTGTAGTGCTTATCAATTTCAGGGTCATTTAGCTCAAAAAATCAGTAAATGCATGAAAAATAGCAAATGAAGTCAGAAAGGGTTGAATATTGATAGCCTGCCTTCAAATGGTGCATACTAAACGCCCACAAAGTCTGGAGTTGAAATAAGTTTAAAAAATGAAATGCCTTTGTAACAGACGAATTTTCGTCCGAAACCGTGATACTTCGAAATAGATCGTCCATTTTGTACAGGAAGTGGATCCAGTTTTTGTCGTATCTCTCTCAACTGTTTAGCACATGCAATGTGGGTGAAATGATGATACCATGCCAAATTCCAACCTTTTCAAAGTTCATTTGTAGCGCTTATCAATTTTAGGGTCCTTTAGCTCAAAAAAATCTGTAACTGCATGAAAAATAGCAAATGAAGTCAGAAAGGGTTGAAAATTGATGGCGTAGCTTCGAATGGTGCATACTGAACAAACAAAAACTCTGCAGTTGAAATAAGTTAAAAAAAGAAATGCCTTTGTAAAAGATGAGTTTTCGTCCGAAACCCTAATACTTCGAAAGAGATTGTCAATTTTGTACACGAAGTGCGTCCAGTTTTTGTCGTAACACTCTCTACTTTTTAGCACATGCTATGTGGGTGAAATGATGATACCATGCCAAATTTCAACCTTTTCAGAGTTCATTTGTAGTGCTCATCAATTTCAGGTTCATTTAGCTCAAAAAATCGTTAAATGCATGAAAAATAGCAAATTAAGTCACAAAGTGTTGCAAATTGATGGCCTGCCTTCGAATGGTGCACACTAAACGCACAAAAAGACTGGTGTCAAAATAAGTTTAAAAATGAAATGCCTTTGTAACAGCCGAGTTTTTGTCCGAAACCATGGTAATTTGAAAGAGATTGTCCATTTTGTACAGGAAGTGCATCCAGTTTTTATCGTAACCCTCTCAACTCTTTAGCACATGCTATGTGGGTGAAATGAGATAGCATGCCAAATTTCAACCTTTTCAGAGTTCATTTGTAGTGCTTATCAATTTCAGGGTCATTTAGCTCAAAAAATCAGTAAATGCATGAAAAATAGCAAATGAAGTCAGAAAGGGTTGAATATTGATAGCCTGCCTTCGAATGGTGCATACTAAACGCACAAAAAGTCTGGAGTTGAAATGAGTTAAAAAAAGAAATGCCTTTGTAACAGACGACATTTCGTCCAAAACCGTGATACTTCAAAATAGATTGTCCATTTTGTACAGGAAGTGCATCCAGTTTTTGTCGTATCTCTCTCAACTGTTTAGCACATGCAATGTGGGTGAAATGATGATACCATGCCAAATTCCAACCTTTTCAAAGTTCATTTGTAGTGCTTATCAATTTCAGGGTCCTTTAGCTCAAAAAAATCTGTAACTGCATGAAAAATAGCAAATGAAGTCAGAAAGGGTTGAAAATTGATGGCCTACCTTCGAATGGTGCATACTGCACAAACAAAAAGTCTGGAGTTGAAATAAGTTAAAAAAAGAAATGCCTTTGTAACAGACGAGTTTTCGTCCGAAACCCTGATACTTCGAAAGAGATTGTCAATTTTGTACACGTAGTGCTTCCAGTTTTTGTCGTAACACTATCTACTTTTTAGCACATGCTATGTGGGTGAAATGATGATACCATGCCAAATTTCAACCTTTTCAGATTTCATTTGTAGTGCTTATCAATTTCAGGGTCATTTAGCTCAAAAAATAAGTAAATACATGAAAAATAGCAAATGAAGTCAGAAAGGGTTGAAAATTGATGGCCTTCCTTTGAATGGTGCATACTAAACGCACAAAAAGTCTGGAGTTGAAATAAGTTTTAAAAAATGAAATGCCTTTGTTACGCACGAGTTTTCGTCCAAAACCCTGATACTTCGAAAGAGATTGTGCATTTTGTACACAAAGTTCATCCAGTTTTTGTCGTAACCCTCTCAACTCTTTACCACATGGTATGTGGGTGACATGAGATACCATGCCAAATTTTAACCTTTTCAAACTTCATTTGTAGTGCTTATCAATTTCAGGGTCATTTAGCTCAAAAAATCAGTAAATGCATGAAAAATAGCAAATGAAGTCAGAAAGGGTTGAATATTGATAGCCTGCCTTCGAATGGTGCATACTAAACGCACAAAAAGTCTGGAGTTGAAATGAGTTAAAAAAAAGAAATGGCTTTGTAACAGACGAGTTTTCGTCCGAAACCGTGATACTTCGAAATAGATTGTCCATTTTGTACAGGAAGTGCATCCAGTTTTTGTCGTATCTCTCTCAACTGTTTAGCACATGCAATGTGGGTGAAATGATGATACCATGCCACATTCCAACCTTTTCAAAGTTCATTTGTAGTGCTTATCAATTTCAGTGTCCTTTAGCTCAAAAAAATCTGTAACTGCATGAAAAATAGCAAATGAAGTCAGAAAGGGTTGAAAATTTATGGCCTGCCTTCGAATGGTGCATACTGAACAAAAAAAAAGTCTGGAGTTGAAATAAGTTAAAAAAAGAAATGCCTTTGTAACAGACGAGTTTTCGTCCGAAACCCTGATAGTTCGAAAAAGATTGTCAATTTTGTACACGAAGTGCGTCCAGTTTTTGTCGTAACACTCTCTACTTTTTAGCACATGCTATGTGGGTGAAATGATGATACCATGCCAAATTTCAACCTTTTCAGAGTTCATTTGTAGTGCTCATCAATTTCAGGGTCATTTAGCTCAAAAAATCGGTAAATGCATTAAAAATAGCAAATTAAGTCAGAAAGGGATGAAAATTGATGGCGTGCCTTCGAATTGTGCATACTAAACGCACAAAAAGTCTGGTGTCGAAATAAGTTTAAAAATGAAATGCCTTTGTAACAGCCGAGTTTTCGTCCGAAACCATGATAATTTGAAAGAGATTGTCCATTTTGTACAGGAAGTGCATCCAGTTTTGTCGTATCTCTCTCAACTGTTTAGCGCATGCTATGTGGGTGAAATGATGATACCATGCCAAATTCCAACCTTTTCAAAGTTCATTTGTAGTGCTTATCAACTTCGAGGTCATTTAGCTCAAACAAATCAGTAACTACATGAAAAATCGCAAATGAAGTCAGGAAGGGTTGAAAATTGATGGCCTGCCTTCGAATGGTGCATACTAAATGCACAAAAAGTCTGGTGTTGAAATAAGTTTAAAAAATGAAATGCCTTTGTAACAGACGAGTTTCATCCGAAACCCTGATACTTCGAAAGAGATTTTCCATTTTGTACACAAAGTGCATCCAGTTTTTGTCGTAACCCTCTCAAGTCTTTAGCGCATGCTATGTTGGTGAAATTATGATAACGTGCCAAATTTCAACCTTTTCAGAGTTCATTTGTAGTGCTTATCAATTTCAGGGTCATTTAGCTCAAAAAAATCAGTAACTGCATGAAAAATAGCAAATGAAGTGACAAAGAGTTGAAAATTGATGGCCTACCTTCAAACGGTACATACTGAACAAACAAAAATTCTGGAGTTGAAGTAAGTTAAAAAAAAGAAATGCCTTTGTAACACACGAGTTTTCATCCGAAACCCTAATACTTCGAAAGAGACTGTCCATTTTATAGATTACGTGCTTCCAGTTTTTGCCTTAACCCTCTCAACTTCGTAGCACATGCTATGTGGGTGAAATGATGATACCATGCCAAATTTCAACCTTTTCAGATTTCATTTGTAGTGCTTATCAATTTCAGGGTCATTTAGCTCAGAAAAATAAGTAAATACATGAAAAATAGCAAATGAAGTCAGAAAGGGTTGAAAGTTGATGGCCTTCCTTTGAATGGTTCATACTAAACGCACAAAAAGTCTGGAGTTGAAGTAAGTTTAAAACATGAAGCGCCTTTGTAACTGATGAGTTTTCGTCTGAAACCCAGATACTACGAAAGAGATAGTCCATTTTGTACACGAAGTGCATCAAGTTTTCGCCGTAACCCTCTCAACATTTTCACACATGCTATGTAGGTGAAATGATGATACCATGCCAAATTTCAACCTTTTCAGAGTTCATTGTTAGTGCTTATCAATTTCAGGGTCATTTAGCTCAAAAAAATCAGTAAATGCATGAAAAATAGCAAATGAAGTCAGAAAGGGTTGAAAATTGATGGCCTGCCTTCGAATGGTACATACTAAACGCACAAAAAGTCTGGTGTTGAAATAAGTTTACAAAATGAAATGCCTTTGTAACAGACGAGTTTCATCCGAAACCCTGATACTTCGAAAGAGATTTTCCATTTTGTACACAAAGTGCATCCAGTTTTTGTCGTAACCCTCTCAACTCGTTAGCGCATGCTATGTGGGTGAAATGATGATAACATGCCAAATTTCATCCTTTTCAGAGTTCACTTGTAGTGCTTATCAATTTCAGGGTCATTTACCTCAAAAAAATCAGTAAATGCATGAAAAATAGCAAATGAAGTCAGAAAGGGTGAAAATTGATGGCCTGCCTTCGAATGGTGCATACTATACGCACAAAAAGTCTGGAATTGAAATAAGTTTAAAACATGAAATACCTTTGTAACAAACGAGTTTTCGTCCGAAACCTCGATACTTTGAAATAGATAGTCCTTTTCTACACGAAGTGCATCTAGTTTTTGTCGTAACCCTCTCAACTTTTTTGCACATTCTATGTGGGTGAAATGATGATACCGTGCCAACTTTCAACCTTTTGAGAGTTCCTTTGTAGTCCTTATCAATTTCAGGCTCATTTAGCTCAACAAAATAAGTGAATGCATGAAAAATAGCAGATGAAGTCACAAAGGGTTGAAACTGATGGCCTGCCTTCGGATGGTGCATACCGAATGCGCAAAAAGTCTGGAGGTGAAATAAGTTTTAAAAAAATGAAATGCCTTTGTAATAGACGAGTTTTTGTTCGAAACCCTAATACTTCCAAACAGATTGTCCATTTTGTACACAAAGTGCATCCAATTTTTCTCGTAACCCTCTCAACTCTTTAGCACATGTTATGTCGGTGAAATGAGATACCATGCCAAATTTCAACCTTTTCAGAGTTCATTTGTAGTGCTTATCAATTTCAGGGTCATTTAGCTCAAAAAAATTAGTAAATGCATGAAAAATAGCAAATGAAGTCAGAAAGGGTTGAAAATTGATGGCCTGCCTTCGAATGGTGCATACTAAATGCACAAAAAGTCTGGTGTTGAAATAAGTTTAAAAAATGAAATGCCTTTGTAACAGACGAGTTTCATCCGAAACCGTGATACTTCGAAAGAGATTTTCCATTTTGTACACAAAGTGCATCCAGTTTTTGTCGTAACCCTCTCAACTCTTTAGCACATGCTATGTGGGTGAAATGATGATAACGTGCCAAATTTCAACCTTTTCAGAGTTCATTTGTAGTGCTTATCAATTTTAGAGTAATTTCGCTCAAAAAAATCAGTAAATGCATGAAAAATAGCAAATGAAGTCAGAAAGGGTGAAAATTGATGGCCTGCCTTCGAATGGTGCATACTATACGCACAAAAAGTCTGGAATTGAAATAAGTTTAAAACATGAAATACCTTTGTAACAAACGAGTTTTCGTCCGAAACCCCGATACTTTGAATGAGATAGTCCTTTTCTACACGAAGTGCATCTAGTTTTTGTCGTAACCCTCTCATCTTTTTTGCACATGCTATGTGGGTGAAATGATGATACCGTGCCAACTTTCAACCTTTTCAGAGTTCATTTGTAGTGCTTATCAATTTCAGGCTCATTTAGCTCAACAAAATAAGTAAATGCATGAAAAATAGCAAATGAAGTCACAAAGGGTTGAAACTGATGGCCTGCGTTCGGATGGTGCATACTGAATGCGCAAAAAGTCTGGAGGTGAAATAAGTTTTAAGAAAATGAAATGCCTTTGTAATAGACGAGTTTTTGTTCGAAACCCTAATACTTCCAAACAGATTGTCCATTTTGTACAGAAAGTGCATCCAATTTTTGTCGTAACCCTCTCAACTCTTTAGCACATGCTATGTGGGTGAAATGAGATACCATGCCAAATTTCAACCTTTTCAGAGTTCATTTGTAGTGCTTATCAATTTAAGGGTCATTTAGCTCAAAAAATTAGTAAATGCATGACAAATAACAAATGAAGTTACAAAGGGTTGAAAACAGATGGCCTTCCTTCAGATTGTGCATACTGAATGCGCGAAAAGTCTAGAGATGAAATAAGTTTTGAAAAATGAAATGCCTTAGTAACAGACGAGTTTTTGTCCGAAACCCTCATACTTCAAAAGAGATTGTCTATTTTGTACACAAAGGGCATCCAGTTTTTGTCGTAACCCTCTCAACTCTTTAGCACATGCTATGTGGGTGAAATGAGATAGCATGCCAAATTTCAACCTTTTCAGAGTTCATTTGTAGTGCTTATCAATTTCAGGGTCATTTAGCTCAAAAAATCAGTAACTGCATGAAAAATTGCAAATGAAGTCAGCAAGGGTTAAAAATTGATGGCCTACCTTCAAATGGTACATACTGAACAAACAAAAAGTCAGGAGTTGAAATACGTTAAAAAAAGAAATGCCTTTGTAATAGATGAGTTTTCGTCCGAAACGCTGATACTTCGAAAGAGACTATCCATTTTGTACATTACGGGCTTCCAATTTTTGTCGTAACCCTCTCAACTTTTGAGCACATGCTATGTGGGTGAAATGATGATACCATGCCAAATTTCAACCTTTTCAGAATTCATTTGTAGTGCTTATCAATTTCAGGGTCATTTAGCTCAACAAAATAAGTAAATACATGAAAAATAGCAAATGAAGTCAGAAAGGGTTGAAAATTGATGGCCTGCCTTCGATTGTGCATACTAAACGCACAAAAAGACTGGTGTCGAAATAAGTTTAAAAATGAAATGCCTTTGTAACAGCCGAGTTTTTGTCCCAATCCATGGTAATTTGAAAGAGATTGTCCATTTTGTACAGGAAGTGCATCCAGTCTTTATCGTAACCCTCTCAACTCTTTAGCACATGCTATGTGGGTGAAATGAGATAGCATGCCAAATTTCAACCTTTTCAGAGTTAATTTGTAGTGCTTATCAATTTCAGGGTCATTTAGCTCAAAAACTCAGTAAATGCATGAAAAATAGCAAATGAAGTCAGAAAGGGTTGAATATTGATAGCCTGCCTTCGAATGGTGCATACTAAACGCACAAAAAGTCTGGAGTTGAAAGGAGTTAAAAAAAAGAAATGCCTTTGTAACAGACGAGTTTTCGTCCGAAACCGTGATACTTCAAAATAGATTGTCCATTTTGTACAGGAAGTGCATCCAGTTTTTGTCGTATCTCTCTCAACTCTTTAGCACATGCAATGTGGGTGAAATGATGATACCATGCCAAATTCCAACCTTTTCAAAGTTCATTTGTAGTGCTTATCAATTTCAGTGTCCTTTAGCTCGAAAAAATCTGTAACTGCATGAAAAATAGCAAATGAAGTCAGAAAGGGTTGAAAATTTATGGCCTGCCTTCGAATGGTGCATACTGAACAAAAAAAAGTCTGGAGTTGAATTAAGTTAAAAAAAGAAATGCCTTTGTAACAGACGAGTTTTCGTCCGAAACCCTGATACTTCGAAAAAGATTGTCAATTTTGTACACGAACTGCGTCCAGTTTTTGTCGTAACACTCTCTACTTTTTAGCACATGCTATGTGGGTGAAATGATGATACCATGCCAAATTTCAACCTTTTCAGAGTTCATTTGTAGTGCTCATCAATTTCAGGGTCATTTAGCTCAAAAAATCGGTAAATGCATGAAAAATAGCAAATTAAGTCAGAAAGGGATGAAAATTGATGGCCTGCCTTGGAATGGTGCATACTAAACGCACAAAAAGTCTGGTGTTGAAATAAGTTTAAAAATGAAATGCCTTTGTAACAGCCGAGTTTTCGTCCGAAACCATGATAATTTGAAAGAGATTGTCCATTTTGTACAGGAAGTGCATCCAGTTTTGTCGTATCTCTCTCAACTGTTTAGCACATGCTATGTGGGTGAAATGATGATACCATGCCAAATTCTAACCTTTTCAATGTTCATTTGTAGTGCTTATCAACTTCGAGGTCATTTAGCTCAAACAAATCAGTAAGTACATGAAAAATCGCAAATGAAGTCAGAAAGGGTTGAAAATTGATGGCCTGCCTTCGAATGGTGCATACTAAACGCACAAAAAGTCTGGTGTTGAAATAAGTTTAAAAAATGAAATGCCTTTGTAACAGACGAGTTTCATCCGAAACCCTGATACTTCGAAAGAGATTTTCCATTTTGTACACAAAGTGCATCCAGTTTTTGTCGTAACCCTCTCAACTCTTTAGCGCATGCTATGTTGGTGAAATTATGATAACGTGCCAAATTTCAACCTTTTCAGAGTTCATTTGTAGTGCTTATCAATTTCAGGGTCATTTAGCTCAAAAAAACCAGTAACTGCATGAAAAATAACAAATGAAGTGACAAAGAGTTGACAATTGATGGCCTACCTTCAAATGGTACATACTGAACAAACAAAAAGTCTGGAGTTGAAGTAAGTTAAAAACAAGAAATGCCTTTGTAACACACGAGTTTTCGTCCGAAACCCTGATACTTCGAAAGAGACTGTCCATTTTATAGATTACGTGCTTCCATTTTTTGCCTTAACCCTCTCAACTTCTTAGCACATGCTATGTGGGTGAAATGAGATACCATGCCAAATTTCAACCTTGTCAGAGTTCATTTGTAGTGCTTATAAATTTCAGGGTCATTTAGCTCAAAAAAATCAGTAAATGCATGAAAAATAGCAAATGAAGTTAGAAAGGGTTGAAAATTGATGGCCTGCCTTCGAATGGTGCATACTAAATGCACAAAAAGTCTGGTGTTGAAATAAGTTTAAAAAATGAAATGCCTTCGTAACAGACGAGTTTCATCTGAAACCTTGATACTTCGAAAGAGATTTTCCATTTTGTACACAAAGTGCATCCAGTTTTTGTCGTAACCCTCTGAACTCTTTAGCACATGCTATGTGGGTGAAATGATGATACCATGCCAAATTTCAACCTTTTCAGAGTTCATTTGGAGTGCTTATCAATTCTAGGGTCATTTAGCTCAAAAAAATCAGTAAATGCATGAAAAATAGCAAATGAAGTCAGAAAGGGTTGAATATTGATGACATGCCTTCGAATGGTGTATACTAAATGCACAAACAGTCTGGAATTGAAATAAGTTTAAAAAAATGAAATGCATTACTAACAAACGAGTTTTCGTGTGAAACCCTGATACTTCGAAAGAGATAGTACATTATGCAGATGAAGTGCATTCAATTTTTGACGTAGCCCTCTCAACTTTTTTGCACATGCTATGTGGGTGAAATGATGATACCGTGCCAACTTTCAACCTTTTCAGAGTTCATTTGTAGTGCTTATCAATTTCAGGGTCATTTAGCTCAAAAAATCAGTAAATGCATGAAAAATAGCAAATCAAGTCACAAAGGGTTGAAAATTGCTGGCCTCTTTGGAATGTTGCATACTAAGCGCTCACTAAGTCTGGTGTTGAAATAAGTTTGAAAAAAATGAAATGCCTTTGTAACACACGAGTTTTCGTCCGAAACCGTGATACTTCAAAATAGATTGTCCATTTTGTACAGGAAGTGATTCCAGTTTTTGTCGTATCTCGCTCAACTGTTTAGCACATGCTATGTGGGTGAAATGATGATACCATGCGAAATGCCAACCTTTTTAAAGTTCATTTGTAGTGCTTATCAATTTCAAGGTCATTTAGCTCAAAAAAATCAATAACGTCATGAAAAATAGCAAATGAAGTCAGAAAGGGTTGAAAATTGATGGTCTCCCTTCGAATGGTCCATACTGAACAAACAAAAAGTATGGAGTGGAAATTATTTTAAAAAAATGAAATACCTTTGTAACAGACGAGTTTCATCTGAAACCCTGATACTTCGAAAGACATTTTCCATTTTGTACACAAAGTGCATCCAGTTTTTGTCGTAACCCTCTCAACTCTTTAGCACATGCTATGTGGGTGAAATGATGATACCATGCCAAATTTCAACCTTTTCAGAGTTCATTTGGAGTGCTTATCAATTTTAGGGTCATTTAGCTCAAAAAAAATCCGTAAATGCATGAAAAATAGCAAATGAAGTCAGAAAGGGTTGAATATTAATGACCTGCCTTCGAATGGTGCATACTAAATGCACAAACACTCTGGAGTTGAAATAAACTTAAAAAGATGAAATGCCTTACTAACAAACGAGTTTTCGTTTGAAACCCTGATACTTCGAAAGAGATAGTCCATTTGGTACATGAAGTGCTTCCAGTTTTTGCCGTAACCCTCTCAACTTTTTAGCACATGCTATGTGTGTGAAATGATGATACCATGCCAAATTTCAACCTTTTTAGAGTTCATTTGTAGAGCTTATCAATTTTAGGGTCATTTAGCTCAAAAAATCAGTAAATGCATGAAAAATAGCAAATGAAGTCGGAAAGGGTTGAAAATTGATGGCCTTCCTTCGAAAGGTGCATACTAAACACACAAAAAGTCTGGAGTTGAAATAAGTTTAAAATATGAAATGCCTTCGTAACACACGAGTTTTTGTCCAAAACCATGATACTTTGAAAGAGATTGACCATTTTGTACTGGAAGTGCATCCAGTTTTTGTCGTATCTTTCTCAACTATTTAGCACATGGTATGTGGGCGAAATCATGATACCATGCCAAATTCCAACCTTTTCAAAGTTCATTTGTAGTGCTTATCAATTTCAAGGTCATTTAGCTCAAAAAAATCAATAACTGCATGAAAAAATGGCAAAAGTCTGCCTTCGAATGGTGCATACCGAACAAACAAAAAGTCTGGAGTCGAAATAAGTTTTAAAAAATGAAATGCCTTTGTAACAGACGAGTTTCATCTGAAACCCTGATACTTCGAAAGAGATTTTCCATTTTGTACACAAAGTGCATCTAGTTTTTGTCGTAACCCTCTCAACTCTTTAGCCATGCTATGTGGGTGAAATGATGAGACCATGCCAAATTTCAACCTTTTCAGAGTTCATTTGGAGTGCTTATCAATTTTAGGGTCATTTAGCTCAAAAAAAATCAGTAAATGCATGAAAAATTGCAAATGAAGTCAAAAAGGGTTAAATATTGATGACCTGCCTTTGAATGGTGCATACTAAATGCAGAAACAGTCTGGAGTTGAAATAAGTTTAAAAAAATGGAATGCTTTACTAACAAACGAGTTTTCGTCTGAAACCCTGATACTTCGAAAGAGATAGTCCATTTTGTACATGAAGTGCTTCCAGTTTTTGCCGTAACCCTCTCAACTTTTTAGCACATGCTATGTGTGTGAAATGATGATACCATGCCAAATTTCAACTTTTTTAGAGTTCATTTGTAGTGCTTATCCATTTTAGGGTCATTTAGCTCAAAAAATCAGTAAATGCATGAAAAATAGCAAATGAAGTCGGAAAGGGTTGAAAATTGATGGCCTGCCTTCGAAAGGTGCATACTAAACACACAAAAAGTCTGGAGTTGAAATAAGTTTAAAATATGAAATATCTTCGTAACAGACAAGTTTTTGTCCAAAACCATGATACTTTGAAAGAGATTGTCCATTTTGTACTGGAAGTGCATCCAGTTTTTGTCGTATCTCTCTCAACTATTTAGCACATGGTATGTGGGTGAAATGATGATACCATGCCAAATTCCAACCTTTTCAAAGTTCATTTGTAGTGCTTATAAATTTCAAGGTCATTTAGCTCAAAAAAATCAATAACTGCATGAAAAAATGGCAAAAGTCTGCCTTCGAATGGTGCATACCGAACAAACAAAAAGTCTGGAGTCGAAATAAGTTTTAAAAAATGAAATGCCTTTGTAGCAGACGAGTTTCATCTGAAACCCTGATACTTTGAAAGAGAATTTCCATTTTGTACACAAAGTGCATCTAGTTTTTGTCGTAACCCTCTCAACTCTTTAGCCATGCTATGTGGGTGAAATGATGATACCTTGCCAAATTTCAACCTTTTCAGAGTTCATTTGGAGTGCTTATCAATTTTAGGGTCATTTAGCTCAAAAAAAATCAGTAAATGCATGAAAAATTGCAAATGAAGTCAAAAAGGGTTAAATATTGATGACCTGCCTTCGAATCGTGCATACTAAATGCACAAACAGTCTGGAGTTGAAATAAGTTTAAAAAAATGGAATGCTTTACTAACAAACGAGTTTTCGTCTGAAACCCTGATACTTCGAAAGAGATAGTCCATTTTGTACATGAAGTGCTTCCAGTTTTTGCCGTAACCCTCTCAACTTTTTAGCACATGCTATGTGTGTGAAATGATGATACCATGCCAAATTTCAACCTTTTTAGAGTTCATTTGTAGTGCTTATCCATTTTAGGGTCATTTAGCTCAAAAAATTAGTAAATGCATGAAAAATAGCAAATGAAGTCGGAAAGGGTTGAAAATTGATGGCCTGCCTTCGAAAGGTGCATACTAAACACACAAAAAGTCTGGAGTTGAAATAAGTTTAAAATATGAAATGCCTTCGTAACAGACGAGTTTTTGTCCAAAACCATGATACTATGAAAGAGATTGTCCATTTTGTACTGGAAGTGCATCCAGTTTTTGTCGTATCTCTCTCAACTATTTAGCACATGGTATGTGGGTGAAATGATGATACCATGCCAAATTCCAACCTTTTCAAAGTTCATTTGTAGTGCTTATAAATTTCAAGGTCATTTAGCTCAAAAAAATCAATAACTGCATGAAAAAATGGCAAAAGTCTGCCTTCGAATGGTGCATACCAAACAAACAAAAAGTCTGGAGTCGAAATAAGTTTTAAAAAATGAAATGCCTTCGTAACAGACGAGTTTCATCTGAAACACTGATACTTCGAAAGAGATTTTTCCATTTTGTACACAAAGTGCATCTAGTTTTTGTCGTAACCCTCTCAACTCTTTAGCCATGCTATGTGGGTGAAATGATGATACCATGCCAAATTTCAACCATTTCAGAGTTCATTTGGAGTGCTTATACATTTTAGGGTCATTTAGCTCAAAAAAATCAGTAAATGCATGAAAAATTGCAAATGAAGTCAAAAAGGGTTAAATATTGATGACCTGCCTTCAAATGGTGCATACTAAATGCACAAACAGTCTGGAGTTGAAATAAGTTTAAAAAAATGGAATGCTTTACTAACAAACGAGTTTTCGTCTGAAACCCTGATACTTCCAAAGAGATAGTCCATTTTGTACATGAAGTGCCTCCAGTTTTTGCCGTAACCCTCTCAACTTTTTAGCACATGCTATGTGTGTGAAATGATGATACCATGCCAAATTTCAACCTTTTTAGAGTTCATTTGTAGTGCTTATCCATTCTAGGGTCATTTAGCTCAAAAAATCAGTAAATGCATGAAAAATAGCAAATGAAGTCGGAAAGGGTTGAAAATTCATGGCCTGCCTTCGAAAGGTGCATACTAAACACACAAAAAGTCTGGAGTTGAAATAAGTTTAAAATATGAAATATCTTCGTAACAGACAAGTTTTTGTCCAAAACCATGATACTTTGAAAGAGATTGTCCATTTTGTACTGGAAGTGCATCCAGTTTTTGTCGTATCTCTCTCAACTATTTAGCACATGGTATGTGGGTGAAATGATGATACCATGCCAAATTCCAACCTTTTCAAAGTTCATTTGTAGTGCTTATAAATTTCAAGGTCATTTAGCTCAAAAAAATCAATAACTGCATGAAAAAATGGCAAAAGTTTGCCTTCGAATGGTGCATACCGAACAAACAAAAAGTCTGGAGTCGAAATAAGTTTTAAAAAATGAAATGCCTTTGTAGCAGACGAGTTTCATCTGAAACCCTGATACTTCGAAAGAGAATTTCCATTTTGTACACAAAGTGCATCTAGTTTTTGTCGTAACCCTCTCAACTCTTTAGCCATGCTATGTGGGTGAAATGATGATACCTTGCCAAATTTCAACCTTTTCAGAGTTCATTTGGAGTGCTTATCAATTTTAGGGTCATTTAGCTCAAAAAAAATCAGTAAATGCATGAAAAATTGCAAATGAAGTCAAAAAGGGTTAAATATTGATGACCTGCCTTCGAATCGTGCATACTAAATGCACAAACAGTTTGGAGTTGAAATAAGTTTAAAAAAATGGAATGCTTTACTAACAAACGAGTTTTCGTCTGAAACCCTGATACTTCGAAAGAGATAGTCCATTTTGTACATGAAGTGCTTCCAGTTTTTGCCGTAACCCTCTCAACTTTTTAGCACATGCTATGTGTGTGAAATGATGATACCATGCCAAATTTCAACCTTTTTAGAGTTCATTTGTAGTGCTTATCCATTTTAGGGTCATTTAGCTCAAAAAATCAGTAAATGCATGAAAAATAGCAAATGAAGTCGGAAAGGGTTGAAAATTGATGGCCTGCCTTCGAAAGGTGCATACTAAACACACAAAAAGTCTGGAGTTGAAATAAGTTTAAAATATGAAATGCCTTCGTAACAGACGAGTTTTTGTCCAAAACCATGATACTATGAAAGAGATTGTCCATTCTGTACTGGAAGTGCATCCAGTTTTTGTCGTACCTCTCTCAACTATTTAGCACATGGTATGTGGGTGAAATGATGATACCATGCCAAATTCCAACCTTTTCAAAGTTCATTTGTAGTGCTTATAAATTTCAAGGTCATTTAGCTCAAAAAAATCAATAACTGCATGAAAAAATGGCAAAAGTCTGCCTTCGAATGGTGCATACCAAACAAACAAAAAGTCTGGAGTCGAAATAAGTTTTAAAAAATGAAATGCCTTCGTAACAGACGAGTTTCATCTGAAACACTGATACTTCGAAAGAGATTTTCATTTTGTACACAAAGTGCATCTAGTTTTTGTCGTAACCCTCTCAACTCTTTAGCCATGCTATGTGGGTGAAATGATGATACCATGCCAAATTTCAACCATTTCAGAGTTCATTTGGAGTGCTTATAAATTTTAGGGTGATTTAGCTCAAAAAAAATCAGTAAATGCATGAAAAATTGCAAATGAAGTCAAAAAGGGTTAAATATTGATGACCTGCCTTCAAATGGTGCATACTAAATGCACAAACAGTCTGGAGTTGAAATAAGTTTAAAAAAATGGAATGCTTTACTAACAAACGAGTTTTCGTCTGAAACCCTGATACTTCCATAGAGATAGTCCATTTTGTACATGAAGTGCTTCCAGTTTTTGCCGTAACCCTCTCAACTTTTTAGCACATGCTATGTGTGTGAAATGATGATACCATGCCAAATTTCAACCTTTTTAGAGTTAATTTGTAGTGCTTATCCATTCTAGGGTCATTTAGCTCAAAAAATCAGTAAATGCATGAAAAATAGCAAATGAAGTCGGAAAGGGTTGAAAATTCATGGCCTGCCTTCGAAAGGTGCATACTAAACACACAAAAAGTCTGGAGTTGAAATAAGTTTAAAATATGAAATGCCTTCGTAACACACGAGTTTTTGTCCAAAACCATGATACTTTGAAAGAGATTGTCCATTTTGTACTGGAAGTGCATCCAGTTTTTGTCGTACCTCTCTCAACTATTTAGCACATGGTATGTGGGTGAAATGATGATACCATGCCAAATTCCAACCTTTTCAAAGTTCATTTGTAGTGCTTATCAATTTCAAGGTCATTTAGCTCAAAAAAATCAATAACTGCATGAAAAAATGGCAAAAGTCTGCCTTCGAATGGTGCATACCGAACAAAGAAAAAGTCTGGAGTCGAAATAAGTTTTAAAAAATGAAATGCCTTTGTAACAGACGAGTTTCATCTAAAACCCTGATACTTCGAAAGAGATTTTCCATTTTGTACATAAAGTGCATCTAGTTTTCCATTTCAGGGTCATTTAGCTCAAAAAAATCAATAACTGCATGAAAAATAGAAAATGAATTCAGAAAGGTTTGAAAATTAATGGCCTGCATTCGAATGGTGCATACTAAACGCACAAAAAGTCTGGAGTTGAAAAAAGTTTAAAAAATGAAATGCCTTTGTAACAGACGAGTTTTCGTCCGAAACTGTGATACTTCGAAACGGATTGTCCATTTTGTACCGGAAGTGCATCCAGTTTTTGTCGTATCTCTCTCAACTGTTTAGTACATGCTATGTGGGTGAAATGATGATATGATGCCAAATTCCAACCTTCTCAAAGATTATTTGTAGTGCTTATCAATTTCAGTGTCATTTAGCTCAAAAAAATCAGTAACTACATGAAAAATAGCATATGAAGTCAGAAAGAGTTGAATATTGATGGCCTACCTTCGAATGGTGCATACTGAACAAACAAAAAGTCTGGAGATAAAATAACTTAAGAAAAGAAATGCCTTTGTAAGAGACGAGTTTTCGTGCAAAACCCTGATACTTCGAATGAGATTGTCCATTTTGTACACGAAGTGCTTCCAGTTTTTGCCATAACCCTATCAACTTTTTAGCACATGCTATGAGGGTGAAATGATGATACCATGCCACATTCCAACCCTTTCAGAGATCATTTGTAGTGCTTATCAATTTCAGGGTCATTTAGCTCAAAAAATGAGTAAATGCATGAAAAATAGCAAATAAAGTCACAAAGGGTTGAAAATTGATGGCCCGTCTTCGAATGGTGGATACTAAACACACAAAAAGTCTGGAGTTGAAATAAGTTTAAAAAATGAAATGCCTTTGTAACAGACGAGTTTTCGTGCGAAACCGTGATACTTCGAAACGGATTGTCCATTTTGTACACGAAGTGCATCCAGTTTTTGTCGTATCTCTCTCAACTGTTTAGCACATGCTATGTGGGTGAAATGATGATACCATGCCAAATTCCAACCTTTTCAAAGTTTATTTGTAGTGCTTATCAATTTCAGGGTCATTTAGCTCAAAAAAAATCAGTAACTACATGAAAAATAGCATATGAAGTTAGAAAGGGTTGAAAATTGATGGCCTGCCTTCAAATGGTGCATACTGAACAAAAAAAAATTCTGGAGTTCAAATAATTTAAAAAGAAAGAAATGCCTTTGTAACGGACGAGTTTTCGTCCGAAACCCTCATACTTCGAAAGAGATTGTCCATTTTGCACACGAAGTGCTTCCAGTTTTTTCCATAACCCTCTCAACTTATTACCACATGCTATCTGGGTGAAATGATGGTACCATGCCAACTTTCAACCTTTTCAGAGTTCATTTGTAGTGCTTATCAATTTCAGGGTCATTTAGCTCAGAAAATCAGTAAACGCATGAAAAATATCAAATAAAGTCAAAAAGGTTTGAAAATTGCTGGCCTCCTTCTAATGTTGCATACTGAATGCACAAAAAGTCTGGAGTTGAAATAAGTTTCAAAAAATGAAATGCCTTTGTAAGAGACGAGTTTTTGTCCGAAACCCTGATACTTCGAAAGAGATTGTCCTTTTTGTACACAAAGTGCATCGAGTTTTTCTCGTTACCCTCTCAAATCTTTAGCAAATGCTATGTGGGTGCAATGAAGATACCATGCCAAATTTCAACCATTTCAGAGTTCATTTGTCGTGCTTATCAATTTCAGGGTCATTTAGCTCAAAAAATCAGTAAATGCATGAAATATAGCAAATGAAGTCATGAAGTGTTGAATATTGATGTTCTGCCTTTGAATGGTGCATAATAAACGCACAAAAAGTCTGGAGTTGAAATAAGTTTAAAAAGTGAAATGCCTTAGTTACAGAGGAGTTTTCGTCCGAAACACTGATACATCGACAGAGATTTTCCATTTTGTACAAAAAGTGCATCCAGTTTTTGTCGTAACCCTCTCAACTCTTTAGCGCATGCTATGTGGGTGAAATGATGATACCATGACAAATTTCAACCTTTTCATAGTTCATTTGTAGTGCTTATCAATTTCAGGGTCATTTAGCTCAAAAAATCAGTAAATGCATGAAAAATAGCAAATGAAATCGGAAATGGTTGAAAATTGATGGCATGCCTTTGAATGGTGCATACCGAACAAACAAAAAGTCTGGAGTTGAAAAAAGTTTAAAAAAATGAAATTCCTTTGTAACAGACGTGTTTCAGCCGAAACCCTAATACTTCGAAAGAGATTTTCCATTTTGTACACAAAGTGCATCCTGTTTTTGTCGTAACCCTCTCAACACTTTAGCAGATGCTACGTGGGTGAAATTATGATACCATGCCAAATTGCAACCTTTTCAGAGTTCATTTGTAGTACTTATCTATTTCAGGGTCATTTAGCTCAAAAAATCAGAGAATGAATGAAAAATAGAAAATGAAGTCAGAAAGGGTTGAAAATTGATGGCCTGCCTTCGAATGGTGCATACTAAACGCACAAAAAGTCTGGAGTTGAAATAAGTTTAAAAAAATGAAATGCCTTTGTAACAGACGGGGTTTCATCCGATGCCCGGATACTTTGAAAGAGAGAGTCCATTTTATACACGAAGTGCATCCAGTTTTTGTCGTAACCCTCTCAACTTTTTAGCACAAGCTACGTGGGTGAAATGATGATACCGTGCCAACTTTCAACCTTTTGAGAGTTCATTTGTAGTGCTTATCAATTTCAGGGTCAATTACCTCAAAAAATAAGTAAATGCTTGAAAAATAGCAAATGAAGTCAGAAAGGGTTCAAAACTGATGGCCTGCATTCGGATGGTGCATACTCAACGAACAAAAATTCTGGAGTGGAAATAAGTTTTAAAAAATGAAATGCCTTTGTAACAGACGAGTTTTCGTGCGAAACCGTGATACTTCGAAACAGATTGTCCCTTTTGTATAGGAAGTGCATCCAGTTTTTGTTGTATCTCTCTCAACTGTTTAGCACATGCTATGTGGGTGAAATGATGATACCATGCCAAATTCCAACCTTTTCAAATTTCATTTGTAGTTCTTATCAATTTCAGGGTCATTTAGCTCAAAAAAAATTAGTAACTACATGAAAAATAGCAAATGAAGTCAGAAAGGGTTGAAAATTGAAGGCCTGCCTTCGAATGGTTCATACTGAACAAACCAAAAGGCTGGAGTTGAAATAATTTTAAAAAAATAAATGCCTTGTAACAGACGAGTTTTCGTCCGAAACCCTCATACTTCGAAAGAGATTGTCCATTTTGTACAAGAAGTGCTTCCAGTTTTTGCCATAA
The DNA here is from genome assembly GCA_022496015.1 of Hordeum marinum. Taxonomy (NCBI): domain Eukaryota; kingdom Viridiplantae; phylum Streptophyta; class Magnoliopsida; order Poales; family Poaceae; genus Hordeum; species Hordeum marinum. The sequence continues at coordinate 498,457,664 of CM039675.1, read as the reverse complement.
CCCTCTCCACTTTTTAGCAGATGCTATGTGGGTGAAATGATGGTACCATGCCAACTTTCAACCTTCTTAGAGTTCATTTGTAATGCTTATCCATTTCAGGGTCATTTAGCTCAAATTATTAGTAAATGCATGAAAAATAGCAAATGAAGTCATAAAGGGTTGGAAATTGATGGTCTGCCTTCGAATGGTGCATACTAAACGCACAAAAAGGCTGGAGCTGAAATAAGTTTAAAAAATTGAAATGCCTTAGTAACACACGAGTTTTCGTCCGAAACTCTCATACTTCGAAAGAGATTGTCCATTTTGTACACGAAGTGCATCCAGTTTTTGCCGCAGCCCTCTCAACTTTTTTGCATATGCTATGTGGGTGAAATGATGATACTGTGCCAAATTTCAACCTTTTCAGAGTTCATTTGTAGTGCTTATCAATTTCAGGGTCATTTAGCTCAAAAAATCAGTAAACGCATGAAAAATATCAAATGAAGTCACAAAGGTTTGAAAATTGCTGTCCTCCTTCTAATGTTGCATACTGAACGCACAAAAAGTTTGGAGTTGAAACAAGTTTCAAAAAATGAAATGCCTTTGTAACAGACGAGTTTACGTCCGAAACCCTGATACTTCGAAAGAGATGGTCCACTTTGTACACAAAGTGCATCCAGTTTTTGTCGTAACCCTCTTAACTCTTTAGCACATGCTATGTGGGTGCAATGAAGATACCATGCCAAATTTCAACCTTTTCAGAGTTCATTTGAAGTGCTTATCAATTTCAGGGTCATTTAGCTCAAAAAATTAATAATGCATGAAAAATAGCAAACGAAGTGATGAAGGGTTGAAAATTGATGTTCTGCCTTCGAATGGTGCATACTAAACGCACAAAAAGTCTGAGTTGAAATAAGTTTAAAAAGTGAAATGCCTTAGTAACAGACGAGTTTTCGTCCATAACCCTGATACTTCGAAAGAGATTGTCCATTTTGTACACAAAGTGCATCCAGTTTTTGTCGTAGCCCTCTCAACTATTTAGCACATGCTATGTGGGTGAACTGATGATACCATGCCAACTTTCAACCTTTTCATAGTTCATTTGTAGTGCTTATCAATTTCAGGGTCATTTAGCTCAAAAAATCAGTAAATGAATGAAAAATAGCAAATGAAATCAGAAATGGTTGAAAATTGATGGCCTGCCGTCGAATGGTGCATACTAAATGCACAAAAAGTCTGGAGTTGAATAAGTTTAAAAAATGAAATGCCTTTGTAACAGACGAGTTTTCATCCGAAAGGGATTATCCATTTTGTACAGGAAGTGCCTCTAGTTTTTGTCGTATCTCTCTCAACTGTTTAGCACATGCTATGTGGGCGAAATGATGATATCATGCCAAATTCCAACCTTTTCAAAGTTCATGTGTAGTGCTTATGAATTTCAGGGTCATTTAGCTCAAAAAAATTATTAACTGTATGAAAAATAGCAAATGAAGTCTTAAAGGGTTGAAAATTGATGGCCTGCCTTCGAATGGTGCATTAACGAAAAGTCTGCAGTTGAAATAAGTTAAAAAAATTAAATGCCTTTGTAAAAGACGAGTTTTCATCCGGAACCGTGATACCTCGAAAGAGATTGTCCATTTTGTACATGAAGTCTATCCAGTTCTTGTCGTAACCCTCTCAACTCTTTAGCACCTGCTATGTGGGTGAAATGATGATACCATGAGAAATTTCAACCTTTTCAGAGTTCATTTGTAGTGCTTATCAATTTCAGGGTCATTTAGCTCAAAAAATCAGTAAATGCATGACAAATAGAAAATGAAGTCACAAAGGGTTGAAAATTGATGGCCTGCCTTCGAATGGTGCATAGTAAATGCACAAAAAGTTTGGAGTTGAAATAAGTTAAAAAAAATAAAATGCCTTTGTAACAGACGGGTTTTCGTCCGAAACCGTGATACTTCAAAACAGATTGTCCATTTTGTATGAACAGGCAGTGCATCCAATTTTTGTCGCATCTCTCTCAACTGTTTAGCACATGCTATGTGGGTGAAATGATGATCCCATGCCAAATTCCAACCTTTTCAAAGTTCATTTGTAGTGCTTATCAATTTCAGGGTCATTTAGCTCAAAAAAATCAGTAACAACATGAAAAATAGCAAATGAAGTCAGAAAGGGTTGAAAATTGATGGCCTGCCCTCGAATTGTGCATACTGAACAAACAAAAAGTCTGGAGTTGAAATAAGTTAAAAAAAGAAATGCCTTTGTAACAGACGAGTTTTTGTCCGAAACACTGATACTTCGAAAGAGATTGTCCATTTTATACACGAAGTGCTTCCAGTTTTTGCGGTAAACCCTCTCAACTTCTTAGCACATGCTATATGGGTTAAATGATGGTACCATGCCAACTTTCAACCTTTTCAGAGTTCATTTGTAGTGCATATCAATTTCAGGGTCATTTAGCTCAAAAAAATTAGTAAATGCATGAAAAATAGCAAGCGAAGTCATAAAGGGTTGAAAATTGATGGTCTGCCTTCGAATGGTGCATACTAAACGCACAAAAAGTTTGGAGTTGAAATAAGTTTAAAAAATGAAATGCCTTAGTAACACACGAGTTTTCGTCCAAAACCCTGATACTTTGATATAGATCGTCCATTTTGTACACGAAGAGCATCCAGTTTTTGCCGTAGACTTCTAAACATTTTTGCACATGCTATGTGGGTGAGATGATGATACTGTGCCAACTTTCAACCTTTTCAGAGTTCATGTGTAGTGCTTATCAATTTCTGGGTCATTTAGCTCAAAAAACAATAAATGCATCAAACATAGCAAATGAAGTCACAGAGGGTTGAAAATTGCTTGCCTCCTACGAATGTTGCATACTGAACACGCAAAAAGTCTAGAGTTGAAATAAATTTAAAAAAATGAAATTGCTTTGTAACAGACGAGTCTTCATCCGAAACCCTGATACTTCGAAAGAGATTGTCCATTTTATACACGAAGTGCTTCTAGGTTTTGCCGTAAACCCTCTCAACTTTTTAGCACATGTTATGTGGGTGAAATGATGGTACCATGCCAACTTTCAACCTTTTCAGAGTTCATTTGTAGTGCTGATCAATTTCAGGGTCATTTAGCTCAAAAAATTAGTAAATGCATGAAAAATGGAAAATGAAGTCAAAAAGGGTTGAAAATTGATGGCCTGCCTTCGAATGGTGCATACTAAATGCACAAAAAGTTTGGAGTTGAAATAAGTTTAAAAAAATGAAATGCCTTTGTAACAGACGAGTTTTCGTCCGAAACCGTGATACTTCGAAAAGGATTGTCCATTTTGTACAGGAAGTGCATCGAGTATTTGTCGAATGTCTCTCAATTGTTTAGGACATGCTATGTGGGTGAAATGATGCTACAATGGCAAATTCCAACCTTTTCAAAGTTCATTTGTAGTGCTTATCAATTTCATGGTCATTTAGCTCAAAATAATCAGTAACAACATGAAAAATAGCAAATGAAGTCAGAAAGAGTTGAAAATTGATGGCCTGCCCTCGAATGGTGCATACTGAACAAACAAAAAGTCTGGAGTCGAAATAAGTTAAAAACAGAAATGCCTTTGTAACAAACGAGTTTTCGTCGGAAATCCTGATACTTCGAAAGAGATTGTCCATTTTATACACGAAGTGCGTCCAGTTTTTGCGGTAAACCCTCTCAACTTTTTAGCACATGCTATGTGGGCGAAATGATGGTACCATGCCAACTTTCAACCTTTTTAGAGTTCGTTTGTAGTGCTTATCAATTTCAGGGTCATTTAGCTCAAAAAATTAGTAAATGCATGAAAAATAGCAAATGAAGTCAGAAAGGGTTGAAAATTGAGTGTCTGCCTTCGAATGGTGCATACTGAACAAACAAAAAGTCTGGAGTTGAAGTAAGTTTAAAAAATGAAATGCCTTTGTAACAGACGAGTTTTCGTCCAAAACCCCGATACTTCGAAAGAGATTGTCCGTTTTGTACACGAAGTGCTTCCAGTTTTTGCCGTAACCCTCTCAAATTTTTAGCAAATGCTATGTGGGTGAAATGATGATACCATGCCAACTGTCAACCTTTTCAGAGTTCATTTGTAGTGCTTATCAATTTCAAGTTCATTTAGCTAAAAAAATCAGTAAATGCATGAAAAATAGCAAACGAAGTCATAAAGGGTTGTAAATTGAAGGTTCCCTTCGATTAGTGCATACTAAACGTACATAAAGTCTGGAGTTGAAATAAGTTTAAACAATGAAATGCCTTAGTAATACACGGGTCTTCGTCGGAAACACTGATACTTCGAAAAAGAGATAGTCCATTTTGTAGACGAAGTGCATCCAGTTTTTGCCATAACCCTCTCAACATTCTAGCACATGCTGTGTGGGTGAAATGATGATACCGTGCCAACTTTCAACGTTTTCAGAGTTCATTTGTAGTGCTTATCAATTTTAGGGTCATTAACCTCAAAAAAATCAGTAAATGCATGAAAAAAAGCAAATGAAGTCACAAAGGGTTGAGAATAGATGGCCTGCCTTCGAATGGTGCGTACTAAACGCACAAAAAGTTTGGAGTTGAAATAAGTTTAAAAAATGAAATGCCTTAGTAACACATGAGTTTTCGTCCAAAACCCTGATACTTTGATATAGATCGTCCATTTTGTACACGAAGAGCATCCAGTTTTTGCCGTAGACTTCTAAACATTTTTGCACATGCTATGTGGGTGAGATGATGATACTGTGCCAACTTTCAACCTTTTCAGAGTTCATGTGTAGTGCTTATCAATTTCTGGGTCATTTAGCTCAAAAAAACAATAAATGCATCAAACATAGCAAATGAAGTCACAGAGGGTTGAAAATTGCTTGCCTCCTACGAATGTTGCATACTGAACACGCAAAAAGTCTAGAGTTGAAATAAATTTAAAAAAATGAAATTGCTTTGTAACAGACGAGTCTTCGTCCGAAACCCTGATACTTCGAAAGAGATTGTCCATTTTATACACGAAGTGCTTCTAGTTTTTGCCGTAAACCCTCTCAACTTTTTAGCACATGTTATGTGGGTGAAATGATGGTACCATGCCAACTTTCAACCTTTTCAGAGTTCATTTGTAGTGCTGATCGATTTCAGGGTCATTTAGCTCAAAAAATTAGTAAATGCATGAAAAATGGAAAATGAAGTCAAAAAGGGTTGAAAATTGATGGCCTGCCTTCGAATGGTGCATACTAAATGCACAAAAAGTTTGGAGTTGAAATAAGTTTAAAAAAATGAAATGCCTTTGTAACAGACGAGTTTTCGTCCGAAACCGTGATACTTCGAAAAGGATTGTCCATTTTGTACAGGAAGTGCATCGAGTATTTGTCGAATCTCTCTCAATTGTTTAGGACATGCTATGTGGGTGAAATGATGCTACAATGGCAAATTCCAACCTTTTCAAAGTTCATTTGTAGTGCGTATCAATTTCATGGTCATTTAGCTCAAAATAATCAGTAACAACATGAAAAATAGCAAATGAAGTCAGAAAGAGTTGAAAATTGATGGCCTGCCCTCGAATGGTGCATACTGAACAAACAAAAAGTCTGGAGTTGAAATAAGTTAAAAACAGAAATGCCTTTGTAACAAACGAGTTTTCGTCGGAAATCCTGATACTTCGAAAGAGATTGTCCATTTTATACACGAAGTGCGTCCAGTTTTTGCGGTAAACCCTCTCAACTTTTTAGCACATGCTATGTGGGTGAAATGATGGTACCATGCCAACTTTCAACCTTTTTAGAGTTCGTTTGTAGTGCTTATCAATTTCAGGGTCATTTAGCTCAAAAAATTAGTAAATGCATGAAAAATAGCAAATGAAGTCAGAAAGGGTTGAAAATTGAGGGTCTGCCTTCGAATGGTGCATACTGAACAAACAAAAAGTCTGGAGTTGAAGTAAGTTTAAAAAATGAAATGCCTTTGTAACAGACGAGTTTTCGTCCAAAACCCCGATACTTCCAAAGAGATTGTCCGTTTTGTACACGAAGTGCTTCCAGTTTTTGCCGTAACCCTCTCAAATTTTTAGCAAATGCTATGTGGGTGAAATGATGATACCATGCCAACTTTCAACCTTTTCAGAGTTCATTTGTAGTGCTTATCAATTTCAAGTTCATTTAGCTAAAAAAATCAGTAAATGCATGAAAAATAGAAAACGAAGTCATAAAGGGTTGTAAATTGAAGGTTCCCTTCGATTAGTGCATACTAAACGTACATAAAGTCTGGAGTTGAAATAAGTTTAAACAATGAAATGCCTTAGTAATACACGGGTCTTCGTCGGAAACACTGATACTTCGAAAGAGATAGTCCATTTTGTAGACGAAGTGCATCCAGTTTTTGCCATAACCCTCTCAACATTTTAGCACATGCTGTGTGGGTGAAATGATGATACCGTGCCAACTTTCAACGTTTTCAGAGTTCATTTGTAGTGCTTATCAATTTTAGGGTCATTAACCTCAAAAAAATCAGTAAATGCATGAAAAAAAGCAAATGAAGTCACAAAGGGTTGAGAATAGATGGCCTGCCTTCGAATGGTGCGTACTAAACGCACAAAAAGTTTGGAGTTGAAATAAGTTTAAAAAATGAAATGCCTTAGTAACACATGAGTTTTCGTCCAAAACCCTGATACTTTGATATAGATCGTCCATTTTGTACACGAAGAGCATCCAGTTTTTGCCGTAGACTTCTAAACATTTTTGCACATGCTATGTGGGTGAGATGATGATACTGTGCCAACTTTCAACCTTTTCAGAGTTCATGTGTAGTGCTTATCAATTTCTGGGTCATTTAGCTCAAAAAAACAATAAATGCATCAAACATAGCAAATGAAGTCACAGAGGGTTGAAAATTGCTTGCCTCCTACGAATGTTGCATACTGAACACGCAAAAAGTCTAGAGTTGAAATAAATTTAAAAAAATGAAATTGCTTTGTAACAGACGAGTCTTCGTCCGAAACCCTGATACTTCGAAAGAGATTGTCCATTTTATACACGAAGTGCTTCTAGTTTTTGCCGTAAACCCTCTCAACTTTTTAGCACATGTTATGTGGGTGAAATGATGGTACCATGCCAACTTTCAACCTTTTCAGAGTTCATTTGTAGTGCTGATCAATTTCAGGGTCATTTAGCTCAAAAAATTAGTAAATGCATGAAAAATGGAAAATGAAGTCAAAAAGGGTTGAAAATTGATGGCCTGCCTTCGAATGGTGCATACTAAATGCACAAAAAGTTTGGAGTTGAAATAAGTTTAAAAAAATGAAATGCCTTTGTAACAGACGAGTTTTCGTCCGAAACCGTGATACTTCGAAAAGGATTGTCCATTTTGTACAGGAAGTGCATCGAGTATTTGTCGAATCTCTCTCAATTGTTTAGGACATGCTATGTGAGTGAAATGATGCTACAATGGCAAATTCCAACCTTTTCAAAGTTCATTTGTAGTGCGTATCAATTTCATGGTCATTTAGCTCAAAATAATCAGTAACAACATGAAAAATAGCAAATGAAGTCAGAAAGAGTTGAAAATTGATGGCCTGCCCTCGAATGGTGCATACTGAACAAACAAAAAGTCTGGAGTTGAAATAAGTTAAAAACAGAAATGCCTTTGTAACAAACGAGTTTTCGTCGGAAATCCTGATACTTCGAAAGAGATTGTCCATTTTATACACGAAGTGCGTCCAGTTTTTGCGGTAAACCCTCTCAACTTTTTAGCACATGCTATGTGGGTGAAATGATGGTACCATGCCAACTTTCAACCTTTTTAGAGTTCGTTTGTAGTGCTTATCAATTTCAGGGTCATTTAGCTCAAAAAATTAGTAAATGCATGAAAAATAGCAAATGAAGTCAGAAAGGGTTGAAAATTGAGGGTCTGCCTTCGAATGGTGCATACTGAACAAACAAAAAGTCTGGAGTTGAAGTAAGTTTAAAAAATGAAATGCCTTTGTAACAGACGAGTTTTCGTCCAAAACCCCGATACTTCCAAAGAGATTGTCCGTTTTGTACACGAAGTGCTTCCAGTTTTTGCCGTAACCCTCTCAAATTTTTAGCAAATGCTATGTGGGTGAAATGATGATACCATGCCAACTTTCAACCTTTTCAGAGTTCATTTGTAGTGCTTATCAATTTCAAGTTCATTTAGCTAAAAAAATCAGTAAATGCATGAAAAATAGCAAACGAAGTCATAAAGGGTTGTAAATTGAAGGTTCCCTTCGATTAGTGCATACTACACGTACATAAAGTCTGGAGTTGAAATAAGTTTAAACAATGAAATGCTTTAGTAATACACGGGTCTTCGTCGGAAACACTGATACTTCGAAAGAGATAGTCCATTTTGTAGACGAAGTGCATCCAGTTTTTGCCATAACCCTCTCAACATTTTAGCACATGCTGTGTGGGTGAAATGATGATACCGTGCCAACTTTCAACGTTTTCAGAGTTCATTTGTAGTGCTTATCAATTTTAGGGTCATTAACCTCAAAAAAATCAGTAAATGCATGAAAAAAAGCAAATGAAGTCACAAAGGGTTGAGAATAGAAGGCCTGCCTTCGAATGGTGCATACTGAACGCACAAAAAGTCTAGAGTTGAAATAAGTTTAAAAAAATGAAATGCCTTTTTAACAAACGAGTTTTCGTCCGAAACCGTGATACTTCGACAAAGTGCATCCAGTTTTTGTCGTAACCCTCTCAACTCTTTAGCACATGCTAGGTGGGTGAAATGATGATACCATGCCAAATTTCAACCTTTTCACACTTCATTTGTAGTGCTTATCAATTTGAGGGTCATTTAACTAAAAAAAATCTGTAAATGCATGAAAAATAGCAAATGAAGTCAGAAAGGGTTGAAAAGTGATGGCCTACCTTTGAATGATGCATACGGATTATACATAAAGTCTGGAGTTGAAACAAGTTTAAAAAAATGAAATGCCTTTGTAATAGACGAAGTTTCGTCCGAAACCCTGGTACTTCGAAAGAGATTGTCCATTTTGTACACAAAGTGCATCCAGTTTTTGTCGTAACCCTCTCAACTCTTTAGCACCTGCTATGTGGGTGAAATGATGATACCATGCGAAATTTCAACCTTTTCATAGTTCATTTGCACTGCTTATCAATTTCAGGGTCATTCAGCATAAAAAATAAGTAAATGCATGAAAAATAGCAAATTAAGTCAGAAAGGCTTGAAAGTTGATGGCCTCCCTTCGAATGGTGCATACTAAGCGCACAAAAAGTCTAGAGTTGAAATAAGTTAAAAAAATTAAATGCCTTTGTAAAAGACGAGTTTTCGTCCGAAACTGTGATACTTCGAAAGAGATTGTCCATTTTGTACAGGAAGTCCATCCAGTTCTTGTCGTAGCCCTCTCAACTCTTTTGCACCTGCTATGTGGGTGAAATGATGATACCATGCGAAATTTCAACCTTTTCAGAGTTCATTTGTAGTGCTTATCAATTTCAGGGTCATTTAACTCAAAAAATCAGTAAATGCATGAAAAATAGAAAATGAAGTCACAAAGGGTTGAAAATTTATGGCCTGTCTTCAAATGGTGCATACTAAATACACAAAAAGTTTGGAGTTGAAATAAGTTTTAAAAAATGAAATGCCTTTGTAACAGACGAGTTTTTGTCTGGAACCGTGATTCTTCGAAAAGGATTGTCCATTTTGTACAGGAAGTGCATCCAGTTTTTGTCGAATCTCTCTCAACTGTTTAGCACATGCTATGTGGGTGAAATGATGATACCATGCCAAATTCCAACCTTTTCAAAGTTCATTTGTAGTGCTTATCTATTTCAGGGTCATTTAGCTCAAAAAAATCAGTAACAACATGAAAAATAGCAAATGAAGTCAGAAAGGGTTGAAAATTGATGGCCTGCCCTCGAAATGTGCATACTGAACCAACAAAAAGTCTGGAGTTGAAATAAGTTAAAAAAAGAAATGCCTTTGTAACAGACGAGTTTTTGTCCGAAACTCTGATACTTCGAAAGAGATTGTCCATTTTATACACGAAGTGCTTCCAGTTTTTGCGGTAAACCCTCTCAACTTTTTAGCACATGCTATGTGGGTGAAATGATGGTACCATGCCAACTTTCAACCTTTTTAGAGTTCATTTGTAGTGCTTATCAATTTCAGGGTCATTTAGCTCAAAAAATTAGTAAATGCATGAAAAATAGCAAGGGAAGTCATAAAGGGTTGAAAATTGATGGTCTGCCTTCGAATGGTGCATACTAAACGCACAAAAAGTCTGGAGTTGAAATAAGTTTAAAAAAATGAAATGCCTTAGTAACATATGAATTTTCGTCCGAAACCCTGATACTTTGAAAGAGATAGTCCATTTTCTACACGAAGTGCATCCAGTTTTTGCCGTAGCCCTCTCAACATTTTTGCACGTGCTATGTGGGTGAGATGATGATACTGTGCCAACTTTCAACCTTTTCAGAGTTCATGTGTAGTGCTTATCAATTTAAGGGTCATTTAGCTCAAAAAACAATAAATGCATGAAACATAGCAAATGAAGTCACAAAGGGTTGAAAATTGTTGGCCTCCTACGAATGTTGTATTTTGAACACGCAAAAAGTCTAGAGTTGAAATAAGTTTAAAAAAATGAAATGCCTTTGTAACAGACGAGTCTTCGTCCGAAACCCTGATACTTCGAAATAGATTGTCCATTTTATACACGAAGTGCTTCCAGTTTTTGCCGTAAACCCTCTCAACTTTTTAGCACATGCTATGTGGGTGAAATGATGGTACCATGCCAACTTTCAACCTTTTCAGAGTTCATTTGTAGTGCTTATCAATTTCAGGGTCATTTAGCTCAAAAAATTAGTAAATGCATGAAAAATAGGAAATGAAGTCATAAAGGGTTGAAAATTGATGGTCTGCCTTCGAATGGTGCATACTAAACGCACAAAAAGTCTGGAGTTGAAATAAGTTTAAAAAAATGAAATGCCTTAGTAACATATGAATTTTCGTCCGAAACCCTGATACTTTGAAAGAGATAGTCCATTTTCTACACGAAGTGCTTCCAGTTTTTGCCGTAAACCCTCTCAACTTTTTAGCACATGCTATGTGGGTGAAATGATGGTACCATGCCAACTTTCAACCTTTTCAGAGTTCATTTGTAGTGCTTATCAATTTCAGGGTCATTTAGCTCAAAAAATTAGTAAATGCATGAAAAATAGGAAATGAAGTCATAAAGGGTTGAAAATTGATGGTCTGCCTTCGAATGGTGCATACTAAACGCACAAAAAGTCTGGAGTTGAAATAAGTTTAAAAAAATGAAATGCCTTAGTAACATATGAATTTTCGTCCGAAACCCTGATACTTTGAAAGAGATAGTCCATTTTCTACACGAAGTGCATCCAGTTTTTGCCGTAGCCCTCTCAACATTTTTGCACGTGCTATGTGGGTGAGATGATGATACTGTGCCAACTTTCAACCTTTTCAGAGTTCATGTGTAGTGCTTATCAATTTAAGGGTCATTTAGCTCAAAAAACAATAAATGCATGAAACATAGCAAATGAAGTCACAAAGGGTTGAAAATTGTTGGCCTCCTACGAATGTTGCATTTTGAACACGCAAAAAGTCTAGAGTTGAAATAAGTTTAAAAAAATGAAATGCCTTTGTAACAGACGAGTCTTCGTCCGAAACCCTGATACTTCGAAATAGATTGTCCATTTTATACACGAAGTGCTTCCAGTTTTTGCCGTAAACCCTCTCAACTTTTTAGCACATGCTATGTGGGTGAAATGATGGTACCATGCCAACTTTCAACCTTTTCAGAGTTCATTTGTAGTGCTTATCAATTTCAGGGTCATTTAGCTCAAAAAATTAGTAAATGCATGAAAAATAGCAAGGGAAGTCATAAAGGGTTGAAAATTGATGGTCTGCCTTCGAATGGTGCATACTAAAGGCACAAAAAGTCTGGAGTTGAAATAAGTTTAAAAAAATGAAATGCCTTAGTAACATATGAATTTTCGTCCGAAACCCTGATACTTTGAAAGAGATAGTCCATTTTCTACACGAAGTGCATCCACTTTTTGCCGTAGCCCTTTCAACATTTTTGCACGTGCTATGTGGGTGAGATGATGATACTGTGCCAACTTTCAACCTTTTCAGAGTTCATGTGTAGTGCTTATCAATTTAAGGGTCATTTAGCTCAAAAAACAATAAATGCATGAAACATAGCAAATGAAGTCACAAAGGGTTGAAAATTGTTGGCCTCCTACGAATGTTGCATTTTGAACACGCAAAAAGTCTAGAGTTGAAATAAGTTTAAAAAAATGAAATGCCTTTGTAACAGACGAGTCTTCGTCCGAAACCCTGATACTTCGAAATAGATTGTCCATTTTATACACGAAGTGCTTCCAGTTTTTGCCGTAAACCCTCTCAACTCTTTAGCACCTGCTATGTGGGTGAAATGATGATACCATGCGAAATTTCAACCTTTTCAGAGTTCATTTGTAGTGCTTATCAATTTCAGGGTCATTTAACTCAAAAAATCAGTAAATGCATGAAAAATAGAAAATGAAGTCACAAAGGGTTGAAAATTGATGGCCTGTCTTCAAATGGTGCATACTAAATACACAAAAAGTTTGGAGTTGAAATAAGTTTTAAAAAATGAAATGCCTTTGTAACAGACGAGTTTTTGTCTGGAACCGTGATTCTTCGAAAAGGATTGTCCATTTTGTACAGGAAGTGCATCCAGTTTTTGTCGAATCTCTCTCAACTGTTTAGCACATGCTATGTGGGTGAAATGATGATACCATGCCAAATTCCAACCTTTTCAAAGTTCGTTTGTAGTGCATATCAATTTCAGGGTCATTTAGCTCAAAAAATTAGTAAATGCATGGAAAATAGCAAATGAAGTCAGAAAGGGTTGAAAATTGAGGGTCTGCCGTAGCCCTCTCAACATTTTTCCACATGCTATGTGGGTGAGATGATGGTACTGTGCCAACTTTCAACCTTTTTAGAGTTCATTTGTAGTGCTTATCAATTTCAGGGTCATTTAGCTCAAAAAAACAATAAATGCATGAAACATAGCAAATGAAGTCACAAAGGGTTGAAAATTGCTGGCCTCCTACGAATGTTGCATACAGAACACACGAAAAGTCTAGAGTTGAAATAAGTTTAAAAATGAAATGCCTTTGTAACAGACGAGTTTTCGTCCAAAACCCTTATACTTTGAAAGAGATTGTCCATTTTATACACGAAGTGCTGCCAGTTTTTGCCGTAAACCCTCTCAACTTTTGAGCACATGCTATGTGGGTGAAATGATGGTACCATGCCAACTTTCAACCTTTTCATAGTTCATTTGTAGTGCTCATTAATTTCAGGGTCTTTTAGCTCAAAAAATTAGTAAATGCATGAAAAATAGCAAATGAAGTCATAAAGGGTTGAAAATTGATGGTCTACCTTCGAATGGTGCATACTAAACGCACAAAAAGTCTGGAGTTGAAATAAGTTAAAAAAATGAAATGCCTTTGTAAGAGACAAGTTTTCATCCGAAACCGTGATACTTCGAAACAGATTGTCCATTTTGTACAGGAAGTGCATCCAGTTTTTGTCAAATCTCTCTCAACTGTTTAGCACATGCTATGTGGGTGAAATGATGATACCATGCCAAATTCAAACCTTTTCAAAGTTCACTTCTAGTTCTTATCAATTTTAGGGTCATTTAGCTCAAAAAAATCAGTAACAACATGAAAAATAGAAAATGGAGTCAGAAAGGGTTGAAAATTGATGGCCTGCCTTCGAATGGTGCATATTGAAAAAACAAAAAGTCTGGACTTGAAAAAAGATAAAAAAAGAAATGCCTTTGTAACACACGAGTTTTCGTCTGAAACCCTGATACTTCGAAAGAGATTGTCCATTTTATACACGAAGTGCTTCCAGTTTTGCGGTAAACCCTCTCAACTTTTTAGCACATGCTATGTGGGTGTAATGATGGTACCATGCCGACTTTCAACCTTTTCAGAGTTCATTTGTAGTGCTTATCAATTTCAGGGTCATTTAGCTCAAAAAATTAGTAAATGCATGAAAAATAGCAAGCGAAGTCATAGAGGGTTGAAAATTGGTGGTCTGCCTTCGAATGGTGCATACTAAACGCACAAAAAGTCTGGAGTTGAAATAAGTTTAAAAAATGAAATGCCTTAGTAACACACAAGTTTTCGTCCGAAACCCTGATACTTTGAAAGAGATAGTCCATTTTGTACAGAAAGTGCATCCAATTTTTGCCGTAGCCCTCTCAACATTTTTGCACATGCTATATGGGTTAGATGATGATATTGTGCCAACTTTCAACCTTTTCAGAGTTCATTTGCAGTGCTTATCAATTTCAGGGTCATTTAGCTCAAAAAAACAATAAATGCATGAAACATAGGAAATGAAGTCACAAAGGGTTGAAAATTGCTGGCCTCCTACGAATGTTGCATACTGAACACACAAAAAGTCTAGAATTGAAATAAGTTTAAAAAATTGAAATGTCTTTGTAACAGACGAGTTTTCGTCCAAAACCCTGATACTTCGAAAGAGATTGCCCATTTTATACATGAAGTGCTTCTAGTTTTTGCCGTAAACCCTCTCAACTTTTTAGCACATGCTATGAGGGTGAAATGATGGTACCATGCCAACTTTCAACCATTTCAGTGTTCATCTGTAGTGCTTATCAATTTCAGGGTTATTTAGCTCAAAAAATTAGTAAATGCATGAAAAATAGCAAATGAAGTCATAAAGGGTTGAAAATTGATGGTCTGCCTTCGAATGGTGCATACTAAACGCACAAAAAGTCTGGAGTTGAAATAAGTTAAAAAAAAGAAATGCCTTTGTAACAGACGAGTTTTCGTCCGAAACCCTGATACTTCGAAAGAGATTGTCCATTTAATACACGAAGTGCTTCCAGTTTTTGCGGTAAACCCTCTCAACTTTTTAGCACATGCTATGTGGGTGTAATGATGGTACCATGCCAACTTTCAACCTTTTCAGAGTTCATTTGTAGTGCTTATCAATTTCAGGGTCACTTAGCTCAAAAAATTAGTAATTGCATGAAAAATAGCAAGCGTAGTCATAGAGGGTTGAAAATTGATGGTGTGCCTTTGAATGGTGCATACTAAACGCACAAAAAGTCTGGAGTTGAAATAAGTTTAAAAAATGAAATGCGTTAGTAACACACAAGTTTTCGTCCGAAACCCTGATGCTTTGAAAGAGATAGTCCATTTTGTACACGAAGTGCGTCCAGTTTTTGCCGTAGCCCTCTCAACATTTTTGCGCCTGCTATGTGGGTTAGATGATGATATTGTGCCAACTTTCAACCTTTTCAGAGTTCATTTGTAGTGCTTATCAATTTCAGGGTCATTTAGCTCAAAAAAACAATAAATGCATGAAACATAGGAAATGAAGTCACAAAGGGTTGAAAATTGCTGGCCTCCTACGAATGTTGCATACTGAACACACAAAAAGTCTAGAATTGAAATAAGTTTAAAAAATGAAATGTCTTTGTATCAGACGAGTTTTCGTCCAAAACCCTGATACTTCGAAAGAGATTGCCCATTTTATACATGAAGTGCTTCTAGGTTTTGCCGTAAACCCTCTCAACTTTTTAGCACATGCTATGAGGGTGAAATGATGGTACCATGCCAACTTTCAACCATTTCAGAGTTCATCTGTAGTGCTTATCAATTTTAGGGTTATTTACCTCAAAAAATTAGTAAATGCATGAAAAATAGCAAATGAAGTCATAAAGGGTTGAAAATTGATGGTCTGCCTTCGAATGGTGCATACTAAACGCACAAAATGTCTGGAGTTGAAATAAGTTAAAAAAAAAAGAAATGCCTTTGTAACAGACGAGTTTTCGTCCGAAACCCTGATACTTCGAAAGAGATTGTCCATTTTATACACGAAGTGCTTCCAGTTTTTGCGGTAAACCCTCTCAACTTTTTAGCACATGCTATGTGGGTGTAATGATGGTACCATGCCAACTTTCAACCTTTTCAAAGTTCATTTGTAGTGCTTATCAATTTCAGGGTCATTTAGCTCAAAAAATTAGTAAATGCATGAAAAATAGCAAGCGAAGTCATAGAGGGTTGAAAATTGATGGTCTGCCTTTGAATGGTGCATACTAAACGCACAAAAAGTCTGGAGTTGAAATAAGTTTAAAAAATGAAATGCGATAGTAACACACAAGTTTTCGTCCGAAACCCTGATACTTTGAAAGAGATAGTCCATTTTGTACACGAAGTGCGTCCAGTTTTTGCCGTAGCCCTCTAAACATTTTTGCACATGCTATGTGGGTGAGATGATGATATTGTGCCAACTTTCAACCTTTTCAGAGTTCATTTGTAGTGCTTATCAATTTCAGGGTCATTTAGCTCAAAAAAACAATAAATGCATGAAACATAGGAAATGAAGTCACAAAGGGTTGAAAATTGCTGGCCTCCTACGAATGTTGCATACTGAACACACAAAAAGTCTAGAATTGAAATAAGTTTAAAAAAATGAAATGTCTTTGTAACAGACGAGTTTTCGTCCAAACCATGATACTTCGAAAGAGATTGTCCATTTTATACATGAAGTGCTTCTAGTTTTTGCCGTAAACCCTCTCAACTTTTTAGCACATGCTATGAGGGTGAAATAATGGTACCATGCCAACTTTCAACCATTTCAGAGTTCATCTGTAGTGCTTATCAATTTCCGGGTTGTTTAGCTCAAAAAATTAGTAAATGCATGAAAAATAGCAAATGAAGTCATAAAGGGTTGAAAATTGATGGTCTGCCTTCGAATGGTGCATACTAAACGCACAAAAAGTCTGGAGTTGAAATAAGTTAAAAAAAGGAATGCCTTTGTAACAGACGAGTTTTCGTCCAAAACCCTGATACTTCGAAAGAGATTGTCCATTTTATACATGAAGTGGTTCTAGTTTTTGCCGTAAACCCTCTCAACTTTTTAGCACATGCTATGAGGGTGAAATGATGGTACCATGCCAACTTTCAATCATTTCAGAGTTCATCTGTAGTGCTTATCATTTTCAGGGTTATTTAGCTCAAAAAATTAGTAAATGCATGAAAAATAGCAAATGAAGTCATAAAGGGTTGAAAATTGATGGTCTGCCTTCGAATGGTGCATACTAAACGCACAAAAAGTCTGGAGTTGAAATAAGTTAAAAAAAGAAATGCCTTTGTAACGGACGAGTTTTCGTCCGAAACCGTGATACTGCATCCAGTTTTAGCGGTAAACCCTCTTAACTTTTGAGCACATGCTATCTGGGTGTAATGATGGTACCATGCCAACTTTCAACCTTTTAAGAGTTCATTTGTAGTGCTTATCAATTTCAGGGTCATTTAGCTCAAAAAATTAGTAAATGCATGAAAAATAGCAAGCGAAGTCATAGAGGGTTGAAAATTGATGGTCTGCCTTTGAATGGTGCATACTAAATGCACAAAAAGTCTGGAGTTGAAATAAGTTTAAAAAATGAAATGCCTTAGTAACACACAAGTTTTCGTCCGAAACCCTGATACTTTGAAAGAGATAGTCCATTTTGTACACGAAGTGCATCCAGTTTTTGCTGTAGCCCTCTCAACATTTTTGCACATGCTATGAGGGTGAAATGATGGTACCATGCCAACTTTCAACCATTTCAGAGTTCATCTGTAGTGCTTATCAATTTCAGGGTTATTTAGCTCAAAAAATTAGTAAATGCATGAAAAATAGCAAATGAAGTCATAAGGGGTTGAAAATTGATGGTCTGCCTTCGAATCGTGCATACTAAACGCACAAAAAGTCTGGAGTTGAAATAAGTTAAAAAAAAGAAATGCCTTTGTAACGGACGAGTTTTCGTCCGAAACCGTGATACTTCGAAATAGATTGTCCATTTTGTACAGGAAGTGCATCCAGTTTTTGCGGTAAACCCTCTCAACTTTTTAGCACATGCTATGTGGGTGTAATGATGGTACCATGCCAACTTTCAACCTTTTCAGAGTTCATTTGTAGTGCTTATCAATTTCAGGGTCATTTAGCTCGAAAAATCAATAAATGCATGAAAAATAGCAAATGAAGTCACAAAGGGTTGAAAATTGCTGGCCTCCTTCGAATGTTGCATACTGAATGCACCAAAAGTCTAGAGTTGAAATAAGTTTAAAAAAATGAAATGCCTTTGTAACAGACGAGTTTTCGTCCGAAACCGTGATACTTTGAAAGAGATAGTCCATTTTATACACGAAGTGCATCCAGTTTTTGTCATAACCCTCTCAACTTTTTAGCACATGCTATGTGGGTGAAATCATGATACCATGCCAACTTTCAACCATTTCAAAGTTCATTTGTAGTGCTTATCAATTTCAGGGTCATTTAGCTCAAAAAAATCAGTAACTGCATGAAAAATAGCAAATGAAGTCATAACGGGTTGAAAATTGATTGGCTGCCTACGAATGGTGCATACTAAACAAAAAAAAGTCTTTAGTTGCAATAAGTTTAAAAAAATGAAATGCCTTTGTAACAGACGAGTTTTCGTCCGAAACCCTGATACGTCGAAAGAGATTGTCTATTTTGTACATGAAGTGCATCCAGTTTTTGTTCGTAACCCTCTCAACTCATTAGCACATGCTATGTGGGTGAAATGAGATACCATGCCAAATTTCAACCTTTTTAGAGTTCATATGTAGTGCTTATCAATTTCATGGTCATTTAGCTCAAAAAATCAGTAAATGCATGAAAAATAGCAAATGAAGTCAGAAAGGGTTGAAAATTGAAGGCCTGCCTTCGAATGGTGCGTACTAAACGCACAAAAGGTCTAGAGTTGAAATAAGTTTGAAAAATGAAATACCTTTGTAACAGACGAGTTTTCGTCTGAAACCGTGATACTCCAAAACAGATTGTCCATTTTGTACAGGCAGTGCATCCAGTTTTTGTCGTATCTCTCTCAACTGTTTAGCACATGCTATGTGGGTGAAATGATGATACCAGGCCAAATTCCAACCTTTTCAAAGTTCATTTGTAGTGCTTATCAATTTCAAGGTCATTTAGCTCAAAAAAGTCAGTAACTGCATGAAAAATAGCAAATGAAGTCAGAAAGGGTTGAAAATTGATGGCCTGCCTTCGAATGGTGCATACTCAACAAACAAAAAGTCTGGAGTTGAAATAAGTTTTAAAAAATGAAATGCCTTTGTAACACACGAGTTTCATCCGAAACACCCATACTTCAAAAGAGATTTTCCATTTTGTGCACAAAGTGCATCCAGTTTTTGTTGTAACCCTCTCAACTCTTTAGCACATGCTATGTGGGTGAAATGATGATACCATGCCAAATTTCAACCTTTTCACAGTTCATTTGTAGTGCTTATAAATTTCAGGGTCATTTAGCTCAAAAAATCAGTAAATGCATGAAAAATAGCAAATGAAGTCAGAAAGGCTTGAAAATTGATGGCCTGCCTTCGAATGATGCATACTGAACAAACAAAAAGTTTGGAGTTGAAATAAGTTAAAAAAATGAAATGCCTTTGTAAAAGACGAGTTTTCGTCTGAAACCCTGATACTCCAGAATAGATTTGCCATTTTGTACACAAAGTGCATCCAGTTTTTGTCGTAACCCTCTCAACTCTTTAGCACATGCTATGTGGGTGAAATTATGATACCATGCCAAATTTCAGCCTTTTCAGACTTCATTTGGAGTGGTTATCAATTTCAGGGTCATTTACCTCAAAAAATCAGTAAATGCATGAAAAATACAAAAATGAAGTCAGAAAGGGTTGAAAATTGATGGCCTACCTTTGAATGGTGCATACTGAATGCACATAAAGTCTGGAGTTGAAATAAGTTTGAAAAATGAAATGCCTTTGTAACAGACGAGTTTTCGTCCGAAACCTTCATACTTCGAAAGAGATTGTCCATTTTGTACACAAAGTGCATCCCGTTTTTGTCGTAACCCTCTCAACTCTTTAGCACCTGCTATGTGGGTGAAATGTTGATACCATGCCAAATTTCAAGCTTTTTAGAGTTCATTTGTAGTGCTTGTCAATTTCAGGGTCACTTAGCTCACAAAATCAGCAAATGCATGAAAAATAGCAAATGAAGTCAGAAAGGCTTGAAAATTGATGGTCTGCCTTCGAATGGTGCATACTGAACAAACGAAAACTCTGGAGTTGAAATAAGTTAAAAAAATGAAATGCCTTTGTAAAAGACGAATTTTCGTCCGTAACCCTGATACTCCAGAATAGATTTTCCATTTTGTACACAAAGTGCATCCAGTTTTTGTCGTAACCCTCTCAACTCTTTAGCACATGCTATGTGGATGAAATGATGATACCATGCCAAATTTCAACCTTTTCAGACTTCATTTCTAGTGCTTATCAATTTCAGGGTCATTTACCTCAAAAAAAATCAGGAAATGCATGAAAAATAGCAAATGAAGTCAGAAAGGGTTGAAAATTGATGGCCTACCTTTGAATGGTATATACTGAATGCACATAAAGTCTGGAGTTGAAATAAGTTTGAAAAATGAAATGCCTTTGTAACAGACGAGTTTTCGTCCGAAACCTTGATACTTCGACAGAGATTATCCATTTTGTACACAAAGTGCATCCAGTTTTCGTCGTAACCCTCTCAACTCTTTACCACCTGCTGTGGGTCAAATGACGATACCATGCCAAATTTCAACCTTTTTAGAGTTCATTTGTAGTGCTTATCAATTTCAGGGTCATTTAGCTCAAAAAATCAGTAAATGCATGAAAAATAGCAAATGAAGTCAGAAAGGCTTGAAAATTGATGGCCTGCCTTCGAATGGTGCATACTAAACGCACAAAAACTCTAGAGTTGAAATAAGTTAAAAAATGAAATGCCTTTGTAAAAGACGAGTTTTCGTCCGAAACCCTGATACTCCAGAATAGATTTTCCATTTTGTACACAAAGTGGATCCAGTTTTTGTCGTAACCCTCTCAACTCTTTAGCACATGCTATGTGGGTGAAATGATGATACCATGCCAAATTTCAGCCTTTTCAGACTTCATTTGTAGTGGTTATCAATTTCAGGGTCATTTACCTCAAAAAATCAGTAAATGCATGAAAAATACCAAAATGAAGTCAGAAAGGGTTGAAAATTGATGGCCTACCTTTGAACGGTGCATACTGAATGCACATAAAGTCTGGAGTTGAAATAAGTTTGAAAAATGAAATGCCTTTGTAACAGACGAGTTTTCGTCCGAAACCTTCATACTTCGAAAGAGATTGTCCATTTTGTACACAAAGTGCATACCGCTTTTGTCGTAACCCTCTCAACTCTTTAGCACCTGCTATGTGGGTGAAATGTTGATACCATGCCAAATTTCAAGCTTTTTAGAGTTCATTTGTACTGCTTGTCAATTTCAGGGTCATTTAGCTCACAAAATCAGTAAATGCAAGAAAAATAGCAAATGAAGTCAGAAAGGCTTGAAAATTGATGGTCTGCCTTCGAATGGTGCATACTGGACAAACGAAAACTCTAGAGTTGAAATAAGTTAAAAAAATGAAATGCCTTTGTAAAAGCGAATTTTCGTCCGTAACCCTGACACTCCAGAATAGATTTTCCATTTTCTACACAAAGTGCATCCAGTTTTTGTCGTAACCCTCTCAACTCTTTAGCACATGCTATGTGGGTGAAATGATGATACCATGCCAAATTTCAACCTTTTCAGACCTCATTTCTAGTGCTTATCAATTTCAGGGTCATTTACCTCAAAAAAATCAGGAAATGCATGAAAAATAGCACATGAAGTCAGAAAGGGTTGAAAATTGATGGCCTACCTTTGAATGGTGCATACTGAATGCACATAAAGTCTGGAGTTGAAATAAGTTTGAAAAATGAAATGCCTTTGTAACAGACGAGTTTTCGTCCGAAACCTTGATACTTCGAAAGAGATTGTCCATTTTGTACACAAAGTGCATCCAGTTTTTGTCGTAACCCTCTCAACTCTTTACCACCTGCTGTGGGTCAAATGACGATACCATGCCAAATTTCAACCTTTTTAGAGTTCATTTGTAGTGCTTATCAATTTCAGGGTCATTTAGCTCAAAAAATCAGTAAATGCATGAAAAATAGCAAATGAAGTCAGAAAGGCTTGAAAATTGATGGCCTGCCTTGGAATGGTGCATACTAAATGCACAAAAACTCTAGAGTTGAAATAAGTTAAAAAAATGAAATGCCTTTATAAAAGACGAGTTTTCGTCCGAAACAGTGATACTTCGAAAGAGATTGTCCATTTTGTATTGGAAGTGCACCCAGTTTATTTCGTATCTCTCTCAACTGTTTAGCACATGCTATGTGGGTGAAATGATGATACCATGCCAAATTTCAGCCTTTTCAGACTTCATTTTTAGTGGTTATCAATTTCAGGGTCATTTACCTCAAAAAATCAGTAAATGCATGAAAAATACCAAAATGAAGTCAGAAAGGCTTGAAAATTGATGGCCTGCCTTCGAATGGTGCATATTAAACGCACAAAAAGTCTAGAGTTGAAATAAGTTAAAAAAATGAAATGCCTTTGTAAAAGACGAGTTTTCGTCCGAAACCCTGATACTCCAGAATAGATTTTCCATTTTGTACACAAAGTGCATCCAGTTTTTGTCGTAACCCTCTCAACTCTTTAGCACATGCTATGTGGGTGAAATGATGATACCATGCCAAATTTCAGCCTTTTCAGACTTCATTTGTAGTGGTTATCAATTTCAGGGTCATTTACCTCAAAAAATCAGTAAATGCATGAAAAATACCAAAATGAAGTCAGAAAGGGTTGAAAATTGATGGCCTACCTTTGAATGGTGCATACTGAATGCACATAAAGTCTGGAGTTGAAATAAGTTTGAAAAATGAAATGCCTTTGTAACAGACGAGTTTTCGTCCGAAACCTTCATACTTCGAAAGAGATTGTCCATTTTGTACACAAAGTGCATCCCGCTTTTGTCGTAACCCTCTCAACTCTTTAGCACCTGCTATGTGGGTGAAATGTTGATACCATGCGAAATTTCAAGCTTTTTAGAGATCATTTGTACTGCTTGTCAATTTCAGGGTCATTTAGCTCACAAAATCAGTAAATGCATGAAAAATAGCAAATGAAGTCAGAAAGGCTTGAAAATTGATGGTCTGCCTTCGAATGGTGCATACTGGACAAACGAAAACTCTGGAGTTGAAATAAGTTAAAAAAATGAAATGCCTTTGTAAAAGCGAATTTTCGTCCGTAACCCTGACACTCCAGAATAGATTTTCCATTTTGTACACAAAGTGCATCCAGTTTTTGTCGTAACCCTCTCAACTCTTTAGCACATGCTATGTGGGTGAAATGATGATACCATGCGAAATTTCAACCTTTTCAGACTTCATTTCTAGTGCTTATCAATTTCAGGGTCATTTACCTCAAAAAAATCAGGAAATGCATGAAAAATAGCACATGAAGTCAGAAAGGGTTGAAAATTGATGGCCTACCTTTGAATGGTGCATACTGAATGCACATAAATTCTGGAGTTGAAATAAGTTTGAAAAATGAAATGCCTTTGTAACAGACGAGTTTTCGTCCGAAACCTTGATACTTCGAAAGAGATTGTCCATTTTGTACACAAAGTGCATCCAGTTTTTGTCGTAACCCTCTCAACTCTTTACCACCTGCTGTGGGTCAAATGACGATACCATGCCAAATTTCAACCTTTTTAGAGTTCATTTGTAGTGCTTATCAATTTCAGGGTCATTTAGCTCAAAAAATCAGTAAATGCATGAAAAATAGCAAATGAAGTCAGAAAGGCTTGAAAATTGATGGCCTGCCTTGGAATGGTGCATACTAAATGCACAAAAACTCTAGAGTTGAAATAAGTTAAAAAAATGAAATGCCTTTGTAAAAGACGAGTTTTCGTCCGAAACAGTGATACTTCGAAAGAGATTGTCCATTTTGTATTGGAAGTGCACCCAGTTTATTTCGTATCTCTCTCAAATGTTTAGCACATGCTATGTGGGTGAAATGATGATATCATGCCAAATTTCAGCCTTTTCAGACTTCATTTGTAGTGGTTATCAATTTCAGGGTCATTTACCTCAAAAAATCAGTAAATGCATGAAAAATACCAAAATGAAGTCAGAAAGGGTTGAAAATTGATGGCCTACCTTTGAATGGTGCATACTGAATGCACATAAAGTCTGGAGTTGAAATAAGTTTGAAAAATGAAATGCCTTTGTAACAGACGAGTTTTCGTCCGAAACCTTCATACTTCGAAAGAGATTGTCCATTTTGTACACAAAGTGCATCCCGTTTTCGTCGTAACCCTCTCAACTCTTTAGCACCTGCTATGTGGGTGAAATGTTGATACCATGCCAAATTTCAAGCTTTTTAGAGTTCATTTGTACTGCTTGTCAATTTCAGGGTCATTTAGCTCACAAAATCAGTAAATGCATGAAAAATAGCAAATGAAGTCAGAAAGGCTTGAAAATTGATGGTCTGCCTTCGAATGGTGCATACTGAACAAACGAAAACTCTGGAGTTGAAATAAGTTAAAAAAATGAAATGCATTTGTAAAAGCGAATTTTCGTCCATAACCCTGATACTCCAGAATAGATTTTCCATTTTGTACACAAAGTGCATCCAGTTTTTGTCGTAACCCTCTCAACTCTTTAGCACATGCTGTGTGGGTGAAATGATGATACCATGCCAAATTTCAGCCTTTTCAGACTTCATTTGTAGTGGTTATCAATTTCAGGGTCATTTACCTCAAAAAATCAGTAAATGCATGAAAAATACCAAAATGAAGTCAGAAAGGGTTGAAAATTGATGGCCTACCTTTGAATGGTGCATACTGAATGCACATAAAGTCTGGAGTTGAAATAAGTTTGAAAAATGAAATGCCTTTGTAACAGACGAGTTTTCGTCCGAAACCTTCATACTTCGAAAGAGATTGTCCATTTTGTACACAAAGTGCATCCCGTTTTTGTCGTAACCCTCTCAACTCTTTAGCACCTGCTATGTGGGTGAAATGTTGATACCATGCCAAATTTCAAGCTTTTTAGAGTTCATTTGTACTGCTTGTCAATTTCAGGGTCATTTAGCTCACAAAATCAGTAAATGCATGAAAAATACCAAAATGAAGTCAGAAAGGCTTGAAAATTGATGGCCTGCCTTCGAATGGTGCATACTAAACGCACAAAACCTCTAGAGTTGAAATAAGTTAAAAAAAATGAAATATCTTTGTAAAAGACGAGTTTTCGTCCGAAACAGTGATACTCCAAAACAGATTGTCCATTTTGTACAGGCAGTGCATCCAGTTTTTGTCGTATCTCTCTCAACTGTTTAGCACATGCTATGTGGGTGAAATGATGATACCATGCCAAATTCCAACCTTTTCAAAGTTCATTTGTAGTGCTTATCAATTTCAAGGTCATTTAGCTCAAAAAAGTCAGTAACTGCATGAAAAATAGCAAATGAAGTCAGAAAGGGTTGAAAATTGATGGCCTGCCTTCGAATGGTGCATACTCAACAAACAAAAAGTCTGGAGTTGAAATAAGTTTTAAAAAATGAAATGCCTTTGTAACACACGAGTTTCATCCGAAACACTCATACTTCAAAAGAGATTTTCCATTTTGTGCACAAAGTGCATCCAGTTTTTGTTGTAACCCTCTCAACTCTTTAGCACATGCTATGTGGGTGAAATGATGATACCATGCCAAATTTCAACCTTTTCACAGTTCATTTGTAGTGCTTATAAATTTCAGGGTCATTTAGCTCAAAAAATCAGTAAATGCATGAAAAATAGCAAATGAAGTCAGAAAGGCTTGAAAATTGATGGCCTGCCTTCGAATGATGCATACTGAACAAACAAAAAGTTTGGAGTTGAAATAAGTTAAAAAAATGAAATGCCTTTGTAAAAGACGAGTTTTCGTCTGAAACCCTGATACTCCAGAATAGATTTTCCATTTTGTACACAAAGTGCATCCAGTTTTTGTCGTAACCCTCTCAACTCTTTAGCATATGCTATGTGGGTGAAATGATGATACCATGCCAAATTTCAGCCTTTTCAGACTTCATTTGGAGTGGTTATCAATTTCAGGGTCATTTACCTCAAAAAATCAGTAAATGCATGAAAAATACCAAAATGAAGTCAGAAAGGGTTGAAAATTGATGGCCTACCTTTGAATGGTGCATACTGAATGCACATAAAGTCTGGAGTTGAAATAAGTTTGAAAAATGAAATGCCTTTGTAACAGACGAGTTTTCGTCCGAAACCTTCATACTTCGAAAGAGATTGTCCATTTTGTACACAAAGTGCATCCCGTTTTTGTCGTAACCCTCTCAACTCTTTAGCACCTGCTATGTGGGTGAAATGTTGATACCATGCCAAATTTCAAGCTTTTTAGAGTTCATTTGTAGTGCTTGTCAATTTCAGGGTCACTTAGCTCACAAAATCAGCAAATGCATGAAAAATAGCAAATGAAGTCAGAAAGGCTTGAAAATTGATGGTCTGCCTTCGAATGGTGCATACTGAACAAACGAAAACTCTGGAGTTGAAATAAGTTAAAAAAATGAAATGCCTTTGTAAAAGACGAATTTTCGTCCGTAACCCTGATACTCCAGAATAGATTTTCCATTTTGTACACAAAGTGCATCCAGTTTTTGTCGTAACCCTCTCAACTCTTTAGCACATGCTATGTGGATGAAATGATGATACCATGCCAAATTTCAACCTTTTCAGACTTCATTTCTAGTGCTTATCAATTTCAGGGTCATTTACCTCAAAAAAAATCAGGAAATGCATGAAAAATAGCAAATGAAGTCAGAAAGGGTTGAAAATTGATGGCCTACCTTTGAATGGTGCATACTGAATGCACATAAAGTCTGGAGTTGAAATAAGTTTGAAAAATGAAATGCCTTTGTAACAGACGAGTTTTCGTCCGAAACCTTGATACTTCGACAGAGATTGTCCATTTTGTACACAAAGTGCATCCAGTTTTCGTCGTAACCCTCTCAACTCTTTACCACCTGCTGTGGGTCAAATGACGATACCATGCCAAATTTCAACCTTTTTAGAGTTCATTTGTAGTGCTTATCAATTTCAGGGTCATTTAGCTCAAAAAATCAGTAAATGCATGAAAAATAGCAAATGAAGTCAGAAAGGCTTGAAAATTGATGGCCTGCCTTCGAATGGTGCATACTAAACGCACAAAAACTCTAGAGTTGAAATAAGTTAAAAAAATGAAATGCCTTTGTAAAAGACGAGTTTTCGTCCGAAACCCTGATACTCCAGAATAGATTTTCCATTTTGTACACAAAGTGCATCCAGTTTTTGTCGTAACCCTCTCAACTCTTTAGCACATGCTATGTGGGTGAAATGATGATACCATGCCAAATTTCAGCCTTTGCAGACTTCATTTGTAGTGGTTATCAATTTCAGGGTCATTTACCTCAAAAAATCAGTAAATGCATGAAAAATACCAAAATGAAGTCAGAAAGGGTTGAAAATTGATGGCCTACCTTTGAATGGTGCATACTGAATGCACATAAAGTCTGGAGTTGAAATAAGTTTGAAAAATGAAATGCCTTTGTAACAGACGAGTTTTCGTCCGAAACCTTCATACTTCGAAAGAGATTGTCCATTTTGTACACAAAGTGCATCCCGTTTTTGTCGTAACCCTCTTAACTCTTTAGCACCTGCTATGTGGGTGAAATGTTGATACCATGCCAAATTTCAAGCTTTTTAGAGTTCATTTGTACTGCTTGTCAATTTCAGGGTCATTTAGCTCACAAAATCAGTAAATGCATGAAAAATACCAAAATGAAGTCAGAAAGGCTTGAAAATTGATGGCCTGCCTTCGAATGGTGCATACTAAACGCACAAAACCTCTAGAGTTGAAATAAGTTAAAAAAAATGAAATATCTTTGTAAAAGACGAGTTTTCGTCCGAAACAGTGATACTCCAAAACAGATTGTCCATTTTGTACAGGCAGTGCATCCAGTTTTTGTCGTATCTCTCTCAACTGTTTAGCACATGCTATGTGGGTGAAATGATGATACCATGCCAAATTCCAACCTTTTCAAAGTTCATTTGTAGTGCTTATCAATTTCAAGGTCATTTAGCTCAAAAAAGTCAGTAACTGCATGAAAAATAGCAAATGAAGTCAGAAAGGGTTGAAAATTGATGGCCTGCCTTCGAATGGTGCATACTCAACAAACAAAAAGTCTGGAGTTGAAATAAGTTTTAAAAAATGAAATGCCTTTGTAACACACGAGTTTCATCCGAAACACTCATACTTCAAAAGAGATTTTCCATTTTGTGCACAAAGTGCATCCAGTTTTTGTTGTAACCCTCTCAACTCTTTAGCACATGCTATGTGGGTGAAATGATGATACCATGCCAAATTTCAACCTTTTCACAGTTCATTTGTAGTGCTTATAAATTTCAGGGTCATTTAGCTCAAAAAATCAGTAAATGCATGAAAAATAGCAAATGAAGTCAGAAAGGCTTGAAAATTGATGGCCTGCCTTCGAATGATGCATACTGGACAAACAAAAAGTTTGGAGTTGAAATAAGTTAAAAAAATGAAATGCCTTTGTAAAAGACGAGTTTTCGTCTGAAACCCTGATACTCCAGAATAGATTTTCCATTTTGTACACAAAGTGCATCCAGTTTTTGTCGTAACCCTCTCAACTCTTTAGCACATGCTATGTGGGTGAAATGATGATACCATGCCAAATTTCAGCCTTTTCAGACTTCATTTGGAGTGGTTATCAATTTCAGGGTCATTTACCTCAAAAAATTAGTAAATGCATGAAAAATACCAAAATGAAGTCAGAAAGGGTTGAAAATTGATGGCCTACCTTTGAATGGTGCATACTGAATGCACATAAAGTCTGGAGTTGAAATAAGTTTGAAAAATGAAATGCCTTTGTAACAGACGAGTTTTCGTCCGAAACCTTCATACTTCGAAAGAGATTGTCCATTTTGTACACAAAGTGCATCCCGTTTTTGTCGTAACCCTCTCAACTCTTTAGCACCTGCTATGTGGGTGAAATGTTGGTACCATGCCAAATTTCAAGCTTTTTAGAGTTCATTTGTAGTGCTTGTCAATTTCAGGGTCACTTAGCTCACAAAATCAGCAAATGCATGAAAAATAGCAAATGAAGTCAGAAAGGCTTGAAAATTGATGGTCTGCCTTCGAATGGTGCATACTGAACAAACGAAAACTCTGGAGTTGAAATAAGTTAAAAAAATGAAATGCCTTTGTAAAAGACGAATTTTCGTCCGTAACCCTGATACTCCAGAATAGATTTTCCATTTTGTACACAAAGTGCATCCAGTTTTTGTCGTAACCCTCTCAACTCTTTAGCACATGCTATGTGGATGAAATGATGATACCATGCCAAATTTCAACCTTTTCAGACTTCATTTCTAGTGCTTATCAATTTCAGGGTCATTTACCTCAAAAAAAATCAGGAAATGCATGAAAAATAGCAAATGAAGTCAGAAAGGGTTGAAAATTGATGGCCTACCTTTGAATGGTGCATACTGAATGCACATAAAGTCTGGAGTTGAAATAAGTTTGAAAAATGAAATGCCTTTGTAACAGACGAGTTTTCGTCCGAAACCTTGATACTTCGACAGAGATTGTCCATTTTGTACACAAAGTGCATCCAGTTTTCGTCGTAACCCTCTCAACTCTTTACCACCTGCTGTGGGTCAAATGACGATACCATGCCAAATTTCAACCTTTTTAGAGTTCATTTGTAGTGCTTATCAATTTCAGGGTCATTTAGCTCAAAAAATCAGTAAATGCATGAAAAATAGCAAATGAAGTCAGAAAGGCTTGAAAATTGATGGCCTGCCTTCGAATGGTGCATACTAAACGCACAAAAACTCTAGAGTTGAAATAAGTTAAAAAAATGAAATGCCTTTGTAAAAGACGAGTTTTCGTCCGAAACCCTGATACTCCAGAATAGATTTTCCATTTTGTACACAAAGTGCATCCAGTTTTTGTCGTAACCCTCTCAACTCTTTAGCACATGCTATGTGGGTGAAATGATGATACCATGCCAAATTTCAGCCTTTGCAGACTTCATTTGTAGTGGTTATCAATTTCAGGGTCATTTACCTCAAAAAATCAGTAAATGCATGAAAAATACCAAAATGAAGTCAGAAAGGGTTGAAAATTGATGGCCTACCTTTGAATGGTGCATACTGAATGCACATAAAGTCTGGAGTTGAAATAAGTTTGAAAAATGAAATGCCTTTGTAACAGACGAGTTTTCGTCCGAAACCTTCATACTTCGAAAGAGATTGTCCATTTTGTACACAAAGTGCATCCCGTTTTTGTCGTAACCCTCTCAACTCTTTAGCACCTGCTATGTGGGTGAAATGTTGATACCATGCCAAATTTCAAGCTTTTTAGAGTTCATTTGTACTGCTTGTCAATTTCAGGGTCATTTAGCTCACAAAATCAGTAAATGCATGAAAAATACCAAAATGAAGTCAGAAAGGCTTGAAAATTGATGGCCTGCCTTCGAATGGTGCATACTAAACGCACAAAACCTCTAGAGTTGAAATAAGTTAAAAAAAATGAAATATCTTTGTAAAAGACGAGTTTTCGTCCGAAACAGTGATACTCCAAAACAGATTGTCCATTTTGTACAGGCAGTGCATCCAGTTTTTGTCGTATCTCTCTCAACTGTTTAGCACATGCTATGTGGGTGAAATGATGATACCATGCCAAATTCCAACCTTTTCAAAGTTCATTTGTAGTGCTTATCAATTTCAAGGTCATTTAGCTCAAAAAAGTCAGTAACTGCATGAAAAATAGCAAATGAAGTCAGAAAGGGTTGAAAATTGATGGCCTGCCTTCGAATGGTGCATACTCAACAAACAAAAAGTCTGGAGTTGAAATAAGTTTTAAAAAATGAAATGCCTTTGTAACACACGAGTTTCATCCGAAACACTCATACTTCAAAAGAGATTTTCCATTTTGTGCACAAAGTGCATCCAGTTTTTGTTGTAACCCTCTCAACTCTTTAGCACATGCTATGTGGGTGAAATGATGATACCATGCCAAATTTCAACCTTTTCACAGTTCATTTGTAGTGCTTATAAATTTCAGGGTCATTTAGCTCAAAAAATCAATAAATGCATGAAAAATAGCAAATGAAGTCAGAAAGGCTTGAAAATTGATGGCCTGCCTTCGAATGATGCATACTGAACAAACAAAAAGTTTGGAGTTGAAATAAGTTAAAAAAATGAAATGCCTTTGTAAAAGACGAGTTTTCGTCTGAAACCCTGATACTCCAGAATAGATTTTCCATTTTGTACACAAAGTGCATCCAGTTTTTGTCGTAACCCTCTCAACTCTTTAGCACATGCTATGTGGGTGAAATGATGATACCATGCCAAATTTCAGCCTTTTCAGACTTCATTTGGAGTGGTTATCAATTTCAGGGTCATTTACCTCAAAAAATCAGTAAATGCATGAAAAATACCAAAATGAAGTCAGAAAGGGTTGAAAATTGATGGCCTACCTTTGAATGGTGCATACTGAATGCACATAAAGTCTGGAGTTGAAATAAGTTTGAAAAATGAAATGCCTTTGTAACAGACGAGTTTTCGTCCGAAACCTTCATACTTCGAAAGAGATTGTCCATTTTGTACACAAAGTGCATCCCGTTTTTGTCGTAACCCTCTCAACTCTTTAGCACCTGCTATGTGGGTGAAATGTTGATACCATGCCAAATTTCAAGCTTTTTAGAGTTCATTTGTAGTGCTTGTCAATTTCAGGGTCACTTAGCTCACAAAATCCGCAAATGCATGAAAAATAGCAAATGAAGTCAGAAAGGCTTGAAAATTGATGGTCTGCCTTCGAATGGTGCATACTGAACAAACGAAAACTCTGGAGTTGAAATAAGTTAAAAAAATGAAATGCCTTTGTAAAAGACGAATTTTCGTCCGTAACCCTGATACTCCAGAATAGATTTTCCATTTTGTACACAAAGTGCATCCAGTTTTTGTCGTAACCCTCTCAACTCTTTAGCACATGCTATGTGGATGAAATGATGATACCATGCCAAATTTCAACCTTTTCAGACTTCATTTCTAGTGCTTATCAATTTCAGGGTCATTTACCTCAAAAAAAATCAGGAAATGCATGAAAAATAGCAAATGAAGTCAGAAAGGGTTGAAAATTGATGGCCTACCTTTGAATGGTGCATACTGAATGCACATAAAGTCTGGAGTTGAAATAAGTTTGAAAAATGAAATGCCTTTGTAACAGACGAGTTTTCGTCCGAAACCTTGATACTTCGACAGAGATTGTCCATGTTGTACACAAAGTGCATCCAGTTTTCGTCGTAACCCTCTCAACTCTTTACCACCTGCTGTGGGTCAAATGACGATACCATGCCAAATTTCAACCTTTTTAGAGTTCATTTGTAGTGCTTATCAATTTCAGGGTCATTTAGCTCAAAAAATCAGTAAATGCATGAAAAATAGCAAATGAAGTCAGAAAGGCTTGAAAATTGATGGCCTGCCTTCGAATGGTGCATACTAAACGCACAAAAACTCTAGAGTTGAAATAAGTTAAAAAAATGAAATGCCTTTGTAAAAGACGAGTTTTCGTCCGAAACCCTGATACTCCAGAATAGATTTTCCATTTTGTACACAAAGTGCATCCAGTTTTTGTCGTAACCCTCTCAACTCTTTAGCACATGCTATGTGGGTGAAATGATGATACCATGCCAAATTTCAGCCTTTGCAGACTTCATTTGTAGTGGTTATCAATTTCAGGGTCATTTACCTCAAAAAATCAGTAAATGCATGAAAAATACCAAAATGAAGTCAGAAAGGGTTGAAAATTGATGGCCTACCTTTGAATGGTGCATACTGAATGCACATAAAGTCTGGAGTTGAAATAAGTTTGAAAAATGAAATGCCTTTGTAACAGACGAGTTTTCGTCCGAAACCTTCATACTTCGAAAGAGATTGTCCATTTTGTACACAAAGTGCATCCCGTTTTTGTCGTAACCCTCTCAACTCTTTAGCACCTGCTATGTGGGTGAAATGTTGATACCATGCCAAATTTCAAGCTTTTTAGAGTTCATTTGTACTGCTTGTCAATTTCAGGGTCATTTAGCTCACAAAATCAGTAAATGCATGAAAAATACCAAAATGAAGTCAGAAAGGCTTGAAAATTGATGGCCTGCCTTCGAATGGTGCATACTAACCGCACAAAACCTCTAGAGTTGAAATAAGTTAAAAAAAATGAAATATCTTTGTAAAAGACGAGTTTTCGTCCGAAACAGTGATACTCCAAAACAGATTGTCCATTTTGTACAGGCAGTGCATCCAGTTTTTGTCGTATCTCTCTCAACTGTTTAGCACATGCTATGTGGGTGAAATGATGATACCATGCCAAATTCCAACCTTTTCAAAGTTCATTTGTAGTGCTTATCAATTTCAAGGTCATTTAGCTCAAAAAAGTCAGTAACTGCATGAAAAATAGCAAATGAAGTCAGAAAGGGTTGAAAATTGATGGCCTGCCTTCGAATGGTGCATACTCAACAAACAAAAAGTCTGGAGTTGAAATAAGTTTTAAAAAATGAAATGCCTTTGTAACACACGAGTTTCATCCGAAACACTCATACTTCAAAAGAGATTTTCCATTTTGTGCACAAAGTGCATCCAGTTTTTGTTGTAACCCTCTCAACTCTTTAGCACATGCTATGTGGGTGAAATGATGATACCATGCCAAATTTCAACCTTTTCACAGTTCATTTGTAGTGCTTATAAATTTCAGGGTCATTTAGCTCAAAAAATCAGTAAATGCAGGAAAAATAGCAAATGAAGTCAGAAAGGCTTGAAAATTGATGGCCTGCCTTCGAATGATGCATACTGAACAAACAAAAAGTTTGGAGTTGAAATAAGTTAAAAAAATGAAATGCCTTTGTAAAAGACGAGTTTTCGTCTGAAACCCTGATACTCCAGAATAGATTTTCCATTTTGTACACAAAGTGCATCCAGTTTTTGTCGTAACCCTCTCAACTCTTTAGCACATGCTATGTGGGTGAAATGATGATACCATGCCAAATTTCAGCCTTTTCAGACTTCATTTGGAGTGGTTATCAATTTCAGGGTCATTTACCTCAAAAAATCAGTAAATGCATGAAAAATACCAAAATGAAGTCAGAAAGGGTTGAAAATTGATGGCCTACCTTTGAATGGTGCATACTGAATGCACATAAAGTCTGGAGTTGAAATAAGTTTGAAAAATGAAATGCCTTTCTAACAGACGAGTTTTCGTCCGAAACCTTCATACTTCGAAAGAGATTGTCCATTTTGTACACAAAGTGCATCCTGTTTTTGTCGTAACCCTCTCAACTCTTTAGCACCTGCTATGTGGGTGAAATGTTGATACCATGCCAAATTTCAAGCTTTTTAGAGTTCATTTGTAGTGCTTGTCAATTTCAGGGTCACTTAGCTCACAAAATCAGCAAATGCATGAAAAATAGCAAATGAAGTCAGAAAGGCTTGAAAATTGATGGTCTGCCTTCGAATGGTGCATACTGAACAAACGAAAACTCTGGAGTTGAAATAAGTTAAAAAAATGAAATGCCTTTGTAAAAGACGAATTTTCGTCC
Source organism: Hordeum marinum (assembly GCA_022496015.1). Taxonomy (NCBI): domain Eukaryota; kingdom Viridiplantae; phylum Streptophyta; class Magnoliopsida; order Poales; family Poaceae; genus Hordeum; species Hordeum marinum. The sequence continues at coordinate 498,423,066 of CM039675.1, read as the reverse complement.
GTAACCCTGATACTCGAGAATAGATTTTCCATTTTGTACACAAAGTGCATCCAGTTTTTGTCGTAACCCTCTCAACTCTTTAGCACATGCTATGTGGATGAAATGATGATACCATGCCAAATTTCAACCTTTTCAGACTTCATTTCTAGTGCTTATCAATTTCAGGGTCATTTACCTCAAAAAAATCAGGAAATGCATGAAAAATAGCAAATGAAGTCAGAAAGGGTTGAAAATTGATGGCCTACCTTTGAATGGTGCATACTGAATGCACATAAAGTCTGGAGTTGAAATAAGTTTGAAAAATGAAATGCCTTTGTAACAGACGAGTTTTCGTCCGAAACCTTGATACTTCGACAGAGATTGTCCATTTTGTACACAAAGTGCATCCAGTTTTCGTCGTAACCCTCTCAACTCTTTACCACCTGCTGTGGGTCAAATGACGATACCATGCCAAATTTCAACCTTTTTAGAGTTCATTTGTAGTGCTTATCAATTTCAGGGTCATTTAGCTCAAAAAATCAGTAAATGCATGAAAAATAGCAAATGAAGTCAGAAAGGCTTGAAAATTGATGGCCTGCCTTCGAATGGTGCATACTAAACGCACAAAAACTCTAGAGTTGAAATAAGTTAAAAAAATGAAATGCCTTTGTAAAAGACGAGTTTTCGTCCGAAACCCTGATACTCCAGAATAGATTTTCCATTTTGTACACAAAGTGCATCCAGTTTTTGTCGTAACCCTCTCAACTCTTTAGCACATGCTATGTGGGTGAAATGATGATACCATGCCAAATTTCAGCCTTTGCAGACTTCATTTGTAGTGGTTATCAATTTCAGGGTCATTTACCTCAAAAAATCAGTAAATGCATGAAAAATACCAAAATGAAGTCAGAAAGGGTTGAAAATTGATGGCCTACCTTTGAATGGTGCATACTGAATGCACATAAAGTCTGGAGTTGAAATAAGTTTGAAAAATGAAATGCCTTTGTAACAGACGAGTTTTCGTCCGAAACCTTCATACTTCGAAAGAGATTGTCCATTTTGTACACAAAGTGCATCCCGCTTTTGTCGTAACCCTCTCAACTCTTTAGCACCTGCTATGTGGGTGAAATGTTGATACCATGCCAAATTTCAAGCTTTTTAGAGTTCATTTGTACTGCTTGTCAATTTCAGGGTCATTTAGCTCACAAAATCAGTAAATGCATGAAAAATAGCAAATGAAGTCAGAAAGGCTTGAAAATTGATGGTCTGCCTTCGAATGGTGCATACTGGACAAACGAAAACTCTGGAGTTGAAATAAGTTAAAAAATGAAATGCCTTTGTAAAAGCGAATTTTCGTCCGTAACCCTGACACTCCAGAATAGATTTTCCATTTTCTACACAAAGTGCATCCAGTTTTTGTCGTAACCCTCTCAACTCTTTAGCACATGCTATGTGGGTGAAATGATGATACCATGCCAAATTTCAACCTTTTCAGACCTCATTTCTAGTGCTTATCAATTTCAGGGTCATTTACCTCAAAAAAATCAGGAAATGCATGAAAAATAGCACATGAAGTCAGAAAGGGTTGAAAATTGATGGCCTACCTTTGAATGGTGCATACTGAATGCACATAAAGTCTGGAGTTGAAATAAGTTTGAAAAATGAAATGCCTTTGTAACAGACGAGTTTTCGTCCGAAACCTTGATACTTCGAAAGAGATTGTCCATTTTGTACACAAAGTGCATCCAGTTTTTGTCGTAACCCTCTCAACTCTTTACCACCTGCTGTGGGTCAAATGACGATACCATGCCAAATTTCAACCTTTTTAGAGTTCATTTGTAGTGCTTATCAATTTCAGGGTCATTTAGCTCAAAAAAATCAGTAAATGCATGAAAAATAGCAAATGAAGTCAGAAAGGCTTGAAAATTGATGGCCTGCCTTGGAATGGTGCATACTAAATGCACAAAAACTCTAGAGTTGAAATAAGTTAAAAAAATGAAATGCCTTTGTAAAAGACGAGTTTTCGTCCGAAACAGTGATACTTCGAAAGAGATTGTCCATTTTGTATTGGAAGTGCACCCAGTTTATTTCGTATCTCTCTCAACTGTTTAGCACATGCTATGTGGGTGAAATGATGATACCATGCCAAATTTCAGCCTTTTCAGACTTCATTTGTAGTGGTTATCAATTTCAGGGTCATTTACCTCAAAAAATCAGTAAATGCATGAAAAATACCAAAATGAAGTCAGAAAGGCTTGAAAATTGATGGCCTGCCTTCGAATGGTGCATACTAAACACACAAAAAGTCTAGAGTTGAAATAAGTTAAAAAAATGAAATGCCTTTGTAAAAGACGAGTTTTCGTCCGAAACCCTGATACTCCAGAATAGATTTTCCATTTTGTACACAAAGTGCATCCAGTTTTTGTCGTAACCCTCTCAACTCTTTAGCACATGCTATGTGGGTGAAATGATGATACCATGCCAAATTTCAGCCTTTTCAGACTTCATTTGTAGTGGTTATCAATTTCAGGGTCATTTACCTCAAAAAATCAGTAAATGCATGAAAAATACCAAAATGAAGTCAGAAAGGGTTGAAAATTGATGGCCTACCTTTGAATGGTGCATACTGAATGCACATAAAGTCTGGAGTTGAAATAAGTTTGAAAAATGAAATGCCTTTGTAACAGACGAGTTTTCGTCCGAAACCTTCATACTTCGAAAGAGATTGTCCATTTTGTACACAAAGTGCATCCCGCTTTTGTCGTAACCCTCTCAACTCTTTAGCACCTGCTATGTGGGTGAAATGTTGATACCATGCCAAATTTCAAGCTTTTTAGAGTTCATTTGTACTGCTTGTCAATTTCAGGGTCATTTAGCTCACAAAATCAGTAAATGCATGAAAAATAGCAAATGAAGTCAGAAAGGCTTGAAAATTGATGGCCTGCCTTCGAATGGTGCATACTAAACGCACAAAAACTCCAGAGTTGAAATAAGTTAAAAAAATGAAATGCCTTTGTAAAAGACGAGTTTTCGTCCGAAACCCTGATACTCCAGAATAGATTTTCCATTTTGTACACAAAGTGCATCCAGTTTTTGTCGTAACCCTCTCAACTCTTTAGCACATGCTATGTGGGTGAAATGATGATACCATGCCAAATTTCAGCCTATGCAGACTTCATTTGTAGTGGTTATCAATTTCAGGGTCATTTACCTCAAAAAATCAGTAAATGCATGAAAAATACCAAAATGAAGTCAGAAAGGGTTGAAAATTGATGGCCTACCTTTGAATGGTGCATACTGAATGCACATAAAGTCTGGAGTTGAAATAAGTTTGAAAAATGAAATGCCTTTGTAACAGACGAGTTTTCGTCCGAAACCTTCATACTTCGAAAGAGATTGTCCATTTTGTACACAAAGTGCATCCCGCTTTTGTCGTAACCCTCTCAACTCTTTAGCACCTGCTATGTGGGTGAAATGTTGATACCATGCCAAATTTCAAGCTTTTTAGAGTTCATTTGTACTGCTTGTCAATTTCAGGGTCATTTAGCTCACAAAATCAGTAAATGCATGAAAAATAGCAAATGAAGTCAGAAAGGCTTGAAAATTGATGGTCTGCCTTCGAATGGTGCATACTGGACAAACGAAAACTCTGGAATTGAAATAAGTTAAAAAAATGAAATGCCTTTGTAAAAGCGAATTTTCGTCCGTAACCCTGACACTCCAGAATAGATTTTCCATTTTCTACACAAAGTGCATCCAGTTTTTGTCGTAACCCTCTCAACTCTTTAGCACATGCTATGTGGGTGAAATGATGATACCATGCCAAATTTCAACCTTTTCAGACCTCATTTCTAGTGCTTATCAATTTCAGGGTCATTTACCTCAAAAAAATCAGGAAATGCATGAAAAATAGCACATGAAGTCAGAAAGGGTTGAAAATTGATGGCCTACCTTTGAATGGTGCATACTGAATGCACATGAAGTCTGGAGTTGAAATAAGTTTGAAAAATGAAATGCCTTTGTAACAGACGAGTTTTCGTCCGAAACCTTGATAATTCGAAAGAGATTGTCCATTTTGTACACAAAGTGCATCCAGTTTTTGTCGTAACCCTCTCAACTCTTTACCACCTGCTGTGGGTCAAATGACGATACCATGCCAAATTTCAACCTTTTTAGAGTTCATTTGTAGTGCTTATCAATTTCAGGGTCATTTAGCTCAAAAAAATCAGTAAATGCATGAAAAATAGCAAATGAAGTCAGAAAGGCTTGAAAATTGATGGCCTGCCTTGGAATGGTGCATACTAAATGCACAAAAACTCTAGAGTTGAAATAAGTTAAAAAAATGAAATGCCTTTGTAAAAGACGAGTTTTCGTCCGAAACAGTGATACTTCGAAAGAGATTGTCCATTTTGTATTGGAAGTGCACCCAGTTTATTTCGTATCTCTCTCAACTGTTTAGCACATGCTATGTGGGTGAAATGATGATACCATGCCAAATTTCAGCCTTTTCAGACTTCATTTGTAGTGGTTATCAATTTCAGGGTCATTTACCTCAAAAAATCAGTAAATGCATGAAAAATACCAAAATGAAGTCAGAAAGGCTTGAAAATTGATGGCCTGCCTTCGAATGGTGCATACTAAACACACAAAAAGTCTAGAGTTGAAATAAGTTAAAAAAATGAAATGCCTTTGTAAAAGACGAGTTTTCGTCCGAAACCCTGATACTCCAGAATAGATTTTCCATTTTGTACACAAAGTGCATCCAGTTTTTGTCGTAACCCTCTCAACTCTTTAGCACATGCTATGTGGGTGAAATGATGATACCATGCCAAATTTCAGCCTTTTCAGACTTCATTTGTAGTGGTTATCAATTTCAGGGTCATTTACCTCAAAAAATCAGTAAATGCATGAAAAATACCAAAATGAAGTCAGAAAGGGTTGAAAATTGATGGCCTACCTTTGAATGGTGCATACTGAATGCACATAAAGTCTGGAGTTGAAATAAGTTTGAAAAATGAAATGCCTTTGTAACAGACGAGTTTTCGTCTGAAACCTTCATACTTCGAAAGAGATTGTCCATTTTGTACACAAAGTGCATCCCGCTTTTGTCGTAACCCTCTCAACTCTTTAGCACCTGCTATGTGGGTGAAATGTTGATACCATGCCAAATTTCAAGCTTTTTAGAGTTCATTTGTACTGCTTGTCAATTTCAGGGTCATTTAGCTCACAAAATCAGTAAATGCATGAAAAATAGCAAATGAAGTCAGAAAGGCTTGAAAATTGATGGTCTGCCTTCGAATGGTGCATACTGGACAAACGAAAACTCTGGAGTTGAAATAAGTTAAAAAAATGAAATGCCTTTGTAAAAGCGAATTTTCGTCCGTAACCCTGACACTCCAGAATAGATTTTCCATTTTGCACACAAAGTGCATCCAGTTTTTGTCGTAACCCTCTCAACTCTTTAGCACATGCTATGTGGGTGAAATGATGATACCATGCCAAATTTCAACCTTTTCAGTATTCATTTCTAGTGCTTATCAATTTCAGGGTCATTTACCTCAAAAAAATCAGGAAATGCATGAAAAATAGCACATGAAGTCAGAAAGGGTTGAAAATTGATGGCCTACCTTTGAATGGTGCATACTGAATGCACATAAAGTCTGGAGTTGAAATAAGTTTGAAAAATGAAATGCCTTTGTAACAGACGAGTTTTCGTCCGAAACCTTGATACTTCGAAAGAGATTGTCCATTTTGTACACAAAGTGCATCCAGTTTTTGTCGTAACCCTCTCAACTCTTTACCACCTGCTGTGGGTCAAATGACGATACCATGCCAAATTTCAACCTTTTTAGAGTTCATTTGTAGTGCTTATCAATTTCAGGGTCATTTAGCTCAAAAAATCAGTAAATGCATGAAAAATAGCAAATGAAGTCAGAAAGGCTTGAAAATTGATGGCCTGCCTTCGAATGGTGCATACTAAACGCACAAAAACTCCAGAGTTGAAATAAGTTAAAAAAATGAAATGCCTTTGTAAAAGACGAGTTTTCGTCCGAAACCCTGATACTCCAGAATAGATTTTCCATTTTGTACACAAAGTGCATCCAGTTTTTGTCGTAACCCTCTCAACTCTTTAGCACATGCTATGTGGGTGAAATGATGATACCATGCCAAATTTCAGCCTATGCAGACTTCATTTGTAGTGGTTATCAATTTCAGGGTCATTTACCTCAAAAAATCAGTAAATGCATGAAAAATACCAAAATGAAGTCAGAAAGGGTTGAAAATTGATGGCCTACCTTTGAATGGTGCATACTGAATGCACATAAAGTCTGGAGTTGAAATAAGTTTGAAAAATGAAATGCCTTTGTAACAGACGAGTTTTCGTCCGAAACCTTCATACTTCGAAAGAGATTGTCCATTTTGTACACAAAGTGCATCCCGCTTTTGTCGTAACCCTCTCAACTCTTTAGCACCTGCTATGTGGGTGAAATGTTGATACCATGCCAAATTTCAAGCTTTTTAGAGTTCATTTGTACTGCTTGTCAATTTCAGGGTCATTTAGCTCACAAAATCAGTAAATGCATGAAAAATAGCAAATGAAGTCAGAAAGGCTTGAAAATTGATGGTCTGCCTTCGAATGGTGCATACTGGACAAACGAAAACTCTGGAATTGAAATAAGTTAAAAAAATGAAATGCCTTTGTAAAAGCGAATTTTCGTCCGTAACCCTGACACTCCAGAATAGATTTTCCATTTTCTACACAAAGTGCATCCAGTTTTTGTCGTAACCCTCTCAACTCTTTAGCACATGCTATGTGGGTGAAATGATGATACCATGCCAAATTTCAACCTTTTCAGACCTCATTTCTAGTGCTTATCAATTTCAGGGTCATTTACCTCAAAAAAATCAGGAAATGCATGAAAAATAGCACATGAAGTCAGAAAGGGTTGAAAATTGATGGCCTACCTTTGAATGGTGCATACTGAATGCACATGAAGTCTGGAGTTGAAATAAGTTTGAAAAATGAAATGCCTTTGTAACAGACGAGTTTTCGTCCGAAACCTTGATAATTCGAAAGAGATTGTCCATTTTGTACACAAAGTGCATCCAGTTTTTGTCGTAACCCTCTCAACTCTTTACCACCTGCTGTGGGTCAAATGACGATACCATGCCAAATTTCAACCTTTTTAGAGTTCATTTGTAGTGCTTATCAATTTCAGGGTCATTTAGCTCAAAAAAATCAGTAAATGCATGAAAAATAGCAAATGAAGTCAGAAAGGCTTGAAAATTGATGGCCTGCCTTGGAATGGTGCATACTAAATGCACAAAAACTCTAGAGTTGAAATAAGTTAAAAAAATGAAATGCCTTTGTAAAAGACGAGTTTTCGTCCGAAACAGTGATACTTCGAAAGAGATTGTCCATTTTGTATTGGAAGTGCACCTTGTTTATTTCGTATCTCTCTCAACTGTTTAGCACATGCTATGTGGGTGAAATGATGATACCATGCCAAATTTCAGCCTTTTCAGACTTCATTTGTAGTGGTTATCAATTTCAGGGTCATTTACCTCAAAAAATCAGTAAATGCATGAAAAATACCAAAATGAAGTCAGAAAGGCTTGAAAATTGATGGCCTGCCTTCGAATGGTGCATACCAAACACACAAAAAGTCTAGAGTTGAAATAAGTTAAAAAAATGAAATGCCTTTGTAAAAGACGAGTTTTCGTCCGAAACCCTGATACTCCAGAATAGATTTTCCATTTTGTACACAAAGTGCATCCAGTTTTTGTCGTAACCCTCTCAACTCTTTAGCACATGCTATGTGGGTGAAATGATGAAACCATGCCAAATTTCAGCCTTTTCAGACTTCATTTGTAGTGGTTATCAATTTCAGGGTCATTTACCTCAAAAAATTAGTAAATGCATGAAAAATACCAAAATGAAGTCAGAAAGGGTTGAAAATTGATGGCCTACCTTTGAATGGTGCATACTGAATGCACATAAAGTCTGGAGTTGAAATAAGTTTGAAAAATGAAATGCCTTTGTAACAGACGAGTTTTCGTCCGAAACCTTCATACTTCGAAAGAGATTGTCCATTTTGTACACAAAGTGCATCCCGCTTTTGTCGTAACCCTCTCAACTCTTTAGCACCTGCTATGTGGGTGAAATGTTGATACCATGCCAAATTTCAAGCTTTTTAGAGTTCATTTGTACTGCTTGTCAATTTCAGGGTCATTTAGCTCACAAAATCAGTAAATGCATGAAAAATAGCAAATGAAGTCAGAAAGGCTTGAAAATTGATGGTCTGCCTTCGAATGGTGCATACTGGACAAACGAAAACTCTGGAGTTGAAATAAGTTAAAAAATGAAATGCCTTTGTAAAAGCGAATTTTCGTCCGTAACCCTGACACTCCAGAATAGATTTTCCATTTTGTACACAAAGTGCATCCAGTTTTTGTCGTAACCCTCTCAACTCTTTAGCACATGCTATGTGGGTGAAATGATGATACCATGCCAAATTTCAACCTTTTCAGTATTCATTTCTAGTGCTTATCAATTTCAGGGTCATTTACCTCAAAAAAATCAGGAAATGCATGAAAAATAGCACATGAAGTCAGAAAGGGTTGAAAATTGATGGCCTACCTTTGAATGGTGCATACTGAATGCACATAAAGTCTGGAGTTGAAATAAGTTTGAAAAATGAAATGCCTTTGTAACAGACGAGTTTTCGTCCGAAACCTTGATACTTCGAAAGAGATTGTCCATTTTGTACACAAAGTGCATCCAGTTTTTGTCGTAACCCTCTCAACTCTTTACCACCTGCTGTGGGTCAAATGACGATACCATGCCAAATTTCAACCTTTTTAGAGTTCATTTGTAGTGCTTATCAATTTCAGGGTCATTTAGCTCAAAAAATCAGTAAATGCATGAAAAATAGCAAATGAAGTCAGAAAGGCTTGAAAATTGATGGCCTGCCTTGGAATGGTGCATACTAAATGCACAAAAACTCTAGAGTTGAAATAAGTTAAAAAATGAAATGCCTTTGTAAAAGACGAGTTTTCGTCCGAAACAGTGATACTTCGAAAGAGATTGTCCATTTTGTATTGGAAGTGCACCCAGTTTATTTCGTATCTCTCTCAAATGTTTAGCACATGCTATGTGGGTGAAATGATGATACCATGCCAAATTTCAGCCTTTTCAGACTTCATTTGTAGTGGTTATCAATTTCAGGGTCATTTACCTCAAAAAATCAGTAAATGCATGAAAAATACCAAAATGAAGTCAGAAAGGGTTGAAAATTGATGGCCTACCTTTGAATGGTGCATACTGAATGCACATAAAGTCTGGAGTTGAAATAAGTTTGAAAAATGAAATGCCTTTGTAACAGACGAGTTTTCGTCCGAAACCTTCATACTTCGAAAGAGATTGTCCATTTTGTACACAAAGTGCATCCCGTTTTTGTCGTAACCCTCTCAACTCTTTAGCACCTGCTATGTAGGTGAAATGTTGATACCATGCCAAATTTCAAGCTTTTTAGAGTTCATTTGTACTGCTTGTCAATTTCAGGGTCATTTAGCTCACAAAATCAGTAAATGCATGAAAAATAGCAAATGAAGTCAGAAAGGCTTGAAAATTGATGGTCTGCCTTCGAATGGTGCATACTGAACAAACGAAAACTCTGGAGTTGAAATAAGTTAAAAAAATGAAATGCCTTTGTAAAAGCGAATTTTCGTCCGTAACCCTGATACTCCAGAATAGATTTTCCATTTTGTACACAAAGTGCATCCAGTTTTTGTCGTAACCCTCTCAACTCTTTAGCACATGCTATGTGGGTGAAATGATGATACCATGCCAAATTTCAGCCTTTTCAGACTTCATTTGTAGTGGTTATCAATTTCAAGGTCATTTACCTCAAAAAATCAGTAAATGCATGAAAAATACCAAAATGAAGTCAGAAAGGGTTTAAAGTTGATGGCCTACCTTTGAATGGTGCATACTGAATGCACATAAAGTCTGGAGTTGAAATAAGTTTGAAAAATGAAATGCCTTTGTAACAGACGAGTTTTCGTCCGAAACCTTCATACTTCGAAAGAGATTGTCCATTTTGTACACAAAGTGCATCCCGTTTTTGTCGTAACCCTCTCAACTCTTTAGCACCTGCTATGTGGGTGAAATGTTGATACCATGCCAAATTTCAAGCTTTTTAGAGTTCATTTGTACTGCTTGTCAATTTCAGGGTCATTTAGCTCACAAAATCAGTAAATGCATGAAAAATAGCAAATGAAGTCAGAAAGGCTTGAAAATTGATGGTCTGCCTTCGAATGGTGCATACTGAACAAACGAAAACTCTGGAGTTGAAATAAGTTAAAAAAATGAAATGCCTTTGTAAAAGCGAATTTTCGTCCGTAACCCTGATACTCCAGAATAGATTTTCCATTTTGTACACAAAGTGCATCCAGTTTTTGTCGTAACCCTCTCAACACTTTAGCACATGCTATGTGGGTGAAATGATGATACCATGCCAAATTTCAGCCTTTTCAGACTTCATTTGTAGTGGTTATCAATTTCAAGGTCATTTACCTCAAAAAATCAGTAAATGCATGAAAAATACCAAAATGAAGTCAGAAAGGGTTTAAAATTGATGGCCTACCTTTGAATGGTGCATACTGAATGCACATAAAGTCTGGAGTTGAAATAAGTTTGAAAAATGAAATGCCTTTGTAACAGACGAGTTTTCGTCCGAAACCTTCATACTTCGAAAGAGATTGTCCATTTTGTACACAAAGTGCATCCCGTTTTTTTCGTAACCCTCTCAACTCTTTAGCACCTGCTATGTGGGTGAAATGTTGATACCATGCCAAATTTCAAGCTTTTTAGAGTTCATTTGTACTGCTTGTCAATTTCAGGGTCATTTAGCTCACAAAATCAGTAAATGCATGAAAAATAGCAAATGAAGTGAGAAAGGCTTGAAAATTGATGGTCTGCCTTCGAATGGTGCATACTGAACAAACGAAAACTCTGGAGTTGAAATAAGTTAAAAAAATGAAATGCCTTTGTAAAAGCGAATTTTCGTCCGTAACCCTGATACTCCAGAATAGATTTTCCATTTTGTACACAAAGTGCATCCAGTTTTTGTCGTAACCCTCTCAACTGTTTAGCACATGCTATGTGGGTGAAATGATGATACCATGCCAAATTTCAGCCTTTTCAGACTTCATTTGTAGTGGTTATAAATTTCAGGGTCATTTACCTCAAAAAATCAGTAAATGCATGAAAAATACCAAAATGAAGTCAGAAAGGGTTGAAAATTGATGGCCTACCTTTGAATGGTGCATACTGAATGCACATAAAGTCTGGAGTTGAAATAAGTTTGAAAAATGAAATGCCTTTGTAACAGACGAGTTTTCGTCCGAAACCTTCATACTTCGAAAGAGATTGTCCATTTTGTACACAAAGTGCATCCCGTTTTTGTCGTAACCCTCCCAACTCTTTAGCACCTGCTATGTGGGTGAAATGTTGATACCATGCCAAATTTCAAGCTTTTTAGAGTTCATTTGTACTGCTTGTCAATTTCAGGGTCATTTAGCTCACAAAATCAGTAAATGCATGAAAAATAGCAAATGAAGTCAGAAAGGCTTGAAAATTGATGGTCTGCCTTCGAATGGTGCATACTGAACAAACGAAAACTCTGGAGTTGACATAAGTTAAAAAAATGAAATGCCTTTGTAAAAGCGAATTTTCGTTCGTAACCTGGATACTCCAGAATAGATTTTCCATTTTGTACACAAAGTGCATCCACTTTTTGTCGTAACCCTCTCAACTCTTTAGCACATGCTATGTGGGTGAAATGATCATACCATGCCAAATTTCAACCTTTTCAGACTTCATTTCTAGTGCTTATCAATTTCAGGGTCATTTACCTCAAAAAAATCAGGAATTGCATGAAAAATAGCAAATGAAGTCAGAAAGGGTTGAAAATTGATGGCCTACCTTTGAATGGTGCATACTGAATGCACATAAAGTCTAGAGTTGAAATAAGTTTGAAAAACGAAATGCCTTTGTAACAGACGAGTTTTCCTCCGAAACCTTGATACTTCGAAAGAGATTGTCCATTTTGTACAAAAAGTTCATCCAGTTTTTGTCGTAACCCTCTCAACTCTTTACCACCTGCTGTGGGTGAAATGACGATACCATGCCAAATTTCAACCTTTTTAGAGTTCATTTGTAGTGCTTATCAATTTCAGGGTCATTTAGCTCAAAAAATCAGTAAATGCATGAAAAATAGCAAATGAAGTCAGAAAGGCTTGAAAATTGATGGCCTGCCTTCGAATGGTGCATACTAAATGCACAAAACCTCTAGAGTTGAAATAAGTTAAAAAAATGAAATGCCTTTGTAAAAGACGAGTTTTCGTCCGAAACAGTGATACTTCGAAAGAGATTGTCCATTTTGTATTGGAAGTGCATCCAGTTTATTTCGTATCTCTCTCAACTATTTAGCACATGCTATCTGGGTGAAATATGGATACCATGCCAAATTTCAACCTTTTCAAAGTTCATTTGTAGTGCTTATCAATTTCAAGGTCATTTAGCTCAAAAAATGAGTAAATTCATGAAAATTAGAAAATGAAGTCAGAAAGGGTTGAAAATTGAGGGCCTGCCTTCCAATGGTGCATACTAAACGCACAAAAAGTCTAGAGTTGAAATAAGTTAAAAAAGGAAATGCCTTTGTAAAAGACTACTTTTCGTCCGAAACAGTGATACTTCGAAAGAGATTGTCAATTTTGTATAGGAAGTGCATCCAGTTTTTGTCGTATCTCTCTCAACTGTTTAGCACATGCTATGTGGGTGAAATGATGATACCATGCCAACTTTCAACCATTTCAAATTTCATTTGTAGTGCTTATCAATTTCAGGGTCATTTAGCTCAAAAAATCAGTAAATGCATGAAAAATAGCAAATGAAGTCAGACAGGGTTGAAAATTGATGGCCTACCTTTGAATGGTGCATACTGAATGCACATAAAGTCTGGAGTTGAAATAAGTTTGAAAAATAAAATGCCTTTGTAACAGACGAGTTTTCGTGCGAAACCTTGATACTTCGAAAGAGATTGTCCATTTTGTACATGAAGTGCATCCAGTTTTTGTCGTAACCCTCTCAACTCTTTAGGAGTTGCTATGTGGGTGAAATGACCATACCATGCCAAATTTCAACCTTTTTAGAGTTCATTTGTAGTGCTTATCAATTTCAGGGTCATTTAGCTCAAAACATCAGTAAATGCATGAAAAGTAGCGAATGAAGTCACAAAGGTTTGAAAATTGATGACCTGCCTTCGAATGGTGCATGCTAAACGCACAAAAAGTCTAGAGTTGAAATAAGTTAAAAAAATGAAATGCCTTTGTAAAAGACGAGTTTTCGTCCGAAATAGTGATACTTCGAAAGAGATTGTCCATTTTGTATAGGAAGTGCATCCAGTTTTTGTCGTATCTCTCACCTGTTTAGCACATGCTATGTGGGTGAAATGATGATACCATGCCAACTTTCAACCTTTTCAAAGTTCATTTGTAGTGCTTATCAATTTCAGGGTCATTTAGATCAAAAAATGAGTAAATTCATGAAAAATAGCAAATGAAGTCAGAAAGGGTTGAAAATGGAGGGCCTGCCTTCCAATGGTACATACTAAACGCACAAAAAGTCTAGAGTTGAAATAAGTTAAAAAAAGGAAATGCCTTTGTAAAAGACGAGTTTTCGTCCGAAACATTGATACTTCGAAAGAGATTGTCCGTTTTTTATAGGAAGTGCATCCAGCTTTTGTCGTATCTCTCTCAACTGTTTAGCACATGCTATGTGGGTGAAATGTTGATACCATGCCAACTTTCAACCATTTCAACGTTCATTTGTAGTGCTTATCAATTTCAAGGTCATTTAGCTCAAAAGAGTCAGTAAGTGCATGAAAAATAGCAAATGAAGCCAGAAAGGGTTGAAAATTGATGGCCTGCCTTCAAATGATGCATACTGAACAAACAAAAAGTCTGGAGTTGAAATGAGTTAAAAAAATGAAATGCCTTTGTAACAGACGTGTTTTTGTCCGAAACCCTGATACTCTAGAATAGATTTTCCATTTTGTACACAAAGTGCATCCAGTTTTTTTCGTAACCCTCTCAACTCTTTAGCACATGCTATGTCGGTGAAATGATGATACCATGCCAAATTTCAACCTCTTCACACTTCATTTGTAGTGCTTATCAATTTCAGGGTCATTTACCTCAAAAAAAAATCAGCAAATGCATGAAAAATAGCAAATGAAGTCGGAAAGGGTGGAAAATTGATGGCCTACCTTCGAATGGTGCATACTGAATGCACATAAAGTCTGGAGTTGAAATAAGTTTGAAAATAAAATGCCTTTGTAACAGACGAGTTTTCGTCCAAAGCCCTGATACTTCGAAAGAGATAGTCCATTTTATACACGAAGTGCATCTAGTTTATTTCATAACCCTCTCAAATTTTTAGCACATGGTACGTAGGTGAAATGATGATACAGTGCCAACTTTCAAGCTTTTGAGAGTTCATTTGTAGTGCTTATCAATTTCATGGTAGTTTAGCTCAAAATAATAAGTAAATGCATGAAAAATAGCAAATGAAGTCAGATAGGGTTGAAAACTGATGGCCTGCCTTCAGATGGTGCATACTGAATGCACAAAAATTCTGGAGTTCAAATAAGTTTTAAAAAAAATAAATACCTTTTTAACAAACGAGTTTTCGTCCGGAACCCTAATACTTCGAAAGAGATTGTCCATTTTATACACGAAGTGCTTCAAGTTTTTGCCGTAAACCCTCTCAACTTTTTAGGACATGCTATGTGGGTGAAATGATGGTACCATGCCAACTTTCAACCTTTTCAGAGTTCATTTGTAGTGCTTATCAATTTCAGGGTCATTAAGCTCAAAAAATTAGTAGATGCATGAAAAATAGCAAACGAAGTCATAAATGGTTGAAAATTGATGATCTGCCTTCGAATGGTGCATACTAAACGCACAAAAAGTCTGGAGTTGAAATAAGTTTAGAAAAATGAAATGCCTTAGTAACGCACATGTTTTCGTCCGAAACCCTGATACTTCGAAAGAGATAGACCATTTTGTACACGAAGTGCATCCAGTTTTTGTCGTAGCCCTCTCAAATTTTTTGCACATGCTATGTGGGTGAAATGATGATACTGTGTCAACTTTCAACCTTTTCAGAGTTGATATGTAGTGCTGATCAATTTCAGGGTCATTTAGCTCAAAAAATCAATAAATGCATGAAAAATAGCAAATGAAGTCACAAAGGGTTGAAAATTGCTGGCCTCCTTCGAATGTTGCATACTGAACGCACCAAATGTCTAGAGTTGAAATAAGTTTAAAAAATGAAATGCCTTTGTAACAGACGAGTTTTCGTCCGAAACCCTGATAGTTCGAAAGAGATAGTCCATTTTATACACGAAGTGCATCCAGTTTTTGTCATAACCCTCTCAACTTTTTAGCACATGCTATGTGGGTGAAATCATGATACCATGCCAACTTTCAACCATTTCAAAGTTCATTTGTAGTGCTTATCAATTTCAGGGTCATTTAGCTCGAAAAAATCAGTAACTGCATGAAAAATAGCAAATGAAGTCATAACGGGTTGAAAATTGATTGGCTGCCTACGAATGGTGCATACTAAACAAAAAAAATTCTTTAGTTGAAATAAGTTTAAAAAAATGAAATGCCTTTGTAACAGACGAGTTTTCGTCCGAAACCCTGATACGTCGAAAGGGATTGTCTATTTTGTACATGAAGTGCATCCAGTTTTTGTTCGTAACCCTCTCAACTCATTAGCACATGCTATATGGGTGAAATGAGATACCATGCCAAATTTCAACCTTTTTAGAGTTCATATGTAGTGCTTATCAATTTCATGGTCATTTAGCTCAAAAAATCAGTAAATGCATGAAAAATAGCAAATGAAGTCAGAAAGGGTTGAAAATTGAAGGCCTGCCTTCGAATGTAGCGTACTAAACGCACAAAAAGTCTGGAGTTGAAATAAGTTTGAAAAATGAAATACCTTTGTAACAGACGAGTTTTCGTCTGAAACCGTGATACTCCAAAACAGATTGTCCATTTTGTACAGGCAGTGCATCCAGTTTTTGTCGTATCTCTCTCAACTGTTTAGCACATGCTATGTGGGTGAAATGATGATACGATGCCAAATTCCAACCTTTTCAAAGTTCATTTGTAGTGCTTATCAATTTCAAGGTCATTTAGCTCAAAAAAGTAAGTAACTGCATGAAAAATAGCAAATGAAGTCAGAAAGGGTTGAAAATTGATGGCCTGCCTTCGAATGGTGCATACTCAACAAACAAAAAGTCTGGACTTGAAATAAGTTTTAAAAAATGAAATGCCTTTGTAACACACGAGTTTCATCCGAAACAGTCATACTTCAAAAGAGATTTTCCATTTTGTGCACAAAGTGCATCCAGTTTTTGTCGTAACCCTCTCAACTCTTTAGCACATCCTATGTTGGTGAAATGATGATACCATGGAAAATTTCAACCTTTTCAGAGTTCATTTGTAGTGCTTATCAATTTCAGGGTCATTTAGCTCAAAAAATCAGTAAATGCATGAAAAATAGCAAATGAAGTCAGAAAGGCTTGAAAATTGATGGCCTGCCTTCGAATGATGCATACTGAACAAACAAAAAGTTTGGAGTTGAAATAAGTTAAAAAAATGAAATGCCTTTGTAAAAGACGAGTTTTCGTCTGAAACCCTGATACTCCAGAATAGATTTTCCATTTTGTACACAAAGTGCATCCAGTTTTTGTCGTAACCCTCTCAACTCTTTAGCACATGCTATGTGGGTGAAATGATGATACCATGCCAAATTTCAGCCTTTTCAGACTTCATTTGTAGTGGTTATCAATTTCAGGGTCATTTACCTCAAAAAATCAGTAAATGCATGAAAAATACCAAAATGAAGTCAGAAAGGGTTGAAAATTGATGGCCTACCTTTGAATGGTGCATACTGAATGCACATAAAGTCTGGAGTTGAAATAAGTTTGAAAAATGAAATGCCTTTGGAACAGACGAGTTTTCGTCCGAAACCTTCATACTTCGAGAGAGATTGTCCATTTTGTACACAAAGTGCATCCCGTTTTTGTCGTAACCCTCTCAACTCTTTAGCACCTGCTATGTGGGTGAAATGTTGATACCATGCCAAATTTCAAGGTTTTTAGAGTTCATTTGTAGTGCTTGTCAATTTCAGGGTCATTTAGCTCACAAAATCAGTAAATGCATGAAAAATAGCAAATGAAGTCAGAAAGGCTTGAAAATTGATGGTGTGCCTTCGAATGGTGCATACTGAACAAACGAAAACTCTGGAGTTGAAATAAGTTAAAAAAATGAAATGCCTTTGTAAAAGACGAATTTTCGTCCGTAACCCTGATACTCCAGAATAGATTTTCCATTTTGTACACAAAGTGCATCCAGTTTTTGTCGTAACCCTCTCAACTCTTTAGCACATGCTATGTGGGTGAAATGATGATACCATGCCAAATTTCAACCTTTTCAGACTTCATTTCTAGTGCTTATCAATTTCAGGGTCATGTACCTCAAAAAAATCAGGAAATGCATGAAAAATAGCAAATGAAGTCAGAAAGGGTTGAAAATTGATGGCCTACCTGTGAATGGTGCATACTGAATGCACATAAAGTCTGGAGTTGAAATAAGTTTGAAAAACGAAATGCCTTTGTAACAGACGAGTTTTCGTCCAAAACCTTGATACTTCGAAAGAGATTGTCTATTTTGTACACAAAGTGCATCCAGTTTTTGTCATAACCCTCTCAACTCTTTACCACCTGCTGTGGGTCAAATAACGATACCATGCCAAATTTCAAGCTTTTTAGAGTTCATTTGTAGTGCTTATCAATTTCAGGGTCATTTAGCTCAAAAAATCAGTAAATGCATGAAAAATAGCAAATGAAGTCAGAAAGGCTTGAAAATTGATGGCCTGCCTTCGAATGGTGCATACTAAACGCACAAAAACTCTAGAGTTGAAGTAAGTTAAAAAAATGAAATGCCTTTGTAAAAGACGAGTTTTCGTCCGAAACAGTGATACTTCAAAAGAGATTGTCCATTTTGTATTGGAAGTGCATCCAGTTTATTTCGTATCTCTCTCAACTGTTTAGCACATGCTATGTGGGTGAAATGATGATACCATGCCAAATTTCAACCTTTTCAAAGTTCATTTGTAGTGCTTATCAATTTCAAGGTCATTTAGCTCAAAAAATGAGTAAATTCATGAAAATTAGAAAATGAAGTCAGAAAGGGTTTAAAATTGAGGGCCTGCCTTCCAATGGTGCATACTAAACGCACAAAAAGTCTAGAGTTGAAATAAGTTAAAAAAAGGAAATGCCTTTGTAAAAGACTACTTTTCGTCCGAAACAGTGATACTTCGAAAGAGATTGTCAATTTTGTATAGGAAGTGCATCCAGTTTTTGTCGTATCTCTCTCAACTGTTTAGCACATGCTATGTGGGTGAAATGATGATACCATGCCAACTTTCAACCATTTCAAAGTTCATTTGGAGTGCTTATCAATTTCAGGGTCATTTAGCTCAAAAAATCAGTAAATGCATGAAAAATAGCAAATGAAGTCAGAAAGGGTTGAAAATTGATGGCCTACCTTTGAATGGTGCATAGTGAATGCACATAAAGTCTGGAGTTGAAATAAGTTTGAAAAATAAAATGCCTTTGTAACAGACGAGTTTTCGTCCGAAACCTTGATACTTCGAAAGAGATTGTCCATTTTGTACATGAAGTGCATCCAGTTTTTGTCGTAACCCTCTCAACTCTTTAGGAGCTGCTATGTGGGTGAAATGACAATACCATGCCAAATTTCAACCTTTTTAGAGTTCATTTGTAGTGCTTATCAATTTCAGGGTCATTTAGCTCAAAACATCAGTAAATGCATGAAAAGTAGCGAATGAAGTCACAAAGGTTTGAAAATTGATGACCTACCTTCGAATGGTGCATGCTAAACGCACAAAAAATCTAGAGTTGAAATAAGTCAAAAAAATGAAATGCCTTTGTAAAAGACGAGTTTTCGTCCGAAACAGTGATACTTCGAAAGAGATTGTCCATTTTGTATAGGAAGTGCATCCAGTTTTTGTCGTATCTCTCACCTGTTTAGCACATGCTATGTGGGTGAAATGATGATACCATGCCAACTTTCAACCTTTTCAAAGTTCATTTGTAGTGCTTATCAATTTCAGGGTCATTTAGATCAAAAAATGAGTAAATTCATTAAAAATAGCAAATGAAGTCAGAAAGGGGTGAAAATGGAGGGCCTGCCTTCCAATGGTACATACTAAACGCACAAAAAGTCTAGAGTTGAAATAAGTTAAAAAAAGGAAATGCCTTTGTAAAAGACGAGTTTTCGTCCGAAACATTGATACTTCGAAAGATATTGTCCGTTTTGTATAGGAAGTGCATCCAGCTTTTGTCGTATCTCTCTCAACTGTTTAGCACATGCTATGTGGGTGAAATGATGATACCATGCCAACTTTCAACCATTTCAACGTTCATTTGTAGTGCTTATCAATTTCAAGGTCATTTAGCTCAAAAAAGTCAGTAAGTGCATGAAAAATAGCAAATGAAGTCAGAAAGGGTTGAAAATTGATGGCCTGCCTTCAAATGATGCATACTGAACAAACAAAAAGTCTGGAGTTGAAATAAGTTAAAAAAATGAAATGCCTTTGTAACAGACGAGTTTTCGTCTGAAACCCTGATACTCCAGAATAGATTTTCCATTTTGTACACAAAGTGCATCCAGTTTTTGTCGTAACCCTTTGAACTCTTTAGCACATGCTATGTGGGTGAAATGATGATACCATGCCAAATTTCAACCTCTTCAGACTTCATTTGTAGTGCTTATCAATTTCAGGGTCAGTTACCTCAAAAAAATATCAGCAAATGCATGAAAAATAGCAAATGAAGTCAGAAAGGGTTGAAAATTGATGGCCTACCTTTGAATGGTGCATACTGAATGCACATAAAGTCTGGAGTTCAAATAAGTTTGAAAATAAAATGCCTTTGTAACAGACGAGTTTTCGTCCGAAACCTTGATACTTCGAAAGAGATTGTCCATTTTGTACACAAAGTGCATCCAGTTGTTGTCGTAACCCTATCAACTCTTTAGCAGGTGCTATGTGGGTGAAATGACAATACCATGCCAAATTTCAACCTTTTTAGAGTTCATTTGTAGTGCTTATCAATTTCAGGGTCATTTAGCCCAAAACATCAGTAAATGCATGAAAAATAGCAAATGAAGTCAGAAAGGGTTGAACATTGAGGGCCTGCCATCCAATGGTGCATACTAAATGCACAAAAATTCTAGAGTTGAAATAAGTTAAAAAAAGGAAATGCCTTTGTAAAAGACGAGTTTTCGTCCGAAACAGTGATACTTCGAAAGAGATTGTCAGTTTTGTATAGGAAGTGCATCCAGTTTTTGTCGTATCTCTCTCAACTGTTTAGCACATGCTATGTGGGTGAAATGATGATACCATGCCAATTTTCAACCATTTCAAAGTTCATTTGTAGTGCTTATCAATTTCAGGGTCATTTAGCTCAAAAAATCAGTAAATGCATGAAAAATAGCAAATGAAGTCAGAAAGGCTTGAAAATTGATGGCCTGCCTTCGAATGATGCATACTGAACAAACAAAAAGTTTGGAGTTGAAATAAGTTAAAAAAATGAAATGCCTTTGTAAAAGACGAGTTTTCGTCTGAAACCCTGATACTCCAGAATAGATTTTCCATTTTGTACACAAAGTGCATCCAGTTTTTGTCGTAACCCTCTCAACTCTTTAGCACATGCTATGTGGGTGAAATGATGATACCATGCCAAATTTCAGCCTTTTCAGACTTCATTTGTAGTGGTTATCAATTTCAGGGTCATTTACCTCAAAAAATCAGTAAATGCATGAAAAATACCAAAATGAAGTCAGAAAGGGTTGAAAATTGATGGCCTACCTTTGAATGGTGCATACTGAATGCACATAAAGTCTGGAGTTGAAATAAGTTTGAAAAATGAAATGCCTTTGGAACAGACGAGTTTTCGTCCGAAACCTTCATACTTCGAGAGAGATTGTCCATTTTGTACACAAAGTGCATCCCGTTTTTGTCGTAACCCTCTCAACTCTTTAGCACCTGCTATGTGGGTGAAATGTTGATACCATGCCAAATTTCAAGGTTTTTAGAGTTCATTTGTAGTGCTTGTCAATTTCATGGTCATTTAGCTCACAAAATCAGTAAATGCATGAAAAATAGCAAATGAAGTCAGAAAGGCTTGAAAATTGATGGTGTGCCTTCGAATGGTGCATACTGAACAAACGAAAACTCTGGAGTTGAAATAAGTTAAAAAAATGAAATGCCTTTGTAAAAGACGAATTTTCGTCCGTAACCCTGATACTCCAGAATAGATTTTCCATTTTGTACACAAAGTGCATCCAGTTTTTGTCGTAACCCTCTCAACTCTTTAGCACATGCTATGTGGGTGAAATGATGATACCATGCCAAATTTCAACCTTTTCAGACTTCATTTCTAGTGCTTATCAATTTCAGGGTCATTTACCTCAAAAAAATCAGGAAATGCATGAAAAATAGCAAATGAAGTCAGAAAGGGTTGAAAATTGATGGCCTACCTGTGAATGGTGCATACTGAATGCACATAAAGTCTGGAGTTGAAATAAGTTTGAAAAACGAAATTCCTTTGTAACAGACGAGTTTTCGTCCGAAACCTTGATACTTCGAAAGAGATTGTCTATTTTGTACACAAAGTGCATCCAGTTTTTGTCATAACCCTCTCAACTCTTTACCACCTGCTGTGGGTCAAATAACGATACCATGCCAAATTTCAAGCTTTTTAGAGTTCATTTGTAGTGCTTATCAATTTCATGGTCATTTAGCTCAAAAAATCAGTAAATGCATGAAAAATAGCAAATGAAGTCAGAAAGGCTTGAAAATTGATGGCCTGCCTTCGAATGGTGCATACTAAACGCACAAAAACTCTATAGTTGAAGTAAGTTAAAAAAATGAAATGCCTTTGTAAAAGACGAGTTTTCGTCCGAAACAGTGATACTTCAAAAGAGATTGTCCATTTTGTATTGGAAGTGCATCCAGTTTATTTCGTATCTCTCTCAACTGTTTAGCACATGCTATGTGGGTGAAATGATGATACCATGCCAAATTTCAACCTTTTCAAAGTTCATTTGTAGTGCTTATCAATTTCAAGGTCATTTAGCTCAAAAAATGAGTAAATTCATGAAATTAGAAAATGAAGTCAGAAAGGGTTTAAAATTGAGGGCCTGCCTTCCAATGGTGCATACTAAACGCACAAAAAGTCTAGAGTTGAAATAAGTTAAAAAAAGGAAATGCCTTTGTAAAAGACTACTTTTCGTCCGAAACAGTGATACTTCGAAAGAGATTGTCAATTTTGTATAGGAAGTGCATCCAGTTTTTGTCGTGCTATGTGGGTGAAATGATGATACCATGCCAACTTTCAACCATTTCAAAGTTCATTTGGAGTGCTTATCAATTTCAGGGTCATTTAGCTCAAAAAATCAGTAAATGCATGAAAAATAGCAAATGAAGTCAGAAAGGGTTGAAAATTGATGGCCTACCTTTGAATGGTGCATAGTGAATGCACATAAAGTCTGGAGTTGAAATAAGTTTGAAAAATAAAATGCCTTTGTAACAGACGAGTTTTCGTCCGAAACCTTGATACTTCGAAAGAGATTGTCCATTTTGTACATGAAGTGCATCCAGTTTTTGTCGTAACCCTCTCAACTCTTTAGGAGCTGCTATGTGGGTGAAATGACAATACCATGCCAAATTTCAACCTTTTTAGAGTTCATTTGTAGTGCTTATCAATTTCAGGGTCATTTAGCTCAAAACATCAGTAAATGCATGAAAAGTAGCGAATGAAGTCACAAAGGTTTGAAAATTGATGACCTACCTTCGAATGGTGCATGCTAAACGCACAAAAAATCTAGAGTTGAAATAAGTCAAAAAAATGAAATGCCTTTGTAAAAGACGAGTTTTCGTCCGAAACAGTGATACTTCGAAAGAGATTGTCCATTTTGTATAGGAAGTGCATCCAGTTTTTGTCGTATCTCTCACCTGTTTAGCACATGCTATGTGGGTGAAATGATGATACCATGCCAACTTTCAACCTTTTCAAAGTTCATTTGTAGTGCTTATCAATTTCAGGGTCATTTAGATCAAAAAATGAGTAAATTCATTAAAAATAGCAAATGAAGTCAGAAAGGGGTGAAAATGGAGGGCCTGCCTTCCAATGGTACATACTAAACGCACAAAAAGTCTAGAGTTGAAATAAGTTAAAAAAAGGAAATGCCTTTGTAAAAGACGAGTTTTCGTCCGAAACATTGATACTTCGAAAGATATTGTCCGTTTTGTATAGGAAGTGCATCCAGCTTTTGTCGTATCTCTCTCAACTGTTTAGCACATGCTATGTGGGTGAAATGATGATACCATGCCAACTTTCAACCATTTCAACGTTCATTTGTAGTGCTTATCAATTTCAAGGTCATTTAGCTCAAAAAAGTCAGTAAGTGCATGAAAAATAGCAAATGAAGTCAGAAAGGGTTGAAAATTGATGGCCTGCCTTCAAATGATGCATACTGAACAAACAAAAAGTCTGGAGTTGAAATAAGTTAAAAAAATGAAATGCCTTTGTAACAGACGAGTTTTCGTCTGAAACCCTGATACTCCAGAATAGATTTTCCATTTTGTACACAAAGTGCATCGAGTTTTTGTCGTAACCCTCTGAACTCTTTAGCACATGCTATGTGGGTGAAATGATGATACCATGCCAAATTTCAACCTCTTCAGACTTCATTTGTAGTGCTTATCAATTTCAGGGTCAGTTACCTCAAAAAAATATCAGCAAATGCATGAAAAATAGCAAATGAAGTCAGAAAGGGTTGAAAATTGATGGCCTACCTTTGAATGGTGCATACTGAATGCACATAAATTCTGGAGTTCAAATAAGTTTGAAAATAAAATGCCTTTGTAACAGACGAGTTTTCGTCCGAAACCTTGATACTTCGAAAGAGATTGTCCATTTTGTACACAAAGTGCATCCAGTTGTTGTCGTAACCCTATCAACTCTTTAGCAGGTGCTATGTGGGTGAAATGACAATACCATGCCAAATTTCAACCTTTTTAGAGTTCATTTGTAGTGCTTATCAATTTCAGGGTCATTTAGCCCAAAACATCAGTAAATGCATGAAAAATAGCAAATGAAGTCAGAAAGGGTTGAACATTGAGGGCCTGCCATCCAATGGTGCATACTAAATGCACAAAAATTCTAGAGTTGAAATAAGTTAAAAAAAGGAAATGCCTTTGTAAAAGACGAGTTTTCGTCCGAAACAGTGATACTTCGAAAGAGATTGTCAGTTTTGTATAGGAAGTGCATCCAGTTTTTGTCGTATCTCTCTCAACTGTTTAGCACATGCTATGTGGGTGAAATGATGATACCATGCCAATTTTCAACCATTTCAAAGTTCATTTGTAGTGCTTATCAATTTCAGGGTCATTTAGCTCAAAAAAATCAGTACCTACGTGAAAAATAGCAAATGAAGTCATAACGGGTTGAAAATTGATTGGCTGCCTTCGAATGGTGCATACTAAACAAACAAAAAGTCTGGAGTTGAAATAATTTTAAAAAAATGAAATGCCTTTGTAACAGACGAGTTTTTGTCCGAAACCCTGATACTTCGAAAGAGATTGTCCATTTTGTACATGAAGTGCATCCAGTTTTTGTTCGTAACCCTCTCAACTCATTAGCACATGCTATGTGGGTGAAATTAGATACCATGCCAAATTTCAACCTTTTTAGAGTTCATTTGTAGTGCTTATCAATTTCAAGGTCATTTAGCTCAAAAAAGTCAGTAACTGCATGAAAAATAGCAAATGAAGTCACAAAGGGTTGAAAATTGATGGCCTGCCTTCGACTGGTGCATACTGAACAAACAAAAAGTCTGGAGTTGAAATAAGTTTTAGACAATGCCTTTGTAACAAATGAGTTTCATCCAAAACACTCATACTTCAAAAGAGATTTTCCATTTTGTACACAAAGTGCATCCAGTTTTTGTCGTAACCCTCTCAACTCTTTAGCACATGCTATGTGGGTGAAATGATGATACTGTTGGGGAACGTCGCATGGGAAACAAAAAAATTCCTACGCACACGCAAACCTATCCATGGTGATGAGCATCTATGAGAGGGAGAGTGGATCTACGTACCCTTGTAGATCGCTAAGCGGGAAGCGTTAAGAAACGCGGTTGGTGTAGTCGAACTTCTTCGCGATCCAAATCGCCGAGCGTCCCGCGATCCAATCACGAACCGTCCCGCGAACACGTCATGATCCGTCCCGTGAACTCATCATGATCCGTCTCACGATCTTGATCACGATCTGTCCCGCGAACTCATCACGATCCGTTCCAGGATCACAGCACGAACCGTCTCGCGATCTCGATCACGGTCCTTCCGATCTAGCGCCGAACGGACGGCACCTCCGCGTTCAGCACACGTGTAGCTTGATGATGATCTACACCGTCTCGATCCAGCGAGAGGAGGCGGAGAGGAGAGAGATTTCACCGGAGTGTGACGGCGCTCCGGTGATGCTGGTGGAGCAATTCCGGCAGGGCTTCGCCTAAGCGCTGCGGAACTACGATCTAGAGGAGAAACTATGCACCGGTGGAACGGGTAGCACGTGGCCGGAAATTCTGTCAAAAAACCACCCAATCCACTAGTATATATAGGAGGAGAGGAGAGGAGAGGCAACCAAGGCCTTTGGGTCGGCCGAAATAGGAGGTGGGAGCAATCCTACTTCACCTCCAATCCTAGTTGGAGTAGGATTGCCTCCTATTGGCTGATTTTCCACTTTTTGCTTTAGGACTTTCTCTCCTGCGCCATGGGCCTTTGTGGCTGTTTTCCCATCCCACTAAGGGCTGGTTATTATTCTCCCACAGACCATGGACCTCTTGGGCTCGAAATACCCCTCCCGGAGGCCTCCTGGTACACTACCGGCACTCCCGGTACACTACTGGCACTCCCGGTACACTACCGATGAGCCTGAAACTTTTCCGGAAACCAAACTGGGACTTCCTATATATGAATCTTTACCTCCAGACCATTCCAGAGCTCCTCGTGACGTCCGGGATCTCATCTGGGACTCCGAACAACCTTCGGACACCACCATACATAACTCTACACTACCGAAACGTCACCGAACCTTAAGTGTGCAGACCCTGCGGGTTCGAGAACTATGTGGACATGACCGAGACACCTCTATGGTAAATAACCAATGGCGGGACCTGGACGTCCACATTGGTTCCTACATATTCTACGAAGATCTTTATCGGTCGAACCTCTATGTCAAGGATTCAGTTAATCCCGTATAACGTTCCCTTTGTTCTTCGGTATGTTACTTGCCCGAGATTCGATCGTCGGTATCTCCATACCTAGTTCAACCTCGTTACCAGAAAGTCTCTTTACTCGTTCTGTAATACAAGATCCCGCAACTAACAATTATTCACATTGCTTGCAAGGCTTATTGTGATGTTGCATTACCGAGTGGGCCCCGAGATACCTCTCCGTCACACGGAGTAACAAATCCCAGTCTCGATCCATGCCAACTCAACAGACACCATCGAAGATACCTGTAGAGCACCTTTATAGTCACCCAGTTACGTTGCGATGTTTGATACACACAAGGCACTCCTCCGATATCTTTGAGTTTCATGATCTCATGGTCATAGGAACATATACTTGACATGCAGAATACAGTAGCAATAAACTGACACGATCATATGCTATGTTTGTAGTTTGGGTCTTATCCATCACATCATTCTCCTAATGATGTGATCCCATTATCAAATGACATCTCATGTCCATGGCTAGGAAACCTTAACCATCCTTTGATCAACGAGCTAGTCCATTAGAGGCATACTAGGGACATGGTTTTGTCTATGTATCCACACATGCATTTAAGTCTCCGATCAATACAATTATAGCATGGATAATAAACGATTATCATGAACAAGGAAATATGATAATAACTAATTTATTATTGCCTCTAGGGCATATTTCCAACAGTCTCCCACTTGCACTAGAGTCAATAATCTAGTTCACATCACCATGTGATTCGCATTGTTATGAATCTAACACCCAATGAGTTTTGGGGCTCGATCATGCTTTGCATGTGAGAGAGGTCTGATAGTCAACGGGTCTGCGATATTCAGATCCGTGTGTACTTTGCAAATCTCTATGTCAAACCGTAAACACTGCTACCACACTCCACTTGGTACTATTTCCAAATGGCTGCTCCACTATACGTATCCAGATTGCTACTACCAGTCATCCGGATAGGTGTTAAAGCTTGCATCGACGTAACTCTTTACGACGAACTCTTTATCACCTCCACAATCAAGAAACATTTCCTTAGTCCTCTGGTTACTAAGGATAATTCCGACCGCTGTCCAGTGATCCACTCCTGGACCACTCTTGTATGCCTTGACAGACTCATGGCAAGGCACACATAGGTGCGGTACACAGCATGGCATAATATAGAGCCTATGGCTAAGGCATAGGGGACGACATTCGTCCTTTCTCTTTCTTCTACCGTTGTCGAGCTTTGAGTCTCACTCAACTTCACACCTTACAAATCAGACGAGAACTATTTCTCTGGCTGATCCATTTTGAACTCTTTCAAAATCTTGTCAAGGTATGCACTCATTGAAAGTCTCATCAAGCATCTTGATCTATCTCTATAGATTTTGATGCTCAACAATTAGGTAGCTTTATCCAGGTCTTCCTTTGAAAAACACTTTTCAAACAACCTTTTATGCCTTCCAGAAATTCTACATTATTTCCGATCAACAATATGTCAACCACATATACTTATGAGAAACTCTCCAGTGCTCCCACTCACTTTATTGCAAATACAAGTTTCTCGTAAACTTTGTATAAACTACAGAAACTTTGATCACCTCATCAAAGTGTATATTCCAACTCCGAGATGCTTGCTTCAGTCCATAGAAGGATCACTGAAGCTTGCTCATCTTTTAGCATCCTTAGGACTGACAAAACCTTCTGGTTGTATCACATACAACCTTTCCTTAAGTAAACCGTTAAGGAAACGATGTTTTGACATCCATCTGCCAGATTTCATAATTGAAAATGCAGCAACTGCTAACATAATTCCAACAGACTTTTAGCATCGCTACGAGTGAGAAAGCTTCATCGCAGTCAACTCCTTGAACTTGTCACAAACAACTTTGCAACAAGTCGAGCTTTACAAATGGTGACATTCACCATCAGTGTCTGTCTTAATTCTAAAGGTCCATTTGTACTCAACGACCTGCCGTCTAACGAGCAAGTCTACCAAAGTCTATACTTGGTTTTCATACATGGATCCTATCTCGGATTTCATGGTCTCTAACCATTCGTCGGAATCCGGTCCCATCATCGTTTCTCCATAGCTCGTAGGTTCATCGTTGTCCAACAACATGATCTCCAAGACAGAGTTGTCGTACCACTTAGGAGCAGTACACATCCTTGCCGACCTACGAAGTTCGATAGTAACTTGATCCTGAAGCTTAATGATCATCATCATTAACTTCCTCTTCAACTAACGTAGGCTTCACAGAAACATCTTTCTGCGTTGCGCTACTCTCTGGTTGAACAAAGGTTTAACAACCTCATCAAGTTCTATCTTCCTCCCACTCAATCCTTTCGAGAGAAACATTTCCTCGAGAAAGGATCCGTTTAAGCAACAAACACTTTGCACTTGGATCTGAGATAGAAGGTTCACCCAGCTGATCTTAGGGTATTCTATGAAGATGCATTTGTCCGCCTTGGGTTCGACCTCATTAGGTGAAAACATTTTCCACACTAGCGTCGCAGCCCCAAACATTAAGAAATGACAGGTTAGGTTTCCATCAAACCATAATTCATGCGGTGTCATCTCAACAGATTTAGATGGTGCCCTTTTTAAAGTGAATGTAGTTGTCTCTAATGCATAACCCCAAAATTATAGTAGTAAAACGACAAGAGACATCATATTACGCACCATGTCCAATAGAGCATAACTATGATGTTCGGACACACCATCACACTATGGTGTTCCAGGTGGCGTTTAGTTGTGAAACAACATTAACATTGTCTTAAGTTGTATGCCAAACTCGTGACTCAGATATTCACCTCCACGATCATATCGCAGTCATTTTTATCTTCTTGTCACGATGATCTTTAAACTTCACTCTGAATTTGCTTGAACCTTTCAAATGATTCATACTTGTATTTCATTAAGTAAATATACACTATATCTACTCAAATCATCAGTGAAGGTAAGAAAATAACGATATCCACTACATGCTACAAGACTCACTAGACTGCATACATCAACATGTATCATTTCCAATGAATTACTTGCCCGCTCCATCCAACGGGGTCCTTTAGTCATCTTGCCCAAGAGGCATGGTTCGCATGTCTCAACCGATTCGAAATCGAATGAGTCCAAAGATCCATCAGCATGGAGTTTCTTCATGTGCTTTATGCCAATAGGACATTCTGCGGCAGTGCCACAAATATGTGGTACTATCATTATTAACTTTGTATCTTTTGACATCAATGTTATGAACATGTGTATTACTACGATCAAGATTTCAACAAACCATTCTCACTGGGTGCATGACCATTGAAGGTATTATTCATGTAAGCAGAATAACCATTATTCTCTAGCTTTAAACGAATAACCGTATTGCAACAAACATGATCTAATCATGTCCATGCTCAACGCAAAACACCAAATAACATTTATTCAGGTTCGTCACTAATCCTGAAGGTAAATAGAGTGTGCGATGTTGATCACATCAACCTTGGAAACATTTCCAACACATATCGTCACCTCACCCTTAGCAAGTTCTCCGTTTATCCCGTAGCTTTTATTTCGAGTTACTAACACTTAGCAACCGAACCGGTATCCAATACCCAGGTGCTACTAGGAGTACTAGCAAGGTACACATTAATAACTCGTATATCAAATATACTTCTGTCGAAGTTGCCAGCCTTCTTATATACCAAGTATCTAGGGTTGTTCCTCTTCAGCGACCGTTCACCTCATAACAGAAGCACTTAGTCTCGGGTTTGAGTTCAACTTTGGGTTGCTTCACTGGAGCAGTAACTGACTTGCTATGCATGAAGTTTCCCTCCTTGCTCTTTCCCTTCTCGAAACTAGTGGTTTGGTTAACCATCAACACTTGACGCTCCTTCTTGATTTCTACCTTCGCGGTGTCAAAACATCGCGAACAGCTCAGGAATTATTATTTCTATCCCTGGCAATTTATAGTTCATCACTAAGTTCTAGTAGCTTAGTGAGAGTGACTTGGAGAACTATGTCAATCACTATCTTATCTGGAAGATCAACTCCCACTTGATTCAAGAGATTGTAGCACCCAGACAATCTGAGTACATGCTCAACGATTGAGCTCTTCTCTTTCATCTTGCAGGCAAAGAATCTTGTTGGAGATCTCATATCTCGCAACACGAGCACGAGCCTAAGATCCTAATTTCAGCTCTTAGAAACATCTCATATCTTCCATGACGTTCAAAACGTTTTGGAGCCTCAATTCTAAGCCGTAACGCATGACGCACTAAACTATCAAGTAGTCATCAGAACGTGCCTGTCAGATGTTCACAACATCTACAGACGACGCTAGAGGGGTTGGCGCACCGAGCGGTGCATTAAGGACATAAGCCTTCTGTGCAGCAATGAGGACAATCCCCAAATCACGGACCCAGCCTACAATATTACTACCATCATCTTTCAATTCTGTTTCTCTAGGAACATATAAAAATACACGGGAGCTACAGCGTGAGCTAGTAATCTACAACACAATTTGCAAAGACACTTTGACTATGTTCATGATAATGAGTTCAATTAATCATATTACTTAAGAACTCCCACTCAAATTGACATCCCTCAGATCAATCGAGTGATACATGATCCAAATTCACCAACTCAAGTCCGATCATCACGTGAGTTGAGCTGGCTGCAATGGTGAACATCATCATGTTGATCATATCTACTATATGACTCATGTTCGACCTTTCGGTCTCTTGTGTTCCGAGGCCATGTCTGTACATGCTAGGCTCGTCAAGTTTAACCCAGTGTTCCGCGCGTGCAAATCTGGCTTGCACCCGTTGTATGTGAACGTAGAGTCTATCACACCCGATCATCACGTGGTGTCTCAACACGACGAACTTTCGCAACGGTGCACACTCGGGGAGAACACAATTTATCTTGAAATTAAGTGAGGGATCACCTTATAATGCTACCGTCGTCCTAAGCAAAACAAGGTAAATAAAAAGGATTAACATCACATGCAAATCATAAATGACATGATATGGCCATGAACTTGTGCTTTTGATCTCCATCTAGAAAGCACCGGCATGATCTCCATCGTCACCGGCATGACACCATGATCTCCATCAACGTGTCGCCATCGGGGTTGTCAGGCCCTACATGCTTCTACTACTATTGCTACCGTAGCGATAAAGTAAAACATTACATAGCGCTTAATGATTGACACGCAGGTCATACAATAATTAAAGACAACCCTATGGCTCTTGTCGGTTGCCGTACTCATCGACATGCAAGTCGTGATAATCTATACATCACATGATCATCTCATACATCACATATATCACATCATGTAATTGGCCATATCATATCACAACATACCCCGCAAAAACAAGTTAGACGTCCTCTAATTGTTGTTGCAAGTTTTACGTGGCTGCTACGGGTATCTAGCAAGAACGATTCTCACCTACGCATAAACCACAACGGTGATACATAGATTGCTTTTCAACCTTCTCAAGGACCGCCTTTGTCGGATCCGATCCAACTAAAGTGAGAGAAACTATCACCCGCAAGCCATCTAAGCAACAAGTTGCATCGAGGGAACCGGTCTCTCGTAAGCGTACGAGTAATGTTGGTCCGGGCCACTTCATCTCACAATCCCGCTGAACCAAAATCCGACCAAGGGAGGAAGCAATCTAAGCATCAACGCCCACAAACCTTTTGTGTTCTACTCGAGATCTCATCGAACCATCAACCTAGCTCATGATGCCACTGTTGGGGAACGTCGCATGGGAAACAAAAATTTTCCTACGCACACGCAAACCTATCCATGGTGATGAGCATCTACGAGAGGGAGAGTGGATCTACGTACCCTTGTAGATCGCTAAGCGGGAAGCGTTAAGAAACGCGGTTGGTGTAGTCGAACTTCTTCGCGATCCAAATCGCCGAGCGTCCCGCGATCCAATCACGAACCGTCCCGTGAACACATCATGATCCGTCCCGTGAACTCATCTTGATCCGTCTCACGATCTTGATCACGATCTGTCCCGCGAACTCATCACGATCCGTCAACGATCACCAGGATCACATCACGAACCGTCTCGCGATCTGGATCACGGTCCTTCCGATCTAGCGCCGAACGGACGGCACCTCCGCGTTCAGCACACGTGCAGCTTGATGACGATCTCCACCGTCTCGATCCAGCAAGAGGAGGCGGAGAGGAGAGAGAGTTCACCGGCAGCGTGATGGCGCTCCAGTGATGGTGGTGGAGCAATTCCGGCAGGGCTTCGCCTAAGCGCTGCGGAACTACGATCTAGAGGAGAAACTATGCACCGGTGGAACGGGTAGCATGTGGCCGGAAATTCTGTCCAAAAACCACCCAATCCACTAGTATATATAGGAGGAGAGGATAGGAGAGGCAGCCAAGGCCTTTGGGTCGGCCGAAATAGGAGGTGGGAGCAATCCTACTTCACCTCCAATCCTAGTTGGAGTAGGATTG
The DNA here is from genome assembly GCA_022496015.1 of Hordeum marinum. Lineage (NCBI taxonomy): Eukaryota > Viridiplantae > Streptophyta > Magnoliopsida > Poales > Poaceae > Hordeum > Hordeum marinum. Next base: position 498,390,132 of record CM039675.1, on the reverse strand, counting down.
CCTCCTATTGGCTGATTTTCCACTTTTTGCTTTAGGACTTCCTCTCCTGCGCCATGCGCCTTTCTGGCTGTTTTCCCAGCCCACTAAGGGATGGCTATTATTCTCCCACAGACCATGGACCTCTTGGGCTCGAAATACCCCTCCTGGAGGCCTCCCGGTACACTACCGGCACTCCCGGTACACTACCGACACTCCCGGTACAGTACCGATGAGCCCGAAACTTTTCTGGAAACCAAACTGGGACTTCCTATATATGAATCTTTACCTCCGGACCATTCCGGAGCTCCTCGTGACGTCTGGGATCTCATCCGGGACTCCGAACAACCTTCGGTCACCACCATACATAACTCTACACTACCGAAACGTCACCGAACCTTAAGTGTGCAGACCCTGCGGGTTCGAGAACTATGTGGACATGACCGAGACACCTCTATGGTCAATAACCAATTGCGCGACCTGGACGTCCACATTGGTTCCTACATATTCTACGAAGATCTTTATCGGTCGAACCTCTATGTCAAGGATTCAGTTAATCCCGTATAACGTTCCCTTTGTTCTTCGGTATGTTACTTGCCCGAGATTCGATCGTCGGTATCTCCAGACCTAGTTCAACCTCGTTACTGGCAAGTCTCTTTACTCGTTCTGTAATACAAGATCCCGCAACTAACAATTAGTCACATTGCTTGCAAGGCTTATTGTGATGTTGCATTACCGAGTGGGCCCCGAGATACCTCTCCGTCACACGGAGTAACAAATCCCAGTCTCGATCCATGCCAACTCAACAGACACCATCGAAGATACCTGTAGAGCACCTTTATAGTCACCCAGTTACGTTGCGATGTTTGATACACACAAGGCACTCCTCCGATATCTGTGAGTTGCATGATCTCATGGTCATAGGAACATATACTTGACATGCAGAAAACAGTAGCAATAAACTGACAAGATCATATGCTATGTTTGTAGTTTGGGTCTTATCCATAACATCATTCTCCTAATGATGTGATCCCGCTATCAAATGACATCTCGTGTCCATCGCTAGGAAACCTTAACCATCCTTTGATCAACGAGCTAGTCCATTAGAGGCATACTAGGGACATGGTTTTGTCTATGTATCCACACATGCATTTAAGTCTCCGATCTTATAGCATGGATAATAAACAATTATCATGAACAAGGAAATATGATAATAACTAATTTATTATTGCCTCTAGGGCATATTTCCAACAGATACCATGCCAAATTTCAACCTTTTCAGAGTTCATTTGTAGTGCTTATCAATTTCAGGGTCATTTAGCTCAAAAAATCAGTAAATGCCTGAAAATAGCAAATGAAGTCAGAAAGGTTGAAAATTGATGGCCCGCCTTGGAATGGTGCATACTAAACACACACAAAGTCTAGAGTTGAAATAAGTTAAAAAAAATGAAATGCCTTTGTAAAAGACGAGTTTTCGTTAGAAACCGTCATACTTCGAAAGAGATTGTCCGTTTTGTATAGAAAGTGCATCCAGTTTTTGTCGTATCTCTCTCAATTGTTTAGCACATGCTATGGGGGTGAAATGATGATACCATGCCAACTTTCAACCTTTTCAAAGTTCATTTGTAGTGCTTATCAATTTCAGGGTCATTTAGCTCAAAAAAATCAATAACTGCATGAAAAATAGCAAATGAAGTCATAAAGGGTTGAAAATTGATTGTCTGCCTTCGAATGGTGCATACAGAACAAACAAAAAGTCTGGAGATGAAATAAGTTTAAAAAAATGAAATGCCTTTGTAACAGACGAGTTCTCGTCCGAAACCCTGATACTTCGAAAGAGATTGTCAATTTTGTACATGAAATGCATCCAATTTTTGTCGTAACCCTCTCAACTCTTTAGCACATGCTATGTGGGTGAAATGAGATATGTACCAAATTTCAACCTTTTGAGAGTTTCTTTGTAGTGCTTATCAATTTCAGGGTCATTTAGCTCATAAAAATAAGTAAATGCATGAAAAATAGCAAATGAAGGCACAAAGGGTTGAAAACTGATGGCTACCTTCGGATGGTGCATACTGAATGCGCAAAAAGTCTGGTGTTGAAATAAGTTTAAAAATGAAATGCCTTTGTAACAGACGAGTTTTCGTCCGAAACCCTGATACTCCGAAACAGATTGTCCATTTTGTACAGAAAGTGTATCCAATTTTTGTCGTAACCCTCTCAACTCTTTAGAACATGCTATGTGGGTTAAATAAGATACCATGCCGAATTTCAACCGTTTCAGAGTTCATTTGTTGTGCTTATCAATTTCAGGGCCATTTAGCTCAAAAAAATTAGTAAATGCCTGAAAAATAGAAAATGAATTCAGAAAGACTTGAAAATTGATGGCCTGCCTTCGAATAGTGCATGCTAAACGCACAAAAAGTCCGGAGTTCAAATAATTTTAAAAAATGGAATGCCTTTGTAACAGATGAGTTTTCGTCCGAAACCGTGATACTTCGAAACAGATTGTTCATTTTGTACTGGAATTGCATTTAGTTTTTGTCGTATCTCTCTGAACTGTTTAGCACATGCTATGTGGTTGAAATTATGATACCTTGCCAAATTAAAACCTTTTCAAAGTTCATTTGTAGTGCTTATCAATTTCAGGGTCATTTAGCTCAAAAAAATCAGTAACTGCATGAAAAATAGCAAATGAAGTCAGAAAGGGTTGAAAATTGATGGCCTGCCTTCGAATGGTGCATACTGAACAAACAAAATGTTTGGAGTTGAAATAAGTTAAAAAAAAGAAATGCCTTTGTAACAGACGAGTTTTCGTTCGAAACCCTGATACTTCGAAAGAGTTTGTCCATTTTGTACACGAAGTGCTTCGAGTTTTTGCCTAACCCTCTCAACTTTTTGGCACATGCTATGTGGGTGAAATGATGGTACCATGCGAACTTTCAACCTTTTCAGAGTTCATTTGTAGTGCTTATCAATTTCAGGGTCATTTAGCTCAAAAAATTCTAGAGTTGAAATAAGTTAAAAAAGGAAATGCCTTTGTAAAAGACGAGTTTTCGTCCGAAACAGTGATACTTCGAAAGAGACTGTCCGTTTTGTATAGGAAGTGCATCCAGTTTTTGTCGTATCTCTCTCAACTGTTTAGCACATGCTATGTGGGTGAAATGATGATACCATGCCAACTTTCAACCATTTCAAAGTTCATTTGTAGTGCTTATCAATTTCAGGGTCATTTAGCTCAAAAAAATCAGTACCTGCATGAAAAATAGCAAATGAAGTCATAAAGGGTTGACAATAGATGGTCTGCCTTCGAATGGTGCATACTAAATGCACAAAAAGTCTGGAGTTGAAATAAGTTTAAAAAAATCAAATGCCTTTGTAACAAACGAGTTTTCGTCCGAAACCCTGATACTTCGAAAGAGATTGTCCATTTTGTACATGAAGTGCATCCAGTTTTTGTTCGTAACCCTCTCAACTCATTAGCACATGCTATGTGGGTGAAATGAGATACCATGCCAAATTTCAACCTTTTTAGATTTCATATGTAGTGCTTATCAATTTCAGGGTCATTTAGCTCAAAAAACCAGTAAATGCTTGAAAAATAGCAAATGAAGTCACAAAGGGTTGAAAATTAAAGGCTTGCCTTCAAATGGTGTGTACTAAACGCACAAAAAGTCTGGAGTTGAAATAAGTTTGAAAAATAAAATGCCTTTGTAACAGACGAGTTTTCGTCCGAAACCATGATACTTCGAAAGAGATTGTCCATTTTGTACACAAAGTGCATCCAGTTTTTGTCGTAACCCTCTCAAGTCTTTAGCACATGCATGTGCGTGAAATGATGATACCATGCCAAATTCGAACCTTTTCAAAGTTCATTTCTAGTGCTTATCAATTTCAAGGTCATTTAGCTCAAAAAAGTCAGTAACTGCATGAAAAATAGCAAATGAAGTCAGAAAGGGTTGAAAATTGATGGCCTACGTTCGAATGATGCATACTGAACAAACGAAAAGTCTGGAGTTGAAATAAGTTAAAAAAATGAAATGCCTTTGTAACAAACGAGTTTTCGTCCGAAACCCTGATAGTTCGAAAGAGATTGTCCATTTTTTACATGAAGTGCATCCAGTTTTTGTTCGTAACCCTCTCAACTCATTAGCACATGCTATGTGGGTGAAATGAGATACCATGCCAAATTTCAACCTTTTTAGAGTTCATATGTAGTGCTTATCAATTTCAGGGTCATTTAGCTCAAAAAACCAGTAAATGCTTGAAAAATAGCAAATGAAGTCAGAAAGGGTTGAAAATTAAAGGCTTGCCTTCAAATGGTGTGTACTAAACGCACAAAAAGTCTGGAGTTGAAATAAGTTTGAAAAATAAAATGCCTTTGTAACAGACGAGTTTTCGTCCGAAACCATGATACTTCGAAAGAGATTGTCCATTTTGTACACAAAGTGCATCCAGTTTTTGTCGTAACCCTCTCAAGTCTTTAGCACATGCATGTGGGTGAAATGATGATACCATGCCAAATTCGAACCTTTTCAAAGTTCATTTCTAGTGCTTATCAATGTCAAGGTCATTTAGCTCAAAAAAGTCAGTAACTGCATGAAAAATAGCAAATGAAGTCAGAAAGGGTTGAAAATTGATGGCCTACGTTCGAATGATGCATACTGAACAAACAAAAAGTCTAGAGTTGAAATAAGTTAAAAAAATGAAATGCCTTTGTAACAAACGAGTTTTCGTCCGAAACCCTGATACTCCAGAATAGATTTTCCATTTTGTACACAAAGTGCATCCAGTTTTTGTCGTAACCCTCTCAACTCTTTAGCACATGCTGTGTGGGTGAAATGATGATACCATGCCAAATTTCAACCTTTTCAGACTTGATTTCTAGTGCTTATCAATTTCAGGGTCATTTGCCTCAAAAAATCAGTAAATGCATGAAAAATAGCAAATGAAGTCGGAAAGGGTTGAAAATTGATGGCCTACCTTTGAATGGTGCATACTGAATGCACATAAAGTCTGGAGTTGAAATAAGTTTGAAAAATAAAATGCCTGTGTAACAGACGAGTTTTCATCCGAAACCTTGATACTTCGAAAGACATTGTCCATTTTGTACACAAAGTGCATCCAGTTTTTGTCGTAACCCTCTCAACTCTTTAGCAGGTGCTATGTGGGTGAAATGACAATACCATGCCAAATTTCAACCTTTTTAGAGTTCATTTGTAGTGCTTATCAATTTCAGGGTCATTTAGCCCAAAACATCAGTAAATGCATGAAAAATAGCAAATGAAGTCAGAAAGGGTTGAAAATTGAGGGCCTGCGTTCCAATGGTGCATACTAAACGCACAAAAATTCTAGAGTTGAAATAAGATAAAAAAGGAAATGCCTTTGTAAAAGACGAGTTTTCGTCCGAAACAGTGATACTTCGAAAGAGATTGTCCGTTTTGTATAGGAAGTGCATCCAGTTTTTGTCGTATCTCTCTCAACTGTTTAGCACATGCTATGTGGGTGAAATGATCATACCATGCCAACTTTCAACCATTTCAAAGTTCATTTGTAGTGCTTATCAATTTCAGGGTCATTTAGCTCAAAAAAATCAGTACCTGCATGAAAAATAGCAAATGAAGTCATAAAGGGTTGACAATAGATGGTCTGCCTTCGAATGGTGCATACTAAATGCACAAAAAGTCTGGAGTTGAAATAAGTTTAAAAAAATGAAATGCCTTTGTAACAAACGAGTTTTCATCCGAAACCCTGATACTTCGAAAGAGATTGTCCATTTTGTACATGAAGTGCATCCAGTTTTTGTTCGTAACCTTCTCAACTCATTAGCACAAGCTATGTGGGTGAAATGAGATACCATGCCAAATTTCAACCTTTTTAGAGTTCATATGTAGTGCTTATCAATTTCAGGGTCATTTAGCTCAAAAAACCAGTAAATGCTTGAAAAATAGCAAATGAAGTCAGAAAGGGTTGAAAATTAAAGGCTTGCCTTCAAATGGTGCGTACTAAACGCACAAAAAGTCTGGAGTTGAAATAAGTTTGAAAAATAAAATGCCTTTGTAACAGACGAGTTTTCGTCCGAAACCATGATACTTCGAAAGAGATTGTCCATTTTGTACACAAAGTGCATCCAGTTTTTGTCGTAACCCTCTCAAGTCTTTAGCACATGCATGTGGGTGAAATGATGATACCATGCCAAATTCGAACCTTTTGAAAGTTCATTTCTAGTGCTTATCAATTTCAAGGTCATTTAGCTCAAAAAAGTCAGTAACTGCATGAAAAATAGCAAATGAAGTCAGAAAGGGTTGACAATTGATGGCCTGCCATCGAATGATGCATACTGAACAAACAAAAAGTCTGGAGTTGAAATAAGTTAAAAAAGTGAAATGCCTTTGTAACAAAAGAGTTTTCGTCCGAAACCTTGATACTCCAGAATAGATTTTCCATTTTGTACAAAAAGTGCATCCAGTTTTTGTCGTAACCCTCTCAACTCTTTAGCACATGCTGTGTGGGTGAAATGATGATACCATGCCAAATTTCAACCTTTTCAGACTTCATTTGTAGTGCTTATCAATTTCAGGGTAATTTACCTCAAAAAAATCAGTAAATGCATGACAAATAGCAAATGAAGTCGGAAAGGGTTGAAAATTGATGGCCTACCTTTCAATGGTGCATACTGAAAGCACATAAAGTTTGGAGTTGAAATAAGTTTGAAAAATAAAATGCCTTTGTAACAGACGAGTTTTCTCCCGAAACCTTGATACTTCGAAAGAGATTGTCCATTTTGTACTGGAAGTGCATTTAGTTTTTGCAGTATCTCTCTCAACTGTTTAGCACATGCTATGCGGTTGAAATGATGATACCTTGCGAAATTCAAACCTTTTCAAAGTTCATTTGTAGTGGTTATCAATTTCAGGGTCATTTAGCTGGAAAAAATCAGTAACTGCATGAAAAATAGCAAATGAAGCCAGAAAGGTTTGAAAATTGATGGCCTGCCTTCGAATGGTGCATACTAAACAAACAAAAAGTTTGGAGTTGAAATAAGTTCAGAAAAAAGAAATGCCTTTGTAACAGACGAGTTTTCGTTCGAAACCCTGATACTTCGAGAGAGATTGTCCATTTTGTACACGAAGTGCTTCGAGTTTTTGCCTAACCCTCTCAACTTTTTAGCACATGCTATGCGGGTGAAATGTTGGTACCATGCCAACTTTCAACCTTTTTAGAGTTCATTTGTAGTGCTTATCAATTTCAGGGTCATTTAGCTCAAAAAATTAGTAAATGCATGAAAAATAGCAAATGAGGTCATAAAGGGTTGACAATAGATGGTCTGCCTTCGAATGGTGCATAGTAAATGCACAAAAAGTCTGGAGTGGAAATAAGTTTAAAAAAATGTAATGCCTTAGAAAAACACGAGTTTTTGTCCGAAACCCTGATACTTCGAAAGAGATAGTCCATTTTGTACACGAAGTGCATCCAGTTTTTGTCGTAGGCCTCTCAACTTTTTTGCACATGCTATGGTACCGTGCCAACTTTCAACCTTTTCAGAGTTCATTTGTAGTGCTTATCACTTTAAGGGTCATTTAGCTCAAAAAATTAGTAAATCCATGAAAAATAGCAAATGAAGTTACAAAGGGTTGAAAATTGCTAGCCTCCTTCAAATGTTGCATACTGAACGCACAAAAAGTTTGGAGTTGAAGTAACTTCAAAAAAATGAGATGCCTTTGTAACACACAAGTTTTCGTCCGAAACCCTGATACTTCGAAAGAGATTGTCCATTTTGTACACAAAATGCATCCAGTTTTTGTCGTAACCGTCTCAACTCTTTAGCACATGCTATGTGGGTGAAATGGTGATACCAGGCCAAATTTCAACCTTTTCAGAGTTCATTTGTAGTGCTTATCAATTTTAGGGTCATTTAGCTCAAAAAATCACTAAATGCATGAAATATAGCAAACGAAGTCATAAAGGGTTGAAAATTGATGCGCTGCCTTCGAATGGTGCATACTAAACGCGCAAAAAGTCTGGAGTTGAAATACCTTTGTAAAAGATGAGTTTTCGTCCGAAACAGTGATACTTCGAAAGAGATTGAACGTTTTGTATAGGGAGTGCATCCATTTTTTGTCGTATCTCTCTGAACTGTTTGGCACATGCTATGTGGGTGAAATGATGATACCATGCCAACTTTCAACCTTTTTAAAGTTCATTTGTAGTGCTTATCAATTTCAGGGTCATTTAGCTCAAAAAATTAGTAACTGCATGACAAATAGCAAATGAAGTCAGAAAGGCTTGAAAATTGATGGCCTGCCTTCGAATGGTGCATACTAAACACACAAAAAGTCTAGAGTTGAAAAGGGTTAAAAAATGAAATGCCTTTGTAAAGGACGAGTTTTCGTCCGAAATAGTGATACTTCGAAAGAGATTGTCCGTTTTGTATAGGAAGTGCATCCAGTTTTTGTCGTATCTCTCTCAACCTTTTCAAAGTTCATTTGTAGTGCTTATCAACTTCAGGGTCATTTAGCTCAAAAAAATCAGTAACTACATGAAAAATAGCAAATGAAGTCATAACGGGTTGAAAATCGATTGGCCTGCCTTCGAATGGTGCATACTAAACAAACAAAAATTCTGGAGTTGAAATAAGTTTAAAAAAATGAAATGCCTTTGTAACAGACGAGTTTTCATCCGAAACCCTAATACTTCGAAAGAGATTGTCCATTTTGTACATGAAGTGCATCCAGTTTTTGTCGTAACCCTCTCAACTCATTAGCACATTTTTAGAGTTCATTTGTAGTGCTTATCAATTTCAGGGTCATTTAGCTCAAAAAATCAGCAAATGAATGAAAAATAGCAAATGAAGTCAAAAAGGGTTGAAAATTGAAGCTTGCCTTCGAATGGTGCGTACTAAACGCACAAAAAGTCTGGAGTTGAAATAAGTTTTAAAAAATGAAATGCCTTTGTAACAGACGAGTTTTCGTCCAAAACCGTGATACTTCAAAACAGATTGTCCATTTTGTATGAACAGGCAGTGCATCCAGTTATTGTCGTATCCCTCTCAACTGTTTAGCACATGCTATGTGGGTGAAATGATGATACCATGCCAAATTGCAACCTTTTCAAAGTTCATTTTTAGTGCTTATCAATTTCAAGGTCATTTAGCTCAAAACAGTCAGCAACTGCACGAAAAATAGAAAATGAAGTCAGAAAGGGTTGAAAATTGATGGCCTGCCTTCAAATGGTGCATACTCAACATACAAAAAGTCTGGAGTTGAAATAAGTTTTAAAAAATGAAATGCCTTTGTAATTGACGAGTTTCATCCGAAACACTGATACTTCGAAAGAGATTTTCCATTTTGTACACAATGTGCATCCAATTTTCGTCGTAACCCTCTCAACTCTTTTCCACATGCTACATGAGTGAAATGATGATACCAAGCCAACTTTCAACCTTTTCAAAGTTCATTTGTAGTGCTTATCAATTTAAGGGTCATTTAGCTCAAAAAATCAGTAAATGCATGAAAAATAGCAAATGAAGTCAGAAAGGCTTGAATATTGATGCCCTGCCTTCGAATGGTGCATACTAAACGCAGAAAAAGACTAGAGTTGAAATAAGTTAAAAAAATGAAATGCCTTTTTAAAAGACGAGTTTTGGTCCAAACAATGATACTTCAAAAGAGATTGTCCGTTTTGTATAGGAAGTGCATCCAGTTTTTGTCGTATCTCTCTCAACTGTTTACCTTATGCTATGTGAGTGAAATGATGATACCATGCCAAATTTCAACCTTTGCAAAGTTCATTTGTAGTGCTTATCAATTTCAGGGTCATTTAGCTCAAAAAATCAGTAAATGCATGAAAAATAGCAAATGAAGTCAGAAAGGGTTGAAAATTGAAGGCCTGCCTTCGAATGGTGCATACTAAACGCACAAAAAGTCTAGAGTTGAAATAAGTTTTAGAAAATGAAATGCCTTTGTAAAAGACGAGTTTTCATACGAAACCGTGATACTTCAAAAGAGATTGTCCGTTTTGTACAGGAAGTGCTTCCAATTTTTTTCGAATCTCTCTCAACTGTTTAGCACATGCTATGTGGGTGAAATGATGATACCATGCCTAATTTCAACCTTTTCAAAGTTCATATGTAGTGCTTATCAATTTCAAGGTCATTTAGCTCAAAAAGTCAGTATCTACATGAAAAATAGCAAATGAAGTCAGAAAGGGTTCAAAATTGATGGCCTGCCTTCGAATGGTGTATACTGAACGAACAAAAATTCTAGAGTGGAAATAAGTTTTAAAAAACGAAATGCCTTTGTAACAGACGAGTTTCATCCGAAACACTGATACATCGAAAGAGATTTTCCATTTTGTACACAAAGTGCATCCAGTTTTTGTCGTAACCCTGTCAACTCTTTAGCACATGCTATGTGTGTGAAATGATGATACCATGCCAAATTTCAACCTTTCCAGAGTTCATTTCTAGTGCTTATCAATTTCTGGGTCATCTAGCTCAAAAATCAGTAAATGCCTGGAAAATAGCAAATGAAGTCAGAAAGGCTTGAAAGTTGATGGCCTGCCTTCGAATGGTGCATAATAAACGCACAAAAAGTCTAGGGTTGAAATGACTTAAAAAAATGAAATGCCTTTGTAAAAGACGAGTTTTCCTTCGAAACCATGATACTTCGAAAGAGATTGTCCGTTTTGTATAGGAAGTGCATCCAGTTTTTGTTGTATCTCTCTCAACTATTTAGCACATGCTATGTGGGATAAATGATGATACCATGCCAACTTTCAACCTTTTCAAAGTTCATTTGTAGTGCTTATCAATTTCAGGGTCATTTAGCTCAAAAAATCAGTAACTGCATGAAAAATAGCAAATAAAGTGAGAAAGGGTTGAAAATTGAAGGCCTGCCTTCGAATGGTGCAGACTAAACGCACAAAAAGTCTGGACTTGAAATCAGTTAAAAAAATGAAATGTCTTTGTAATAGACGAGTTTTCGTCCGAAACCCGGATACTTCGAAAGAGATTGTCCATTTTGTACAGGCAGTGCATCCAGTTTTTGTCATATCTTTCTCAACTGTTTAGCACATGCTATGTGGGTGAAATGATGATACCATGCCAAATTCCAACCTTTTCAAAGTTCAGTTGTAGTGCTTAACAATTTCAAGTTCATTTAGCTGAAAAAAGTCAGTAACTGCATGAAAAATAGGAAATGAACTTAGAAAGGGTTGAAAATACATGGCTTGCCTTCGAATGGTGCATACTGAACAAACAAAAAGTCTGTAGTTGAAATAAGTTTTAAAAAATGAAATGCCTTTGTAACAGACAAGATTTCGTCCGAAACACTGATACTCCAGAATAGATTTTCCATTTTGTACACAAAGTGCATCCAGTTTTTGTCGTAACCCTCTCAACTCTTTAGCACATACAATGTGGGTGAAATGATGATACCATGCCAAATTTCAACGTTTTCAGACTTCATTTGTAGTGCTTATCAATTTCAGGGTCATTTACCTCAAAAAAAAAATCAAGAAATGCATGAAAAATAGCCAATGAAGTCGGAAAGGGTTGAAAATTGATGGCCTAACTTTGAATGGTGCATAATGAATGCACATAAAGTCTAGAGTTGAAATAAGTTTGAAAAATGAAATGCCTTTGTAACCGACGAGTTTTCGTCCGAAACCTTGTCCATTTTGTACACAAAGTGCATCCAGTTTTTGCCGTAACCCTCTCAACTCTTTAGCACGTGCTATGTGGGTGAAATGACGATACCATGCCAAATTTCAACCTTTTTAGAGTTCATTTGTAGTGCTTATCAATTTCAGGGTCATTTAGCTCAAAAAAACAGTAACTGCATGAAAAATAGCAAATGAAGTCAGAAAGGGTTCAAAATTGATGGCCTGCCTTCGAATGGTGTATACTGAGTGAACAAAAAGTCTAGAGTTGAAATAAGTTTTAAAAAACGAAATGCCTTTGTAACAGACGAGTTTCATCTGAAACACTGATACATCGAAAGAGATTTTCCATTTTGTACACAAAGTGCATCCAGTTTTTGTCGTAACCCTGTCAACTCTTTAGCACATGCTATATGGGTGAAATGATGATACCATGCCAAATTTCAACCTTTTCAGAGTTCATTTCTAGTGCTTATCAAGTTCTGGGTCATTTAGCTCAAAAATCAGTAAATGCCTGGAAAATAGCAAATGAAGTCAGAAAGGCTTGAAAGTTGATGGCCTACCTTCGAATGGTGCATAATAAACGCACAAAAAGTCTAGGGTTGAAATAAGTTAAAAAAAATGAAATATCTTTGTAAAAGACGAGTTTTCGTCCGAAACAGTGATACTCCAAAACAGATTGTCCATTTTGTACAGGCAGTGCATCCAGTTTTTGTCGTATCTCTCTCAACTGTTTAGCACATGCTATGTGGGTGAAATGATGATACCATGCCAAATTCCAACCTTTTCAAAGTTCATTTGTAGTGCTTATCAATTTCAAGGTCATTTAGCTCAAAAAAGTCAGTAACTGCATGAAAAATAGCAAATGAAGTCAGAAAGGGTTGAAAATTGATGGCCTGCCTTCGAATGGTGCATACTAAACGCACAAAAAGTCTGGAGTTGAAATGACTTAAAAAAATGAAATGCCTTTGTAAAAGACGAGTTTTCCTCCGAAACCATGATACTTCGAAAGAGATTGTCTGTTTTTTATAGGAAGTGCATCCAGTTTTTGTCGTAACCCTGTCAACTCTTTAGCACATGCTATGTGGGTGAAATGATGATACCATGCCAAATTTCAACTTTTCAGAGTTCATTTCTAGTGCTTATCAATTTCTGGGTCATTTAGCTCAAAAAAAATAGTAACTGCATGAAAAATAGCAAATAAAGTCAGAAAGAGTTGAAAATTGAAGGCTTGCCTTCGAATGGTGCATACTAAACGCACAAAAAGTCTGGACTTGAAATAAGTTAAAAAAATGAAATGTCTTTGTAATAGACGAGTATTCGTCCGAAACCCTGATACTTCGAAAGAGATTGTCCATTTTGTACAGGCAGTGCATACAGTTTTTGTCGTATCTCTCTCAACTGTTTAGCACATGCTATGTAGGTGAAATGATGATACCATGCCAAATTCCAACCTTTTCAAAGTTCAGTTGTAGTGCTTAACAATTTCAAGTTCATTTAGCTCAAAAAAGTCAGTAACTGCATGAAAAATAGGAAATGAACTTAGAAAGGGTTGAAAATACATGGTCTGCCTTCGAATGGTGCATACTGACCAAACAAAAAGTCTGTAGTTGAAATAAGTTTTAAAAAATGAAATGCCTTTGTAACAGATGAGATTTCGTCCGAAACACTGATACTCCAGAATAGATTTTCCATTTTGTACACAAAGTGCATCCAGTTTTTGTCGTAACCCTCTCAACTCTTTAGCACATGCTATGTGGGTGAAATGATGATACCACGCCAAATTTCAATGTTTTCAGACTTCATTTATAGTGCTTATCAATTTCAGGGTCATTTACCTCAAAAAAAATCAAGAAATTCATGAAAAATAGCCAATGAAGTCGGAAAGGGTTGAAAATTGATGGCCTAACTTTGAATGGTGCATACTGAATGCACATAAAGTCTGGAGTTGAAATAAGTTTGAAAAATGAAATGCCTTTGTAACACACGAGTTTTCGTCCGAAACCATGTCCATTTTGTACACAAAGTGCATCCAGTTTTTGCCGTAACCCTCTCAACTCTTTAGCACGTGCTATGTGGGTGAAATGACGATACCATGCCAAATTTCAACCTTTTTAGAGTTCATTTGTAGTGCTTATCAATTTCAGGGTCATTTAGCTCAAAAAATTAGTAACTCCATGAAAAATAGCAAATGAAGTCAGAAAGGGTTCAAAATTGATGGCCTGCCTTCGAATGGTGTATACTGAACGAACAAAAAGTCTAGAGTTGAAATAAGTTTTAAAAAACGAAATGCCTTTGTAACAGACGAGTTTCATCTGAAACACTGATTCGTCGAAAGAGATTTTCCATTTTGTACACAAAGTGCATCCAGTTTTTGTCGTAACCCTGTCAACTCTTTAGCACATGCTATGTGGGTGAAATGATGATACCATGCCAAATTTCAACCTTTTCAGAGTTCATTTCTAGTGCTTATCAATTTCTGGGTCATTTAGCTCAAAAATTAGTAAATGCCTGGAAAATAGCAAATGAAGTCAGAAAGGCTTGAAAGTTGATGGCCTACCTTCGAATGGTGCGTACTAAACGCACAAAAAGTCTGGAGTTGAAATGACTTAAAAAAAATGAAATGCCTTTGTAAAAGACGAGTGTTCCTCCGAAACCATGATACTTCGAAAGAGATTGTCCGTTTTGTATAGGAAGTGCATCCAGTTTTTGTCGTAACGCTGTCAACTCTTTAGCACATGCTATGTGGGTGAAATGATGATACCATGCCAAATTTCAACCTTTTCAGAGTTCATTTCTAGTGCTTATCAATTTCGGGGTCATTTAGCTCAAAAAATCAGTAACTGCATGAAAAATAGCAAATAAAGTCAGAAAGGGTTGAAAATTGAAGGCTTGCCTTCGAATGGTGCATACTAAACGCAAAAAAAGTCTGGACTTGAAATAAGTTAAAAAAATGAAATGTCTTTGTGATAGACGAGTTTTCGTCCGAAACCCTGATACTTCGAAAGAGATTGTCCATTTTGTACGGGCAGTGCATCCAGTTTTTGTCGTATCTCTCTCAACTGTTTAGCACATGCTGTGTGGGTGAAATGATGATACCATGCCAAATTCCAACCTTTTCAAAGTTCAGTTGTAGTGCTTAACAATTTCAAGTTCATTTAGCTCAAAAAAGTCAGTAACTGCTTGAAAAATAGCAAATGAACTTAGAAAGGGTTGAAAATACATGGCCTGCCTTCGAATGGTGCATACTGAACAAACAAAAAGTCTGTAGTTGAAATAAGTTTTAAAAAATGAAATGCCTTTGTAACAGACGAGATTTCGTCCGAAACACTGATACTCCAGAATAGATTTTCCATTTTGTACACAAAGTGCATCCAGTTTTTGTCGTAACCCTCTCAACTCTTTAGCACATGCTATGTGGGTGAAATGAAGATACCATGCCAAATTTCAACGTTTTCAGACTTCATTCGTAGTGCTTATCAATTTCAGGGTCATTTACCTCAAAAAAAATCAATAAATGCATGAAAAATAGCCAATGAAGTCGGAAAGGGTTGAAAATTGATGGCCTACCTTTGAAATGTGCATACTGAATGCACATAAAGTCTGGAGTTGAAATAAGTTTGAAAAATGAAATGCCTTTGTAACAGACGAGTTTTCGTCCGAAACCTTGTCCATTTTGTAAACAAAGTGCATCTAGTTTTTGCCGTAACCCTCTCAACTCTTTAGCACCTGCTATGTGGGTGAAATGACGATACCATGCCAAATTTCAACCTTTTTCGAGTTCATTTGTAGAGCTTATCAATTTCAGGGTCATTTAGCTCAAAAAATCAGTAAATGCATGAAAAATAGCAAATGAAGTCAGAAAGGTTTCAAAGTTGATGGCCTGCCTTCGAATGGTGCATACTAAATGCACAAAAAGTCTGGAGTTGAAATAAGTTTGAAAAATAAAATGCCTTTGTAACAGACGAGTTTTCGTCCGAAAGCTTGTCCATTTTGTACACAAAGTGCATCCAGTTTTTGCCGTAACCCTCTCAACTCTTTAGCACCTGCTATGTGGGTGAAATGACGATACCATGCCAAATTTCAACCTTTTTAGAGTTCATTTGTAGTGGTTATCAATTTCAGGGTCATTCAGCTCAAAAAATCAGTAAATGCATGAAAAATAGCAAATGAAGTCAGAAAGGGTTGAAAATTGAAGGCCTGCCTTCAAATGGTGCATACTAAACGCACAAAAAGTCTAGAGTTGAAATAAGTTTTAGAAAATGAAATGCCTTTGTAAAAGACGAGTTTTCATACGAAACCGTGATACTTCAAAAGAGATTGTCCGTTTTGTACAGGAAGTGCTTCCAATTTTCTTCGTATCTCTCTCAATTGTTTAGCAAATGCTATGTGGGGGAAATGATGATACCATGCCAAATTCCAACCTTTTCACAGTTTATGTGTAGTGCTTATCAATTTCAAGGTCATTTAGCTCAAAAAAGTCACTACCTGCATGAAAAATAGCAAATGAAGTCAGAAAGGGTTCAAAATTGATGGCCTGCCTTCTAATGGTGTATACTGAACGAACAAAAAGTCTAGAGTTGAAATAAGTTTTAAAAAATGAAATGCCTTTGTAACAGACGAGTTTCATCCGAAACACTGCTACATCGAAAGAGATTTTCCATTTTGTACACAAAGTGCATCCAGTTTTTTTCGTAACCCTGTCAACTCTTTAGCACATGCTATGTGGGTGAAATGATGATACCATGCCAAATTTCAACCTTTTCAGAGTTCATTTGTAGTGCTTATCAATTTCTGGGTCATTTAGCTCAAAAATCAGTAAATGCCTGGAAAATAGCAAATGATGTCAGAAAGGCTTGAAAGATGATGGCCTGCCTTCGAATGGTGCATACTAAACGCACAAAAAGTCTAGAGTTGAAATGACTTAAAAAATGAAATGCCTTTGTAATAGACGAGTTTTCGTCCGAAACCCTGATACTTCGAAAGAGATTGTCCATTTTGTACAGGTAGTGCATCCAGTTTTTGTCGTATCTCTCTCAACTATTTAGCACATGCTATGTGGGTGAAATGATGATACCATGCCAAATTCCAACCTTTTCAAAGTTCAGTTGTAGTGCTTAACAATTTCATGTTCATTTAGCTCAAAAAAGTCAGTAACTACATGAAAAATAGCAAATGAACTTAGAAAGGGTTAAAAATATATGGCCTGCCTTCGAATGCTGCATACTGAACAAACAAAAAGTCTGTAGTTGAAATAAGTTTTAAAAAATGAAATGCCTTTGTAACAGACGAGATTTCGTCCGAAACACTGATACTCCAGAATAGATTTTCCATTTTGTACAAAATGTGCATCCAGTTTTTGTCGCAAACCTCTCAACTCTTTAGCACATGCTATGTGGGTGAAATGAAGATACCATGCCAAATTTCAACCTTTTCAGAGTTCATTTGTAGTGCTTATCAATTTCTGGGTCATTTGGCTCAAAAAATCAGTAAATGCCTAGAAAATAGCAAATGAAGTCAGAAAGGCTTGAAATTTTATGGCCTGCCTTCGAATTGTGCATACTAAACGCACAAAAAGTCTGGACTTGAAATAAGTTAAAAAAATGAAATGTCTTTGTAATAGAAGAGTTTTCGTCCGAAACCCTGATACTTCGAAAGAGATTGTCCATTTTGTACAGGCAGTGCATCCAATTTTTGTCGTATCTCTCTCAACTGTTTAGCACATGCTATGTGGGTGAAATGATGATACCATGCCAAATTCCAACCTTTTCAAAGTTCAGTTGTAGTGCTTAACAATTTCACGTTCATTTAGCTCAAAAAAGTCAGTAACTGCATGAAAAATAGCAAATGAACTTAGAAAGGGTTGAAAATATATGGCCTGCCTTCGAATGCTGCATATTGAACAAACAAAAAGTCTGTAGTTGAAATAATTTTTAAAAAATGAAATGCCTTTGTAGCAGACAAGATTTCGTCCGAAACACTAATACTCCAGAATAGATTTTCCATTTTGTACAAAAAGTGCATCCAGTTTTTGTCGTAACCCTGTCAACTCTTTAGCACATGCTATGTGGGTGAAATGATGATACCATGCCAAATTTCAACGTTTTCCCACTTCATTTGTAGTGCTTATCAATTTCTGGGTCATTTAGCTCAAAAAATCAGTAAATGCCTGGAAAATAGCAAATGAAGTCGGAAAGGCTTGAAAGTTGATGGCTTGGCTTCGAATGGTGCATACTAAACGCACAAAAAGTCTAGAGTTGAAATGACTTAAAAAATGAAATGCCTTTGTAAAAGACGAGTTTTCGTTCGAAACGATGATACTTCGAAAGAGATTGTCCGTTTCGTATAGGAAGTGCATCCAGTTTTTGTTGTATCTCTCTCAACTGTTTAGCACATGCGATGTGGGTGAAATGATGATACCATGCCAAATTTCAACCTTTTCAGAGTTCATTTGTAGTGCTTATCAATTTCTGGGTCATTTAGCTCAAAAAATCAGTAAATGCCTGGAAAATAGCAAATGAAGTCAGAAAGGCTTGAAAGTTGATGGCCTGCCTTCGAATGGTGCACACTAAACGCACAAAAAGTCTTGACTTGAAATAAGTTAAAAAAATGAAATGTCTTTGTAATAGACGAGTTTTTGTCCGAAACCCTGATACTTCGAAAGAGATTGTCCATTTTGTATAGGCAGTGCATCCAGTTTTTGTCGTATCTCTCTCAACTGTTTAGCACATGCTATGTGGGTGAAATGATGATACCATGCCAAATTCCAACCTTTTCAAAGTTCAGTTGTAGTGCTTAACAATTTCAAGTTCATTTAGCTCAAAAAAGTCAGTAACTGCATGAAAAATAGCAAATGAACATAGAAAGGGTTGAAAATATATGGCCTGCCTTCGAATGCTGCATATTGAACAAACAAAAAGTCTGTAGTTGAAATAAGTTTTAAAAAATGAAATGCCTTTGTAACAGACGAGATTTCGTCCGAAACACTGATACTCCAGAATAGATTTTCCATTTTGTACAAAAAGTGCATCCATTTTGTGTCGTAACCCTGTCAATTCTTTAGGACATGCTATGTGGGTGAAATGATGATACCATGCCAAATTTCAACCTTTTCAGAGTTCATTTGCAGTGCTTATCAATTTCTGGGTCATTTAGCTCAAAAAATCAGTAAATGCCTGGAAAATAGCAAATGAAGTCAGAAAGGCTTGAAAGTTGATGGCCTGCCTTGGAATGGTGCATACTAAATGCACAAAAAGTCTAGAGTTGAAATGACTTAAAAAAATGAAATGCCTTTTTAAAAGACGAGTTTTCGTTCGAAACGATGATACTTCGAAAGAGATTGTCCGTTTTGTATAGGAAGTGCATCCAGTTTTTGTTGTATCTCTCTCAACTGTTTAGCACATGCTATGTGGGTGAAAGGATGATACCATGCCAACTTTCAACCTTTTCAAAGTTCATTTGTAGTGCTTATAAATTTCAGGGTCATTTAGCTCAAAAAAATCAGTAACTACATGAAAAATAGCAAATAAAGTCAGAAAGGGTTGAAAATTGAAGGCATGCCTTCGAATGGTGCATACTAAACGCACAAAAAGTCTGGACTTGAAATAAGTTAAAAAAATGAAATGTCTTTGTCATAGACGAGTTTTCGTCCGAAACCCTGATACTTCGAAAGAGATTGTCCATTTTGTACAGGCAGTGCATCCAGTTTTTGTCGTATCTCTCTCAACTGTTTAGCACATGTATTGTGGGTGAAATGATGATACCATGCCAAATTCCAACCTTTTCAAAGTTCAGTTGTATTGCTTAACAATTTCAAGTTCATTTAGCTCAAAAAAGTCAGTAACTGCATGAAAAATAGCAAATGAACTTAGAAAGGGTTGAAAATCTATGGCCTGCCTACGAATGCTGCATACTGAACAAACAAAAACTCTGTAGTTGAAATAAGTTTTAAAAAATGAAATGACTTTGTAAGAGACGAGATTTCGTCCAAAACACTGATACTCCAGAATAGATTTTCCATTTTGTACAAAAAGTGCATCCAGTTTTTGTCGTAACCCTCTCAAATCTTTAGCACATGCTATGTGGGTGAAATGATGATACCATGCCAAATTTCAACGTTTTCAGACTTCATTTGTAGTGGTTATCAATTTCAGGGTCATTTACCTAAAAAAAAATCAATAAATGCATGAAAAATAGCCAATGAAGTCGGAAAGGGTTGAAAATTGATGGCCTACCTTTGAATGGTGCATACTGAATGCACATAAAGTCTAGAGTTGAAATAAGTTTGAAAAATGAAATGCCTTTGTAACAGACGAGTTTTCGTCCGAAACCTTGTCCATTTTGTACACAAAGTGCATCCAGTTTTGGCTGTAACCCTCTCAACTCTTTAGCACCTGCTATGTGGGTGAAATGACGATACCATGCCAAATTTCAACCTTTATAGAGTTCATTTGTAGTGCTTATCAATTTCAGGGTCATTTAGCTCAAAAAATAAGTAAATGCATCAAAAATAGAAAATGAAGTCAGAAAGGCTTCAAAATTGATGGCCTGCCTTCGAATGGTGCATACTAAATGCACAAAAAGTCTAGAGTTAAAATAAGTTAAAAAAATGAAATGCCTTTGTAAAAGACGAGTTTTCGTCCGAAACAGTGATACTTCGAAAGAGATTGAACGTTTTGTATAGGAAGTGCATCCATTTATTGTCGTATCTCTCTCAACCGTTTAGCACATGCTATGTGGCTGAAATGATGATACCATGCCAAGTTTCAACCTTTTCAATGTTCATTTGTAGTGCTTATCAATTTCAGGGTCATTTAGCTCAAAAAATCACTAAAACCATGACAAAAAGCAAATGAAGTCAGAAAGGCTTGAAAATTGATGGTCTGCCTTCAAATGGTGCATACTAAAGACACAAAAAGTCTAGAGTTGAAATAAGTTAAAAAATGAAATGCCTTTGTAAAAGACGAGTTTTCGTCCGAAATAGTGATACTTCGAAAGAGATTGTCCGTTTTGTATAGGAAGTGCATCCAGTTTTTGTCGTATCTCTCTCAACTGTTTAGCACATGCTATGTGGGTGAAATAATGAGACCATGCCAACTTTCAACCTTTTCAAAGTTCATTTGTAGTGCTTATCAATTTCAGGGTTATTTAGCTCAAAAAAATCAGTAACTGCATGAAAAATAGCAAATGAAGTCATAACGGGTAGAAAATCGATTGGCCTACCTTTGAATGGTGCATACTAAAGAAACAAAAATTCTGGAGTTGAAATAAGTTTAAAAAAATGAAATGCCTTTGTAACAGACGAGTTTTCGTCCGAAACCCTAATACTTCGAAAGAGATTGTCCATTTTGTACATGAAGTGCATCCAGTTTTTGTCGTAACCCTCTCAACTCATTAGCACATGCTATGTGCGTGAAATGAGATACCATGCCAAATTTCAACCTTTTTAGAGTTCATTTGTAGTGCTTATAAATTTCAGGGTCATTTAGCTCAAAAAATCAGCAAATACATGAAAAATAGCAAATGAAGTCAAAAAGGGTTGAAAATTGAAGCTTGCCTTCGAATAGTGCGTACTAAACGCACAAAAAGTCTGGAGTTGAAATAAGTTTAAAAAAATGAAATGCCTTTGTAATAGACGAGTTTTCGTCCGAAACCGTGATACTTCAAAACAGATTGTCCACTTTGCATGAACAGGCAGTGCATCTAGTTTCTGTCGTATCTCTCTCAACTATTTAGCACATGCTATGTGGGTGAAATGGTGATATCATGCAAAATTCCAACCTTTTCAAAGTTCATTTGTAGTGCTTATCAATTTCAAGGTCATTTAGCTCAAAACAGTCAGTAACTGCATGAAAAATAGAAATTGAAGTCAGAAAGGGTGGAAAATTGATGGCCTGCCTTCGAATGGTGCATACTGAACAAACAAAAAGTCTGGAGTTGAAAGAAGTTTTAAAAACTGAAATGCCTTTGTAATTGACGAGTTTCATCCGAAACACTGATACGTCGAAAGAGATTTTCCATTTTGTACACAATGTGGATCCTGTTTTTATCGTAACCCTCTCAACTCTTTAGCACATGCTACGTGGGTGAAATGATAATACCAAGCCAACTTTCAACCTTTTCAAAGTTCATTTGTAGTGCTGATCAATTTCAGGGTCATTTAGCTCAACAAATCAGTAAATGCATGAAAAATAGCAAATGAAGTCAGAAAGGGTTGAAAATTGATGCCCTGCCTTCGAATGGTGCATACTAAACGCACAAAAAGTCTAGAGTTGAAATAAGTTAAAAAAATTAAATGCCTTTGTAAAAGACGAGTTTTCGTCCGAAACAGTGATACTTCGAAAGAGATTGAACGTTTTGTATAGGAAGTGCATCCATTTATTGTCGTATCTCTCTCAACTGTTTAGCACATGCTATGTGTGTGAAATTATGATACCATGCCAACTTTCAACCTTTTCAATGTTCATTTGTAGTGCTTATCAATTTCAGGGTCATTTAGCTCAAAAAATCAGTAAATCCATGACAAAAAGCAAATGAAGTCAGAAAGGCTTGAAAATTGATGGCCTGCCTTCAAATGGTGCATACTAAACACACAAAAAGTCTAGAGTTGAAATAAGTTAAAAAATGAAATGCCTTTGTAAAAGACGAGTTTTCGTCTGAAATAGTGATACTTCGAAAGAGATTGTCCGTTTTGTATAGGAAGTGCATCCAGTTTTTGTCGTATCTCTCTCAACTGTTTAGCACATGCTATGTGGGTGAAATGATGATACCATGCCAACTTTCAACCGTTGCAAAGTTCATTTGTAGTGCTTATCAATTTCTGGGTCATTTAGCTCAAAAAATCAGTAAATGCATGAAAAATAGCAAATGAAGTCAGAAAGGGTTGAAAATTGATGGCCTGCCTTCGAATGGTGCATACTGAACAAACAAAAAGTCTGGAGTTGAAAGAAGTTTTAAAAAATGAAATGCTTTGTAATTGAAGAGTTTCATCCGAAACACTGATACTTCGAAAGAGATTTTCCATTTTGTACACAATGTGCATCCAATTTTTGTCATAACCCTCTCAACTCTTTAGCACATGCTACGTGGGTGAAATGATGATACCAAGCCAACTTTCAACCTTTTCAAAGTTCATTTGTAGTGCTTATCAATTTCAGGGTCATTTAGCTCAAACAATCAGTGAATGCATGACAAATAGCAAATGAAGTCAGAAAGGCTTGAAAATTGATGGCCTGCCTTCGAATGGTGCATACTAAACACACAAAAATTCTAGGGTTGAAATAAGTTAAAAAATGAAATGCCTTTGTAAAAGACGAGTTTTCGTCCGAAATAGTGATACTTCGAAAGAGATTGTCCGTTTTGTATAGGAAGTGCATCCAGTTTTTGTCGTAACTCTCTCAACTGTTTAGCACATGCTATGTGGGTGAAATGATGATACCATGCCAACTTTCAACCTTTTCAAAGTTCATTTGTAGTGCTTATGAATTTCAGGGTCATTTAGCTCAAAAAAATCAGTAACTGCATGAAAAATAGCAAATGAAGTCATAACGGTAGAAAATCGATTGGCCTGCCTTCGAATGGTGCATACTAAACAAACAAAAATTCTGGAGTTGAAATAAGTTTAAAAAAATGAAATGCCTTTGTAACAGACGAGTTTTCGTCCGAAACCGTGATACTTCAAAACAGATTGTCCATTTTGTATGAACAGGCAGTGCATCCCGTTTTTGTCGTATCTCTCTCAACTGTTTACCACATGCTATGTGGGTGAAATGATGATACCATGCCAAATTCCAACCTTTTCAAAGTTCATTTGTAGTGCTTATCAATTTCAAGGTCATTTAGCTCAAAACAGTCAGTAACTGCATGAAAAATAGAAATTGAAGTCAGAAAGGGTGGAAAATTGATGGCCTGCCTTCGAATGGTGCATACTGAACAAACAAAAAGTCTGGAGTTGAAAGAAGTTTTAAAAACTGAAATGCCTTTGTAATTGACGAGTTTCATCCGAAACACTGATACTTCGAAAGAGATTTTCCATTTTGTACACAATGTGGATCCAGTTTTTATCGTAACCCTCTCAACTCTTTAGCACATGCTACGTGGGTGAAATGATAATACCAAGCCAACTTTCAACCTTTTCAAAGTTCATTTGTAGTGCTGATCAATTTCAGGGTCATTTAGCTCAACAAATCAGTAAATGCATGAAAAATAGCAAATGAAGTCAGAAAGGGTTGAAAATTGATGCCCTGCCTTCGAATGGTGCATACTAAACGCACAAAAAGTCTAGAGTTGAAATAAGTTAAAAAAATTAAATGCCTTTGTAAAAGACGAGTTTTCGTCCGAAACAGTGATACTTCGAAAGAGATTGAACGTTTTGTATAGGAAGTGCATCCATTTATTGTCGTATCTCTCTCAACTGTTTAGCACATGCTATGTGTGTGAAATTATGATACCATGCCAACTTTCAACCTTTTCAATGTTCATTTGTAGTGCTTATCAATTTCAGGGTCATTTAGCTCAAAAAATCAGTAAATCCATGACAAAAAGCAAATGAAGTCAGAAAGGCTTGAAAATTGATGGCCTGCCTTCAAATGGTGCATACTAAACACACAAAAAGTCTAGAGTTGAAATAAGTTAAAAAATGAAATGCCTTTGTAAAAGACGAGTTTTCGTCTGAAATAGTGATACTTCGAAAGAGATTGTCCGTTTTGTATAGGAAGTGCATCCAGTTTTTGTCGTATCTCTCTCAACTGTTTAGCACATGCTATGTGGGTGAAATGATGATACCATGCCAACTTTCAACCGTTGCAAAGTTCATTTGTAGTGCTTATCAATTTCTTGGTCATTTAGCTCAAAAAATCAGTAAATGCATGAAAAATAGCAAATGAAGTCAGAAAGGGTTGAAAATTGATGGCCTGCCTTCGAATGGTGCATACTGAACAAACAAAAAGTCTGGAGTTGAAAGAAGTTTTAAAAAATGAAATGCTTTGTAATTGAAGAGTTTCATCCGAAACACTGATACTTCGAAAGAGATTTTCCATTTTGTACACAATGTGCATCCAATTTTTGTCATAACCCTCTCAACTCTTTAGCACATGCTACGTGGGTGAAATGATGATACCAAGCCAACTTTCAACCTTTTCAAAGTTCATTTGTAGTGCTTATCAATTTCAGGGTCATTTAGCTCAAACAATCAGTAAATGCATGACAAATAGCAAATGAAGTCAGAAAGGCTTGAAAATTGATGGCCTGCCTTCGAATGGTGCATACTAAACACACAAAAATTCTAGGGTTGAAATAAGTTAAAAAATGAAATGCCTTTGTAAAAGACGAGTTTTCGTCCGAAATAGTGATACTTCGAAAGAGATTGTCCGTTTTGTATAGGAAGTGCATCCAGTTTTTGTCGTAACTCTCTCAACTGTTTAGCACATGCTATGTGGGTGAAATGATGATACCATGCCAACTTTCAACCTTTTCAAAGTTCATTTGTAGTGCTTATGAATTTCAGGGTCATTTAGCTCAAAAAAATCAGTAACTGCATGAAAAATAGCAAATGAAGTCATAACGGTAGAAAATCGATTGGCCTGCCTTCGAATGGTGCATTCTAAACAAACAAAAATTCTGGAGTTGAAATAAGTTTAAAAAAATGAAATGCCTTTGTAACAGACGAGTTTTCGTCCGAAACCGTGATACTTCAAAACAGATTGTCCATTTTGTATGAACAGGCAGTGCATCCCGTTTTTGTCGTATCTCTCTCAACTGTTTACCACATGCTATGTGGGTGAAATGATGATACCATGCCAAATTCCAACCTTTTCAAAGTTCATTTGTAGTGCTTATCAATTTCAAGGTCATTTAGCTCAAAACAGTCAGTAACTGCATGAAAAATAGAAATTGAAGTCAGAAAGGGTGGAAAATTGATGGCCTGCCTTCGAATGGTGCATACTGAACAAACAAAAAGTCTGGAGTTGAAAGAAGTTTTAAAAACTGAAATGCCTTTGTAATTGACGAGTTTCATCCGAAACACTGATACTTCGAAAGAGATTTTCCATTTTGTACACAATGTGGATCCAGTTTTTATCGTAACCCTCTCAACTCTTTAGCACATGCTACGTGGGTGAAATGATAATACCAAGCCAACTTTCAACCTTTTCAAAGTTCATTTGTAGTGCTGATCAATTTCAGGGTCATTTAGCTCAACAAATCAGTAAATGCATGAAAAATAGCAAATGAAGTCAGAAAGGGTTGAAAATTGATGCCCTGCCTTCGAATGGTGCATACTAAACGCACAAAAAGTCTAGAGTTGAAATAAGTTAAAAAAATTAAATGCCTTTGTAAAAGACGAGTTTTCGTCCGAAACAGTGATACTTCGAAAGAGATTGAACGTTTTGTATAGGAAGTGCATCCATTTATTGTCGTATCTCTCTCAACTGTTTAGCACATGCTATGTGTGTGAAATTATGATACCATGCCAACTTTCAACCTTTTCAATGTTCATTTGTAGTGCTTATCAATTTCAGGGTCATTTAGCTCAAAAAATCAGTAAATCCATGACAAAAAGCAAATGAAGTCAGAAAGGCTTGAAAATTGATGGCCTGCCTTCAAATGGTGCATACTAAACACACAAAAAGTCTAGAGTTGAAATAAGTTAAAAAATGAAATGCCTTTGTAAAAGACGAGTTTTCGTCTGAAATAGTGATACTTCGAAAGAGATTGTCCGTTTTGTATAGGAAGTGCATCCAGTTTTTGTCGTATCTCTCTCAACTGTTTAGCACATGCTATGTGGGTGAAATGATGATACCATGCCAACTTTCAACCGTTGCAAAGTTCATTTGTAGTGCTTATCAATTTCTGGGTCATTTAGCTCAAAAAATCAGTAAATGCATGAAAAATAGCAAATGAAGTCAGAAAGGGTTGAAAATTGATGGCCTGCCTTCGAATGGTGCATACTGAACAAACAAAAAGTCTGGAGTTGAAAGAAGTTTTAAAAAATGAAATGCTTTGTAATTGAAGAGTTTCATCCGAAACACTGATACTTCGAAAGAGATTTTCCATTTTGTACACAATGTGCATCCAATTTTTGTCATAACCCTCTCAACTCTTTAGCACATGCTACGTGGGTGAAATGATGATACCAAGCCAACTTTCAACCTTTTCAAAGTTCATTTGTAGTGCTTATCAATTTCAGGGTCATTTAGCTCAAACAATCAGTAAATGCATGACAAATAGCAAATGAAGTCAGAAAGGCTTGAAAATTGATGGCCTGCCTTCGAATGGTGCATACTAAACACACAAAAATTCTAGGGTTGAAATAAGTTAAAAAATGAAATGCCTTTGTAAAAGACGAGTTTTCGTCCGAAATAGTGATACTTCGAAAGAGATTGTCCGTTTTGTATAGGAAGTGCATCCAGTTTTTGTCGTAACTCTCTCAACTGTTTAGCACATGCTATGTGGGTGAAATGATGATACCATGCCAACTTTCAACCTTTTCAAAGTTCATTTGTAGTGCTTATCAATTTCAGGGTCATTTAGCTCAAAAAAATCAGTAACTGCATGAAAAATAGCAAATGAAGTCATAACGGTAGAAAATCGATTGGCCTGCCTTCGAATGGTGCATACTAAACAAACAAAAATTCTGGAGTTGAAATAAGTTTAAAAAAATGAAATGCCTTTGTAACAGACGAGTTTTCGTCCGAAACCGTGATACTTCAAAACAGATTGTCCATTTTGTATGAACAGGCAGTGCATCCCGTTTTTGTCATATCTCTCTCAACTGTTTACCACATGCTATGTGGGTGAAATGATGATACCATGCCAAATTCCAACCTTTTCAAAGTTCATTTGTAGTGCTTATCAATTTCAAGGTCATTTAGCTCAAAACAATCAGTAACTGCATGAAAAATAGAAAATGGAGTCAGAAAGGGTTGAAAATTGATGGCCTACCTTCGAATGGTGCATACTAAACGCACAAAAAGTCTAGAGTTCAAATAAGTTAAAAAAAATGACATGCCTTTTTAAAAGACGAGTTTTCGTCCGAAACAGTGATACTTCAAAAGAGATTGTCCGTTTTGTATACGAAGTGCATCCAGTTTTTGTCGTATCTCTCTCAACTGTTTAGGACATCCTATGTGAGTTAAATGATTATACCATGCCAAATTTCAACCTTTGCAAAGTTCATTTGTAGTGCTTATCAATTTTTGGGTCATTTAGCTCAAAAAATCAGTAAATGCTTGAAAAATAGCAAATGAAGTTAGAAAGGGTTGAAAATTGATGGCCTGCCTTCGAATGGTGCATACTAAATGCAGAAAAAGTCTAGAGTTGAAATAAGTTAAAAAAATGAAATGCCTTTGTAAAAGACGAGTTTTCGTCCGAAGGAGTGATACTTCGAAAGAGATTGAACGTTTTGTATAGGAAGTGCATCCATTTTTTTCGTATCTCTCTCAACTGTTTAGCACATGCTATGTGGGTGAAATGATGATACCATGCCAACTTTCAACCTTTTCAAAGTTCATTTGTAGTGCTTATCAATTTCAGGGTCATTTAGCTCAAAAAATCAGCAAATGCATGAAAAATAGCAAATGAAGTCAAACAGGGTTGAAAATCGAAGCCTGCCTTCGAATGGTGCATACTAAACGCACAAAAATTCTGGAGTTGAAATAAGTTTTAAAAAATGAAATGCCTTTGTAACAGAGGAGTTTTCGTCCGAAACCGTGATACTTCAAAACAGATTGTCCATTTTGTATGAACAGGCAGTGCATCCAGTTTTTGTCGTATCTCTCTCAACTGTTTAGCACATGCTATGTGGGTGAAATGATGATACCATGCCAAATTCCAACCTTTTCAAAGTTCATTTGTAGTGCTTATCAATTTCAAGGTCATTTTGCTCAAACCAGTCAGTAACTGCATGAAAAATAGAAAATGAAGTCAGAAAGGGTTGAAAATTGATGTCCTGCCTTCGAATGGTGCATATTGAACAAACAAAAAGTCTGGAGTTGAAAGAAGTTTTAAAAAATGAAATGCCTTTGTAATTGAAGAGTTTCATCTGAAACACTGATACTTCGAAAGAGATCTTCCATTTTGTACACAATGTGCATCCAGTTTTTGTCGTAACCCTCTCAACTCTTTAGCACATGCTACGTAGGTGAAATGATGATACCAAGCCAACTTTCAACCTTTTCAAAGTTCATTTGTAGTGCTTATAGATTTCAGGGTCATTTAGCTCAAAAAAACAGTAAATGCATGAAAAATAGCAAATGAAGTCAGAAAGGCTTGAAAATTGCTGCCCTGCCTTCGAATGGTGCATACTAAACGCACAAAAAGTCTAGAGTTGAAATAAGTTAAGAAAATGAAATGCCTTTTTAAAAGACGACTTTTCGTCCGAAACAGTGATACTTCAAAAGAGATTGTCCGTTTTGTACAGGAAGTGCATCCAGTTTTTGTCGTATGTCTCTCAACTATTTAACACATGCTATGTGAGTGAAATGATTATACCATGCCAAATTTCAACCTTTGCAAAGTTCATTTGTAGTGCTTATCAATTTCAGGGTCATTTAGCTCAAAAAATCAGTAAATGCATGAAAAATAGCAAATGAAGTCAGAAAGGGTTGAAAATTGAAGGCCTGCCTTCGAATGGTGCATACTAAACGCACAAAAAGTCTAGAGTTGAAATAAGTTTTAGAAAATGAAATGCCTTTGTAAAAGACGAGTTTTCATACGAAACCGTGATACTTCAAAAGAGATTGTACAGGAAGTGCTTCCAGTTTTTTTCGTATCTCTCTCAATTGTTTAGCACATGCTATGTGGGTGAAATGATGATACGACTTATCAATTTCAAGGTCATTTAGCTAAAAAAAGTCAGTAACTGCATGAAAAATAGCAAATGAAGTCAGAAAGGGTTCAAAATTGATGGCCTGCCTTCGAATGGTGCATACTAAACGAACAAAGTGCATCCAGTTTTTATCGTAACCTCTCAACTGTTTAGCACATGCTATGTGGGTGAAATGATGATACCATGACAAATTGAAACCTTTTCAAAGTTCATTTGTAGTGCTTATAAATTTCAGGGTCATTTAGATCAAAAAAATCAGTAACTGCATGAAAAATAGCAAATGAGGTCAGAAAGGGTTGAATATTGATGGTCTGCCGTCGAATGGTGCATACTGAACAAACAAAAAGTCTGGAGTTGAAATAAGTTTCAAAAAATGAAATGCCTTTGTAACAGACGAGTTTTCGTCCAAAACCCTAATACTTCGAAAGAGATTGTCCATTTTGTACAGGAAGTGCATTGAGTTTTTGTCGTATCTCTCTCGACTGTTTAGCACATGCTATGTGGGTGAACTGATGATACCATGCCAAATTTCAAACTTTTCAGAGGTCATTTGTAGTGCTTATGAATTTCAGGGTCATTTACCTCAAAAAAATCAGTAAATGCATGAAAAATACCAGATGAATTCAGAAAGGGTTTAAAATTGATGGCCGCCCTTCGAATGGTGCATACTGAACGCACAAAAAGTCTGGAGTTGAAAGAAGTTAAAAAAATAAATGCCGTTGTAACAGACGAGTTTTTATCGGAAACCCTCATATTTCGAAAGAGATTGTCCATTTTGTACACGAAGTGCTTCCAGTTCTGGCCTTAACCCTCTCAACTTTTTAGCGAATGCTATCTGGGTGAAATGATGGTACCAAGCCAACTTTCAACCTTTTCAGAGTTCATTTGTAGTGCTTATCAATTTCAGGTTCATTTAGCTAAAAAACTCAGTAAATGCATGAAAAATAGCAAACGAAGTCATAAAGTGTTGAAAATTGATGGTCTGCCTTCGAATGGTGCAGACTAAACGCACAAAAAGTCAAGAGTTGAAATATGTTTAAAAAATGAAATGCCTTAGTAACACGCGAGTTTTCGTCCGAAACCCTGATACTTTGAAAGAGATAGTCCATTTTCTACACGAAGTGCATCCAAATTTTGCCGTAACCCTCTAAACTCGAAGTACATGAAGTGCAATTAGTAAATGCAAGAAAAATAACAAATGAAGTCAGAAAGGGTTGAAAACTGATGGTTTGCCTTCGGATGGTGCATACTGAACGCACAAAAAGTCTAGAGTACAAATAAATTTGAAGAAAAGAAATGTCGTTCTAACAGGCGAGTTTTCGGCCAAAACCATGATACTTCGAAACAGATTGTCCATTTTGTACAGGAAGTGCATCCAGTTTTTGTCTTAACCCTCTCAACTCTTTAGCACATGCTAGGTGGGTGAAATGTTGATACCATGCCAAATTTAAACCTTTTCAGAGTTCATTTATAGCGCTTATGAATTTCAGGGTCATTTAGCTCAAAAAAATCAGTAAATGCATGAAAAATAGCAAATGAAGTCAGAAAGGGTTGAAAATTTATGGCCTGTCTTGGAATGGTGCATACTGAATGCTAAAAAAGTCTGGAGTTGAAATAAGTTAAAAAAAGAAATGCCTTTGTAACAGAGGAGTTTTTGTCCGAAACCCTGATACTTCGAAAGAGATTGTCCATTTTGTACATGAAGTGCTTCCAGTTCTTACCGTAACCCTCTCAACTTTTTAGATTATGCTATGTGGGTGAAATGATGGTACCATGCCAACTTTCAACCTTTTTAGAGTTCATTTGTAGTGCTTATCAATTTCAGGTTCATTTAGCTCAAAAAATTAGTAAATGCATGAAAAATAACAAATGAAGTCATAAATGGTTAAAAATTGATGGTCTGCCTTCGAATGGTGCGTACTAAATGCACAAAAAGTCAGGAGTTGAAATAAGTTTAAAAATGCAATGCCTTAGTAACACGCGAGTTTTCCTACCAAACCCTCATACTTCGAAAGGGATAGTCCATTTTGTACAAGACGTGCATCCAGTTTTGGCCATAACGCTCTCAACTTTTTAGCACATGCTATGTGGGTGAAATGATGATACCGTGCCAACTTTCAACCTTTTCAGAGTTCATTTCACGTGCTTAAATTTTTAGGGTCATTTAGCTAAAAAAAATCAGTAAATGCATGAAAAATAGCAAATGAAGTCACAGAGGGTTGAAAATTGATGGCTTGCCTTCGAATGGTGCATATTGAACGCACAAAAAGTCTGGAGGTCAAATAAGTTTAAAAAAAATAAATGCCTTCGTAAAAGACGACTTTTCGTCCGCAGCCCTGATACTTCGAAAGAGATAGTCCATTTTATACACGAAGTGCATCTAGTTTTTGTCGTAACGCTCTCAACTCTTTAGCACATGCTACGTGGAGGAAATGATGATACCGTGCCAATTTTCAACCTTTTGAGTGTTCATTTGTAGTGCTTATCAATTTCAGGGTCAATTAGCTCAAAAAATAAGTAAATGCATGAAAAATAGCAAATGAACTCAGAAAGGGTTGAAAACTGATGGCCTGCCTTCGGATGGCGCATACTGAACGCACAAAAAGTCTAGAGGTCAAATAAATTTAAAAAAAATGCCTTTGTAATAGACGAGTTTTCGTTCGAAACCGTGATACTTCAAAACAGATTGTCCATTTTTGATAGGAAGTGCCTCCAGTTTTTGTCATGTCTCTCTCAACTGTTTAGCACATGCTATGTGGGTGAAATGATGATACCATGCCAAATTTCAACCTTTTTAGAGTTCATTTGTAGTGCTTATCAATTTCAGGGTCATTTAGCTCAAAAAATCTGTAAATGCATGAAAAATAGCAAATGAAGTCAGAAAGGCATCAAAATTGATGGCGTGCCTTCGAATGGTGCATACTAAATGCACAAAAAGTCTAGAGTTGAAATAAGTTAAAAAAATGAAATGGCTTTGTAAAAGACGAGTTTTTGTCTAAAACAGTGATACTTCGAAAGAGATAGAACGTTTTGTATAGGAAGTGCATCCAATTTCTGTCGTAACCCTGTCAACTCTTTAGCACATGCTATGTGGGTGAAATGATGATACCATGCCAAATTCCAACCTTTTCAAAGTTCAGTTGTAGTGCTTAACAATTTCAAGTTCATTTAGCTCAAAAAAGTCAGTAACTGCATGAAAAATAGCAAATGAACTTAGAAAGGGTTGAAAATTGATGGCCTGCCTTCGAATGGTGCATACTGAACAAACAAAAAGTCTATAGTTGAAATAAGGTTTAAAAAATGAAATGCCTTTGTAACAGACGAGAGTTCGTCCGAAACACTGATACTCCAGAATACATTTTCCATTTTGTACACAAAGTGCGTCCAGTTTTTGTCGTAACCCTCTCAACTCTTTAGCACATGCTATGTGGGTGAAATGATGATACCATGCCAAATTGCAACGTTTTCAGACATCATTTGTAGTGCTTATCAATTTCTGGGTCATTTACCTCAAAAAAATCAGTAAATGCATGAAAAATAGCAAATGAAGTCGGAAAGGGTTGAAAATTGATGGCCTACCTTTGAATGCTTCATACTGAATGCACATAAAGTCTGGAGTTGAAATAAGTTTGAAAAATGAAATGCCTTTTTAACAGACGATTTTTCGTCCGAAACCTTGATACTTCGAAAGAGATTGTCCATTTTGTACACAAAGTGCATCTAGTTTTTGTCGTAACCCTCTCAACTCTTTAGCACCTGCTATGTGGGTGAAATGACGATACCATGCCAAATTTCAACCTTTTTAGAGTTCATTTGTAGTGCTTATCAATTTCAGGGTCATTTAGCTCCAAAACTCTGTAAATGCATGAAAAATAGCAAATGAAGTCAGAAAGGCTGCAAAAATTATGGCCTGCCTTCGAATGGTGCATACTAAATACACAAAAACTCTAGAGTGGAAATAAGTTAAAAAAAAGAAATGCCTTTGTAAAAGACGAGTTTTCGTCCGAAACAGTGATACTTCGAAAGAGATTGAACGTTTGGTATAGGAAGTGCATCCATTTTTTGTCGTATCTCTGTCAACTATTTAGCACATGCTATGTGGGTGAAATGATGATACCATGCCAACTTTCAACCATTTAAAAGTTCATTTGTAGTGCTTATCAATTTCAGGGTCATTTAGCTCAAAAAATCAGTAAATGCATGACAAATAGCAAATGAAGTCAGAAAGGCTTGAAAATTGATGGCCTGCCTTCGAATGGTGCGTACTAAACACACAAAAAGTCTAGAGTTCAAATAAGTTAAAAAATGAAATGCCTTTGTAAAAGATGAGTTTTCGTCCGACATAGTGATACTTCGAAAGAGATTGTCCGTTTTGTATTGGAATGGCATCCAGTTTTTGCCGTATCTCTCTCAACTGTTTAGCACATGCTATGTGGGTGAAATGATGATACCATGCCAAATTTCAACCTTTTTAGAGTTCATTTGTAGTGCTTATCAATTTCAG
The DNA here is from genome assembly GCA_022496015.1 of Hordeum marinum. Classification (NCBI taxonomy): domain Eukaryota; kingdom Viridiplantae; phylum Streptophyta; class Magnoliopsida; order Poales; family Poaceae; genus Hordeum; species Hordeum marinum. The sequence goes on along the minus strand of CM039675.1, from coordinate 498,356,167 downwards.
GGTCATTTAGCTCAAAAAATCTGTAAATGCATGAAAAATAGCAAATGAAGTCAGAAAGGCTTCAAAATTGATGGCCTGCCTTCGAATGGTGCATACTAAATGCACAAAAAGTCTAGAGTTGAAATAAGTTAAAAAAATGAAATGCCTTTGTAAAAGACGAGTTTTCGTCCGAAATAGTGATACTTCAAAAGAGATTAAACGTTTTGTATAGGAAGTGCATCCAATTTCTGTCGTAACCCTGTCAACTCTTTAGCACATGCTATGTGGGTGAAATGATGATACCATGCCAAATTCCAACCCTTTCAAAGTTCAGTTGTAGTGCTTAACAATTTCAAGTTCATTTAGCTCAAAAAACTCAGTAACTGCATGAAAAATAGCAAATGAACTTAGAAAGGGTTGAAAATTGATGGCCTGCCTTCGAATGGTGCATCCCGAACAAACAAAAAGTCTATAGTTGAAATAAGTTTTAAAAAATGAAATGCCTTTGTAACAGACGAGATTTCGTTCGAAACATTGATACTCCAGAATAGATTTTCCATTTTGTACACAAAGTGCATCCAGTTTTTGTCGTAACCCTCTCAACTCTTTAGCACATGCTATGTGGGTGAAATGATGATACCATGCCAAATTTCAACGTTTTCAGACTTCATTTGTAGTGCTTATCAATTTCAGGGTCATTTACCTCAAAAAAATTCAGTAAATGCATGAAAATAGCAAATGAAGTCGGAAAGGGTTGAAAATTGATGGCCTACCTTTGAATGCTGCATACTAAATGCACATAAAGTCTGGAGTTGAAATAAGTTTGAAAAATGAAATGCCATTGTAACAGACAAGTTTTCGTCCGAAACCTTGATACTTCGAAAGAGATTGTCCATTTTGTACACAAAGTGCATCCAGTTTTTGTCGTAACCCTCTCAACTCTTTAGCACCTGCTATGTGGGTAAAATGACGATACCATGCCAAATTTCAACCTTTTTAGAGTTCATTTGTAGTGCTTATCAATTTCAGGGTCATTTAGCTCAAAAAATCTGTAAATGCATGAAAAATAGCAAATGAAGTCAGAAAGGCTTCAAAATTGATGGCCTGCCTTCGAATGGTGCATACTAAATGCACAAAAATTCTAGAGTTGAAATAAGTTAAAAAAATGAAATGCCTTTGTAAAAGTCGAGTTTTCGTCTGAAATAGTGATACTTCGAAAGAGATTGAACGTTTTGTGTAGGAAGTGCATCCATTTTTTGTCGTATCTCTGTCAACTGTTTAGCACATGCTATGTGGGTTAAATGATGATACCATGCCAACTTTCAACCATTTCAAGGTTCATTTGTAGTGCTTATCAATTTCAGGGTCATTTAGATCAAAAAATCAGTAAATGCATGACAAATAGCAAATGAAGTCAGAAAGGCTTGAAAAATGATGGCCTGCCTTCGAATGGTGCATACTAAACACACAAAAAGTCTAGAGTTGAAATAAGTTAAAAAATGAAATGCCTTTGTAAAAGACGAGTTTTCGTCCGACATAGTGATACTTCGAAAGAGATTGTCCGTTTTGTATCGAAAGTGCATCCAGTTTTTGCCGTATCTCTCTCAGCTGTTTAGCACATGCTATGTGGGTGAAATGACTATACCATGCCAACTTTCAACCTTTTCAAAGTTCATTTGTAGTGCTTATCAATTTCAGGGTCATTTAGCTCAAAAAAATTAGTAACTGCATGAAAAATAGCAAATGAAGTCATAACGGGTTGAAAATCGTTTGGCCTGCCTTCGAATGGTGCATACTAAACAAACAAAAATTCTGGAGTTGAAATAAGTTTAAAAAATGAAATGCCTTTGTAACAGACGAGTTTTCGTCCGAAACCCTAATACTTTGACAGAGATTGTCCATTTTGTACATGAAGTGCATCCAGTTTTTGTCGTAACCCTCTCAACTCATTAGCACATGCTATGTGCATGAAATGAGATACCATGCCAAATTTCAACCTTTTTAGAGTCCATTTGGAGTGCTTATCAATTTCAGGGTCATTTAGCTCAAAAAATCTGCAAATGCACGAAAAATAGCCTGCCTTCCAATGGTGCGTACTAAACGCACAAAAATTCTGGAGTTGAAATATGTTTAAAAAAATGAAATGCCTTTGTAACAGACGAGTTTTCGTCCGAAACCGTGATACTTCAAAACAGATTGTCCGTTTTGTAAACGAAGTGCTTCCAGTTTATTTCGTATCTCTCTCGACTATTTAGCACATGCTATGTGGGTGAAATGATGATACCATCCCAAATTTCAAACTTTTCAGAGATCATTTGTAGCGCTTATGAATTTCAGGGTCATTTAGCTCAAAAAAATCAGTAAATGCATGAAAAATAGCAAATGAAGTCAGAAAGGGTTGAAAATCGATGGCCTGTCTTCGAATGGTGCATACTCAACGCACAAAAAGTCTGGAGTTGAAATAAGTTAACAAAAAGAAATGCCTTTGTAACAGAGGAGTTTTTGTCCGAAACCCTGATACTTCGAAAGAGATTGTCCATTTTTTACACGAAGTGCTTCCAGTTCTTGGCGTAACCCTCTCAACTTTTTAGCATATGCTATGTGGGTGAAATGTTGGTACCATGCCAACTTTCAACCTTTTCAGAGTTCATTTGTAGTGCTTATCAATTTCAGGTTCATTTAGCTCAAAAAATCAGTAAATGCATGTAAAATAGCAAACGAAGTCAGAAAGGGTTGAAAATTTATCGTCTGCCATAGAATGGTACATACTAAACGCACAAAAAGTCAGGACTTGAAATAAGTTTAAAAAATGCAATGCCTTAGTAACACGCGAGTTTTCGTACAAAACCCTGATACTTCGAAAGAGATAGTCCATTTTGTACACGACCTGCATCCAGTTTTGGCCATAACCCTCTCAACATTTTAGCACATGCTACGTGGGTGAAATGATGATACCATGCAAAATTTCAACCTTTTCAGAGTTCATTTGTAGTGCTTATCAATTTCAGGGTCATTTAGCTCAAAAAATCAGTAAATGCACGAAAAATAGCAAATAAAGTCAGAAAGGGTTGAAAATTGAAGGCCTGCCTTCGGATGGTGCATACTAAACGCACAAAAAGTCTGGACTTGAAATAAGTTAAAAAAATGAAATGTCTTTGTAATAGACGAGTTTTCGTCCGAAACCGTGATACTTCAAAACAGATTGTCCATTTTGTACAGGCAGTGCATCCAGTTTTTGTCGTATCTCTCTCAACTGTTTAGCACATGCTATGTGGGTGAAATGATGATACCATGCCAAATTTCAACCTTGTTAGAGTTCATTTGTAGTGCTTATCAATTTCAGGGTCATTTAGCTCAAAAAATCTGTAAATGCATGAAAAATAGCAAATGAAGTCAGAAAGGCTTCAAAATTGATGGCCTGCCTTCGAATGGTGCATACTAAATGCACAAAAAGTCTAGAGTTGAAATAAGTTAAAAAAATGAAATGCCTTTGTAAAAGACGAGTTTTCGTCCGAAACAGTGATACTTGAAAAGAGATTGAACGTTTTGTATAGGAAGTGCATCCAATTTCTGTCGTAACCCTGTCAACTCTTTAGCACATGCTATGTGGCTGAAATGATGATACCATGCCAAATTCCAACCCTTTCAAAGTTCAGTTGTAGTGCTTAACAATTTCAAGTTCATTTAGATCAAAAAACTCAGTAACTGCATGAAAAATAGCAAATGAACTTAGAAAGGGTTGAAAATTGATGGCGTGCCTTCGAATGGTGCATACTGAACAAACAAAAAGTCTATAGTTGAAATAAGTTTTAAAAAATGAAATGCCTTTGTAACAGACTAGATTTCGTTCGAGACACTGATACTCCAGAATAGATTTTCCATTTTGTACACAAAGTGCATCCAGTTTTTGTCGTAACCCTCTCAACTCTTTAGCACATGCTATGTGGTTGAAATGATGATACCATGCCAAATTTCAACGTTTTCAGACTTCATTTGTAGTGCTTATCAATTTGAGGGTCATTTACCTCAAAAAAATCAGTAAATGCATGAAAAATAGCAAATGAAGTCGGAAAGGGTTGAAAATTGATGCCCTACCTTTGAATGCTGCATATTGAATGCACAAAAAGTCTAGAATTGAAATAAGTTAAAAAAATGAAATGCCTTTGTAAAAGACGAGTTTTCGTCCGAAACAGTGATACTTCGAAAGAGATTGAACGTTTTGTATAGGAAGTGCATCCATTTTTTGTCGTATCTCTGTCAACTGTTTAGCACATGCTATGTGGGTGAAATGATGATACCATGCCAACTTTCAACCATTTCAAAGTTCATTTGTAGTGCTTATCAATTTCAGGGTCATTTAGCTCGAAAAATCAGTAAATGCATGAAAAATAGCAAATGAAGTCAGAAAGGGTTGAAAATTGAAGGCCTGCCTTCGAATGGTGCATACTAAACGCACAAAAGGTCTAGAGTTGAAATAAGTTTTAGAAAATGAAATGCCTTTGTAAAAGACGAGTTTTCATACGAAACTGTGATACTTCAAAAGAGATTGTCCGTTTTGTACAGGAAGTGCTTCCAGTTTTTTTCGTATCTCTCTCAATGGTTTAGCACAAGCTATGGGGGTGAAATGATGATACCACGCCAAATTCCAACCTTTTCAAAGTTCATGTGTAGTGCTTATCAATTTCAAGGTCATTTAGCTCAAAAAACTCAGTAACTGCATGAAAAATAGCAAATGAAGTCAGAAAGGGTTCAAAATTGATGGCCTGCCTTCGAATGGTGCATACTGAACGAACAAAAAGTCTAGAGTTGAAATAAGTTATAAAAAATGAAATGCCTTTGTAACAGACGAGTTTCATCAGAAACACTGATACATCGCAAGAGATTTTCCATTTTGTACACAAAGTGCATCCAGTTTTTGTCGTAACCCTCTCAACTCTTTAGCACATGCTATGTGAGTGAAATGATGATACCATGCCAAATTTCAACATTTTCAGTGTTCATTTGTAGTGCTTATCAATTTCTGGGCCATTTACCTCAAAAAATCAGTAAATGCCTGGAAAATAGCAAATGAAGTCAGAAAGGCTTGAAAGTTGATGGCCTGCCTTCGAATGGTGCATACTAAACGCACAAAAACTCTAGAGTTCAAATGACTTAAAAAATGAAATGCCTTTGTAAAATACGAGTTTTCGTCCGAAACCATGATACTTCGAAAGAGATTGTCCGTTTTGTATAGGAAGTGCATCCAGTTTTTGTTGTATCTCTCTCAACTGTTTAGCACATGCTATGTGGGTGAAATGATGATACCATGCCAACTTTCAACCGTTTCAAAGTTCATTTGTAGTGCTTATCAATTTTAGGGTCATTTAGCTCAAAAAAATCAGTAACTGCATGAAAAATAGCAAATGAAGTCATAAAGTTTAAAAAAGTCTGGAGTTGAAATAAGTTTTAAAAAAGGGAATGCCTTTGTAAGAGACGAGTTTTCGTCCGAAACCCTGATACTTCGAAAGAGATTGTCCATTTTGTACATGAAGTGCATCCAGTTTTTCTCGTAACCCTCTCAACTCTTTAGCACATGCTATGTGGGTGAAATGAGATATCATGGCAACATTCAACCTTTTGAGAATTTCTTTCTAGTGCTTATCAATTTCGGGGTCATTTAGCTCATAAAAATAAGTAAATGCATGAAACTTAGCAAATGAAGTCACAAAGGGTGGAAAACTGATGGCTACCTTCGGATGGTGCATACTGAATGCGCAAAAAGTGTGGTGTTGAAATAAGTTTAAAAATGAAATGCCTTTGTAACAGACGAGTTGTCGTCCGAAACCCTGATACTCCGAAACAGATTGTCCATTTTTAATAGAAAGTGCATCCAATTTTTGTCGTAACCCTCTCAACTCTTTAGCACATGCTATGTGGGTGAAATGAGATTCCATGCTGAATTTCAACCTTTTCAGAGTTCATTTGTTGTGCTTATCAATTTCAGGGTCATTTAGCTCACAAAAATTAGTAAATGCATGAAAAATAGAAAATGAATTAAGAAAGGGTTGAAAATTGATGGCCTGCCTTCGAATGGTGCATACTAAACGCACAAAAATTCAGGAGTTGAAATAAGTTTAAAAAGTGGAATGCCTTAGTAACATGCGAGTTTTCGTACGAAACCTTGATACTTCGAAAGAGATAGTCCATTTTGTACACAACGTGCATCCAGTTCTGGCCGTAACCCTCTCAACATTTTAGCACATGCTATGTGGGTGAAATGATGATACCGTGCCAACTTTCAACCTTTTCAGAGTTCATTTCTAGTGCTTATCAATCTTAGGGTCATTTAGATCAAAAAATCAGTAAATGCATGAAAAATAGCACATGATGTCAGAAAGGGTTGAAAATTGATGGCCTGCCTTCGAATGGTGCATACTAAACACACAAAAGTCTGGAGTTGAAATAAGTTTAAAATATGAAATGCCTTACTGACACACGAGTTTTTGTCCGAAACCGTGATACTCGAAAGAGATAGTCCATTTTGTACACGAAGTGCATCCAGTTTTTGCCGTAACCCTCTCGACATTTTAGCAAATCCTATGTGGGTGAAATGATGATACCGTGCCAACTTTCAACCTTTTCAGAGTTCATTTGTAGTGCTTATCAATTTTAAGGTCATTTAGCTCAAAAAAATCAGTAAATGCATGAAAAATAGCAAATGAAGTCACAAAGGGTTGAAAATACATGGTCTGCCTTCGAATGGTGCATGCTAAACGCACAAAATGTCTGGAGTTGAAATAAGTTTAAAAAAATGAAATGCCTTTGTAACAACCGAGTTTTCGTCCCAAGCCCTGATACTTCGAAAGAGATAGTCCATTTTATACACGGAGTGCATCTAGTTTTTGTCGTAACCCTCTCAACTTTTTGTCACATGCTACATGGGTGAAATGATGATACCGTGCTAACTTTCAACCTTTTCAGAGTTCATTTCTAGTGCTTATCAATTTTAGGGTCATTTAGCTCAAAAAAATCAGTAAATGCATGAAAAATAGCAAATGAATTCAGAAAGGGTTGAAAATTGATGGCCTGTCTTCGAATGGTGCATACTCAACGCACAAAAAGTATGGAGTTGAAATAAGTTAAAAAAAAGAAATGCCTTTGTAACAGAGGAGTATTTGTCCGAAACCCTGATACTTCGAAAGAGATTGTCCATTTTGTGCACGAAGTGCTTCCAGTTCTTGCCGTAACCCTCTCAACTTTTTAGCATATGCTATGTGGTTGAAATGATGGTACCATGCCAACTTTCAACCTTTTCAGAGTTCATTTGTAGTGCTTATCAATTTCAAGGTCATTTACCTCGAAAAATCAGTAAATGCATGAAAAATAGCAAATGAAGTCAGAAAAGGGTTGAAAATGATGGCCTACCTTTGAATGGTGCATACTGAATGCACATAAAGTCTGGACTTGAAATAAGTTTTAAAAAATGAAATGCCTTTGTAGCAGACGAGTTTTTGTCCGAAACCCTGATACTTCAACAGATATTGTCCATTTTGTACACAAAGTGCATCCAGTTTTTGTCGTAACCCTCTGAATTCTTTAGCACCTGCTATGTGGGTGAAATGATGATACCATGCCAAATTTCAACCTTTCAGAGCTCATTTGGTGTGCTTATCAATTTCAGGGTCATTTAGCTCAAAAACTCAGTAAATGCATGAAAAATAGCAAATGAAGTCAGAAAGGCTTGAAAATTGATGGCATGCCTTCGAATGGTGCATACTAAACGCACAAAAAGTCTAGAGTTGAAATAAGTTTTAGAAAATGAAATGCCTTTGTAAAAGACGAGTTTTCATACGAAACCGTGATACTTCGAAAGAGATTGTCCGTTTTGTACAGGAATTGCATCCAGTTTTTGTTGTATCTCTCTCAACTGTTTAGCACATGCTATGTGGGTGAAATGATGATACCATGCCAACTTTCAACCTTTTCAAAGTTCATTTTGTAGTGCTTATCAATTTCAGGGTCATTTAGCTCAAAAAATTCAGTAACTGCATGAAAAATAGCAAATGAAGTCATAAAGTTTTGAAAATTGATTGGCTGCCTTCGAATGATCCATACTAAACACACAAAAAGTCTAGAGTTGAAATATGTTAAAAAAGGAAATGCCTTTGTAAAAGACGAGTTTTCGTCCGACATAGTGATACTTCGAAAGAGATTGTCCGTTTTGTATAGGAAGTGCATCCAGTTTTTCTCGTAACCCTCTCAACTCTTTAGCACATGCTATGTGGGTGAAATGAGATATCATGCCAACATTCAACCTTTTGAGAGTTTCCTTGTAGTGCTTATCAATTTCAGGGTCATTTAGCTCATAAAAATAAGTAAATGCATGAAAAATAGCAAATGAAGTCACAAAGGGTTGAAAACTGATGGCTACCTTCAGATGGTGCATACTGAATGCGCAAAAAGTGTGGTGTTGAAATAAGTTTAAAAATGAAATGCCTTTGTAACAGACGAGTTGTCGTCCGAAACCCTAATACTCCGAAACAGATTGTCCATTTTTTATAGAAAGTGCATCTAATTTTTGTCGTAACCCTCTCAACTCTTTAGCACATGCTATGTGGGTGAAATGAGATTCCATGCTGAATTTCAACCTTTTCATAGTACACTTGTTGTGCTTATCAATTTCAGGGTCATTTAGCTCACAAAAATTAGTAAATGCATGAAAAATAGAAAATGAATTCAGAAAGGGTTGAAAATTGATGGCCTGCCTTCGCATGGTGCATACTAAACGCACAAAAAGTCTGGAGTTGAAATAAGTTTAAGAAATGAAATGCCTTAGTAACACGCGAGTTTTCGTACGAAACCCTGATACTTTGATAGAGATAGTCCATTTTGTACACGACCTGCATGCAAAAAGGGTTGAAAATTGATGGCTTACCTTTGAATGGTGCATACTGAATGCACATAAGGTCTCGACTTGAAATAAGTTTTAAAAAATGAAATGCCTTTGTAGCAAACGAGTTTTTGTCCAAAACCCTGATACTTCAAAAGAGATTGTCTATTTTGTACACTAAGTGCATCCAGTTTTTGTCGTAACCCTCTGAATTCTTTAGCACCTGCTATGTGGGTGAAATGATGATACCATGCCAAATTTCAACCTTTTCAGAGCTCATTTGGGGTGCTTATCAATTTCAGGGTCATTTAGCTTAAAAACTCAGTAAATGCATGAAAAATAGCAAATGAAGTCAGAAAGGCTTGAAAATTGATGGCCTGCCTTCGAATGGTGCATACTAGACGCACAAAAAGTCTAGAGTTGAAATAAGTTTTCGAAAATGAAATGCCTTTGTAAAAGACAAGTTTTCATACGAAACCGTGATACTTCGAAAGAGATTGTCCGTTTTGTACAGGAAGTGCATCCAGTTTTTTTCGTATCTCTCTCAACTATTTAGCACATGCTATGTGGGTGAAATGATGATACCATTCCAACTTTCAACCTTTTCAAAGTTCATTTGTAGTGCTTATGAATTTCAGGGTCATTTAGCTCAAAAAATCAGTAAATGCATGAAAAATAGCAAACGAAGTCATAAAGGGTTGAAAATTGATGGCCTGCCTTCGAATAGTGCATACTAAACACACAAAAAGTCTGGAGTTGAAATAAGTTTACAAAATGAAATGCCTTACTAAGAGACGAGTTTTTGTCCGAAACCCTAATACTCGAAAAAGATAGTCCATTTTGTACACGAAGTGCATCCAGTTTTTGCCGTAACCCTCTCAACTTTTTAGCACATGCTATGTGGGTGAAAAGATGATACCTTGTCAACTTTCAACCTTTCCGAGTTCATTTGGAGTGCTTATCAATTTCAGGGTCATTTAGCTCAACAAAATCAGTAAATGCAAGAAAAATAGCAAATGAAGTCACAAAGGGTTAAAAATTGATGGCGTGCCTTCGAATGGTGCATACCGAATGCACAAAAAGTCTGGAGTTGAAATAAGTTTAAAAAAGAAATGCCTTCGTAACAGACGAGTTTTCGGCCCAAAGCATGATACTTCGAAACAGGTTGTCCATTTTGTACACGAAGTGCTTCCAGTTTTTGCCGTAACCCTCTCAACTTTTTAGCATATGCTATGTGGGTGAAATGATGGTACCATGCCAACTTTCAACCTTTTCAGAGTTCATTTGTAGTGCTTATCAATTTCAGGGTCATTTAGCTAAAAAAATCAGTAAATGCATGAAAAATAGCAAACGAACTTATAAAGGGTTGAAAATTGATGGCCTGCCTTCGAATGGTGCATACTAAACGCACAAAAATTCAGGAGTTGAAATAATTATAAAAAGTGGAATGCCTTAGTAACATGCGAGTTTTCGTACGAAACCTTGATACTTCGAAAGAGATAGTCCATTTTGTACACAACGTGCATCCAGTTCTGGCCGTTACCCTCTCAACATTTTAGCACATGCTATGTGGGTGAAATGATGATACCGTGCCAACTTTCAACCTTTTCAGAGTTCCTTTCTAGTGCTTATCAATTTTAGGGTCATTTAGATCAAAAAATCAGTAAATGCATGAAAAATAGCACATGAAGTCAGAAAGGGTTGAAAATTGATGGCCTGCCTTCGAATGGTGCATACTAAACACACAAAAGTCTGGAGTTGAAATAAGTTTAAAATATGAAATGCCTTACTGACACACGAGTTTTTGTCCGAAACCGTGATACTCGAAAGAGATAGTCCATTTTGTACACGAAGTGCATCCAGTTTTTGCCGTAACCCTCTCGACATTTTAGCAAATCCTATGTGGGTGAAATGATGATACCGTGCCAACTTTCAACCTTTTCAGAGTTCATTTGTAGTGCTTATCAATTTCAAGGTCATTTAGCTCAAAAAAATCAGTAAATGCATGAAAAATAGCAAATGAAGTCAGAAAGGGTTGAAAATACATGGTCTGCCTTCGAATGGTGCATACTAAACGCACAAAATGTCTGGAGTTGAAATAAGTTTAAAAAAATGAAATGCCTTTGTCACAACCGAGTTTTCGTCCCAAGCCCTGATACTTCGAAAGAGATAGTCCATTTTATACACGAAGTGCATCCAGTTTTTGTCGTAACCCTCTCAACTTTTTATCACATGCTACATGGGTGAAATGATGATACCGTGCCAACTTTCAACCTTTTCAGAGTTCATTTCTAGTGCTTATCAATTTTAGGGTCATTTAGCTCAAAAAATCAGTAAATGCATGAAAAATAGCAAATGAAGTCAGAAAGGGTTGAAAACTGATGGCCTGCCTTCGGATGGTGCGTACTGAACGCACAAAAAGTCTGGAGTTCAAATAAGTTTAATAAAAATAAATGCCTTTGTAACAGACGAGTTTTCGTCCGAAGCCCTCATACTTCGAAACAGATTTTCCATTTTGTACAGGAAGTGCATCCAGTTTTTGTCGTATCTCTCTCAACTGTTTCACACATCCTATGTGGGTGAAATGATGATACCATTCCAAATTCAAACCTTTTCAAACTTCATTTGTAGTGCTTATCAATTTCAGGGTCATTTAGATAAAAAAAACCAGCAACTGCATGAAAAATAGCAAGTGAAGTCCAAAAGGGTTGAAAATTCATGGTCTGCCTGAATGGTGCATACTGAACAAACAAAAAGTCTGGACTTGAAATAACTTGAAAAAAATGAAATGCCTTTGTAACAGACGAGTTTTCGTGTGAAACCCTGATACTTCGAAAGAGATTGTCCATTTTGTACAGGAAGTGCATCGAGTTTTTTCGTATCTCTCTCGACTGTTTAGCACATGCTATGTGGGTGAAATGATGATACCATGCCAAATTTCAACCTTTTCAGAGTTCATTTCTAGTGCTTATCAAGTTTAGGGTTATTAACTCAAAAAAATTAGTAAATGCGTGAATAATAGCAAATGAAGTCACAAAGGGTTGAAAATTAATGGCCACCCTTCGAATGGAGCAAACTGAACGCACAGAAAGTCTGGAGATGAAATAAGTTATAAAAAATTAAATGCCTTTGTAACAGACGAGTTTTCGTCCGGAACCCTGATACTTCGAAAGAGATTGTCCATTTTGTACACAAAGTGCATCCAGTTTTTGTCATAACCCTCTCAACTCTTTAGCACCTCCTATGTGGGTGAAATGATGATACCATGCCAAATTTCAACCTTTTCAGAGTTTATTTGTAGTGCTTATCAATTTCTGGGTCATTTAGCTCAAAAAATCAGTAAATGCGTGAAAAATAGCAAATGAAGTCAGAAAGGCTTGAAAATTGATGGCCTGCCTTCGAATGGTGCATCCTAAATGCACAAAAAGTCTGGAGTTGAAATAAGTTTAAAAAATGAAATGTCGTTGTAAAAGACGAGTTTTCGTCCGAAACCGTGATACTTCGAAAGAGATTGTCCATTTTGTACAGGAAGTGCATCCAGTTTTTATCGTCTCTCTCTCAACTGTTTCGCACATGATATGTGGGTGAAACGATGATTCCATGCCAACTTTCAACCTTTTCAAAGTTCATTTGTAGTGCATATCCATTTCAGGGTCATTTAGCTCAAAAAAATCAGTAACTGCATGAAAAATAGCAAACGAAGTCATAAAGGGTTGAAAATTGATTGGCTGCCTTTGAATGGTGCATACTGAACAAACAAAAATTCTGGTGTTGAAATAAGTTTAAAAAAATGACATGTCTTTGTAACAGACGAGTTTTCGTCCGAAACCCTAATACTTCGAAAGAGATTGTCCATTTTGTACATGAAGTTCATCTAGTTTTTGTCCTAACCCTCTCAACTCTTTAGCACCTGCTATGTGGGTAAAATGATTATAACATGCAAAATTTCAACCTTTTCAGAGTTCATTTGTAGTGCTTATGAATTTCAGGGTCATTTGGCTCAAAAAAATCAGTAACTGCATGGAAAATAGCCAATGAAGCCAAAAAGGGTTGAAAAATTATGGCCCGCCTTCAAATGGTGCATACTGAACGCACAAAAAGTCTGGACTTGAAATAAGTTAAAAAAAAGAAATGACTTTGTAACAAATGAGTTTTCATCCAAAACCCTAATACATCGAAAGAGATTGTCCATTTCGTAAACCTCTCAACTTTTTAGCACATGCTATGTGGGTGAAATGATGGTACCATGCCAACTTTCAACCTTTTCAGAGTTCATTTGTAGTGCTTATCAATTTCAGGGTCATTTAGCTCAAAAAATCACTAAATGCATGAAAACTAGCAAACGAAGTCATAAAGGGTTGAAAATTGATGTCCTGCCTTCGAATGGTGCGTACTACACGGACAAAAAGTCTGGAGTTGAAATAAGTTTAAAAAATGAAATGCCTTACTAACAGACGAGTTTTTGTCCGAAACCCTGATACTCGACAGAGATAGTCCATTTTGTACACGAAGTGCATCCAGTTTTTGCCGTAATCCTCTCAACATTTTAGAAAGTGTTGTGTGGTTGAAATGATGATACTGTGCCAACTTTCAACCTTTTCAGAGTGCATTTGTAGTGCTTATCAATTTCAGGGCCATTTAGCTCAAAAAATCAGTAAATTTATGAAAAATAGCAAATGAAGTCACAATGGGTTGAAAATTGATGGTCTGCCATCGAATGGTGCATATTGAACGCACAAAAAGTCTGGAGTTGAAATAGCAAATTTCAACCTTTTCAGAGTTCATTTGTAGTGCTTATCAATTTTAGGGTCATTTAATTCAAAAAAAATCAGTACATGCATGAAAAATGGCAAATGAAGTCAGAAAGGGTTGAAAATTGATGGACTACCTTCGAATGGTGCATACTGAATGCACAAAAAGTCTGGAGTTGAAATAATTTTTAAAAAAGGAAATGCCTTTGTAACAGACGAGTTTTCGTGCAAAACCGTGATACTTCGAAAGAGATTGTCCATTTTGTACACAAAGTGCATCCAGTTTTTCTCGTAACCCACTCAACTCTTTAGGACATGCCATGTGGGCAAAATGATGACACCATGCCAAATTTCAACCTTTTCAAAGTTCATTTGTAGTGCTTATCAATTTCAGGGTCATTTAGCTCAAAAAAATCACTAACTGCATGAAAAATAGCAAATGAAGTCATAAAGGGTTGAAAATTGATTGGCTGCCTTTGAATGGTGCATGCTGAACAAACAAAAATTCTGGAGTTGAAATAAGTTTAAAAAAATGAAATGGCTTTGTAATAGACGAGTTTTCGTCCGAAACCCTGATACTCCGAACGAGATTATCCAGTTCGTACATGAAGTGCATCCAGTTTTTGTCATAACCTTCTCAACTCTTTAGCAGATGCTATGTGGGTAAAATGATGATACCATGCCAAATTTCATCCTTTTCAGAGTTCATTTGTGGTGCTTATGAATTTCAAGGTCATTTAGCTCAAAAAAATCAGTAACTGCATGGAAAATAGCAAATGAAGGCCTGCCTTCCAATGGTGCATACTGAATGCACAAAAAGTCTGGAGTTTAAATAAGTTAAAAAAAGAAATGCTTTTGTAACAAACGAGTTTTCATCCGAAACCCTGATACTCCGAAAGAGATTGTCCATTTTGTGCACGAGGTGCTTCCAGTTTTTTCCGTAACCCTCTCAACTTTTTAGCACATGCTATGTGGGTGAAATGATGGTACCATGTCAACTTTCAACCTTTTTGGAGTTCATTTGTTGTGCTTATCAATTTCAGGGTCATTTAGCTCAAAAAATATCTAAATTTATGAAAAATAGCAAACAAAGTAATAAAGGGTTTAAAATTGATGGCCTGCCTTCGAATGGTGCATACTAAACGAGCAAAAAGTTTGGAGTTGAAATAAGTTTACAAAATGAAACGCCTTAATAACAGACGAGTTTTTGTCTGAAACCCTGATACTCAAAAGAGATAGTCCATTTTGTACACGAAGTGCATCCAGTTTTTGTCGTAACCCTCTCAACATTTTAGCGAATGTTGTGTGGGTGAAATGATGATACCATGCCAAATTTCAACCTTTTCAGAGTTCATTTGTAGTGCTTATCAATTTTAGGGTCATTTAGCTCAAAAAAATTAGTAAATGCATGAAATATAGCAAACGAAGTCATAAAGGGTTGAAAATTGATGGCCTGCCTTCGAATGGAGCATACTGAACGCACAGAAACTCTAGAGATGAAATAAGTTATAAAAAATTAAATGCCTTTGTAAGAGACGAGTTTTCGTCCGAAACCCTGATACTTCGAAAGAGATTGTCCATTTTGTACACAAAGTATATCTAGTGTTTGTCGTAGCCCTCTCAACTCTTTAGCACATGCTTTGTGGGTGAAATGATGATTCCATGCGAAATTTCAACATTTTCAGAGTTCATTTGTAGTGCTTATCAATTTCAAGGTCATTTAGCTCGAAAAAATCGGTAAATGCATGAAAAATAGCAACTGAAGTCAGAAAGGGTTGAAAATTGATCGCCGGCCTTTGAATGGTGCATACTGAATGCACAAAAAGACTGGAGGTGAAATAAGTTTAAAAAAATCAAATGCCTTCGTAACAGACGAGTTTTCGTCCGAAACCCTGATACTTCGAAAGAGATAATCCATTTCGTACACGAAGTGCATCCAGTTTTTGTCGTAACCCTCTCAGCTTTTTAGCACATGCTATGTGGGTGAAATGATGATACCGTGCCATCATTCAACCTTTTGAGAGTTCATTTGTAGTGCTTATCAATTTCAGGGTCGATTAGCTCAAAAAATCAGTAAATGCATGAAAAATAGCGAGTGAAGTCAGAAAGGGTTGAAAAATGATGGCCTGCCTTCGGATGGTGCATACTGAACGCACAAAAAGTCTGTAGTTCAAATAAGTTTGAAAAAATGAAATGCCTTTGTAACGGACGAGTTTTTGTCCCAAACCGTGATACTTGGAAAGAGATTGTCCATTTTGTACACAAAGTGCATCTAGTTTTTTTGTAACCATCTCAACTCTTTAGCACATGCTATGTGGGTGAAATGATGATACCATAAAAAATTTCAACCTTTTCAGAGTTCATTTGGATTGCTTATCAATTTTAGGGTCATTTAACTCAAAAAAATCAGTAAATGCTTCAAAAATGGCAAATGAAGTCAGAAAGGGTTGAAAATTGATGGAATGCCTTCGAATGGTGCATACTGAATGCACAAAAAGTCTGGAGTTGAAATAAGTTTTAAAAAAGGAAATGCCTTTGTAACAGACGAGTTTTCGTGCGAAACCCTGATACTTCGAAAGAGATTGTCCATTTTGTACACAAAGTGCATCCAGTTTTTGTCGTAACCGACTCAACTTTTTAGCACATGCTATGTGGGTGAAATGATGATACCATGCCAAAATTCAACCTTTTCAGAGTTCATTTGTAGTGCTTATCAATTTCAGGGTCATTTATCTCAAAAAAATCACTAACTACATGAAAAATAGCAAATGAAGTCAGAAAGGGTTGAAAACAGATGGCCTGCCTTTGGTTGGTGCATACTGAACGCACAAAAAGTATGGAGTTCAAATAAGTTTAAAAAATGAAATGCCTTTGTAACAGACGAGTTTTCTTCCAATACCGTGATACTTCGAAGGAGATTCTGCATTTTGTACATGAAGTACAACCAGTTTTTGTCGTAACCCTCTCAACTCTTTAGGACATGCTATGTGGGTGAAATGATAATACCATGCCAAATTTCAACCTTTTCATAGTTCATTTGTAGTGCTTATCAATTTCAGGGTCAGTTAGCTAAAAAAAATCACTAACTGCATGAAAAATAGCAAATGAAGTCATAAAGGGTTTAAAATGGATTGGCAGCCTTTGAATGGTGCATACTGAACGCACAAAATGTCTGGAGTTGAAATACCTTTAAAAAATGAAATGCCTTTGTAACAGACGAGTTTTTGTCCGAAACACTAATACTTTGAAACATATTGTTCATTCTCTACACGAAGTGCTTCAAGTTTTTGCCGTAACCCTCACAACTTTTTAGCACATGCTATGTTGGTGAAATGATGATACCATGCCAAATTTCAACCTTTTCAGAGTTCATTTGTAGTGCTTATCAATTTCAAGGTCATTTACCTCAAAAAAATCAATAAATGCATGAAAAGTAGAAAATGAAGTCACAAAGGGTTGAAAGTTGATGGCCTGCCTTCGAATGGTGCATACTGAATGCACAAAAAGTCGGGAGTTGAAATAAGTTAAAAAAATGAAATGCCTTTGTAACAGACGAGTTTTCGGCCCAAACCGTGATACTTCGAAAGAGATTGTGCATTTTGTACACGAAGTGCATCCAGTTTTTGTCGTAACCCCCTCAACTTTTTAGCACATGCTATGTGGATGAAATGATGATGCCGTGCCAACTTTCAACCTTTTCAGAGTTCATTTGTAGTGCTTATCAATTTCAGTGTCATTTAGCCCAAAAAAATTGGTATTTGCATCAAAATAGCAAATGAAGTCACAAAGGGTTGAAAATTGATGGCCTTCCTTTGAATGGTGCATACTGAACGCACAAAAAGTCTGGAGTTGAATTAAGTTTCAAAAAATGAAATGCCTTTGTAACAGACGAGTTTTCGTCCGAAACCGTGATACTTCGAAAGAGATAGTCCATTTTGTACACTAAGTGCCTCCAGTTTTTGTCATAACCCTCTCAACTTTTTAGCACATGCTATGTGGGTGAAATGATGATACCCTGGCAAATTTCAACCTTTTCAGCGTTCATTTGTAGTGCTTATCAATTTCAGGGTCATTTAACTCTAAACGAATCAGTAAATGCATGAAAAATAGCAAATGAAGTTAGAAAGGGTTGAAAATTGATGGCCTTGCTTTGAATGGTGCATAGTGAACGCACAAAAAGTCTGGAGTTGAAATAAGTTAAAAAAATGATATGCCTTGGTAACAGATGAGTTTTCGTCCCAAACCGTGATACTTCGAAAGAGATTGTCCATTTTTTACACAAAGTGCATCCAGTTTTCTTTGTAACCCTCTCAACTCTTTAGCACATGCTATTTTGGTTAAATGATGATACCATGCAAAATTTCAACCTTTTCAGAGTTCATTTGTAGTGCTTATCAATTTTAGGGTCATTTAATTCAAAAAAAATCAGTAAATGCATGAAAAATGGCAAATGAAGTCAGAAAGGGTTGAAAACTGATGGCCTGCCTTCGGATGGTGCATACTGAACGCACAAAAAGTCTGGAGTTCAAATAAGTTTAAAAAAATGAAATGCCTTTGTAACAGACGAGTTTTCGTCCGAAACCGTGATACTTCGAAATAGATTGTCCATTTTGTACACGAAGTGCACCAGTTATTGTTGTAACCTTCTCAACTCTTTAGCACATGCTATGTGTGTGAGATGATGATACCATGGCAAATTTCAACCATTTCAGCACTCATTTGTAGTGTTATCAATTGCAGGGTCATTTAACTCAAAACAAATGAGTATATGCATGAAAAATAGCAAATGAAGTCAGAAAGGGTTGAAAATTGATGGCCTTCCTTTGAATGGTGCATATTGAATGCCCAAAAGTCTGGAGTTGAAATAAGTTTAAAAAAAGAAATGCTTTTGTAACAGACGAGTTTTCGTCCGAAACCCTGATACTTCGAAAGAGATAGTCCATTTTGTACACGAAGTGCATCCAGTTTTTGTCGTAATCCTCTCAACTTCTTAACACATGCTATGTGGGTGAAATGATGATACTGTGCCAACTTTCAAATTTTTTGAGAGATCATTTGTAGTGCTTATCAATTTCAGTGTCAATTAGCTCAAAAAATAAGTAAATGCATGAAAAATAGCAAATGAAGTCAGAAAGGGTTGAGAACTGATGGCCTGCCTTCGGATGGTGCATACTGAACGCACAAAAAGTCTCGAGTTCAAATAAGTTTAAAAAATGAAATGCCTTTGTAACAGACGAGTTTTCTTCCGAAACCGTGATACTTCGAAAGAGATTGTGCATTTTGTACATGCAGTGCATCCAGTTTTTGTCGTAACCCTCTCAACTCTTTAGCACATGATTTACGGGTGAAATGATTATACCGAGCCAACTTTCAAATTTTTTGATAGTTCATTTGTAGTGCTTATCAATTTCAGTGTCAATTAGCTAAAAAATCAGTAAATGAATGAAAAATAGCAAATGAAGTCCAAAAGTGTTGAAAATTGATGGCCTGCCTTCAAATGGTGCATACTGAACGCACAAAATGTCTGGAGTTGAAATACGTTTAAAAAATGAAATGCCTTTGTAACAGACGAGTTTTCGTTCGAAACACTAATACTTCGAAACATATTGTTCATTTTGTACACGAAGTGCTTCCAGTTTTTTCCGTAACCCTCTCAACTTTTTAGCACATGCTATGTGGGTGAAATGATGATACCATGCCAAATTTCAACCTTTTCAGAGTTCATTTGTAGTGCTGATCAATTTCCAGGTCATTTACCTCAAAAAATCAGTAAATGCATGAAAAGTAGAAAATGAAGTCACAAAGGGTTGAAAATTGATGGCCTGCCTTCGAATGGTGCATACTGAATGCACAAAAAGATGGGAGTTGAAATAAGTTAACAAAAATGAAATGCCTTTGTAACAGACGAGTTTTCGGCCAAACCGTGATACTTCGAAAGAGATTGTGCATTTTGTACACGAAGTGCATCCAGTTTTTGTCGTAACCCCCTCAACTTTTTAGCACATGCTATGTGGATGAAATGATGATGCCGTGCCAACTTTCAACCTTTTCAGAGTTCATTTGTAGTGCTTATCAATTTCAGTGTCATTTAGCCCAAAAAAATTGGTATTTGCATCAAAATAGCAAATGAAGTCACAAAGGGTTGAAAATTGATGGCCTTCCTTTGAATGGTGCATACTGAACGCACAAAAAGTCTGGAGTTGAAATAAGTTTCTTAAAATGAAATGCCTTTGTAACATACGAGTTTTCGTCCGAAACCCTGATACTTCGAAAGAGATAGTCCATTTTGTACACTAAGTGCATCCAGTTTTTGTCATAACCCTCTCAACTTTTTAGCACATGCTATGTGGGTGAAATGATGATACCGTGTCAACTTTCAACCCATTTAGAGTTCATTTGTAGTGATTATAAACATAAGGGTCATTTAGCTGAAAAAATAGGTAAATGCATGAAAAATAGCAAATGAAGTTAGAAAGGGTTGAAAATTTATCACCTGCCTTCGAATGGTGCATACTGAACCAACAAAAAGTCTAAAGTTGAAGTAAGTATAAAAATTGAAATGCCTTAGTAACAAACGAGTTTTCGTCCGAAACCCTGATACTTCGAAATAGATAGTCCATTTTGTACACAAACTCCATCCAGTTTTTGTCATAACCCTCTCAACTGTTTGGCACATGCTATGTGGGTGAAATGATGATACCGTGCCGACTATCAACCTTTTTAGAGTTCATTTGTAGTGCTTATCAATTTCAGGGTCAATTAGCTCAAAAAAATAAGTAACTGCATTAATAAATAGCAAATGAAGTCAGAAAGGGTTGAAAACTGATGGCCTGCCTTCGGATGGTGCATACTGAACGCACAAAAAGTCTGGAGTTCAAATAAGTTTAAAAAAATGAAATGCCTTTGTAACAGACGAGTTTTCGTCCGAAACCGTGATACTTCGAAATAGATTGTCCATTTTGTACACGAAGTGCACCAGTTTTTGTTGTAACCTTCTCAACTCTTTAGCACATGCTATGTGTGTGAGATGATGATACCATGGCAAATTTCAACCATTTCAGCACTCATTTGTAGTGTTATCAATTGCAGGGTCATTTAACTCAAAACCAATGAGTATATGCATGAAAAATAGCAAATGAAGTCAGAAAGGGTTGAAAATTGATGGCCTTCCTTTTAATGGTGCATATTGAATGCCCAAAAGTCTGGAGTTGAAATATGTTTAAAAAAAGAAATGCTTTTGTAGCAGACGAGTTTTCGTCCGAAACCCTGATACTTCGAAAGAGATAGTCCATTTTGTACACGAAGTGCATCGAGTTTTTGTCGTAATCCTCTCAACTTTTTAACACATGCTATGTGGGTGAAATGATGATACTGTGCCAACTTTGAAATTTTTTGAGAGATCATTTGTAGTGCTTATCAATTTCAGTGTCAATTAGCTCAAAAAAATAAGTAAATGCATGAAAAATAGCAAATGAAGTCAGAAAGGGTTGAGAACTGATGGCCTGCCTTCGGATGGTGCATACTGAATGCACAAAAAGTCTGGAGTTCAAATAAGTTTAAAAAATCAAATGCCTTTGTAACAGACGAGTTTTCGTCCGAAACCGTGATACTTCGAAAGAGATTGTGCATTTTGTACATGAAGTGCATCCAGTTTTTGTCGTAACCCTCTCAACTCTTTAGCACATGCTTTGCGGGTGAAATGATTATACCGAGCCAACTTTCAAATTTTTTGATAGTTCATTTGTAGTGCTTATCAATTTCAGTGTCAATTAGCTAAAAAATCAGTAAATGAATGAAAAATAGCAAATGAAGTCCAAAAGTGTTGAAAATTGATGGCCTGCCTTCAAATGGTGCATACTGAACGCACAAAATGTCTGGAGTTGAAATACGTTTAAAAAATGAAATGCCTTTGTAACAGACGAGTTTTCGTTCGAAACACTGATACTTCGAAACATATTGTTCATTTTGTACACGAAGTGCTTCCAGTTTTTTCCGTAACCCTCTCAACTTTTTAGCACATGCTATGTGGGTGAAATGATGATACCATGCCAAATTTCAACCTTTTCAGAGTTCATTTGTAGTGCTTATCAATTTCAAGGTCATTTACCTCAAAAAATCAGTAAATGCATGAAAAGTAGAAAATGAAGTCACAAAGCGTTGAAAATTGATGGCCTGCCTTCGAATGGTGCATACTGAATGCACAAAAAGACGGGAGTTGAAATAAGTTAACAAAAATGAAATGCCTTTGTAACAGACGAGTTTTCGGCCAAACCGTGATACTTCGAAAGAGATTGTGCATTTTGTACACGAAGTGCATCCAATTTTTGTCGTAACCCCCTCAACTTTTTAGCACATGCTCTGTGGATAAAATGATGATGTCGTGCCAACTTTCAACCTTTTCAGAGTTCATTTGTAGTGCTTATCAATTTCAGTGTCATTTAGGCCAAAAAAATTGGTATTTGCATCAAAATAGCAAATGAAGTCACAAAGGGTTGAAAATTGATGGCCTTCCTTTGAATGGTGCATACTGAACGCACAAAAAGTCTGGAGTTAATATAAGTTTCTTAAAATGAAATGCCTTTGTAACACACGAGTTTTCGTCCGAAACCCTGATACTTCGAAAGAGATAGTCCATTTTGTACACTAAGTGCATCCAGTTTTTGTCATAACCCTCTCAACTTTTTAGCACATGCTATGTGGGTGAAATGATGATACCTTGTCAACTTTCAACCCATTTAGAGTTCATTTGTAGTGATTATAAACTTAAGGGTCATTTAGCTGAAAAAATAGGTAAATGCATGAAAAATAGCAAATGAAGTTAGAAAGGGTTGAAAATTTATCACCTGCCTTCGAATGGTGCATACTGAACCAACAAAACGTCTAAAGTTCAAGTAAGTATAAAAATTGAAATGCCTTAGTAACAAACGAGTTTTCGTCCGAAACCCTCATACTTCGAAATAGATAGTCCATTTTGTACACAAACTCCATCCAGTTTTTTTCATAACCCTCTCAACTGTTTAGCACATGCTATGTGGGTGAAATGATGATACCGTGCCGACTATCAACCTTTTTAGAGTTCATTTGTAGTGCTTATCAATTTCAGGGTCAATTAGCTCAAAAAAATAAGTAAATGCATAAAAAATAGCAAATGAAGTCAGAAAGGGTTGAAAACTGATGGCCTGCCTTCGGATGGTGCATACCGAACGCACAAAAAGTCTGGAGTTCAAATAAGTTTAAAAAAATGAAATGCCTTTGTAACAGACGAGTTTTCGTCCGAAATCGTGATACTTCGAAATAGATTGTCCATTTTGTACACGAAGTGCACCAGTTTTTGTTGTAACCTTCTCAACTCTTTAGCACATGCTATGTGTGTGAGATGATGATACCATGGCAAATTCCAACCATTTCAGCGCTCATTTGTAGTGTTATCAATTGCCGGGTCATTTAACTCAAAACAAATGAGTATATGCATGAAAAATAGCAAATGAAGTCAGAAAGGGTTGAAAATTGATGGCCTTCCATTGAATGGTGCACATTGAATGCCCAAAAGTCTGGAGTTGAAATAAGTTTAAAAAAAAGAAATGCTTTTGTAACAGACGAGTTTTCGTCCGAAACCCTGATACTTCGAAAGAGATAGTCCATTTTGTACACGAAGTGCATCTAGTTTTTGTCGTAATCCTCTCAACTTTTTAACACATGTTATGTGGGTGAAATGATGATACCGTGCCAACTATCAACCTTTTCAGAGTTCATTTGTAGTGCTTATCAATTTCAGTGTCAATTAGCTTAGAAAAATAAGTAAATGCATGAAAAATAGCAAATGAAGTCAGAAAGGGTTGAGAACTGATGGCCTGCCTTCGGATGGTGCATACTGAACGCACAAAAAGTCTGGAGTTCAAACAAGTTTAAAAAATGAAATGCCTTTGTAACAGACGAGTTTTCGTCCGAAACCGTGATACTTCGAAAGAGATTGTGCATTTTGTACATGAAGTGCATCCAGTATGTGTCGTAACCCTCTCAACTCTTTAGCACATGCTTTGCGGGTGAAATCATAATACCATGCCAAATTTCTACCTTTTCAGGGTTCATTTGTAGTGCTTATATTTTCAGGGTCATTTAGCTAAAAAAATCAGTAAATGCATGAAAAATAGCAAATGAAGTCCGAAAGTGTTGAAACTTGATGGCCTGCCTTCAAATGGTGCATACTGACCGCACAAAATGTCTGGAGTTGAAATACGTTTAAATCATGAAATGCCTTTGTAACAGATGAGTTTTCGGCCCAAACCGTGATACTTCGAAAGAGATTGTGCATTTTGTACACGAAGTGCATCCAGTTTTTGTCATAACCCCCTCAACTTTTTAGCACATGCTATGTGGGTGAAATGATGATACCGTGCCAACTTTCAACCTTTTAGAGTTCATTTGCAGTGCTTATCAATTTCAGAGTCATTTAGCCCAAAAAAATTGGTATCTGCATGAAAATAGCAAATGAGGTCACAAAGGGTTGAAAATTGATGGCCTTTCTTCGAATGGTGCATACTGAACGCACAAAAAGTCTGGAGTTGAAATAAGTTTCAAAAAATGAAATGCCTTTGTAACAGATGAGTTGTCGTCCGAAACCCTAATACTTCGAAAGAGCTTGTCCATTTTGCACACGAAGTGCACCCAGTTTTTGTCGGAACCCTCTCAACTTTCTAGCACATGCTATGTGGGTGAAATGATGAGACCGTGTCAACTTTCAACCTTTTTAGAGTTAATTTGTAGTGATTATAAACATAAGGGTCATTTAGCTCAAAAAATAGGTAAATGCATGAAAAATAGCAAATGAAGTCAAAAAGGGTTGAAAACTTATCACCTGCCTTCGAATGGTGCATACTGAACCAACAAAAAGTCTAAAGTTGAAGTAAGTCTAAATAATGAAATGCCATAGTAACAAATGAGTTTTCGTCCGAAACCCTGATACTTCGAAATACATAGTCCATTTTGTACACAAACTCCATCCAGTTTTTGTCGTAACCTTCTCAACTTTTTAGCACATGCTATGCGGGTGAAATGATGATACCGTGCCAACTATCAACCTTTTCAGAGTTCATTTGTAGTGCTTATCAATTTCAGGGTCAATTAGCTCAAAAAATAAGAAAATGCATGAAAAATAGCAAATGAAGTCCAAAAGGGTTGAAAACTGATGGCCTTCCTTCGGATGGTGCATACTGAACGCACAAAAAGTCTAGACTTCAAATAAGTTTAAAAAAATGAAATGCCTTTGTAACATAGGAGTTTTCGTCCGAAACCGTGATACTTCGAAATAGATTGTCCATTTTGTACAGGAAGTGCACCAGTTTTGGTTGTAACCTTCTCAACTCTTTAGCACATGCTATGTGGGTGAGATGATGATACCATGGCAAATTTCAACCATTTCAGCGTTCATTTGTAGTGCTTATCAATTTCAGGGTCATTTAACTCAAAACAAATCAGTAAATGCATGAAAAATAGCAAATGAAGTCAGAAAGGGTTGAAAATTGATGGCCTTCTTTTGAATGGTGCATACTGAGCGCACAAAAAGTTTGGAGTTGAAATAAGTTTAAAAAACTGAAATGCCTTTGTAACAGACGAGTTTTCGTCCGAAACCCTGATACTTTGCAAGAGCGAGTCCATTTTGTACACGAAGTGCATCCAGTTTTTGTCGTAACCCTCTCAACTTTTTAACACATGCTATGTGGGTGAAATGATTATACCGAGCCAACTTTCAAATTTTTAGATAGTTCATTTGTAGTGCTGATCAATTTCAGTGTCAATTAGCTAAAAAATCAGTAAATGAATGAAAAATAGCAAATGAAGTCCAAAAGTGTTGAAAATTGATGGCCTGCCTTCAAATGGTGCATACTGAACGCACAAAATGTCTAGAGTTGAAATACGTTTAAATCATGAAATGCCTTTGTAACAGACGAGTTTTCGTCCAAAACACTGATACTTCGAAAGAGATTGTTCATTTTGTACACAAAGTGCTTTCAGTTTTTCCCGTAACCCTCTCAACTTTTTAGCAGATGCTATGTGGGTGAAATGATGGTACCATGACAAATTTCAACCTTTTCAGAGTTCATTTGTAGTGCTTATCAATTTCAGGGTCATTTAGCTCAAAAGAATCAGTAAATGCATGAAAAACAGCAAATGAAGTCAGAAAGTATTTAAAATTGATGGCCTGCCTTCAGATGGTGCATACTGAACGCACAAAATGTCTAGAGTTGAAATACGTTTAAATCATGAAAAGCCTTTGTAACAGACGAGTTTTCGGCCCAAACCGTGATACTTCGAAAGAGATTGTGCATTTTGTACACGAAGTGCATCCAGTTTTTGTCGTAACCCCCTCAACTTTTTAGCGCATGCTATTTGGGTGAAATGATGATACCGTGCCAACTTTCAACCTTTTCAGAGTTCATTTGTAGTGCTTATCAATTTCAGAGTCATTTAGCCCAAAAAAATTGGTATCTGCATGAAAATAGCAAATGAGGTCACAAAGGGTTGAAAATTGATGGCCTTTCTTCGAATGGTGCATACTGAACGCACAAAAAGTCTGGAGTTGAAATAAGTTTCAAAAAATGAAATGCCTTTGTAACAGATGAGTTTTCGTCTGAAACCCTAATACTTCGAAAGAGCTTGTCCATTTTGCACACAAAGTGCACCCAGTTTTTGTCGGAACCCTCTCAACTTTCTAGCACATGCTATGTGGGTGAAATGATGAGACCGTGTCAACTTTCAACCTTTTTAGAGTTAATTTGTAGTGTTTATAAACATAAGGGTCATTTAGCTCAAAAAATAGGTAAATGCATGAAAAATAGCAAATGAAGTCAGAAAGGGTTGAAAATTTATCACCTGCCTTCGAATGGTGCATACTGAACCAACAAAAAGTCTAAAGTTGAAGTAAGTCTAAATAATGAAATGCCATAGTAATAGATGAGTTTTCGTCCGAAACCCTGATACTTCGAAATACATAGTCCATTTTGTACACAAACTCCATCCAGTTTTTGTCGTAACCTTCTCAACTTTTTAGCACATGCTATGCGGGTGAAATGATGATACCGTGCCAACTATCAACCTTTTCAGAGTTCATTTGTAATGCTTATCAATTTCAGGGTCAATTAGCTCAAAAAATAAGTAAATGCATGAAAAATAGCAAATGAAGTCAAAAAGGGTTGAAAACTGATGACCTTCCTTCGGATGGTGCACACTGAACGCACAAAAAGTCTAGAGTTCAAATAAGTTTAAAAAAATGAAATGCCTTTGTAACACAGGAGTTTTCGTCCGAAACCGTGATACTTCGAAATAGATTGTCCATTTTGTACACAAAGTGCACCAGTTTTGGTTGTAACCTTCTCAACTCTTTAGCACATGCTATGTGGGTGAGATGATGATACCATGGCAAATTTCAACCATTTCAGCGTTCATTTGTAGTGCTTATCAATTTCAGGGTCATTTAACTCAAAACAAATCAGTAAATGCATGAAAAATAGCAAATGAAGTCAGAAAGGGTTGAAAATTGATGGCCTTCTTTTGAATGGTGCATACTGAGCGCACAAAAAGTCTGGAGTTGAAATAAGTTTAAAAAAATGAAATGCCTTTGTAACAGACGAGTTTTCGTCCGAAACCCTGATACTTTGAAAGAGCGAGTCCATTTTGTACACGAAGTGCATCCAGTTTTTGTCGTAACCCTCTCAACTTTTTAACACATGCTATGTGGGTGAAATGATTATACCGAGCCAACTTTCAAATTTTTAGATAGTTCATTTGTAGTGCTTATCAATTTCAGTGTCAATTAGCAAAAAAATCAGTAAATGAATGAAAAATAGCAAATGAAGTCCAAAAGTGTTGAAAATTGATGGCTTGCCTTCAAATGGTGCATACTGAACGCACAAATTTTCTGGAGTTGACATACGTTTAAATCATGAAATGCCTTTGTAACAGACGAGTTTTCGTCCAAAACACTGATACTTCGAAAGAGATTGTTCATTTTGTACACAAAGTGCTTTCAGTTTTTCCCGTAACCCTCTCAACTTTTTAGCAGATCCTATGTGGGTGAAATGATGGTACCATGACAAATTTCAACCTTTTCAGAGTTCATTTGTAGTGCTTATCAATTTCAGGGTCATTTAGCTCAAAAAAATCAGTAAATGCATGAAAAACAGCAAATGAAGTCAGAAAGGGTTGAAACTTGATGGCCGGCCTTCGAATGGTGCATACCGAACGCACAAAAAGACTCGAGTTGAAATAAGTTTTGAAAAATGAAATGCCTTTGTAACAGATGAGTTTTCAACTGAAACCCTGATACTTCGAAAGAGATAGTCCATTTTGTGGACGAAGTGCATCTAGTTTTTGTCATAACCCTCTCAACTTTTTAACACATGCTATGTGGGTGAAATGATGATACCTGCGAACTTTCAAATTTTTTGAGAGTTCATTTGTAGTGCTTATCAATTTCAGGGTCAATTAGCTCAAGAAAAACAAGTAAATGCATGAAAAATAACAAATGATAGCAGAAAGGGTTGAAAACTGATGGTCTGCCTTCGGATGGTGCATACTGAATGCACAAAAGGTCTGGAGTTGAAATACGTTTAAATCATGAAATGCCTTTGTAACAGATGAGTTTTCGGCCCAAACCGTGATACTTCGAAAGAGATTGTGCATTTTGTACACGAAGTGCATCCAGTTTTTGTCATAACCCCCTCAACTTTTTAGCACATGCTATGTGGGTGAAATGATGATACCGTGCCAACTTTCAACCTTTTAGAGTTCATTTGCAGTGCTTATCAATTTCAGAGTCATTTAGCCCAAAAAAATTGGTATCTGCATGAAAATAGCAAATGAGGTCACAAAGGGTTGAAAATTGATGGCCTTTCTTCGAATGGTGCATACTGAACGCACAAAAAGTCTGGAGTTGAAATAAGTTTAAAAAAATGAAATGCCTTTGTAACAGATGAGTTTTCGTCCGAAACCCTAATACTTCGAAAGAGCTTGTCCATTTTGCACACGAAGTGCACCCAGTTTTTGTCGGAACCCTCTCAACTTTCTAGCACATGCTATGTGGGTGAAATGATGAGACCGTGTCAACTTTCAACCTTTTTAGAGTTAATTTGTAGTGATTATAAACATAAGGGTCATTTAGCTCAAAAAATAGGTAAATGCATGAAAAATAGCAAATGAAGTCAAAAAGGGTTGAAAACTTATCACCTGCCTTCGAATGGTGCATACTGAACCAACAAAAAGTCTAAAGTTAAAGTAAGTCTAAATAATGAAATGCCATAGTAACAAATGAGTTTTCGTCCGAAACCCTGATACTTCGAAATACATAGTCCATTTTGTACACAAACTCCATCCAGTTTTTGTCGTAACCTTCTCAACTTTTTAGCACATGCTATGCGGGTGAAATGATGATACCGTGCCAACTATCAACCTTTTCAGAGTTCATTTGTAGTGCTTATCAATTTCAGGGTCAATTAGCTCAAAAAATAAGAAAATGCATGAAAAATAGCAAATGAAGTCCAAAAGGGTTGAAAACTGATGGCCTTCCTTCGGATGGTGCATACTGAACGCACAAAAAGTCTAGAGTTCAAATAAGTTTAAAAAAATGAAATGCCTTTGTAACATAGGAGTTTTCGTCCGAAACCGTGATACTTCGAAATAGATTGTCCATTTTGTACACGAAGTGCACCAGTTTTGGTTGTAACCTTCTCAACTCTTTAGCACATGCTATGTGGGTGAGATGATGATACCATGGCAAATTTCAACCATTTCAGCGTTCATTTGTAGTGCTTATCAATTTCAGGGTCATTTAACTCAAAACAAATCAGTAAATGCATGAAAAATAGCAAATGAAGTCAGAAAGGGTTGAAAATTGATGGCCTTCTTTTGAATGGTGCATACTGAGCGCACAAAAAGTTTGGAGTTGAAATAAGTTTAAAAAACTGAAATGCCTTTGTAACAGACGAGTTTTCGTCCGAAACCCTGATACTTTGAAAGAGCGAGTCCATTTTGTACACGAAGTGCATCCAGTTTTTGTCGTAACCCTCTCAACTTTTTAACACATGCTATGTGGGTGAAATGATTATACCGAGCCAACTTTCAAATTTTTAGATAGTTCATTTGTAGTGCTGATCAATTTCAGTGTCAATTAGCTAAAAAATCAGTAAATGAATGAAAAAAAGGAAATGAAGTCCAAAAGTGTTGAAAATTGATGGCCTGCCTTCAAATGGTGCATACTGAACGCACAAAATGTCTGGAGTTGAAATACGTTTAAATCATGAAATGCCTTTGTAACAGACGAGTTTTCGTCCAAAACACTGATACTTCGAAAGAGATTGTTCATTTTGTACAGAAAGTGCTTTCAGTTTTTCCCGTACCCTCTCAACTTTTTAGCAGATGCTATGTGGGTGAAATGATGGTACCATGACAAATTTCAACCTTTTCTGAGTTCATTTGTAGTGCTTATTAATTTCAGGGTCATTTAGCTCAAAAGAATCAGTAAATGCATGAAAAACAGCAAATGAAGTCAGAAAGTATTTAAAATTGATGGCCTGCCTTCAGATGGTGCATACTGAACGCACAAAATGTCTAGAGTTGAAATACGTTTAAATCATGAAAAGCCTTTGTAACAGACGAGTTTTCGGCCCAAACCGTGATACTTCGAAAGAGATTGTGCATTTTGTACACGAAGTGCATCCAGTTTTTGTCGTAACCCCCTCAACTTTTTAGCGCATGCTATTTGGGTGAAATGATGATACCGTGCCAACTTTCAACCTTTTCAGAGTTCATTTGTAGTGCTTATCAATTTCAGAGTCATTTGGACCAAAAAAATTGGTATCTGCATGAAAATAGCAAATGAGGTCACGAAGGGTTGAAAATTGATGGCCTTTCTTCGAATGGTGCATACTGAACGCACAAAAAGTCTGGAGTTGAAATAAGTTTCAAAAAATGAAATGCCTTTGTAACAGATGAGTTTTCGTCTGAAACCCTAATACTTCGAAAGAGCTTGTCCATTTTGCACACGAAGTGCACCCAGTTTTTGTCGGAACCCTCTCAACTTTCTAGCACATGCTATGTGGGTGAAATGATGAGACCGTGTCAACTTTCAACCTTTTTAGAGTTAATTTGTAGTTTTTATAAACATAAGGGTCATTTAGCTCAAAAAATAGGTAAATGCATGAAAAATAGCAAATGAAGTCAGAAAGGGTTGAAAATTTATCACCTGCCTTCGAATGGTGCATACTGAACCAACAAAAAGTCTAAAGTTGAAGTAAGTCTAAATAATGAAATGCCATAGTAATAGATGAGTTTTCGTCCGAAACCCTGATACTTCGAAATACATAGTCCATTTTGTACACAAACTCCATCCAGTTTTTGTCGTAACCTTCTCAACTTTTTAGCACATGCTATGCGGGTGAAATGATGATACCGTGCCAACTATCAACCTTTTCAGAGTTCATTTGTAATGCTTATCAATTTCAGGGTCAATTAGCTCAAAAAATAAGTAAATGCATGAAAAATAGCAAATGAAGTCAAAAAGGGTTGAAAACTGATGGCCTTCCTTCGGATGGTGCACACTGAACGCACAAAAAGTCTAGAGTTCAAATAAGTTTAAAAAATGAAATGCCTTTGTAACACAGGAGTTTTCGTCCGAAACCGTGATACTTCGAAATAGATTGTCCATTTTGTACACAAAGTGCACCAGTTTTGGTTGTAACCTTCTCAACTCTTTAGCACATGCTATGTGGGTGAGATGATGATACCATGGCAAATTTCAACCATTTCAGCGTTCATTTGTAGTGCTTATCAATTTCAGGGTCATTTAACTCAAAACAAATCAGTAAATGCATGAAAAATAGCAAATGAAGTCAGAAATGGTTGAAAATTGATGGCCTTCTTTTGAATGGTGCATACTGAGCGCACAAAAAGTCTGGAGTTGAAATAAGTTTAAAAAAATGAAATGCCTTTGTAACAGACGAGTTTTCGTCCGAAACCCTGATACTTTGAAAGAGCGAGTCCATTTTGTACACGAAGTGCATCCAGTTTTTGTCGTAACCCTCTCAACTTTTTAACACATGCTATGTGGGTGAAATGATTATACCGAGCCAACTTTCAAATTTTTAGATAGTTCATTTGTAGTGCTTATCAATTTCAGTGTCAATTAGCTAAAAAATCAGTAAATGAATGAAAAATAGCAAATGAAGTCCAAAAGTGTTGAAAATTGATGGCCTGCCTTCAAATGGTGCATACTGAACGCACAAATTTTCTGGAGTTGAAATACGTTTAAATCATGAAATGCCTTTGTAACAGACGAGTTTTCGTCCAAAACACTGATACTTCGAAAGAGATTGTTCATTTTGTACACAAAGTGCTTTCAGCTTTTCCCGTAACCCTCTCAACTTTTTAGCAGATCCTATGTGGGTGAAATGATGGTACCATGACAAATTTCAACCTTTTCAGAGTTCATTTGTAGTGCTTATCAATTTCAGGGTCATTTAGCTCAAAAAAATCAGTAAATGCATGAAAAACAGCAAATGAAGTCAGAAAGGGTTGAAACTTGATGGCCGGCCTTCGAATGGTGCATACCGAACGCACAAAAAGACTCGAGTTGAAATAAGTTTTGAAAAATGAAATGCCTTTGTAACAGATGAGTTTTCAACTGAAACCCTGATACTTCGAAAGAGATAGTCCATTTTGTGGACGAAGTGCATCTAGTTTTTCTCATAACCCTCTCAACTTTTTAACACATGCTATGTGGGTGAAATGATGATACCTGCGAACTTTCAAATTTTTTGAGAGTTCATTTGTAGTGCTTATCAATTTCAGGGTCAATTAGCTCAAGAAAAACAAGTAAATGCATGAAAAATAGCAAATGATAGCAGAAAGGGTTGAAAACTGATGGTCTGCCTTCGGATGGTGCATACTGAATGCACAAAAGGTCTGGAGTTCAAATAAGTTTAAAAAATGAAATGCCTTTGTAACAGACGAGTTTTCGTCCGAAACCGTGATACTTCGGAAGAGATTGTCCATTTTGTACACGAAGTGCATCCAGTTTTTGTCATAAACCTCTCAACTTTTTAGCACATGCTATATGGACGAAATGATGTTACCATGCCAAATTTCAACCTTTTCAGAGTTCACTTGTAGTGCTTATCAATTTCAGGGTCATTTAGCTAAAAAAAATCACTAACTGCATGAAAAATAGCAAATGAAGTCATAAAGGGTTTAAAATTGATTGGCAGCCTTTGAATGGTGCATACTGAACGCACAAAATGTGTGGAGATGAAACACGTTTAAAAAATGAAATGCCTTTGTAATTAAAGAGTTTTCGTCCAAAACCCTGATACTTCCCAAGAGATTGTTCATTTTGTACACGAAGTGCTTCCAGTTTTTGCGGTAACCCACTCAACTTTTTAGCAGATGCTATGTGGGTAAATGACGGTACCATGCCAACTTTCAATCTTTCCAGAGTTCATTTTTAGAGCTTATCAATTTCAAGGTCATTTAGCTAAAAAATCAGTAAATGCATGAAAAATAGCAAATGAAGTCATAAAGGGTTGAAAATTGATGGCCTGCCTTCAAATGGTGCATATAAACGCACAAAAAGTCTGTAGTTGAAATAAGTTTAAAAATTGAAATGCCTTTGCAACAGATGAGTTTTCGTACGAAACCCTAATACTTCGAAACAGATTGTCCATTTTGTACACTAAGTGCATCCAGTTTTTGTCGTAACCCTCTCAACTTTTTAGCACATGCTCTGTGGGTGAAATAATGATACCATGCAAAATTTCAACCTTTTTAGAGTTTATTTGTAGTGCTTATCAATTTCAATGTCATTTACCTCCAAAAAGTTAGTAAATGCATGAAAAATAGAAAATGAAGACACAAAGGGTTGAAAATTGATGGCCTGCCTTCGAATGGTGCACACAGAATGCACAAAAAGTCTGGAGTTGAAATAAATTTAAAAAACTAAAATGCCTTTGTAATAGACGAGTTTTCGGCCCAAACCGTGATACTTCAAAAGAGATTGTGCACTTTGTACACGAAGTGCATCCAGTTTTTGTCGTAACCCCCTCAACTTTTTAGCACATGATGATACCGTGCCAACTTTCAACCTTTTCAGAGTTCATTTGTAGTGCTTATCAATTTCAGGGCCATTTAGCCCAAAAAAATCGGTATCTGCATGAAAAATACCAAATGAAGTCACAAAGGGTTGAAAATTGTTGGCCTTCCTTCGAATGGTGCATACTGAACGCACAAAAAGTCTGGAGTTGAAATAAGTTTCAAAAAATTAAATGCCTTTGTGACAGACGAGTTTTCGTCCGAAACCCTGAAACTTCGAAAGAGATAGTCCATTTTGTACACTATGTGTGTGAAATGATGATACCGTGTCAACTTTCAACCTTTTTAGAGTTCATTTGTAGTGCTTATAAACTTAAGGGTCATTTAGCTCAAAAAATAGGTAAATGCATGAAAAATAGCAAATGAAGTCATAAAGGGTTGAAAATTTATCGCATGCCTTGGAATGGTGCATACTGAACCGACAAAAACTCTGAAGTTCAAATAAGTTTAAAAAATTAAATGCCTTAGTAACAGACTAGTTTTTGTCCGGAACCCTAATACTTCGAAATTGATTGTCCATTTTATACACAAACTCCATCTAGTTTTTATCGTAACCCTCTAAACTTTTTAGCACATGCTATGTAGGTGACATGATGATACCATGTCAGCTTTCAACCTTTTCAGAGTTCATTTGTAGTGCTTATCAATTTAAGGGTCATTTAGCTCAAAATATCGGTAAATGCATGAAAAGTAGCTATTAAAGTCAGAAAGGGTTGAAAATTGATCGCCTGCCTTCGAATGGTGCATACTATACCCACAAAAAGTCTGAAGTTGAAATACGTTTACAAAATTAAATGCCCTAGTAACAGACGAGCTTTCGTTCGAAACCCTGATACTTCGAAAGAGATTGCCCATTTTGTACACGAAGTGGATCCAGTTTTTGCCGTAACCCTCTCAACTTTTTAGCAGATGCTATGTGGGTGAAATGATGGTACCATGCCAACTTTCAACCTTTTCAGAGTTAATTTGTAGAGCTTATCAATTTCAGGGTCATTTAGCTAAAAAATCAGTAAATTCATGAAAAATAGCAAATGAAGTCATAAAGAATTAGAAAATTGATGGCCTGCCTTCCAATGGTGCATACTAAACGCACAAAAAGTCTGTAGTTGCAATAAGTTTAAAAATTGAAATGCCTTTCTAAGAGATGAGTTTTCGTGCGAAACCCTAATACTTCGAAAGAGATTGTCCATTTTGTACACAAAGTGCATCCAGTTTTTGTTGTAACCCTCTCAACTCTTTAGCACATGCTATGTGGGTGAAAAGATGATACCATGCCAAATTTCAACCTTTTCAGAGTTCATTTGTAGTGCTTATCAATTTCAGGGTCATTTAACTCGAAAAAAATCAATAAATGCATAAAAAATTGCAAATGAAGTCAGAAAGAGTTGTAAATTGATGGTCTGCCTTCGAATGGTGCATATTGAATGCACAATAATTCTGGAGTTGAAATAAGTTCTAAAAAAGGAAATGTCTTTGTAACATACGAGTTTTCGTGCGAAACCCTGATACTTCGAAAGAGATTGTCCATTTTGTTTTTGTCGTAACCCTCTGATGTCTTTAGCACATGCTATGTGGGTGAAATGATGATACCATGACAATTTTCAACCTTTTGAGAGTTCATTTGTAGTGCTTATCAATTTCAGGGTCATTTAGCTCAAAAAAATCAGTAAATGCATGAAAAACAGCAAATGAAGTCAGAACGGGTTGAAAATTGATGGCCGGCCTTCGAATGGTGCATACCGAACACACAAAAAGACTGGAGTTGAAGTAAGTTTAAAAAAATGAAATGCCTTTGTGACAGATGAGTTTTCGTCCGAAACCCTGATATTTCGAAAGAGATAGTCCATTTTGTCGACGAAGTGCATCCAGTTTTTGTCATAACCCTCTCAATTTTTTAACACATGCTATGTGGGTGAAATGATGATACCGTGCGAACTTTCAAATTTTTTGAGAGTTCATTTGTAGTTCTTATCAATTTCAGGGTCAATTAGCTCAAAAAAAGTAAATGCATGAAAAATAGCAAATGACGTCAGAAAGGGTCTGCCTTCGGATGGTGCGTACTAAACGCACAAAAGGTCTGGAGTTCAAATAAGTTTAAAAATGAAATGGCTTTGTAACAGACGAGTTTTCGTCCAAAACCGTGATACTTCGTAAGAGATTGTCCATTTTGTACATGAAGTGCATCTAGGTATGTCATAACCCTCTCAACTCTTTACCACATGCTATATAGATGAAATGATGATACCATGCGAAATTTAAACATTTTCAGAGTTCATTTGTAGTGCTTATCAATTTCAGGGTCATTTAGCTAAAAAAATCAGTAAATGGATGAAAAAATAGAAAATGAACTCCGAAAGTGTTGAAAATTGATGGCCTGCCTTCAAATGGTGCATACCGAACGCACAAAATGTGTGGACACGAAATACTTTTAAAAAATGAAATGCCTTTGTAATAGACGAGTTTTCGTCCGAAACACTGATACTTCCAAAGAGATTGTTCATTTTGTACACGAAGTGCTTCCAGTTTTTGCCGTAACCCTCTCAACTTTTTTAGCAAATGCAATGTGGGTAAAATGACGGTACCATGCCAACTTTCAATCTTTTCAGAGTTCATTTGTACAACTTATCAATTTTAGGGTCATTTAGCTAAAAAATTAGTAAATGCATGAAAAATAGCAAATGAAGTCATAAAGGGTTGAAAATTAATGGCCTGCCTTCAAATGTTGCATACTAAACGCACAAAAAGTCTGTAGTTGAAATAAGTTTAAAAAATTGAAATGCCTTTGTAACAGATGAGTTTTCGTGCGAAACCCTAATACTTCGAAAGAGATTGTCCATTTTGTACACTAAGTGCATCCAGGTTTTCTCATAACCCTCTCAAGTTTTGAGCACATGCTATGTGGGTGAAATAATGATACCATGCCAAATTTCAACCTTTTCACAGTTCATTTGTAGTGCTTATCAATTTCAGGGTCATTTACCTCCAAAAAATTAGTAAACGCATGAAAAATAGAAAATGAAGTCACAAAGGGTTGAAAATAGATGGCCTGCCTTCGAATGGTTCATACTGAATGCACAAAAAGTCTGGAGTTGAAATAAGTTTAAAAAAATGAAATGCCTTTGTAAATGACGAGTTTTCGGCCCAAACCTTGATACTTCGAAAGAGATTGTGCATTTTGTACACGAAGTGCATCCAGTTTTTGTCGTAACCCCCTCATCTTTTTAGCACATGCTATGTGGGTGAAATGATGATACCGTGCCAACTTTCAACCTTTTCGGAGTTCATTTGTAGTGCTTATCAATTCCAGGGTCATTTAGCCCAAAAAAATCGGTATCTGCATGAAAAAGAACAAATGAAGTCACAAAGGGTTGAAAATATTTGGCCTTCCTTCGAATGGTGCATACTGAACGCACAAAAAGTCTGGAGTTGAAATAAGTTTCAAAAAATGAAATGCCTTTGTGTGTGAACTCTGTAAATGACGAGTTTTCGGCCCAAACTATGATACTTCGAAAGAGATTGTGCATTTTGTACACGAAGTGGATCTATTTTTTGCCGTAACCTTCTCAACTTTTTAGCACATGCTATGTGGGTGCAATGATGGTACCATGCCAACTTTCAACGTTTTCAGAGTTCATTTGTAGAGCTTATTAATTTCAGGGTCATTTACCTAAAAATCAGTAAATGTATGAAAAATAGCAAATGAAGTCATAAAGGGTTAAAAATTGATGGCCTGCCTTCAAATGGTGCATACTAAACGCACAAAAAGTCTGTAGTTGAAATAAGTTTAAAAATGAAAATGCCTTTGTAACTAATGAGTTTTCGTGCGAAACCCTAATACTTCGAAAGAGATTGTCCATTTTGTACACTAAGTGCATCCAGGTTTTCTCATAACCCTCTCAACTTTTGAGCACATGCTATGTGGGTGAAATAATGATACCATGCCAAATTTCAACCTTTTCAGAGTTGATTTGTAGTGCTTAACAATTTCAGGGTGATTTACCTCCAAAAATTAGTAAATGCATGAAAAATAGAAAATGAAGTCACAAAGGGTTGAAAATTGATGGCCCGCCTTCGAATGGTTCATACTGAATGCACAAAAAGTCTGGAGTTGAAATAAGTTTAAAAAAATGAAATGCCTTTGTAAATTACGAGTTTTCGGCCCAAACCGTGATACTTCGAAAGAGATGGTCCATTTTGTACACGAAGTTCATACAGTTTTTGTCGTATCCCTCTCAACTTTTTAGCACATGCTATGTGTGTGAAATGATGACACTGTGTCAACTTTCAACCTTTTTAGAGCTCATTTGTAGTGCTTATAAACTTAAGGATCATTTAGCTCAAAAAATAGGTAAATGCATGAAGAATAGCAAATGAAGTCAGAAAGGTTTGAAAATTTATCGCATGCCTTCGAATGGTGCATACTGAACCAACAAAAAGTCTGAAGTTCAAATAAGTTTAAAAAATGAAATGCCTTAGTAACAGACTAGTTTTCGTCCGGAACCCTGATACTTCGAAATAGATTGTCCATTTTGTTTACAAACTCCATCCAGTTTTTGTCGTAACTCTCTCAACTTTTTAGCACATGCAATGTAGGTGAAATGATGATACCATGTCAGCTTTAACCCTTTTTAGAGTTCATTTGTAGTGCTTATCAATTTTGAGGGTCATTTAGCTCAAAAAAAATCAGTAAATGCATGAAAAATAGCAATTAAAGTCAAAAAGGGTTGAAAATTGATTGCCTTCCTTCGAATGGTGCATACTGTACCCACAAAAAGTCTGAAGTTGAAATACGTTTAAAAAATGAAATGTCCTAGTAACACACGAGTTTTTGTTCGAAACCCTGATACTTCGAAAGAGATTGTCCATTTTGTACACGAAGTGGATCAAGTTTTTGTCATAACCCTCTCAACTTTTTAGCACATGCTATGTGGGTGAAATGATGATACCATGCCAACTTTCAACCTTTTCAGAGTTTATTTGTAGTGCTTATCAATTTTAGGGCAATTTAGCTCAAAAAATAGTAAATGCATGAAAAATAGCAAATGAAGTCAGAAAGGGTTGGAAATTGATGGCCTGCCTTCGGGTGGTGCATACTAAACGCACAAAAAGTTTGGCATTGAAATAAGTTTAAACAATGAAATGCCTTAGTAACAGACGAGTTTTCGTCCGAAACCGTAATACATCGAAAGAGATTGTCCAATTTTTAGACGAAGTGCATCTAGTTTTTGTCGTAACCCTCTCAACTTTTTACCACATGCTATGTGGGTGAAATGATGCTATTGTGCCAACTTTCAACCTTGTTAGTATTCATTTGTAGTGCTTATAAATTTCAGGGTCATTTAGTTTAAAAAATCAGTAAATGCATTGAAAATAGCAAATGAAGTCAGAAAGGGTTGAAAATTGATGTCCTGCCTTCGAATGGTGCATACTGAACCCACAAAAAGTCTGGAGTTGAAATAAGTTTAAAAAATGAAATGGCTTAGTAACAGATTAGTTTTCGTGTGAAACCCTCGTACATCTAAAGAGATTGTCCATTTTGTACACGAAGTGCGTCTAGTTTTTGCCGTAATCCTCCGAACTTTTAGGCATATGCTAGGTGGGTGAAATGATGATACTGTGCCAACTTTCAATCTTTTCAGAGTTCATTTGTAGTGCTTGTCAATTTTAGGGTCATTTAGGTGAAAAAAATCAGTAACTGCATGAAGAATAGCAAATGAAGTCAGAAAGGGTTGAAAATAGATGGCCTGCCTTTGAATGGTGCATACTTAACCCACCAAAAGTCTGGAGTTGAAATAAGTTAAGAAATGAAATGCCTTAGTAATAGATGAGTTTTCGTCCAAAACCCTGATACTTCGAAAGAGATTGTCCATTTTGTACACGAAGTGTATCCAATTTTTGTCGTAACCCTCTCAACTTTTTAGCACATGTTATGTGTGTGAAATGATGATACCGTGCCAACTTTCAACCATTTTAGAGTTCGTTTGTAGTGCTTATCAATTTCAGGGTCATTTTGCTCAAAAAAATCAGTAAATGCACGAAAAATAGCAAATGAAGTCAGAAAGGGTTGAAAATTGATGGCCTACCTTCGAATGGTGCATACTAAACGCACAAAAAGTCTGGCGTTGAAATATGTTTAAAAAGCGAAATGCCTTAGTAACTGACGAGTTTTCGTCCGAAACACTTATACATCGAAAGAGATTGTCCATTTTGTACTCGAAGTGCATCTAGTTTTTGCCATAACCCTCTCTAATTTTTAGCACATGCTATGTGGGTGAAATGATGATACTGTGCCAACTTTCAACCTTTTTAGAGTTCATTTGTAGTGCTTATCAATTTCAGGGTCATTTAGCTCAAAAAAAAGTAAATGCATGAAAAATAGCAAATGAAATCTGAAAGGGTTGAAAATTGATGGCCTACCTTCGAATGGTGCATACTTAACCCACAAAACGTCTGGAGTTGAAATAAGTTTTAAAAATGAAATGCCTTAGTAACAGACGAGTTTTCGTCCGAAACCTTGATACATTTGAAGAGATTGTCCATTTTGTACACGAAGTGCATCTAGTTTTTGTCGTAACCCTCTCAACTTTTTAGCAGATGGTATGTGGGTGAAATGATGATACTGTGCCAACTTTCAACATTGCTAGAGGTCATTTGGAGTGCTTATCAATTTCAGGGTCATTTAGTTCAAAAAAATAAGTAAATGCATGAAAAATAGCAAATGAAGTCAAAAAGGGTTGAAAAATGATGGCCTACCTTAGAATGGTGCATACTTAACCAACAAAGTCTCTGGAGTTGAAATAAGTTTAAAAAATGAAATGCCTTAGTAACAGACGAGTTTTCGTCCGAATCCTTGATACATTTCAAGAGATTGTCCATTTTGTACACGAAGTGCAGCTAGTTTTTGCCGTAACCCTCTCAACTTTTTAGCACATGGTATGTGGTTGAAATGATGATACTGTGCCAACTTTCAACCTTGCTAGAGTTCATTTGTAGTGCTTATCAATT
Source organism: Hordeum marinum (assembly GCA_022496015.1). Taxonomy (NCBI): domain Eukaryota; kingdom Viridiplantae; phylum Streptophyta; class Magnoliopsida; order Poales; family Poaceae; genus Hordeum; species Hordeum marinum. Next base: position 498,315,427 of record CM039675.1, on the reverse strand, counting down.
TCAGCGTCATTTAGTTCAAAAAAATAAGTAAATGCATGAAAAATAGCAAATGAAGTCAAAAAGGGTTCAAAATAGATGGCCTGCCTTCGAATGGTGCATATTGAACCCACAAAAAGTCTTGAGTTGAAATGAGTTTAAAAAATGAAATTCCTTAGTAACAGATGAGTTTTCGTCCGAAACCGTGATACTTCAAAAGAGATTGTCCATTTGGTACACGAAGTGCATCCAGTTTTTGTCGTAACCCTCTCAACTTTTTAAAACATTTTATGTGGGTGAAATGATGATACCATGCAAACTTTCAACCTTTTCAGAGTTCATTTGTAGTGCTTATCAATTTCTAGGTTATTTAGCTCAAAAAAATCAGTAAATGCCTGAAAAATAGCAAATGAAGTTAGAAAGGATTGAAAATTGATTGCCTCCTTCGGATGGTGCATATTGAACGCACAAAAAGTCTTGAGTTGAAATAAGTTTAAAAAATGAAATGCCTTAGTAACATATGAGTTTTCGTTCGAAACCTTGATACTTCGAGAAAGATTGTCCATTTTGTACACAAAGTGCATCCAGTTTTTGCCGTAACCCTCTTAACTTTTTAGCACATGCTATGTGGGCGAAATGATGATACCATGTCAACTTTCAACCTTTTCAGAGTTCATTTGTAGTGCTTATCAATTTATGGGTCATTTAGCTCAAAAAATAAGTAAATGCATGAAAAATAGCAAATGAAGTCAGAAAGGGTTGAAAATTGATTACCTGCCTTCGAATGGTTCATACTGAACCCACAAAAAGTCTGAAGTTGAAATAAGTTTAAAAAATGGAATGCCTTAGTAACATACGAGTTTTCGTCCGAAACCTGATACTTCGAAAGAGATTGTCCATTTTGTACACGAAGTGCATCCCATTTTTGTCGTAACCCTTTCAATTTTTTAGCACATGCTATGTGGGTGAAATGATGATACCGTGCCAACTTTCAACCTTTTTGGAGTTCATTCTTAGTGCATATCAATTTCAGGATCATTTAGCTCAAACAAATCAGTAAATGCATGAAAAATAGCAAATGAAGTAAGAAAGGGTTGAAAATTGATGGCCTACCATTGAATGGTGCATACTAAAAGCACAAAAAGTCTGGCGTTGAAATAAGTTAAAAAATGAAATGCCTTAGTAACAGACGAGTTTTCGTCCGGAACCCTTAAACATCAAAAGAGATTGTCCATTTTGTACATGAAGTGCATCTAGTTTCTGCCGTAACCCTCTCAACTTTTTAGCACATTTTATGTGGGTGAAATGATGATGCCACGCCAACTTTCAACCTTCTCAGAGTTCATTTGTAGTGCTTATCAATTTGTGGGTCATTTAGCTCAAAAAAATCAGCAAATGCATGAAAAATAGCACATGAAGTTAGAATTTGTTGGAAATTGATCGCCTGCCTTCGAACGGTGCATAATGAACGCACAAAAAGTCTGGAGTTGAAATAAGTTTAAAATATGAAATGCCTTAGTAACAGACAAGTTTTCATCCGAAACCCTGATACTTCGAAAGAGATTGTCCATTTTGTACACGAAGTGCATCCAGTTTTTGTCGTAACCCTCTCAACTTTTTAGCACAGGCTATGTGGGTGAAATGATGATACCATGTCAACTTTCAACCTTTTCAGAGTTCATTTGTAGTGCTTATCAATTTCAGGGTCATTTAGCTCAAAAAAATCAGTAAATGCATGAAAAATAGCAAATGAAGTTAGAAAGGGTTGAAAATTGATGGCCTGCCTTCGAATGGTGCATACTGAACCCACAAAAAGTCTGAAGTTGAAATAAGTTTAAAAAATGAAATGCCTTAGTAACAGGCGAGTTTTCGTCCGAAACGCCGATACTTCGAAAGAGATTGTCCATTTTGTACACTAAGTGCATCCAGTTTTTGTCGTAACCCTCTCAACTTTTTAGCACATGTTATGTGTGTGAAATGATGATACCATGCCAACTATCAACCTTTTTAGAGTTCATTTGTATTGCTTATCAATTTCTGGGTCATTTAGCTCAAAAAAATTAGTAAATGCATGAAAAATAGCAAATCAAGTTAGAAAGGGTTGAAAATTGATCGCCTGCCATCGAATGGTGCATACTGAACGCACAAAATGTCTGGAGTTGAAATAAGTTTAAAAAATGAAATGCCTTAGTAACAGACGAGTTTCGTCCGTAACCCTAATACTTCGAAAGAGATTGTCCATTTTGTACATGAAGTGCATCCAGTATTTGCTGTAACCCTCTCAACTTTTTAGCACAAGCTATGTGGGTGAAATGAGATACCATGCCAAATTTCAACCTTTTCAGTGTACATTTGTAGTGCTTACCAATTTCAGGGTCATTTAGCTCAGAAAAATCAGTAAATTCAGGAAAAATAGCAAATGAAGTCCGAAAGGGTTGAAAATTGATTACCTGGTTTCGAATGGTGCATACTAAACGCACAAAAGGTCTGGTGTTGAAATACGTTTAAAAAATGAAATGCCTTAGTAAGGGACGAGTTTTCGTTCGAAACCCTGATACATCGAAAGAGATTGTCCATTTTGTACACTAAGTGCATCTAGTTTTTGCCGTAACCCTCTCAACTTTTTAGCACATGCTGTGTGGGTGAAATGATGATACTGTGCCAACTTTCAACCTTTTTAGAGTTCATTTGTAGTGCTTATCAATTTCAGGGTCATGTAGCTCAAAAAAATAAGTAAATGCATGAAAAATAGCAAATGAAGTCAGAAAGGGTTGAAAATTGATGGCATACCTTCGAATGGTGCATAGTTAACCCACAAAACGTCTGGAGTTGAAATAAGTTTAGAAAATGAAATGCCTTAGTAACAGACGAGTTTTCGTCCGAATCCTTGATACATTTGAAGAGATTGTCCATTTTGTACACGAAGTGCATCTAGTTTTTGCCGTAACCCTCTCAACTTTTTAGCACATGGTATGTGGGTGAAATGATGATACTGTGCCAACTTTCAACCTTGCTAGAGTTCATTTGTAGAGCTTATCAATTTCAGCGTCATTTAGTTCAAAAAATAAGTAAATGCATGAAAAATAGCAAATGAAGTCAAAAAGGGTTCAAAATAGATGGCCTGCCTTCGAATGGTGCATATTGAACCCACAAAAAGTCTTGAGTTGAAATGAGTTTAAAAAATGAAATTCCTTAGTAACAGACGAGTTTTCGTCCGAAACCGTGATACTTCAAAAGAGATTGTCCATATGGTACACCAAGTGCATCCAGTTTTTGTCGTAACCCTCTCAACTTTTTAACACATTTTATGTGGGTGAAATGATGATACCATGAAAACTTTCAACCTTTTCACAGTTCGTTCGTAGTGCATATCAATTTCAGGATCATTTAGCTCAAACAAATCAATAAATGCATGAAAAATAGCAAATGAATTAAGAAAGGGTTGAAAATTGATGGCCTACCATTGAATGGTGCATACTAAAAGCACAAAAATTCTGGCGTTGAAATAATTTTAAAAAATGAAATACTTAGTAACAGACGAGTTTTCGTCCGAAACCCTTAAACATCGAAAGAGATTGTCCATTTTGTACATGAAGTGCATCTAGTTTCTGCCGTAACCCTCTCAACTTTTTAGCACATTTTATGTGGGTGAAATGATGATGCCATGCCAACTTTAAACCTTCTCAGAGTTCATTTGTAGTGCTTATCAATTTGTGGGTCATTTAGCTCAAAAAAATCAGCAAATGCATGAAAAATAGCACATGAAGTTAGAATGGGTTGGAAATCGATCGCCTGCCTTCGAACGGTGCATAATGAACGCACAAAAAGTCTGGAGTTGAAATAAGTTTAAAATATGAAATGCCTTAGTAACAGACAAGTTTTCATCCGAAACCCTGATACTTCGAAAGAGATTGTCCATTTTGTACACGAAGTGCATCCAGTTTTTGTCGTAACCCTCTCAACTTTTTAGCACAGGCTATGTGGGTGAAATGATGATACCATGTTAACTTTCAACCTTTTCAGTGTTCATTTGTAGTGCTTATAAATTTCAGGGTCATTTAGCTCAAAAAAATCAGTAAATGCATGAAAAATAGCAAATGAAGTTAGAAAGGGTTGAAAATTGATGGCCTGCCTTCGAATGGTGCATACTGAACCCACAAAAAGTCTGAAGTTGAAATAAGTTTAAAAAATGAAATGCCTTAGTAACAGGCGAGTTTTCGTCCGAAACGCCGATACTTTGAAAGAGATTGTCCATTTTGTACACTAAGTGCATCCAGTTTGTGTCGTAACCCTCTCAACTTTTTAGCACATGTTATGTGTGTGAAACGATGATACCATGCCAACTATCAACCTTTTTAGAGTTCATTTGTATTGCTTATCAATTTCTGGGTCATTTAGCTCAAAAAAATTAGTAAATGCATGAAAAATAACAAATCAAGTTAGAAAGGGTTGAAAATTGATCGCCTGCCATCGAATGGTGCATACTGAACGCACAAAAAGTTTGGAGTTGAAATAAGTTTAAAAAATGAAATGCCTTAGTAACAGACGAGTTTTCGTCCGTAACCCTAATACTTCGAAAGAGATTGTCCATTTTGTACATGAAGTGCATCCAGTATTTGCCGTAACCCTCTCAACTTTTTAGCACAAGCTATGTGGGTGAAATGAGATACCATGCCAAATGTCAACCTTTTCAGTGTACATTTGTAGTGCTTACCAATTTCAGGGTCATTTAGCTCAAAAAAATCAGTAAATGCATGAAAAATAGCAAATGAAGTCAGAAAGGGTTGAAAATTGATGACCTGGTTTCGAATGGTGCATACTAAACGCACAAAAAGTCTGGTGTTGAAATAAGTTTAAAAAATGAAATGCCTTAGTAAGGGACGAGTTTTCGTTCGAAACCCTGATACATCGAAAGAGATTGTCCATTTTGTACACTAAGTGCATCTAGTTTTTGCCGTAACCCTCTCAACTTTTTAGCACATGCTATGTGGGTGAAATGATGATACTGTGCCAACTTTCAACCTTTTTAGAGTTCATTTGTAGTGCTTATCAATTTCAGGGTCATTTAGCTCAAAAAAATAAGTAAATGCATGAAAAATAGCAACTGAAGTCAGAAAGGGTTGAAAATTGATGGCCTACCTTCGAATCGTGCATAGTTAACCCACAAAAGGTCTGGAGTTGAAATAAGTTTAGAACATGAAATGCCTTAGTAACAGACGAGTTTTCGTCCGAAACTTTGATACATTTGAAGAGATTGTCCATTTTGTACACGAAGTGCATCTAGTTTTTGCCGCAACCCTCTCAACTTTTTAGGACATGGTATGTGGGTGAAATGATGATACTGTGCCAACTTTCAACATTGCTAGAGTTCATTTGTAGTGCTTATCAATTTCAGGGTCATTTAGTTCAAAAAAAATAAGTAAATGCTTGAAAAATAGCAAATGAAGTCAAAAAGGGTTTAAAAATGATGGCCTACCTTAGAATGGTGCATACTTAACCCACAAAATGTTTGGAGTTCAAATAAGTTTAAAAAATGAAATTCCTTAGTAACAGACGAGTTTTCGTCCGAAACCGTGATACTTCAAAAGAGATTGTCCATTTGGTACACGAAGTGCATCCAGTTTTTGTCGTAACCTTCTCAACTTTTTCACACATTTTATGAGGGTGAAATGATGATACCATGCAAACTTTCAACCTTTTGAGAGTTCATTTGTAGTGCTTATCAATTTCTAGGTCATTTAGCTCAAAAAAATCAGTAAATGCATGAAAAATAGCAAATGAAGTTAGAAAGGGTTGAAAATTGATTGCCTCCTTAGAATGGTGCATAGTGAACGCACAAAAAGTCTTGAGTTGAAATAAGTTTAAAAAATGAAATGCCTTAGTAACATATGAGTTTTCGTTCGAAACCTTGATACTTCGAAAAAGATTGGCCATTTTGTACACGAAGTGCATCCAGTTTTTGCCGTAACCCTCTTAACTTTTTAGCACATGCTATGTGGGTGAAATGATGATACCATGTCAACTTTCAACCTTTTCAGAGTTCATTTGTAGTGCTTATCAATTTAAGGGTCATTTAGCTCAAAAAATAAGTAAATGCAAGAAAAATAGCAAATGAAGTCAGAAAGGGTTGACAATTGATTACCTGCCTTCGAATGGTTCATACTGAACCCACAAAAAGTCTGAAGTTGAAATAAGTTTAAAAAATGAAATGCCTTAGTAACAGACGAGTTTTCGTCCGAAACCCTGATACTTCGAAAGAGATTGTCCATTTTGTACACGAAGTGCAGCCCATTTTTGTCGTAACCCTTTCAATTTGTTAGCACATACTATGTGGGTGAAATGATGATACCGTGCCAACTTTCAACCTTTTTGGAGTTCATTCGTAGTGCATATCAATTTCAGGATCATTTAGCTCAAACAAATCAGTAAATGCATGAAAAATAGCAAATGAAGTAAGAAAGGGTTGAAAATTGATGGCCTACCATTTAATGGTGCATACTAAAAGCACAAAAAGTCTGGCGTTGAAATAAGTTTAAAAAATGAAATGCCTTAGTAATAGACGAGTTTTCATCCGAAACCCTTAAACATCGAAAGAGATTGTCCATTTTGTACACGAAGTGCATCTAGTTTCTGCCGTAACCCTCTCAACTTTTTAGCACATTTTATGTGGGTGAAATGATGATGCCACGCCAACTTTCAACCTTCTCAGAGTTCTTTTGTAGTGCTTATCAATTTGTGGGTCGTTTAGCTCAAAAAAATCAGCAAATGCATGAAAAATAGCACATGAAGTTAGAATGGGTTGGAAATTGATCGCCTGCCTTCGAATGGTGCATAATGAACGCACAAAAAATCTGGAGTTGAAATAAGTTTAAAATATGAAATGCCTTAGTAACAGACAAGTTTTCATCCGAAACCCTGATACTTTGAAAGAGATTGTCCATTTTGTACACGAAGTGCATCCAGTTTTTGTCGTAACCCTCTCAACTTTTTAGCACAGGCTATGTGGGTGAAATGATGATACCATGTCAACTTTCAACATTTTCAGAGTTCATTTGTAGTGCCTATCAATTTCAGGGTCATTTAGCTCAAAAAAATAAGTAAATGTATGAAAAATAGCAATTGAAGTCAGAAAGGGTTGAAAATTGATGGCCTACCTTCGAATCGTGCATAGTTAACCCACAAAACGTCTGGAGTTGAAATAAGTTTAGAACATGAAATGCCTTAGTAACAGACGAGTTTTCGTCCGAAACATTGATACATTTGAAGAGATTGTCCATTTTGTACACGAAGTGCATCTAGTTTTTGCCGCAACCCTCTCAACTTTTTAGGACATGGTATGTGGGTGAAATGATGATACTGTGCCAACTTTCAACATTGCTAGAGTTCATTTGTAGTGCTTATCAATTTCAGGGTCATTTAGTTCAAAAAAAATAAGTAAATGCATGAAAAATAGCAAATGAAGTCAAAAAGGGTTTAAAAATGATGGCCTACCTTAGAATGGTGCATACTTAACCCACAAAATGTTTGGAGTTCAAATAAGTTTAAAAAATGAAATTCCTTAGTAACAGACGAGTTTTCGTCCGAAACCGTGATACTTCAAAAGAGATTGTCCATTTGGTACACGAAGTGCATCCAGTTTTTGTCGTAACCTTCTCAACTTTTTAACACATTTTATGAGTGTGAAATGATGATACCATGCAAACTTTCAACCTTTTGAGAGTTCATTTGTAGTGCTTATCAATTTCTAGGTCATTTAGCTCAAAAAAATCAGTAAATGCATGAAAAATAGCAAATGAAGTTAGAAAGGGTTGAAAATTGATTGCCTCCTTAGAATGGTGCATAGTGAACGCACAAAAAGTCTTGAGTTGAAATAAGTTTAAAAAATGAAATGCCTTAGTAACATATGAGTTTTCGTTCGAAACCTTGATACTTCGAAAAAGATTGGCCATTTTGTACACGAAGTGCATCCAGTTTTTGCCGTAACCCTCTTAACTTTTTAGCACATGCTATGTGGGTGAAATGATGATACCATGTCAACTTTCAACCTTTTCAGAGTTCATTTGTAGTGCTTATCAATTTAAGGGTCATTTAGCTCAAAAAATAAGTAAATGCAAGAAAAATAGCAAATGAAGTCAGAAAGGGTTGACAATTGATTACCTGCCTTCGAATGGTTCATACTGAACCCACAAAAAGTCTGAAGTTGAAATAAGTTTAAAAAATGAAATGCCTTAGTAACAGACGAGTTTTCATCCGAAACCCTGATACTTCGAAAGAGATTGTCCATTTTGTACACGAAGTGCATCCCATTTTTGTCGTAACCCTTTCAAATTTTTAGCACATACTATGTGGGTGAAATGATGATACCGTGCCAACTTTCAACCTTTTTGGAGTTCATTCGTAGTGCATATCAATTTCAGGATCATTTAGCTCAAACAAATCAGTAAATGCATGAAAAATAGCAAATGAAGTAAGAAAGGGTTGAAAATTGATGGCCTACCATTTAATGGTGCATACTAAAAGCACAAAAAGTCTGGCGTTGAAATAAGTTTAAAAAATGAAATGCCTTAGTAACAGACGAGTTTTCGTCCGAAACCCTTAAACATCGAAAGAGATTGTCCATTTTGTACACGAAGTGCATCTAGTTTCTGCCGTAACCCTCTCAACTTTTTAGCACATTTTATGTGTGTGAAATGATGATGCCACGCCAACTTTCAACCTTCTCAGAGTTCATTTGTAGTGCTTATCAATTTGTGGGTCATTTAGCTCAAAAAAATCAGCAAATGCATGAAAAATAGCACATGAAGTTAGAATGGGTTGGAAATTGATCGCCTGCCTTCGAATGGTGCATAATGAACGCACAAAAAATCTGGAGTTGAAATAAGTTTAAAATATGAAATGCCTTAGTAACCGACAAGTTTTCATCCGAAACCCTGATACTTTGAAAGAGATTGTCCATTTTGTACACGAAGTGCATCCAGTTTTTGTCGTAACCCTCTCAACTTTTTAGCACAGGCTATGTGGGTGAAATGATGATACCATGTCAACTTTCAACATTTTCAGAGTTCATTTGTAGTGCTTATCAATTTCAGGGTCATTTAGCTCAAAAAAATCAGTAAATGCATGAAAAATAGCAAATGAAGTTAGAAACGGTTGAAAATTGATGGCCTGCCTTCGAATGGTGCATACTGAACCCACAAATAGTCTGAAGTTGAAATAAGTTTAAAAAATGAAATGAGGCGAGTTTTCGTCCGGAACGCCGATACTTCGAAAGAGATTGTCCAGTTTGTACACTAAGTGCATCCAGTTTTTGTCGTAACCCTCTCAACTTTTTAGCACATGTTATGTGTGTGAAATGATGATACCATGTGAACTATCAACCTTTTTAGAGTTCCTTTGTATTGCTTATCAATTTCTAGGTCATTTAGCTCAAAAAAATCAGTAAATGCATGAAAAATATCAAATGAAGTCAGAAAGGGTTGACAATTGATTACCTGCCTTCGAATGGTTCATACTGAACCCACAAAAAGTCTGAAGTTGAAATAAGTTTAAAAAATGAAATGCCTTAGTAACAGACGAGTTTTCGTCCGAAACCCTGATACTTCGAAAGAGATTGTCCATTTTGTACACAAAGTGCATCCCATTTTTGTCGTAACCCTTTCAATTTTTTAGCACATGCTATGTGGGTGAAATGATGATACCGTGCCAACTTTCAACCTTTTTGGAGTTCATTCGTAGTGCATATCAATTTCAGGATCATTTAGCTCAAACAAATCAGTAAATGCATGAAAAATAGCAAATGAAGTAAGAAAGGGTTGAAAATTGATGGCCTACCATTTAATGGTGCATACTAAAAGCACAAAAAGTCTGGCGTTGAAATAAGTTTAAAAAATGAAATGCCTTAGTAACAGACGAGTTTTCGTCCGAAACCCTTAAACATCGAAAGAGATTGTCCATTTTGTACACGAAGTGCATCTAGTTTCTGCCGTAGCCCTCTCAACTTTTTAGCACATTTTATGTGGGTGAAATGATGATGCCACGCCAACTTTCAACCTTCTCAGAGTTCTTTTGTAGTGCTTATCAATTTGTGGGTCGTTTAGCTCAAAAAAATCAGCAAATGCATGAAAAATAGCACATGAAGTTAGAATGGGTTGGAAATTGATCGCCTGCCTTCGAATGGTGCATAATGAACGCACAAAAAATCTGGAGTTGAAATAAGTTTAAAATATGAAATGCCTTAGTAACAGACAAGTTTTCATCCGAAACCCTGATACTTTGAAAGAGATTGTCCATTTTGTACACGAAGTGCATCCAGTTTTTGTCGTAACCCTCTCAACTTTTTAGCACAGGCTATGTGGGTGAAATGATGATACCATGTCAACTTTCAACATTTTCAGAGTTCATTTGTAGTGCCTATCAATTTCAGGGTCATTTAGCTCAAAAAAATAAGTAAATGCATGAAAAATAGCAATTGAAGTCAGAAAGGGTTGAAAATTGATGGCCTACCTTCGAATCGTGCATAGTTAACCCACAAAACGTCTGGAGTTGAAATAAGTTTAGAACATGAAATGCCTTAGTAACAGACGAGTTTTCGTCCGAAACATTGATACATTTGAAGAGATTGTCCATTTTGTACACGAAGTGCATCTAGTTTTTGCCGCAACCCTCTCAACTTTTTAGGACATGGTATGTGGGTGAAATGATGATACTGTGCCAACTTTCAACATTGCTAGAGTTCATTTGTAGTGCTTATCAATTTCAGGGTCATTTAGTTCAAAAAAAATAAGTAAATGCATGAAAAATAGCAAATGAAGTCAAAAAGGGTTTAAAAATGATGGCCTACCTTAGAATGGTGCATACTTAACCCACAAAATGTTTGGAGTTCAAATAAGTTTAAAAAATGAAATTCCTTAGTAACAGACGAGTTTTCGTCCGAAACCGTGATACTTCAAAAGAGATTGTCATTTGGTACACGAAGTGCATCCAGTTTTTGTCGTAACCTTCTCAACTTTTTAACACATTTTATGAGTGTGAAATGATGATACCATGCAAACTTTCAACCTTTTGAGAGTTCATTTGTAGTGCTTATCAATTTCTAGGTCATTTAGCTCAAAAAAATCAGTAAATGCATGAAAAATAGCAAATGAAGTTAGAAAGGGTTGAAAATTGATTGCCTCCTTAGAATGGTGCATAGTGAACGCACAAAAAGTCTTGAGTTGAAATAAGTTTAAAAAATGAAATGCCTTAGTAACATATGAGTTTTCGTTCGAAACCTTGATACTTCGAAAAAGATTGGCCATTTTGTACACGAAGTGCATCCAGTTTTTGCCGTAACCCTCTTAACTTTTTAGCACATGCTATGTGGGTGAAATGATGATACCATGTCAACTTTCAACCTTTTCAGAGTTCATTTGTAGTGCTTATCAATTTAAGGGTCATTTAGCTCAAAAAATAAGTAAATGCAAGAAAAATAGCAAATGAAGTCAGAAAGGGTTGACAATTGATTACCTGCCTTCGAATGGTTCATACTGAACCCACAAAAAGTCTGAAGTTGAAATAAGTTTAAAAAATGAAATGCCTTAGTAACAGACGAGTTTTCATCCGAAACCCTGATACTTCGAAAGAGATTGTCCATTTTGTACACGAAGTGCATCCCATTTTTGTCGTAACCCTTTCAATTTTTTAGCACATACTATGTGGGTGAAATGATGATACCGTGCCAACTTTCAACCTTTTTGGAGTTCATTCGTAGTGCATATCAATTTCAGGATCATTTAGCTCAAACAAATCAGTAAATGCATGAAAAATAGCAAATGAAGTAAGAAAGGGTTGAAAATTGATGGCCTACCATTTAATGGTGCATACTAAAAGCACAAAAAGTCTGGCGTTGAAATAAGTTTAAAAAATGAAATGCCTTAGTAACAGACGAGTTTTCGTCCGAAACCCTTAAACATCGAAAGAGATTGTCCATTTTGTACACGAAGTGCATCTAGTTTCTGCCGTAACCCTCTCAACTTTTTAGCACATTTTATGTGTGTGAAATGATGATGCCACGCCAACTTTCAACCTTCTCAGAGTTCATTTGTAGTGCTTATCAATTTGTGGGTCATTTAGCTCAAAAAAATCAGCAAATGCATGAAAAATAGCACATGAAGTTAGAATGGGTTGGAAATTGATCGCCTGCCTTCGAATGGTGCATAATGAACGCACAAAAAATCTGGAGTTGAAATAAGTTTAAAATATGAAATGCCTTAGTAACCGACAAGTTTTCATCCGAAACCCTGATACTTTGAAAGAGATTGTCCATTTTGTACACGAAGTGCATCCAGTTTTTGTCGTAACCCTCTCAACTTTTTAGCACAGGCTATGTGGGTGAAATGATGATACCATGTCAACTTTCAACATTTTCAGAGTTCATTTGTAGTGCTTATCAATTTCAGGGTCATTTAGCTCAAAAAAATCAGTAAATGCATGAAAAATAGCAAATGAAGTTAGAAACGGTTGAAAATTGATGGCCTGCCTTCGAATGGTGCATACTGAACCCACAAATAGTCTGAAGTTGAAATAAGTTTAAAAAATGAAATGAGGCGAGTTTTCGTCCGGAACGCCGATACTTCGAAAGAGATTGTCCAGTTTGTACACTAAGTGCATCCAGTTTTTGTCGTAACCCTCTCAACTTTTTAGCACATGTTATGTGTGTGAAATGATGATACCATGTGAACTATCAACCTTTTTAGAGTTCCTTTGTATTGCTTATCAATTTCTAGGTCATTTAGCTCAAAAAAATCAGTAAATGCATGAAAAATATCAAATGAAGTCAGAAAGGGTTGACAATTGATTACCTGCCTTCGAATGGTTCATACTGAACCCACAAAAAGTCTGAAGTTGAAATAAGTTTAAAAAATGAAATGCCTTAGTAACAGACGAGTTTTCGTCCGAAACCCTGATACTTCGAAAGAGATTGTCCATTTTGTACACAAAGTGCATCCCATTTTTGTCGTAACCCTTTCAATTTTTTAGCACATGCTATGTGGGTGAAATGATGATACCGTGCCAACTTTCAACCTTTTTGGAGTTCATTCGTAGTGCATATCAATTTCAGGATCATTTAGCTCAAACAAATCAGTAAATGCATGAAAAATAGCAAATGAAGTAAGAAAGGGTTGAAAATTGATGGCCTACCATTTAATGGTGCATACTAAAAGCACAAAAAGTCTGGCGTTGAAATAAGTTTAAAAAATGAAATGCCTTAGTAACAGACGAGTTTTCGTCCGAAACCCTTAAACATCGAAAGAGATTGTCCATTTTGTACACGAAGTGCATCTAGTTTCTGCCGTAGCCCTCTCAACTTTTTAGAACATTTTATGTGGGTGAAATGATGATGCCACGCCAACTTTCAACCTTCTCAGAGTTCATTTGTAGTGCTTATCAATTTGTGGGTCATTTAGCTCAAAAAAATCAGCAAATGCATGAAAAATAGCACATGAAGTTAGAATGGGTTGGAAATTGATCGCCTGCCTTCGAATGGTGCATAATGAACGCACAAAAAGTCTGGAGTTGAAATAAGTTTAAAATATGAAATGCCTTTGTAACAGACAAGTTTTCATCCGAAACCCTGATACTTTGAAAGAGATTGTCCATTTTGTACACGAAGTGCATCCAGTTTTTGTCGTAACCCTCTCAACTTTTTAGCACAGGCTATGTGGGTGAAATGATGATACCATGTCAACTTTCAACATTTTCAGAGTTCATTTGTAGTGCTTATCAATTTCAGGGTCATTTAGCTCAAAAAAATCAGTAAATGCATGAAAAATAGCAAATGAAGTTAGAAACGGTTGAAAATTAATTGCCTGCCTTCGAATGGTGCATACTGAACCCACAAATAGTCTGAAGTTGAAATAAGTTTAAAAAATGAAATGAGGCGAGTTTTCGTCCGGAACGCCGATACTTCGAAAGAGATTGTCCAGTTTGTACACTAAGTGCATCCAGTTTTTGTCGTAACCCTCTCAACTTTTTAGCACATGTTATGTGTGTGAAATGATGATACCATGTGAACTATCAACCTTTTTAGAGTTCCTTTGTATTGCTTATCAATTTCTAGGTCATTTAGCTCAAAAAAATCAGTAAATGCATGAAAAATATCAAATGTAGTCAGAAAGGGTTGACAATTGATTTCCTGCCTTCGAATGGTTCATACTGAACCCACAAAAAGTCTGAAGTTGAAATAAGTTTAAAAAATGAAATGCCTTAGTAACAGACGAGTTTTCGTCCGAAACCCTGATACTTCGAAAGAGATTGTCCATTTTGTACACGAAGTGCATCCCATTTTTGTCGTAACCCTTTCAATTTTTTAGCACATGCTATGTGGGTGAAATGATGATACCGTGCCAACTTTCAACCTTTTTGGAGTTCATTCGTAGTGCATATCAATTTCAGGATCATTTAGCTCAAACAAATCAGTAAATGCATGAAAAATAGCAAATGAAGTAAGAAAGGGTTGAAAATTGATGGCCTACCATTTAATGGTGCATACTAAAAGCACAAAAAGTCTGGCGTTGAAATAAGTTTAAAAAATGAAATGCCTTAGTAACAGACGAGTTTTCGTCCGAAACCCTTAAACATCGAAAGAGATTGTCCATTTTGTACACGAAGTGCATCTAGTTTCTGCCGTAGCCCTCTCAACTTTTTAGAACATTTTATGTGGGTGAAATGATGATGCCACGCCAACTTTCAACCTTCTCAGAGTTCATTTGTAGTGCTTATCAATTTGTGGGTCATTTAGCTCAAAAAAATCAGCAAATGCATGAAAAATAGCACATGAAGTTAGAATGGGTTGGAAATTGATCGCCTGCCTTCGAATGGTGCATAATGAACGCACAAAAAGTCTGGAGTTGAAATAAGTTTAACATATGAAATGCCTTTGTAACAGACAAGTTTTCATCCGAAACCCTGATACTTTGAAAGAGATTGTCCATTTTGTACACGAAGTGCATCCAGTTTTTGTCATAACCCTCTCAACTTTTTAGCACAGGCTATGTGGGTGAAATGATGATACCATGTCAACTTTCAACCTTTTCAGAGTTCATTTGTAGTGTTGATCAATTTCAGGGTCATTCAGCTCAAAAAAATCAGTAAATGCATGAAAAATAGCAAATGAAGTTAGAAACGGTTGAAAATTGATGGCCTGCCTTCGAATGGTGCATACTGAACCCAAAAATAGTCTGAAGTTGAAATAAGTTTAAAAAATGAAATGAGGCGAGTTTTCGTCCGAAACGCCGATACTTCGAAAGGGATTGTCCAGTTTGTACACTAAGTGCATCCAGTTTTTGTCGTAACCCTCTCAACTTTTTAGCACATGTTATGTGTGTGAAATGATGATACCATGTGAACTATCAACCTTTTTAGAGTTCCTTTGTATTTCTTATCAATTTCTGGGTCATTTAGCTGAAAAAAATCAGTAAATGCATGAAAAATAGCAAATCAAGTTAGAAAGGGTTGAAAATTGATCGCCTGCCATCGAATGGTGCATACTGAACGCACAAAATGTCTGGAGTTGAAATAAGTTTAAAAAATGAAATGCCTTAGTAACAGACGAGTTTTCGTCCGTAACCCTAATACTTCGAAAGAGATTGTCCATTTTGTACATGAAGTGCATCCAGTTTTTGCAGTAACCCTCTCAACTTTTTAGCACAAGATATGTGGGTGAAATGAGATACCATGCCAAATTTCAACCTTTTGAGTGTACATTTGTAGTGCTTACCAATTTCAGGGTCATTTAGCTCAAAAAAATCAGTAAATGCATGAAAAATAGCAAATGAAGTCAGAAAGGGTTGAAAATTGATGGCCTAGATTCGAGTGGTGCATACTAAAAGCACAAAAAGTCTAGCGTTGCAATAAGTTTAAAAAATGAAATGCCTTAGTAACACACGAGTTTTCGTTCGAAACCATGATACATCGAAAGAGATTTCCCATTGTGTACACGAAGTGCATCTAGTTTCTGCCGTAACCCTCTCAAATTTTTAGAACATGATATGTGGGTAAAATGATGATACTATGCCAACTTTCAACCTTTTCAGAGATCATTTGAAGTGCTTATCAATTTCGGGGTCATTTAGCTCAAAACAAATCAGTAAATGCATGAAAAATAGCAAATGAAGTCACAAAGGGTTGAAAATAAATGGCCTACCTTCGAATGGTGCATACTGAACCCACAAAAAGTATGGAGTTGAAATAAGTTTTAAAAATAAAATTCCTTAGTAACAGACGAGTTTTCGTCCAAAACCGTGATACTTCGAAAGAGATTGTCCATTTTGTACACGAAGTGCATCCAGTTTTCGTCGTAATCGTCTCAACTTTTTAGCACAGGCTATGTGGGTGAAATGATGATACCATGTCAACTTTCAACCTTTTCAGAGTTCATTTGTAGTGCTTATCAATTTGAGGGTCATTTAGCTCAAAAAAATCAATAAATGCATGAAAAATAGGAAATGAAGTTAGAAAGGGTTGTAAATTGATGGCCTGCCTTCGAATGGTGCATAATGAACCCACAAAAAGTCTGAAGTTGAAATAATTTCAAAAAATGAAATGCCTTAGTAACAGGCGAGTTTTCGTCCGAAACGCCGATACTTCGAAAGAGATTGTCCATTTTGTACACTAAGTGCATCCAATTTTTGTCGTAAGCCTCTCAACTTTTTATCACACGCTATGTGGGTGAAATGATGATACTGTGCCAACTTTCAACCTTTTCAGAGTTCATTTGTAGTGCTTATCAACTTCAGGGTCATTTAGCTCAAAAAAAATTAGTAAATGCATGAAAAATATCAAACGAAGTCACAAAGGGTTGAATATTGATGGCCTGCCTTCGAATGGTGCACACTAAACACACAAAAAGTCTGGCATTAAGATAAGTTTAAAAAATGAAATTCCTTAGTAACAGACGAGTTTTCGTCCGAAACCGTGATACTTCGAAAGAGATTGTCCATTTTGTACACGAAGTGCATCCAGTTTCTGTCATAACCCTCTCTACTTTTTAGCACATTTTATGAGGGTGAAATGATGATACCATTCCAACTTTCCACCTTCTCAGAGTTCATTTGTAGTGCTTATCAATTTCTGGTCCATTTAGCTCAAAAAAATCAGTAAATGCATGAGAAATAGCAAATGAAGTTAGAAAGGATTGAAAATTGATTGCCTGCCTTCGAATGGCGCATACGGAACGCACAAAAAGTCTGGAGTTGAAATAAGTTTAAAAAATGATATGCCTTAGTAACAGACAAGTTTTCATCCGAAACCCTGATACTTCAAAAGAGATTGTCGATTTTGTACACGAAGTGCATCCAGTTTTTGTCGTAACCCTCTCAATTTTTTAGCACATGTTATGTGGGTGAAATGAAGATACCGTGCGAACTTTCAACCTTTTCAGAGTTCGTTTGTAGTGCTTATCAATTTCAGGGTCATTTAGCTGAAAAAATCAATAAATGCTTGAAAAATAGCAAATGAAGTCAGAAAGGGTTGAAAATTGATGGCCTGCCTTCGAATGGTGCATACTGAACCCCCAAAAAGACTGGAGTTGAAATAAGTTTAAAAAATGATATGCCTTAGTAACAGACGAGTTTTCGTCCGACACCCTGATACTTCGAAAGAGATTGTCCATTTTGTACACGAAGTGCATCCAGTTTTTGTCGTAACCCTCTCAATTTTTTAGCACATGCTCTGTTGGTGAAATGATGATACCGTGCCAACTTTCAACCATTTTAGAGTTCGTTTGTAGTGCTTATCAATTTCAGGCTCATTTTGCTCAAAAAAATCAGTAAATGCATGAAAAATAGCAAATGAAGTCACAAAGGGTTGAAAATTGATGGCCTACCTTCGAATGGTGCATACTGAACGCACGAAAAGTCTGGCGTTGAAATAAGTTTAAAAAGCGAAATGCCTTAGTAACTGACGAGTTTTCGTCCGAAACACTTATACATCGAAAGAGATTGTCCATTTTGTACTCGAAGTGCATCTAGTTTTTTCCATAACCCTCTCTAATTTTTAGCACATGCTATGTGGGTGAAATTATGATATTGTGCCAACTTTCAACCTTTTCAGTGTTACTTTGTAGTGCTTATCAATTTAAGGGTCATTTAGCTCAAAAAAATCAGTAAATGCATGAAAAATAGCAAACGAAGTCAGAAAGGGTTGAAAATAGATGGCCTGCCTTCGAATGGTGCATACTGAACCCACAAATAGTCTGGAGTTGAAATAAGTTTAAAAAATGAAATGCCTTAGTAACTGACGAGTTTTCGTCCGAAACCCTGATACTTCGAAAGAGATTGTCCATTTTGTACACGAAGTGCATCCAGTTTTTGTTGTAACTCTCTCGACTTTTTAGCACATTTTATGTGGGTGAAATGATGATACAATGCCAACTTTCAACCTTGTCAAAGTTCCTTTGTAGTGCTTATCAATTTCTGGGTGATTTAGCTCAAAAAAATCAGTGAATGCATGAAAAATAGCCAATGAAGTTAGAAAGGGTTGAAAATTGATTGCCTGCCTTCGAATGGTGCATACTGAACGCACAAAAAGTCTGGAGTTGAAATAATTTTAAAAATGAAATGCCTTAGTAACAGACGAGTTTTCGTCCGAAACCCTGATATTTCGAAAGAGATTGTCCATTTTGTACACGAAGTGCATCCAATTTTTGCTGTAACTCTCTCAACTTTTTAGCACATGCCATGTGGCTGAAATGATGATACCATGTCAACTTTCCACCTTGTCAGAGTTCATTCGTAGTGCTTATCAATTTCAGGGTCATTTAGCTCAAAAAAATCAGTAAATGCATGAAAAATAGCAAATGAAGTTAGAAAGGGTTGAAAATTTATGGCCTGCCTTCGAATGGTGCATACTAAACACAAAAAAAGTCTGAACTGGAAGTAAGTTTAAAAAATGGAATGCCTTAGTAACAGACGAGTTTTCGTCCGAAACCGTGATACTTCCAAAGAGATTGTCCATTATGTACACGAAGTGCATCGAGTTTTTGTCGTAACCGTCTCAATTTTTTAGCGCATGCTCTGTGGGTGAAATGATGATGCCGTGCCAACTTTCAACCATTTTAGAGTTCATTTGTAGTGCTTATCAATTTCAGGGTCATTTTGCTCAAAAAAATCAGTAAATACATGAAAAATAGCAAATGAAGTCAGAAAGGGTTGAAAATTGATGGCCTACCTTCGAATGGTGCATACTAAATGCACAAAAAGTCTGAAGTGGAAGTAAGTTTAAAAAATGAAATGCCTTAGTAACAGACGAGTTTTCGTCCGAAACCCTGATACTTCGAAAGAGATTGTCCATTTTGTACACGAAGTGCATCCAGTTTTTGCTGTAACTCTCTCGACTTTTGAGCACATTTTATGTGGGTGAAATGATGATACAATGTCAACTTTCCACCTTGTCAAAGTTCCTTTGTAGTGCTTATCAATTTCTGGGTGATTTAGCTCAAAAAAATAAGTGAATGCATGAAAAATAACAAATGAAGTCAGAAAGGGTTGAAAATTTATGGCCTGCCTTCGAATGGTGCATACTCAACGCACAAAAAGTCTGGAGTTGAAATAATTTTAAAAATGAAATGCCTTAGTAACAGACGAGTTTTCGTCCGAAACCCTGATATTTCGAAAGAGATTGTCCATTTTGTACACGAAGTGCATCCAATTTTTGCTGTAACTCTCTCAACTTTTTAGCACATGCCATGAGGCTGAAATGATGATACCATGTCAACTTTCCACCTTGTCAGAGTTCATTCGTAGTGCTTATCAATTTCAGGGTCATTTAGCTCAAAAAAAATCAGTAAATGCATGAAAAATAGCAAAGGAAGTCAGAAAGGGTTGAAAATTTATGGCCTGCCTTCGAATGGTGCATACTAAACACAAAAAAAGTCTGAACTGGAAGTAAGTTTAAAAAATGGAATGCCTTAGTAACAGACGAGTTTTCGTCCGGAACCGTGATACTTCCAAAGAGATTGTCCATTATGTACACGAAGTGCATCGAGTTTTTGTCGTAACCCTCTCAATTTTTAGCGCATGCTCTGTGGGTGAAATGATGATACCGTGCCAACTTTCAACCATTTCAGAGTTCATTTGTAGTGCTTATCAATTTCAGGGTCATTTTGCTCAAAAAAATCAGTAAATGCATGAAAAATAGCAAATGAAGTCAGAAAGGGTTGAAAATTAATGGACTGCCTTCGAATGGTGCATACTGAACGCACAAAAAGGCTGGAGTTGAAATAATTTTAAAAATGAAATGCCTTAGTAACAGACGAGTTTTCGTCCGAAACCCTGATATTTCGAAAGAGATTGTCCATTTTGTACACGAAGTGGACCAGTTTTTGCTGTAACCCTCTCAACTTTTTAGCACATGCCATGTGGCTGAAATGATGATACCATGTCAACTTTCCACCTTGTCAGAGTTCATTCGTAGTGCTTATCAATTTCAGGGTCATTTAGCTCAAAAAAATCAATAAATGCATGAAAAATAGCAAAAGAAGTCAGAAAGGGTTGAAAATTTATGGCCTGCCTTCGAATGGTTCATACTAAACCCAAAAAAAGTCTAAAGTGGAAGTAAGTTTAAAAAATGGAATGCCTTCTTAACAGACGAGTTTTCGTCCGAAACCGTGATACTTCGAATGAGATTGTCCATTTTGTACACGAAGTGCATCCAGTTTTTGTCGTAACCCTCTCAATTTTTTAGCGCATGCTCTGTGGGTGAAATGATGATAGAGTGCCAACTTTCAACCATTTTAGAGTTCATTTGTAGTGCTTATCAATTTCAGGGTCATTTTGCTCAAAAAAATCAGTAAATGCATGAAAAATAGCAAATGAAGTCAGAAAGGGTTGAAAATTGATGGCCTACCTTCGAATGGTGCATACTAAATGCACAAAAAGTCTGAAGTGGAAGTAAGTTTAAAAATGAAATGCCTTAGTAACAGACGAGTTTTTGTCCGAAACCCTGATATTTCGAAAGAGATTGTCCATTTTGTACACGAAGTGCATCCAGTTTTTGCTGTAACTCTGTCAACTTTTTAGCACATGCCATGTGGCTGAAATGATGATACCATGTCAACTTTCCACCTTGTGAGAGTTCATTCGTAGTGCTTATCAATTTCAGGGTCATTTAGCTCAAAAAAATAAGTAAATGCATGAAAAATAGCAAATGAAGTCAGAAAGGGTTGAAAATTTATGGCCTGCCTTCGAATGGTGCATACTAAACCCAAAAAAAGTTTGAAGTCGAAGTAAGTTTAAAAATGAAATGCCTTAGTAACAGACGAGTTTCCGTCCGAAACCATGATACTTCGAAAGAGATTGTCCATTTTGTACACGAAGTGCATACACTTTTTGTCGTAACCCTCTCAATTTTTTAGCGCATGCTCTGTCGGTGAAATGATGATACCGTGCCAACTTTCAACCATTTTAGAGTTCATTTGTAGTGCTTATCAATTTCACGGTCATTTTGCTCAAAAAAATCAGTAAATGCATGAAAAGTAGCAAAACAAGTCAGAAAGGGTTGAAAATTGATGGCCTACCTTCGAATGGTGCATACTAAACGCACAAAAAGTCTGGCATTGAAATAAGTTTAAAAAGCGAAATGCCTTAGTAACAGACGAGTTTTCGTCCGAAACCGTGATACTTCGAATGAGATTGTCCATTTTGTACACGAAGTGCATCCAGTTTTTGTCGTAACCCTCTCAATTTTTTACCGCATGCTCTGTTGGTGAAATGATGATACCGTGCCAACTTTCAACCATTTTAGAGTTCATTTGTAGTGCTTAGACATTTTTGGGTCATTTTGCTCAAACAAAATAAGTGAATGCATGAAAAATAGCCAATGAAGTTAGACAGGGTTGAAAATTGATTGCCTGCCTTCGAATGGTGCATACTGAACGCACAAAAAGTCTGGAGTTGAAATAATTTTAAAAATGAAATGCCTTAGTAATAGACGAGTTTTCGTCCGAAACCCTGATATTTCGAAAGAGATTGTCCATTTTGTACACGAAGTGCATCCAGTTTTTGCTGTAACCCTCTCAACTTTTTAGCACATGCCATGTGGCTGAAATGATGATACCATGTCAACTTTCCACCTTGTCAGAGTTCATTCGTAGTGCTTATCAATTTCAGGGTCATTTAGCTCAAAAAAATCTATAAATGCATGAAAACTAGCAAATGAAGTCAGAAAGGGTTGATAATTTATGTCCTGCCTTCGAATGGTGCATACTAAACCAAAAAAAAGTCTGAAGTGGAAGTAAGTTTAAAAAATGGAATGCCTTCGTAACAGACGAGTTTTCGTCTGAAACCGTGATACTTCGAATGAGATTGTCCATTTTGTACACGAAGTGCATCCAGTTTTTGTCGTAACCCTCTCAATTTTTTAGCGCATGCTCTGTGGGTGAAATGATGATAGCGTGCCAACTTTCAACCATTTTAGAGTTCAATTGTAGTGCTTATCAATTTCAGGGTCATTTTGCCCAAAAAAATCATTAAATGCATGAAAAATAGCAAATGAAGTCAAAAAGGGTTGAAAATTGATGGCCTACCTTCGAATGGTGCATACTAAACCCAAAAAAAGTCTGAAGTCGAAGTAAGTTTAAAAATGAAATGCCTTAGTAACAGACGAGTTTCCGTCCGAAACCATGATACTTCGAAAGAGATTGTCCATTTTGTACTGGAAGTGCATACACTTTTTGTCGTAACCCTCTCAATTTTTTAGCGCATGCTCTGTCGGTGAAATGATGATACCGTGCCAACTTTCAACCATTTTAGAGTTCATTTGTAGTGCTTATCAATTTCAGGGTCATTTTGCTCAAAAAAATCAGTAAATGCATGAAAAGTAGCAAATGAAGTCAGAAAGGGTTGAAAATTGATGGCCTACCTTCGAATGGTGCATACTAAACGCACAAAAAGTCTGGCGTTGAAATAAGTTTAAAAAGCGAAATGCCTTAGTAACAGACGAGTTTTCGTCCGAAACCGTGATACTTCGAATGAGATTGTCCATTTTGTACACGAAGTAGATCCAGTTTTTGTCGTAACCCTCTCAATTTTTTACCGCATGCTCTGTTGGTGAAATGATTATACCGTGCCAACTTTCAACAATTTTAGAGTTTATTTGTAGTGCTTATCAATTTCAGGGTCATTTTGCTCAAAAAAATCAGTAAATGCATGAAAAATAGCAAATGAAGTCAGAAAGGGTCAAAAAATTATGGCCTGCCTTCGAATGGTGCATACTAAACCCAAAAAAAGTCTGAAGTGGAAGTAAGTTTAAAAAATTGAATGCCTTAGTAACAGACGAGTTTCCGTCCGAAACCATGATACTTCCAAAGAGATTGTCCATTTTGTACACGAAGTGCATACAGTTTTTGTCGTAACCCTCTCAATTTTTTAGCGCATGCTCTGTGGGTGAAATGATGATACCGTGCCAAGTTTCAACCATTTTAGAGTTCATTTGTAGTGCTTATCAATTTCAGGGTCATTTTGCTCAAGAAATCAGTAAATGCATGAAAAATAGCAAATGAAGTCAGAAAGGGTTGAAAATTGATGTCCTACCTTTGAATGGTGCATACTAAATGCACAAAAAGTCTGGCGTTGAAATAATTTTAAAAAGCGAAATGCCTTAGTAACTGACGCGTTTTCGTCCGAAACACTTATACATCGAAAGAGATTGTCCATTTTGTACTCGAAGTGCATCAAGTTTTTTCCATAACCGTCACTAATTTTTAGCACATGCTATGTGGGTGAAATTATGATATTGTGCCAACTTGCAACATTTTCAGAGTTACTTTGTAGCGCTTATCAATTTCAGGGTCATTTAGCTCAAAAAAATCAGTAAATGCATGAAAAATAGCAAACGAAGTCAGAAAGGGTTAAAAATAGATGGCCTGCCTTCGAATGGTGCATACTGAACCCACAAATAGTCTGGAGTTGAAATAAGTTTAAAAACTAAAATGCCTTAGTAACAGACGAGTTTTCGTCCGAAACCCTGATACTTCGAAAGAGATTGTCCATTGTGTACACGAAGTGCATCCAGTTTTTGTTGTAACTCTGTCGAATTTTTAGCACATTTTATGTGGGTGAAATGATGATACAATGCCAACTTCCAACCTTTTCAAACTTCATTTGTAGTGCTTATCAATTTCTGGGTAATTTAGCTCAAAAAAAATAAGTGAATGCATGAAAAATAGCCAATGAAGTTAGAAAGGGTTGAAAATTGATTGCCTGCCTTCGAATGGTGCATACTGAACGCACAAAAAGTCTGGAGTTGAAATAATTTTAAAAATGAAATGCCTTAGTAACAGACGAGTTTTCGTCCGAAACCCTGATATTTCGAAAGAGATTGTCCATTTTGTACACGAAGTGCATCCAATTTTTGCTGTAACCCTCTCTAATTTTTAGCACATGCTATGTGGGTGAAATTATGATATTGTGCCAACTTTCAACCTTTTCAGAGTTCATTCGTAGTGCTTATCAATTTGAGGGTCATCTAGCTCAAAAAAATCAATAAATGCATGAAAAATAGCAAATGAAGTCAGAAAGGGTTGAAAATTTATCGCCTGCCTTCGAATGGTTCATACTAAACCCAAAAAAAGTGTGAAGTCGAAGTAAGTTTAAAAATGAAATGCCTTAGTAACAGACGAGTTTCCGTCCGAAACCATGATACTTCGAAAGAGATTGTCCATTTTGTACACGAAGTGCATTCACTTTTTGTCGTAACCCTCTCAATTTTTTAGCGCATGCTCTGTCGGTGAAATGATGATACCGTGCCAACTTTCAACCATTTTAGAGTTCATTCGTAGTGCTTATCAATTTCAGGGTCATTTAGCTCAAAAAAAATCAAGAAATGCATGAAAAATAGCAAATGAAGTCAGAAAGGGTTGAAAATTGATGGCCCACCTTCGAATGGTGCATACTAAACCCAAAAAAAGTCTGAAGTGGAAGTAAGTTTAAAAAATGGAATGCCTTCGTAACAGACGAGTGTTCGTCCGAAACCGTGATACTTCGAATGAGATTGTCCATTTTGTACACGAAGTGCATCCAGTTTTTGTCGTAAGCCTCTCAATTTTTTAGTGCATGCTCTGTGGGTGAAATGATGATAGCGTGCCGACTTTCAACCATTTTAGAGTTCATTTGTAGTGCTTATCAATTTCAGGGTCATTTTGCTCAAAAAAATCAGTAAATCCATGAAAAATAGCAAATGAAGTCAGAAAGGGTTGAGAATTGATGGCCTACCTTCGAATGGTGCATACTAAACCCAAAAAAAGTCTGAAGTGGAAGTAAGTTTAAAAATGAAATGCCTTAGTAACAGACGAGTTTCCGTCCGAAACCATGATACATCGAAAGAGATTGTCCATTTTGTACACGAAGTGCATACAGTTTTTGTCGTAACCCTCTCAATTTTTTAGCGCATGCTCTGTCGGGGAAATGATGATACCGTGCCAACTTTCAACCATTTTAGAGTTCATTGGTAGTGCTGATCAATTTCAGGGTCATTTTGCTCAAAAAAATCAGTAAATGCATGTAAAATAGCAAATGAAGTCAGAAAGGGTTGAAAATTGATGGCGTACCTTCGAATGGTGCATACTAAACGCACAAACAGTCTGACGTTGAAATAAGTTTAAAAAGCGAAATGCCTTAGTAACTGACGAGTTTTCGTCCGAAACACTTATACATCGAAAGAGATTGTCCATTTTGTACTCGAAGTGCATGATGTTTTTTCCATAACCGTCTCTAATTTTTAGCACATGTTATGTGGGTGAAATTATTATATTGTGCCAACTTTCAACCTTTTCAGAGTTCATTCGTAGTGCTTATCAATTTCAGGGTCATTTAGCTCAAAAAAATCAATAAATGCATGAAAAATAGCAAATGAAGTCAGAAAGGGTTGAAAATTTATCGCCTGCCTTCGAATGGTTCATACTAAACCCAAAAAAAGTCTGAAGTCGAAGTAAGTTTAAAAATGAAATGCCTTAGTAACAGACGAGTTTCCGTCCGAAACCATGATACTTCGAAAGAGATTGTCCATTTTGTACACGAAGTGCATTCACTTTTTGTGGTAACCCTCTCAATTTTTTAGCGCATGCTCTGTCGGTGAAATGATGATACCGTGCCAACTTTCAACCATTTTAGAGTTCATTTGTAGTGCTTATCAATTTCAGGGTCATTTTGCTCACAAAAATCAGTAAATGCATGAAAAGTAGCAAAAGAAGTGAGAAAGGGTTGAAAATTGATGGCCTACCTTCGAATGGTGCATACTAAACGCACAAAAAGTCTGGCGTTGAAATAAGTTTAAAAAGCGAAATGCCTTAGTAACAGACGAGTTTCCGTCCGAAACCGTGATACTTCGAATGAGATTGTCCATTTTGTACACGAAGTGCGTCCAGTTTTTGTCGTAACCCTCTCAATTTTTGACCGCATGCTCTGTTGGTGAAATGATGATACCGTGCCAACTTTCAACCATTTTAGAGTTCATTTGTAGTGCTTATCAATTTTTGGGTCATTTTGCTCAAAACAAATAAGTGAATGCATGAAAAATAGCCAATGAAGTTAGACAGGGTTGAAAATTGATTGCCTGCCTTCGAATGGTGCATACTGAACGCACAAAAAGTCTGGAGTTGAAATAATTTAAAAATGAAATGCCTTAGTAACAGACGAGTTTTCGTCCGAAACCCTGATATTTCGAAAGAGATTGTCCATTTTGTACACGAAGTGCATCCAATTTTTGCTGTAACCCTCTCTAATTTTTAGCACATGCTATGTGGGTGAAATTATGATATTGTGCCAACTTTCAACCTTTTCAGAGTTCATTCGTAGTGCTTATCAATTTCAGGGTCATTTAGCTCAAAAAAATCAATAAATGCATGAAAAATAGCAAATGAAGTCAGAAAGGGTTGAAAATTTATCGCCTGCCTTCGAATGGTTCATACTAAACCCAAAAAAAGTCTGAAGTCGAAGTAAGTTTAAAAATGAAATGCCTTAGTAAGAGACGAGTTTCCGTCCGAAACCATGATACTTCGAAAGAGATTGTCCATTTTGTACACGAAGTGCATTCACTTTTTGTCGTAACCCTCTCAATTTTTTAGCGCATGCTCTGTCGGTGAAATGATGATACAGTGCCAACTTTCAACCATTTCATAGTTCATTCGTAGTGCTTATCAATTTCAGGGTCATTTAGCTCAAAAAAATCAATAAATGCATGAAAAATAGCAAATGAAGTCAGAAAGGGTTGAAAATTTATGGCCTGCCTTCGAATGGTGCATACTAAACCCAAAAAAAGTCTGAAGTGGTAGTAAGTTTAAAAAATGGAATGCCTTCGTAACAGACGAGTTTTCGTCCGAAACCGTGATACTTCGAATGAGATTGTCCATTTTGTACACGAAGTGCATCCAGTTTTTGTCGTAACCCTCTCAATTTTTTAGCGCATGCTCTGTGGGTGAAATGATGATAGCGTGCCAACTTTCAACCATTTTAGAGTTAATTTGTAGTGCTTATCATTTTTAGGGTCATTTTGCTCAAAAAAATCAGTAAATGCATGAAAAATAGCAAATGAAGTCAGAAAGGGTCAAAAAATTATGTCCTGCCTTCGAATGGTGCATACTAAACCCAAAAAGAGTCTGAAGTGGAAGTAAGTTTAAAAAATGGAATGCCTTAGTAACAGACGAGTTTCCGTCCGAAACCATGATACTTCGAAAGAGATTGTCCATTTTGTACACGAAGTGCATACAGTTTTTGTCGTAACCCTCTCAATTTTTTAGCGCATGCTCTGTGGGTGAAATGATGATACCGTGCCAAGTTTCAACCATTTTAGAGTTCATTTGTAGTGCTTATCAATTTCAGGGTCATTTTGCTCAAAAAATCAGTAAATGCATGAAAAATAGCAAATGAAGTCAGAAAGGGTTGAAAATTGATGTCCTACCTTTGCATGGTGCATACTAAACGCACAAAAATTCTGGCGTTGAAATAATTTTAAAAAGCGAAATGCCTTAGTAACTGACGCGTTTTCGTCCGAAACACTTATACATCTAAAGAGATTGTCCATTTTGTACTCGAAGTGCATCAAGTTTTTTCCATAACCGTCTCTAATTTTTAGCACATGCTATGTGGGTGAAATTATGATATTGTGCCAACTTTCAACATTTTCAGAGTTACTTTGTAGCGCTTATCAATTTCAGGGTCATTTAGCTCAAAAAAATCAGTAAATGCATGAAAAATAGCAAACGAAGTCAGAAAGGGTTAAAAATAGATGGCCTGCCTTCGAATGGTGCATACTGAACCCACAAATAGTCTGGAGTTGAAATAAGTTTAAAAACTAAAATGCCTTAGTAACAGACGAGTTTTCGTCCGAAACCCTGATACTTCGAAAGAGATTGTCCATTGTGTACACGAAGTGCATCCAGTTTTTGTTGTAACTCTATCGACTTTTGAGCACATTTTATGTGGGTGAAATGATGATACAATGCCAACTTCCAACCTTTTCAAACTTCATTTGTAGTGCTTATCAATTTCTGGGTCATTTAGCTCAAAAAAAAAGTGAATGCATGAAAAATAGCCAATGAAGTTAGAAAGGGTTGAAAATTGATTGCCTGCCTTCGAATGGTGCATACTGAACGCACAAAAAGTCTGGAGTTGAAATAATTTTAAAAATGAAATGCCTTAGTAACAGACGAGTTTTCGTCCGAAACCCTGATATTTCGAAAGAGATTGTCCATTTTGTACACGAAGTGCATCCAATTTTTGCTGTAACCCTCTCTAATTTTTAGCACATGCTATGTGGGTGAAATTATGATATTGTGCCAACTTTCAACCTTTTCAGAGTTCATTCGTAGTGCTTATCAATTTCAGGGTCATTTAGCTCAAAAAAATCAATAAATGCATGAAAAATAGCAAATGAAGTCAGAAAGGGTTGAAAATTTATCGCCTGCCTTTGAATGGTTCATACTAAACCCAAAAAAAGTCTGAAGTCGAAGTAAGTTTAAAAATGAAATGCCTTAGTAACAGACGAGTTTCCGTCCGAAACCATGATACTTCGAAAGAGATTGTCCATTTTGTACACGAAGTGCATTCACTTTTTGTCGTAACCCTCTCAATTTTTTAGCGCATGCTCTATCGGTGAAATGATGATACCGTGCCAACTTTCAACCATTTTAGAGTTCATTCGTAGTGCTTATCAATTTCAGGGTCATTTAGCTCAAAAAAATCAAGAAATGCATGAAAAATAGCAAATGAAGTCAGAAAGGGTTGAAATTTTATGGCCTGCCTTCGAATGGTGCATAGTAAACCCAAAATAAGTCTGAAGTGGAAGTAAGTTTAAAAAATGGAATGCCTTCGTAACAGACGAGTGTTCGTCCGAAACCGTGATACTTCGAATGAGATTGTCCATTTTGTACACGAAGTGCATCCAGTTTTTGTCGTAAGCCTCTAAATTTTTTAGCGCATGCTCTGTGGGTGAAATGATGATAGCGTGCCAACTTTCAACCATTTTAGAGTTCATTTGTAGTGCTTATCAATTTCAGGGTCATTTTGCTAAAAAAAATCAGTAAATCCATGAAAAATAGCAAATGAAGTCAGAAAGGCTTGAAAATTGATGGCCTACCTTCGAATGGTGCATACTAAACCCAAAAAAAGTCTGAAGTGGAAGTAAGTTTAAAAATGAAATGCCTTAGTAACAGACGAGTTTCCGTCCAAAACCATGATACTTCGAAAGAGATTGTCCATTTTGTACACGAAGTGCATACAGTTTTTGTCGTAACCCTCTCAATTTTTTAGCGCATGCTCTGTCGGGGAAATGATGATACCGTGCCAACTTTCAACCATTTTAGAGTTCATTTGTAGTGCTGATCAATTTCAGGGTCATTTTGCTCAAAAACATCAGTAAATGCATGAAAAATAGCAAATGAAGTCAGAAAGGGTTGAAAATTGATGGCCTACCTTCGAATGGTGCATACTAAACGCACAAACAGTCTGGCGTTGAAATAAGTTTAAAAAGCGAAATGCCTTAGTAACTGACGAGTTTTCGTGCGAAACACTTATACATCGAAAGAGATTGTCCATTTTGTACTCGAAGTGCATCATGTTTTTTCCATAACCGTCTCTAATTTTTAGCACATGCTATGTGGGTGAAATTATGATATTGTGCCAACTTTCAACCTTTTCAGAGTTCATTCGTAGTGCTTATCAATTTCAGGGTCATTTAGCTCAAAAAAATCTGTAAAATGCATGAAAAATACCAAATGAAGTCAGAAAGGGTTCAAAATTTATCGCCTGCCTTCGAATGGTTCATACTAAACCCAAAAAAAGTCTGAAGTCGAAGTAAGTTTAAAAATGAAATGCCTTAGTAACAGACGAGTTTCCGTCCGAAACCATGATACTTCGAAAGAGATTGTCCATTTTGTACACGAAGTGCATTCACTTTTTGTCGTAACCCTCTCAATTTTTTAGCACATGCTCTGTCGGTGAAATGATGATACCGTGCCAACTTTCAACCATTTTAGAGTTCATTTGTAGTGCTTATCAATTTCAGGGTCATTTTGCTCACAAAATCAGTAAATGCATGAAAAGTAGCAAAAGAAGTCAGAAAGGGTTGAAAATTGATGGCCTACCTTCGAATGGTGCATACTAAACGCACAAAAAGTCTGGCGTTGAAATAAGTTTAAAAAGCGAAATGCCTTAGTAATAGACGAGTTTTCGTCCGAAACCGTGATACTTCGAATGAGATTGTCCATTTTGTACACGAAGTGCATCCAGTTTTTGTCGTAACCCTCTCAATTTTTTAGCGCATGCTCTGTTGGTGAAATGATGATACCGTGCCAACTTTCAACCATTTTAGAGTTCATTTGTAGTGCTTATCAATTTCAGGGTCATTTTGCTCAAAACAAATAAGTGAATGCATGAAAAATAGCCAATGAAGTTAGATAGGGTTGAAAATTGATTGCCTGCATTCGAATGGTGCATACTGAACGCACAAAAAGTCTGGAGTTGAAATAATTTTAAAAATGAAATGCCTTAGTAACAGACGAGTTTTCGTCCGAAACCCTGATATTTCGAAAGAGATTGTCCATTTTGTACACGAAGTGCATCCAGTTTTTGCTGTAACCCTCTCAACTTTTTAGCACATGCCATGTGGCTGAAATGATGATACCATGTCAATTTCAGGGTCATTTAGCTCAAAAAAATCAATAAATGCATGAAAAATAGCAAATGAAGTCAGAAAGGGTTGAAAATTTATGGCCTACCTTCGAATGGTGCATACTAAACCCAAAAAAAGTCTGAAGTGGAAGTAAGTTTAAAAAATGGAATGCCTTCGTAACAGACGAGTTTTCGTCCGAAACCGTGATACTTCGAATGAGATTGTCCATTTTGTACACGAAGTGCATCCAGTTTTTGTCGTAACCCTCTCAATTTTTTAGCGCATGCTCTGTGGGTGAAATGATGATAGCGTGCCAACTTTCAACCATTTTAGAGTTAATTTGTAGTGCTTATCATTTCTAGGGTCATTTTGCTCAAAAAAATCAGTAAATGCATGAAAAATAGCAAATGAAGTCAGAAAGGGTTGAAAATTGATGGCCTACCTTCGAATGGTGCATACTAAACCCAAAAAAAGTATGAAGTCGAAGTAAGTTTAAAAATGAAATGCCTTAGTAACAGACGAGTTTCCGTCCGAAACCATGATACTTCGAAAGAGATTGTCCATTTTGTACACGAAGTGGATACAGTTTTTGTCATAACCCTCTCAATTTTTTAGCGCATGCTCTGTCGGTGAATTGATGATATCGTGCCAACTTTCAACCATTTTAGAGTTCATTTGTAGTGCTTATCAATTTCAGGGTCATTTTGCTCAAAAAAATCAGTAAATGCATGAAAAGTAGCAAATGAAGTCAGAAAGGGTTGAAAATTGATGGCCTACCTTCGAATGGTGCATACTAAACGCACAAAAAGTCTGGCGTTGAAATAAGTTTAAAAAGCGAAATGCCTTAGTAACAGACGAGTTTTCGTCCGAAACCGTGATACTTCGAATGAGATTGTCCATTTTGTACACGAAGTAGATCCAGTTTGTGTCGTAACCCTCTCAATTTTTTACCGCATGCTCTGTTGGTGAAATGATGATACCGTGCCAACTTTCAAGAATTTTAGAGTTTATTTGTAGTGCTTATCAATTTCAGGGTCATTTTGCTCAAAACAATCAGTAAATGCATGAAAAATAGCAAATGAAGTCAGAAAGGGTCAAAAATTTATGGCCTGCCTTCGAATGGTGCATACTAAACCCAAAAAAAGTCTGAAGTGGAAGTAAGTTTAAAAAATGGAATGCCTTAGTAACAGACGAGTTTCCGTCCGAAACCATGATACTTCCAAAGAGATTGTCCATTTTGTACACGAAGTGCATACAGTTTTTATCGTAACCCTCTCAATTTTTTAGCGCATGCTCTGTGGGTGAAATGATGATACCGTGCCAAGTTTCAACCATTTTAGAGTTCATTTGTAGTGCTTATCAATTTCAGGGTCATTTTGCTCAAAAAATCAGTAAATGCATGAAAAATAACAAATGAAGTCAGAAAGGGTTGAAAATTGATGTCCTACCTTTGAATGGTGCATACTAAACGCACAAAAAGTCTGGCGTTGAAATAATTTTAAAAAGCGAAATGCCTTAGTAACTGACGCGTTTTCGTCCGAAACACTTATACATCGAAAGAGATTGTCCATTTTGTACTCGAAGTGCATCAAGTTTTTTCCATAACCGTCTCTAATTTTTAGCACATGCTATGTGGGTGAAATTATGATATTGTGCCAACTTTCAACATTTTCAGAGTTACTTTGTAGCGCTTATCAATTTCAGGGTCATTTAGCTCAAAAAAATCAGTAAATGCATGAAAAATAGCAAACGAAGTCAGAAAGGGTTAAAAATAGATGGCCTGCCTTCGAATGGTGCATACTGAACCCACAAATAGTCTGGAGTTGAAATAAGTTTAAAAACTAAAATGCCTTAGTAACAGACGAGTTTTCGTCCGAAACCCTGATACTTCGAAAGAGATTGTCCATTGTGTACACGAAGTGCATCCAGTTTTTGTTGTAACTCTGTCGACTTTTTAGCACATTTTATGTGGGTGAAATGATGATACAATGCCAACTTCCAACCTTTTCAAACTTCATTTGTAGTGCTTATCAATTTCTGGGTCATTTAGCTCAAAAAAAATAAGTGAATGCATGAAAAATAGCCAATGAAGTTAGAAAGGGTTGAAAATTGATTGCCTGCCTTCGAATGGTGCATACTGAACGCACAAAAAGTCTGGAGTTGAAATAATTTTAAAAATGAAATGCCTTAGTAACAGACGAGTTTTCGTCCGAAACCCTGATATTTCGAAAGAGATTGTCCATTTTGTACACGAAGTGCATCCAATTTTCGCTGTAACCCTCTCTACTTTTTAGCACATGCCATGTGGCTGAAATGATGATACCATGTCAACTTTCGAACTTGTCAGAGTTCATTCGTAGTGCTTATCAATTTCAGGGTCATTTAGCTCAAAAAAATCAATAAATGCATGAAAAATAGCAAATGAAGTCAGAAAGGGTTGAAATTTGATGGCCTGCCTTCGAATGGTGCATACTAAACCCAAAAAAATTCTGAAGTGGAAGTAAGTTTAAAAAATGGAATGCCTTCGTAATAGACGAGTTTTCGTCCGAAACCGTGATACTTCGAATGAGATTGTCCATTTTGTACACGAAGTGCATCCAGTTTTTGTCGTAAGCCTCTCAATTTTTTAGCGCATGCTCTGTGGGTGAAAGGATGATAGCGTGCCAACTTTCAACCATTTTAGAGTTCATTTGTAGTGCTTATCAATTTCAGGGTCATTTTGCTCAAAAAAATCAGTAAATCCATGAAAAATAGCAAATGAAGTCAGAAAGGGTTGAAAATTGATGGCCTACCTTCGAATGGTGCATACTAAACCCAAAAAAAGTCGGAAGTGGAAGTAAGTTTAAAAATGAAATGCCTTAGTAACAGACAAGTTTCCGTCCGAAACCATGATACTTCGAAAGAGATTGTCCATTTTGTACACGAAGTGCATAGAGTTTTTGTCGTAACCCTCTCACTTTTTTAGCGCATGCTCTGTCGGGGAAATGATGATACCGTGCCAACTTTCAACCATTTTAGAGTTCATTTGTAGTGCTGATCAATTTCAGGGTCTTTTTGTTCAAAAAAATCAGTAAATGCATGAAAAATAGCAAATGAAGTCAGAAAGGGTTGAAAATTGATGGCCTACCTTCGAATGGTGCATACTAAACACACAAACAGTCTGGCGTTGAAATAAGTTTAAAAAGCGAAATGCCTTAGTAACTGACGAGTTTTCGTCCGAAACACTTATACATCGAAAGAGATTGTCCATTTTGTACTCGAAGTGCATCATGTTTTTTCCATAACCGTCTCTAATTTTTAGCACATGCTATGTGGGTGAAATTATGATATTGTGCCAACTTTCAACCTTTTCAGAGTTCATTCGTAGTGCTTATCAATTTCAGGGTCATTTAGCTCAAAAAAATCAGTAAATGCATGAAAAATAGCAAATGAAGTCAGAAAGGGTTGAAAATTTATCGCCTGCCTTCGAATGGTTCATACTAAACCCAAAAAAAGTCTGAAGTGGAAGTATGTTTAAAAAATGGAATGCCTTCGTAACAGACGAGTTTTCGTCCGAAACCGTGATACTTCGAATGAGATTGTCCATTTTGTACACGAAGTGCATCCAGTTTTTGTCGTAACCCTCTCAATTTTTTAGCGCATGATCTGTGGGTGAAATGATGATAGCGTGCCAACTTTCAACCATTTTAGAGTTCATTTGTAGTGCTTATCAATTTCAGGGTCATTTTGCTCAAAAAAATCAGTAAATGCATGAAAAATAGGAAATGAAGTCAGAAAGGGTCGAAAATTTATGGCCTGCCTTCGAATGGTGCATACTAAACCCAAAAAATTTCTGAAGTGGAAGTAAGTTTAAAAAATGGAATGCCTTAGTAACAGACGAGTTTCCGTCCGAAACCATGATACTTTGAAAGAGATTGTCCATTTTGTACACGAAGTGCATACAGTTTTTGTCGTAACCCTCTCAATTTTTTAGCGCATGCTCTTTGGGTGAAATGATGATACCGTGCCAACTTTCAACCATTTTAGAGTTCATTTGTAGTGCTTATCAATTTCAGGGTCATTTTGCTCAAAAAAAATCAGTAAATGCATGAAAAATAGCAAATGAAGTCAAAAAGGGTTGAAAATTGATGGCCTACCTTCGAATGGTGCATACTAAACGCACAAAAAGTCTGGCGTTGAAATAAGTTTAAAAAGCGAAATGCCTTAGTAACTGACGAGTTTTCGTCCGAAACACTTATACATCGAAAGAGGTTGTCCATTTTGTACTCGAAGTGCATCAAGTTTTTTCCATAACCGTCTCTAATTTTTAGCACATGCTATGTGGGTGAAATTATGTTATTGTGCCAACTTTCAACCTTTTTGGAGTTACTTTGTAGTGCTTATCAATTTCAGGGTCATTTAGCTCAAAAAAATCAGTAAATGCATGAAAAATAGCAAACGAAGTCAGAAAGGGTTAACAATAGATGGCCTGCCTTCGAATGGTGCGTACTGAACCCACAAATAGTCTGGAGTTGAAATAAGTTTAAAAAATGAAATGCCTTAGTAACAGACGAGTTTTCGTCCGAAACCCTGATACTTCGAAAGAGATTGTCCATTTTGTACACGAAGTGCATCCAGTTTTTGTTGTAACTCTCTCGACTTTTTAGCACATTTTATGTGGGTGAAATGATGATACAATGCCAACTTTCAACCTTTTCAAACTTCATTTGTAGTGCTTATCAATTTCTGGGTCATTTAGCTCAAAAAAAATAAGTGAATGCATGAAAAATAGCCAATGAAGTTAGAAAGGGTTGAAAATTGATTGCCTGCCTTCGAATGGTGCATACTGAACGCACAAAAAGTCTGGAGTTGAAATAATTTTAAAAATGAAATGCCTTAGTAACAGACGAGTTTACGTCCGAAACCCTGATATTTCGAAAGAGATTGTCCATTTTGTACATGAAGTGCATTCACTTTTTGTCGTAACCCTCTCAATTTTTTAGCACATGCTCTGTTGGTGAAATGATGATACCGTGCCAACTTTCAACGATTTTAGAGTTCATTCGTAGTGCTTATCAATTTCAGGGTCATTTAGCTCAAAAAAATCAGTAAATGCATGAAAAATAGCAAATGAAGTCAGAAAGGGTTGAAACTTTATCGCCTGCCTTCGAATGGTTCATACTAAACCCAAAAAAAGTCTGAAGTGGAAGTAAGTTTAAAAAATGGAATGCCTTCGTAAGAGACGAGTTTTCATCCGAAACCGTGATACTTCGAATGAGATTGTCCATTTTGTACACGAAGTGCATCCAGTTTTTGTCGTAACCCTCTCAATTTTTTAGCGCATGATCTGTGGGTGAAATGATGATAGCGTGCCAACTTTCAACCATTTTAGAGTTCATTTGTAGTGCTTATCAATTTCAGGGTCATTTTGCTCAAAAAAATCAGTAAATGCATGAAAAATAGGAAATGAAGTCAGAAAGGGTCGAAAATTTATGGCCTGCCTTCGAATGGTGCATACTAAACCCAAAAAAAGTCTGAAGTGGAAGTAAGTTTAAAAAATGGAATGCCTTAGTAACAGACGAGTTTCCGTCCGAAACCGTGATACTTCGAATGAGATTGTCCATTGTGTACACGAAGTGCATCCAGTTTTGGTCGTAACCCTCTCAATTTTTTAGCGCATGCTCTGTGGGTGAAATGATGATACCGCGCCAACTTTCAACCATTTTAGAGTTCATTTGTAGTGCTTATCAATTTCAGGGTCATTTTGCTCAAAAAAATCAGTAAATGCATGAAAAATAGCAAATGAAGTCAGAAAGGGTTGAAAATTGATGGCCTACCTTCGAATGGTGCATACTAAACGCACAAAAAGTCTGGCGTTGAAATAAGTTTAAAAAGCGAAATGCCTTAGTAACTGACGAGTTTTCGTCCGAAACACTTATACATCGAAAGAGGTTGTCCATTTTGTACTCGAAGTGCATCAAGTTTTTTCCATAACCGTCTCTAATTTTTAGCACATGCTATGTGGGTGAAATTATGTTATTGTGCCAACTTTCAACCTTTTTGGAGTTACTTTGTAGTGCTTATCAATTTCAGGGTCATTTAGCTCAAAAAAATCAGTAAATGCATGAAAAATAGCAAACGAAGTCAGAAAGGGTTAACAATAGATGGCCTGCCTTCGAATGGTGCGTACTGAACCCACAAATAGTCTGGAGTTGAAATAAGTTTAAAACATGAAATGCCTTAGTAACAGACGAGTTTTCGTCCGAAACCCTGATACTTCGAAAGAGATTGTCCATTTTGTACACGAAGTGCATCCAGTTTTTGTTGTAACTCTCTCGACTTTTTAGCACATTTTATGTGGGTGAAATGATGATACAATGCCAACTTTCAACCTTTTCAAACTTCATTTGTAGTGCTTATCAATTTCTGGGTCATTTAGCTCAAAAAAAATAAGTGAATGCATGAAAAATAGCCAATGAAGTTAGAAAGGGTTGAAAATTGATTGCCTGCCTTCGAATGGTGCATACTGAACGCACAAAAAGTCTGGAGTTGAAATAATTTTAAAATGAAATGCCTTAGTAACAGACGAGTTTACGTCCGAAACCCTGATATTTCGAAAGAGATTGTCCATTTTGTACACGAAGTGCATTCACTTTTTGTCGTAACCCTCTCAATTTTTTAGCACATGCTCTGTTGGTGAAATGATGATACCGTGCCAACTTTCAACGATTTTAGAGTTCATTCGTAGTGCTTATCAATTTCAGGGTCATTTAGCTCAAAAAAATCAGTAAATGCATGAAAAATAGCAAATGAAGTCAGAAAGGGTTGAAAATTTATCGCCTGCCTTCGAATGGTTCATACTAAACCCAAAAAAAGTCTGAAGTGGAAGTAAGTTTAAAAAATGGAATGCCTTCGTAAGAGACGAGTTTTCGTCCGAAACCGTGATACTTCGAATGAGATTGTCCATTTTGTACACGAAGTGCATCCAGTTTTTGTCGTAACCCTCTCAATTTTTTAGCGCATGATCTGTGGGTGAAATGATGATAGCGTGCCAACTTTCAACCATTTTAGAGTTCATTTGTAGTGCTTATCAATTTCAGGGTCATTTTGCTCAAAAAAATCAGTAAATGCATGAAAAATAGGAAATGAAGTCAGAAAGGGTCGAAAATTTATGGCCTGCCTTCGAATGGTGCATACTAAACCCAAAAAAAGTTTGAAGTGGAAGTAAGTTTAAAAAATGGAATGCCTTAGTAACAGACGAGTTTCCGTCCGAAACCATGATACTTCGAAAGAGATTGTCCATTTTGTACACGAAGTGCATACAGTTTTTGTCGTAACCCTCTCAATTTTTTAGCGCATGCTCTTTGGGTAAAATGATGATACCGTGCCAACTTTCAACCATTTTAGAGTTCATTTGTAGCGCTTATCAATTTCAGGGTCATTTTGCTCAAAAAAATCAGTAAATGCATGAAAAATAGCAAATGAAGTCAAAAAGGGTTGAAAATTGATGGCCTACCTTCGAATGGTGCATACTAAACGCACAAAAAGTCTGGCGTTGAAATAAGTTTAAAAAGCGAAATGGCTTAGTAACTGACGAGTTTTCGTCCGAAACACTTATACATCGAAAGAGGTTGTCCATTTTGTACTCGAAGTGCATCAAGTTTTTTCCATAACCGTCTCTAATTTTTAGCACATGCTATGTGGGTGAAATTATGTTATTGTGCCAACTTTCAACCTTTTTAGAGTTACTTTGTAGTGCTTATCAATTTCAGGGTCATTTAGCTCAAAAAAAATCAGTAAATGCATGAAAAATAGCAAACGAAGTCAGAAAGGGTTAAAAATAGATGGCCTGCCTTCGAATGGTGCGTACTAAACCCAAAAAAAGTCTGAAGTGGAAGTAAGTTTAAAAAATGGAATGCCTTAGTAACAGACGAGTTTTCGTCCGAAACCCTGATACTTCGAAAGAGATTGTCCATTTTGTACACGAAGTGCATCCAGTTTTTGTTGTAATTCTCTCGACTTTTTAGCACATTTTATGTGGGTGAAATGATGATACAATGCCAACTTTCAAGCATTTCAAACTTCATTTGTAGTGCTTATCAATTTCTGGGTCATTTAGCTCAAAAAAAATAAGTGAATGCATGAAAAATAGCCAATGAAGTTAGAAAGGGTTGAAAATTGATTGCCTGCCTTCGAATGGTGCATACTGAACGCACAAAAAGTCTGGAGTTGAAATAATTTTAGAAATGAAATGCCTTAGTAACAGACGAGTTTACGTCCGAAACCCTGATATTTCGAAAGAGATTGTCCATTTTGTACACGAAGTGCATCCAGTTTTTGCTGTAACCCTCTCAACTTTTTAGCACATGCCATGTGGCTGAAATGATGATACCATGTCAACTTTCCACCTTGTCAGAGTTCATTCGTAGTGCTTATCAATTTCAGGGTCATTTAGCTCAAAAAAATCAATAAATGCATGAAAAATAGCAAATGAAGTCAGAAAGGGTTAAAAATTTATGGCCTGCCTTCGAATGGTGCATACTAAACCCAAAAAAATTCTGAAGTGGAAGTAAGTTTAAAAAATGGAATGCCTTCGTAACAGACGAGTTTTCGTCCGAAACCGTGATACTTCGAATGAGATTGTCCATTTTGTACACGAAGTGCATCCAGTTTTTGTCGTAACCCTCTCAATTTTTTAGTGCATGCTCTGTGGGTGAAATGATGATAGCGTGCGACCTTTCAACCATTTTGGAGTTCATTTGTAGTGCTTATCAATTTCCGGGTCATTTTGCTCAAAAAAATCAGTAAATGCATGAAAAATAGCAAATGAAGTCAGAAAGGGTTGAAAATTGATGGCCTACCTTCGAATGGTGCATACTAAACCAAAAAAAAGTCTGAAGTGGAAGTAAGTTTAAAAATGAAATGCCTTAGTAACAGACGAGTTTCCGTCCGAAACCATGATACTTCGAAAGGGATTGTCCATTTTGTACACGAAGTGCATATAGTTTTTGTCGTAACCCTCTCAATTTTTTAGCGCATGCTCTGTCAGTGAAATGATTATACCGTGCCAAATTTCAACCATTTTAGAGTTCATTTGTAGTGCTTATCAATTTCAGGGTCATTTTGCTCAAAAAAATCAGTAAATGCATGAAAAATAGCAAATGAAGTCAGAAAGGGTTGAAAATTGATGGCCTACCTTCCAATGGTGCATACTAAACGCACAAAAAGTCTGGCCTTGAAATAAGTTGAAAAAGCCAAATTCCTTAGTAACAGACGAGTTTTCGTCCGAAACCGTGATACTTCGAATGAGATTGTCCATTTTGTACACGAAGTGCATCCAGTTTTTGTCGTAACCCTCTCAATTTTTTACCGCATGCTCTGTTGGTGAAATGATGATACCGTGCCAACTTTCAACCATTTTAGAGTTCATTTGTAGTGCTTATCAATTTCAGGGTCATTTTGGTCAAAAAAATCAGTAAATGCATGAAAAATAGCAAATGAAGTCAGAAAGGGTCGAAAATTTATGGCCTGCCTTCGAATGGTGCATACTAAACCCAAAAAAGTCTGAAGTGGAAGT
The DNA here is from genome assembly GCA_022496015.1 of Hordeum marinum. NCBI lineage: Eukaryota > Viridiplantae > Streptophyta > Magnoliopsida > Poales > Poaceae > Hordeum > Hordeum marinum. The sequence continues at coordinate 498,274,755 of CM039675.1, read as the reverse complement.
AAGTTTAAAAAATGGAATGCCTTCGTAACAGACGAGTTTTCGTCCGAAACCGTGATACTTCGAATGAGATTGTCCATTTTGTACACGAAGTGCATCCAGTTTTTGTCGTAACCCTCTCAATTTTTTACCGCATGCTCTGTTGGTGAAATGATGATACCGTGCCAACTTTCAACCATTTTAGAGTTCATTTGTAGTGCTTATCAATTTCAGGGTCATTTTGCTCAAAAAAATCAGTAAATGCATGAAAAATAGCAAATGAAGTCAGAAAGGGTTGAAAATTGATGGCCAACCTTGGAATGGTGCATACTAAACGCACAAAAAGTCTGGCGTTGAAATAAGTTTAAAAATCGAAATGCCTTAGTAACTGACGAGTTTTCGTCCCAAACACTTATACATCGAAAGAGATTGTCCATTTTGTACTCAAAGTGCATCAAGTTTTTTCCATAACCGTCTCTAATTATTAGCACATGCTATGTGGGTGAAATTATGATATTGTGCCAACTTTCAACCTTTTCAGAGTTACTTTGTAGTGCTTATCAATTTCAGGGTCATTTAGCTCAAAAAAATCAGTAAATGCATGAAAAATAACAAACGAAGTCAGAAAGGGTTAAAAATAGATGGCCTGCCTTCGAATGGTGCATACTGAACCCACAAATAGTCTGGAGTTGAAATAAGTTTAAAAAATGAAATGCCTTAGTAACAGACGAGTTTTCGTCCGAAACCCTGATACTCCGAAAGAGATTGTCCATTTTGTACACGAAGTGCATCCAGTTTTTGTTGTAACTCTCTCGACTTTTTAGCACATTTTATGTGGGTGAAATGATGATACAATGCCAACTTTCAACCTTTTCAAAGTTCATTTGTAGTGCTTATCAATTTCTGGGTCATTTAGCTCAAAAAAAATAAGTGAATGCATGAAAAATAGCCAATGAAGTTAGAAAGGGTTGAAAATTGATTGCCTGCCTTCGAATGGTGCATACTGAACGCACAAAAAGTCTGGAGTTGAAATAATTTTAAAAATGAAATGCGTTAGTAACAGACGAGTTTTCGTCCGAAACCCTGATATTTCGAAAGAGATTGTCCATTTTGTACACGAAGTGCATCCAGTTTTTGCTGTAACCCTCTCAAATTTTTAGCACATGCCATGTGGCTGAAATGATGATACCATGTCAACTTTCCACCTTGTCAGAGTTCATTCGTAGTGCTTATCAATTTCAGGGTCATTTAGCTCAACAAAATCAATAAATGCATGAAAAATAGCAAATGAAGTCAGAAAGGGTTGAAAATTTATGGCCTGCCTTCGAGTGGTGCATACTAAACCCAAAAAAAGTCTCAAGTGGAAGTAAGTTTAAAAAATGGAATGCCTTCGTAACAGACGAGTTTTCGTCCGAAACCGTGATACTTTGAATGAGATTGTCCATTGTGTACACGAAGTGCATCCAGTTTTTGTCGTAACCCTCTCAAATTTTTAGCGCATGCTCTGTGTGTGAAATGATGATAGCGTGCCAACTTTCAACCATTTTAGAGTTCATTTGTAGTCCTTATCAATTTCAGGGTCATTTTGCTCAAAAAAATCAGTAAATGCATGAAAAATAGCAAATGAAGTCAGAAAGGGTTGAAAATTGATGGCCTACCTTCGAATGGTGCATACTAAATGCACAAAAAGTCCGCCGTTGAAATAAGTTTAAAAAGCGAAATGCGTTAGTAACTGACGAGTTTTCGTCCCAAACACTTATACATCGAAAGAGATTGTCCATTTTGTACTCGAAGTGCATCAAGTTTTTTCCATAACCGTCTCTAATTTTTAGCACACGCTATGTGGGTGAAATTATGATATTGTGCCAACTTTCAACCTTTTCAGAGTTACTTTATAGTGCTTATCAATTTCAGGGTCATTTAGCACAAAAAAAATCAGTAAATAGATGAAAAATAACAAACGAAGTCAGAAAGGGTTAAAAATAGATGGCCTGCCTTCGAATGGTGCATACTGAACCCACAAATAGTCTGGAGTTGAAATAAGTTTAAAAAATGAAATGCCTTAGTAACAGACGAGTTTTCGTCCGAAACCAAGATACCTCAAAAGAGATTGTCCATTTTGTACACGAAGTGCATCCAGTTTTTGTTGTAAGTCTCTCGACTTTTTAGCACATTTTATGTGGGTGCAATGATGATACAATGCCAACTTTCAACCTTTTCAAAGTTCATTTGAGTGCTTATCAATTTCTGGGTCATTTAGCTCAAAAAAAACAAGTGAATGCATGAAAAATAGCCAATGAAGTTAGAAAGGGTTGAAAATTGACTGCCTGCCTTCGAATGGTGCATACTGAACGCACAAAAAGTCTAGAGTTGAAATAATTTTAAAAATGAAATGCCTTAGTAGCAGACGAGTTTTCGTCCGAAACCCTGATATTTTGAAAGAGATTGTCCATTTTGTATACGAAGTGCATCCAGTTTTTGCTGTAACCCTCTCAACTTTTTAGCACATGCCATGTGGCTGAAATGATGATACCATGTCAACTTTCCACCTTGTCAGAGTTCATTCGTAGTGCTTATCAATTTCAGGGTCATTTAGCTCAAAAAAATCAATGAATGCATGAAAAATAGCAAATGAAGTCAGAAAGGGTTGAAAATTTATGGCCTGCCTTCGAATGGTGCATACTAAACCCAAAAAAAGTCTGAAGTGGAAGTAAGTTTAAAAAATGGAATGCCTTCGTAACAGACGAGTTTTCGTCCGAAACCGTGATACTTCGAATGAGATTGTCCATTGTGTACACGTAGTGCATCCAGTTTTTTTCGTAACCCTCTCAATTTTTTAGCGCATGCTCTGTGGGTGAAATGATGATAGCGTGCCAACTTTCAACCATTTTAGAGTTCATTTGTAGTGCTTATCAATTTCAGGGTCATTTTGCTCAAAAAAATCAGTAAATTTATGAAAAATAGCAAATGAAGTCAGAAAGGGTTGAAAATTGATGGCCTACCGTCGAATGGTGCATACTAAACCCAAGAAAAGTCTGAAGTGGAAGTAAGTTCAAAAATGAAATGCCTTAGTAACAGACGAGTTTCCGTCCGAAACCATGATACTTCGAAAGAGATTGTCCATTTCGTACACGAAGTGCATACAGTTTTTGTTGTAACCCTCTCAATTTTTTAGCGCATGCTCTGTGGGTGAAATGATGATACCGTGCCAACTTTCAACCATTTTAGAGTACATTTGTAGTGCTTATCAATTTCAGGGTCATTTTGCTTAAAAAAATCAGTAAATGCATGAAAAATAGCAAATGAAGTCAGAAAGGGTTGAAAATTGATGGCCTACCTTCGAATGGTGCATACTAAACGCACAAAAAGTCTGGCGTTGAAATAAGTTTAAATAGCGAAATGCCTTAGTAACTGACGAGTTTTCGTCCCAAACACTTATACATCGAAAGAGATTGTACATTTTGTACTCGAAGTGCATCAAGTTTTTTCCATAACCGTCTCTAATTTTGAGCACATGCTATGTGGGTGAAATTATGATATTGTGCCAACTTTCAACCTTTTCAGAGTTACTTTGTAGTGCTTATAAATTTCAGGGTCATTTAGCTCAAAAAAATCAGTAAATGCATGAAAAATATTAAACGAAGTCAGAAAGGGTTAAAAATAGATGGCCTGCCTTCGAATGGTGCATACTGAACCCACAAATAGTCTGGAGCTGAAATAAGTTTAAAAAATGAAATGCCTTAGTAACAGACGAGTTTTCGTCCGGAACCCTGATACTTCGAAAGAGATTGTCCATTTTCTACATGAAGTGCATCCAGTTTTTGTTGTAACTCTCTCGACTTTTTAGCACATTTTATGTGGGTGAAATGATGATACAATGCCAACTTTCAACCTTTTCAAAGTTCATTTGTAGTGCTTATCAATTTCTGGGTCATTTGGCTCAAAAAAAATGAGTGAATGCATGAAAAATAGCCAATGAAGTTAGAAAGGGTTGAAAATTGACTGCCTGCCTTCGAATGGTGCATACTGAACGCATAAAAAGTCTGGAGTTGAAATAATTTTAAAAATGAAATGCCTTAGTAACAGACGAGTTTTCGTCCGAAACCCTGATATTTCGAAATAGTTTGTCCATTTTGTACACGAAGTGCATCCAGTTTTTGCTGTAACCCTCTCAACTTTGTAGCACATGCCATGTGGCTGAAATGATGATACCATGTCAACTTTCCACCTTGTCAGAGTTCATTCGTAGTGCTTATCAATTTCAGGGTCATTTAGCTCAAAAAAATAAGTAAATGCATGAAAAATAGCAAATGAAGTCTGAAAGGGTTGAAAATTTATGGCCTGCCTTCGAATGGTGCATACTAAACCCAAAAAATGTCTGAAGTGGCAGTAAGTTTAAAAAATGGAATGCCTTCGTAACAGACGAGTTTTCGTCCGAAACCGTGATACTTCGAATGAGATTGTCCATTGTGTACACGAAGTGCATCCAGTTTTGGTCGTAACCCTCTCAATTTTTTAGCGCATGCTCTCTGGGTGAAATGATGATACCGCGCCAACTTTCAACCATTTTAGAGTTCATTTGTAGTGCTTATCAATTTCAGGGTTATTTTGCTCAAAAAAATCAGTAAATGCATGAAAAATAGCAAATGAAGTCAGAAAGGGTCGAAAATTTATGGCCTGCCTTCGAATGGTGCATACTAAACCCAAAAAAAGTCTGAAGTGGAAGTAAGTTTAAAAAATGGAATGCCTTAGTAACAGACGAGTTTCCGTCCGAAACCATGATACTTCGAAAGAGATTGTCCATTTTTTACACGAAGTGCATCCAGTTTTTGTCGTAACCCTCTCAATTTTTTAGCGCATGCTCTGTGGGTGAAATGATGATACCGTGCCAACTTTCAACAATTTTAGAGTTCATTTGTAGTGCTTATCAATTTCAGGGTCATTTTGCTCAAAAAAATCAGTAAATGCATGAAAAATAGCAAATGAAGTCAGAAAGGGTTGAAAATTGATGGCCTACCTTCGAATGGTGCATACTAAACGGACAAAAAGTCTGGCGTTGAAATAAGTTTAAAAAGCGAAATGCCTTAGTAACTGACGAGTTTTCGTCCGAAACACTTATACATCGAAAGAGATTGTCCATTTTGTACTCGAAGTGCATCAAGTTTTTTCCATAACCGTCTCTAATTTTTAGCACATGCTATGTGGGTGAAATTATGATATTGTGCCAACTTTCAACCTTTTCAGAGTTACTTTGTAGTGCTTATCAATTTCAGGGTCATTTAGCTCAAAAAAATCAGTAAATGCATGAAAAATAGCAGACGAAGTCAGAAAGGGTTAAAAATAGATGGCCTGCCTTCGAATGGTGCATACTGAACCCACAAATAGTCTGGAGTTGAAATAGGTTTAAAAAATGAAATGCCTTAGTAACAGACGAGTTTTCGTCCGAAACCCTGATACTTCGAAAGAGATTGTCCATTTTGTCCACGAAGTGCATCCAGTTTTTGTTGTAACTCTCTTGACTTTTTAGCACATTTTATGTGGGTGAAATGATGATACAATGCCAACTTTCAACCTTTTCAAAGTTCATTTGTAGTGGTTATCAATTTCTGGGTCATTTAGCTCAAAAAAAATAAGTGAATGCATGAAAAATAGCCAATGAAGTTAGAAAGGGTTGAAAATTGATTGCCTGCCTTCGAATGGTGCATACTGAACGCACAAAAAGTCTGTAGTTGAAATAATTTTAAAAATGAAATGCCTTAGTAACAGACGAGTTTTCGTCCGAAACCTTGATATTTCGAAAGAGATTGTCCATTTTGTACACGAAGTGCATCGAGTTTTTGCTGTAACCCTCTCAACTTTGTAGCACATGCCATGTGGCTGAAATGACGATACCATGTCAACTTTCCACCTTGTCAGAGTTCATTCGTAGTGCTTATCAATTTCAGGGTCATTTAGCTCAAAAAAATAAGTAAATGCATGAAAAATAGCAAATGAAGTCAGAAAGGGTTGAAAATTTATGGCCTGCCTTCGAATGGTGCATACTAAACCCAAAAAAAGTCTGAAGTGGCAGTAAGTTTAAAAAATGGAATGCCTTCGTAACAGACGAGTTTTCGTCCGAAACCGTGATACTTCGAATGAGATTGTCCATTGTGTACACGAAGTGCATCCAGTTTTGGTCGTAACCCTCTCAATTTTTTAGCGCATGCTGTGTGGGTGAAATGATGATACCGCGCCAACTTTCAACCATTTTAGAGTTCATTTGTAGTGCTTATCAATTTCAGGGTTATTTTGCTCAAAAAAATCAGTAAATGCATGAAAAATAGCAAATGAAGTCAGAAAGGGTCGAAAATTTATGGCCTGCCTTCGAATGGTGCATACTAAACCCAAAAAAAGTCTGAAGTGGAAGTAAGTTTAAAAAATGGAATGCCTTAGTAACAGACGAGTTTCCGTCCGATAACCATGATACTTTGAAAGAGATTGTCCATTTTGTACACGAAGTGCATCCAGTTTTTGTCGTAACCCTCTCAATTTTTTAGCGCATGCTCTGTGGGTGAAATGATGATACCGTGCCAACTTTCAACAATTTTAGAGTTCATTTGTAGTGCTTATCAATTTCAGGGTCATTTTGCTCAAAAAAATCAGTAAATGCATGAAAAATAGCAAATGAAGTCAGAAAGGGTTGAAAATTGATGGCCTACCTTCGAATGGTGCATACTAAATGCACAAAAAGTCTGGTGTTGAAATAAGTTTAAAAAGCGAAATGCCTTAGTAACTGACGAGTTTTCGTCCGAAACACTTATACATCGAAAGAGATTGTCCATTCTGTACTCGAAGTGCATCAAGTTTTTTCCATAACCGTCTCTAATTTTTAGCACATGCTATGTGGGTGAAATTATGATATTGTGCCAACTTTCAACCTTTTCAGAGTTACTTTGTAGTGCTTATCAATTTCAGGGTCATTTAGCTCAAAAAAATCAGTAAATGCATGAAAAATAGCAAACGAAGTCAAAAAGGGTTAAAAATAGATGGCCTGCCTTCAAATGGTGCATACTGAACCCACAAATAGTCTGGAGTTGAAACAGGTTGAAAAAATGAAATGCCTTAGTAACAGACGAGTTTTCATCCGAAACCCTGATACTTCGAAAGAGATTGTCCATTTTGTACACGAAGTGCATCCAGTTTTTGTTGTAACTCTCTTGACTTTTTAGCACATTTTATGTGGGTGAAATGATGATACAATGCCAACTTTCAACCTTTTCAAAGTTCATTTGTAGTGGTTATCAATTTCTGGGTCATTTAGCTCAAAAAAAAAAAGTGAATGCATGAAAAATAGCCAATGAAGTTAGAAAGGGTTGAAAATTGATTGCCTGCCTTCGAATGGTGCATACTGAACGCACAAAAAGTCTGTAGTTGAAATAATTTTAAAAATGAAATGCCTTAGTAACAGACGAGTTTTCGTCCGAAACCTTGATATTTCGAAAGAGATTGTCCATTTTCTACACGAAGTGCATCGAGTTTTTGCTGTAACCCTCTCAACTTTGTAGCACATGCCATGTGGCTGAAATGACGATACCATGTCAACTTTCCACCTTGTCAGAGTTCATTCGTAGTGCTTATCAATTTCAGGGTCATTTAGCTCAAAAAAATAAGTAAATGCATGAAAAATAGCAAATGAAGTCAGAAAGGGTTGAAAATTTATGGCCTGCCTTCGAATGGTGCATACTAAACCCAAAAAAAGTCTGAAGTGGCAGTAAGTTTAAAAAATGGAATGCCTTCGTAACAGACGAGTTTTCGTCCGAAACCGTGATACTTCGAATGAGATTGTCCATTGTGTACACGAAGTGCATCCAGTTTTGGTCGTAACCCTCTCAATTTTTTAGCGCATGCTGTGTGGGTGAAATGATGATACCGCGCCAACTTTCAACCATTTTAGAGTTCATTTGTAGTGCTTATCAATTTCAGGGTTATTTTGCTCAAAAAAATCAGTAAATGCATGAAAAATAGCAAATGAAGTCAGAAAGGGTCGAAAATTTATGGCCTGCCTTCGAATGGTGCATACTAAACCCAAAAAAAGTCTGAAGTGGAAGTAAGTTTAAAAAATGGAATGCCTTAGTAACAGACGAGTTTCCGTCCGATAACCATGATACTTTGAAAGAGATTGTCCATTTTGTACACGAAGTGCATCCAGTTTTTGTCGTAACCCTCTCAATTTTTTAGCGCATGCTTTGTGGGTGAAATGATGATACCGTGCCAACTTTCAACAATTTTAGAGTTCATTTGTAGTGCTTATCAATTTCAGGGTCATTTTGCTCAAAAAAATCAGTAAATGCATGAAAAATAGCAAATGAAGTCAGAAACGGTTGAAAATTGATGGCCTACCTTCGAATGGTGCATACTAAATGCACAAAAAGTCTGGTGTTGAAATAAGTTTAAAAAGCGAAATGCCTTAGTAACTGACGAGTTTTCGTCCGAAACACTTATACATCGAAAGAGATTGTCCATTCTGTACTCGAAGTGCATCAAGTTTTTTCCATAACCGTCTCTAATTTTTAGCACATGCTATGTGGGTGAAATTATGATATTGTGCCAACTTTCAACCTTTTCAGAGTTACTTTGTAGTGCTTATCAATTTCAGGGTCATTTAGCTCAAAAAAATCAGTAAATGCATGAAAAATAGCAAACGAAGTCAAAAAGGGTTAAAAATAGATGGCCTGCCTTCAAATGGTGCATACTGAACCCACAAATAGTCTGGAGTTGAAACAGGTTGAAAAAATGAAATGCCTTAGTAACAGACGAGTTTTCGTCCGAAACCCTGATACTTCGAAAGAGATTGTCCATTTTGTACACCAAGTGCAGCCAGTTTTTGTTGTAACTCTCTTGACTTTTTAGCACATTTTATGTGGGTGAAATGATGATACAATGCCAACTTTCAACCTTTTCAAAGTTCATTTGTAGTGCTTATCAATTTCTGGGTCATTTAGCTCAAAAAAAAAATATCTGAATGCATGAAAAATAGCCAATAAAATTAGAAAGGGTTGAAAATTGATTGCTTGCCTTCGAATGGTGCATACTGAACGCACAAAAAGTCTGTAGTTGAAATAATTTTAAAAATGAAATGCCTTAGTAACAGACGAGTTTTCGTCCGAAACCTTGATATTTCGAAAGAGATTGTCCATTTTCTACACGAAGTGCATCCAGTTTTTGCTGTAACCCTCTCAACTTTGTAGCACATGCCATGTGGCTGAAATGATGATACCATGTCAACTTTCCACCTTGTCAGAGTTCATTCGTAGTGCTTATCAATTTCAGGGTCATTTAGCTCAAAAAAATAAGTAAATGCATGAAAAATAGCAAATGAAGTTAGAAAGGGTTGAAAATTTATGGCCTGCCTTCGAATGGTGCATACTAAACCCAAAAAAAGTCTGAAGTGGCAGTAAGTTTAAAAAATGGAATGCCTTCGTAACAGACGAGTTTTCGTCCGAAACCGTGATACTTCGAATGAGATTGTCCATTGTGTACACGAAGTGCATCCAGTTTTGGTCGTAACCCTCTCAATTTTTTAGCGCATGCTCGATGGGTGAAATGATGATAGCGTGCCAACTTTCAACCATTTTAGAGTTCATTTGTAGTGCTTATCAATTTCAGGGTCATTTTGCTCAAAAAAATCAGTAAATGCATGAAAAATAGCAAATGAAGTCAGAAAGGGCTGAAAATTGATGGCCCACCTTCGAATGGTGCATACTAAACCCAAAAAAAGTCTGAAGTGGAAGTAAGTTTAAAAATGAAATGCCTTAGTAACAGACGAGTTTCCGTCCGAAACCATGATACTTCGAAAGAGATTGTCCATTTTGTACACGAAGTGCATATAGTTTTTGTCGTAATCCTCTCAATTTTTTAGCGCATGCTCTGTGGGTGAAATGATGATACCGTGCCAACTTTCAACCATTTTAGAGTTCATTTGTAGTGCTTATCAACTTCAGGGTCATTTTGCTCAAAAGAATCAGTAAATGCATGAAAAATAGCAAATGAAGTCAGAAAGGGTTGATAATTGATGGCCTACCTTCGAATGGTGCATACTAAACGCACAAAAAGTCTGGCGTTGAAATAAGTTTAAAAAGCGAAATGCCTTAGTAACTGACGAGTTTTCGTCCCAAACACTTATACATCGAAAGAGATTGTGCATTTTGTACTCGAAGTGCATCAAGTTTTTTCCATAACCGTCTCTAATTTTTAGCACATGCTATTTGGGTGAAATTATGATATTGTGCCAACTTTCAACCTTTTCAGAGTTACTTTGTAGTGCTTATCAATTTCAGGGTCATTTAGCTCAAAAAAATCAGTAAATGCATGAAAAATAGCAAACGAACTCAGAAAGGGTTAAAAATAGATGGCCTGCCTTCGAATGGTGCATACTGAACCCACAAATAGTCTGGAGTTGAAGTAGGTTTAAAAAATGAAATGCCTTAGTAACAGACGAGTTTTCGTCCGAAACCCTGATACTTCGAAAGAGATTGTCCATTTTGTACACGAAGTGCAGCCAGTTTTTGTTGTAACTCTCTTGACTTTTTAGCACATTTTATGTGGGTGAAATGATGATACAATGCCAACTTTCAACCTTTTCCAAGTTAATTTGTAGTGCTTATCAATTTCTGGGTCATTTAGCTCAAAAAAATAAGTGAATGCATGAAAAATAAGTGCTTATCAATTTCAGGGTTATTTTGCTCAACAAAATCAGTAAATGCATGAAAAATAGCAAATGAAGTCAGAAAGGGTCGAAAATTTATGGCCTGCCTTCGAATGGTGCATACTAAACCCAAAAAAAGTCTGAAGTGGAAGTAAGTTTAAAAAATGGAATGCCTTAGTAACAGACGAGTTTCCGTCCGAAACCATGATACTTCGAAAGAGATTGTCCATTTTGTACACGAAGTGCATCCAGTTTTTGTCGTAACCCTCTCAATTTTTTAGCACATGCTCTGCGGGTGAAATGATGATACCGTGCCAACTTTCAACAATTTTAGAGTTCATTTGTAGTGCTTATCAATTTCAGGGTCATTTTGCTCAAAAAAATCAGTAAATGCATGAAAAATAGCAAATGAAGTCAGAAAGGGTTGAAAATTGATGGCCTACCTTCGAATGGTGCATACTAAACGCACAAAAAGTCTGGCGTTGAAATAAGTTTAAAAAGCGAAATGCCTTAGTAACTGACGAGTTTTCGTTCGAAACACTTATACGTCGAAAGAGATTGTCCATTTTGTACTCGAAGTGCATCAAGTTTTTTCCATAACCGTCTCTAATTTTTAGCACATGCTATGTGGGTGAAATTATGATATTGTGCCAACTTTCAACCTTTTCAGAGTTACTTTGTAGTGCTTATCAATTTCAGGGTCATTTAGCTCAAAAAAATCAGTAAATGCATGAAAAATAGCAAATGAAGTCAGAAAGGGTTGAAAATTGATGGCCTACCTTCGAATGGTGCATACTAAACGCACAAAAAGTCTGGCGTTGAAATAAGTTTAAAAAGCGAAATGCCTTAGTAACTGACGAGTTTTCGTCCGAAACACTTATACATCGAAAGAGATTGTCCATTTTGTATTCGAAGTGCATCAAGTTTTTTCCATAACCGTCTCTAATTTTTAGCACATGCTGTGTGGGTGAAATTATGATTGTGCCAACTTTCAACATTTTCAGAGTTACTTTGTAGTGCTTATCAATTTTAGGGTCATTTAGCTCAAAAAAATCAGTAAATGCATGAAAAATAGCAAACGAAGTCAGAAAGGGTTAAAGAAAGATGGCCTGCCTTCGAATGGTGCATACTGAACCCACAAATAGTCTGGAGTTGAAATAGGTTTAAAAAATGAAATGCCTTAGTAACAGACGAGTTTTCGTCTGAAACCTTGATACTTCGAAAGAGATTGTCCATTTTGTACACGAAGTGCATCCAGTTTTTGTTGTAACTCTCTCGACTTTTTAGCACATTTTATGTGGGTGAAATGATGATACAATGCCAACTTTCAACCTTTTCAAAGTTCATTTGTAGTGCTTATCAATTTCTGGGTCATTTAGCTCAAAAAAAATAAGTGAATGCATGAAAAATAGCCAATGAAGTTAGAAAGGGTTGAAAATTGATTGCCTGCCTTCGAATGGTGCATACTGAACGCACAAAAAGTCTAGAGTTGAAATAATTTTAAAAATGAAATGCCTTAGTAACAGACGAGTTTTCGTCCGGAACCTTGATATTTTGAAAGAGATTGTCCATTTTGTACATGAAGTGCATCCAGTTTTTGCTGTAACCCTCTCAACTTTGTAGCACATGCCATGTGGCTAAAATGATGATACCATGTCAACTTTCCACCTTGTCAGAGTTCATTCGTAGTGCTTATCAATTTCAGGGTCATTTAGCTCAAAAAAATCAATAAATGCATGAAAAATAGCAAATGAAGTCAGAAAGGGTTGAAAATTTATGGCCTGCCTTCGAATGGTGCATACTAAACCGAAAAAAAGTCTGAAGTGGCAGTAAGTTTAAAAAATGGAATGCCTTCGGAACACACGAGTTTTCGTCCGAAACCGTGATAATTCGAATGAGATTGTCCATTGTGTACACGAAGTGCATCCAGTTTTTGTCGTAACCCTCTCAATTTTTTAGCGCATGCTCTATGGGTGAAATGATGATAGCGTGCCAACTTTCAACCATTTTAGAGTTCATTTGTAGTGCTTATCAATTTCAGGGTCATTTTGCTCAAAAAAATCAATAAATGCATGAAAAATAGCAAATGAAGTCAGAAAGGGTTGAAAATTGATGGCCTACCTTCGAATGGTGCATACTAAACCCCAAAAAAGTCTGAAGTGGAAGTAAGTTTAAAAATGAAATGCCTTAGTAACAGACGAGTTTCCGTCCGAAACCATGATACTACGAAAGAGATTGTCCATTTTGTACACGAAGTGCATACAGTTTTTGTCGTAATCCTCTCAATTTTTTAGCGCATGCTCTGTTTGTGAAATGATGATACCGTGCCAACTTTCAACCATTTTAGAGTTCATTTGTAGTGCTTATCAATTTCAGGGTCATTTTGCTCAAAAGAATCAGTAAATGCATAAAAAATAGCAAATGAAGTCAAAAAGGGTTGAAAATTGATGGCCTACCTTCGAATGGTGCATACTAAACGCACAAAAAGTATGGCATTGAAATAAGTTTAAAAAGCGAAATGCCTTAGTAACTGACGAGTTTTCGTCCCAAACACTTATACATCGAAAGAGATTGTGCATTTTGTACTCGAAGTGCATCAAGTTTTTTCCATAACCGTCTCTAATTTTTAGCACATGCTATGTGGGTGAAATCATGATATTGTGCCAACTTTCAACCTTTTCAGAGTTACTTTGTAGTGCTTATCAATTTCAGGGTCATTTAGCTCAAAAAAATCAGTAAATGCATGAAAAATAGCAAACGAAGTCAGAAAGGGTTAAAAATAGATGGCCTGCCTTCGAATGGTGCATACTGAACCCACAAATAGTCTGGAGTTGAAATAAGTTTAAAAAATGAAATGCCTTAGTAACAGACGAGTTTTCGTCCGAAACCCTGATACTTCGAAAGAGATTGTCCATTTTCTACACGAAGTGCATCCAGTTTTTGTTGTAACTCTCTCGACTTTTTAGCACATTTTATGTGGGTGAAATGATGATACAATGCCAACTTTCAACCTTTTCAAAGTTCATTTGTAGTGCTTATCAATTTCTGGGTCATTTAGCTCAAAAAAAATAAGTGAATGCATGAAAAATAGCCAATGAAGTTAGAAAGGGTTGAAAATTGATTGCCTGCCTTCGAATGGTGCATACTGAACGCACAAAAAGTCTGGAGTTGAAATAATGTTAAAAATGAAATGCCTTAGTAACAGACGAGTTTTCGTCCGAAACCTTGATATTTCGAAAGAGATTGTCCATTTTGTACACGAAGTGCATCCAGTTTTTGCTGTAACCCTCTCAACTTTGTAGCACATGCCATGTGGCTGAAATGATGATACCATGTCAACTTTCCGCCCTGTCAGAGTTCATTCGTAGTGCTTATCAATTTCAGGGTCATTTAGCTCAACAAAATCAATAAATGCATGAAAAATAGCAAATGAAGTCAGAAAGGGTTGAAAATTTATGGCCTACCTTCGAATGGTGCATACTAAACCAAAAAAAGTCTGAAGTGGCAGTAAGTTTAAAAAATGGAATGCCTTCGGAACACACGAGTTTTCGTCCGAAACCGTGATAATTCGAATGAGATTGTCCATTGTGTACACGAAGTCCATCCAGTTTTTGTCGTAACCCTCTCAATTTTTTAGCGCATGCTCTATGGGTGAAATGATGATAGCGTGCCAACTTTCAACCATTTTAGAGTTCATTTGTAGTGCTTATCAATTTCAGGGTCATTTTGCTCAAAAAATTAGTAAATGCATGAAAAATAGTAAATGAAGTCAGAAAGGGTTGAAAATTGATGGCCTACCTTCGAATGGTGCATACTAAACCCCAAAAAAGTCTGAAGTGGAAGTAAGTTTAAAAATGAAATGCATTAGTAACAGACGAGTTTCCGTCCGAAACCATGATACTACGAAAGAGATTGTCCATTTTGTACACGAAGTGCATATAGTTTTTGTCGTAATCCTCTCAATTTTTTAGCGCATGCTCTGTTGGTGAAATGATGATACCGTGCCAACTTTCAACCATTTTAGAGTTCATTTGTAGTGCTTATCAATTTCAGGGTCATTTTGCTCAAAAGAATCAGTAAATGCATGAAAAATAGCAAATGAAGTCAAAAAGGGTTGAAAATTGATGGCCTACCTTCGAATGGTGCATACTAAACGCACAAAAAGTATGGCATTGAAATAAGTTTAAAAAGCGAAATGCCTTAGTAACTGACGAGTTTTCGTCCCAAACACTTATACATCGAAAGAGATTGTGCATTTTGTACTCGAAGTGCATCAAGTTTTTTCCATAACCGTCTCTAATTTTTAGCACATGCTATGTGGGTGAAATTATGATATTGTGCCAACTTTCAACCTTTTCAGAGTTACTTTGTAGTGCTTATCAATTTCAGGGTCATTTAGCTCAAAAAAATCAGTAAATGCATGAAAAATAGCAAACGAAGTCAGAAAGGGTTAAAAATAGATGGCCTGCCTTCGAATGGTGCATACTGAACCCACAAATAGTCTGGAGTTGAAATAAGTTTAAAAAATGAAATGCCTTAGTAACAAACGAGTTTTCGTTCGAAACCCTGATACTTCGAAAGAGATTGTCCATTTTCTACACGAAGTGCATCCAGTTTTTGTTGTAACTCTCTCGACTTTTTAGCACATTTTATGTGGGTGAAATGATGATACAATGCCAACTTTCAACCTTTTCAAAGTTCATTTGTAGTGCTTATCAATTTCTGGGTCATTTAGCTCAAAAAAAATAAGTGAATGCATGAAAAATAGCCAATGAAGTTAGAAAGGGTTGAAAATTGATTGCCTGCCTTCGAATGGTGCATACTGAACGCACAAAAAGTCTGGAGTTGAAATAATTTTAAAAATGAAATGCCTTAGTAACAGACGAGTTTTCGTCCGAAACCTTGATATTTCGAAAGAGATTGTCCATTTTGTACACGAAGTGCATCCAGTTTTTGCTGTAACCCTCTCAACTTTGTAGCACATGCCATGTGGCTGAAATGATGATACCATGTCAACTTTCCGCCTTGTCAGAGTTCATTCGTAGTGCTTATCAATTTCAGGGTCATTTAGCTCAACAAAATCAATAAATGCATGAAAAATAGCAAATGAAGTCAGAAAGGGTTGAAAATTTATGGCCTGCCTTCGAATGGTGCATACTAAACCGAAAAAAAGTCTGAAGTGGCAGTAAGTTTAAAAAATGGAATGCCTTCGGAACACACGAGTTTTCGTCCGAAACCGTGATAATTCGAATGAGATTGTCCATTGTGTACACGAAGTCCATCCAGTTTTTGTCGTAACCCTCTCAATTTTTTAGCGCATGCTCTATGGGTGAAATGATGATAGCGTGCCAACTTTCAACCATTTTAGAGTTCATTTGTAGTGCTTATCAATTTCAGGGTCATTTTGCTCAAAAAATTAGTAAATGCATGAAAAATAGCAAATGAAGTCAGAAAGGGTTGAAAATTGATGGCCTACCTTCGAATGGTGCATACTAAACCCCAAAAAAGTCTGAAGTGGAAGTAAGTTTAAAAATGAAATGCATTAGTAACAGACGAGTTTCCGTCCGAAACCATGATACTACGAAAGAGATTGTCCATTTTGTACACGAAGTGCATACAGTTTTTGTCGTAATCCTCTCAATTTTTTAGCGCATGCTCTGTTGGTGAAATGATGATACCGTGCCAACTTTCAACCATTTTAGAGTTCATTTGTAGTGCTTATCAATTTCAGGGTCATTTTGCTCAAAAGAATCAGTAAATGCATGAAAAATAGCAAATGAAGTCAAAAAGGGTTGAAAATTGATGGCCTACCTTCGAATGGTGCATACTAAACGCACAAAAAGTATGGCATTGAAATAAGTTTAAAAAGCGAAATGCCTTAGTAACTGACGAGTTTTCGTCCCAAACACTTATACATCGAAAGAGATTGTGCATTTTGTACTCGAAGTGCATCAAGTTTTTTCCATAACCGTCTCTAATTTTTAGCACATGCTATGTGGGTGAAATTATGATATTGTGCCAACTTTCAACCTTTTCAGAGTTACTTTGTAGTGCTTATCAATTTCAGGGTCATTTAGCTCAAAAAAATCAGTAAATGCATGAAAAATAGCAAACGAAGTCAGAAAGGGTTAAAAATAGATGGCCTGCCTTCGAATGGTGCATACTGAACCCACAAATAGTCTGGAGTTGAAATAAGTTTAAAAAATGAAATGCCTTAGTAACAGACGAGTTTTCGTTCGAAACCCTGATACTTCGAAAGAGATTGTCCATTTTCTACACGAAGTGCATCCAGTTTTTGTTGTAACTCTCTCGACTTTTTAGCACATTTTATGTGGGTGAAATGATGATACAATGCCAACTTTCAACCTTTTCAAAGTTCATTTGTAGTGCTTATCAATTTCTGGGTCATTTAGCTCAAAAAAAATAAGTGAATGCATGAAAAATAGCCAATGAAGTTAGAAAGGGTTGAAAATTGATTGCCTGCCTTCGAATGGTGCATACTGAACGCACAAAAAGTCTGGAGTTGAAATAATTTTAAAAATGAAATGCCTTAGTAACAGACGAGTTTTCGTCCGAAACCTTGATATTTCGAAAGAGATTGTCCATTTTGTACACGAAGTGCATCCAGTTTTTGCTGTAACCCTCTCAACTTTGTAGCACATGCCATGTGGCTGAAATGATGATACCATGTCAACTTTCCACCTTGTCAGAGTTCATTCGTAGTGCTTATCAATTTCAGGGTCATTTAGCTCAAAAAAATCAATAAATGCATGAAAAATAGCAAATGAAGTCAGAAAGGGTTGAAAAATTATGGCCTGCCTTCGAATGGTGCATACTAAACCCAAAAAAAGTCTGAAGTGGCAGTAAGTTTAAAAAATGGAAAGCCTTCGTAACACACGAGTTTTCGTCCGAAACCGTGATACTTCGAATGAGATTGTCCATTGTGTACACGAAGTGCATCCAGTTTTTGTTGTAACCCTCTCAATTTTTTAGCGCATGCTCTATGGGTGAAATGATGATAGCGTTCCAACTTTCAACCATTTTAGAGTTCATTTGTAGTGCTTATCAATTTCAGGGTCATTTTGCTCAAAAAAATCAGTAACTGCAAGAAAAATAGCAAATGAAGTCAGAAAGGGTTGAAAATTGATGGCCTACCTTCGAATGGTGCATACTAAACCCAAAAAAAGTCTGAAGTGGAAGTAAGTTTAAAAATGAAATGCCTTAGTAACAGACGAGTTTCCGTCCGAAACCATGATGCTTCGAATGAGATTGTCCATTTTGTACATGAAGTGCATACAGTTTTTGTCGTAATCCTCTCAATTTTTTAGCGCATGCTCTGTTGGTGAAATGATGATACCATGCCAACTTTCAACCATTTTAGAGTTCATTTGTAGTGCTTATCAATTTCAGGGTCATTTTGCTCAAAAGAATCAGTAAATGCATGAAAAATAGCAAATGAAGTCAGAAAGGGTTGAAAATTGATGGCCTACCTTCGAATGGTGCATACTAAACACACAAAAAGTCTGGCGTTGAAATAAGTTTAAAAAGCGAAATGCCTTAGTAACTGACGAGTTTTCGTCCCAAACACTTATACATCGAAAGAGATTGTGCATTTTGTACTCGAAGTGCATCAAGTTTTTTCCATAACCGTCTCTAATTTTTAGCACATGCTATGTGGGTGAAATTATGATATTGTGCCAACTTTCAACCTTTTCAGAGTTACTTTGTAGTGCTTATCAATTTCAGGGTCATTTAGCTCAAAAAAATCAGTAAATGCATGAAAAATAGCAAACGAAGTCACAAAGGGTTAAAAATAGATGGCCTGCCTTCGAATGGTGCATACTGAACCCACAAATAGTCTGGAGTTGAAATAAGTTTAAAAAATGAAATGCCTTAGTAACACACGAGTTTTCGTCCGAAACCCTGATACTTCGAAAGAGATTGTCCATTTTCTACACGAAGTGCATCCAGTTTTTGTTGTAACTCTCTCGACTTTTTAGCACATTTTATGTGGGTGAAATGATGATACAATGCCAACATTCAACCTTTTCAAAGTTAATTTGTAGTGCTTATCAATTTCTGGGTCATTTAGCTCAAAAAAAATTAAGTGAATTGATGAAAAATAGCCAATGAAGTTAGAAAGGGTTGAAAATTGATTGCCTGCCTTCGAATGGTGCATACTGAACGCATAAAAAGTCTGGAGTTGAAATAATTTTAAAAATGAAATGCCTTAGTAACAGACGAGTTTTCGTCCGAAACACTGATATTTCCAAAGAGATTGTCCATTTTGTACACGAAGTGCATCCAGTTTTTGCTGTAACCCTCTGAACTTTTTAGCACATGCCATGTGGCTGAAATGATGATAGCATGTCAACTTTCCACCTTGTCAGAGTTCATTCGTAGTGCTTATCAATTTCAGGGTCATTTAGCTCAAAAAAATCAGTAAATGCATTAAAAATAGCAAATGAAGTCAGAAAGGGTTGAAAATTTATTGCCTGCCTTCGAATGGAGCATACTAAACCCAAAAAAAGTCTGAAGTGGAAGTAAGTTTAAAAATGGAATGCCTTCGTAACAGACGAGTTTTCGTCCGAAACCGTGATACTTCGAATGAGATTGTCCATTTTGTACACGAAGTGCATCCAGTTTTTGTCGTAACCCTCTCAATTTTTTACCGCATGCTCTGTGGGTGAAATGATGATACCGCGCCAACTTTCAACCATTTTAGAGTTCATTTGTAGTGCTTATCAATTTCTGGGTCATTTAGCTCAAAAAAATTAGTAAATGCATGAAAAATACCAAATGAAATTAGAAAGGGTTGAAAATTGATTGCCTGCCTTCGAATGGTGCATACTAAACCCAAAAAAAGTATGAAGTGGAAGTAAGTTTAAAAAATGGAATGCCTTAGTAACAGACGAGTTTCCGTCCGAAACCATGATACTTCGAAAGAGATTCTCCATTTTGTACACGGAGTGCATCCAGTTTTTGTCGTAACCCTCTCAATTTTTTAGCGCATGCTGTGTGGGTGAAATGATGATACTGTGCCAACTTTCAACCATTTTAGAGTTCATTTGTAGTGCTTATCAATTTCAGGGTCATTTTGCTCAAAAAAATTAGTAAATGCATGAAAAATAGCAAATGAAATCAGAAAGGGTTGAAAATTGATGGCCTACCTTCGAATGGTGCATACTAAACGCACAAAAAGTCTGGCGTTGAAATAAGTTTAAAAAGCGAAATGCCTTAGTAACTGACGAGTTTTCGGCCGAAACACTTATACGTCGAAAGAGATTGTCCATTTTGTACTCGAAGTGCATCATGTTTTTTCCATAACCGTCTCTAATTTTTAGCACATGCTATGTGGGTGAAATTATGATATTGTGCCAACTTTCAACCTTTTCAGAGTTACTTTGTAGTGCTTATCAATTTTAGGGTCATTTAGCTCAAAAAAATCAGTAAATGCATGAAAAATAGCAAACGAAGTCAGAAAGGGTTAAAAATAGATGGCCTGCCTACGAATGGTGCATACTGAACCCACAAATAGTCTGGAGTTGAAGTAGGTTTAAAAAATGAAATGCCTTAGTAACAGACGAGTTTTCGTCCGAAACCCTGATACTTCGAAAGAGATTGTCCATTTTGTACACGAAGTGCAGCCAGTTTTTGTTGTAACTCTCTCGACTTTTTAGCACATTTTATGTGGGTGAAATGATGATACAATGCCAACTTTCAACCTTTTCAAAGTTCATTTGTAGTGCTTATCAATTTCTGGGTCATTTAGCTCAAAAAAATAAGTGAATGCATGAAAAATAGCCAATGAAGTTAGAAAGGGTTGAAAATTGATTGCCTGCCTTCGAATGGTGCATACTGAACGCACAAAAAGTCTGGAGTTGAAATAATTTTAAAAATGAAATGCCTTAGTAACAGACGAGTTTTCGTCCGAAACCCTGATATTTCGAAAGAGATTGTCCATTTTGTACACGAAGTGCATCCAGTATTTGCTGTAACCCTCTCAACTTTTTAGCACATGCCATGTGGCTGAAATGATGATACCATGTCAACTTTCCACCATGTGAGAGTTCATTCATAGTGCTTATCAATTTCAGGGTCATTTAGCTCAAAAAAATCAATAAATGCATGAAAAATAGCAAATGAAGTCAGAAAGGGTTGAAAATTTATTGCCTGCCTTCGAATGGTGCATACTAAACCCAAAAAAAGTCTGAAGTGGAAGTAAGTTTAAAAATGGAATGCCTTCGTAACAGACGAGTTTTCGTCCGAAACCGTGATACTTCGAATGAGATTGTCCATTTTGTACACGAAGTGCATCCAGTTTTTGTCGTAACCCTCTCAATTTTTTACCGCATGCTCTGTGGGTGAAATGATGATACCGCGCCAACTTTCAACCATTTTAGAGTTCATTTGTAGTGCTTATCAATTTCTGGGTCATTTAGCTCAAAAAAATTAGTAAATGCATGAAAAATACCAAATGAAATTAGAAAGGGTTGAAAATTGATTGCCTGCCTTCGAATGGTGCATACTAAACCCAAAAAAAGTCTGAAGTGGAAGTAAGTTTAAAAAATGGAATGCCTTAGTAACAGACGAGTTTCCGTCCGAAACCATGATACTTCGAAAGAGATTCTCCATTTTGTACACGAAGTGCATCCAGTTTTTGTCGTAACCCTCTCAATTTTTTAGCGCATGCTCTGTGGGTGAAATGATGATACCGTGCCAACTTTCAACCATTTTAGAGTTCATTTGTAGTGCTTATCAATTTTAGGGTCATTTTGCTCAAAAAAATTAGTAAATGCATGAAAAATAGCAAATGAAATCAGAAAGGGTTGAAAATTGATGGCCTACCTTCGAATGGTGCATACTAAACGCACAAAAAGTCTGGCGTTGAAATAAGTTTAAAAAGCGAAATGCCTTAGTAACTGACGAGTTTTCGGCCGAAACACTTATACGTCGAAAGAGATTGTCCATTTTGTACTCGAAGTGCATCATGTTTTTTCCATAACCGTCTCTAATTTTTAGCACATGCTATGTGGGTGAAATTATGATATTGTGCCAACTTTCAACCTTTTCAGAGTTACTTTGTAGTGCTTATCAATTTTAGGGTCATTTAGCTCAAAAAAATCAGTAAATGCATGAAAAATAGCAAACGAAGTCAGAAAGGGTTAAAAATAGATGGCCTGCCTACGAATGGTGCATACTGAACCCACAAATAGTCTGGAGTTGAAGTAGGTTTAAAAAATGAAATGCCTTAGTAACAGACGAGTTTTCGTCCGAAACCCTGATACTTCGAAAGAGATTGTCCATTTTGTACACGAAGTGCAGCCAGTTTTTGTTGTAACTCTCTCGACTTTTTAGCATATTTTATGTGGGCAAAATGATGATACAATGCCAACTTTCAACCTTTTCAAAGTTCATTTGTAGTGCTTATCAATTTCTGGGTCATTTAGCTCAAAAAAATAAATGAATGCATGAAAAATAGCCAATGAAGTTAGAAAGGGTTGAAAATTGATTGCCTGCCTTCGAATGGTGCATACTGAACGCACAAGAAGTCTGGAGTTGAAATAATTTTAAAAATGAAATGCCTTAGTAACAGACGAGTTTTCGTCCGAAACCCTGATATTTCGAAAGAGATTGTCCACTTTGTACACGAAGTGCATCCAGTATTTGCTGTAACCCTCTCAACTTTTTAGCACATGCCATGTGGCTGAAATGATGATACCATGTCAACTTTCCACCTTGTGAGAGTTCATTCATAGTGCTTATCAATTTCAGGGTCATTTAGCTCAAAAAAATCAATAAATGCATGAAAAATAGCAAATGAAGTCAGAAAGGGTTGAAAATTTATGGCCTGCCTTCGAATGGTGCGTACTAAACCCAAAAAATGTCTGAAATGGAAGTAAGTTTAAAAAATGGAATGCCTTCGTAACAGACGAGTTTTCGTCCGAAACCGTGATTCTTCGAATGAGATTGTCCATTTTGTACACGAAGTGCATCCAGTTTTTGTCGTAACTCTCTCAATTTTTTAGCACATGCTCTGTGGGTGAAATGATGATACCGTGCCAACTTTCAACCATTTTAGAGTTCATTTGTAGTGCTTATCAATTTCAGGGTCATTTTGCTCAAAAAAATCAGTAAATGCATGAAAAATAGCAAATGAAGTCAGAAAGGGTCGAAAATTTATGGCCTGCCTTCGAATGGTGCGTACTAAACCCAAAAAAAGTCTGAAGTGGAAGTAAGTTTAAAAAATGGAATGCCTTAGTAACAGACGAGTTTCCGTCCGAAACCATGATACTTCGAAAGAGATTGTCCATTTTGTACATGAAGTACATCCAGTTTTTGTCGTAACTTTCTCAATTTTTTAGCGCATGCTCTGTGGGTGAAATGATGATACCGTGCCAACTTTCAACCATTTTAGAGTTCATTTGTAGTGCTTATCAATTTCAGGGTCATTTTGCACAAAAAAATCAGTAAATGCATGAAAAATAGCAAATGAAGTCAGAAAGGGTTGAAAATTGATGGCCTACCTTCGAATGGTGCATACTAAACGCAGAAAAAGTCTGGCGTTGAAATAAGTTTAAAAAGCGAAATGCCTTAGTAACTGATGAGTTTTCGTCCGAAACACTTATACATCGAAAGAGATTGTCCATTTTGTACTCGAACTGCATCTAGTTTTTTCCATAACCGTCTCAAATTTTTGGCACATGCTATGTGGGTAAAATAATGATATTGTGCCAACTTTCAACCTTTTCAGAGTTACTTTGTAGTGCTTATCAATTTCAGGGTCATTTAGCTCAAAAAAATCAGTAAATGCATGAAAAATAGCAAACGAAGTCAGAATGGGTTGAAAATAGATGGCCTCCCTTCGAATGGTGCATACTGAACCCACAAATAGTCTGGAGTTGAAATAAGTTTAAAAAATGAAATGCCTTAGTAACAGACGAGTTTTCGTCCGAAACCCTCATACTTCGAAAGAGATTGTTCATTTTGTACACGAAGTGCATCCAGTTTTTGTTGTAACTCTCTCGACTTTTTAGCACATTTTATGTGGGTGAAATGATGATACAATGCCAACTTTCAACCTTTTCAAAGTTCTTTTGTAGTGCTTATCAATTTCTAGGTCATTTAGCTCAAAGAAATCAATGAATTCATGAAAAATAGCCAATGAAGTTAGAAAGGGTTGAAAATTGATTGCCTGCCTTTGAATGGTGCATACTGAAGGCACAAAAAGTCTGGAGTTGAAATAATTTTAAAAATGACACGCCTTAGTCACAGACGAGTTTTCGTCCGAAACCCTGATATTTCGAAAGAGATTGTCCATTTTGTACACGAAGTGCATCGAGTTTTTGCTGTAACCCTCTCAAGTTTTTAGCACATGCCATGTGGCTGAAATGATGATACCATGTCAACTTTCCACCTTGTCAGAGTTCATTCGTAGTGCTTATAAATTTCAGGGTCATTTAGCTCAAAAAAATCAATAAATGCATGAAAAGTAGCAAATGAAGTCAGAAAGGGTTGAAAATTTATGGCCTACCTTCGAATGGTGCATACTAAACCCAAAAAAAGTCTGAAGTGGAAGTAAGTTTAAAAAATGGAATGCCTTCGTAACAGACGAGTTTTCGTCCGAAACCGTGATACTTCGAATGAGATTGTCCATTTTGTACACAAAGTGCATCAAGTTTTTGTCTTAAGCCTCTCAATGTTTTAGCACATGCTATATGGGTGAAATGATGATACCATGCTAACTTTCAACCTTTTCAGAGGTCATTTGTAGTGCTTATCAATTTCAGGGTCATTTAGCGCAAAAAATCAGTAAATGCATGAAAAATAAGAAATGAAGTCAAAAAGGGTTGAAAATTGATGGCCTGCCTTCGAATAGTGCATACTAAACGCACAAAAAGTCTGGCGTTGAAATAAGTTTACAAAAATGAAATGCCTTACTAACAGACGAGTTTTCTTCCGAAACACTTATACATCGAAAGAGATTGTCCATTTTGTACACAAAGTGCATCTAGTTTTTGCCGCTACCCTCTCAACTTTTTAGCACATGCTATGTGGGTGAAATGATGATATTGTGACAACTTTCAACCTTTTCAGAGTTCATTTGTAGTGCTTATCATTTTCAGGGTCATTTAGCTCAAAAAAATCAATAAATGCATGAAAAATAGCAAATGAAGTGAGAAAGGGTTGAAAATTGATGGCCTACCTTCGAATGGTGCAGACTAAACCCAGAAAAAGTCCGAAGTGGAAATAAGTTTAAAAAATGAAATGCCTTACTAACAGACGAGTTTTAGTTCGAAACCGTGATACTTCGAAAGAGATTGTCCATTTTGTACACGAAGTGAATCCAGTTTTTATCTTAACCCTCTCAATTTTTTAGCACATGCTATGTGGGTGAAATGATGATACCGTGCCAACTTTCAACCTTTTCACAGTTCATTTGTAGTGCTTATCAATTTCAGTGTCATTTAGCGAAAAAAAATCAGTAAATGCATGAAAAAATGCAAATGAAGTCAGAAAGGGTTGAAAATTGATGGCCTACCTTCGAATGGTGCATACTAACCGCACAAAAAGTCTGGCATTGAAATAAGTTTAAAAAATGAAATGCCTTAGTAACAGACGAGTTTTCGTCCGAAACCCTTATACATCGAAAGAGATTGTCCATTTTGTACACGAAGTGCATCTAGTTTTTGCCGTAACCCTCTCAACTTTTTAGCAAATGCTATGTGGGTGACATGATCATATTGTGCCAACTTTCAACCTTTTCAGAGTTCATTTGTAGTGCTTATCAATTTCAGGGCCATTTAGCTCAAAAACAGTAAATGAATGAAAAATAGGAAATGAAGTCAGAAAGGGTAGAAAATTGATGGCATGCCTTCGAAGGGTGCATACTAAACCCACAAAAAGTCTGGAGTTGAAATAAGTTTAAAAAATGAAATACCCTTGTAACAGACGACTTTTCGTCCGAAACCCTGATACGTCTAAACGGATTGTCAATTTTGTACACGAAGTGCATCTAGTTTTTGCCGTAGCCCTCTCAAATTTTTAGCACATACTATGTGGGTGAAATGATGATACTGGGCCAACTTTCAACCTTTTTAGTGTTCATTTGTAGTGCTTATCAATTTCTGGGTCATTTAGCTCAAAAAAATTAGTAAATGCATGAAAAATAGCAAATGAAGTCAGAAAGGGTTGAAAATTTATGGCCTGCCTTCGAATGGTGCGTACTAAACCCAAAAAATGTCTGAAGTGGAAGTAAGTTTAAAAAATGGAATGCCTTCGTAACAGACGAGTTTTCGTCCGAAACCGTGATACTTCGAATGAGATTGTCCATTTTGTACACGAAGTGCATCCAGTTTTTGTCGTAACTCTCTCAATTTTTTAGCACATGCTCTGTGGGTGAAATGATGATACCGTGCCAACTTTCAACCATTTTAGAGTTCATTTGTAGTGCTTATCAATTTCAGGGTCATTTTGCTCAAAAAAATCACTAAATGCATGAAAAATAGCAAATGAAGTCAGAAAGGGTCGAAAATTTATGGCCTGCCTTCGAATGGTGCATACTAAACCCAAAAAAAGTCTGAAGTGGATGTAAGTTTAAAAAATGGAATGCCTTAGTAACAGACGAGTTTCCGTCCGAAACCATGATACTTCGAAAGAGATTGTCCATTTTGTACATGAAGTACATCCAGTTTTTGTCGTAACTTTCTCAATTTTTTAGCGCATGCTTTGTGGGTGAAATGATGATACCGTGTTAACTTTCAACCATTTTAGAGTTCATTTGTAGTGCTTATCAATTTCAGGGTCATTTTGCACAAAAAAATCACTAAATGCATGAAAAATAGCAAATGAAGTCAGAAAGGGTTGAAAATTGAGGGCCTACCTTCGAATGGTGCATACTAAACGCACAAAAAGTCTGGCATTGAAATAATTTTAAAAAGCGAAATGCCTTAGTAACTGATGAGTTTTCGTCCGAAACACTTATACATCGAAAGAGATTGTCCATTTTGTACTCGAACTGCATCTAGTTTTTTCCATAACCGTCTCAAATTTTTGGCACATGCTATGTGGGTGAAATAATGATATTGTGCCAACTTTCAACCTTTTCAGAGTTACTTTGTAGTGCTTATCAATTTCAGGGTCATTTAGCTCAAAAAATCAGTAAATGCATGAAAAATAGCAAACGAAGTCAGAATGGGTTGAAAATAGATGGCCTCCCTTCGAATGGTGCATACTGAACCCACAAATAGTCTGGAGTTGAAATAAGTTTAAAAATTGAAATGCCTTAGTAACAGACGAGTTTTCGTCCGAAACCCTCATACTTCGAAAGAGATTGTTCATTTTGTACACGAAGTGCATCCAGTTTTTGTTGTAACTCTCTCGACTTTTTAGCACATTTTATGTGGGTGAAATGATGATACAATGCCAACTTTCAACCTTTTCAAAGTTCTTTTGTAGTGCTTATCAATTTCTGGGTCATTTAGCTCAAAGAAATCAGTGAATTCATGAAAAATAGCCAATGAAGTTAGAAAGGGTTGAAAATTGATTGCCTGCCTTTGAATGTTGCATACTGAAGGCACAAAAAGTCTGGAGTTGAAATAATTTAAAAAATGACATGCCTTAGTCACAGACGAGTTTTCGTCCGAAACCCTGATATTTCGAAAGAGATTGTCCATTTTGTACACGAAGTGCATCGAGTTTTTGCTGTAACCCTCTCAAGTTTTTAGCACATGCCATGTGGCTGAAATGATGATACCATGTCAACTTTCCACCTTGTCTGAGTTCATTCGTAGTGCTTATAAATTTCAGGGTCATTTAGCTCAAAAAAATCAATAAATGCATGAAAAGTAGCAAATGAAGTCAGAAAGGGTTGAAAATTTATGGCCTACCTTCGAATGGTGCATACTAAACCCAAAAAAAGTCTGAAGTGGAAGTAAGTTTAAAAAATGGAATGCCTTCGTAACAGACGAGTTTTCGTCCGAAACCGTGATACTTCGAATGAGATTGTCCATTTTGTACACAAAGTGCATCAAGTTTTTGTCTTAAGCCTCTCAATGTTTTAGCACATGCTATATGGGTGAAATGATGATACCATGCTAACTTTCAACCTTTTCAGAGGTCATTTGTAGTGCTTATCAATTTCAGGGTCATTTAGCTCAAAAAATCAGTAAATGCATGAAAAATAAGAAATGAAGTCAAAAAGGGTTGAAAATTGATGGCCTGCCTTCGAATAGTGCATACTAAACGCACAAAAAGTCTGGCGTTGAAATAAGTTTACAAAAATGAAATGCCTTACTAACAGACGAGTTTTCTTCCGAAACACTTATACATCGAAAGAGATTGTCCATTTTGTACACAAAGTGCATCTAGTTTTTGCCGCTACCCTCTCAACTTTTTAGCACATGCTATGTGGGTGAAATGATGATATTGTGACAACTTTCAACCTTTTCAGAGTTCATTTGTACTGCTTATCATTTTCAGGGTCATTTAGCTCAAAAAAATTAATAAATGCATGAAAAATAGCAAATGAAGTGAGAAAGGGTTGAAAATTGATGGCCTACCTTCGAATGGTGCAGACTAAACCCAGAAAAAGTCCGAAGTGGAAATAAGTTTAAAAAATGAAATGCCTTACTAACAGACGAGTTTTAGTTCGAAACCGTGATACTTCGAAAGAGATTGTCCATTTTGTACACGAAGTGAATCCAGTTTTTATCTTAACCATCTCAATTTTTTAGCACATGCTCTGTGGGTGAAATGATGATACCGTGCCAACTTTCAACCTTTTCACAGTTCATTTGTAGTGCTTATCAATTTCAGGGTCATTTAGCGAAAAAAAAATCAGTAAATGCATGAAAAAATGCAAATGAAGTCAGAAAGGGTTGAAAATTGATGGCCTACCTTCGAATGGTGCATACTAACCGCACAAAAAGTCTGGCATTGAAATAAGTTTAAAAAATGAAATGCCTTAGTAACAGACGAGTTTTCGTCCGAAACCCTTATACATCGAAAGAGATTGTCCATTTTGTACACGAAGTGCATCTAGTTTTTGCCGTAACCCTCTCAACTTTTTAGCAAATGCTATGTGGGTGACATGATCATATTGTGCCAACTTTCAACCTTTTCAGAGTTCATTTGTAGTGCTTATCAATTTCAGGGCCATTTAGCTCAAAAACAGTAAATGAATGAAAAATAGGAAATGAAGTCACAAAGGGTAGAAAATTGATGGCATGCCTTCGAAGGGTGCATACTAAACCCACAAAAAGTCTGGAGTTGAAATAAGTTTAAAAAATGAAATACCCTTGTAACAGACGACTTTTCGTCCGAAACCCTGATACATCTAAACGGATTGTCCATTTTGTACACGAAGTGCATCTAGTTTTTGCCGTAGCCCTCTCAACTTTTTAGCACATACTATGTGGGTGAAATGATGATACTGGGCCAAATTTCAACCTTTTTAGTGTTCATTTCTAGTGCTTATCAATTTCTGGGTCATTTAGCTCAAAAAAATTAGTAAATGCATGAAAAATACCAAATGAAATTAGAAAGGGTTGAAAATCCTGCCTTCGAATGGTGCATACTGAATGCACAAAAAGTCTGGAGTTGAAATAAGTTTAAAAAAGGAAATAACCTAGTAACAGACGAGTTTTCGTCGGAAACCCTGATACTTCGAAAGAGATTGTCCATTTTGTACACGAAGTGCATCAAGTTTTTGTCGTAACCCTCTCAACTTTTTAGTGCTATGTGGGTGAAATGATGAAACCATGTCAACTTTCAACCTTTTCAGAGTTCATTTGTAGGGCTTATCAATTTCAGGG
Source organism: Hordeum marinum (assembly GCA_022496015.1). NCBI lineage: Eukaryota > Viridiplantae > Streptophyta > Magnoliopsida > Poales > Poaceae > Hordeum > Hordeum marinum. The sequence goes on along the minus strand of CM039675.1, from coordinate 498,245,280 downwards.
TCATTTAGCTCAAAAAAAATCAGTAAATGCATGAAAAATAGAAAATGAAGTCAGAAAGGGTTGAAAATTGATGGCCTACCTTCGAATGGTGCATACTGAACCCACAAAAAGTCTGAAGTTGAAATAAGTTTAGAAAATGAAATGCCTTTCTAACAGACGAGTTTTCGTCCGAAACAGTGATACTTCGAAAGAGATTGTCCATTTTGTACACGAAGTGCATCCAATTTTTGTCTTAACCCTCTCAATTTTTGAGCACATGCTACCTGGGTGAAATGATGATACCGTGCCAACTTTCAAACTTTTCAGAGTTCATTTGTAGGGCTTATCAATTTCAGGGTCATTTAGCTCAAAAAAATCAGTAAATGCATGGAAAATAGCAAATGAAGGCAGAAAGGGTTGAAAATTGATGGCCTACCTTTGAAAGGTGCATACTAAACGCACAAAAATTCTAGCGTTGAAATAAGTTCAAAAAATGAAATGCCTTAGTAATAGACGAGTTTTCGTCCGAAACCCTTATACATCGAAAGAGATTGTCCATTTTGTACACGAAGTGCATCTAGTTTTTGCCGTAACCCCCTCAACTTTTTAGCAGATTCTATGTGGGTGAAATGATGATATTGCACCAACTTTCAATCTTTTCGGAGTTCATTTGCACTGCTTATCAATTTCAGGGTCATTTAGCTCAACACAATCAGTAAATGCTTGAAAAATAGCAAATGAAGTCAGAAAGGGTAGAAAATAGATGGCCTGCCCTTGAATGGTGCATACTGAATCCACAAAAAGTCTGGCGTGGAAATAAGTTTAAAAGATGAAATGCCTTAGTAACAGACGAGTTTTCGTTCGAAACCGTGTTGCTTCGAGATTGTCCATTTTGTACGCGAAGTGCATCCAGTTTTTGTCGTAACCCGCTCAAATTTTTAGCACTTTTTATGTGGGTGAAATGATGATACCATGCAAACTTTCAACCTTTTCAGAGTTCATTTGTAGTGCTTATCAATTTCTAGGTCATTTAGCTCAAAAAAATCAGTAAATGCATGAACAATAGAAAATGAAGTTAGAAAGGGTTGAAAATTGATTGCCTGCCTTCGGATGGTGCATACTGAATGCACAAAAAGTCTGGAGTTGAAATAAGTTTAAAAAATGAAATAACTTAGTAACAGACGAGTTTTCGTCCGAAACCCTGATACGTCGAAAGAGATTGTCCATTTTGTACACGAAGTGCATCAAGTTTTTGTCGTAACCCTCTCAACTTTTTAGCACATGCTATGTGGGCGAAATGATGATACAATGTCAACTTTCAACCTTTACAGAGTTCATTTGTAGTGCTTATCAATTTTAGGGTCATTTAGCTCAAAAAAATCTGTAAATGCATGAAAAATAGCAAATGAAGTCAGAAAGGGTTGAAAATTGATGGCCTGCCTTCGAATGGTGCATACTGCACCCACAAAAAGTCTGAAGTTGAAATAATTTTAGAAAATGAAATGCCTTAGTAACAAAAGTGTTTTCGTGTGAAACCATGATATTTTGAAAGAGATTGTCCATTTTGTACACGAAGTGCATCCAGTTTTTGTCTTAACCCTCTCAATTTTTTAGCACATGCTATGTGGGTGAAATGATGATACCATGCCACCTTTCAACCTTTTCAGAGTTCATTTGTAGGGCTTATCAATTTCAGGGTGATTTAGCTCAAAAAAATCAGTAAATGCATGAAAAATAGCAAATGAAGTCAGAAAGGGTTGAAAATTGATGGCCTACGTTCGAATAGTGCATACTAAACGCACAAAAAGGCTGGCGGTGAAATAAGTTTAAAAAATGAAATACCTTAGTAATAAATGAGTTTTCGTCCGAAACCGTGATACTTCGAAAGAGATTGTCCATTTTGTTCACGAAGTGCATCCAGTTTTCGTCTTAACCCTCCAATTTTTTAGCACATACTATGTGGGTGAAATGATGATACCATGCCAACTTTCAACCATTTAGAGTTCATTTATAGTGCTTATCAATTTCAGGGACATTTAGCTCAAAAAAATCAGAAAATGCACGAAAAATAGCAAATGGAGTTAGAAAGGGTTGAAAATTGATTGCCTCCATTCGAATGGTGCATACTGAACCCCCAAAAAGTCTGGAGTTGAAATAAGTTTCGAAAATGAAATGCCTTAGTAACAGACGAGTTTTCGTCCGAAACCTGATACTTCGAAAGAGCTTGTCCATTTTGTACACGAAGTACATCCAGTTTTTGCCGTAACGCTCTCAACATTTTAGCACATGCTATGTGCGTGAAATGATGATACCATGTCAACTTTCAACCTTTTCAGAGTTCATTTGGAGTTCTTATCAATTTCAGGGTCATTTAGCTCAAAAAAATAAGTAAATGCATGAAAAATAGCAAATGAAGTCAGAAAGGGTTTTAAATTGATGGCCTGCCTTCGAATGGTGCATACTGAACACACAAAAACTCTAAAGTTGTAATAAGTTTAAAAAATATAATGCCTTAGTGAAAGATGAGTTTTCGTCCGAAACCGTGATACTTCGAAAGAGATTGTCCATTTTGTACACGAAGTGCATCCAGTTTTCGTCTTAACCCTCCAATTTTTTTAGCACATACTATGTTGGTGAAATGATGATACCATGCCAAGTTTCAACCATTTAGAGTTCATTTATAGTGCTTAGCAATTTCAGGGTCATTTAGCTCAAAAAAATCAGAAAATGCATGAAAAATAGCAAATGAAGTTAGAAAGGGTTGAAAATTGATTGCCTCCCTTCGAATGGTGCATACTGAACCCCCAAAAAGTCTGGAGTTGAAATAAGTTTCAAAAATGAAATGTCTTAGTAATAGACGAGTTTTCGTCCGAAACCCTGATACTTCGAAAGAGATTGTCCATTTTGTACACGAAGTACATCCATTTTTTGCCGTAACCCTCTCAACTTTTTAGCACGTGCTATGTGGATGAAATGATGATACCTTGTCCACTTTCAACCTTTTCAGAGTTCATTTGGAGTTCTTATCAATTTCAGGGTCATTTAGCTCAAAAAAATCAGTAACTGCATGAAAAATAGAAAAAGAAGTCAGAAAGGGTTTAAAATTGATGGCTTAACTTTGAATGGTGCATACTGAACCCACAAAAAGTCTGAAGTTGAAATAAGTTTCAAAAATGAAATGCCTTAGTAACAGACGAGTTTTCGTGTGAAACCGTGATACTTCGAAAGAGATTGTCCATTTTGTACACGAAGTGGATCCAATTTTTGTCTTAACCCTCTCAATTTTTTAGCACATGCTATATCGGTGAAATGTTGATACCGTGCCAACTTTCTACCTTTTCAGAGTTCATTTGTAGTGCTTATCAATTTCAGGGTCATTTAGCTCAAAAAAAATCAGTAAATGCATGAAAAATAGCAAATGAAGTCAGAAAGGATTGAGACTTGATGGCCTAGCTTCGAATGGTGCATACTGGACCCACAAAAAGTCTGAAGTTGAAATAAGTTTAGAAAATGAAATGCCTTAGTTACAGACGAGTTTTCATCTGAAACCGTGATACTTCGAAAGAGATTGTCCATTTTGTACACGAAGTGCATCCAGTTTTTGTCTTAACCCTCTCAATTTTTAGCACATGCTATGTGGGTGAAATAATGATACCTTGCCAACCTTCAACCTTTTCAGAGTTCATATGTAGGGCTTATCAATTTTAGGGTCATTTAGCTCAATAAAAATCAGTAAATGCATGCAAAATAGCAAATGAAGTTAGAAAGGGTTGAAAATTGATGGCCTACCTTCGGATGGTGCACACTAAACGCACAAAAATTCTGGCGGTGAAATAAGTTTAAAAAATGAAATACCTTAGTAACTGAAGACTTTTCGTCCGAAACCCTTATTCATCGAAAGAGATTGTCCATTTTGTACACGAAGTGCATCTATTTTTTGCTGTAACCCCCTCAACTTTTTAGCACATGCTATGTGGGTGAAATGATGATATTGTGCCAACTTTCAACCTTTTCAGAGTTCATTTGTAGTGCTTATCATTTTCAGGGTCATTTAACTCGAAAAATAAGTAAATGCTTGAAAAATAGCAAATGAAGTCAGAAAGGGTTGAAAATTGATGGCCTACCTTCGAATGGTGCATACTAAACGCACAAAAAGTCTGGAGTTGAAATAAGTTTAAAAAATGAAATGCCTTAGTAAAAGACGAGTTTTCCTCCGAAACCCTGATACTTCGAAAGAAATTATCCATTTTGTACACGAAGTACATCCAGTTTTTGCCGTAATCCTCTCAACATTTTAGCACATGCTATGTGGGTGAAATGATGATACCTTGATAACTTTCAACCTTTTCAGAGTTCATTTGGAGTTCTTATCAATTTCAGGGTCATTTAGCTCAAAAAAATCAGTAACTGCATGAAAAATAGCAAATAAAGTCAGAAAGGGTTAAAAATTGATGGCCTGCCTTCGAATGGTGCATACTGCACCCACAAAAAGTCTGAAGTTGAAATAAGTTTAAAAAATGAAATGCCTTAGTAACAGACGAGTTTTCGTCCGAAACCGTAATACTTCGAAAGAGATTGTCCATTTTGTACACGAAGTGCATCCAATTTTTTTCTTAACCCTCTCAATTTTTAACACATGCTATGTTGGTGAAATGATGATACCGTGCCAACTTTCTACCTTTTCAGAATTTATTTGTAGTGCTTATCAATTTCAGGGTCATTTAGCTCAAAAAATTCAGTAAATGCATGAAAAATAGCAAATGAAGTCAGAAAGGGTTGAAACTTGATGGCCTAGTTTCGAATGGTGCATACTAAACCCACAAAAAGTCTAAAGTTGAAATAAGTTTAGAAAATGAAATGCCTTAGTAACAGACGAGTTTTCGTCTGAAACCGTGATACTTCGAAAGAGATTGTCCATTTTGTACACGAAGTGCATCTAGTTTTTGTCTTAACCCTCTCAATTTTTAGCACGTGCTATGTGGGTGAAATGATGATACCGTACCAACTTTCAACCTTTTCAGAGTTCATTTGTAGGGCTTATCAATTTTAGGGTCATTTAGCTCAATAAAAATCACTAAATGCATGCAAAATAGCAAATGAAGTTAGAAAGGGTTGAAAATTGATGGCCTACCTTTGAATGGTGCATACTAAATGCACAAAAATTCTGGGGGTGAAATAAGTTTAAAAAATGAAATACCTTAGTAACAGACGAGTTTTCGTCCGTAACCCTTATTCATCGAAAGAGATTATCCATTTTGTACACGAAGTGCATCTAGTTTTTGCCATAACCCCCTCAACTTTTTAGCACATGCTATGTGGCTGAAATGATGATATTGTGCCAAATTTCAACCTTTTCAGAGTTCATTTGTAGTGCTTATCAATTGCAGGGTCATTTAACTCAAAAAATGAGTAAATGCTTGAAAAATAGCAAATGATGTCAGAAAGGGTTGAAAATTGATGGCCTCCCTTCGAATGGTGCATACTGAACGCACATAAAGTGTGGAGTTGAAAGAAGTTTAAAAAATGAAATGCCTTAGTAACAGACGAGTTTTCGTCCGAAACCCTGATACTTCGAAAGAGATTGTCCATTTTGTACACGAAGTACATCTAGTTTTTGCCGTAACCCTCTCAACTTTTTAGCACATGCTATGTGGGTGAAATGATGATACCTTGTCAACTTTCAACCTTTTGAGAGTTCATTTGGAGTTCTTATCAATTTCAGGGTCATTTAGCTCAAAAAAAATCAGTAACTGCATGAAAAATAGCAAATGAAGTCAGAAAGGGTTGAAAATTGATCGCCTGCCTTCGAATGGTGCATACTGAACCCACAAAAAGTGTGAAGTTGAAATAAGTTTAAAAAATGAAATGCCTTAGTACCAGACGAGTTTTCGTCCGAAACCGTGATACTTCGAAAGAGATTGTCCATTTTGTACACGAAGTACATCCAGTTTTTGTCTTAACCCTCAAAAATTTTTAGCGCATGCTATGTGCGTGAAATGATGATACCGTGCCAACTTTCTACCTTTTCAGAGTTCATTTGTAGTACTTATCAATTTCAGGGTCATTTAGCTCAAAAAAATTAGTAAATGCATGAAAAATAGCAAATGAAGTCAGAAAGGGTTGAAAATTGATGGTCTAGCTTCCAATGGTGCATACTGAACCCACAAAAAGTCTGAAGTTGAAATAAGTTTAAAAAATGAAATGCCTTAGTAACAGACGAGGTTTCGTCTGAAACCGTGATACTTCGACAGAGATTGTCCATTTTGTACACGAAGTGCATCCAATTTTTGTCTTAACGCTCTCAATTTTTTTGCACATACTAAGTGGGTGAAATGATGGTACCGTGCCAACTTTCTACCTTTTGAGAGTTCATTTGTAGTGCTTATCAATTTCAGGGTCATTTAGCTTAAAAAAAAGTAAATGCATGAAAAATAGCAAATAAAGTCAGAAAGAATTGAAAATTGATGGCCTAGCTTCGAATGGCGCATACTGGACCCACAAAAAGTCTGAAGTTGAAATAAGTTTAGAAAATGAAATGCCTTAGTAACAGACGAGTTTTCGTCTGAAACCGTGATACTTCGAAAGAGATTGTCCATTTTGTACATGAAGTGCATCCAGTTTTTGTCTTAACCCTCTCAATTTTTAGCACATGCTATGTGGGTGAAATTATGATATTGTGCGAACTTTCAACCTTTTCAGAGTTCATTTGTAGTGCTTATCATTTTCAGGGTCATTTAACTCAAAAAATGAGTAAATGCTTGAAAAATAGCAAATGAAGTCAGAAAGGGTTGAAAATTGATGGCCTGTCTTCGAATGGCGCATACTGCACCCACAAAAAGTCTGGAGTTGAAATAAGTTTAAAAAATGAAATGCCTTAGTAACACACGAGTTTTCGTTCGAAACCGTGATACTTCAAGATTGTACATTTTGTACACGAAGTCCATCCAGTTTTTGTCGTAACCCTCTCAACTTTTTAGCACATTTTATGTGGGTGAAATTATGATACCCTGCAACTTTCAACCTTTTCAGAGTTCATTTGTACTGCTTATCAATTTCTGGGTCATTTAGCTCAAAAAAATTTGTAAATGCATGAAATATAGCAAACGAAGTTATAAAGGGTTGAAAATTGATTGCCTGCCTTCGAATCGTGCATACTGAACGCACAAAAAGTCTGGAGTTGAAATAAGTTTAAAAAATGAAATGCCTTAGTAACAGACGAGTTTTAGTCCGAAACCCTGATACTTCGAAAGAGATTGTCCATTTTGTACACGAAGTACATCAAGTTTTTGCCTTAACCCTCTCAACTTTTTAGCACATGCTATGTGGGTGAAATGATGATACCTTGTCAACTTTCAAACTTCTCAGACTTCATTTGGAGTTCTTATCAATTTCAGGGTCATTTAGCTCAAAAAAATCAGTAACTGCATGAAAAATAGCAAATAAAGTGAGAAAGGGTTGAAAATTGATGGCCTGCCTTCGAATGGTGCATACTGCACCCACAAAAAGTCTGAAGTTGAAATAAGTTTAAAAAATGAAATGCCTTAGTAACAGACGAGTTTTCGTCCGAAACCGTAATACTTCGAAAGAGATTGTCCATTTTGTACACGAAGTGCATCCAATTTTTTTCTTAACACTCTCAATTTTTAACACACGCTATGTCGATGAAATGATGATACCGTGCCAACTTTCTACCTTTTCAGAATTTATTTGTTGTGCTTATCAATTTCAGGGTCATTTAGCTCAAAAAAATCAGTAAATGCATGAAAAATAACAAATGAAGTCAGAAAGGGTTGAATCTTGATGGCCTAGCTTCGAATGGTGCATACTAAACCCACAAAAAGTCTGAAGTTCAAATAAGTTTAGAAAATGAAATGCCTTACTAACAGACGAGTTTTCGTCTGAAACCGTGATAATTCGAAAGAGATTGTCCATTTTGTACACGAAGTGCATCTAGTTTTCGTCTTAACCCTCTCAATTTTTAGCACATGCTATGTGGGTGAAATGATGATACCGTACCAACTTTCAACCTTTTCAGAGTTCATTTGTAGGGCTTATCAATTTTAGGGTCATTTAGCTCAATAAAAATCAGTAAATGCATGCAAAATAGCAAATGAAGTTAGAAAGGGTTGAAAATTGATGGCCTACCTTTGAATGGTGCATACTAAATGCACAAAAATTCTGGGGGTGAAATAAGTTTAAAAAATGAAATGCCTTAGTAACAGACGAGTTTTCGTCCGTAACCCTTATTCATCGAAAGAGATTGTCCATTTTGTACACGAAGTGCATCTAGTTTTTTCCATATCCCCCTCAACTTTTTAGCACATGCTATGTGGCTGAAATGATGATATTGTGCCAACTTTCAACCTTTTCAGAGTTCATTTGTAGTGCTTATCATTTTCAGGGTCATTTAACTCAAAAAATGAGTAAATGCTTGAAAAATAGCAAATGAAGTCAGAAAGGGTTGAAAATTGATGGCCTGCCTTCGAATGGTGCATACTGAACGCACAAAAAGTCTGGAGTTGAAAGAAGTTTAAAAAATAAAATGCCTTAGTAACAGACGAGTTTTCGTCCGAAACCCTGATACTTCGAAAGAGATTGTCCATTTTGTACACGAAGTACATCCAGTTTTTGCCGTAACCCTCTCAACTTTTTAGCACATGCTATGTGGGTGACATGATGATACCTTGTCAACTTTCAACCTTTTCAGAGTTCATTTGGAGTTCTTATCAATTTCAGGGTCATTTAGCTCAAAAAAAATCAGTAACTGCATGAAAAATAGCAAATGAAGTCAGAAAGGGTTGAAAATTGATCGCCTGCCTTCGAATGGTGCATACTGAACCCACAAAAAGTCTGAAGTTGAAATAAGTTTAAAAAATGAAATGCCTTAGTCCAGACGAGTTTTCGTCCGAAACCGTGATACTTCGAAAGAGATTGTCCATTTTGTACACGAAGTACATCCAGTTTTTATCTTAACCCTCAAAATTTTTTAGCGCATGCTATGTGGGTGAAATGATGATACCGTGCCAACTTTCTACCTTTTCAGAGTTCATTTGTAGTGCTTATCAATTTCAGGGTCATTTAGCTCAAAAAAAATAGTAAATGCATGAAAAATAGCAAATGACGTCAGAAAGGGTTGAAAATTGATAGTCTAGCTTCGAATGGTGCATACTGAAACCACAAAAAGTCTGAAGTTGAAATAAGTTTAAAAAAGGAAATACCTTAGTAACAGACGAGTTTTCGTCCGAAACCGTCATACTTCGAAAGAGATAGTCCATTTTGTACACGAAGTGCATCCAGTTTTTGTCTTAACCCTCTCAATTTCTTAGCACATGCTATGCGGGGGAAATGATGATACCGTGCCATCTTTCTACCTTTTCAGAGTTCATTTGTAGTGCTTATCAATTTCAGGGTCATTTAGATCAAAAAAAACAGTAAATGCATGAAAAATAGCAAATGAAGTCAGAAAGGGTTGAAAATTGATGGCCTAGCTTCGAATGGTGCATACTGAACCCACAAAAAGTCTAAAGTGGAAATAAGTTTAGAAAATGAAATGCCTTAGTAAGAGATGAGTTTTCGTGTGAAACCGTGATACTTGGAAAGAGATTGTCCATTTTGTACACGAAGTGCATCCAGTTTTTGTCTTAACCCTCTCAAATTTTAGCACATGCTATGTGGGTGAAATGATGATATCGTGCCAACTTTCAACCTTGTTAGAGTTCATTTGTAGGGCTTATCAATTTCAGGGTCATTTAGCTCAAAAAAATCAGTAAATTCATGAAAAATAGCAAATGAAGTTAGAAAGGGTTGAAAATTGATGGCCTACCTTTGAATGGTGCATACCTAACGCACAAAATTCTGGCGGTGAAATAAGTTTAAAAAATGAAATACCTTAGTAACAGACGAGTTTTCGTCCGAAACCCTTATACATCGAAAGAGATTGTCCATTTTGTACACGAAGTGCATCTAGTTTTTGCCGTAACCCCCTCAACGTTTTAGCACATGCTATGTGGGTGAAATGATGATATTGTGCCAACTTTCAACATTTTCAGAGTTCATTTGTAGTGCTTATCAATTTCAGGGTCATTTAGCTCAAAAAATGGGTAAATGCTTGAAAAATAGCAAATGAAGTTAGAAAGGGTTGAAAATTGAAGGTCTGCCTTCGAATGGTGCATACTGAACCCACAAAAAGTCTGAAGTTGAAATAAGTTTCAAAAATGAAATGCCTTAGTAACAGACGAGTTTTCGTCCCAAACCGTGATACTTTGAAAGAGATTGTCCATTTTGTACACGAAGTGCATCCAATTTTTGTCTTAACCCTCTCAATTTTTTAACACATGCTATTTGGGTGAAATGATGATACCGTAAGAACTTTCTACCTATTCAGAGTTCATTTGTAGTGCTTATCAATTTCAGGGTCATTTAGCACAAAAAAATCAGTAAATGCATGAAAAATAGCAAATGAAGTCAGAAAGGCTTGAAAATTGATGGCCTAGCTTCGAATGGTGCATACTGAACCCACAAAAAGTCTTAAGTTGAAATAAGTTTAGAAAATGAAATGCCTTAGTAAGAGATGAGTTTTCGTCGGAAACCGTGATACTTTGAAAGACATTGTCCATTTTGTACATGAAGTGCATCCAGTTTTTGTCTTAACCCTCTCAATTTTTAGCACATGCTATGTGGGTGAAATGATGATACCATGCCAACTTTCAACCTTTTCAGAGTTCATTTGTAGGGCTTATCAATTTCAGGGTTATTTAGCTCCAAAAAATCAGTAAATGCATGAAAAATAGCAACTGAAGTTCGAAAGGGTTGAAAATTGATGGCCTACCTTCGAATGGTGCATACTAAACGCACAAAAATTCTGGCGGTGAAATAATTTTAAAAAATGAAATACCTTAGTAACAGACGAATTTTCGTCCGAAACCCTTATTCATCGAAAGAGATTGTCCATTTTGTACATGAAGTGCATCTAGTTTTTGCCGTAACCCCCTCAACTTTTTAGCAGATGCTATGTTGGTGAAAAGATGATATTGTGCCAACTTTCAACCTTTTCAGAGTTCATTTCTAGTGCTTATCAATTTCAGGGTCATTTAACTCAAAAAATTAGTAAACGCTTGAAAAATAGCAAATGAAGTCACAAAGGGTTGAAAATTGATGGCCTGCCTTCCAATGGTGCATACTGCACCCACAAAAAGTCTGGAGTTGAAATAAGCTTAAAAAATGAAATGCCTTAGTAACACACGAGTTTTCGTTCGAAACCGTGATACTTCGAGATTGTTCATTTTGTACACGAAGTGCATCCAGTTTTTGTCGTAACCCTCTCAACTTTTTAGCACATTTTATGTGGGTGAAATTATGATAACATGCCAACTTTCAACCTTTTCAGAGTTCATTTGTAGTGCTTATCAATTTCTGGGTCATTGAGCTCAAAAAAATCAGTAAATGCATAAAAAATAGCAAATGAAGTTAGAAAGGGTAGAAAATGAATTTCCTGCCTTCGAATGGTGCATACTGAACCCACAAAAAGTCTGAAGTTGAAATTCGTTTAGAAAATGAAATGCCTTAGTAACAGACGAGTTTTCGTCCGAAACCCTTATACATCGAAAGAGATTATCCATTTTGTACACGAAGTGCATCTGATTTTTGCCGTAACCCCCTCAACTTTTTAGCACATGCTATGTGGGTGAAATGATGATATTGTGCCAACCTTCAACATTTTCAGAGTTCATTTGTAGTGCTTAATAATTTCAGGGTCATTTAGCTCAAAAAAAATCAGTAAATGCATGAAAAATAGCAAATGAAGTCAGAAAGGGTTGAAAATAGATGGCATGCCTTCGAATGGTGCATACTGAACCCACAAAAAGTCTGAAGTTGACATAAGTTTAAAAAATGAAATGCCTTAGTAACAGACGAGTTTTCGTCCGAAACCGTGATACTTTGAAAGAGATTGTCCATTTTGTACACGAAGTGCATCCAGTTTTTGTCCTAACCCTCTCTATTTTTAGCACATGCTATGTGGGTGAAATTATGATACCGTGCCAACTTTCAACCTTGTCAGAGTTCATTTGTAGGGCTTATCAATTTCAAGGTCATTCAGCTCAAAAAAATCAGTAAATGCATGAAAAATAGCAAATGAAGTTAGAATGGGTTGAAAATTGATGGCGTACCTTCGAATTGTGCATACTTAACGCACAAAAATTCTGGCGGTGAAATAAGTTTAAAAAATGAAATACCTTAGTAACAGACGAGTTTTCGTCCGAAACCCTTATACATCGAAAGAGATTGTCCATTTTGTACACGAAGTGCATCTAGTTTTTGCCGTAACCCCCTCAACGTTTTAGCACATGCTATGTGGGTGAAATGATGATATTGTGCCAAATTTCAACCTTTTCAGAGTTCGTTTGTAGTGCTTATCATTTTCAGGGTCATTTAGCTCAAAACAAATAAGTAAATGCATGAAAAATAGCAAACGAAGTAAGAAAGGGTTGAAAATTGCTGGCCTGCCTTCGAATGGTGCATCCTGAACCCACAAAAAGTCTGAAGTTGAAATAAGTTTAAAAAATGAAATGCCTTAGCAACAGACGAGTTTTCGTCTGAAACCGTCATACTTCGAAAGAGATAGTCCATTTTGTACACGAAGTGCATCCAATTTTTGTCTTAACCCTCTCAATTTTTTAACACATGCTATTTGGGTGAAATGATGATACCGTAAGAACTTTCTACCTATTCAGAGTTCATTTGTAGTGCTTATCAATTTCAGGGTCATTTAGCTCAAAAAAATCAGTAAATGCATGAAAAATAGCAAATGAAGTCAGAAAGGCTTGAAAATTGATGGCCTAGCTTCGAATGGTGCATACTGAATCCACAAAAAGTCTGAAGTTGAAATAAGTTTAGAAAATGAAATGCCTTAGTAAGAGATGAGTTTTCGTCGGAAACCGTGATACTTTGAAAGACATTGTCCATTTTGTACATGAAGTGCATCCAGTTTTTGTCTTAACCCTCTCAATTTTTAGCACATGCTATGTGGGTGAAATGATGATACCATGCCAACTTTCAACCTTTTCAGAGTTCATTTGTAGGGCTTATCAATTTCAGGGTTATTTAGCTCCAAAAAATCAGTAAATGCATGAAAAATAGCAACTGAAGTTCGAAAGGGTTGAAAATTGATGGCCTACCTTCGAATGGTGCATACTAAACGCACAAAAATTCTGGCGGTGAAATAATTTTAAAAAATGAAATACCTTAGTAACAGACGAGTTTTCGTCCGAAACCCAGATACATCGAAAGAGATTGTCCATTTTGTACACGAAGTGCATCTAGTTTTTGCCGTAACCCCCTCAACGTTTTAGCACATGCTATGTGGGTGAAATGATGATATTGTGCCAAATTTCAACCTTTTCAGAGTTCGTTTGTAGTGCTTATCATTTTCAGGGTCATTTAGCTCAAAACAAATCAGTAAATGCATGAAAAATAGCAAACGAAGTAAGAAAGGGTTGAAAATTGCTGGCCTGCCTTCGAATGGTGCATCCTGAACCCACAAAAAGTCTGAAGTTGAAATAAGTTTAAAAAATGAAATGCCTTAGCAACAGACGAGTTTTCGTCTGAAACCGTCATACTTCGAAAGAGATAGTCCATTTTGTACACGAAGTGCATCCAGTTTTTGTCTTAATCCTCTCAATTTCTTAGCACATGCTATGTGGGGGAAATGATGATACCGTGCCAACTTTCTACCTTTTCAGAGTTCATTTGTAGTGCTTATCAATTTCAGGGTCATTTAGCTCAAAAAAATCAGTAAATGCATGAAAAATAGCAAATGAAGTCAGAAAGGGTTGAAAATTGATGGCCTAGCTTCGAATGGTGCATACTGAACCCACAAAAAGTCTAAAGTGGAAATAAGTTTATAAAATGAAATGCCTTAGTAACAGATGTGTTTTCGTGTGAAACCGTGATACTTGGAAAGAGATTGTCCATTTTGTACACGAAGTGGATCCAGTTTTTGTGTTAACCCTCTCAAATTTTAGCCCATGCTATGTGGGTGAAATGATGATATCGTGCCAACTTTCAACCTTGTTAGAGTTCATTTGTAGGGCTTATCAATTTCAGGGTCATTTAGCTCAAAAAAATCAGTAAATGCATGAAAAATAGCAAATGAAGTTAGAAAGGGTTGAAAATTGATGGCCTACCTTTGAATGGTGCATACCTAACGCACAAAATTCTGGCGGTGAAATAAGTTTAAAAAATGAAATACCTTAGTAACAGACGAGTTTTCGTCCGAAACCCTTATACATCGAAAGAGATTGTCCATTTTGTACACGAAGTGCATCTAGTTTTTGCCGTAACCCCCTCAACGTTTTAGCACATGCTATGTGGGTGAAATGATGATATTGTGCCAACTTTCAACCTTTTCAGAGTTCATTTGTAGTGCTTATCAATTTCAGGGTCATTTAGCTCAAAAAATGGAAATGCTTGAAAAATAGCAAATGAAGTTAGAAAGGGTTGAAAATTGATGGTCTGCCTTCGAATGGTGCATACTGAACCCACAAAAAGTCTGAAGTTGAAATAAGTTTCAAAAATGAAATGCCTTAGTAACTGACGAGTTTTCGTCCGAAACCGTGATACTTCGAAAGAGATTCTTCATTTTGTACACGAAGTGCATCCAATTTTTGTCTTAACCCTCTCAATTTTTTAGCACATGCTATTTGGGTGAAATGATGATACCGTCAGAACTTTCTACCTATTCAGAGTTCATTTGTAGTGCTTATCAATTTCAGGGTCATTTAGCTAAAAAAATCAGTAAATGCTTGAAAAATAGCAAATGAAGTCAGAAAGGGTTGAAAATTGATGGTCTGCCTTCGAATGGTGCATACTGAACCCACAAAAAGTCTGAAGTTGAAATAAGTTTCAAAAATGAAATGCCTTAGTAACAGACGAGTTTTCGTCCCAAACCGTGATACTTTGAAAGAGATTGTCCATTTTGTACACGAAGTGCATCCAATTTTTGTCTTAACCCTCTCAATTTTTTAACACATGCTATTTGGGTGAAATGATGATACCGTAAGAACTTTCTACCTATTCAGAGTTCATTTGTAGTGCTTATCAATTTCAGGGTCATTTAGCTCAAAAAAATCAGTAAATGCATGAAAAATAGCAAATGAAGTCAGAAAGGCTTGAAAATTGATGGCCTAGCTTCGAATGGTGCATACTGAACCCTTTTTTTACCCAAAAAGTCTGAAGTTGAAATAAGTTTAGAAAATGAAATGCCTTAGTAAGAGATGAGTTTTCGTCGGAAACCGTGATACTTTGAAAGACATTGTCCATTTTGTACATGAAGTGCATCCAGTTTTTGTCTTAACCCTCTCAATTTTTAGCACATGCTATGTGGGTGAAATGATGATACCATGCCAACTTTCAACCTTTTCAGAGTTCATTTGTAGGGCTTATCAATTTCAGGGTTATTTAGCTCCAAAAAATCAGTAAATGCATGAAAAATAGCAACTGAAGTTCGAAAGGGTTGAAAATTGATGGCCTACCTTCGAATGGTGCATACTAAACGCACAAAAATTCTGGCGGTGAAATAATTTTAAAAAATGAAATACCTTAGTAACAGACGAGTTTTCGTCCGAAACCCTTATACATCGAAAGAGATTGTCCATTTTGTACACGAAGTGCATCTAGTTTTTGCCGTAACCCCCTCAACGTTTTAGCACATGCTATGTGGGTGAAATGATGATATTGTGCCAAATTTCAACCTTTTCAGAGTTCGTTTGTAGTGCTTATCATTTTCAGGGTCATTTAGCTCAAAACAAATCAGTAAATGCATGAAAAATAGCAAACGAAGTAAGAAAGGGTTGAAAATTGCTGGCCTGCCTTCGAATGGTGCATCCTGAACCCACAAAAAGTCTGAAGTTGAAATAAGTTTAAAAAATGAAATGCCTTAGCAACAGACGAGTTTTCGTCTGAAACCGTCATACTTCGAAAGAGATAGTCCATTTTGTACACGAAGTGCATCCAGTTTTTGTCTCAATCCTCTCAATTTCTTAGCACATGCTATGTGGGGGAAATGATGATACCGTGCCAACTTTCTACCTTTTCAGAGTTCATTTGTAGTGCTTATCAATTTCAGGGTCATTTAGCTCAAAAAAATCAGTAAATGCATGAAAAATAGCAAATGAAGTCAGAAAGGGTTGAAAATTGATGGCCTAGCTTCGAATGGTGCATACTGAACCCACAAAAAGTCTAAAGTGGAAATAAGTTTATAAAATGAAATGCCTTAGTAACAGATGTGTTTTCGTGTGAAACCGTGATACTTGGAAAGAGATTGTCCATTTTGTACACGAAGTGGATCCAGTTTTTGTCTTAACCCTCTCAAATTTTAGCACATGCTATGTGGGTGAAATGATGATATCGTGCCAACTTTCAACCTTGTTAGAGTTCATTTGTAGGGCTTATCAATTTCAGGGTCATTTAGCTCAAAAAAATCAGTAAATGCATGAAAAATAGCAAATGAAGTTAGAAAGGGTTGAAAATTGATGGCCTACCTTTGAATGGTGCATACCTAACGCACAAAATTCTGGCGGTGAAATAAGTTTAAAAAATGAAATACCTTAGTAACAGACGAGTTTTCGTCCGAAACCCTTATACATCGAAAGAGATTGTCCATTTTGTACACGAAGTGCATCTAGTTTTTGCCGTAACCCCCTCAACGTTTTAGCACATGCTATGTGGGTGAAATGATGATATTGTGCCAACTTTCAACCTTTTCAGAGTTCATTTGTAGTGCTTATCAATTTCAGGGTCATTTAGCTCAAAAAATGGGTAAATGCTTGAAAAATAGCAAATGAAGTTAGAAAGGGTTGAAAATTGATGGTCTGCCTTCGAATGGTGCATACTGAACCCACAAAAAGTCTGAAGTTGAAATAAGTTTCAAAAATGAAATGCCTTAGTAACTGACGAGTTTTCGTCCGAAACCGTGATACTTCGAAAGAGATTCTTCATTTTGTACACGAAGTGCATCCAATTTTTGTCTTAACCCTCTCAATTTTTTAGCACATGCTATTTGGGTGAAAAGATGATACCGTCAGAACTTTCTACCTATTCAGAGTTCATTTGTAGTGCTTATCAATTTCAGGGTCATTTAGCTAAAAAAATCAGTAAATGCTTGAAAAATAGCAAATGAAGTCAGAAAGGGTTGAAAATTGATGGTCTGCCTTCGAATGGTGCATACTGAACCCACAAAAAGTCTGAAGTTGAAATAAGTTTCAAAAATGAAATGCCTTAGTAACAGACGAGTTTTCGTCCCAAACCGTGATACTTTGAAAGAGATTGTCCATTTTGTACACGAAGTGCATCCAATTTTTGTCTTAACCCTCTCAATTTTTTAACACATGCTATTTGGGTGAAATGATGATACCGTAAGAACTTTCTACCTATTCAGAGTTCATTTGTAGTGCTTATCAATTTCAGGGTCATTTAGCTCAAAAAAATCAGTAAATGCATGAAAAATAGCAAATGAAGTCAGAAAGGCTTGAAAATTGATGGCCTAGCTTCGAATGGTGCATACTGAACCCACAAAAAGTCTGAAGTTGAAATAAGTTTAGAAAATGAAATGCCTTAGTAAGAGATGAGTTTTCGTCGGAAACCGTGATACTTTGAAAGACATTGTCCATTTTGTACATGAAGTGCATCCAGTTTTTGTCTTAACCCTCTCAATTTTTAGCACATGCTATGTGGGTGAAATGATGATACCATGCCAACTTTCAACCTTTTCAGAGTTCATTTGTAGGGCTTATCAATTTCAGGGTTATTTAGCTCCAAAAAATCAGTAAATGCATGAAAAATAGCAACTGAAGTTCGAAAGGGTTGAAAATTGATGGCCTACCTTCGAATGGTGCATACTAAACGCACAAAAATTCTGGCGGTGAAATAATTTTAAAAAATGAAATACCTTAGTAACAGACGAATTTTCGTCCGAAACCCTTATTCATCGAAAGAGATTGTCCATTTTGTACATGAAGTGCATCTAGTTTTTGCCGTAACCCCCTCAACTTTTTAGCATATGCTATGTTGGTGAAAAGATGATATTGTGCCAACTTTCAACCTTTTCAGAGTTCATTTCTAGTGCTTATCAATTTCAGGGTCATTTAACTCAAAAAAATAGTAAACGCTTGAAAAATAGCAAATGAAGTCAGAAAGGGTTGAAAATTGATGGCCTGCCTTCCAATGGTGCATATTGCACCCACAAAAAGTCTGGAGTTGAAATAAGCTTAAAAAATGAAATGCCTTAGTAACACACGAGTTTTCGTTCGAAACCGTGATAGTTCGAGATTGTTCATTTTGTACACGAAGTGCATCCAGTTTTTGTCGTAACCCTCTCAACTTTTTAGCACATTTTATGTGGGTGAAATTATGATACCATGCCAACTTTCAACCTTTTCAGAGTTCATTTGTAGTGCTTATCAATTTCTGGGTCATTGAGCTCAAAAAAATCAGTAAATGCATAAAAAATAGCAAATGAAGTTAGAAAGGGTAGAAAATGAATTTCCTGCCTCCGAATGGTGCATACTGAACCCACAAAAAGTCTGAAGTTGAAATTCGTTTAGAAAATGAAATGCCTTAGTAACAGACGAGTTTTCGTCCGAAACCCTTATACATCGAAAGAGATTATCCATTTTGTACACGAAGTGCATCTGTTTTTTGCCGTAACCCCCTCAACTTTTTAGCACATGCTATGTGGGTGAAATGATGATATTGTGCCAACCTTCAACCTTTTCAGAGTTCATTTGTAGTGCTTAATAATTTCAGGGTCATTTAGCTCAAAAAAAATCAGTAAATGCATGAAAAATAGCAAATGAAGTCAGAAAGGGTTGAAAATAGATGGCATGCCTTCGAATGGTGCATACTGAACCCACAAAAAGTCTGAAGTTGACATAAGTTTAAAAAATGAAATGCCTTAGTAACAGACGAGTTTTCGTCCGAAACCGTGATACTTTGAAAGAGATTGTCCATTTTGTACACGAAGTGCATCCAGTTTTTGTCCTAACCCTCTCTATTTTTAGCACATGCTATGTGGGTGAAATGATGATACCGTGCCAACTTTCAACCTTGTCAGAGTTCATTTGTAGGGCTTATCAATTTCAAGGTCATTTAGCTCAAAAAAAATCAGTAAATGCATGAAAAATAGCAAATGAAGTTAGAATGGGTTGAAAATTGATGGCGTACCTTCGAATTGTGCATACTTAACGCACAAAAATTCTGGCGGTGAAATAAGTTTAAAAAATGAAATACCTTAGTAACAGACGAGTTTTCGTCCGAAACCCTTATACATCGAAAGAGATTGTCCATTTTGTACACGAAGTGCATCTAGTTTTTGCCGTAACCCCCTCAACGTTTTAGCACATGCTATGTGGGTGAAATGATGATATTGTGCCAAATTTCAACCTTTTCAGAGTTCGTTTGTAGTGCTTATCATTTTCAGGGTCATTTAGCTCAAAACAAATCAGTAAATGCATGAAAAATAGCAAACGAAGTAAGAAAGGGTTGAAAATTGCTGGCCTGCCTTCGAATGGTGCATCCTGAACCCACAAAAAGTCTGAAGTTGAAATAAGTTTAAAAAATGAAATGCCTTAGCAACAGACGAGTTTTCGTCTGAAACCGTCATACTTCGAAAGAGATAGTCCATTTTGTACACGAAGTGCATCCAGTTTTTGTCTTAATCCTCTCAATTTCTTAGCACATGCTATGTGGGGGAAATGATGATACCGTGCCAACTTTCTACCTTTTCAGAGTTCATTTGTAGTGCTTATCAATTTCAGGGTCATTTAGCTCAAAAAAATCAGTAAATGCATGAAAAATAGCAAATGAAGTCAGAAAGGGTTGAAAATTGATGGCCTAGCTTCGAATGGTGCATACTGAACCTACAAAAAGTCTAAAGTGGAAATAAGTTTATAAAATGAAATGCCTTAGTAACAGATGTGTTTTCGTGTGAAACCGTGATACTTGGAAAGAGATTGTCCATTTTGTACACGAAGTGGATCCAGTTTTTGTCTTAACCCTCTCAATTTTTAGCGCATGCTATGTGGGTGAAATGATGATATCGTGCCAACTTTCAACCTTGTTAGAGTTCATTTGTAGGGCTTATCAATTTCAGGGTCATTTAGCTCAAAAAAATCAGTAAATGCATGAAAAATAGCAAATGAAGTTAGAAAGGGTTGAAAATTGATGGCCTACCTTCGAATGGTGCATACTTAACGCACAAAATTTTGGCGGTGAAATAAGTTTAAAAAATGAAATACCTTAGTAACAGACGAGTTTTCGTCCGAAACCCTTATACATCGAAAGAGATTGTCCATTTTGTACACGAAGTGCATCTAGTTTTTGCCGTAACCCCCTCAACGTTTTAGCACATGCTATGTGGGTGAAATGATGATATTGTGCCAACTTTAAACCTTTTCAGAGTTCATTTGTAGTGCTTATCAATTTCAGGGTCATTTAGCTGAAAAAATGGGTAAATGCTTGAAAAATAGTAAATGAAGTCAGAAAGGGTTGAAAATTGATGGTCTGCCTTCGAATGGTGCATACTGAACCCACAAAAAGTCTGAAGTTGAAATAAGTTTCAAAAATGAAATGCCTTAGTAACTGACGAGTTTTCGTCCGAAACCGTGATACTTCGAAAGAGATTGTCCATTTTGTACACGAAGTGCATCCAATTTTTGTCTTAACCCTCTCAATTTTTTAGCACATGCTATTTGGGTGAAATGATGATACCGTAAGAACTTTGTACCTATTCAGAGTTCATTTGTAGTGCTTATCAATTTCAGGGTCATTTAGCTCAAAAAAAATCAGTAAATACTTGAAAAATAGCAAATGAAGTCAGAAAGGGTTGAAAATTGATGGTCTGCCTTCGAATGGTGCATACTGAAACCACAAAAAGTCTGAAGTGGAAATAAGTTTAAAAAATGAAATACCTTAGTAACAGACGAGTTTTCGTCCGAAACCCTTATACATCGAAAGAGATTGTCCATTTTGTACACGAAGTGCATCTAGTTTTTGCCGTAACCCCCTCAACGTTTTAGCACATGCTATGTGGGTGAAATGATGATATTGTGCCAACTTTAAACCTTTTCAGAGTTCATTTGTAGTGCTTATCAATTTCAGGGTCATTTAGCTGAAAAAATGGGTAAATGCTTGAAAAATAGTAAATGAAGTCAGAAAGGGTTGAAAATTGATGGTCTGCCTTCGAATGGTGCATACTGAAACCACAAAAAGTCTGAAGTGGAAATAAGTTTCAAAAATGAAATGCCTTAGTAACAGACGAGTTTTCGTCCGAAACCGTGATACTTCGAAAGAGATTGTCCATTTTGTACACGAAGTGCATCCAATTTTTGTCTTAACCCTCTCAATTTTTTAGCATATGCTATTTGGGTGAAATGATGATATCGTAAGAACTTTCTACCTATTCAGAGTTCATTTGTAGTGCTTATCAATTTCAGGGTCATTTAGCTCAAAAAAATCAGTAAATGCATGAAAAATAGCAAATGAAGTCAGAAAGGCTTGAAAATTGATGGCCTAGCTTCGAATGGTGCATACTGAACCCACAATAAGTCTGAAGTTGAAATAAGTTTAGAAAATGAAATGCCTTAGTAACAGATGAGTTTTCGTCGGAAACCGTGATTCTTCGAAAGACATTGTCCATTTTGTACATGAAGTGCATCAAGTTTTTGTCTTAACCCTCTAAATTTTTAGCACATGCTATGTGGGTGAAATGATGATACCATGCCAACTTTCAACCTTTTCAGAGTTCATTTGTAGGGCTTATCAATTTCAGGGTTATTTAGCTCCAAAAAATCAGTAAATGCATGAAAAATAGCAACTGAAGTTAGAAAGGGTTGAAAATTGATGGCCTACCTTCGAATGGTGGATACAAAACGCACAAAAATTCTGGCGGTGAAATAAGTTTAAAAAAATTAAATACCTTAGTAACACACGAGTTTTCGTCCGAAACCCTTATTCATCGAAAGAGATTGTCCATTTTGTACATGAAGTGCATCTAGTTTTTGCCGTAACCCCCTCAACTTTTTAGCACATGCTATGTTGGTGAAAAGATGATATTGTGCCAACTTTCAACCTTTTCAGAGTTCGTTTCTAGTGCTTATCAATTTCAGGGTCATTTAACTCAAAAAATGAGTAAACGCTTGAAAAATAGCAAATGAAGTCAGAAAGGGTTGAAAATTGATGGCCCGCCTTCCAATGGTGCATACTGCACCCACAAAAAGTCTGGAGTTGAAATAAGCTTAAAAAATGAAATGCCTTAGTAACAGACGAGTTTTCGTTCGAAACCGTGATACTTCGAGATTGTTCATTTTGTACACGAAGTGCATCCAGTTTTTGTCGTAACCCTCTCAACTTTTTAGCACATTTTATGTGCGTGAAATTATGATACCATGCCACCTTTCAAGATTTTCAGAGTTCATTTGTAGTGCTTATCAATTTCTGGGCCATTGAGCTCAAACAAATCAGTAAATGCATGAAAAATAGCAAATGAAGTTAGAAAGGGTTGAAAATGAATTTCGTGCCTTCGAATGGTGCATGCTGAACCCACAAAAAGTCTGACGTTGAAATTCGTTTAGAAAATGAAATGCCTTAGTAACAGACGAGTTTTCGTCCGAAACCGTGATACTTTGAAAGAGATTGTCCATTTTGTACACGAAGTGCATCCAGTTTTTGTCCTAACCCTCTCTATTTTTAGCACATGCTATGTGGGTGAAATGATGATACCGTGCCAACTTTCAACCTTGTCAGAGTTCATTTGTAGGGCTTATCAATTTCAAGGTCATTTAGCTCAAAAAAAATCAGTAAATGCATGAAAAATAGCAAATGAAGTTAGAATGGGTTGAAAATTGATGGCGTACCTTCGAATTGTGCATACTTAACGCACAAAAATTCTGGCGGTGAAATAAGTTTAAAAAATGAAATACCTTAGTAACAGACGAGTTTTCGTCCGAAACCCTTATACATCGAAAGAGATTGTCCATTTTGTACACGAAGTGCATCTAGTTTTTGCCGTAACCCCCTCAATGTTTTAGCACATGCTATGTGGGTGAAATGATGATATTGTGCCAAATTTCAACCTTTTCAGAGTTCGTTTGTAGTGCTTATCATTTTCAGGGTCATTTAGCTCAAAACAAATCAGTAAATGCATGAAAAATAGCAAACGAAGTAAGAAAGGGTTGAAAATTGCTGGCCTGCCTTCGAATGGTGCATCCTGAACCCACAAAAAGTCTGAAGTTGAAATAAGTTTAAAAAATGAAATGCCTTAGCAACAGACGAGTTTTCGTCTGAAACCGTCATACTTCGAAAGAGATAGTCCATTTTGTACACGAAGTGCATCCAGTTTTTGTCTTAATCCTCTCAATTTCTTAGCACATGCTATGTGGGGGAAATGATGATACCGTGCCAACTTTCTACCTTTTCAGAGTTCATTTGTAGTGCTTATCAATTTCAGGGTCATTTAGCTCAAAAAAATCACTAAATGCATGAAAAATAGCAAATGAAGTCAGAAAGGGTTGAAAATTGATGGCCTAGCTTCGAATGGTGCATACTGAACCCACAAAAAGTCTAAAGTGGAAATAAGTTTATAAAATGAAATGCCTTAGTAACAGATGTGTTTTCGTGTGAAACCGTGATACTTGGAAAGAGATTGTCCATTTTGTACACGAAGTGGATCCAGTTTTTGTCTTAACCCTCTCAATTTTTAGCGCATGCTATGTGGGTGAAATGATGATATCGTGCCAACTTTCAACCTTGTTAGAGTTCATTTGTAGGGCTTATCAATTTCAGGGTCATTTAGCTCAAAAAAATCAGTAAATGCATGAAAAATAGCAAATGAAGTTAGAAAGGGTTGAAAATTGATGGCCTACCTTCGAATGGTGCATACTTAACGCACAAAATTTTGGCGGTGAAATAAGTTTAAAAAATGAAATACCTTAGTAACAGACGAGTTTTCGTCCGAAACCCTTATACATCGAAAGAGATTGTCCATTTTGTACACGAAGTGCATCTAGTTTTTGCCGTAACCCCCTCAACGTTTTAGCACATGCTATGTGGGTGAAATGATGATATTGTGCCAACTTTAAACCTTTTCAGAGTTCATTTGTAGTGCTTATCAATTTCAGGGTCATTTAGCTGAAAAAATGGGTAAATGCTTGAAAAATAGTAAATGAAGTCAGAAAGGGTTGAAAATTGATGGTCTGCCTTCGAATGGTGCATACTGAACCCACAAAAAGTCTGAAGTTGAAATAAGTTTCAAAAATGAAATGCCTTAGTAACTGACGAGTTTTCGTCCGAAACCGTGATACTTCGAAAGAGATTGTCCATTTTGTACACGAAGTGCATCCAATTTTTGTCTTAACCCTCTCAATTTTTTAGCACATGCTATTTGGGTGAAATGATGATACCGTAAGAACTTTGTACCTATTCAGAGTTCATTTGTAGTGCTTATCAATTTCAGGGTCATTTAGCTCAAAAAAAATCAGTAAATACTTGAAAAATAGCAAATGAAGTCAGAAAGGGTTGAAAATTGATGGTCTGCCTTCGAATGGTGCATACTGAAACCACAAAAAGTCTGAAGTGGAAATAAGTTTCAAAAATGAAATGCCTTAGTAACAGACGAGTTTTCGTCCGAAACCGTGATACTTCGAAAGAGATTGTCCATTTTGTACACGAAGTGCATCCAATTTTTGTCTTAACCCTCTCAATTTTTTAGCATATGCTATTTGGGTGAAATGATGATATCGTAAGAACTTTCTACCTATTCAGAGTTCATTTGTAGTGCTTATCAATTTCAGGGTCATTTAGCTCAAAAAAATCAGTAAATGCATGAAAAATAGCAAATGAAGTCAGAAAGGCTTGAAAATTGATGGCCTAGCTTCGAATGGTGCATACTGAACCCACAAAAAGTCTGAAGTTGAAATAAGTTTAGAAAATGAAATGCCTTAGTAACAGATGAGTTTTCGTCGGAAACCGTGATTCTTCGAAAGACATTGTCCATTTTGTACATGAAGTGCATCAAGTTTTTGTCTTAACCCTCTAAATTTTTAGCACATGCTATGTGGGTGAAATGATGATACCATGCCAACTTTCAACCTTTTCAGAGTTCATTTGTAGGGCTTATCAATTTCAGGGTTATTTAGCTCCAAAAAATCAGTAAATGCATGAAAAATAGCAACTGAAGTTAGAAAGGGTTGAAAATTGATGGCCTACCTTCGAATGGTGGATACAAAACGCACAAAAATTCTGGCGGTGAAATAAGTTTAAAAAAATTAAATACCTTAGTAACACACGAGTTTTCGTCCGAAACCCTTATTCATCGAAAGAGATTGTCCATTTTGTACATGAAGTGCATCTAGTTTTTGCCGTAACCCCCTCAACTTTTTAGCACATGCTATGTTGGTGAAAAGATGATATTGTGCCAACTTTCAACCTTTTCAGAGTTCGTTTCTAGTGCTTATCAATTTCAGGGTCATTTAACTCAAAAAATGAGTAAACGCTTGAAAAATAGCAAATGAAGTCAGAAAGGGTTGAAAATTGATGGCCCGCCTTCCAATGGTGCATACTGCACCCACAAAAAGTCTGGAGTTGAAATAAGCTTAAAAAATGAAATGCCTTAGTAACAGACGAGTTTTCGTTCGAAACCGTGATACTTCGAGATTGTTCATTTTGTACACGAAGTGCATCCAGTTTTTGTCGTAACCCTCTCAACTTTTTAGCACATTTTATGTGCGTGAAATTATGATACCATGCCACCTTTCAAGCTTTTCAGAGTTCATTTGTAGTGCTTATCAATTTCTGGGCCATTGAGCTCAAACAAATCAGTAAATGCATGAAAAATAGCAAATGAAGTTAGAAAGGGTTGAAAATGAATTTCGTGCCTTCGAATGGTGCATGCTGAACCCACAAAAAGTCTGACGTTGAAATTCGTTTAGAAAATGAAATGCCTTAGTAACAGACGAGTTTTCGTCCGAAACCCTTATACATCGAAAGAGATTATCCATTTTGTACACGAAGTGCATCTATTTTTTGCCGTAACCCCCTCAACTTTTTAGCACATGCTATGTGGGTGAAATGATGATATTGTGCCAACCTTCAACCTTTTCAGAGTTCATTTGTAGTGCTTCACAATTTCAGGGTCATTTAGCTCAAAAAAATCAGTAAATGCATGAAAAATAGCAAATGAAGTCAGAAAGGGTTGAAAATAGATGGCATGCCTTCGAATGGTGCATACTGAACCCACAAAAAGCCTGGAGTTGAAATAAGTTTAAAAAATGAAATGCCTTAGTAAGAGACGAGTTTTCGTCCGAAACCCTGATACTTGGAAAGAGATTGTCCATTTTGTACACGAAGTGCATCCAGTTTTTGCCATAACCCTCTCAACTTTTTAGCACATGCTATGTGGGTGAAATGATGATACCTTGTCAACTTTCAACCTTTTCAGAGTTCATTTGGAGTGCTGATCACTTTTCAGGGTCATTTAGCTCAAAAAAATCAGTAAATGCATGAAAAATAGCAAATGAAGTCAGAAATGGTTGAAAAATGATGGCCTGCCTTCGAATGGTGCATACTGAACCCACAAAAAGTCTGAAGTTGAAATAAGTTTAAAAAATGAAATGCCTTAGTAAGAGACGAGTCTTCGTCCGAAATCATGATAGTTCGAAAGAGATTGTCCATTTTGTACCCGAAGTGCATCCAGTTTTTGTCGTAACCCTCTCAATTTTTTGGCACATGCTATGTGGGTGAAATGATGATACCGTGCCAACTTTCAACCATTTAGAGTTCACTTGTAGTGCTTATCAATTTCAGGGTCATTTAGCTCAAAAAAATCAGTAAATGCATGAAAAATAGCAAATGAAGTCAGAAAGGGTTGAAAATTGATGGCATACCTTCGAATGGTGCATACTAAATGCACAAAAAGTCTGGCGTTGAAATAAGTTTAAAAAATGAAATGCCTTAATAACAGACGAGTTTTTGTTCGAAACTCTTATACATCGAAACAGATTGTCCATTTTGTACACGAAGTGCATCTAGTTCTTGCCGTAACCCTCTCAACTTTTTAGCACATGCTATATGGGTGAAATGATAATATTGTGCCAACTTTCAGCCTTTTCAGAGTTCATTTGTAGTGCTTATCAATTTCAAGGTTATTTAGCTCAACACAAATCAGTAAATGCATGAAAAGTAGCAAATGAGGTCAGAAAGAGTTGAAAATAGATGGCATGCCTTCGAATGGTGCATACTAAACACACAAAAAGTCTGGCGTTGAAATAAGTTTCCAAAATGAAATGTCTTAGTAACAGAAGAATTTTTGTCCGAAACTCTTATAGATCGAAAGAGATTGTCCATTTTGTACAAGAAGTGCATCTAGTTGTTGCCGTAACCCTCTCAACTTTTTAGCACATGCTATATGGGTGAAATGATAATATTGTGCCAACTTTCAACCTTTTCAGAGTTCATTTGTAGTGCTAATCAATTTCAAGGTTATTTAGCTAAAAAAAATCAGTAAATGCATGAAAAATAGCAAATGAAGTCAGAAAGAGTTGAAAATAGATGGCATGCCTTCGAATGGTGCATACTGAACCCACAAAAAGTCTGGAGTTGAAATAAGTTTAAAAAATGAAATGCCTTAGTAATAGACGAGTTTTCGTCCGAAACCCTCATACTTCGAAAGAGATTGTCCATTTTCTACACGAAGTCCATCCAAATTTTGTCGTAACCCTCTCAACTTTTTAGCACATTTTATGTGCATGAAATGATGATACCATGCCAACTTTCAACCTTTTCAGAGTTCATTTGTAGTGCTTATCAATTTCAAGGTTATTTAGCTCAAAAAAAATCAGTAAATGCATGAAAAATAGCAAATGAAGTCAGAAAGGGTTGAAAATAGATGGCATGCCTTCGAATGGTGCATACTGAACCCACAAAAAGTCTGGAGTTGAAATAAGTTTAAAAAACGAAATGCCTTAGTAACAGACGAGCTTTCGTCCGAAACCGTGATACATCGAAAGAGATTGTCCATTTTGTACACAAAGTGCATCCAGTTTTTGTCTTAACCCTCTCAATTTTTTTTGCACATGCTATGTGGGTGAAATGATGATACCGTGCCACCTATCAACCTTTTCAGAGTTCATTTGTAGTGCTTATCAATTTCTGGGACATTTAGCTCAAAAAATCAGTAAATGCATGAAAACTAGCAAATGAAGTTAGAAAGGGTCGAAAATTGATTGCCTGCCTTCGAATGGTGCATACTGAACGCACAAAAAGTCTGGACATGAAATAAGTTTAAAAAAGCAAATGCCTTAGTAACAGACGAGTTTTCATGCGAATCCCTGATACTTCGAAAGAGATTATCCATTTTTTACACGAAGTGCATCCAGTTTTCGCCGTAACCCTCTCAACTTTTTAGCACATGCTATGTGGGTGAAATGATGATACCATGTCAACTTTCAACCTTTTAAGAGTTCATTTGTAGTGCTGATCAATTTCAGGGTCATTTAGCTCAAAAAAAATCAGTAAATGCATGAAAAATAGCAAATGAAGTTAGATAGGGTTGAAAATTGATTGCCTGCCTTCGAATGGTGCATACTGAACGCACAAAAAGTCTGGAGTTGAAATAAGTTTAAAAAATGAAATGCCATAGTAACAGACGAATTTTCGTCCGAAACCCTGATAATTCGAAAGAGATTGTCCATTTTGTACACGAAGTGCATCCAGTTTCTTACGTAACCCTCTCAACTTTTTAGCACATGCCATGTGGGTGAAATGATGGTACCATGTCAACTCTCAACCTTTTCAAAGTTCATTTGTAGTGCTTATCAATTTCAGGGTCATTTAGCTCAAAAAAAATCAGTAAATGCATGAAAAATAGCAAATGAAGTGAGAAAGGGTTTAAAATTGATGGACTACCTTTGAATGGTGCATACTGAACACACAAAAAGTCTAAAGTTGAAATAAGTTTAAAAAAGGAAATGGCTTAGTAAAAGACGAGTTTTCGTCCGAAACCCTAATACTTCGAAAGAGATTGTCCATTTTTTACACGAAGTGCATCCAATTTTTGTCGTAACGCTCTCAACATTTTAGCACATGCTATGTGGGTGAAATGATGATACCATGTCAAATTTCAACCTTTTCAGAGTTCATTTGTAGTGCTTATCAATTTCGGGGTCATTTAGCTCAAAAAAATCAGTAAATGCATGAAAAATAGCAAATGAAGTGAGAAAGGGTTGAAAATTGATGGCCTACCTTCGAATGGTGCATACTGAACCCACAAAATGAAGTTGAAATAAGTTTAAAAAATGAAATGCCTTAGTAATAGATGAGTTTTCGCGTGAAACCCTGAGACTTCGAAGGAGATTGTCCATTTTGGACACGAAGTGCATCTAGTTTTTGCCGTAACCCTCTCAACTTTTTAGCACATGCTATGTGGGTGAAATGTTGATACCGTGCCAACTTTCAACCTTTTCAGAGTTCATTTGTAGTGCTTATCAATTTCAGGGATCTTTAGCTCAAAAAATCAGTAACTGCATGAAAAATAGCAAATGAGTTTAAAAAATGAAATGCCTTAGTATTAGACGAGTTTTCGTCCGAAACCCTGATACTTCGAAAGAGATTGTCCATTTTGTACACGAAGTGCATCCAGTTTTTGTCGTAACCCTCTCAACTTTTTAGCACATTTTATGTGCATGAAATGATGATACCATGCCAACTTTCAACCTTTTCAGAGTTCATTTGTAGTGCTTATCAATTTCTGGGTCATTTAGCTCAAAAAGTCAGTAAATGCATGAAAACTAGCTAATGAAGTTAGAAACGGTTGAAAATTGATTGCCTACCTTCGAATGGTGCATACTGAATGCACAAAAAGTCTGGAGTTGAAATGAGTTTAAAAAATGAAATGCCTTAGTAACAGACGAGTTTTCGTTCGAAACCCTGATACTTCGAAAGAGATTGTCCATTTTGTACACGAAGTGCATCCAGTTTTTGTCGTAACGCTCTCAACTTTTTAGCACATTTTATGTGCATGAAATGATGATACCATCCCAACTTTCAACCTTTTCAGAGTTCATTTGTAGTGCTTATCAATTTCTGGGTCATTTAGCTCAAAAAATCAGTAAATGCATGAAAACTAGCTAATGAAGTTAGAAACGGTTGAAAATTGATTACCTACCTTCGAATGGTGCATACTGAACGCACAAAAAGTCTGGAGTTGAAATAAGTTTAAAAAAGTAAATGTCTTAGTAAAAGACGAGTTTTCGTCCGAAACCCTAATACTTCAAAAGAGATTGTCCATTTTGTACACGACGTGCATCCAATTTTTGTCGTAACGCTCTCAACATTTTAGCATATGCTATGTGGGTGAAATGATGATACCATGTCAAATTTTAACCTTTTCAGAGTTCATTTGTAGTGCTTATCAATTTCAGGGTCATTTAGCTCAAAAAAATCAGTAAATGCATGAAAAATAGCAAATGAAGTTAGAAAGGGTTGAAAATGGATGGCCTGCCTTCGAATGGTGCATACTGAACCCACAAAAAGTCTAAAGTTGAAATAATTTTAAAAAACAAAATGCCTTAGTAACAGACGAGTTTTCGTCCGAAACCGTGATACATCGAAAGAGATTGTCCATTTTGTACACGAAGTGCATCCAGTTTTTGTCGTAACCCTCTCAACTTTTTAGCACATTTTATGTGCCTGAAATGATGATACCATGCCAACTTTCAACCTTTTCATAGTTCATTTGTACTGCTTATCTATTTCTGGGTCATTTAGCTCAAAAAATCAGTAAATGCATGAAAACTAGCTAATGAAGTTAGAAAGGGTTGAAAATTGATGGCCTACCTTCGAATGGTGCATACTGAACCCACAAAATGAAGTTGAAATAAGTTTAAAAAATGAAATGCCTTAGTAATAGATGAGTTTTCGCGTGAAACCCTGAGACTTCGAAGGAGATTGTCCATTTTGGACACGAAGTGCATCTAGTTTTTGCCGTAACCCTCTCAACTTTTTAGCACATGCTATGTGGGTGAAATGTTGATACCGTGCCAACTTTCAACCTTTTCAGAGTTCATTTGTAGTGCTTATCAATTTCAGGGATCTTTAGCTCAAAAAATCAGTAACTGCATGAAAAATAGCAAATGAGTTTAAAAAATGAAATGCCTTAGTATTAGACGAGTTTTCGTCCGAAACCCTGATACTTCGAAAGAGATTGTCCATTTTGTACACGAAGTGCATCCAGTTTTTGTCGTAACCCTCTCAACTTTTTAGCACATTTTATGTGCATGAAATGATGATACCATGCCAACTTTCAACCTTTTCAGAGTTCATTTGTAGTGCTTATCAATTTCTGGGTCATTTAGCTCAAAAAGTCAGTAAATGCATGAAAACTAGCTAATGAAGTTAGAAACGGTTGAAAATTGATTGCCTACCTTCGAATGGTGCATACTGAATGCACAAAAAGTCTGGAGTTGAAATGAGTTTAAAAAATGAAATGCCTTAGTAACAGACGAGTTTTCGTTCGAAACCCTGATACTTCGAAAGAGATTGTCCATTTTGTACACGAAGTGCATCCAGTTTTTGTCGTAACGCTCTCAACTTTTTAGCACATTTTATGTGCATGAAATGATGATACCATCCCAACTTTCAACCTTTTCAGAGTTCATTTGTAGTGCTTATCAATTTCTGGGTCATTTAGCTCAAAAAATCAGTAAATGCATGAAAACTAGCTAATGAAGTTAGAAACGGTTGAAAATTGATTACCTACCTTCGAATGGTGCATACTGAACGCACAAAAAGTCTGGAGTTGAAATAAGTTTAAAAAAGTAAATGTCTTAGTAAAAGACGAGTTTTCGTCCGAAACCCTAATACTTCAAAAGAGATTGTCCATTTTGTACACGACGTGCATCCAATTTTTGTCGTAACGCTCTCAACATTTTAGCATATGCTATGTGGGTGAAATGATGATACCATGTCAAATTTTAACCTTTTCAGAGTTCATTTGTAGTGCTTATCAATTTCAGGGTCATTTAGCTCAAAAAAATCAGTAAATGCATGAAAAATAGCAAATGAAGTTAGAAAGGGTTGAAAATGGATGGCCTGCCTTCGAATGGTGCATACTGAACCCACAAAAAGTCTAAAGTTGAAATAATTTTAAAAAACAAAATGCCTTAGTAACAGACGAGTTTTCGTCCGAAACCGTGATACATCGAAAGAGATTGTCCATTTTGTACACGAAGTGCATCCAGTTTTTGTCGTAACCCTCTCAACTTTTTAGCACATTTTATGTGCCTGAAATGATGATACCATGCCAACTTTCAACCTTTTCATAGTTCATTTGTACTGCTTATCTATTTCTGGGTCATTTAGCTCAAAAAATCAGTAAATGCATGAAAACTAGCTAATGAAGTTAGAAAGGGTTGAAAATTGATTTCCTGCCTTCGAATGGTGCATACTGAACGCACAAAAAGTCTGGAGTTGAAATAAGTTTAAAAAAGGAAATGCCTTAGTGACAGACGAGTTTTCGTCCGAAACCCTGATATTTCAACATTTTCAAAGTTCATTTGTAGTGCTTATCAATTTTAGGATCATTTAGCTCAAGCAAATTAGTAAATGCATGAAAAATAGCAAATGAAGTCAGAAATGGTTGAAAATTGATGGCCTGCCTTAGAATGGTGCATACTGAACCCACCAAAAGTCTGAAGTTGAAATAAGTTTAAAAAATGAAATGCCTTAGTAACAAACGAGTCTTCATGCGAAACCGTGATACTTCGAAAGAGATTCTCCATTTTGTACACGAAGTGCATCCAGTTTTTGTCATAAACCTCTCAACTTTTTAGCACATTTTATGTTGGTGAAATGATGATACCATGCCAACTTTCAACCTTTTCAGAGTTCATTTGTAGTGCTTATCAATTTCTGGGACATTTAGCTCAAAAAATCAGTAAATGCATGAAAACTAGCTAATGAAGTTAGAAAGGGTTGAAAATTGATTGCCTGCCTTCGAATGGTGCATACTGAACGCACAAAAAGTCTGGAGTTGAAATAAGTTTAAAAAAGGAAATGCCTTAGTAACAGACGAGTTTTCGTCCGAAACCCTGATATTTGAACCTTTTCGAAGTTCATTTGTAGTGCTTATCAATTTTAGGGTCATTTAGCTCAAAAAAATCAGTAAATGCATGAAAAATGGCAAATGAAGTCAGAAATGGTTGAAAATTGATGGCCTGCCTTAGAATGGTGGATACTGAACCCACCAAAAGTCTGAAGTTGAAATACGTTTAAAAAATGAAATGCCTTAGTAACAGACGAGTCTTCGTGCGGAACCGTGATACTTCGAAACAGATTGTCCATTTTGTAGACGAAGTGCATCCAATTTTTGTCATAAACCTCTCAACTTTTTAGCACATTTTATGTGGGTGAAATGATGATACCTTGCCAACTTTCAAACTTTTGAGAGTTCATTTGTAGTGCTTATCAATTTCTGGGTCATTTAGCTCAAAAAAACAGCAAATGCATGAAAAATAGCAAATGAAGTTAGAAAGGGTTGAAAATTGATTGCCTGCCTTCGAATGGTGCATACTGAACGCGCAAACAGTCTGGAGTTGAAATAAGTTTGAAAAATGAAATGCCTTAGTAACAGACGAGTTTTCGTCCGAAACCCTCATACTTCGAAACAGATTGTCCATTTTGTACACGAAGTGCATCCAATTTTTGTCGTAACGCTCTCAACATTTTAGCATATGCTATGTGGGTGAAATGATGATACCATGTCAAATTTTAACCTTTTCAGAGTTCATTTGTAGTGCTTATCAATTTCAGGGTCATTTAGCTCAAAAAAATCAGTAAATGCATGAAAAATAGCAAATGAAGTCAGAAAGGGTTGAAAATTGATGGCCTGCCTTCGAATGGTGCATACTGAACCCACAAAAAGTCATAAGTTGAAATAATTTTAAAAAACGAAATGCCTTAGTAACAGACGAGTTTTCGTCCGAAACCGTGATACATCGAAAGAGATTGTCCATTTTGTACACAAAGTGCATCCAGTTTTTGTCTTAACCCTCTCAATTTTTTTGCACATGCTATGTGGGTGAAATGATGATACCGTGCCACCTATCAACCTTTTCAGAGTTCATTTGTAGTGCTTATCAATTTCAGGGTCATTTAGCTCAAATAAAATCAATAAATGCATGAAACATAGAAAATTAAATCAGAAAGGGTTGAAAATTGATGGCCTACCTTCGAATGGTGCATACTAAATGCACAAAAAGTCTGGCGTTGAAATAAGTTTAAAAAAGGAAATGGCTTAGTAAAAGATGAGTTTTCGTCCGAAACCCTAATACTTCGAAAGAGATTGTCCATTTTTTACACGAAGTGCATCCAATTTTTGACGTAATGCTCTCAACATTTTAGCACATGCTATGTGGGTGAAATGATGATACCATGTCAAATTTCAACCTTTTCAGAGTTCATTTGTAGTGCTTATCAATTTTAGGGTCATTTAGCTCAAAAAAAATCAGTAAATGCATGAAAAATAGCAAATGAAGTGACAAAGGGTTGAAAATTGATGGCCTACCTTCGAATGGTGCATACTGAACCCACAAAAAGTCTGAAGTTGAACTAAGTTTAAAAAATGAAATGCCTTAGTAATAGACGAGTTTTCAAACGAAACCCTGAGACTTCGAAGGAGATTGTCCATTTTGGACACGAAGTGCATCTAGTTTTTGCCGTAACCCTCTCAACTTTTTAGCACATGCTATGTGGGTGAAATGTTGATACCATGCCAACTTTCAACCTTTTCAGAGTTCATTTGTAGTGCTTATCAATTTCAGGGTCATTTAGCTCAAAAAATCAGTAAATGCATGAAAAATAGCAAATGAGTTTAAAAAAAAGAAATTCCTTAGTAACAGACGAGTTTTCGTCCGAAACCCTGATACTTCGAAAGAGATTGTCCATTTTGTACACGAAGTGCATCCAGTTTTTGTCGTAACCCTCTCAACTTTTTAGCACATTTTATGTGCATGAAATGATGATACCATGCCAACTTTCAACCTTTTCAGAGTTCATTTGTGTGCTTATCAATTTCTGGGTCATTTAGCTCAAAAAATCAGTAAATGCATGAAAACTAGCTAATGAAGTTAGAAACGGTTGAAAATTGATTCCCTACCTTCGAATGGTGCATACTGAATGCACAAAAAGTCTAGAGTTGAAATAACTTTAAAAAAGAAAATGGCTTAGTAAAAGACGAGTTTTCGTCCGAAACCCTAATACTTCGAAAGAGATTGTCCATTTTGTACACGAAGTGCATCCAGTTTTTGTCGTAACCCTCTCAACTTTTTAGCAAATTTTATGTGGGCGAAATGATGATACCATGCCAACTTTAAACCTTTTCAGAGTTCATTTGTAGCATTTATAAATTTCCGGGTCATTTAGCTCAAAAAAATCAGTAAATGCATGAAAAATAACAAATGAAGTTGGAAAGGGTTGAACATTGATTGCCTGCCTTCGAATGGTGCATACTGAATGCACAAAAAGTCTGGAGTTGAAATAAATTTAAAAAACAAAATACCTTAGTAACAGACGACTTTTCGTGCGAAACCTTGATATTTCGAAAGAGATTGTCCATTTTGTACACGAAGAGCATCCAGTTTTTGTCGTAACCCTCTGAACTTTTTAGCACATTTTATGTGCCTGAAATGATGATACCATGCCAACTTTCAACCTTTTCATAGTTCATTTGTACTGCTTATCAATTTCTGGGTCATTTAGCTCAAAAAATCAGTAAATGCATGAAAACTAGCTAATGAAGTTAGAAAGGGTTGAAAATTGATTTCCTGCCTTCGAATTGTGCATACTGAACGCACAAAAAGTCTGGAGTTGAAATAAGTTTAAAAAAGGAAATGCCTTAGTGACAGACGAGTTTTCGTCCGAAACCCTGATATTTCAACCTTTTCAAAGTTCATTTGTAGTGCTTATCAATTTTAGGATCATTTAGCTCAAGCAAATTAGTAAATGCATGAAAAATAGCAAATGAAGTCAGAAATGGTTGAAAATTGATGGCCTGCCTTAGAATGGTGCATACTGAACCCACCAAAAGTCTGAAGTTGAAATAAGTTTAAAAAATGAAATGCCTTAGTAACAGGCGAGTCTTCATGCGAAAGCGTGATACTTCGAAAGAGATTCTCCATTTTGTACACGAAGTGCATCCAGTTTTTGTCATAAACCTCTCAACTTTTTAGCACATTTTATGTGGGTGAAATGATGATACCATGCCAACTTTCAACCTTTTCAGAGTTCATTTGTAGTGCTTATCAATTTCTGGGACATTTAGCTCAAAAAATCAGTAAATGCATGAAAACTAGCTAATGAAGTTAGAAAGGGTTGAAAATTGATTGCCTGCCTTCGAATGGTGCATACTGAACCCACAAAAAGTCTGAAGTTGAAATAAGTTTAAAAAATGAAATGCCTTAGTAATAGACGAGTTTTCGCGCGAAACCCTGAGACTTCGAAGGAGATTGTCCATTTTGGACACGAAGTGCATCTAGTTTTTGCCGTAACCCTCTCAACTTTTTAGCACATGCTATGTGGGTGAAATGTGGATACCATGCCAACTTTCAACCTTTTCAGATTTCATTTGTAGTGCTTATCAATTTCAGGGTCATTTAGCTCAAAAAATCAGTAAATGCATGAAAAATAGCAAATGAGTTTTAAAAAAAGAAATTCCTTAGTAACAGACGAGTTTTCGTCCGAAACCCTGATACTTCGAAAGAGATTGTCCATTTTGTACACGAAGTGCATCCAGTTTTTGTCGTAACCCTCTCAACTTTTTAGCACATTTTATGTGCATGAAATGATGATGCCATGCCAACTTTCAACCTTTTCAGAGTTCATTTGTGTGCTTATCAATTTCTGGGTCATTTAGCTCAAAAAATCAGTAAATGCATGAAAACTAGCTAATGAAGTTAGAAACGGTTGAAAATTGATTGCCTACCTTCGAATGGTGCATACTGAACGCACAAAAAGTCTGGAGTTGAAATAACTTTAAAAAAGGAAATGGCTTAGTAAAAGACGAGTTTTCGTCTGAAACCCTAATACTTCGAAAGAGATTGTCCATTTTGTACACGAAGTGCAGCCAGTTTTTGTCTTAACCCTCTCAACTTTTTAGCAAATTTTATGTGGGTGAAATGATGATACCATGCCAACTTTAAACCTTTTCAGAGTTCATTTGTAGCATTTATAAATTTCCGGGTCATTTAGCTCAAAAAAATCAGTAAATGCATGAAAAATAACAAATGAAGTTGGAAAGGGTTGAAAATTGATTGCCTGCCTTCGAATGGTGCATACTGAACGCACAAAAAGTCTGGAGTTGAAATAAATTTAAAAAACAAAATACCTTAGTAACAGACGACTTTTCGTGCGAAACCTTGATATTTCGAAAGAGATTGTCCATTTTGTACACGAAGTGCATCCAGTTTTTGTCGTAACCCTCTCAACTTTTTAGCACATTTTATGTGCCTGAAATGATGATACCATGCCAACTTTCAACCTTTTCATAGTTCATTTGTACTGCTTATCAATTTCTGGGTCATTTAGCTCAAAAAATCAGTAAATGCATGAAAACTAGCTAATGAAGTTAGAAAGGGTTGAAAATTGATTTCCTGCCTTCGAATTGTGCATACTGAACGCACAAAAAGTCTGGAGTTGAAATAAGTTTAAAAAAGGAAATGCCTTAGTGACAGACGAGTTTTCGTCCGAAACCCTGATATTTCAACCTTTTCAAAGTTCATTTGTAGTGCTTATCAATTTTAGGATCATTTAGCTCAAGCAAATTAGTAAATGCATGAAAAATAGCAAATGAAGTCAGAAATGGTTGAAAATTGATGGCCTGCCTTAGAATGGTGCATACTGAACCCACCAAAAGTCTGAAGTTGAAATAAGTTTAAAAAATGAAATGCCTTAGTAACAGGCGAGTCTTCATGCGAAAGCGTGATACTTCGAAAGAGATTCTCCATTTTGTACACGAAGTGCATCCAGTTTTTGTCATAAACCTCTCAACTTTTTAGCACATTTTATGTGGGTGAAATGATGATACCATGCCAACTTTCAACCTTTTCAGAGTTCATTTGTAGTGCTTATCAATTTCTGGGACATTTAGCTCAAAAAATCAGTAAATGCATGAAAACTAGCTAATGAAGTTAGAAAGGGTTGAAAATTGATTGCCTGCCTTCGAATGGTGCATACTGAACCCACAAAAAGTCTGAAGTTGAAATAAGTTTAAAAAATGAAATGCCTTAGTAATAGACGAGTTTTCGCGCGAAACCCTGAGACTTCGAAGGAGATTGTCCATTTTGGACACGAAGTGCATCTAGTTTTTGCCGTAACCCTCTCAACTTTTTAGCACATGCTATGTGGGTGAAATGTGGATACCATGCCAACTTTCAACCTTTTCAGATTTCATTTGTAGTGCTTATCAATTTCAGGGTCATTTAGCTCAAAAAATCAGTAAATGCATGAAAAATAGCAAATGAGTTTTAAAAAAAGAAATTCCTTAGTAACAGACGAGTTTTCGTCCGAAACCCTGATACTTCGAAAGAGATTGTCCATTTTGTACACGAAGTGCATCCAGTTTTTGTCGTAACCCTCTCAACTTTTTAGCACATTTTATGTGCATGAAATGATGATGCCATGCCAACTTTCAACCTTTTCAGAGTTCATTTGTGTGCTTATCAATTTCTGGGTCATTTAGCTCAAAAAATCAGTAAATGCATGAAAACTAGCTAATGAAGTTAGAAACGGTTGAAAATTGATTGCCTACCTTCGAATGGTGCATACTGAACGCACAAAAAGTCTGGAGTTGAAATAACTTTAAAAAAGGAAATGGCTTAGTAAAAGACGAGTTTTCGTCTGAAACCCTAATACTTCGAAAGAGATTGTCCATTTTGTACACGAAGTGCAGCCAGTTTTTGTCTTAACCCTCTCAACTTTTTAGCAAATTTTATGTGGGTGAAATGATGATACCATGCCAACTTTAAACCTTTTTAGAGTTCATTTGTAGCATTTATAAATTTCCGGGTCATTTAGCTCAAAAAAATCAGTAAATGCATGAAAAATAACAAATGAAGTTGGAAAGGGTTGAAAATTGATTGCCTGCCTTCGAATGGTGCATACTGAACGCACAAAAAGTCTGGAGTTGAAATAAATTTAAAAAACAAAATACCTTAGTAACAGACGACTTTTCGTGCGAAACCTTGATATTTCGAAAGAGATTGTCCATTTTGTACACGAAGTGCATCCAGTTTTTGTCGTAACCCTCTCAACTTTTTAGCACATTTTATGTGCCTGAAATGATGATACCATGCCAACTTTCAACCTTTTCATAGTTCATTTGTACTGCTTATCAATTTCTGGGTCATTTAGCTCAAAAAATCAGTAAATGCATGAAAACTAGCTAATGAAGTTAGAAAGGGTTGAAAATTGATTTCCTGCCTTCGAATGGTGCATACTGAACGCACAATAAGTCTGGAGTTGAAATAAGTTTAAAAAAGGAAATGCCTTAGTGACAGACGAGTTTTCGTCCGAAACCCTGATATTTCAACCTTTTCAAAGTTCATTTGTAGTGCTTATCAATTTTAGGATCATTTAGCTCAAGCAAATTAGTAAATGCATGAAAAATAGCAAATGAAGTCAGAAATGGTTGAAAATTGATGGCCTGCCTTAGAATGGTGCATACTGAACCCACCAAAAGTCTGAAGTTGAAATAAGTTTAAAAAATGAAATGCCTTAGTAACAGACGAGTCTTCATGCGAAATCGTGATACTTCGAAAGAGATTCTCCATTTTGTACACGAAGTGCATCCAGTTTTTGTCATAAACCTCTCAACTTTTTAGCACATTTTATGTGGGTGAAATGATGATACCATGCCAACGTTCAACCTTTTCAGAGTTCATTTGTAGTGCTTATCAATTTCTGGGACATTTAGCTCAAAAAATCAGTAAATGCATGAAAACTAGCTAATGAAGTTAGAAAGGGTTGAAAATTGATTGCCTGCCTTCGAATGGTGCATACTGAACGCACAAAAAGTCTGGAGTTGAAATAAGTTTAAAAAAGGAAATGCCTTAGTAACAGACGAGTTTTCGTCCGAAACCCTGATATTTGAACCTTTTCAAAGTTCATTTGTAGTGCTTATCAATTTTAGGGTCATTTAGCTCAAAAAAATCAGTAAATGCATGAAAAATAGCAAATGAAGTCAGAAATGGTTGAAAATTGATGGCCTGCCTTAGAATGGTGCATACTGAACCCACCAAAAGTCTGAAGTTGAAATACGTTTAAAAAATGAAATGCCTTAGTAACAGACGAGTCTTCGTGCGGAACCGTGATACTTCGAAAGAGATTGTCCATTTTGTACACGAAGTGCATCCAGTTTTTGTCATAAACCTCTCAACTTTTTAGCATATTTTATGTGGGTGAAATGATGATACCATGCCAACTTTCAAACTTTTGAGAGTTCATTTGTAGTGCTTTTCAATTTCTGGGTCATTTAGCTCAAAAAAACAGCAAATGCATGAAAAATAGCAAATGAAGTTAGAAAGGGTTGAAAATTGATTGCCTGCCTTCGAATGGTGCATACTGAACGCACAATCAAACTGGAGTTGAAATAAGTTTCAAAAATGAAATGCCTTAGTAACAGACGAGTTTTCGTCCGAAACCCTCATACTTCGAAACAGATTGTCCATTTTGTACACGAAGTGCATCCAGTTTTTTACGTAAGACTCTCAACTTTTTAGCACATGCTATGTGGGTGAAATGATGATACCATGTCAACTCTCAACCTTTTCAGATTTCGTTTATAGTGCTTATTAATTTCAGGGTCATTTAGCTCAAAAAAAATCAGTAAATGCATGAAAAATAGTAAGTGAAGTCAGAAAGGGTTTAAAATTGATGGCCTGCCTTCGAATGGTGCATACTGAACACACAAAAAGTCTAAAGTTCAAGTACGTTTAAAAAATGAAATGCCTTAGTGACAGATGAGTTTTCGTCCGAAACCGTGATACTTCGAAAGAGATTGTCCATTTTGTACACAAAGTGCATCCTGTTTTTGTCTTAACCATCTCAATTTTTTGGCACATGCTATGTGGGTGAAATGATGATACCATGCCAACTTTCAACCTTTTCAGAGTTCATTTGTAGTGCTTATCAATTTCAGGGTCATTTAGCTCAAAAAAAATCAGTAAATGCATGAAACATAGCAAATGAAATCAGAAAGGGTTGAAAATTGATGGCCTACCTTCGAATGCTGCATACTACACGCACAAAAAGTCTGGCATTGAAACAGGTTTAAAAAATGAAATGCCTTAGTAACAGACGAATTTTCGTCCGAAACCTTGATACTTCGAAAGAGATTGTCCATTTTGTACCCAAAGTGCATCTAGTTTTTGCCGTAACCCCCTCAACTTTTTAGCACATGCTATGTGGGTGAAATGTTGATATTGTGCCAACTTTCAACCTTTTCATTGTTCATTTGTAGTGCTTATCAATTTCAAGGTCATTTAGCTAAAACAAATCAGTAAATGCTTGAAAAATAGCAAATGAAGTCAGAAAGGGTTGAAAATTGATGGCCAGCCTTCGAATGGTGCATCCTGAACCCACAAAAAGTCTGGAGTTGAAATAAGTTTAAAAAAGGAAATGGCTTAGTAAAAGACGAGTTTTCGTCCGAAACCCTAATACTTCGAAAGAGATTGTCCATTTTGTACACGAAGTGCAGCCAGTTTTTGTCGTAACCCTCTCAACTTTTTAGCAAATTTTATGTGGGTGAAATGATGATACCATGCCAACTTTAAACCTTTTCAGAGTTCATTTGTAGTGCTTATCTATTTCTGGGTCATTTAGCTCAAAAAAATTAGTAAATGCATGAAAAATAACAAATGAAGTTAGAAAGGGTTGAAAATTGATTGCCTGCCTTCGAATGGTGCATACTGAACGCACAAAAAGTCTGGAATTGAAATAAGTTTAAAAACGAAATACCTTAGTAACAGACGAGTTTTCGTCCGAAACCCTCATACTTCGAAACAGATTGTCCATTTTGTACACGAAGTGCATCCAGTTTTTTACGTAAGACTCTCAACTTTTTAGCACATGCTATGTGGGTGAAATGATGATACCATGTCAACTCTCAACCTTTTCAGATTTCGTTTATAGTGCTTATTAATTTCAGGGTCATTTAGCTCAAAAAAAATCAGTAAATGCATGAAAAATAGTAAGTGAAGTCAGAAAGGGTTTAAAATTGATGGCCTGCCTTCGAATGGTGCATACTGAACACACAAAAAGTCTAAAGTTCAAGTACGTTTAAAAAATGAAATGCCTTAGTGACAGATGAGTTTTCGTCCGAAACCGTGATACTTCGAAAGAGATTGTCCATTTTGTACACAAAGTGCATCCTGTTTTTGTCTTAACCATCTCAATTTTTTGGCACATGCTATGTGGGTGAAATGATGATACCATGCCAACTTTCAACCTTTTCAGAGTTCATTTGTAGTGCTTATCAATTTCAGGGTCATTTAGCTCAAAAAAAATCAGTAAATGCATGAAACATAGCAAATGAAATCAGAAAGGGTTGAAAATTGATGGCCTACCTTCGAATGCTGCATACTACACGCACAAAAAGTCTGGCATTGAAACAGGTTTAAAAAATGAAATGCCTTAGTAACGGACGAATTTTCGTCCGAAACCTTGATACTTCGAAAG
The DNA here is from genome assembly GCA_022496015.1 of Hordeum marinum. Lineage (NCBI taxonomy): Eukaryota > Viridiplantae > Streptophyta > Magnoliopsida > Poales > Poaceae > Hordeum > Hordeum marinum. The sequence goes on along the minus strand of CM039675.1, from coordinate 498,202,527 downwards.
AGATTGTCCATTTTGTACCCAAAGTGCATCTAGTTTTTGCCGTAACCCCCTCAACTTTTTAGCACATGCTATGTGGGTGAAATGTTGATATTGTGCCAACTTTCAACCTTTTCATTGTTCATTTGTAGTGCTTATCAATTTCAAGGTCATTTAGCTAAAACAAATCAGTAAATGCTTGAAAAATAGCAAATGAAGTCAGAAAGGGTTGAAAATTGATGGCCAGCCTTCGAATGGTGCATCCTGAACCCACAAAAAGTCTGGAGTTGAAATAAGTTTAAAAAAGGAAATGGCTTAGTAAAAGACGAGTTTTCGTCCGAAACCCTAATACTTCGAAAGAGATTGTCCATTTTGTACACGAAGTGCAGCCAGTTTTTGTCGTAACCCTCTCAACTTTTTAGCAAATTTTATGTGGGTGAAATGATGATACCATGCCAACTTTAAACCTTTTCAGAGTTCATTTGTAGTGCTTATCTATTTCTGGGTCATTTAGCTCAAAAAAATTAGTAAATGCATGAAAAATAACAAATGAAGTTAGAAAGGGTTGAAAATTGATTGCCTGCCTTCGAATGGTGCATACTGAACGCACAAAAAGTCTGGAATTGAAATAAGTTTAAAAACGAAATACCTTAGTAACAGACGAGTTTTCGTGCAATACCTTGATACTTCGAAAGAGATTGTCCATTTTGTACACGAAGTGCATCCAGTTTTTGCCGTAACCCTCTCAACTTTTTAGAACATGCTATGTGGGTGAAATGATGATACCTTGTCAACTTTCAACCTTTTCTGAGTTTATTTGGAGTGCTTATCAATTTCAGGGTCATTTAGCTCAACAAAATCAGTAAATGCATGAAAAATAGCAAATGAAGTCAGAAAGGGTTGAAAATTGATGGCCGGCCTTCGAATGGTGCATACTGAACCCACAAAAAGTCTGAAGTTGAAATAAGTTTAAAAAACGAAATACCTTAGTAACAGACGAGTTTTTGTGCGAAACCTTGATACTACGAAAGAGATTGCCCATTTTGTACACGAAGTGCATCCAGTTTTTGCCGTAACCCTCTCAACTTTTTAGCACATGCTATGTGGGTGAAATGATGATACCTTGTGAACTTTCAACCTTTTCCGAGTTCATTTGGGGTGCTTATCAATTTCAGGGTCATTTAGCTCAACAAAATCAGTAAATGCATGAAAAATAGCAAATGAAGACAGAAAGGGTTGAAAATTGATGGCCGGCCTTCGAATGGTGCATACTGAACCCACAAAAAGGCTGAAGTTAAAATAAGTTTAAAAAATGAAATGCCTTAGTAACAGACGAGTTTTCGTCCAAAACCGTGATACTTCGAAAGAGATTGTCCTTTTTGTACACGAAGTGCATCTAGTTTTTGTCTTAACCCTCTCAATTTTTTAGCACATGCTATGTGGGTGAAATGATGATACCGTGCCAACTTTCAACCATTTCAGAGTTGACTTGTAGTGCTTATCAATTTCAGGGTCATTTAGCTCAAATAAATCAGTAAATGCATGAAAAATAGCAAATGAAGTCAGAAAGGGTTGAAAATTAATGGCCTACCTTCGAATGGTGCATACTAAACGCACAAAAAGTGTCGCGTTGAAATAAGTTTAACAAATGAAATGCCTTAGTAACAGACGAGTTTTTGTCCGGAACCCTTATACATCAAAAGAGATTGTCCATTTTGTACACGAAGTGCATCTAGTTTTTGCCCTAACCCTCTCAACTTTTTAGCACATGCTATATGGGTGAAATTATAATATTGTGCCAACTTTCAACGTTTTCAGACATCATTTGTAGTACTTATCAATTTCAAGGTTATTTAGCTCAGAAAAATCAGGAAATGCATGAAAAATAGCAAATGAAGTCAGAAAGGGTTGAAAATAGATGGCATGCATTCGAATATTGCATACTGAACCCACAAAAAGTCTAGAGTTGAAAAAAGTTTAAAAAATGAAATGCCTTAGTAATAGACGAGTTTTTGTCCGAAACCCTGATACTTCGAAAGAGATTGTCCATTTTGTACACGAAGTGCATCCAGTTTTTGTCGTAACCCTCTCAACTTTTTAGCACATTTTATGTGCCTGAAATGATGATACCATGCCAACTTTCAACCTTTTCAGAGTTCATTTGTACTGCTTATCAATTTCTCGGTCATTTAGCTCAAAAAATCAGTAAATGCATGAAAACTAGCTAATGAACTTAGAAAGGGTTGAAAATTGATTGCCTGCCTTCGAATGGTGCATACTGAACGCACAAAAAGTCTGGAGTTGAAATAAGTTATAAAAAGGAAATGCCTTAGTAACAGACGAGTTTTCGTCCGAAACCCTGATACTTCAACCTTTTCAAAGTTCATTTGTAGTGCTTATCAATTTTAGGGTCATTTAGCTCAAAAAAATTAGTAAATGCATGAAAAATAGCAAATGAAGTCAGAAATGGTTGAAAATTGATGGCCTGCCTTAGAATGGTGCATACTGAACCCACAAAAAGACTGAAGTTGAAATAAGTTTAAAAAATGAAATGCCTTAGTAACAGACGAGTCTTCGTGCGAAACCGTGATACTTCGAAAGAGATTGTCCATTTTGTACACGAAGTGCATCCAGTTTGTGTCATAAACCTCTCAACTTTTTAGCACATTTTATGTGGGTGAAATGATGATACCATGCCAACTTTCAACCTTTTCAGAGTTCATTTGTAGTGCTTATCAATTTCTGGGTCATTTAGCTCAAAAAATCAGTAAATGCATGAAAACTAGCTAATGAAGTTAGAAAGGGTTGAAAATTGGTTGCCTGCCTTCGAATGGTGCATATTGAACGCACAAAAAGTCTGTAGTTGAAATAAGTTTAAAAAAGGAAATGCCTTAGTAACAGACGAGTTTTCGTCCGAAACCCTGATATTTCAACCTTTTCAAAGTTCATTTGTAGTGCTTATCAATTTTAGGGTCATTTAGCTCAAAAAAATCAGTAAATGCATGAAAAATAGCAAATGAAGTCAGAAATGGTTGAAAATTGATGGCCTGCCTTAGAATGGTGCATACTGAACCCACCAAAAGTCTGAAGTTGAAATACGTTTAAAAAATGAAATGCCTTAGTACCAGACGAGTCTTCGTGCGAAACCGTGATACTTCGAAAGAGATTGTCCATCTTGTACACGAAGTGCATCCAGTTTTTGTCATAAACCTCTCAACTTTTTAGCACATTTTATGTGGGTGAAATGATGATACCATGCCAACTTTCAATCTTTTGAGAGTTCATTTGTAGTGCTTATCAATTTCTGGGTCATTTAGCTCAAAAAAACTATAAATGCATGAAAAATAGCAAATGAAGTTAGAAATGCTTGAAAATTGATTGCCTGCCTTCGAATGGTGCATACTGAATGCACAAACAGTCTGAAGTTGAAATAAGTTTAAGAAATGAAATGCCTAAGTAACAGACGAGTTTTCGTCCGAAACCGTGATACTTCGAAAGAGATTGTCCATTTTGTCCACGAAGTGCATCCAGTTTTTGTCTTAACCCTCTCAATTTTTTAGCACATGCTATGTGGGTGAAATGATGATACCGTGCCAACTTTCAACCATTCCAGAGTTCACTTGTAGTGCTTATCAATTTCAGGGTTATTTAGCTCAAATAAATCAGTAAATGCATGAAAAATAGCAAATGATGTCAGAAAGGGTTGAAAATTGATTGCCTGCCTTCGAATGGTGCATACTGAACCCACAAAAAGTCTAAAGTTCAAATACGTTTAAAAAATGAAATGCCTTAGTGACAGACGAGTTTTCGTCCGAAACCGTGATACCTGGAAAGAGATTGTCCATTTTGTACACAAAGTGCATCCTATTTTTGTCTTAACCATCTCAATTTTTTTGCACATGCTATGTGGGTGAAATGATGATACCATGCCAACTTTCAACCTTTTCATAGTTCATTTGTAGTGCTTATCAATTTCAGGGTCATTTAGCTCAAAAAAAATTAGTAAATGCATGAAACATAGCAACTGAAATCAGAAAGGGTTGAAAATTGATGGCCTACCTTCGAATGCTGCATACTAATCACACAAAAAGTCTGGCGTTGAAATAAGTTTAAAAAATGAAGTGCCTTAGTAACAGACGAGTTTTCGTGCGAAACCCTTATACATCGAAAGAGATTGTCCATTTTGTACACGAAGTGCATTTAGTTTTTGCCGTAACCCCCTCAATTTTTTAGTACATTCTATGTGGGTGAAATGATGATATTGTGCCAACTTTCAACCTTTTCGGAGTTCATTTGTAGTGCTTATCAATTTCAGGGTCATTTAGCTAAAAAAAATCAGTAAATGCTTGAAAAATAGCAAATGAAGTCAGAAAGGGTTGAAAATTGATGGCCTACCTTCGAATGGTGCATACTAAACGCACAAAAAGTCTGGCGTTGAAATAAGTTTAAAAAATGAAATGCCTTAGTAACAGACGAATTTTCGTCTGAAACCTTGATACTTCGAAAGAGATTGTCCATTTTTTACCCGAAGTGCATCTAGTTTTTGCCGTAACCCCCTCAACTTTTTAGCACATGCTATGTGGGTGAAATGATGATATCATCCCAACTTTCAACCTTTTCAGAGTTCATTTGTACTACTTATCAATTTCAGGGTCATTTAGCTAAAACAAATCAGTAAATGCTTGAAAAATAGGAAATGAAGTCAGAAAGGGTTAAAAATTGATGGCCTCCCTTCGAATGGTGCATCCTGAACCCACAAAAAGTCTGGAGTTGAAATAAGTTTAAAAAACGAAATACCTTAGTAACAGACGAGTTTTCGTGCGAAGCCTTGATACTTCGAAAGAGATTGTCCATTTTGTACACGAAGTGCATCCAGTTTTTGCCGTAACCCCCCCAACTTTTTAGCACATGCTATGTGGGTGAAATGATGATACCTTGTCAACTTTCCACCTTTTCAGAGTTCATTTGGAGTGCTTATCAATTTCAGGGTCATTTAGCTCAACAAAATCAGTAAATGCATGAAAAATAGCAAATGAAGTCTGAAAGGGTTGAAAATTGATGGCCGGCCTTCGAATGGTGCATACTGAACCCACAAAAAGTCTGAAGTTGAAATAAGTTTAAAACATGAAATGCCTTAGTAACAGACGAGTCTTCGTGCGAACCGTGATACTTCAAAAGAGATTGTCCATTTTGTACACGAAGTGCATCCAGTTTTTGTCGTAACCCTCTCAACTTTTTAGCACATTTTATGTGCGTGAAATGATGATACCATGCCAACTTTCAACCTTTTCAGAGTTCATTTGTAGTGCTTATCAATTTTTGGGTCATTTAGCTCAAAAAATCAGTAAATGAATGAAAACGAGCTAATGAAGTTAGAAAGGGTTGAAAATTGATTGCCTTCCTTCGAATGGTGCATACTGAACGCACAAAAAGTCTGGAGTTGAAATAATTTTAATAAAGGAAATGCCTTAGTAACACACGATTTTTCGTCCGAAACCCCGATACTTCGAAAGAGATTGTCCATTTTTGACACGAAGTGCATCCAATTTTTGTCGTAACCCTCTCAACTTTTTAGCACATGCTATGTGGGTGAAATGATGATACCATGTCAACTTTCAACCTTTTCAGAGTTCATTTCTAGTGCTTATCAATTTCAGGGTCATTTAGCTCAAAAAAATCGGTAAATGCATGAAAAATAGCAAATGAAGTCAGAAAGGGTTAAAAATTGATGTCCTGCCTTTGAATGGTGCATACTGAACCCACAAAAAGTCTGAAGTTGAAATACGTTGAAAAAATGAAGTGCCTTAGTAACAGACGAGTCTTCGTGCGAAACCGTGATACTTCAAAAGAGATTGTGCATTTTGTACACGAAGTGCATCCAGTTTTTGTCGTAAACCTCTCAACTTTTTAGCACATTTTATGTGGGTGAAATTATAATATTGTGCCAACTTTCAACTTTTCAGACATCATTTGTAGTACTGATCAATTTCAAGGTTATTTAGCTTAAAAAAATCAGTAAATGCATGAAAAATAGCTAATGAAGTCAGAAAGAGTTGAAAATTAATGGCTTGCCTTCGAATAGTGCATAGTGAACACACAAAAAGTCTAAAGTTCAATAAAGTTTAAAAAATGAAATGCCTTAGTAACAGACGAGTTTTCGTCCGAAACCCTTATACTTCGAAAGAGAATGTCCATTTTGTACACGAAGTGCATCCAGTTTTTGTCCTAACCCTCTCAACATTTTAGCACATTTTATGTGGGTGAAATGATGATACCATGCCAACTTTCAACCTTTTCAGAGTTCATTTGTAGTGCTTATCAATTTCTGGGTCATTTAGCTCAAAAAATCAGTAAATGCATGAAAAATAGCAAATGAAGTTACAAAGGGTTAAAAATTGATTGTCTGCCTGCAAATGGTGCATACTAACCGCACACAAAGTCTGGAGTTGAAATAAGTTTAAAAAACGAAATCCCTTAGTAATAGACGAGTTTTCGTGCGAAACCTTGATACTTCGAAAGAGATTGTCCATTTTGTACACGAAGTGCATCCAGTTTTTGCCGTAACCCTCTCAACTTTTTAGCACATGCTATGTGGGTGAAATGATGACACCTTGTCAACTTTCCACCTTTTCAGAGTTCATTTCGAGTGCTTATCAATTTTAGGGTAATTTAGCTCAAAAAAATCAGTAAATGCATGAAAAATAGCAAATGAAGTCTGAAAGGGTTGAAAATTGATGGCCGGCCTTCAAATGGTGCATACTGAACCCACAAAAAGTCTGAAGTTGAAATAAGTTTAAAAAATGATATGCCTTAGTAACAGACGAGTTTTCGTCCGAAATCGTGATACTTCGAAAGAGATTGTCCATTTTGTACACGAAGTGCATCCAGTTTTTGTCTTAACCCTCTCAATTTTTTAGCACATGCTATGTGGGTGAAATGATGATACCGCGCCAACTTTCAACCATTTCAGAGTTCACTTGTAGTGCTTATCAATTTCAGGGTTATTTAGCTCAAATAAATCAGTAAATGCATGAAAAATAGAAAATGAAGTCAGAAAGGGTTGAAAATTGATGGCCTACCTTCAAATGGTGCATACTAAACACACAAAAAGTCTGGCGTTGAAATAGGTTTAAAAAATGAAATGCCTTAGTAAGAGACGAGTTTTCCTCCGAAACCCTTATACATCGAAAGAGATTGTCAATTTTGTACACGAAGTGCATCTAGTTTTTGCCGTAACCCCCTCAACTTTTTAGCACATGCTATGTGGGTGAAATGATGATATTGTGACAACTTTCAACCTTTTCGGAGTTCATTTGTAGTGCTTATCAATTTGAGGGTCATTTAGCTCAAAAAGATTAGTAAATGCTTGAAAAATAGCAAATGAAGTCAGAAAGGGTTGAAAATTGATGGCCTACCTTCGAATGGTGCATACTAAACGCACGAAAAGTTTGGCGTTGAAATAAGTTGAAAAAATGAAATGCCTTAGTAACAGACGAATTTTCGTCCGAAACCTTGATACTTCGAAAGAGATTGTCCATTTTGTACACGAAGTGCATCTGGTTTTTGTCGTAATCCCCTTAGCTTTTTAGCACAAGCTATGTGGGCGAAATGATTATATTGTGCCAACTTTCAACCTTTTTAGAGTTCATTTGTAGTGCTTATCAATTTCTGGGTCATTTAGCTAAAAAATTGGTAAATGCTTGAAAAATAGCAAATGAAGTCAGAAAGGGTTGAAAATTGATGGCCTGAATTGGAATGGTGCATACTGAACCCACAAAAAGTCTGGAGTTGAAATAAGTTTAAAACATGAAATGCCTTAGTAACAGACGAGTTTTCGTTCGAAACCGTCAAACTTAAAGAATGTCCACTTTGTACACGAAGTGCATCCAGTTTTTGTCGTAACACTCTCAACTTTTTAGCACATTTTATGTGGGTGAAATGATGATACCATGCCAACTTTCAACCTTTTCAGAGTTCATTTGTAGTGCTTATCAATTTCTGGGTCATTTAGCTCAAAAAAACACTAAATGCGTGAAAAATAGCAAATCAAGTTAGAAAGAGTTGAAAATTGATTGCCTGCCTTTGAATGGTGCATACTGAATGCACAAAAAGTCTGGAATTGAAATAAGTTTAAAAAACGAAATCCCTTAGTAACAGACGAGTTTTCGTGCGAAACCTTGATACTTCCAAAGAGATTGTCCATTTTGTACACGAAGTGCATCCAGGTTTTGCCGTAACCCTCTCAACTTTTTAGCACATGCTATGTGGGTGAAATGATGATACCGTGCCATTTTTCAACCATTTCAGAGTTCACTTGTAGTGCTTATCAGTTTCACGATCATTTAGCTCAAATAAATCAGTAAATGCATGAAAAATAGTAAATGAAGTAAGAAAGGGTTGAAAATTGATGGTTGGCCTTCGAATGGTGCATACTGAACCCACAAAAAGTCTGAAGTTGAAATAAGTTTAAAAAATGAAATGCCTTTGTAACAGACGAGTTTTCATCCGAAACCGTGATACTTCGAAAGAGATTGTCTATTTTGTACACGAAGTGCATCCAGTTTTTGTCTTAACCCTCTCAATTTTTTAGCACATGCTATGTGGGTGAAATGATGATATCGTGCCAACTTTCAACCATTTCAGAGTTCACTTGTAGTGCTTATCAATTTTAGGGTCATTTAGCTCAAATAAATCAGCAAATGCATGAAAAATAGCAAATGAAGTCAGAAAGGATTGAAAATTGATGGCCTACCTTCGAATGGTGCATACTAAACGCACAAAAAGTCTGGCGTTGAAATAAGTTTAAAAAATGAAATGCCTTAGTAACACACGAGTTTTTGTCCGAAACCCTTATCCATCGAAAGAAATTGTCCATTTTGTACACGAAGTGCATCTAGTTTTTGTCCTAACCCTCTCAATTTCTTAGCACATGCTATATGGGTGAAATTATAATATTGTGCCAACTTTCAACTTTTCAGACATCATTTGTAGTACTGATCAATTTGAAGGTTATTTAGCTTAAAAAAATCAGTAAATGCATGAAAAATAGCAAATGTAGTCAGAAAGGGTTGAAAATAGATGGCATGCATTCGAATGGTGCATACTGAACCCGCAAAAAGTCTGGAGTTGAAATAAGTTTAAAAAATGAAATGCCTTAGTAATAGATGAGTTTTTGTCCGAAACCCTGATACGTCGAAAGAGATTGTCTATTTTGTCCACGAAGTGCATCCAGTTTTTGTCCTAACCCTCTCAACTTTTTAGCACATTTTATGTGGGTGAAATGATGATACCATGCCAACTTTCAACCTTTTCAGAGTTCATTTGTAGTGCTTATCAATTTCTGGGTCATTTAGCTCTAAAAAATCAGTAAAGGCATGAAAAATAGCTAATGAAGTCAGAAAGAGTTGAAAATTAATGGCCTGCCTTCGAATAGTGCATAGTGAACACACAAAAAGTCTAAAGTTGAAAAAAGTTTAAAAAATGAAATGCCTTAGTAACACACGAGTTTTTGTCCGAAACCCTTATCCATCGAAAGAAATTGTCCATTTTGTACACGAAGTGCATCTAGTTTTTGCCCTAACCCTCTCAATTTTTTAGCACGTGCTATATGGGTGAAATTATAATATTGTGCCAACTTTCAACTTTTCACACATCATTTGTAGTATTGATCAATTTCAAGGTTATTTAGCTTAAAAAATCAGTAAATGCATGAAAAATAGCAAATTTAGTCAGAAAGGGTTGGAAATAGATGGCATGCATTCTAATGGTGCATACTCAACCCAGAAAAAGTCTGGAGTTGAAATAAGTTTAAAAAATGAAATGCCTTAGTAATAGATGAGTTTTTGTCCGAAACCCTGATACGTCGAAAGAGATTGTCCATTTTGTACACGATGTGCATCCAGTTTTTGTCCTAGCCCTCTCAACTTTTTAGCACATTTTATGTGGGTGACATAATGATACCATGCGAACTTTCAACCTTTTCAGAGTTCATTTGTAGTGCTTATCAATTTCTGGGTCATTTAGCTCAAAAAATCAGTAAATGCATGAAAAATAGCAAATGAAGTTACAAAGGGTTGAAAATTCATTGTCTGCCTTCAAATGGTGCATACTGACCGCACACAAAGTCTGGAGTTGAAATAAGTTTAAAAAACGAAATCCCTTAGTAACAGACGAGTTTTCGTGCGAAACCTTGATACTTCGAAAGAGAATGTCCATTTTGTACACGAAGTGCATCTAGTTTTTCTGTAACCCTCTCAACTTTTTAGCACATTTTATGTGCTTGAAATGATGATACCATGCCAACTTTCAACCTTTTCGGCGTTCATTTGTACTGCTTATCAATTTCTGGGTCATTTAGCTCAAAAAATCAGTAACTGCATGAAAAATAGCAAATGAAGTTACAAAGTGTTGAAAATTGATTGTCTGCCTTCAAATGGTGCATACTGACCGCACACAAAGTCTGGAGTTGAAATAAGTTTAAAAAACGAAATCCCTTAGTAACAGACGAGTTTTCGTGCGAAACCTTGATACTTCGAAAGAGATTGTCCATTTTGTACACGAAGTGCATCCAGTTTTTGCCGTAACCCTATCAACTTTTTAGCACATGCTATGTGGGTGAAATGATGACACCTTGTCAACTTTCCACCTTTTCAGAGTTCATTTCGAGTGCTTATCAAGTTTAGGGTAATTTAGCTCAAAAAAATCAGTAAATGCATGAAAAATAGCAAATGAAGTCTGAAAGGGTTGAAAATTGATGGCCGGCCTTCAAATGGTGCGTACTGAACCCACAAAAAGTCTGAAGTTGAAATAAGTTTAAAAAATGAAATGCCTTAGTAACAGACGAGTTTTCGTCCGAAAACGTGATACTTCGAAAGAGATTGTCCATTTTGTACACGAAGTGCATCCAGTTTTTGTCTTAACCCTCTCAATTTTTTAGCACATGCTATGTGGGTGAAATGATGATACCGCGCCAACTTTCAACCATTTCAGAGTTCACTTGTAGTGCTTATCAATTTCAGGGTTATTTAGTTCAAATATATCAGTAAATGCATGAAAAATAGAAAATGAAGTCAGAAAGGGTTGAAAATTGATGGCCTACCTTCGAATGGTGCATACTACACACACAAAAAGTCTGGCGTTGAAATAAGTTTAAAAAATGAAATGCCTTAGTAACAGATGAATTTTTCGTCCGAAACCTTTATACATCGAAAGAGATTGTCCATTTTGTACACGAAGTGCATCTAGTTTTTGCCGTAACCCCCTCAACTTTTTAGCACATGCTATGTGGGTGAAATGATGATATTGTGACAACTTTCAACCTTTTCGGAGTTCATTTGTAGTGCTCATCCATTTCAGGGTCATTTAGCTCAAAAAAATTAGTAAATGCTTGAAAAATAGCAAATGAAGTCAGAAAGGGTTGAAAATTGATGGCCTACCTTCGAATGGTGCATACTAAACGCACAAAAAAGTTGGCGTTGAAATAAGTTTAAAAAATGAAATGCCTTAGTAACAGACGAATTTTCGTCCGAAACCTTGATACTTCGAAAGAGATTGTCCATTTTGTACACGAAGTGCATCTGGTTTTTGTCGTAATCCCCTCAACTTTTTAGCACAAGCTATGTGGGTGAAATGATCATATTGTGCCAACTTTCAACCTTTTCAGAGTTCATTTGTAGTGCTTATCAATTTCAGGGTCATTTAGCTAAAAAATTGGTAAATGCTTGAAAAATAGCAAATGAAGTCAGAAAGGGTTGAAAATTGATGGCCTGAATTGGAATGGTGCATACTGAACCCACAAAAAGTCTGGAGTTGAAATAAGTTTAAAACATGAAATGCCTTAGTAACACACGAGTTTTCGTTCGAAACCGTCAAACTTAAAGAATGTCCACTTTGTACACGAAGTGCATCCAGTTTTTGTCGTAACCCTCTCAACTTTTTAGCACATTTTATGTGGGTGAAATGATGATACCATGCCAACTTTCAACCCTTTCAGAGTTCATTTGTAGAGCTTATCAATTTCTGGGTCATTTAGCTCAAAAAAATCACTAAATGCATGAAAAATAGCAAATCAAGTTAGAAAGAGTTGAAAATTGATTGCCTGCCTTTGAATGGTGCATACTGAATGCACAAAAAGTCTGGAATTGAAATAAGTTTAAAAAACGAAATCCCTTAGTAACAGATGAGTTTTCGTGCGAAACCTTGATACTTCCAAAGAGATTGACCATTTTGTCCACGAAGTGCATCCAGGTTTTGCCGTAACCCTCTCAAATTTTTAGCACATTCTATATGGGTGAAATGATGATACCGTGCCATTTTTCAACCATTTCAGAGTTCACTTGTAGTGCTTATCAGTTTCAGGGTCATTTAGCTCAAATAAATCAGTAAATGCATGAAAAATAGCAAATGAAGTAAGAAAGTGTTGAAAATTGATGGCCGGCCTTCGAATGGTGCTACTGAACCCACAAAAAGTCTGAAGTTGAAATAAGTTTAAAAAATGAAATGCCTTTGTAACAGACGAGTTTTCATCCGAAACCGTGATACTTCGAAAGAGATTGTCCATTTTGTACACGAAGTGCATCCAGTTTTTGTCTTAACCCTCTCAATTTTTTAGCACATGCTATGTGGGTGAAATGATGATACCGCGCCAACTTTCAACCATTTCAGAGTTCACTTGTAGTGCTTATCAATTTCAGGGTTATTTAGCTCAAATAAATCAGTAAATGCATGAAAAATAGAAAATGAAGTCAGAAAGGGTTGAAAATTGATGGCCTACCTTCGAATGGTGCATACTAAACACATAAAAAGTCTGGCGTTGAAATAAGTTTAAAAAATGAAATGCCTTAGTAACTGACGAATTTTCGTCCGAAACCCTTATACATCGAAAGAGATTGTCCATTTTGTACACGAAGTGCATCTAGTTTTTGCCGTAACCCCCTCAACTTTTTAGCACATGATATGTGGGTGAAATGATGATATTGTGACAACTTTCAACCTTTTCGGAGTTCATTTGTAGTGCTCATCCATTTCAGGGTCATTTAGCTCAAAAAAAATTAGTAAATGCATGAAACATAGCAACTGAAATCAGAAAGGGTTGAAAATTGATGGCCTACCTTCGAATGCTGCATACTAATCACACAAAAAGTCTGGCGTTGAAATAAGTTTAAAAAATGAAGTGCCTTAGTAACAGACGAGTTTTCGTGCGAAACCCTTATACATCGAAAGAGATTGTCCATTTTGTACACGAAGTGCATCTAGTTTTTGCCGTAACCCCCTCAACTTTTTAGCACATGCTATGTGGGTGAAATGATGATATTGTGACAACTTTCAACCTTTTCGGAGTTCATTTGTAGTGCTTATCCATTTCAGGGTCATTTAACTCAAAAAAATTAGTAAATGCTTGAAAAATAGCAAATGAAGTCAGAAAGGGTTGAAAATTGATGGCCTACCTTCGAATGGTGCATACTAAACGCAGGAAAAGTTTGGCGTTGAAATAAGTTTAAAAAATGAAATGCCTTAGTAATAGACGAATTTTCGTCCGAAACCTTGATACTTCGAAAGAGATTGTCCATTTTGTACACGAAGTGCATCTTGTTTTTGTCGTAATCCCCTCAACTTTTTAGCACAAGCTATGTGGGTGAAATGATCATATTGTGCCAACTTTCAACCTTTTTAGAGTTCATTTGTAGTGCTTATCAATTTTAGGGTCATTTAGCTAAAAAATTGGTAAATGCTTGAAAAATAGCAAATGAAGTCAGAAAGGGTTGAAAATTGATGGCCTGAATTGGAATGGTGCATACTGAACCCACAAAAAGTCTGGAGTTGAAATAAGTTTAAAACATGAAATGCCTTAGTAACAGACGAGTTTTCGTTCGAAACCGTCAAACTTAAAGAATGTCCACTTTGTACACGAAGTGCATCCAGTTTTTGTCGTAACCCTCTCAACTTTTTAGCACATTTTATGTGGGTGAAATGATGATACCATGCCAACTTTCAACCCTTTCAGAGTTCATTTGTAGTGCTTATCAATTTCTGGGTCATTTAGCTCAAAAAAATCACTAAATGCATGAAAAATAGCAAATCAAGTTAGAAAGAGTTGAAAATTGATTGCCTACCTTTGAATGGTGCATACGGAATGCACAAAAAGTCTGGAATTGAAATAAGTTTAAAAAACGAAATCCCTTAGTAACAGACGAGTTTTCGTGCGAAACCTTGATACTTCCAAAGAGATTGTCCATTTTGTCCACGAAGTGCATCCAGGTTTTGCCGTAACCCTCTCAAATTTTTAGCACATGCTATATGGGTGAAATGATGATACCGTGCCATTTTTCAACCATTTCAGAGTTCACTTGTAGTGCTTATCAGTTTCAGGGTCATTTAGCTCAAATAAATCAGTAAATGCATGAAAAATAGCAAATGAAGTAAGAAAGGGTTGAAAATAGATGGCCGGCCTTCGAATGGTGCTACTGAACCCACAAAAAGTCTGAAGTTGAAATAAGTTTAAAAAATGAAATGCCTTTGTAACAGACGAGTTTTCATCCGAAACCGTGATACTTCGAAAGAGATTGTCTATTTTGTAAACGAAGTGCATCCAGTTTTTGTCTTAACCCTCTCAATTTTTTAGCACATGCTATGTGGGTGAAATGATGATATCGTGCCAACTTTCAACCATTTCAGAGTTCACTTGTAGTGCTTATCAATTTTAGGGTCATTTAGCTCAAATAAATCAGCAAATGCATGAAAAATAGCAAATGAAGTCAGAAAGGGTTGAAAATTGATTGTCTGCCTTCAAATGGTGCATACTGACCGCACACAAAGTCTGGAGTTGAAATAAGTTTAAAAAACGAAATCCCTTAGTAACAGACGAGTTTTCGTGCGAAACCTTGATACTTCGAAAGAGATTGTCCATTTTGTACACGAAGTGCATCCAGTTTTTGCCGTAACCCTCTCAACTTTTTAGCACATGCTATGTGGGTGAAATGATGACACCTTGTCAACTTTCCACCTTTTCAGAGTTCATTTCGAGTGCTTATCAATTTTAGGGTAATTTAGCTCAAAAAAATCAGTAAATGCATGAAAAATAGCAAATGAAGTCTCAAAGGGTTGAAAATTGATGGCCGGCCTTCAAATGGTGCATACTGAACCCACAAAAAGTCTGAAGTTGAACTAAGTTTAAAAAATGAAATGCCTTAGTAACAGACGAGTTTTCGTCCGAAACCGTGATACTTCGAAAGAGATTGTCCATTCGGAACACGAAGTGCATCCAGTTTTTGTCTTAACCCTCTCAATTTTTTAGCACATGCTATGTGGGTGAAATGATGATACCGGGCCAACTTTCAACCATTTCAGAGTTCACTTGTAGTGCTTATCAATTTCAGGTTTATTTAGCTCAAATAAATCAGTAAATGCATGAAAAATAGAAAATGAAGTCACAAAGGGTTGAAAATTGATGGCCTACCTTCGAATGGTGCATACTCAACACACAAAAAGTCTGGCGTTGAAATAAGTTTAAAAAATGAAATGCCTTAGTAACAGACGAATTTTCGTCCGAAACCCTTATACATCGAAAGAGATTGTCCATTTTGTACACGAAGTGCATCTAGTTTTTGCCGTAACCCCCTCAACTTTTTAGCACATGCTATGTGGGTGAAATGATGATATTGTGCCAACTTTCAACCTTTTCGGAGTTCATTTGTAGTGCCTATCAATTTCTGGGTCATTTAGCTCAAAAAAATTAGTAAATGCTTGAAAAATAGCAAATGAAGTCAGAAAGGGTTGAAAATTGATGGCCTACCTTCGAATGGTGCATACTAAACCCACGAAAAGTTTGGCGTTGAAATAAGTTTAAAAAATGAAATGCCTTAGTAACACACGAATTTTCGTCCGAAACCTTGATACTTCGAAAGAGATTGTCCATTTTGTACACGAAGTGCATCTGGTTTTTGTCGTGATCCCCTCAACTTTTTAGCACAAGCTATGTGGGTGAATTGATCATATTGTGCCAACTTTCAACCTTTTTAGAGTTCATTTGTAGTGCTTATCAATTTCAGGGTCATTTAGCTCAAATAAATCAGTAAATGCATCAAAAATAGCAAATGAAGTCAGAAAGGGTTGAAAATTGATGGCCGGCCTTCGAATGGTGCATACTGAACCCACAAAAAGTCTAAAGTTGAAATAGGTTTAAAAAATGAAATGCCTTAGTAACACACTAGTTTTCGTTCGAAACCGTGATACTTCAAAAGTGATTGTCCATTTTGTACACGAAGTGCATCCGGTTTTTCTCTTAACCCTCTCAAATTTTTAGCACATTTTATGTGGGTGAAATGATGATACCATGCCAAGTTTCAACTTTTTCAGAGTTCATTTGTTGTGCTTAACAATTTCTGGGTCATTTAGCTCAAAAAAATCAGTAAATGCATGAAAAATAGCAAATGAAGTTACAAAGGGTTGAAAATTGATGGCCTACCTTCGAATGCTGCATACTAATCACACAAAAAGTCTGGCGTTGAAATAAGTTTAAAAAATGAAGTGCCTTAGTAACAGACGAGTTTTCGTGCGAAACCCTTATACATCGAAAGAGATTGTCCATTTTGTACACGAAGTGCATCCAGTTTTTGCCGTAACCCTCTCAACTTTTTAGCACATGCTATGTGGGTAAAATGACGATACCATGTCAACTTTCAACCTTTTCAGAGTTCATTTGTAGTGCTTATCTATTTCAGGGTCATTTAGTTCAAAAAAATCAGTAATTTCATGAAAAATAGCAAATGAAGTCAGAAAGGGTTGTAAACGGATGGCCTGCCTTCGAATGGTGCATACTGAACAAATAAAAAGTCTAAAGTTGAAATAGGTTTAAAAAATGAAATGCCTTAGTAACACACGAGTTTTCGTTCGAAACCATGATACTTCGAAAGTGATTGTCCATTTTGTACACGAAGTGCATCCGGTTTTTCTCTTAACCCTCTCAATTTTTTAGCACATGCTATGTGGGTGTAATGATGATACCGTGCCAACTTTCAACCTTTTCAGAGTTCATTTGTAGTGCTTATCAATTTCACGGTCATTTAGCTCAAAAAAATTCAGTAAATGCATGAAACATAGCAAATGAAATCAGAAATGGTTGAAAATTGATGGCCTACCTTCGAATGGTGCATACTAAACACACAAAAACTCTGGCGTTGAACTAAGTTAAAAAATGAAATGCCTTAGTAATAGACGAGTTTTCCTCCGAAACCGTGATACATTGAAAGAGATTGTCCGTTTTGTAGACGAAGTGCATCCAGTTTTTGTCTTAACCCTCTCAATTTTTTAGCACATGCTATGTGGGTGTAATGATGATACCGTGCCAACTTACAACCTTTTCAGAGTTCATTTGTAGGGCTTATCATTTTCAGGGTCATTTAGCTCAAAAAAAATCAGTAAATGCATGAAAAATAGCAAATGAAGTCAGAAAGGGTTGAAAATTGATGGCCTACGTTCGAATGGTGCATACTAGACGCACAAAAAGTCCGGCATTGAAGTAAGTTTAAAAAATGAAATGACTTAGTGACAGACGAGTTTTCGTCTCAAACCCTTATACATCGAAAGAGATTGTCCTTTTTGTAGACGAAGTGCATCTAGTTTTTGCCGTAACCCCCTCAACTTTTTAGCACATGCTATGTGGGTGAAATGATGTTATTGTGCCAACCTTTAACCTTTTCAGAGTTCATTTGTAGTGCTTATCAATTTCAGGGTCATTTAGCTAAAAAAATCAGTAAATGCTTGAAAAATAGCAAATGAAGTCAGAAAGGGTTGAAAATTGATGGCCTGCCTTCGTATGGTGGATAATAAACCCACAAAAAGTCTGGAGTTGAAATAAGTTTGAAAAATGAAATGCCTTAGTAACAGACGAGTTTTCGTTCGAAACCGTGATACTTCGAGATTGTCCATTTTGTACACGAAGTGCATCCAGTTTGCGTCGTAACCCTCTCAACTTGTTAGCACATCTTATGTGGGTGAAATGATGATACCGTGGCAACTTTAACCTTTTCAGAGTTTATTTGTAGTGCTTAACAATTTCTAGGTCATTTCGCTCAGAAAAAATCAGTAAATGCATGAAAAATAGCAAATGAAGTTAGAAAGGGTTGAAAATTGATTGCCTGCCTTCGAATGGTGCATCCTGAACACACAAAAAGTGTGGAGTTGAAATAAGTTTAAAAAATGAAATGCCTTAGTAAAAGACGAGTTTTCGTCCTAAATCCTGATACTTCGAAAGAGATTGTCCATTTTGTACACGAAGTGCATCCAGTTTTTGCCTTAACCCTCTCAACTTTTTAGCACATGCTATGTGGGTGTAATGATGATACCGTGCCAACTTTCAACCTTTTCAGAGTTCATTTGTAGTACTTATAAATTTCAGGGTCATTTAGCTCAAAAAATCGGTAAATACATGAAAAATAGCAAATGAAGTCAGAAAGGGTTGAAAATTGATGGCCTGCCTTCGAATGGTGCGTACTGAACCCACAAAAAGTCTGAAGTTGAAATAAGTTTAAAAAAATGAAATTCCTTAGCAACAGACGAGTCTTCGTGCGAAACCGTGATACTTCGAAAGAGATTGTCCATTTTGTACACGAAGAGCATCCAGTTTTTGTCGTCACCCTCTCAACTATTTAGCTCATTTTATGTGGGTGAAATGATGATACCATGCCAACTTTCAACTTTTTCAGAGTTCATTTGTAGTGCTTAACAATTTCTGGGTCATTTAGCTTAAAAAAATCAGTAAATGCATGCAAAATAGCAAATGAAGTTAGAAAGGGTTGAAAATTGATTGCCTGCCTTCGAATGGTGTATACTGAACGCACAAAAAGTCTAGAGTTGAAATAAGTTTAAAAAATGAAATGCCTTAGTAACAGACGAGTTTTCGTCCGAAACCCTGATACTTCGAAAGAGACTGTCCGTTTTGTACACGAAGTGCATCCAGTTTTTGTCTTAACCCTCTCAATTTTTTAGCACATGCTATGTGGGTGTAATGATGATACCGTGCCAACTCTCAACCTTTTAAGAGTTCATTTGCAGTGCTTATCAATTTCAGGGTCATTTAGCTCAAAAAAATTCAGTAAATGCATGAAAAATAGCAAATGAAATCAGAAAGGGTTGAAAATTGATGGCCTACCTTCGAATGGTGCATACTAAACACACAAAAAGTCTGGCGTTGAAATAAGTTAAAAAATGAAATGCCTTAGTAACAGACGAGATTTCGTCCGAAACCGTGATACATCGAAAGAGATTGTCCGTGTTGTAGATGAAGTGCATCTAGTTTTTGTCTTAACCCTCTCAATTTTTTAGCACAGGCTATGTGGGTGATATGATGATACCGTGCGAACTTTCAACCTTTTCATAGTTCATTTGTAGGGCTTATCATTTTCAGGGTCATTGAGCTCATAAAAAATCAGTAAATGCATGAAAAATAGCAAATGAAGTCAGAAAGGGTTGAAAATTGATGGCCTATTTTGAATGGTGCATACTAAATGCACAAAATGTCTGGCATTGAAATAAGTTTAAAAAATGAAATGCCTTAGTAATAGTCGAGTTTTCATCGCAAACCCTTATACATCGAAAGAGATTGTCCGTTTTGTAGCCGAAGTGCATCTAGTTTTTGCCGTAACCCCCTCAACTTTTTAGCACATGCTATGTGGGTGAAATGATGATATGGTGCCAACTTTCAACCTTTTCAGAGTTAATTTGTAGTGCTTATCAATTTCAGGGTCATTTAGCTCAAAAAAATCAGTAATGCTTGAAAAATAGCAAATGAAGTCAGAAAGGGTTGAAAATTGATGGCCTGCCTTCGAATGGTGCATACTGAAGCCACAAAAAGTCTGGAGTTGAAATAAGTTTTAAAAATGAAATGCCTTAGGAACAGACGGGTTTTTGTTCGAAACAGTGATACTTCGAGATTGTACATTTTGTACACGAAGTGCATCCAGTTTGTGTCGTAACCCTCTCAACATTTTAGCACATGCTATGTGGGTGAAATAATGATATTGTGACAGCTTTCAACCTTTTCAGAGTTCATTTGTAGTGCTTATCAATTTCAGGGTCATTTAGCTCAAAAAAAAATCAGTAAATGCATGAAAAATAGCAAATGTAGTCAGAAAGGGTTGAAAATAGATGGCCTGCCTTCGAATGGTGCATACTGAACCCACAAAAAGTCTGGAGTTGAAATAAGTTTGAAAAATGAAATGCCTTAGTAAAAGACGAGTTTTCGTCCTAAATCCTGATACTTCGAAAGAGATTGTCCATTTTGTACACGAAGTGCATCCAGTTTTTGTCTTAACCCTCTCAACTTTTTAGCACATGCTATGTGGGTGTAATGATGATACCGTGCCAACTTTCAACCTTTTCAGAGTTCATTTGTAGTACTTATAAATTTCAGGGTCATTTAGCTCAAAAAATCGGTAAATGCATGAAAAATAGCAAATGAAGTCAGAAAGGGTTGAAAATTGATGGCCTGCCTTGGAATGGTGCATACTGAACCCAGAAAAAGTCTAAAGTTGAAATAAGTTTAAAAAAATGAAATTCCTTAGCAACAGACGAGTCTTCGTGCGAAACCGTGATACTTCGAAAGAGATTGTCCATTTTGTACACGAAGAGCATCCAGTTTTTGTCGTCACCCTCTCAACTATTTAGCTCATTTTATGTGGGTGAAATGATGATACCATGCCAACTTTCAACTTTTTCAGAGTTCATTTGTAGTGCTTAACAATTTCTGGGTCATTTACCTTAAAAAAATCAGTAAATGCATGCAAAATAGCAAATGAAGTTAGAAAGGGTTGAAAATTGATTGCGTGCCTTCGAATGGTGTATACTGAACGCACAAAAAGTCTAGAGTTGAAATAAGTTTAAAAAATGAAATGCCTTAGTAACAGATGAGTTTTCGTCCGAAACCCTGATACTTCGAAAGAGACTGTCCATTTTGTACACGAAGTGCATCCAGTTTTTGCCGTAACCCTCTCAACTTTTTAGCACATGCTATGTGGGTAAAATGACGATACCATGTCAACTTTCAACCTTTTTCAGAGTTCATTTGTAGTGCTTATCAATTTCAGTGTCATTTAGCTCAAAAAAATCAGTAAATGCATGAAAAATAGCAAATGAAGTCAGAAAGGGTTGAAAATGGATGGCCTGCCTTCGAATGGTGCATACTGAACACACAAAAAGTCTAAAGTTGAAATAAGTTTAAAAAATGAAATGCCTTAGTAACAGACGAGTTTTCGTTCGAACCGTGATACTTCGAAAGAGATTGTCCATTTTGTACACGAAGTGCATCCAATTTTTGTCTTAACCCTCTCAATTTTTTGGCACATGCTATGTGGGTGTAATGATGATACCGTGCCAACTCTCAACCTTTTCAGAGTTCATTTGCAGTGCTTATCAATTTCAGTGTCATTTAGCTCAAAAAAATTCAGTAAATGCATGAAAAATAGCAAATGAAATCAGAAAGGGTTGAAAATTGATGGCCTACCTTCGAATGGTGCATACTAAACGCACAAAAAGTCTGGCGTTGAAATAAGTTAAAAAATGAAATGCCTTAGTAACAGACGAGATTTCGTCCGAAACCGTGATACATCGAAAGAGATTGTCCGTGTTGTAGATGAAGTGCATCTAGTTTTTGTCTTAACCCTCTCAATTTTTTAGCACAGGCTATGTGGGTGATATGATGATACTGTGCGAACTTTCAACCTTTTCAGAGTTCATTTGTAGGGCTTATCATTTTCAGGGTCATTGAGCTCATAAAAAATCAGTACATGCATGAAAAATAGCAAATGAAATCAGAAAGGGTTGAAAATTGATGGCCTACCTTTGAATGGTGCATACTAAATGCACAAAATGTCTGGCATTGAAATAAGTTTAAAAAATGAAATGCCTTAGTAATAGTCGAGTTTTCATCTCAAACCCTTATACATCGAAAGAGATTGTCCCTTTTGTAGACGAAGTGCATCTAGTTTTTGCCGTAACCCCCTCAACTTTTTAGCACATACTATGTGGGTGAAATGATGATATTGTGCCAACTTTCAACCTTTTCAGAGTTAATTTGTAGTGCTTATCAATTTCAGGGTCATTTAGCTCAAAAAAATCAGTAATGCTTGAAAAATAGCAAATGAAGTCAGAAAGGGTTGAAAATTGATGGCCTGCCTTCGAATGGTGCATACTGAAGCCACAAAAAGTCTGGAGTTGAAATAAGTTTTAAAAATGAAATGCCTTAGGAACAGACGGGTTTTTGTTCGAAACAGTGATACTTCGAGATTATACATTTTGTACACGAAGTGCATCCAGTTTGTGTCGTAACCCTCTCAACATTTTAGCACATGCTATGTGGGTGAAATAATGATATTGTGCCAGCTTTCAACCTTTTCAGAGTTCATTTGTAGTGCTTATCAATTTCAGGGTCATTTAGCTCAAAAAAAAATCAGTAAATGCATGAAAAATAGCAAATGTAGTCAGAAAGGGTTGAAAATAGATGGCCTGCCTTCGAATGGTGCATACTGAACACACTAAAAGTCTAGAGTTGAAATAAGTTTGAAAAATGAAATGCCTTAGTAACAGACGAGTTTTCGTTCGAAACCGTGATATTTCGAGATTGTCCATTTTGTACACGAAGTGCATCCAGTTTGTGTCGTAACCCTCTCAACTTTTTAGCACATCTTATGTGGGTGAAATGATGATACCATGGCAACTTTCAACCTTTTCAGAGTTCATTTGTAGTGCTTTACAATTTCTAGGTCATTTAGCTCAAAAAAATCAGTAAATGCATGAAAAATAGCATATGAAGTTAGAACGGGTTGAAAATTGATTGCCTGCCTTCGAATGGTGCATACTGAACGCACAAAAAGTCTCGAGTTGAAATAAGTTAAAAAACGAAATGCCTTAGTAACAGACGAGTTTTCGTCCGAAACCCTGATACTTCGAAAGAGATTGTCCATTTTGTACACGAAGTGCATCCAGTTTTTGCCGTAACCCTCTCAACTTCTTAGCACATGCTATGTGGGTGAAATGATGACACCTTGTCAACTTTCAACCTTTTTAGAGTTCATTTGGAGTGCTTATCAATTTCAAGGTCATTTAGCTCAAAAAAATCAGTAAATGCATGAAAAAAAGCAAATGAAGTCAGAAAGGGTTGAAAATAGATGGCCAGCCTTCGAATGGTGCATACTGAACCCACAGTAAGTCTGGAGTTGAAATAAGTTTAAAAAATGAAATGCCTTCGTAACAGACGAGTTTTCGTCCGAAACCCTTATACTTCGAAAGAGATTGTCCATTTTGTACACGAAGTGCATCCAGTTTTTGCCGTCACCCTCTCAACTATTTAGCTCATTTTATGTGGGTGAAATGATGATACCATGCCAACTTTCAACTTTTTCAGAGTTCATTTGTAGTGCTTAACAATTTCTGGGTCATTTAGCTTAAAAAAATCAGTAAATGCATGCAAAATAGCAAATGAAGTTAGAAAGGGTTGAAAATTGATTGCGTGCCTTCGAATGGTGTATACTGAACGCACAAAAAGTCTAGAGTTGAAATAAGTTTAAAAAATGAAATGCCTTAGTAACAGATGAGTTTTCGTCCGAAACCCTGATACTTCGAAAGAGACTGTCCATTTTGTACACGAAGTGCATCCAGTTTTTGCCGTAACCCTCTCAACTTTTTAGCACATGCTATGTGGGTAAAATGACAATACCATGTCAACTTTCAACCTTTTTCAGAGTTCATTTGTAGTGCTTATCAATTTCAGTGTCATTTAGCTCAAAAAAATCAGTAAATGCATGAAAAATAGCAAATGAAGTCAGAAAGGGTTGAAAATGGATGGCCTGCCTTCGAATGGTGCATACTGAACACACAAAAAGTCTAAAGTTGAAATAAGTTTAAAAAATGAAATGCCTTAGTAACAGACGAGTTTTCGTTCGAACCGTGATACTTCGAAAGAGATTGTCCATTTTGTACACGAAGTGCATCCAGTTTTTGTCTTAACCCTCTCAATTTTTTAGCACATGCTATGTGGGTGTAATGATGATACCGTGCCAACTCTCAACCTTTTCAGAGTTCATTTGCAGTGCTTATCAATTTCGGGGTCATTTAGCTCAAAAAAATTCAGTAAATGCATGAAAAATAGCAAATGAAATCAGAAAGGGTTGAAAATTGATGGCCTACCTTCGAATGGTGCATACTAAACGCAAAAAAAGTCTGGCGTTGAAATAAGTTAAAAAATGAAATGCCTTAGTAACAGACGAGATTTCGTCCGAAACTGTGATACATCGAAAGAGATTGTCCGTGTTGTAGATGAAGTGCATCCAGTTTTTGTCTTAACCCTCTCAATTTTTTAGCACAGGCTATGTGGGTGATATGATGATACCGTGCGAACTTTCAACCTTTTCAGAGTTCATTTGTAGGGCTTATCATTTTCAGGGTCATTGAGCTCATAAAAAATCAGTAAATGCATGAAAAATAGCAAATGAAGTCAGAAAGGGTTGAAAATTGATGGCCTACCTTTGAATGGTGCATACTAAACGCACAAAATGTCTGGCATTGAAATAAGTTTAAAAAATGAAATGCCTTAGTAATAGTCGAGTTTTCATCTCAAACCCTTATACATCGAAAGAGATTGTCCGTTTTGTAGACGAAGTGCATCTAGTTTTTGCCGTAACCCCCTCAACTTTTTAGCACATGCTATGTGGGTGAAATGATGATATTGTGCCAACTTTCAACCTTTTCAGAGTTAATTTGTAGTGCTTATTAATTTCAGGGTCATTTAGCTCAAAAAAATCAGTAATGCTTGAAAAATAGCAAATGAAGTCAGAAAGGGTTGAAAATAGATGGCCTGCCTTCGAATGGTGCATACTGAACCCACTAAAAGTCTAGAGTTGAAATAAGTTTGAAAAATGAAATGCCTTAGTAACAGACGAGTTTTCGTTCGAAACCGTGATACTTCGAGATTGTCCATTTTGTACACGAAGTGCATCCAGTTTGTGTCGTAACCCTCTCAACTTTTTAGCACATCTTATGTGGGTGAAATGATGATACCATGGCAACTTTCAACCTTTTCAGAATTCATTTGTAGTGCTTTACAATTTCTAGGTCATTTAGCTCAAAGAAATCAGTAAATGCATGAAAAATAGCAAATGAGATTAGAACGGGTTGAAAATTGATTGCCTGCCTTCGAATGGTGCATACTGAATGCACAAAAAGTCTCGAGTTGAAATAAGTTAAAAAACGAAATGCCTTAGTAACAGACGAGTTTTCGTCCGAAACCCTGATACTTCAAAAGAGATTGTCCATTTTGTACACGAAGTGCATCCAGTTTTTGCCGTAACCCTCTCAACTTCTTAGCACATGCTATGTGGGTGAAATGATGACACCTTGTCAACTTTCAACCTTTTTAGAGTTCATTTGGAGTGCTTATCAATTTCAAGGTCATTTAGCTCAAAAAAATCAGTAAATGCATGAAAAATAGTAAATGAAGTCAGAAAGGGTTGAAAATAGATGGCCTGCCTTCGAATGGTGCATACTGAACCCATAGTAAGTCTGGAGTTGAAATAAGTTTAAAAAATGAAATGCCTTCGTAACAGACGAGTTTTCGTCCGAAACGGTGATACTTCGAACGAGATTGTCCATTTTGTACACGAAGTGCATCCTGTTTTTGTCGTAACCCTCTCAACTTTTTAGCACATTTTATGTGGGCGAAATGATGATACCATGCCAACTTTCAACCTTTTAAGAGTGCACTTGTAGTGCTTATCAATTTCTGGGTCATTTAGCTCAAAAAACTCTGTAAATGCATGAAAAATAGCAAATGAAGTTAGAAAGGGTTGAAAATTGATTGCCTACCTTCGAATGGTTCATACTGAACACACAAAAAGTCTGGAGTTGAAATAAGTTTAAAAAATGAAATGCCTTAGTAACAGACGAGTTTTCGTCCGAAACCCTGATACTTCGAAAGAGATTATCCATTTTGTACACGACATGCATCCAGTTTTTGCCGTAACCATCTCAACTTGTTAGCACATGCTATGTGGGTGAAATGATGATACCTTGTCAACTTTCAACCTTTTTAGAGTTCATTTGGACTGCTTATCAATTTCAAGGTCATTTAGCTCAAAAAAAATCAGTAAATGCATGAAAAATAGCAAATGAAGTCAGAAAGGGTGGAAAATTGATTGCCTGCCTTCGGATGGTGCATACTAAACGCACAAAAATTCTAGAGTTGAAATAAGTTTAAAAAATGAAATGCCTTAGTAACAGATGAGTTTTCGTCTGAAATCCTGATAATTCGAAAGAGATTGTCCATTTTGTACACGAAGTGCATCCAGTTTTTGCCGTAACCCTCTCTACTTTTTAGCACATGCTATGTGGGTGAAATGATGATACCATGTCAACTTTAAACCTTTTCAGAGTTCATTTGTACTGCTTATCAATTTCAGGGTCATTTAGCTCAAAAAAATCAGTAAATGCATGAAAAATAGCAAATGAAGTCAGAAAGGGTTGAAAATTGATGGCCTGCCTTCGAATGGTGCATACTGAACGCACAAAAAGTCTGAAGTTGAAATAAGTTTAAAAATATAATGCCTTAGTAACAGACGAGTTTTCGTCCGAAACCGTGATACTTCGAAAGAGATTGTCCAATTTGTACATGAAGTGCATCCAGTTTTTGTCTTTCCCCTCTCAATTTTTTAGCACATGCTATGTGGGTGAAATGATGATACCGTGCCAACTTTTAACCTTTTCAGAGTTCATTTGTAGTTCTTATCAATTTCAGGGTCATTTAGCTCAACAAAATTCGTAAATGCATGTGAAATACCAAATGAAGTCAGAAATGGTTGAAAATTGATGGCCTACCTTCGAATGGTGCATACTGAACCCACAACAAGTCTGAAGTTGAAATAAGTTTAGAAAATGAATTGTCTTACTAACACACGAGTTTTCGTCCGAAACCATGATACTTCGAAAGAGATTGTCCACTTTGTACAAGAAGTGCATCCAGTTTTTGTCTTAACCCTCTCAATTTTTTAGCAGAGGCTATGTGGGTGAAATGATGATACCGTGCCAACTTTCAACCTTTTTAGAGTTCATTTGTAAGGCTTATCATTTTCAAGGTCATTTAGCTCAAAAAAATCAGTAAATGCATGAAAAATAGCAAATGAAGTCAGAAAGGGTTGAAAATTGATGGCCTACCTTCGAATGGTGCATACTAAACGCACAAAATGTCTGGCATTGAAATAAGTTTAAAAAATGAAATGCCTTGGTAACAATTGAGTTTTCGTCTCAAACCCCTATACATCGAAAGAGATTGTCCGTTTTGTAGACGAAGTGCATCTAGTTTTTGCCGTAACCCCCTCAACCTTTTAGCACATGCTATGTGGGTGAAATGATGATATTGTGCCAACTTTTAACCTTTTCAGAGTTCATTTGTAGTGCTTATCAATTTCATGGTCATTTAGCTCAAAAAAATTAGTAATGCTTGAAAAATAGCAAATGAAGTCAAAAAGGGTTGAAAATTGATGTCCTTCCTTCGAATGGTGCATACTGAACCCACAAAAAGTCTGGAGTTGAAATAAGTTATAAAACTGAAATGCCTTAGTAACAGACGGGTTTTCTTTCGAAACAGTGATACTTCGAGATTGTACATTTTGTACACGAGGTGCATCCAGTTTGTGTCGTAACCCTCTCAAGCTTTTTAGCACATGCTATGTGGGTGAAATAATGATATTGTGCCAGCTTTCAACCTTTTCAGAGTTCAATTGTAGTGCTTATCAATTTCAGGGTCATTTAGCTAAAAAAAATCAGTAAATGCATGAAAAATAGCAAATGAAGTCAGAAAGGGTTGAAAATAGATGGCCTGCCTTCGAATGGTGCATACTGAACCCACTAAAAGTCTGGAGTTGAAATAAGTTTGAAAAATGAAATGCCTTAGTAACACACGAGTTTTCGTTCGAAACCGTGATACTTCGAGATTGTCCATTTTGTACACGAAGTGCATCCAGTTTGTGTCGTAACCCTCTCAACTTTTTAGCACATCTTATGTGGGTGAAATGATGATACCGTGGCAACTTTCAACCTTTTCAGAGTTCATTTGTAGTGCTTAACAATTTCTAGGTCATTTAGCTCAAAAAAATCAGTAAATGCATGAAAACTAGCAAATGAAGTTAGAACGGGTTGAAAATTGATTGCCTGCCTTCGAATGGTGCATACTCAACGCACAAAAAGTCTAGAGTTGAAATAAGTTTAAAAAATGAAATACCTTCGTAACAGATGAGTTTTCGTCCGAAACCTTGATACTTCGATAGAGATTGTCCATTTTGTACACGAAGTGCATCCAGTTTTTGTCGTAACCCTCTCAACTTTTTAGCACATTTTATGTGGGTGAAATGATGATACCATGCCAACTTTCAACCTTTTAAGAGTGCACTTGTAGTGCTTATCAATTTCTGGGTCATTTAGCTCAAAAAAATCAGTAAATGCATGAAAAATAGCAAATGAAGTTAGAAAGGGTTGAAAATTGATTGCCTGCCTTTGAATGGTGCATACTGAACGCACAAAAAGTCCATAGTTGAAATAAGTTTAAAAAATGAAATGCCTTAGTGATAGACGAGTTTTCGTCCGAAACCCTGATACTTCGAAAGAGATTGTCCATTTTGTACACGAAGTGCATCCAGTTTTTGTCGTAACCCTCTCAACTGTTTAGCACATTTTATGTGGGTGAAATGATGATACCATGCCAACTTTCAACTTTTTCAGAGTTCATTTGTAGTCCTTATCAATTTCTCGGTCATTTAGCTCAAAAAATAAGTAAATGCATGACAAATAGCAAATGAAGTTAGAAAGGGTGGAAAATTTATTGCCTGCCTTCGAATGGTGCATACTGAACGCACAAAAAGTCTGGAGTTGAAATAAGTTTAAAAAATGAAATGCCTTAGTAAGAGACGATTTTTCGTCCGAAACCCTGATACTTCGAAAGAGATTGTCCATTTTGTACACGAAGTGCATCCAGTTTGTGTCGTAACCCTCTCAACTTTTTAGCACATCTTATGTGGGTGAAATGATGATACCATGGCAACTTTCAACCTTTTCAGAGTTCATTTGTAGTGCTTAACAATTTCAAAGTCATTTAGCTCAAAAAAATCAGTAAATGCATGAAAAATAGCAAATGAAGTTAGAAAGGGTTGAAAATTGATTGCCTGCCTTCGAATGGTGCATACTGAATGGACAAAAAGTCTAGAGTTGAAATAAGTTAAAAAAATGAAATGCCTTAGTAACAGACGAGTTTTCGTCCAAAACCCTGATACTTCGAAAGAGATTGTCCATTTTGTACACGAAGTGCATCCAGTTTTTGCCGTAATCCTCTCAACTTCTTAGCACATGCTATGTGGGTGAAATGATGATACCTTGTCAACTTTCAACCTTTTTAGAGTTCATTTGGAGTGCTTATCTATTTATGGGTCATTTACCTCAAAAAAAATCAGCAAATGCATGAAAAATAGCAAATGAAGTCAGAAAGGGTTGAAAATAGATGGCCTACCTTCGAATGGTGAATACTGAACCCACAGTAAGTCTGGAGATGAAATAAGTTTAAAAAATGAAATGCCTTAGTAACAGACGAGTTTTCGTCCGAAACCCTGATACTTCGAAAGAGATTGTCCATTTTGTACACGAAGTGCATCGAGTTTTTGTCGTAACCCTCTCAACAATTTAGCACATTTTATGTGGGTGCAATGATGATACCATGCCCACTTTCATCTTTTTCAGAGTTCATTTGTAGTGCTTATCATTTCTGGGTCATTTAGCTCAAAAAAATTAGTAAATGCATGAAAAATAGCAAATGAAGTTAGAAAGGGTTGAAAATTGATGGCCTGCCTTCGAATGGTGCATACTGAACGCACAAAAAGTCTAGGGTTGAAATAAGTTTAAAAACTGAAATGCCTTAGTAACAGATGAGTTTTCGTCCGAAACCCTAATACTTCGAAACAGATTGTCCATTTTGTACACGAAGTGCATCCAGTTTTTGCCGTAACCCTCTCAACTTTTTAGCACATGCTATGTGGGTGAAATGATGATACCATGTCAACTTTCAACTTTTTCAGAGTTCATTTGTAGTGCTTATCAATTTCAGGGTCATTTAGCTCAAACAAATCAGTAAATGCTTGAAAAATAGCAAATGAAGTCAGGAAGGGTTGAAAATTGATGGCCTGCCTTCGAATGGTGCATACTGAACCCACAAAAAAATTTGGAGTTGAAATAAGTTCTAAAAATGAAATGCCTTAGTAACAGACGAGTTTTCGTTCGAAACCGTGATACTTCGAGATTGTACATTTTGTACACGAAGTGCATCCAGTTTGTGTCGTAACCCTCTCAATTGTTTTAGCACATTTTATGTGGGTGAAATGATGATACCATGCCAACTTTCAACCTTTTCAGAGTTCATTTGTAGTGCTTATAAATTTCCAGGTCATTTAGCTCAAAAAGTCAATAAATGCATGAAAAATAGCAAATGAAGTTAGAAAGGGTTGAAAATGGAATGCCTGCCTTCGAGTGGTGCATACTGAACGGAAAAAAGTCTGGAGTTGAAATAAGTTAAAAAAATGAAATGCCTTAGTATCAGACGAGTTTTCGTCCGAAACCCTGATACTTCGAAAGAGATTGTCCATTCTGTACATGAAGTGCATCCAGTTTTTGCCGTAACCCTCTCAACTTCTTAGCACATGCTATGTGGGTGAAATGATGATGCCTTGTCAACTTTCAACCTTTTTAGAGTTCATTTGGAGTGCTTATCAATTTCATGGTCATTTAGCTCAAAAAAATCAATAAATGCATGAAAAATAGCAAATGAAGTCAGAGAGGGTTGAAAATTGATGGCCTGCCTTCGAATGGTGCATACTGAACCCAAAAAAAGTCTGAAGTTGAAATAAGTTTAAAAAATGAAATGCCTTAGTAACAGACGAGTTTTCGTCCGAAACCGTGATACATCGAAAGAGATTGTCCATTTTGTGCACTAAGTGCATCTAGTTTTTGTCGTAACCCTCTCAACATTTTAGCACATGCTATGTGGGTGAAATGATCATATTGTGCCAACTTTCAACCTTTCCAGAGTTCATTTGTAGTGCTTATCAATTTTATGGTCATTTAGCTCAAAAAAATCAGTAAATGCTTGAAAAATAGGAAATGAAGTCAGAAAGGGTTGAAATTTGATGGCCTGCCTTCAAATGGTGCATACTGAACCCACAAAAATTCTTGAGTTGAAATAAGTTTTAAAAATGAAATGCCTTAGTAACAGACGAGTTTTCGTCCGACACCGTGATACTTCGAGATTGTACATTTTGTACACGAAGTGCACCCAGTTTGTGTCGTAACCCTCTCAATTTTTATCTCATTTTATGTGGGTGAAATGATGATACCATGCCAACTTTCAACCTTTTTAGAGTTCATTTGTAGTGATTTTCAATTGTAGGTCATTTAGTTCAAAAAAATAATCAGTAAATGCATGAAAAATAGCAAATGAAGTTAGAAAGGATTGAAAATGGATTGCCTGCCTTCGAGTGGTCCATACTGAATGGAAAAAATTCTGGAGTTGAAATAAGTTAAAAAAAATGAAATGCCTTAGTAACAGACGAGTTTTTGTCCGAAACCCTGATACTTTGAAAGAGATTGTACATTTTGTACACGAAGTGCATCCAATTTTTGCCGTAACCCTCTCAACTTCTTAGCACATGCTATGTGGGTGAAATGATGATACCTTGTCAACTTTCAACCTTTTTAGAGTTCATTCGGAGTGCTTATTAATTTCAGGGTCATTTAGCTCAAAAAAAATCAATAAATGCATGAAAAATAGCAAATGAAGTCAGAAAGGGTTGAAAATTGATGGCCTGCCTTCGAATGGTGCATACTGAACCCAAAAAAAGTCTGAATTTGAAATAAATTTAAAAAATGAAATGCCTTAGTAACAGACGAGTTTTCGTCCGAAACCCTGATACTTCGAAAGAGATTGTCCATTTTGTACACGAAGTGCGTCCAAATTTTTTCTTAACCCCCTCAATTTTTTAGCACATGCTATGTGGGTGAAATGATGATACCGTTCCAACTTCCAACCATTTCAGAGTTCACTTGTAGTGCTTATCAATTTCAGGGTCATTTAGCTCAAATAAATTAGTAAATGCATGCAAAATAGCAAATGAAGTCAAAAAGGGTTAAAAATTGATGGCCTACCTTCGAATGGTGCATACTAAACGCACAAAAATTCTGGCGTTGAAATAAGTTAAAAAATGAAATGCCTTAGTAACAGACGAGTTTTCGTCCGAAACCCTTATACATCGAAAGAGATTGTCCATTTTGTGCACTAAGTGCATCTAGTTTTTGTCGTAACCCTCTCAACTTTTTATCACATGCTATGTGGGTGAAATGATGATATTGTGCCAACTTTCAACCTTTTCAGAGTTCATTTGTAGTGCTTATCAATTTCAGGGTCATTTAGCTCAAAAAAATCAGTAAATGCTTGAAAAATAGCAAATGAAGTCAGAAAGGGTTGAAAATTGATCGCCTGCCTTCGAATGGTGCATACCGAACCCACAATAATTCTGGAGTTGAAATAAGTTTTAAAAATGAAATGCCTTAGTAACAAACGAGTTTTCGTCCGAAACCGTGATACTTCGAGATTGTACATTTTTACACGAAGTGCATCCAGTTTGTGTCGTAACCCTCTCAATTTTTTAGCACATTTTATGTGGGTGAAATGATGATACCATGCCAACTTTCAACCTATTTGGAGTTCATTTGTAGTGATTTTCAATTTATAGGTCATTTAGCTCAAAAAAAATCAGTCAATGCATGAAAAATAGCAAATGAAGTTAGAAAGGGTTGAAAATGGATTGCCTGCATTCGAGTGGTCCATATTGAACGGAAAAAATTCTGGAGTTGAAATAAGTTAAAAAATGAAATGCCTTAGTAACAGACGAGTTTTCGTCCGAAACCCTGATACTTCGAAAGAGATTGTACATTTTGTACACGAAGTGCATCCAATTTTTGCCGTAACCCTCTGAACTTCTTAGCACATGCTATGTGGGTGAAATGATGATACCTTGTCAACTTTCAACCTTTTTAGAGTTCATTCGGAGTGCTTATCCATTTCAGGGTCATTTAGCTCAAAAAAATTCAATAAATGCATGAAAAATAGCAAATGAAGTCAGAAAGGGTTGAAAATTGATGGCCTGCCTTCGAATGGTGCATACTGAACCCCAAAAAATTCTGGAGTTGAAATAAGTTAAAAAAAATGAAATGCCTTAGTAACAGACGAGTTTTCGTCCGAAACCCTGATACTTCGAAAGAGATTGTACATTTTGTACACGAAGTGCATCCAATTTTTGCCGTAACCCTCTCAACTTCTTAACACATGCTATGTGGGTGAAATGATGATACCTTGTCAACTTTCAACCTTTTTAGAGTTCATTCGGAGTGCTTATCAATTTCAGGGTCATTTAGCTCAAAAAAAAATCAATAAATGCATGAAAAATAGCAAATGAAGTCAGAAAGGGTTGAAAATTGATGGCTTGCCTTCGAATGGTGCATACTGAACCCAAAAAAAGTCTGAAGTTGAAATAAATTGAAAAAATGAAATGCCTTAGTAATAGACGAGTTTTCGTCCGAAACCCTGATACTTCGAAAGAGATTGTCCATTTTGTACACGAAGTGCGTCCAGTTTTTTTCTTAACCCCCTCAATTTTTGAGCACATGCTATGTGGGTGAAATGATGATACCGTTCCAACTTTCAACCATTTCAGAGTTCACTTGTAGTGCTTATCGATTTCAGGGTCATTTAGCTCAAATAAATCAGTAAATGCATGAAAAATAGCAAATGAAGTCAGAAAGGGTTAAAAATTGATGGCCTACCTTCGAATGGTGCATACTAAACGCACAAAAATTCTGGCGTTGAAATAAGTTAAAAAATGAAATGCCTTAGTAACAGACGAGTTTTCGTCCGAAACCCTTATACATCGAAAGAGATTGTCCATTTTGTGCACTAAGTGCATCTAGTTTTTGTCGTAACCCTCTAAACTTCTTAGCACATGCTTTGTGGGTGAAATGATGATACCTTGTCAACTTTCAACCTTTTTAGAGTTCATTCGGAGTGCTTATCAATTTCAGGGTCATTTAGCTCAAAAAAAATCAATAAATGCATGAAAAATAGCAAATGAAGTCAGAAAGGGTTTAAAATTGATGGCCTGCCTTCGAATGGTGCATACTGAACCCAAAAAAAGTCTGAATTTGAAATAAATTAAAAAAATGAAATGCCTTAGTAACAGACGAGTTTTCGTCCGAAACCCTGATACTTCGAAAGAGATTGTCCATTTTGTACACGAAGTGCGTCCAAATTTTTTCTTAACCCCCTCAATTTTTGAGCACATGCTATGTGGGTGAAATGATGATACCGTTCCAACTTCCAACCATTTCAGAGTTCACTTGTAGTGCTTATCAATTTCAGGGTCATTTAGCTCAAATAAATCAGTAAATGCATGCAAAATAGCAAATGAAGTCAGAAAGGGTTAAAAATTGATGGCCTACCTTTGAATGGTGCATACTAAACGCACAAAAATTCTGGCGTTGAAATAAGTTAAAAAATGAAATGCCTTAGTAACAGACGAGTTTTCGTTCGAAACCCTTATACATCGAAAGAGATTGTCCATTTTGTGCACTAAGTGCATCTAGTTTTTGTCGTAACCCTCTCAACTTTTTATCACATGCTATGTGGGTGAAATGATGATATTGTGCCAACTTTCAACCTTTTCAGAGTTCATTTGTAGTGCTTATCAATTTCAGGGTCATTTAGCTCAAAAAAATCAGTAAATGCTTGAAAAATAGCAAATGAAGTCAGAAAGGGTTGAAAATTGATCGCCTGCCTTCGAATGGTGCATACCGAACCCACAAAAATTCTGGAGTTGAAATAAGTTTTAAAAATGAAATGCCTTAGTAACAAACGAGTTTTCGTCCGAAACCGTGATACTTCGAGATTGTACATTTTGTACACGAAGTGCACCCAGTTTGTGTCGTAACCCTCTCAATTTTTTAGCACATTTCATGTAGGTGAAATGATGATACCATGCCAACTTTCAACCTTTTTAGAGTTCATTTGTAGTGATTTTCAATTTCTTGGTCATTTAGCTCAAAAAAATCAGTCAATGCATGAAAAATAGCAAATGAAGTTAGAAAGGGTTGAAAATGGATTGCCTGCATTCGAGTGGTCCATACTGAACGGAAAAAATTCTGGAGTTGAAATAAGTTAAAAAAATGAAATGCCTTAGTAACAGACGAGTTTTCGTCCGAAACCCTGATACTTCGAAAGAGATTGTACATTTTGTACACGAAGTGCATCCAATTTTTGCCGTAACCCTCTGAACTTCTTAGCACATGCTTTGTGGGTGAAATGATGATACCTTGTCAACTTTCAACCTTTTTAGAGTTCATTCGGAGTGCTTATCAATTTCAGGGTCATTTAGCTCAAAAAAAATCAATAAATGCATGAAAAATAGCAAATGAAGTCAGAAAGGGTTTAAAATTGATGGCCTGCCTTCGAATGGTGCATACTGAACCCAAAAAAAGTCTGAATTTGAAATAAATTAAAAAAATGAAATGCCTTAGTAACAGACGAGTTTTCGTCCGAAACCCTGATACTTCGAAAGAGATTGTCCATTTTGTACACGAAGTGCGTCCAAATTTTTTCTTAACCCCCTCAATTTTTGAGCACATGCTATGTGGGTGAAATGATGATACCGTTCCAACTTCCAACCATTTCAGAGTTCACTTGTAGTGCTTATCAATTTCAGGGTCATTTAGCTCAAATAAATCAGTAAATGCATGCAAAATAGCAAATGAAGTCAGAAAGGGTTAAAAATTGATTGCCTACCTTCGAATGGTGCATACTAAACGCACAAAAATTCTGGCGTTGAAATAAGTTAAAAAATGAAATGCCTTAGTAACAGACGAGTTTTCGTTCGAAACCCTTATACATCGAAAGAGATTGTCCATTTTGTGCACTAAGTGCATCTAGTTTTTGTCGTAACCCTCTCAACTTTTTATCACATGCTATGTGGGTGAAATGATGATATTGTGCCAACTTTCAACCTTTTCAGAGTTCATTTGTAGTGCTTATCAATTTCAGGGTCATTTAGCTCAAAAAAATCAGTAAATGCTTGAAAAATAGCAAATGAAGTCAGAAAGGGTTGAAAATTGATCGCCTGCCTTCGAATGGTGCATACCGAACCCACAAAAATTCTGGAGTTGAAATAAGTTTTAAAAATGAAATGCCTTAGTAACAAACGAGTTTTCGTCCGAAACCGTGATACTTCGAGATTGTACATTTTGTACACGAAGTGCACCCAGTTTGTGTCGTAACCCTCTCAATTTTTTAGCACATTTCATGTGGGTGAAATGATGATACCATGCCGACTTTCAACCTTTTTAGAGTTCATTTGTAGTGATTTTCAATTTCTAGGTCATTTAGCTCAAAAAAATCAGTCAATGCATGAAAAATAGCAAATGAAGTTAGAAAGGGTTGAAAATGGATTGCCTGCATTCGAGTGGTCCATACTGAACGGAAAAAATTCTGGAGTTGAAATAAGTTAAAAAAATGAAATGCCTTAGTAACAGACGAGTTTTCGTCCGAAACCCTGATACTTCGAAAGAGATTGTACATTTTGTACACGAAGTGCATCCAATTTTTGCCGTAACCCTCTGAACTTCTTAGCACATGCTTTGTGGGTGAAATGATGATACCTTGTCAACTTTCAACCTTTTTAGAGTTCATTCGGAGTGCTTATCAATTTTAGGGTCATTTAGCTCAAAAAAAATCAATAAATGCATGAAAAATAGCAAATGAAGTCAGAAAGGGTTTAAAATTGATGGCCTGCCTTCGAATGGTGCATACTGAACCCAAAAAAAGTCTGAATTTGAAATAAATTAAAAAAATGAAATGCCTTAGTAACAGACGAGTTTTCGTCCGAAACCCTGATACTTCGAAAGAGATTGTCCATTTTGTACACGAAGTGCGTCCAAATTTTTTCTTAACCCCCTCAATTTTTGAGCACATGCTATGTGGGTGAAATGATGATACCGTTCCAACTTCCAACCATTTCAGAGTTCACTTGTAGTGCTTATCAATTTCAGGGTCATTTAGCTCAAATAAATCAGTAAATGCATGCAAAATAGCAAATGAAGTCAGAAAGGGTTAAAAATTGATGGCCTACCTTCGAATGGTGCATACTAAACGCACAAAAATTCTGGCGTTGAAATAAGTTAAAAAATGAAATGCCTTAGTAACAGACGAGTTTTCGTTCGAAACCCTTATACATCGAAAGAGATTGTCCATTTTGTGCACTAAGTGCATCTAGTTTTTGTCGTAACCCTCTCAACTTTTTATCACATGCTATGTGGGTGAAATGATGATATTGTGCCAACGTTCAACCTTTTCAGAGTTCATTTGTAGTGCTTATCAATTTCAGGGTCATTTAGCTCAAAAAAATCAGTAAATGCTTGAAAAATAGCAAATGAAGTCAGAAAGGGTTGAAAATTGATCGCCTGCCTTCGAATGGTGCATACCGAACCCACAAGAATTCTGGAGTTGAAATAAGTTTTAAAAATGAAATGCCTTAGTAACAAACGAGTTTTCGTCCGAAACCGTGATACTTCGAGATTGTACATTTTGTACACGAAGTGCACCCAGTTTGTGTCGTAACCCTCTCAATTTTTTAGCACATTTTATGTGGGTGAAATGATGATACCATGCCAACTTTCAACCTTTTTAGAGTTCATTTGTAGTGATTTTCAATTTCTAGGTCATTTAGCTCAAAAAAAATCAGTCAATGCATGAAAAATAGCAAATGAAGTTAGAAAGGGTTGAAAATGGATTGCCTGCATTCGAGTGGTCCATACTGAACGGAAAAAATTCTGGAGTTGAAATAAGTTAAAAAATGAAATGCCTTAGTAATAGACGAGTTTTCGTCCGAAACCCTGATACTTCGAAAGAGATTGTACATTTTGTACACGAAGTGCATCCAATTTTTGCCGTAACCCTCTGAACTTCTTAGCACATGCTATGTGGGTGAAATGATGATACCTTGTCAACTTTCAACCTTTTTAGAGTTCATTCGGAGTGCTTATCAATTTCAGGGTCATTTAGCTCAAAAAAATTCAATAAATGCATGAAAAATAGCCAATGAAGTCAGAAAGGGTTGAAAATTGATGGCCTGCCTTCGAATGGTGCATACTGAACCCCAAAAAATTCTGGAGTTGAAATAAGTTAAAAAAAATGAAATGCCTTAGTAACAGACGAGTTTTCGTCCGAAACCCAAATACTTCGAAAGAGATTGTACATTTTGTACACGAAGTGCATCCAATTTTTGCCGTAACCCTCTCAACTTCTTAACACATGCTATGTGGGTGAAATGATGATACCTTGTCAACTTTCAACCTTTTTAGAGTTCATTCGGAGTGCTTATCAATTTCAGGGTCATTTAGCTCAAAAAAAAATTAATAAATGCATGAAAAATAGCAAATGAAGTCAGAAAGGGTTGAAAATTAATGGCTTGCCTTCGAATGGTGCATACTGAACCCAAAAAAAGTCTGAATTTGAAATAAATTTAAAAAATGAAATGCCTTAGTAACAGACGAGTTTTCGTCCGAAACCCTGATACTTCGAAAGAGATTGTCCATTTTGTACACGAAGTGCATCCAGTTTTTCTCTTAACCCCCTCAATTTTTGAGCACATGCTATGTGGGTGAAATGATGATACCGTCCCAACTTCCAACCATTTCAGAGTTCACTTGTAGTGCTTATCAATTTCAGGGTCATTTAGCTCAAATAAATCAGTAAATGCATGCAAAAGAGCAAATGAAGTCAGAAAGGGTTAAAAATTGATGGCCTACCTTCGAATGGTGCATACTAAACGCACAAAAATTCTGGCGTTGAAATAAGTTAAAAAATGAAATGCCTTAGTAACAGACGAGTTTTCGTCCGAAACCCTTATACATCGAAAGAGATTGTCCATTTTGTGCACTAAGTGCATCTAGTTTTTGTCGTAACCCTCTCAAATTTTTATCACATGCTATGTGGTTGCAATGATGATATTGTGCCAACTTTCAACCTTTTCCGAGTTCATTTGTAGTGCTTATCAATTTCAGGGTCATTTAGCTCAAAAAAATCAGTAAATGCTTGAAAA
Organism: Hordeum marinum; assembly: GCA_022496015.1. Lineage (NCBI taxonomy): Eukaryota > Viridiplantae > Streptophyta > Magnoliopsida > Poales > Poaceae > Hordeum > Hordeum marinum. The sequence goes on along the minus strand of CM039675.1, from coordinate 498,163,333 downwards.
ATAGCAAATGAAGTCAGAAAGGGTTGAGAATTGATTGCCTGCCTTCGAATGGTGCATACCGAACCCACAAAAATTCTGGAGTTGAAATAAGTTTTAAAAATGAAATGCCTTAGTAACAAACGAGTTTTCGTCCGAAACCGTGATACTTCGAGATTGTACATTTTGTACACGAAGTGCATCCAGTTTGTGTCGTAACCCTCTCAATTTTTGAGCACATTTTATGTGGGTGAAATGATGATACCATGCCAACTTTCAACCTTTTTCGAGTTCATTTGTAGTGATTTTCAATTTCTAGGTCATTTAGCTCAAAAAAATCAGTCAATGCATGAAAAATAGCAAATGAAGTTAGACAGGGTTGAAAATGGATTGCCTGCATTCGAGTGGTCCATACTGAACGGAAAAAATTCTGGAGTTGAAATAAGTTAAAAAAATGAAATGCCTTAGTAACAGACGAGTTTTCGTCCGAAACCCTGATACTTCGAAAGAGATTGTACATTTTGTACACGGAGTGCATCCAATTTTTGCCGTAACCCTCTGAACTTCTTAGCACATGCTATGTGGGTGAAATGATGATACCTTGTCAACTTTCAACCTTTTTAGAGTTCATTCGGAGTGCTTATCAATTACAGGGTCATTTACCTCAAAAAAAATCAATAAATGCATGAAAAATAGAAAATGAAGGCAGAAAGGGTTGAAAATTGATGGCCTGCTTTCGAATGGTGCATACTGAACCCCAAAAAAGTCTGAAGTTGAAATAAATTTAAAAAATGAAATGCCTTAGTAACAGACGACTTTTCGTCCGAAACCCTGATACTTCGAAAGAGATTGTCCATTTTGTACACGAAGTGCGTCCAGTTTTTTTCTTAACCCTCTCAATTTTTTAGCACATGCTATGTGGGTTAAATGATGATACCGTTCCAACTTTCAACCATTTCAGAGTTCACTTGTAGTGCTTATCAATTTCAGGGTCATTTAGCTCCAATAAATCAGTAAATGCATGAAAAATAGCAAATGAAGTCAGAAAGGGTTAAAAATTCATGGCCTACCTTCGAATGGTGGATACTACACGCACAAAAAACCTGGCGTTGAAATAAGTTAAAAAATGAAATGCCTTAGTAACAGACAAGTTTTCGTCCGAAACCCTGATACTTCGAAAGAGATTGTCCATTTTGTACATGAAGTGCGTCCAGTTTTTTTCTTAACCCCCTCAATTTTTGAGCACATGCTATGTGGGTGAAATGATGATACCGTTCCAACTTCCAACCATTTCAGAGTTCACTTGTAGTGCTTATCAATTTCAGGGTCATTTAGCTCAAATAAATCAGTAAATGCATGCAAAATAGCAAATGAAGTCAGAAAGGGTTAAAAATTGATGGCCTACCTTCGAATGGTGCATACTAAATGCACAAAAATTCTGGCGTTGAAATAAGTTAAAAAATGAAATGCCTTAGTAACAGACGAGTTTTCGTCCGAAACCCTTATACATCGAAAGAGATTGTCCATTTTGTGCACTAAGTGTATCTAGTTTTTGTCGTAACCCTCTCAACTTTTTATCACATGCTATGTGGGTGAAATGATGATATTCTGCCAACTTTCAACCTTTTCAGAGTTCATTTGTAGTGCTTATCAATTTCAGGGTCATTTAGCTCAAAAAAATCAGTAAATGCTTGAAAAATAGCAAATGAAGTCAGAAAGGGTTGAAAATTGATCGCCTGCCTTCGAATGGTGCATACCGAACCCACAAAAATTCTGGAGTTGAAATAAGTTTTCAAAATTAAATGCCTTAGTAACAAACGAGTTTTCGTCCGAAACCGTGATACTTCGAGATTGTACATTTTGTACACGAAGTGCATCCAGTTTGTGTCGTAACCCTCTCAATTTTTTAGCACATTTTATGTGGGTGAAATGATGATACCATGTCAACTTTCAACCTTTTTAGAGTTCATTTGTAGTGATTTTCAATTTCTTGGTCATTTAGCTCAAAAAAAATCAGTCAATGCATGAAAAATAGCAAATGAAGTTAGAAAGGGTTGAAAATGGATTGCCTGCCTTCGAGTGGTCCATACTGAACGGAAAAAATTCTGGAGTTGAAATAAGTTAAAAAAATGAAATGCCTTAGTAACAGACGAGATTTCTTCCGAAACCCTGATACTTCGAAAGAGATTGTATATTTTGTACACGAAGTGCATCCAATTTTTGCCGTAACCCTCTGAACTTCTTAGCACATGCTATGTGTGTGAAATGATGATACCTTGTCAACTTTCAACCTTTTTAGAGTTCATTTGGAGTGCTTATCAATTTCAGGGTCATTTAGCTCAAAAAAAATCAATAAATGCATGAAAAATAGCAAATGAAGTCAGAAAGGGTTGAAAATTGATGGCCTGCCTTCGAATGGTGCATACTGAACCCCAAAAAAGTCTGAAGTTGAAATAAATTTAAAAAATGAAATGCCTTAGTAACAGACGAGTTTTCGTCCGAAACCCTGATACTTCGAAAGAGATTGTCCATTTTGTACACGAAGTGCGTCCAGTTTTTTTCTTAACCCTCTCAATTTTTTAGCACATGCGATGTGGGTGAAATGATGATACCGTTCCAACTTTCAACCATTTCAGAGTTCACTTGTAGTGCTTATCAATTTCAGGGTCATTTAGCTCCAATAAATCAATAAATGCATGAAAAATAGCAAATGAAGTCAGAAAGGGTTAAAAATTCATGGCCCACCTTCGAATGGTGCATACTAAACACACAAAAAATCTGGCGTTGAAATAAGTTAAAAAATGAAATGCCTTAGTAACAGACGAGTGTTCGTCTGAAACCCTTATACATCGAAAGAGATTGTCCATTTTGTGCACTAAGTGCATCTAGTTTTTGCCGTAACCCTCTCAACATTTTAGCACATGCTATGTGGGTGAAATGATGTTATTGGGCCAACTTTCAACCTTTTCAGAGTTCATTTGTAGTGCTTATCAATTTTAGGGTCATTTAGCTCAAAAAAATCAGTAAATGCTTGAAAAATAGCAAATGAAGTCAGAAAGGGTTGAAAATTGATGGCCTGCCTTCGAATGGTGCATACCGAACCCACAAAAATTCTGGAGTTGAAATAAGTTTTAAAAATGAAATGCCTTAGTAACAGACGAGTTTTCGTCCGAAACCATGATACTTCGAGATTGTACATTTTGTACACGAAGTGCATCCAGTTTGTGTCGTAACCCTCTCAATTTTTTATCACATTTTATGTGGGTGACATGATGATACCATGCCAATTTTCAACCTTTTTAGAGTTCATTTGTAGTGATTTTCAATTTCTAGGTCATTTAGCTCAAAAAAAATCAGTAAATGCATGAAAAAGAGCAAATGAAGTTAGAAAGGATTGAAAATGGATTGCCTGCCTTCGAGTGGTCCATACTGAACGGAAAAAATTCTGGAGTTGAAATAAGTTAAAAAAATGAAATGCCTTAGTAACAGACGAGTTTTCGTCCGAAACCCTGATACTTCGAAAGAGATTGTACATTTTGTACACGAAGTGCATCCAATTTTTGCCGTAACCCTCTCAACTTCTTAGCACATGCTATGTGGGTGAAATGATGATACCTTGTCAACTTTCAACCTTTTTAGAGTTCATTCGGAGTGCTTATCAATTTCAGGGTCATTTAGCTCAAAAAAAATCAATAAATGCATGAAAAATAGCAAATGAAGTCAGAAAGGGTTGTAAATTGATGGCCTGCCTTCGAATGGTGCATACTGAACCCAAAAAAAGTCTGAAGTTGAAATAAATTCAAAAAATGAAATGCCTTAGTAACAGACGAGTTTTCGTCCGAAACCCTGATACTTCGACAAAGATTGTCCATTTTGTACACGAAGTGCGTCCAGTTTTTTTCTTAACCCTCTCAATTTTTGAGCACATGCTATGTGGGTGAAATGATGATACCGTTCCAACTTCCAACCATTTCAGAGTTCACTTGTAGTGCTTATCAATTTCAGGGTTATTTAGCTCAAATAAATCAGTAAATGCATGAAAAATAGCAAATGAAGTCAGAAAGGGTTAAAAATTGATGGCCTACCTTCGAATGGTGCATACTAAACGCACGAAAATTCTGGCGTTGAAATAAGTTAAAAAATGAAATGCCTTAGTAATAGACGAGTTTTCGTCCGAAACCCTTATACATCGAAAGAGATTGTCCATTTTGTGCACTAAGTGCATCTAGTTTTTGTCGTAACCCTCTCAACTTTTTATCACATGCTATGTGGGTGAAATGATGATATTGTGCCAACTTTCAACCTTTTCAGAGTTCATTTCTAGTGCTTATCAATTTCAGGGTCATTTAGCTCAAAAAAAATCAGTAAATGCTTGCAAAATAGCAAATGAAGTCAGAAAGGGTTGAAAATTGATCGCCTGCCTTCGAATGGTGCATACTGAACCCACAAAAATTCTGGAGTTGAAATAAGTTTTAAAAATGAAATGCCTTAGTAACAGAAGAGTTTTCGTCCGAAACCGTGATACTTCAAGATTGTACATTTTGTACACGAAGTGCATCCAGTTTGTGTCGTAACCCTCTCAATTTTTTAGCACATTTTATGTGGGTGAAATGATGATACCATGCCAACTTTCAACCTTTTTAGAGTTCATTTGTAGTGATTTTCAATTTCTAGGTCATTTAGCTCAAAAAAATCAGTAAATGAATGAAAACTAGCAAATGAAGTTAGAAAGGATTGAAAATGGATTGCCTGCCTTCGAGTGGTCCATACTGAACGGAAAAAATTCTGGAGTTGAAATAAGTTAAAAAAATGAAATGCCTTAGTAACAGACGAGTTTTCGTCCAAAACCCTGATACTTCGAAAGAGATTGTACATTTTGTACACGAAGTGCATCCAATTTTTGCAGTAACCCTCTCAACTTCTTAGCACATGCTATGTGGGTGAAATGATGATACCTTGTCAACTTTCAACCTTTTTAGAGTTCATTCGGAGTGCTTATCAATTTCAGGGTCATTTAGCTCAAAAAAAATCAATAAATGCATGAAAAATAGCAAATGAAGTCAGAAAGGGTTGAAAATTGATGGCCTGCCTTTGAATGGTGCATACTGAACCCAAAAAAAGTCTGAAGTTGAAATAAATTTCAAAAATGAAATGCCTTAGTAACAGACGAGTTTTCGTCCGAAACCCTGATACTTCGAAAGAGATTGTCCATTTTGTACACGAAGTGCGTCCAGTTTTTTTCTTAACCCTCTCAATTTTTGAGCACATGCTATGTGGGTGAAATGATGATACCGTTCCAACTTCCAACCATTTCAGAGTTCACTTGTAGTGCTTATCAATTTCAGGGTCATTTAGCTCAAATAAATCAGTAAATGCTTGAAAAATAGCAAATGAAGTCAGAAAGGGTTAAAAATTGATGGCCTACCTTCGAATGGTGCATACTAAACGCACGAAAATTCTGGCGTTGAAATAAATTAAAAAATGAAATGCCTTAGTAACAGACGAGTTTTCGTCCGAAACCCTTATACATCGAAAGAGATTGTCCATTTTGTGCACTAAGTGCATCTAGTTTTTGTCGTAACCCTCTCAACTTTTTATCACATGCTATGTGGGTGAAATGATGATATTGTGCCAACTTTCAACCTTTTCAGAGTTCATTTCTAGTGCTTATCAATTTCAGGGTCATTTAGCTCAAAAAAATCAGTAAATGCTTGAAAAATAGCGAATGAAGTCAGAAAGGGTTGAAAATTGATCGCCTGCCTTCGAATGGTGCATACTGAACCCACAAAAATTCCGGAGTTGAAATAAGTTTTAAAAATGAAATGCCTTAGTAACAGACGAGTTTTTGTCCGAAACCGTGATACTTCGAGATTGTACATTTTGTACACGAAGTGCATCCAGTTTGTGTTGTAACCCTCTCAATTTTTTAGCACATTTTATGTGGGTGAAATGATGATACCATGCCAACTTTCAACCTTTTTAGAGTTCATTTGTAGTGATTTTCAATTTATAGGTCATCTAGCTCAAAAAAATCAGTCAATGCATGAAAAATAGCAACTGAAGTTAGAAAGGGTTGAAAATGGATTGCCTGCCTTTGAGTGGTCCATACTGAACGGAAAAAATTCTGGAGTTGAAGTAAGTTAAAAAAATGAAATGCCTTAGTAACAGACGAGTTTTCGTCCGAAACCCTGATACTTCGAATGAGATTGTACATTTTGTACACGAAGTGCATCCAATTTTTGCCGTAACCCTCTGAACTTCTTAGCACATGCTATGTGGGTGAAATGATGATACCTTGTCAACTTTCAACCTTTTTAGAGTTCATTCGGAGTGCTTATCAATTTCAGGGTCATTTAGCTCAAAAAAAATCAATAAATGCATGACAAATAGCAAATGAAGTCAGAAAGGGTTGAAAATTGATGGCCTGCCTTCGAATGGTGCATACTGAACCCCAAAAAAGTCTGAAGTTGAAATAAATTCAAAAAATGAAATGCCTTAGTAACAGACGAGTTTTCGTCCGAAACCCTGATACTTCGAAAGAGATTGTCCATTTTGTACACGAAGTGCGTCCAGTTTTTTTCTTAACCCCCTCAATTTTTTAGCACATGCTATGTGTGTGAAATGATGATACCGTTCCAACTTTCAACCATTTCAGATTTCACTTGTAGTGCTTATCAATTTCAGGGTCATTTAGCTCAAATAAATCAGTAAATGCATGAAAAATAGCAAATGAATTCAGAAAGGGTTAAAAATTGATGGCCTACCTTCGAATGGTGCATACTAAACGCACAAAAATTCTGGCGTTGAACTAAGTTAAAAAATGAAATGCCTTAGTAACAGACGAGTTTTCGTCCCAAACCCTTATACATCGAAAGAGATTGTCCATTTTGTGCACTAAGTGCATCTAGTTTTTGCCGTAACCCTCTCAACATTTTAGCACATGCTATTTGGGTGAAATGATGATATTGGGCCAACTTTCAACCTTTTCAGAGTTCATTTGTAGTGCTTATCAATTTCAGGGTCATTTAGCCCAAAAAAATCAGTAAATGCTTGAAAAATAGCAAATGAAGTCAGAAAGGGTTGAAAATTGATGGCCTACCTTCGAATGGTGCATACCGAACCCACAAAAATTCTTGAGTTTAAATAAGTTTAAAAAATGAAATGCCTTAGTAACAGACGAGTTTTCGTCCGAAACCGTGATACTTCGAGATTGTACATTTTGTACACGAAGTGCATCCAGTTTGTGTCGTAACCCTCTTAATTTTTTTGCACATTTTATGTGGGTGAAATGATGATACCATGCCAACTTTTAACCTTTTTAGACTTCATTTGTAGTACTTTTCAATTTCTAGGTCATTTAGCTCAAAAAAATCAGTAAATGCATGAAAAATACCAAATGAAGTTAGAAAGGGTTGAAAATGGATTGCCTGCCTTTGAGTGGTCCATACTGAACGGAAAAAAGTCTGGAGTTGAAATAAGTTAAAAAAATGAAATGCCTTAGTAACAGACGAGTTTTCGTCCGAAACCCTGATACTTCAAAAGAGATTGTCCATTTTGTACACGAAGTGCATCCAATTTTTGCCGTAACCCTCTCAACTTCTTAACACATGCTATGTGGGTGAAATGATGATACCTTGTCAAATTTCAACCTTTTTAGAGTTCATTTGGAGTGCTTATCAATTTCAGGGTCATTTAGCTCAAAAAAATCAATAAATGCATGAAAAATAGCAAATGAAGTCAGAAGGGTTGAAAATTGATGGCATGCATTCGAATGGTGCATAGTGAACCCAAAAAAAGTCTGAAGTTGAAACAAGTTTAAAAAACGAAATGCCTTAGTAACAGACGAGTTTTCGTCCGAAACCGTGATACTTCGAAAGAGATTGTCCATTTTGTACACGAAGTGCATCCAATTTTTGTCTTAACCCTCTCAATTTTTTAGCACATGCTATGTGGGTGAAATGATGACACCATTCCAACTTTCAACCATTTCAGAGTTCACTTGTAGTGCTTATCGGTTTCAGGGTCATTTAGCTCAAATAAATCTGTAAATGCATGAAAAATAGCAAATGAAGTCAGAAAGGGTTAAAAATTGATGGCCTACCTTCGAATGGTGCATACTAAATGCACCAAAATTCTGGCGTTGAAATAAGTTAAAAAATGAAATGCCTTAGTAACAGACGAGTTTTCGTCCGAAACCCTTATACATGGAAAGAGATTGTCCATTTTGTGCACTAAGTGCATCTAGTGTTTGCCGTAACCCTCTCAACTTTTTAGCACATGCTATGTGGGTGAAATGATGATATTGTGCCAACTTTCAACCTTTTCAGAGTTTATTTGTAGTGCTTATCAATTTCAGGGTCATTTAGCTCAAAAAAATTAGTAAATGCTTGAAAAATAGCAAATGAAATCAGAAAGGGTTGAAAATTGATGGCCTACCTTCGAATGGTGCATACTAAACGCACAAAATGTCTGGCATTGAAATAAGTTTAAAAAATGATGATGCCTTAGTAACAGATGAGTCTTCGTGTGAAACCGTGATACTTCGAAAGAGATTGTCCATTTTGCACACGAAGTGCATCCAGTTTTTGTCTTAACCCTCTCAATTTTTTAGCACATGCTATGTGGGTGTAATGATGATACCGTGCCAACCTTCAACCTTTTCAGAGTTCATTTGTAGTGCTTATCAATTTCAGGGACATTTAGCTCAAAAAAATTCAGTAAATGCATGAAACATAGCAAGTGAAATTAGAAAGGGTTGGAAATTGATGGCCTAGCTTCGAATGGTGCATACTAAACGCACAAAAAGTCTGGCGTTGAAATAAGTAAAAAAATGAAATGCCCTAGTAACAGACGAGTTTTCGTCCGAAACCCTTATACATCGAAAGAGATTGTCCATTTTGTGCACGAAGTGCATCTAGTTTTTGCTGTAACCCTCTCAACTTTTTAGCACATGTTATGTGGGTGAAATGATGATATTGTGCCAACTTTCAACCTTTTCAGAGTTCATTTGTAGTGCTTATCAATTTCAGGGTCATTTAGCTCAAAAAAATCAGTAAATGCTTGAAAAATAGCAAATGAAATCAGAAAGGGTTGAAAATTGATGGCCTACCTTCGAATGGTGAATGCTAAACGCACAAAAATTCCGGAGTGGAAATAAGTTAAAAAAATGAAATGCCTTAGTAACAGACGAGTTTTCGTCCGAAACCCTAATACTTCGATAGAGATTGTCCATTTTTTACACGAAGTGCATCCAATTTTTGCCGTAACCCTCTCAACTTTTTAGCACATGCTGTGTGTGTGAAATGATGATGCCATGTCAACTTTCAACCATTTCATAGTTCATTTGTAGTGCTTATCAATTTGAGGGTCATTTAGCTCAAAAACATGAGTAAATGCATGAAAAATAGCAAATGAAGTCACAAAGGGTTGAAAATTGATGGCCTGCTTTCGAATGGTGCATAGTGAACCCACAAAAAGTCTGAAGTTGAAATAAGTTTAAAAAATGAAATGCCTTAGTAACAGACGAGTCTTCGTGTGAAACCGTGATACTTCGAAAGAGATTGTCCATTTTGCACACGAAGTGCATCCAGTTTTTGTCTTAACCCTCTCAATTTTTTAGCACATGCTATGTGGGTGTAATGATGATACCGTGCCAACCTTCGACCTTTTCAGAGTTCATTTGTAGTAGTTATCAATTTCAGGGTCATTTAGCTCAAAAAAAATCAGTAAATGCATGAAACATAGCAAATGAAATCAGAAAGGGTTGAAAATTGATGGCCTACCTTTGAATGGTGCATACTAAACGCATAAAAAGTCTGGCGTTGAAATAAGTTCAAAAATGAAATGCCTTAGTACCAGACGAGTTTTCGTCCGAAACCCTTATACATCGAAAGAGATTGTCCATTTTGTGCACGAAGTGCATCTAGTTTTTGCTGTAACCCTCTCAACTTTTTAGCACATGTTATGTGGGTGAAATGATGATATTGTGCCGACTTTCAACCTTTTCAGAGTTCATTTGTAGTGCTTATCAATCTCTGGGTCATTTAGCTCAAAAAAATAAGTAAATGCATGAAAAATAATAAATGAAGTTAGAAAGGGTTGAAAATTGATTGCCTGCCTTCGAATGGTGCATACTGAACACACAAAAAGTCTGAAGTTGAAATAAGTTTAAAAAATGAAATGCCTTAGGAACAGACGAGTTTTCGTCCCAAACCGTGATACTTCGAAAGAGATTGTCCATTTTGTACACGAAGTGCGTCCAGTTTTTGCCGTAACCCTCTCAACTTTTTAGCACATGCTATGTGGGTGAAATGATTTTACCATGTCAACTTTCAACCTTTTCAGAGTTCATTTGTAGTGCTTATCAATTTCAGGGTCATTTAGCCCAAAAAAATCAGTAAATGCTTGAAAAATAGCAAATGAAGTCAGAAAGGGTTGAAAATTGATGTCCTGCCTTCGAATGGTGCATACTGAACCCACAAAAATTCTGGAGTTGAAATAAGTTTTAAAAATGAAATGCCTTAGTAACAGACGAGTTTTCGTCCGAAACCGTGATACTTCGAGATTGTACATTTTGTACACGAAGTGCATCCAGTTTGTGTCGTAACGCTCTCAATTTTTTAGCACATTTTATGTTGGTGAAATGATGATAGCATGCCAACTTTCAACCTTTTTAGAGTTCATTTGTAGTGCTTATCAATTTCTAGGTCATTTAGCTCAAAAAAATCAGTAAATTCATGAAAAATAGCAAATGCTGTTAGAAAGGGTTGAAAATGCATTGCCTACCTTGGAGTGGTGCATACTGAACGGAAAAAAGTCTGGAGTTGAAATAAGTTTAGAAAATGAAATGCCTTAGTAACAGACGAGTTTTCGTCTGAAACCCTGATACTTCGAAAGAGATTGTCCATTTTGTACACGAAGTGCATCCATTTTTTGCCGTAACCCTCTCAACTTCTTAGCACATGCTATGTGGGTGAAATGATGATACCTTGTCAACTTTCAACCTTTTTAGAGTTCATTTGGAGTGCTTATCAATTTCAGGGTCATTTAGCTCAAAAAAATCTATAAATGCATGCAAAATAGCAAATGTAGTCAGAACGGGTTGAAAATTGATGGCCTGCCTTCGAATGGTGCATACTGAACCCAAAAAAAGTCTGAAGTTGAAATAAGTTTAAAAAATGAAAAGCCTTAGTAACAGACGAGTTTTCGTCCGAAACCGTGATACTTCGAAAGAGATTGTCCATTTTGTACACAAAGTGCGTCCAATTTTTGTGTTAACCCTCTCAATTTTTTAGCACGTGCTATGTGGGTGAAATGATGATACCGTTCCAACTTTCAACCATTTCAGAGTTCACTTGTAGTGCTTATCGATTTCAGGGTCATTTAGCTCAAATAAATCAGTAAATGCATGAAAAATAGCAAATGAAGTCAGAAAGGGTTAAAAATTGATGGCCTACCTTCGAATGGTGCATACTAAACTCACAAAAATTCTGGCGTTGAAATAAGTTAAAAAATGAAATGCCTTAGTAACACACGAGTTTTCGTCCGAAACCCTTATACATCGAAAGCGATTGTCCATTTTGTGCACTAAGTGCATCTTGTTTTTGCCGTAACCCTCTCAACTTTTTAGCACATGCTATGTGGATGAAATGATGACATTGTGCCAACTTTCAACCTTTTCAGAGTTCATTTGTAGTGCTTATCAATTTCAGGGTCATTTAGCTCAAAACAATCAGTAAATACTTGAAAAATAGCAAATGAAATCAGAAAGGGTTGAAAATTGATGGCCTACCTTCGAATGGTGCATACTAAACGCACAAAAAGTTTGGAGTTGAAATAAGTTAAAAAATGAAATGCCTTAGTAACAGACGAGTCTTCGTCCGAAACCCTAATACTTCGAAAGAGATTGTCCATTTTTTACACGAAGTGCATCCAGTTTTTGCCGTCACCCTCTCAACTTTTTAGCACATGCTATGTGTGTGAAATGACGATGCCATGTCAACTTTCAACCTTTTCATAGTTCATTTGTACTGCTTATCAATTTCAGGGTCATTTAGCTCAAAAAAATCAGTAAATGAATGAAAAATAGCAAATGAAGTCAGAAATGGTTGAAAATTGATGGCCTGCCTTCGAATGGTGCATAGTGAAATGCCTTAGTAACAGACGAGTTTTCGTCCGAAACCGTGATACTTCGAAAGAGATTGTCCATTTTGTACACGAAGTGCGTCAAATTTTTGTGTTAACCCTCTCAATTTTTTAGCACATGCTATGTGGGTGAAATGATGGTACCATTCCAACTTTCAACCATTTCAGAGTTCACTTGTAGTGCTTATCGATTTCAGGCTCATTTAGCTCAAATAAATCAGTAAATGCATGAAAAATAGCAAATGAAGTCAGAAATGGTTGAAAATTGATTGCCTGCCTTCGAATGGTGCACACTGAACGCACAAAAAGTCTGGAGTTGAAATAAGTTTAAAAAATGAAATGCCTTAGTAATAGACGAGTTTTCGTGCGAAACCCTAATACTTCGAAAGAGATTGTCCATTTTGTACATGAAGTGCATCTGGTTGTTGTCGTAACCCACTCAACTTTAGCCACATTTTATGTGGGTGAAATGATGATACCATGCCAACTTTCAACTTTTTCAGAGTTCATTTGTAGTGCTTATCAATTTCTGGGTCATTTAGCTCAAAAAAATCAGTAAATGCATGAAAAATAGCGAATGAAGTCAGAAAGGGTTGGAAATTGATGGCCTGCCTTCGAATGGTGCATACTGAACCCACAAAAAGTCTGAAGTTGAAATAAGTTCAAAAAATGAAATGCCTTAGTAACAGACGAGTCTTCGTGCGAAACCGTGATACTTCGAAAGAGATTGTCCATTTTGTACACGAAGAGCTTCTAGTTTTTGTCGTAACCCTCTCAAGTTTTTAGCATATTTTATGTGGGTGAAATGATGATACCATGCCAACTATCAACGTTTCTAGAGTTCATTTGTAGTGTTTATCAATTTCTAGGTCATTTAGCTCAAAAAAATCAGTAAATGCATGAAAAATAGCAAATGAAGTTAGAAAGGGTTGAAAATTGATTGCCTGCCTTCGAATGGTGCATACTGAACACACAAAAAGTCTATAGTTGAAATAAGTTAAAAAATGAAATGCGTTAGTAACAGATGAGTTTTCGTCCGAAACCCTGATACTTCGAAAGAGATTGTCCATTTTGTACACGAAGTGCATCCAGTTTTTGCCGTAACCCTCTCACCTTTTAAGCACATGCTATAAGGGTGAAATGATGATACCATGTCAACTTTCGACCTTTTCAGAGTTCACTTGTAGTGCTTATCAATTTCAGGGTCATTTAGCTCAAAAAAATCAGTAAATGCATGAAAAATAGCAAATGAAGTCAGAAAGGGTTGAAAATTGATGGCCTGCCTTCGAATGGTGCATACTGAACACACAAAAAGTATAAAGTTGAAATAAGTTTAAAAAATGAAATGCCTTAGTAACGGACGAGTTTTCGTTCGAAACCGTGATACTTCGAAAGAGATTGTCCATTTTGTACACGAAGTGCATCTAGTTTTTGTCTTGCCAACTTTTTTAGCACATGCTATGTGGTTGTAATGATGATACCGTGCCAACTTTCAACCTCTTCGGAGTTCATTTGTAGTGCTTATCAATTTCAGGGTAATTTAGCTCAAAAAATTAAGTAAATGCATGAAACATAGCAAATGAAATCAGAAAGGGTTGAAAATTGATGGCCTACCTTCGAATGGTGTATACTAAACGCACAAAAAGTCGGGCGTTGAAACAAGTTAAAAAATGAAATGCGTTAGTAATAGACGAGTGTTCGTCCGAAACCCTTATACATCGAAAGATATTGTCCATTTTGTGCACGAAGTGCATATAGTTTTTGCTGTAACCCTCTAAACTTTTTAGCACATGCTATGTGGGTGAAATGATGATATTGTGCCAACTTTCAACCTTTTCAGAGTTCATTTGTAGTGCTTATCAATTTCAGGGTCATTTAGCTCAAAAAATCAGTAAATGCATGAAAAATAGCAAATGAACTCAGAAAGGTTGAAAATTGATGGCCTGCCTTCGAATAGTGCATACTGAATGCACAAAAAGTCTGGAGTTGAAATAAGTTTAAAAAATGAAATGCCTTAGTAACAGACGAGTTTTCGTCCGAAACCCTTGTACTTCAAAAGAGATTGTCCATTTTGTACATGAAGTGTACCTAGTTTTTCCGTAACCCTCTCAACTTTTTAGCACATGCTATGTGGGTGAAATGATGATATTGTGCCAACTTTCAACCTTTTCAGAGTTCATTTGTAGTGCTTATCAATTTCAGGGTCATTTAGCTCAAAAAAATCAGTAAATGCATGAAAAATAGCAAATGAAGTTAGAAAGGGTTGAAAATAGATGGCCTGCATTCGAATGGTGCATACTGAACCCATAGTGAGTCTGGAGTTGAAACAAGTTTAAAAAATGAAATGCCTTCGTAACACACGAGTTTTCGTCCGAAACCCTGATACTTCGAAAGAGATTGTCCATTTTGTACACGAAGTGCATCAAGTTTTTGTCGTAACCATCTCAACTTTTTAGCACATTTTATGTGGGTTAAATGATGACACCATGCCAACTTTCAACCTTTTAAGAGTGCATTAGTAGTGCTTATCAATTTTTGGGTCATTTAGCTCAAAAAAATCAATAAAAGCATGAAAAATAGCAAATGAAGTTAGAAAGGGTTGAAAACAGATTGCCTGCCTTCGAATGGCGCAAACTGAACACACAAAAAGTCTGGAGTTGAAATAAGATTAAAAAATAAAATGCCTTAGTAACAGACGAGTTTTCGTCCGGAACCCTGATACTTCGAATGAGATTGTCCATTTTGTACACGAAGTGCATCCAGTTTTTACTGTAACCCTCTCAACTTTTTGCCACATGCTATGTGGGTGAAATGATGATACCATGTCAACTTTCAACCTTTTCAGAGTTCATTTGTAGTGCTTGTCAATTTCAGGGTCATTTAGCTCAAAAAAATCTGTAAATGCATGAAAAATAGCAACTGAAGTCAGAAAGGGCTGAAAATTGATGGCCTGCCTTCGAATGGTGCATAGTGAACCCACAAAAAGTCTGTAGTTGAAACAAGTTTTAAAAATGAAATGCCTTAGTAACAGACGAGTTTTCGTCTGAAACCCTGATACTTTGAAAGAGGTTGTCCATTTTGTACACGAAGTGCATCCAGTTTTTGTCGTAACCGTCTCAACTTTTTAGCACATGCTATGTGGGTGAAATGATGATACCGTGCCAACTTTCAACCTTTTCAGAGTTCATTTGTAGTGCTTATCAATTTCTGGGTCATTTAGCTCAAAAAAAATCAGTAAATGCATGAAAAATAGCAAATGAAGTCAGAAAGGGTTGAAAATTGATGGCTTGCCTTTGAATGGTGCATACTGAATGCACAAAAAGTGTGGCATTGAAATAAATTTAAAAAATGAAATGCCTTAGTGACAGACAACTTTTCGTCCGAAACCATGATACATCTAAACAAATTGTCCATTTTGTACACGAAGTGCATCCAGTTTTTGCCGTAACCCTCTCAACAATTTAGCACATGCTATGTGTTTCAAATGATGATACCATGTCTACTTTCAACCTTTTCATAGTTCATTTGTAGTGCTTATCAATTTCAGGATCATTTAGCTCAAAAAAAATCAGTAAATGCATGAAAAATAGCAAATGAAGTCAGAAAGGGTTGAAAATTGATGGCCTGCCTTCGAATGGTGCATACTGAACCCACAAAAATTCTGGAGTTGAAATAAGTTTAAAAAATGAAATGCCTTAGTAACAGACGAGTTTTCGTCCGAAACCCTGATACATCTAAGTAGATTGTCCATTTTGTACACGAAGTGCATCTAGTTTTTGCCGTAACCCTCTCAACTTTTTAGCACATGCTATGTGGGTGAAATGATGATACCATGTCAACTTTCAACCTTTCCAGAGTTCATTTGTAGTGCTGATCAATTTAAGGGTCATTGAGCTCAATAAATCAGTAAATGCATGAAAAATAGCAAATGATGTCAGAAAGGGTTGAAAATTGATGGCCTACCTTCGAATGGTGCATACTAAACGGACAAAAAATCTGGCGTTGAAATAAGTTTAAAAAATGAAACGCCTTAGTAACAGACGAGTTTTTGTCCGAAACCCTTATACATCGAAAGAGATTGTCCATTTTGTACACGAAGTGCATCTAGTTTTTGTCGTAACCCTCTCAACTTTTTAGCACATGCTATGTGGGTGAAATGATAATATTGTGCCAACTTTCAACCATTTCAGAGTTCATTTGTAGTGCTTATCAATTTAAAGGTTATTTAGCTGAAAAAAATCAGTAAATGCATGAAAAATAGCAAATGAAGTCAGAAAGGGTTGAAAATAGATGGCCTCCCTTTGAATGGTGCATACTGAACCCAAAAAAAGTCTGGAGTTGTAATAAGTTTAAAACATGAAATGCCTTAGTAATAGACAAGTTTTCGTCCAAAACCCTGATACTTCGAAAGAGATTTTCCATTTTGTACACGAAGTGCATCCAGTTTTTGTCGTAACCATATCACCTTTTTAGCACATTTTATGTGCGTGAAATGATGATACCGTGACAACTTTCAACCTTTTCAGAGTTCATTTGTAGTGCTTGTCAATTTCTGGGTTATTTAGCTCAAAAAATTAGTAAATGCATGAAAAATAGCAAATGAAGTTAGAAAGGGTTGAAAATTGATTGCCTGCCTTCGAATGGTGCATACTGAACGGACAAAAAGTTTGGAGTTGAAATAAGTTTCAAAAAGGAAATGCCTTATTACCAGACGAGTTTTCGTCCGAAACACTGATACTTCGAAAGAGATTGTCGATTTTTTACACGAAGTGCATCCAGTTTTTGCCGTAACCCTCTCAACTTTTTAGCACATGCTATGTGCGTGAAATGATGATACCATGTCAACTTTCAACCTTTTCAGAGTTCATTTGTAGTTGTTATCAATTTCAGGGTCATTTAGCTCAAAAAAATCAGTAAATGCATGAAAAATAGCAAATGAAGTCAGAAAGGGTTGAAAATTGATGTCCTGCCTTCGAATGGTGCATACTGAACCCACAAAAATTCTGAAGTTAAAATAAGTTTAAAAAATGAAATGCCATTGTAACAGACGAGTTTTCGTCCGAAACCCTTATACGTCGAAAGAGATTGTCCATTTTCTACACGAAGTGCATCTAGTTTTTGCCGTAACACTCTCAACTTTTTAGCACATGCTATGTCGGTGAAATGATGACATTGTGCCAACTTTCAACCTTTTTAGAGTTCATTTGTAGTTCTTATCAATTTCAGGGTCATTTAGCTCAAAAAAATCAGTAAATGCATGAAAAATAGCAAATGAAGTCAGAAAGGGTTGAAAATAGATGGCGTGCCTTCGAATGGTGCATACTGAACCCATAGTAAGTCTGGAGTTGAAATAAGTTTTAATAATGAAATGCATTCATAACAGACGAGTTTTCGTCCGAAACCCTGATACTTCGAAAGAGATTGTCCATTTTGTACACGAAGTGTGTCCAGTTTTTGTCGTAACCCTCTCAACTTTTTAACACATTTTATGTGGGTGAAATGATGATACCATGCCAAGTTTCCACCTTATAAGAGTGCATTTGTAGTGCTTATCAATTTATGGGTCATTTAGCTCAAAAAATCAGTAAATGCATGAAAAATAGCAAATGAAGTTAGAAAGGGTTGAAAATTGATTGCCTGCCTTCGAATGGTGCATACTGAACGCACAAAAAGTCTGGAGTTGACATAAGTTTAAAAAATGAAATGCCATAGTGACAGACGAGTTTTCGTCCGAAACCCTGATACTTCGAATGAGATTGTCCATTTTGTACATGAAGTGCATCCAGTTTTGCCGTAACCCTCTCAACTTTTTACCACATGCTATGTGGGTGAAATTATAATACCATGTCAACTTTAAATCTTTTCAGAGTTCATTTGTAGTGCTTATCATTTTCAGGATCATTTAGCTCAAACAGATCAGTAAATGCATGAAAAATAGCGAATGAAGTCAGAAAGGGTTGAAAACTAATGGCCTGCCTTCAAATCATGCATACTGAACCCAGAAAAAGTCTGGAGTTGAAATAAGTTACAAAAAGGAAATGCCTTAGTAACAGACGAGTTTTCATCCGAAACACTGATACTTTGAAAGAGATTGTCGATTTTTTACACGAAGTGCATCCAGTTTTTGCCATAACCCTCTCAACTTTTTAGGACATGCTATGTGCGTGAAATGATGATACCATGTGAACTTTCAACCTTTTCAGAGTTCATTTGTAGTGCTTATCAATTTCAGAGTCATTTAGCTCAAAAAAATCAGTAAATGCATGAAAAATATTAAATGAAGTTAGAAAGGGTTGAAAATTGATGGCCTGCCTTCGAATGGTGCATACTGAACCCACAAAAATTCTGAAGTTAAAATAAGTTTAAAAAATGAAATGCCTTAGTAATAGACGAGTTTTCGTCCGAAACCCTTATACGTCGAAAGAGATTGTCCATTTTGTACACGAAGTGCATCTAGTTTTTGCCATAACCCTCTCAACTTTTTAGCACACGCTATGTCGGTGAAATGATGACATTGTGCCAACTTTCAACCTTTTCAGAGTTCATTTGTAGTGTTTATCAATTTCAGGGTCATTTAGCTCAAAAAAACCAGTAAATGCATGAAAAATAGCAAATGAAGTCAGATAGGGTTGAAAATAGATGGCCTGCCTTCGAATGGTGCATACTGAACCCATAGTAAGTTTGGAGTTGAACTAAGTTTAAAAAATGAAATGCATTCATAACAGACGAGTTTTCGTCCGAAACCCTGATACTTCGAAAGAGATTGTCCATTTTGTACACGAAGTGCATCCAGTTTTTGCCGTAACCCTCTCAACTTTTTTGCACATGCTATGTGGGTGAAATGATGATACCATGTCAACTTTCAATATTTTTAAAGTTCATTTGTAGTGCTTATCAAGTTCAGGGTCATTCAGCTCAAAAAATCAGTAAATGCATCAAAAATAACAAATGAAGTCAGAAAGGGTTGAAAATTAATGGCCTGCCTTTGAATAGTGCATACTGAACACACAAAAAGTCTAAAGTCGAAAAAAGTTTAAAAAATGAAATGCCTTAGTAACAGACGAGTTTTCGTCCGAAACACTGATACGTCGAAAGAGATTGTCGATTTTTTACACGAAGTGCATCAAGTTTTTGCCGTAACCCTCTCAACTTTTTAGCACATGCTATGTGCGTGAAATGATGATACCATGTCAACTTTCAACCTTTTCAGAGTTCATTTGTAGTGCTTATCGATTTCAGGGTCATTTAGCTCAAAAAAATCAGTAAATGCATGAAAAATAGCAAATGAAGTCAGCAAGGGTTGAAAATTGATGGCCTGCCTTCGAATGGTGCATACTGAACCCACAAACATTCTGAAGTTAAAATAAGTTTAAAAAATGAAATGCCATAGTAACAGACGAGTTGTCGTCCGAAACCCTTATACGTCGAAAGAGATTGTCCATTTTGTACACGAAGTGCATCTAGTTTTTGCCGTAACCCTCTCAACTTTTTAGCACACACTATGTCGGTGAAATGATGACATTGTGCCAACTTTCAACCTTTTCAGAGTTCATTCGTAGTGTTTATGAATTTCAGGGTCATTTAGCTCAAAAAAATCAGTAAATGCATGAAAAATAGCAAATGAAGTCAGAAAGGGTTGAAAATAGATGGCCTGCCTTCGAATGGTGCATACTGAACCCATAGTAAGTCTGGAGTTGAAATAAGTTTTAAAAATGAAATGCATTCATAACAGACGAGTTTTCGTCCGAAACCCTGATACTTCGAAAGAGATTGTCCATTTTGTACACGAAGTGCATCCAGTTTTTGTCGTAACCCTCTCATCTTTTTAACACATTTTATGTGGGTGAAATGATGATACCATGCCAAGTTTCAACCTTATAAGAGTGCATTTATAGTGCTTATCAATTTATGGGTTATTTAGCTCAAAAAAATCAGTAAATGCATGAAAAATAGCAAATGAAGTTAGAAAGGGTTGCAAATTGATTGCCTCCCTTCGAATGGTGCATACTGAACGCACAAAAAGTCTAGAGTTGACATAAGTTTAAAAAATGAAAGGCCTTAGTGACAGACGAGTTTTCGTCCTAAACCGTGATACTTCGAATGAGATTGTCCATTTTGTACATGAAGTGCATCCAGTTTTGCCGTAACCCTCTCAACTTTTTACCACATGCTATGTGGGTGAAATTAGAATACCATGTCAACTTCAAATCTTTTCAGAGTTCATTCGTAGTGCTTATCAATTTCAGGGTCATTTAGCTCAAACAGATCAGTAAATGCATGAAAAATAGCGAATGAAGTCAGAAAGGGTTGAAAACAAATGGCCTGCCTTCAAATCATGCATACTGAACCCAGAAAAAGTCTGGAGTTGAAGTAAGTTACAAAAAGGAAATGCCTTAGTAACAGACGAGTTTTCGTCCGAAACAATGATACTTCGACAGAGATTGTCGCTTTTTTACACGAAGTGCATCCAGTTTTTGCCGTAACCCTCTCAACTTTTTAGCACATGCTATGTGCGTGAAATGATGATACCATGTCAACTTTCAACCTTTTCAGAGTTGATTTGTAGTGCTTATCAATTTCAGAGTCATTTAGCTCAAAAAAATCAGTAAATGCATGAAAAATAGCAAATGAAGTCAGATAGGGCTGAAAATAGATGGCCTTCCTTCGAATGGTGCATACTGAACGCACAAAAACTCTTTAGTTGACATAAGTTTAAAAAATGAAATGCCTTAGTGACAGACGAGTTTTCGTCCGAAACCCTGATACTTCGAATGAGATTGTCCATTTTGTACACGAAGTGCATCCAGTTTTTGCCGTAACCCTCTCAACTTTTTTGCACATGCTATGTGGGTGAAATGATGATACCATGTCAACTTTCAATATTTTTAAAGTTCGTTTGTAGTGCTTATCAATTTCAAGGTCATTTAGCTCAAAAAATCAGTAAATGCATCAAAAATAGCAAATGAAGTCAGAAAGGGTGGAAAATTAATGGCCTGCCATCGAATAGTGCATACTGAACACACAAAAAGTCTAAAGTCGAAAAAAGTTTTAAAAATGAAATGCCTTAGTAATAGACGAGTTTTCGTCCGAAACACTGATACTTCGAAAGAGATTGTCGATTTTTTACACGAAGTGCATCCAGTTTTTGCCGTAACCCTCTCAACTTTTTAGCACATGCTATGTGCGTGAAATGATGATACCATGTCTACTTTCAACCTTTTCAGAGTTCATTTGTAGTGCTTATCGATTTCCGGGTCATTTAGCTCAAAAAAAATCAGTAAATGCATGAAAACTAGCAAATGGAGTCAGAAAGGGTTGAAAATTGATGGCCTGCCTTTGAATGGTGCATACTGAACCCACAAAAATTCTGAAGTTAAAATAAGTTTAAAAAATGAAATGCCATAGTAACAGACGAGTTTTCGTCCGCACCCTTAGACGTCGAAAGAGATTGTCCATGTTGTACACGAAGTGCATTTAGTTTTTGGCGTAACCCTCTCAACTTTTTAGCACACGCTATGTCGGTGAAATGATGACATTGTGCCAACTTTCAACCTTTCCAGAGTTCATTTGTAGTGTTTATCAATTTCAGGGTCATTTAGCTCAAAAAAATCAGTAAATGCATGAAAAATAGCAAATGATGTCAGATAGGGCTGAAAATAGATGGCCTGCCTTCGAATGGTGCATACTGAACCCATAGTAAGTCAGGAGTTGAAATCAGTTTTAAAAATGAAATGCATTCATAAGAGACGAGTTTTTGTCCGAAACCCTGATACTTCGAAAGAGATTGTCCATTTTGTACACGAAGTGCATCCAGTTTTTGTCGTAACCCTCTCAACTTTTTAACACATTTTATGTGGGTGAAATGATGATACCATGCCAAGTTTCAACCTTATAAGAGTGCATTTGTAGTGCTTATCAATCTATGGGTCATTTAGCTCAAAAAATCAGTAAATGCATGAAAAATAGCAAATAAAGTTAGAAAGGGTTGAAAATTGATTGCTTGCCTCGAATGGTGCATACTGAAAGCACAAAAGGTCTGGAGTTGACATAAGTTTAAAAAATGAAATGCCTTAGTGATAGACGAGTTTTCGTCCGAAACCCTGATACTTCGAATGAGATTGTCAATTTTGTACATGAAGTGCATCCGGTTTTGCCGTAACCCTCTCAACTTTTTGCCACATGCTATGTGGGTGAAATTATAATACCATGCCAACTTTAAATCTTTTCAGAGTTCATTCGTAGTGCTTATCAATTTCAGGGTCATTTAGCTCAAACTGATCAATAAATGGATGAAAAATAGCGAATGAAGTCAGAAAGGGTTGAAAACTAATGGCCTGCCTTCAAATCATGCATACTGAACCCAGAAAAAGTCTGGAGTTGAAATAAGTTTCAAAAAGGAAATGCCTTAGTAAGAGACGAGTTTTCGTCCGAAACACTGATACTTCGAAAGAGATTGTCGATTTTTTAAACGAAGTGCATCCAGTTTTTGCCGTAACCCTCTCAACTTTTTAGCACATGCTATGTGCGTGAAATGATGTTACCATGTCAACTTTCAACCTTTTCAGAGTTAATTTGTAGTGCTTATCAATTTGAGAGTCATTTAGCTCAAAAAAACAGTAAATGCATGAAAAATAGCAAATGAAGTCTGAAAGGGTTGAAAATTCATGGCCTGCCTTCGAATGGTGCATACTGAACCCACAAAAATTCTGAAGTTAAAATAAGTTTAAAAAATAAAATGCCTTAGTAACACACGAGTTTTCGTCCAAAACCCTTATACGTCGAAAGAGATTGTATATTTTGTACACGAAGTGCATCTAGTTTTTGCCGTAACCCTCTCCACTTTTTAGCACACGCTATGTCGGTGAAATGATGACATTGTGCCAACTTTCAACCTTTTCAGAGTTCATTTGTAGTGTTTATCAATTTCAGGGTCATTTAGCTCAAAAAAATCAGTAAATGCATGAAAAATAGCAAATGAAGTCAGAAAGGGTTGAAAATAGATGGCCTGCCTTCGAATGGTGCATAATGAGCCCATAGTAAGTTTGGAGTTGAAATAAGTTTAAAAAATGAAATGCATTCATAACAGACAAGTTTTCGTCCGAAACCCTGATACTTTGAAAGAGATTGTCCATTTTGTACACGAAGTGCATCCAGTTTTTGTCGTAACCCTCTCAAATTTTTTGCACATGCTATGTGGGTGAAATGATGATACCATGTCAACTTTCAATATTTTTAATGTTCATTTGTAGTGCTTATCAATTTCAGGGTCATTTAGCTCAAAAAATCTGTAAATGCATCAAAAATAGCAAATGAAGTCAGAAAGGGTTGAAAATTAATGGCCTGCCTTCGAATAGTGCATACTGAACACACAAAAAGTCTAAAGTCGAAAAAAGTTTTAAAAATGAAATGCCTTAGTAATAGACGAGTTTTCGTCCGAAACACTGATACTTCGAAAGAGATTGTCGATTTTTTACACGAAGTGCATCCAGTTTTTGCCGTAACCCTCTCAACTTTTTAGCACATGCTATGTGCGTGAAATGATGATACGATGTCTACTTTCAACCTTTTCAGAGTTCATTTGTAGTGCTTATCGATTTCAGGGTCATTTAGCTCAAAAAAAAAATCAGTAAATGCATGAAAAATAGCAAATGAAGTCAGCAAGGGTTGAAAATTGATGGCCTGCCTTCGAATGGTGCATACTGAACCCACAAAAATTCTGAAGTTAAAATAAGTTTAAAAAATGAAATGCCATAGTAACACACGAGTTTTCGTCCGAAACCCTTATACGTCGAAAGAGAGTGTCCATTTTGTACACGAAGTGCATCTAGTTTTTGCCGTAACCCTCTCGAGTTTTTAGCACATGCTATGTCGGTGAAATGATGACATTGTGCCAAGTTTCAAACTTTTCAGAGTTCATTTGTAGTATTTATCAATTTCAGGGTCATTTAGCTCAAAAAAATCAGTAAATGCATGAAAAATAGCAAATGAAGTCAGAAAGGGTTGAAAATAGATGGCCTGCGTTCGAATGGTGCATACTGAACCCATAGTAAGTCAGGAGTTGAAATCAGTTTTAAAAATGAAATGCATTCATAACAGACGAGTTTTCGTCCGAAACCCTGATACTTCGAAAGAGATTGTCCATTTTGTACACGAAGTGCATCCAGTTTTTGTCGTAACCCTCTCAACTTTTTAACACATTTTATGTGGGTGAAATGATGATACCATGCCAAGTTTCAACCTTATAAGAGTGCATTTGTAGTGCTTATCAATCTATGGGTCATTTAGCTCAAAAAATCAGTAAATGCATGAAAAATAGCAAATAAAGTTAGAAAGGGTTGAAAATTGATTGGTTGCCTTCGAATGGTGCATACTGAAAGCACAAAAGGTCTGGAGTTGACATAAGTTTAAAAAATGAAATGCCTTAGTGATAGACGAGTTTTCGTCTGAAACCCTGATACTTCGAATGAGATTGTCAATTTTGTACATGAAGTGCATCCGGTTTTGCCGTAACCCTCTCAACTTTTTACCACATGCTATGTGGGTGAAATTATAATACCATGCCAACTTTAAATCTTTTCAGAGTTCATTCGTAGTGCTTATCAATTTCAGGGTCATTTAGCTCAAACTGATCAATAAATGCATGAAAAATAGCGAATGAAGTCAGAACGGGTTGAAAACTAATGGCCTGCCTTCAAATCATGCATACTGAACCCAGAAAAAATCTGGAGTTGAAATAAGTTTCAAAAAGGAAATGCCTTAGTAAGAGACGAGTTTTCGTCCGAAACACTGATACTTCGAAAGAGATTGTCGATTTTTTAAACGAAGTGCATCCAGTTTTTGCCGTAACCCTCTCAACTTTTTAGCACATGCTATGTGCGTGAAATGATGTTACCATGTCAACTTTCAACCTTTTCAGAGTTCATTTGTAGTGCTTATCAATTTGAGAGTCATTTAGCTCAAAAAAACAGTAAATGCATGAAAAATAGCAAATGAAGTCTGAAAGGGTTGAAAATCCATGGCCTGCCTTCGAATGGTGCATACTGAACCCACAAAAATTCTGAAGTTAAAATAAGTTTAAAAAATAAAATGCCTTAGTAACAGACGAGTTTTCGTCCAAAACCCTTATACGTCGAAAGAGATTGTATATTTTGTACACGAAGTGCATCTAGTTTTTGCCGTAACCCTCTCAACTTTTTAGCACACGCTATGTCGGTGAAATGATGACATTGTGCCAACTTTCAACCTTTTCAGAGTTCATTTGTAGTGTTTATCAATTTCAGGGTCATTTAGCTCAAAAAAATCAGTAAATGCATGAAAAATAGCAAATGAAGTCAGAAAGGGTTGAAAATAGATGGCCTGCCTTCGCATGGTGCATACTGAGCCCATAGTAAGTTTGGAGTTGAAATAAGTTTAAAAAATGAAATGCATTCATAACAGACAAGTTTTCGTCCGAAACCCTGATACTTCGAAAGAGATTGTCCATTTTGTACATGAAGTGCATCCAGTTTTTGTCGTAACCCTCTCAAATTTTTTGCACATGCTATGTGGGTGAAATGATGATACCATGTCAACTTTCAATATTTTTAAAGTTCATTTGTAGTGCTTATCAATTTCAGGGTCATTTAGCTCAAAAAATCTGTAAATGCATCAAAAATAGCAAACGAAGTCAGAAAGGGTTGAAAATTAATGGCCTGCCTTCGAATAGTGCATACTGAACACACAAAAAGTCTAAAGTCGAAAAAAGTTTAAAAAATTAAATGCCTTAGTAAGAGACGAGTTTTCGTCCGAAACACTGATACTTCGAAAGAGATTGTCGATTTTTTACACGAAGTGCATCCAGTTTTTGCCGTAACCCTCTCAACTTTTTAGCACATGCTATGTGCGTGAAATGATGATACCATGTCAACTTTCAACCTTTTCAGAGTTCATTTGTAGTGCTTATCAATTTCCGGGTCATTTAGCTCAAAAAAAATCAGTAAATGCATGAAAACTAGCAAATGGAGTCAGAAAGGGTTGAAAATTGATGGCCTGCCTTTGAATGGTGCATACTGAACCCACAAAAATTCTGAAGTTAAAATAAGTTTAAAAAATGAAATGCCATAGTAACAGACGAGTTTTCGTCCGCACCCTTAGACGTCGAAAGAGATTGTCCATGTTGTACACGAAGTGCATTTAGTTTTTGGCGTAACCCTCTCAACTTTTTAGCACACGCTATGTCGGTGAAATGATGACATTGTGCCAACTTTCAACCTTTCCAGAGTTCATTTGTAGTGTTTATCAATTTCAGGGTCATTTAGCTCAAAAAAATCAGTAAATGCATGAAAAATAGCAAATGATGTCAGATAGGGCTGAAAATAGATGGCCTGCCTTCGAATGGTGCATACTGAACCCATAGTAAGTCAGGAGTTGAAATCAGTTTTAAAAATGAAATGCATTCATAAGAGACGAGTTTTCGTCCGAAACCCTGATACTTCGAAAGAGATTGTCCATTTTGTACACGAAGTGCATCCAGTTTTTGTCGTAACCCTCTCAACTTTTTAACACATTTTATGTGGGTGAAATGATGATACCATGCCAAGTTTCAACCTTATAAGAGTGCATTTGTAGTGCTTATCAATCTATGGGTCATTTAGCTCAAAAAATCAGTAAATGCATGAAAAATAGCAAATAAAGTTAGAAAGGGTTGAAAATTGATTGCTTGCCTCGAATGGTGCATACTGAAAGCACAAAAGGTCTGGAGTTGACATAAATTTAAAAAATGAAATGCCTTAGTGATAGACGAGTTTTCGTCCGAAACCCTGATACTTCGAATGAGATTGTCAATTTTGTACATGAAGTGCATCCGGTTTTGCCGTAACCCTCTCAACTTTTTGCCACATGCTATGTGGGTGAAATTATAATACCATGCCAACTTTAAATCTTTTCAGAGTTCATTCGTAGTGCTTATCAATTTCAGGGTCATTTAGCTCAAACTGATCAATAAATGGATGAAAAATAGCGAATGAAGTCAGAAAGGGTTGAAAACTAATGGCCTGCCTTCAAATCATGCATACTGAACCCAGAAAAAGTCTGGAGTTGAAATAAGTTTCAAAAAGGAAATGCCTTAGTAAGAGACGAGTTTTCGTCCGAAACACTGATACTTCGAAAGAGATTGTCGATTTTTTAAACGAAGTGCATCCAGTTTTTGCCGTAACCCTCTCAACTTTTTAGCACATGCTATGTGCGTGAAATGATGTTACCATGTCAACTTTCAACCTTTTCAGAGTTCATTTGTAGTGCTTATCAATTTGAGAGTCATTTAGCTCAAAAAAACAGTAAATGCATGAAAAATAGCAAATGAAGTCTGAAAGGGTTGAAAATTCATGGCCTGCCTTCGAATGGTGCATACTGAACCCACAAAAATTCTGAAGTTAAAATAAGTTTAAAAAATAAAATGCCTTTGTAACACACGAGTTTTCGTCCAAAACCCTTATACGTCGAAAGAGATTGTATATTTTGTACACGAAGTGCATCTAGTTTTTGCCGTAACCCTCTCAACTTTTTAGCACACGCTATGTCGGTGAAATGATGACATTGTGCCAACTTTCAACCTTTTCAGAGTTCATTTGTAGTGTTTATCAATTTCAGGGTCATTTAGCTCAAAAAAATCAGTAAATGCATGAAAAATAGCAAATGAAGTCAGAAAGGGTTGAAAATAGATGGCCTGCCTTCGAATGGTGCATAATGAGCCCATAGTAAGTTTGGAGTTGAAATAAGTTTAAAAAATGAAATGCATTCATAACAGACAAGTTTTCGTCCGAAACCCTGATACTTTGAAAGAGATTGTCCATTTTGTACACGAAGTGCATCCAGTTTTTGTCGTAACCCTCTCAAATTTTTTGCACATGCTATGTGGGTGAAATGATGATACCATGTCAACTTTCAATATTTTTAATGTTCATTTGTAGTGCTTATCAATTTCAGGGTCATTTAGCTCAAAAAATCTGTAAATGCATCAAAAATAGCAAATGAAGTCAGAAAGGGTTGAAAATTAATGGCCTGCCTTCGAATAGTGCATACTGAACACACAAAAAGTCTAAAGTCGAAAAAAGTTTAAAAAATTAAATGCCTTAGTAAGAGACGAGTTTTCGTCCGAAACACCGATACTTCGAAAGAGATTGTCGATTTTTTACACGAAGTGCATCCAGTTTTTGCCGTAACCCTCTCAACTTTTTAGCACATGCTATGTGCGTGAAATGATGATACCATGTCAACTTTCAACCTTTTCAGAGTTCATTTGTAGTGCTTATCAATTTCCGGGTCATTTAGCTCAAAAAAATCAGTAAATGCATGAAAAATAGCAAATGGAGTCAGAAAGGGTTGAAAATTGATGGCCTGCCTTTGAATGGTGCATACTGAACCAACAAAAATTCTGAAGTTAAAATAAGTTTAAAAAATGAAATGCCATAGTAACAGACGAGTTTTCGTCCGCACCCTTAGACGTCGAAAGAGATTGTCCATTTTGTACACGAAGTGCATTTAGTTTTTGGCGTAACCCTCTCAACTTTTTAGCACACGCTATGTCGGTGAAATGATGACATTGTGCCAACTTTCAACCTTTTCAGAGTTTATTTGTAGTGTTTATCAATTTCAGGGTCATTTAGCTCAAAAAAATGAGTAAATGCATGAAAAATAGCAAATGAAGTCAGAAAGGGTTGAAAATAGATGGCCTGCCTTCGAATGGTGCATACTGAACCCATAGTAAGTCTGGAGTTGAAATAAGTTTTAAGAATGAAATGCATTCATAACAGACGAGCTTTCGTCCGAAACCCTGATACTTCGAAAGAGATTGTCCATTTTGTACACGAAGTGCATCCAGTTTTTGTCGTAACCCTCTCAACTTTTTAAGACATGCTATGTGGGTGAAATGATGATACCATGCCAAGTTTCAACCTTATAAGAGTGCATTTGTAGTGCTTATCAATTTATGGGTCATTTAGCTCAAAAAAATCAGTAAATGCCTGAAAAATAGCAAATGAAGTTAGAAAGGGTTGAAAATTGATTGCCTGCCTTCGAATGGTGCATACTGAACGCACAAAAATTCTGGAGTTGACATAAGTTTAAAAAATGAAATGCCTTAGTGACAGACGAGTTTTCGTCCGAAACCCTGATACTTCGAATGAGATTGTCCATTTTGTACATGACGTGCATCCAGTTTTGCCGTACCCCTCTCAACTTTTTACCACATGCTATGTGGGTGAAATTATAATACCATGTCAACTTTAAATCTTTTCAGAGTTCATTTGTAATGCTTATCAATTTCAGGGTCATTTAGCTCAAACAGATCAGTAAATGCATGAAAAATAGCGAATGAAGTCAGAAAGGGTTGAAAACTAATGCCCTGCCTTCAAATAAGTTTCAAAAAGGAAATGCCTTAGTAACAGACGAGTTTTCGTCCGAAACACTGATACTTCGAAAGAGATTTTTGATTTTTTACACGAAGTGCATCCAGTTTTTGCCGTAACCCTCTCAACTTTTTAGCACATGCTATGTGCGTGAAATGATGATACCATGTCAACTTTCAACCTTTTAAGAGTTCATTTGTAGTGCTTATCAATTTCAGAGTCATTTAGCTCAAAAAATCAGTAAATGCATGAAAAATAGCAAATGAAGTCAGAAAGGGTTGAAAATTGATGGCCTACCTTCGAAAGGTGCATACTGAACCCACAAAAATTCTGAAGTTAAAATAAGTTTAAAAAATGAAATGCCTTAGTAACAGACGAGTTTTCGTCCGAAACCCTTATACGTCGAAAGAGATTGTCCATTTTGTACACGAAGTGCATCTAGTTTTTGCTGTAACCCTCTCAACTTTTTAGCACACGCTATGTCGGTGAAATGATGACATTGTGCCAACCTTCAACCTTTTCAGAGTTCATTTGTAGTGTTTATCAATTTCAGGGTCATTTAGCTCAAAAAAATCAATAAATGCATGAAAAATAGCAAATGAAGTCAGAAAGGGTTGAAAATTGATGGCCTGCCTTCGAATGGTGCATACTGAACCCATAGTAAGTCTGGAGTTGAAATAAGTTTTAAAAATGAAATGCATTCATAACAGACGAGTTTTCGTCCGAAACCCTGATACTTCGAAAGAGATTGTCCATTTCGTACACAAAGTGCATCCAGTTTTTGTCGTAACCCTCTCAACTAGTTAACACATTTTATGTGGGTGAAATGATGATACCATGCCAAGTTTCAACCTTATAAGAGTGCATTTGTAGTGCTTATCAATTTATGGGTCATTTAGCTCAAAAAATCAGTAAATGCATGAAAAATAGCAAATAAAGTTAGAATGGGTTGAAAATTGATTGCCTGCCTTCGAATGGTGCATACTGAACGCACAAAAAGTCTGGAGTTGACATAAGTTTAAAAAATGAAATGCCTTAGTGACAGACGAGTTTTTGTCCGAAACCCTGATACTTCGAATGAGATTGTCCATTTTGTACATGAAGTGCATCCAGATTTGCCGTAACCAGCTCAACTTTTTACCACATGCTATGTGGGTGAAATTATAATACCATGTCAACTTTAAATCTTTTCAGAGTTCGTTCGTAGTGCTTATCAATTTCAGGGTCATTTAGCTCAAACAGATAAGTAAATGCATGAAAAATAGCGAATGAAGTCAGAAAGGGTTGAAAACTAATGGCCTGCCTTCAAATCATGCATACTGAACCCAGAAAAAGTCTGGAGTTGAAATAAGTTTCAAAAAGGAAATGCCTTAGTAACAGACGTGTTTTCATCCGAAACACTGATACTTCGAAAGAGATTGTCGATTTTTTACACGAAGTGCATCCAGTTTTTCCCGTAACCCTCTCAACTTTTTAGCACATGCTATGTGCGTGAAATGGTCATACCATGTCAACTTTCAACCTTTTCAGAGTTCATTTGTAGTGCTTATCAATTTCAGAGTCATTTAGCTCAAAAAAATCAGTAAATGCATGAAAAATAGCAAATGAAGTCAGAAAGGGTTGAAAATTGATGGCCTGCCTTCGAATGGTGCATACTGAACCCACAAAAATTCTGAAGTTAAAATAAGTTTAAAAAATGAAATGCCTTAGTAACAGACGAGTTTTCGTCCGAAACCCTTATACGTCGAAAGAGATTGTCCATTTTGTACACGAAGTGCATCTAGTTTTTGCCGTAACCCTCTCAACTTTTTAGCACACGCTATGTCGGTGAAATGATGACATTGTGACAACTTTCAACCTTTTCGGAGTTCATTTGTAGTGTTTATCAATTTCAGGGTCATTTAGCTCAAAAAAATCAGTAAATGCATGAAAAATAGCAAATGAAGTCAAGAAGGGTTGAAAATAGATGGCCTGCCTTCGAATGGTGCATACTGAGCCCATAGTAAGTTTGGAGTTGAAATAAGTTTAAAAAATGAAATGCATTCATAACAGACAAGTTTTCGTCCGAAACCCTGATACTTCGAAAGAGATTGTCCATTTTGTACACGAAGTGCATCTAGTTTTTGCCGTAACCCTCTCATCTTTTTAGCACACGCTATACCGGTGAAATGATGACATTGTGACAACTTTCAACCTTTTCAGAGTTCATTTGTAGTGTTTATCAATTTCAGGGTCATTCAGCTCAAAAAAATCAGTAAATGCATGAAAAATAGCAAATGAAGTCAGAAAGGGTTGAAAATAGATGGCCTGCCTTCGAATGGTGCATACTGAGCCCATAGTAAGTTTGGAGTTGAAATAAGTTTAAAAAATGAAATGCATTCATAACAGACAAGTTTTCGTCCGAAACCCTGATACTTCGAAAGAGATTGTCCATTTTGTACACGAAGTGCATCCAGTTTTTGTCGTAACCCTCTCAATTTTTTTGCACATGCTATGTGGGTGAAATGATGATACCATGTCATCTTTCAATAATTTTAAAGTTCATTTGTAGTGCTTATCAATTTCAGGGTCATTTAGCTCAAAAAATCTGTAAATGCATCAAAAATAGCAAATGAAGTCAGAAAGGGTTGAAAATTAACGGCCTGCCTTCGAATAGTGCATACTGAACACACAAAAAGTCTAAAGTCGAAAAAAGTTGAAAAAATGAAATGCCTTAGTAAGAGACGAGTTTTCGTCCGAAACACTGATACTTCGAATGAGATTGTCGATTTTTTACACGAAGTGCATCCAGTTTTTGCCGTAACCCTCTCAACTTTTTAGCACATGCTATGTGCGTGAAATGATGATACCATGTCAACTTTCAACCTTTTCAGAGTTCATTTGTAGTGCTTATCAATTTCCGGGTCATTTAGCTCAAAAAAATCAGTAAATGCATGAAAAATAGCAAATGGAGTCAGAAAGGGTTGAAAATTGATGGCCTGCCTTTGAATGGTGCATACTGAACCCACAAAAATTCTGAAGTGAAAATAAGTTTAAAAAATGAAATGCCATAGTAACAGACGAGTTTTCGTCCGCACCCTTAGACGTCGAAAGAGATTGTCCATTTTGTACACGAAGTGCATTTAGTTTTTGCCGTAACCCTCTCAACTTTTTAGCACACGCTATGTCGGTGAAATGATGACATTGTGCCAACTTTCAACCTTTTCAGAGTTTATTTGTAGTGTTTATCAATTTCAGGGTCATTTAGCTCAAAAAAATTAGTAAATGCATGAAAAATAGCAAATGAAGTCAGAAAGGGTTGAAAATAGATGGCCTGCCTTCGAATGGTGCATACTGAACCCATAGTAAGTCTGGAGTTGAAATAAGTTTTAAGAATGAAATGCATTCATAACAGACGAGTTTTCGTCCGAAACCCTGATACTTCGAAAGAGATTGTCCATTTTGTACACGAAGTGCATCCAGTTTTTGTCGTAACCCTCTCAACTTTTTAAGACATGCTATGTGGGTGAAATGATGATACCATGCCAAGTTTCAACATTATAAGAGTGCATTTGTAGTGCTTATCAATTTAGGGGTCATTTAGCTCAAAAAAATCAGTAAATGCATGAAAAATAGCCAATGAAGTTACAAAGGGTTGAAAATTGATTGCCTGCCTTCGAATGGTGCGTACTGAACGCACAAAAAGTCTGGAGTTGACATAAGTTTAAAAAATGAAATGCCTTAGTGACAGACGAGTTTTCGTCCGAAACCCTGATACTTCGAATGAGATTGTCCATTTTGTACATGACGTGCATCCAGTTTTGCCGTACCCCTCTCAACTTTTTACCACATGCTATGTGGGTGAAATTATAATACCATGTCTACTTTAAATCTTTTCAGAGTTCATTTGTAGTGCTTATCAATTTCAGGGTCATTTAGCTGAAACAGATCAGTAAATACATGAAAAATAGCGAATGAAGTCAGAAAGGGTTGAAAACTAAGGGCCTCCCTTCAAATAAGTTTCAAAAAGGAAATGCCTTAGTAACAGACGAGTTTTCGTCCGAAACACTGATACTTCGAAAGAGATTTTTGATTTTTTACACGAAGTGCATCCAGTTTTTGCCGTAACCCTCTCAACTTTTTAGCACATGCTATGTGCGTGAAATGATGATACCATGTCAACTTTCAACCTTTTAAGAGTTCATTTGTAGTGCTTATCAATTTCAGAGTCATTTAGCCCAAAAAAATCAGTAAATGCATGAAAAATAGCAAATGAAGTCAGAAAGGGTTGAAAATTGATGGCCTGCCTTCGAATGGTGCATACTGAACCCATAGTAAGTCTGGAGTTGAAATAAGTTTTAAAAATGAAATGCATTCATAACAGACGAGTTTTCGTCCGAAACCCTGATACTTCGAAAGAGATTGTCCATTTTGTACACAAAGTGCATCCAGTTTTTGTCGTAACCCTCTCAACTTGTTAACACATTTTATGTGGGTGAAATGATGATACCATGCCAAGTTTCAACCTTATAAGAGTGCATTTGTAGTGCTTATCAATTTATGGGTCATTTAGCTCAAAAAAATCAGTAACTGCATGAAAAATAGCAAATAAAGTTAGAAAGGGTTGAAAATTGATTGCCTGCCTTCGAATGGTGCATACTGAACGCACAAAAAGTCTGGAGTTGACATAAGTTTAAAAAATGAAATGCCTTAGTGACAGACGAGTTTTTGTCCGAAACCTTGATACTTCGAATGAGATTGTCCATTTTGTACATGAAGTGCATCCAGTTTTGCCGTAACCAGCTCAACTTTTTACCACATGCTATGTGGGTGAAATTATAATACCATGTCAACTTTAAATCTTTTCAGAGTTCGTTCGTAGTACTTACCAATTTCATGGTCATTTAGCTCAAACAGATAAGTAAATGCATGAAAAATAGCGAATGAAGTCAGAAAGGGTTGAAAACTAATGGCCTGCCTTCAAATCATCCATACTGAACCCAGAAAAATTCTGGAGTTGAAATAAGTTTCAAAAAGGAAATGCCTTAGTAACAGACGTGTTTTCATCCGAAACACTGATACTTCGAAAGAGATTGTCGATTTTTTACACGAAGTGCATCCAGTTTTTGCCGTAACCCTCTCAACTTTTTAGCACATGCTATGTGCGTGAAATGGTCATACCATGTCAACTTTCAACCTTTTCAGAGTTCATTTGTAGTGCTTATCAATTTCAGAGTCATTTAGCTCAAAAAAATCAGTAAATGCATGAAAAATAGCAAATGAAGTCAGAAAGGGTTGAAAATTGATGGCCTGCCTTCGAATGGTGCATACTGGACCCACAAAAATTCTGAAGTTAAAATAAGTTTAAAAAATGAAATGCCTTAGTAACAGACGAGTTTTCGTCCGAAACCCTTATACGTCGAAAGAGATTGTCCATTTTGTACACGAAGTGCATCTAGTTTTTGCCGTAACCCTCTCAACTTTTTAGCACACGCTATGTCGGTGAAGTGATGACATTGTGACAACTTTCAACCTTTTTAGAGTTCATTTGTAGTGTTTATCAATTTCAGGGTCATTTAGCTCAAAAAAATCAGTAAATGCATGAAAAATAGCAAATGAAGTCAAAAAGGGTTGAAAATAGATGGCCTGCCTTCGAAAGGTGCATACTGAGCCCATAGTAAGTTTGGAGTTGAAATAAGTTTAAAAAATGAAATGCATTCATAACAGACAAGTTTTCGTCCGAAACCCTGATACTTCGAAAGAGATTGTCCATTTTGTACACGAAGTGCATCCAGTTTTTGTCGTAACCCTCTCAAATTTTTTGCACATGCTATGTGGGTGAAATGATGATACCATGTCCACTTTCAATATTTTTAAAGTTCATTTGTAGTGCTTATCAATTTCAGGGTCATTTAGCTCAAAAAATCTGGAAATGCATCAAAAATAGCAAATGAAGTCAGAAAGGGTTGAAAATTAATGGCCTGCCTTCGAATAGTGCATACTGAACACACAAAAAGTCTAAAGTCGAAAAAAGTTTAAAAAATGAAATGCCTTAGTAAGAGACGAGTTTTCGTCCGAAACACTGATACTTCGAAAGAGATTGTCGATTTTTTACACGAAGTGCATCCAGTTTTTGCCGTAACCCTCTCAACTTTTTGGCACATGCTATGTGCGTGAAATGATGATACCATGTCAACTTTCAACCTTTTCAGAGTTCATTTGTAGTGCTTATCAATTTCCTGGTCATTTAACTCAAAAAAATCAGTAAATGCATGAAAAATAGCAAATGGAGTCAGAAAGGGTTGAAAATTGATGGCCTGCCTTTGAATCGTGCATACTGAACCCACAAAAATTCTGAAGTTAAAATAAGTTTAAAAAATGAAATGCCATAGTAATAGACGAGTTTTCGTCCGCACCCTTAGACGTCGAAAGAGATTGTCCATTTTGTACACGAAGTGCATTTAGTTTTTGCCGTAACCCTCTCAACTTTTTAGCACACGCTATGTCGGTGAAATGATGACATTGTGCCAACTTTCAACCTTTTCAGAGTTTATTTGTAGTGTTTATCAATTTCAGGGTCATTTAGCTCAAAAAAATCAGTAAATGCATGAAAAATAGGAAATGAAGTCAGAAAGGGTTGAAAATAGATGGCCTGCCTTCGAATGGTGCATACTGAACCCATAGTAAGTCTGGAGTTGAAATAAGTTTTAAGAATGAAATGCATTCATAACAGACGAGTTTTCGTCCGAAACCCTGATACTTCGAAAGAGATTGTCCATTTTGTACACGAAGTGCATCCAGTTTTTGTCGTAACCCTCTCAACTTTTTAAGACATGCTATGTGGGTGAAATGATGATACCATGCCAAGTTTCAACCTTATAAGAGTGCATTTGTAGTGCTTATCAATTTATGGGTCATTTAGCTCAAAAAAATCAGTAAATGAATGAAAAATAGCAAATGAAGATAGAAAGGGTTGAAAATTGATTGCCTGCCTTCGAATGGTGCATATTGAACGCACAAAAAGTCTGGAGTTGACATAAGTTTAAAAAATGAAATGCCTTAGTGACAGACGAGTTTTCGTCCGAAACCCTGATACTTCGAATGAGATTGTCCATTTTGTACATGACGTGCATCCAGTTTTGCCGTACCCCTCTCAACTTTTTACCACATGCTATGTAGGTGAAATTATAATACCATGTCAACTTTAAATCTTTTCAGAGTTCGTTCGTAGTGCTTATCAATTTCAGGGTCATTTAGCTCAAACAGATAAGTAAATGCATGAAAAATAGCGAATGAAGTCAGAAAGGGTTGAAAACTAATGGCCTGCCTTCATATCATGCATACTGAACCCAGAAAAAGTCTGGAGTTGAAATAAGTTTCAAAAAGGAAATGCCTTAGTAACAGACGTGTTTTCATCCGAAACACTGATACTTCGAAAGAGATTGTCGATTTTTTACACGAAGTGCATCCAGCTTTTGCCGTAACCCTCTCAACTTTTTAGCACATGCTATGTGCGTGAAATGGTCATACCATGTCAACTTTCAACCTTTTCAGAGTTCATTTGTAGTGCTTATCAATTTCAGAGTCATTTAGCTCAAAAAAATCAGTAAATGCATGAAAAATAGCAAATGAAGTCAGAAAGGGTTGAAAATTGATGGCCTGCCTTCGAATGGTGCATACTGGACCCACAAAAATTCTGAAGTTAAAATAAGTTTAAAAAATGAAATGCCTTAGTAACAGACGAGTTTTCGTCCGAAACCCTTATACGTCGAAAGAGATTGTCCATTTTGTACACGAAGTGCATCTAGTTTTTGCCGTAACCCTCTCAACTTTTTAGCGCACGCTATGTCGGTGAAATGATGACATTGTGACAACTTTCAACCTTTTCAGAGTTCTTTTGTAGTGTTTATCAATTTCAGGGTCATTTAGCTCAAAAAAATCAGTAAATGCATGAAAAATAGCAAATGAAGTCAAGAAGGGTTGAAAATAGATGGCCTGCCTTCGAATGGTGCATACTGAGCCCATAGTAAGTTTGGAGTTGAAATAAGTTTAAAAAATGAAATGCATTCATAATAGACAAGTTTTCGTCCGAAACCCTGATACTTCGAAAGAGATTGTCCATTTTGTACACGAAGTGCATCCAGTTTTTGTCGTAACTCTCTCAAATTTTTTGCACATGCTATGTGGGTGAAATGATGATACCATGTCAACTTTCAATATTTTTAAAGTTCATTTGTAGTGCTTATCAATTTCAGGGTCATTTAGCTCAAAAAATCTGTAAATGCATCAAAAATAGCAAATGAAGTCAGAAAGGGTTGAAAATTAATGGCCTGCCTTCGAATAGTGCATACTGAACACACAAAAAGTCTAAAGTCGAAAAAATTTTAAAAAATGAAATGCCTTAGTAAGAGACGAGTTTTCGTCCGAAACACTGATACTTCGAAAGAGATTGTCGATTTTTTACACGAAGTGCATCCAGTTTTTGCCGTAACCCTCTCAACTTTTTGGCACATGCTATGTGCGTGAAATGATGATACCATGTCAACTTTCAACCTTTTCAGAGTTCATTTGTAGTGCTTATCAATTTCCGGGTCATTTAGCTCAAAAAAATCAGTAAATGCATGAAAAATAGCAAATGGAGTCAGAAAGGGTTGAAAATTGATGGCCTGCCTTTGAATGGTGCATACTGAACCCACAAAAATTCTGAAGTTAAAATAAGTTTAAAAAATGAAATGCCATAATAACAGACGAGTTTTCGTCCGCACCCTTAGACGTCGAAAGAGATTGTCCATTTTGTACACGAAGTACATTTAGTTTTTGCCGGAACCCTCTCAACTTTTTAGCACACGCTATGTCGGTGAAATGATGACATTGTGCCAACTTTCAACCTTTTCAGAGTTTATTTGTAGTGTTTATCAATTTCAGGGTCATTTAGCTCAAAAAAATCAGTAAATGCATGAAAAATAGGAAATGAAGTCAGAAAGGGTTGAAAATAGATGGCCTGCCTTCGAATGGTGCATACTGAACCCATAGTAAGTCTGGAGTTGAAATAAGTTTTAAGAATGAAATGCATTCATAACAGACGAGTTTTCGTCCGAAACCCTGATACTTCGAAAGAGATTGTCCATTTTGTACACGAAGTGTATCCAGTTTTTGTCGTAACCCTCTCAACTTTTTAAGACATGCTATGTGGGTGAAATGATGATACCATGCCAAGTTTCAACCTTATAAGAGTGCATTTGTAGTGCTTATCAATTTATGGGTCATTTAGCTCAAAAAAATCAGTAAATGAATGAAAAATAGCAAATGAAGTTAGAAAGGGTTGAAAATTGATTGCCTGCCTTCGAATGGTGCATATTGAACGCACCAAAAGTCTGGAGTTGACATAAGTTTAAAAAATGAAATGCCTTAGTGACAGACGAGTTTTCGTCCGAAACCCTGATACTTCGAATGAGATTGTCCATTTTGTACATGACGTGCATCCAGTTTTGCCGTACCCCTCTCAACTTTTTACCACATGCTATGTGGGTGAAATTATAATACCATGTCAACTTTAAATCTTTTCAGAGTTCGTTCGTAGTGCTTATCAATTTCAGGGCCATTTAGCTCAAACAGATAAGTAAATGCATGAACAATAGCGAATGAAGTCAGAAAGGGTTGAAAACTAATGGCCTGCCTTCAAATCATGCATACTGAACCCAGAAAAAGTCTGGAGTTGAAATAAGTTTCAAAAAGGAAATGCCTTAGTAACAGACGTGTTTTCATCCGAAACACTGATACTTCGAAAGAGATTGTCGATTTTTTACACGAAGTGCATCCAGTTTTTGCCGTAACCCTCTCAACTTTTTAGCACATGCTATGTGCGTGAAATGGTCATACCATGTCAACTTTCAACCTTTTCAGAGTTCATTTGTAGTGCTTATCAATTTCAGAGTCATTTAGCTCAAAAAAATCAGTAAATGCATGAAAAATAGCAAATGAAGTCAGAAAGGGTTGAAAATAGATGGCCTGCCTTCGAATGGTGCATACTGAACCCATAGTAAGTCTGGAGTTGAAATAAGTTTTAAAAATGAAATGCATTCATAACAGACGAGTTTTCGTCCGAAACCCTGATACTTCGAAAGAGATTGTCCATTTTGTACACGGAGTGCATCCAGTTTTTGTCGTAACCCTCTCAACTTTTTAGCACATTTTATGTGGGTGAAATGATGATACCATGCCAACCTTCAACCTTTTAAGAGTGCATTTGTAGTGCTTATCAATTTGTGGGTCATTTAGCTCACAAAATCAGTAAATGCATGAAAAATAGCAAATGAAGTTAGAAAGGGTTGAAAATTGATTGCCTGCCTTCGAATGGTGCATACTGAACGCACAACAAGTCTGGAGTTGACATAAGTTTAAAAAATGAAATGCCTTAGTGACAGACGAGTTTTCGTCCGAAACCCTGATACTTCGAATGAGATTGTCCATTTTGTACATTAAGTGCATCCAGTTTTGCCGTAACCCTCTCAACTTTTTACGACATCCTATGTGGGTGAAATTATAATACCATGTCAACTTTAAATCTTTTCAGAGTTCATTTGTAGTGCTTATCAATTTCAGGGTCATTTAGCTCAAACTAACCAGTAAATGCATGAAAAATAGCGAATGAAGTCACAAAGGGTTGAAAACTGATGGCCTGCCTTCAAATCATGCATAATGAACCCACAAAAAGTCCGAAGTTGAAATAAGTTTAAAAAATGAAATGCCTTAGTAACAGACGAGTTTTCGTCCGAAATCCTGATACTTCGAGAGAGATTGTCCATTTTGTACACGAAGTGCATCCAGGTTTTGTCTTAACCCTCTCAATTTTTTAGCACATGCTACGGGGGTGAAATGATGATACCATGCCAACTTTCAACCTTTCAGAGTTCATTTGTAGTGCTTATCAATTTCAGGGTCATTTAGCTCAAAAAAATCAGTAAATGCGTGAAACATGGCAAATGAAATCATAAAGGGTTGAAAATTGATGGCCTACCTTTGAATGGTGCATACTAAACGCACAAAAAGTCTGGCGTTGAAATAAGTTAAAAAAATGAAATGCCTTAGTAACAGACGAGTTTTCATCCGAAACCCTTATACGTCGAAAGAGATTGTCCATTTTGTACATGAAGTGCATCTAGTTTTTGCCATAACCCTCTCAACTTTTTAGCACACGCTATGCCGGTGAAATGATGATATTGTGCCAACTTTCAACCTATTCAGAGTTCATTTGTAGTGCTTATAAATTTAAGGGTCATTTAGCTCAAAAAAATTAGTAAATGCATGAAAAATAACAAATGAAGTCAGAATGGGTTGAAAATAGATGGGTTGCCTTCGAATGGTGCATACTGAACCCACAGTAAGTCTGGAGTTGAAATAAGTTTAAAAAATGAAATGCATTCGTAACAGACGAGTTTTCGTCCGAAACCTTGATACTTCGAAAGAGATTGTCCATTTTGTACACGAAGTGCATCCAGTTTTTATCGTAACCCTCTCAACTTTTTAGCACATTTTATGTGGGTGAAATGATGATACCATGCCAACATTCAACCTTTTAAGAGTGCATTTGTAGTGCTTATCAATTTATGGGTCATTTAGCTCAAAAAAATGAGTAAATGCATGAAAAATAGCAAATGAAGTTAGAAAGGGTTGAAAATTGATTGCCTGCCTTCGAATGGTGCATACTGAACGCACAAAAAGTCTGGAGTTGAAATAAGTTGAAAAAATGAAATGCCTTAGTGAGAGACGAGTTTTCGTCCGAAACCCTAATACTTCGAATGAGCTTGTCCATTTTGTACATGAAGTGCATCCAGTTTTTGCCGTAACACTCTCAACATTTTACCACACGCCATGTTGGTGAAATTATGATACCATGTCAACTTTAAACCTTTTCAGAGTTCATTTTAGTGCTTACCAATTTCAGGGTCATTTAGCTCAAACAGATCAGTAAATGGATGAAAAATAGCAAATGAAGTCAGAAAGAGTTGAACATTTATGGCCTGCCTTCAAATCGTGCATACTGAACCCAGAAAAAGTCTGAAGTTGAAATAAGTTTAAAAATGAAATGCCTTAGTAACAGACGAGTTTCCGTCCGAAACCCTGATACTTTGAAAGAGATTGTCCATTTTGTACATGAAGTGCAACTAGTTTTTGCTGTAACCCTCTCAACTTTTTAGCACATGCCATGTGGGTGAAATGATGATACTGTTCCAACTTTCATCCTTTTCAGACTTCATTTGTAGTGCTTATCAATTTCAGGGTCATTTAGCTCAAAAAATTAGTAAATGCATGAAAGATAGCAAATGAAGTTAGAAAGGGTTGAAAATTGATGGCCTGCCTTCGAATGGTGCATACTGAACCCACAAAAAGTCTGGCGTTGAAAAAAGTTTACAAAATGAAATGCCTTACTAACAGACGAGTTTTCGTCTGAAACCCTTATACATCAAAAGAGATTGTCCATTTTGTACACGAAGTGCATCTAGTTTTTGCCGTACCCTCTCAACTTTTTAGCACACGCTATGTCGGTGAAATGATGACATTGTGCCAACTTTCAACCTTTTCAGAGTTCATTTGTAGTGTTTATCAATTTCGGGGTCATTTAGCTCAAAAAATCAATAAAT
Source organism: Hordeum marinum (assembly GCA_022496015.1). Taxonomy (NCBI): domain Eukaryota; kingdom Viridiplantae; phylum Streptophyta; class Magnoliopsida; order Poales; family Poaceae; genus Hordeum; species Hordeum marinum. Next base: position 498,121,209 of record CM039675.1, on the reverse strand, counting down.
GCATGAAAAATAGCACATGAAGTCAGAAAGGGTTGAAAATAGATGGCCTGCCTTCGAATGGTGCATACTGAACTCATAGTAATTCTGGAGTTGAAATAAGTTTAAAAAATGAAATGCATTCATAACAGACGAGTTTTCGTGCGAAACCCTGATACTTCGAAAGAGATTGTCCATTTTGTACACAAAGTGCATCCAGTTTTTGTCGTAACCCTCTCAACTTTTTAGCACATTTTATGTGGGTGAAATGATGATACCATGCTAAGTTTCAACCTTTTAAGAGTGCATTTGTAGTGCTTATCAATTTCTGGGTCATTTAGCTCAAAAAAAATCACTAAATGCATGAAAAATACCAAATGAAGTTAGAAAGGGTTGAAAATTGATTGCCTGCCTTCGAATGGTGCATACTGAACTCACAACAAGTCTGGAGTTGACATAAGTTTAAAAAATGAAATGCCTTAGTGACAGACGAGTTTTCGTCCGAAACCCTGATACTTCGAATGAGATTGTCCATTTTGTACATTAAGTGCATCCAGTTTTGCCGTAACCCTCTCAACTTTTTACCACATGCTATGTGGGTGAAATTATAATACCATGTCAACTTTAAATCTTTTCAGAGTTCATTTGTAGTGCTTATCAATTTCAGGGTCATTTAGCTCAAACTGACCAGTAAATGCATGAAAAATAGCGAATGAAGTCACAAAGGGTTGAAAACTGATGGCCTGCCTTCAAATCATGCATAATGAACCCACAAAAACTCCGAAGTTGAAATAAGTTTAAAAAATGAAATGCCTTAGTAACAGACAAGTTTTCGTCCGAAACCCTGATACTTCGAGAGAGATTGTCCATTTTGTACACGAAGTGCATCCAGGTTTTGTGTTAACCCTCTCAATTTTTTAGCACATGCTACGGGGGTGAAATGATGATACCATGCCAACTTTGAACCTTTTCAGAGTTCATTTGTAGTGCTTATCAATTTCAGGGTCATTTAGCTCAAAAAAATCAGTAAATGCGTGAAACATGGCAAATGAAATCATAAAGGGTTGAAAAGTGATGGCCTACCTTTGAATGGTGCATACTAAACGCACAAAAAGTCTGGCGTTGAAATAAGTTAAAAAAATGAAATGCCTTAGTAACAGACGAGTTTTCGTCCGAAACCCTTATACGTCGAAAGAGATTGTCCATTTTGTACACGAAGTGCATCTAGTTTTTGCCATAACCCTCTCAACTGTTTAGCACACGCTATGCCGGTGAAATGATGATATTGTGCCAACTTTCAACCTATTCAGAGTTCATTTGTAGTGCTTATAAATTTAAGGGTTATTTAGCTCAAAAAAATTAGTAAATGCATGAAAAATAACAAATGAAGTCAGAATGGGTTGAAATAGATGGCCTGCCTTCGAATGGTGCATACTGAACCCAAAGTAAGTCTGGAGTTGAAATAACTTTAAAAAATGAAATGCATTCGTAACAGACGAGTTTTCGTCCGAAACCTTGATACTTCGAAAGCGATTGTCCATTTTGTACACGAAGTGCATCCAGTTTTTATCGTAACCCTCTCAACTTTTTAGCACATTTTATGCGGGTGAAATGATGATACCATGCCAACATTCAACCTTTTAAGAGTGCATTTGTAGTGCTTATCAATTTCTGGGTCATTTAGCTCAAAAAATGAGTAAATGCATGAAAAATAGCAAATGAAGTTAGAAAGGGTTGAAAATTGATTGCCTGCCTTCGAATGGTGCATAATGAACGCACAAAAAGTCTAGAGTTGAAATAAGTTTAAAAAATGAAATGCCTTAGTGAGAGACGAGTTTTCGTCCGAAACCCTGATACTTCGAATGAGAATGTCCGTTTTGTACATGAAGTGCATTCAGTTTTTGCCGTAACACTCTCAACATTTTACCACATGCTATGTTGGTGAAATTATGATACCATGTCAACTTTAAACTTTTCAGAGTTCATTTGTAGTGCTTACCAATTTCAGGGTCATTTAGCTCAAACAAATCAGTAAATGCATGAAAAATAGCAAATGAAGTCAGAAAGAGTTGAAAATTGATGGCCTGCCTTCAAATCGTGCATACTGAACCCAGAAAAAGTCTGAAGTTGAAATATGTTTAAAAATGAAATGCCTTAGTAATAGACGAGTTTCCGTCCGAAACCCTGATACTTTGAAAGAGATTGTCCATTTTGTACATGAAGTGCAACTAGTTTTTGCTGTAACCCTCTCAACTTTTTAGCACATGCCACGCGGGTGAAATGATGATACTGTGCCAACTTTCAACCTTTTCAGACTTCATTTGTAGTGCTTATAAATTTCAGGGTCATTTAGCTCAAAAAATTAGTAAATGCATGAAAGATAGCAAATGAAGTTAGAAAGGGTTGAAAATTGATGGCCTGCCTTCGAATGGTGCATACTGAACCCACAAAAAGTCTGGCGTTGAAAAAAGTTTACAAAATGAAATGCCTTACTAACAGACGAGTTTTCGTCTGAAACCCTTATACATCAAAAGAGATTGTCCATTTTGTACACGAAGTGCATCTAGTTTTTGCCGTAACCCTCTCAACTTTTTAGCACACGCTATGTCGGTGAAATGATGACATTGTGCCAACTTTCAACCTTTTCAGAGTTCATTTGTAGTGTTTATCAATTTCAGGGTCATTTAGCTCAAACAAATCAGTAAATGCATGAAAAATAGCAAATGAAGTCAGAAAGGGTTGAAAATAGATGGCCTGCCTTCGTATGGTGCATACTGAACCCATAGTAAGTCTGGAGTTGAAATAAGTTTAAAAAATGAAATGCATTCATAACAGACGAGTTTTCGTCCGAAACCCTGATACTTCGAAAGAGATTGTCCATTTTGTACACAAAGTGCATCCAGTTTTTGTCGTAACCCTCTCAACTTTTTAGCACATTTTATGTGGGTGAAATGATGATACCATGCTAAGTTTCAACCTTTTAAGAGTGCATTTGTAGTGCTTATCAATTTCTGGGTCATTTAGCTCAAAAAAAATTAGTAAATGCATGAAAAATAGCAAATGAAGTTAGAAAGGGTTGAAAATTGATTGCCTGCCTTCGAATGGTGCATACTGTACTCACAACAAGTATGGAGTTCACATAAGTTTAAAAAATGAAATGCCTTAGTGACAGACGAGTTTTCGTCCGAAACCCTGATACTTCGAATGAGATTGTCCATTTTGTACATTAAGTGCATCCAGTTTTGCCGTAACCCTCTCAACTTTTTACCACATTCTATGTGGGTGAAATTATAATACCATGTCAACTTTAAATCTTTTCAGAGTTCATTTGTAGTGCTTATCAATTTCAAGGTCATTTAGCTCAAACTGACCAGTAAATGCATGAAAAATAGCGAATGAAGTCACAAAGGGTTGAAAACTGATGGCCTGCCTTCAAATCATGCATAATGAACCCACAAAAAGTCTGAAGTTGAAATAAGTTTAAAAAATGAAATGCCTTAGTAACAGACGAGTTTTCGTCCGAAACCCTGATACTTCGAGAGAGATTGTCTATTTTGTACACGAAGTGCATCCAGGTTTTGTCTTAACCCTCTCAATTTTTTAGCACATGCTATGGGGGTGAAATGATGATACCATGCAAGCTTTCAACCTTTTCAGAGTTCACTTGTAGTGCTTATCAATTTCAGGGTCACTTAGCTCAAAAAAATCAGCGTGAAACATGGCAAATGAAATCATAAAGGGTTGAAAATTGATGGCCTACCTTTGAATAATGCATAATAAACGCACAAAAAGTCTGGCATTGAAATAAGTTAAAAAAATGAAATGCCTTAGTACCAGACGAGTTTTCGTCCGAAACCTTTATATGTTGAAAGAGATTGTCCATTTTGTACACGAAGTGCATCTAGTTTTTGCCATAACCCTCTCAACTTTTTAGCACACGCTATGCCGGTGAAATGATGATATTGTGCCAACTTTCAACCTATTCAGAGTTCATTTGTAGTGCTTATAAATTTAAGGGTCATTGAGCTCAAAAAAATTAGTAAATGCATGAAAAATAACAAATGAAGTCAGAATGGGTTGAAAATAGATGGCCTGCCTTCGAATGGTGCATACTGAACCCACAGTAATTCTGGAGTTGAAAAAAGATTACAAAATGAAATGCCTTAGTAACAGACGAGTTTTCGTCTGAAACCCTTATACATCAAAAGAGATTGTCCATTTTGCACACGAAGTGCATCTAGTTTTTTCCTTAAACCTCTCAACTTTTTAGCATAGGCTATGTGGGTGAAATGATGATATCGTGCCAATTTCAACCTTTTCAGAGTTCAATTGTAGTGCTTATCAATTTCTGGTCCATTTAGCTCAAAAAAATCAGTAAATGCATGAGAAATAGCAAATGAAGTTAGAAAGGATTGAAAATTGATTGCCTGCCTTCGAATGGTGCATACTAAACGCACAAAAACTCTGGAGTTGAAATAAATTTAAAAAATGAAATGCCTTAGTAACAGATGAGTTTTCGTCCGAAACCGTGATACTTCGAAAGAGATTGTCGATTTTGTACTCGACGTGCATCCAGTTTTGCCGTAACCCTCTCAACATTTTGGCACATGCCACGTGGGTGAAATGATGATACCATGTCAATTTTCAACCTTTTCAGAGTTCATTTGTAGTTCTTATCAATTTAAGGATCATTTAGCTCAAACAAATCAGTAAATGCATGAAAGATAGCAAATGAAGTAAGAAAGGGTTGAAAAATTGATGGCCTACCTTCGAATGGTGCATACTGAACCCACAAAAATTCTGAAGTTAAAATAAGTTTAAAAAATGAAATGCCTTAGTAACAGACGAGTTTTCGTCCGAAACCCTTATACGTCGAAAGAGATTGTCCATTTTGTACACGAAGTGCATCTAGTTTTTGCCGTAACCCTCTCAACTTTTTAGCACACGCTATGTCGGTGAAATGATGACATTGTGCCAAGTTTCAACCTTTTCAGAGTTCATTTGTAGTGTTTATCAATTTCAGGGTCATTTAGCTCAAAAAAAATCAGTAAATTCATGAAAAATAGCAAATGAAGTCAGAAAGGGGTCAAAATAGATGGCCTGCCTTCGAATGGTGCATACTGAACCCATAGTAAGTCTGGAGTTGAAATCAGTTTAAAAAATGAAATGCATTTATCACAGACGAGTTTTCGTCTGAAACCCTGATACTTTGAAAGAGATTGTCCATTTTGTACACGAAGTGCATCCAGTTTTTGTCGTAACCCTCTCAACTTTTTAGCACATTTTATGTGGGTGAAATGATGATACCATGCCAAGTTTCAACCTTTTAAGAGTGCATTTGTAGTGCTTATCAATTTCTGGGTCATTTCGCTCAAACAAAATCAGTAAATGCACGAAAAATAGCAAATGAAGTTAGAAAGGGTTAAAAATTGATTGCCTGCCTTCGAATGGTGCATACTGAACTCACAACAAGTCTGGAGTTGAGATAACTTTAAAAAATTAAATACCTTAGTAACAGACGAGTTTTCGTCCGAAACCCTGATACTTCGAATGAGATTGTCCATTTTGTACGTTAAGTGCATCCAGTTTTGCCATAACCCTCTCAACTTTTTACCACATGCTATGTGGGTGAAATTATAATACCATGTCAACTTTAAATCTTTTCAGAGTTCATTTGTAGTGCTTATCAATTTCAGGGTCATTTAGCTCAGACTGATCAGTAAATGCATGAAAAATAGCGAATGAAGTCAGAAAGGGCTGAAAAGTGATGGCCTGCCTTCAAATCATGCATATTGAACCCACAAAAAGTCCGAAGTTGAAATAAGTTTAAAAAATGAAATGCCTTAGTAACAGACAAGTTTTCGTCCGAAATCCTTATACGTCGAAAGAGATTGTCCATTTTGTAGACGAAGTGCATCTAGTTTTTGCCATAACCCTCTCAACATTTTAGCACATGCTATGCCGGTGAAATGATGATATTGTGCCAACTTTCAACCTTTTCAGAGTTCATTTGTAGTGCTTGTAAATTTAAGGGTCATTTAGCTCAAAAAATTAGTAAATGCATGAAAAATAGCAAATGAAGTCAGAAAGGGTTGAAAATAGATGGCCTGCCTTCGAATGGTGCATACTGACTCCACAGCAAGTCTGGAGTTGAAATAGGTTTAAAAAATGAAATGCATTCGTAACAGACGAGTTTTCGTCCGAAACCCTGATACTTCGGAAGAGATTGTCCATTTTGTACGCGATGTGCATCCAGTTTTTGTCGTAACCCTCTCAACTTTTTAGCACATTTTATGTGGCTGAAATGATGAAACCGTGCCAAGTTTCAACCTTTTCAGAGTGCATTTGTAGTGCTTATCAATTTCTGGGTCATTTAGCTCAAAAAAATGAGTAAATGCATGAAAAATAGCAAATGTAGTTAGAAAGGGTTGAAAATTGATGGCCTGCCTTCGAATGGTGCATACTGAACCCACAAAAAGTCTGGCGTTGAAAAATGTTTACAAAATGAAATGCCTTAGTAACAGACGAGTTTTCGTCTGAAACCCTTATACATCAAAAGAGATTGTCCATTTTGTACACGAAGTGCATCTAGTTTTTGCCGAAACCCTCTCAACTTTTTAGCATAGGCTATGTGGGTGAAATGATGATACTGTGCCAACTTCAACCTTTTCAGAGTTCATTTGTAGTGCTTATCAATTTCAGGGTCATTTAGCTCAAAAAAATCAGTAAATGCATGAAAAATAGCAAATGAAGTTAGAAAGGGTTGAAAATTGATCGCCTACCTTCGAATGGTGCATACTGAACGCACAAAAACTCTGGAGTTGAAATAAGTTTAAAAAATGAAATGCCTTACTAACAGACGAGTTTTCGTCCGAAACCCTTATACGTCGAAAGCGATTGTCCATTTTGTACACGAAGTGCATCTAGTTTTTGCCATAACCCTCTCAACTTTTTAGGACATGCTATGCCGGTGAAATGATGATATTGTGCCAACTTTCAACCTATTCAGAGTTCATTTGTAGTGCTTATAAATTTAAGGGTCATTTAGCTCAAAAAATTAGTAAATGCATGAAAAATAGCAAATGAAGTCAGAAAGGGTTGAAAATAGATGGCCTGCCTTCGAATGGTGCATACTGAACCCACTAAGTCTGGAGTTGAAATAAGTTTAAAAAATGAAATGCCTTAGTAACAGACGAGTTTTAGTACGAAACCCTGATACATCGAAAGAGATTGTCCATTTTGTACATGAAGTGCAACTAGTTTTTGTCTTAACCCCGTCAATTTTTTAGCACATGCTATGTGGGTGAAATAATGATACCGTGCCAACTTTCAACCTTTTCAGAGTTCATTTGTAGTGCTTATCAATTTCAGGGTCATTTAGCTCAAAAAATTAGTAAATGCATGAAAAATAGCAAATGAAGACAGAAAGGGTTGAAAATTGATGGCCTGCCTTCGAATGGTGCATACTGAACACACAAAAAGTCTGGCGTTGAAAAAGATTTACAAAATGAATCGCCTTAGTAACAGACGAGTTTTCGTCTGAAACCCTTATCCATCAAAAGAGATTGTCCATTTTGTACACGAAGTGCATCCAGGTTTTGTCTTAAGCCTCTCAATTTTTTAGCACATGCTATGTCGGTGAAATGATGACATTGTGCCAACTTTCAACCTTTTCAGAGTTCATTTGTAGTGTTTATCAATTTCAGGGTCATTTAGCTCAAAAAAATCAGTAAATGCTTGAAAAATAGCAAATGAAGTCAGAAAGGGTTGAAAATAGATCGCCTGCCTTACAATGGTGCATACTGAACCCATAGTAACTCTGGAGTTGAAATAAGTTTAAAAAATGAAATGCATTCATAACAGACGAGTTTTCGTCCGAAACCTGATACTTCGAAAGAGATTGTCCATTTTGTACACGAAGTGCATCCAGTTTTTGTCGTAACCCTCTCAACTTTTTAGCACATTTTATGTGGGTGAAATGATGATACCATGCCAAGTTTCAACCTTTTAAGAGTGCATTTGTAGTGCTCATGAATTTCTGGGTCATTTAGCCCAAAAAAATCAGTAAATGCATGAAAAATAGCAAATGAAGTTAGAAAGGGTTGAAAATTGATTACCTGCCTTCGAATGGTGCATATTGAACTCACAACAAGTCTGGAGTTGACATAAGTTTAAAAAATGAAATGCCTTAGTGACAGATGAGTTTTCGTCCGAAACCCTCATACTTCGAATGAGATTGTCCATTTTGTACATTAAGTGCATCCAGTTTTGCCGTAACCCTCTCAACTTTTTACCACATGCTATGTGGGTGAAATTATAATACCATGTCTACTTTAAATCTTTTCAGAGTTCATTTGTAGTGCTTATCAATTTCAGGGTCATTTAGCTCAAACAGACCAGTAAATGCATGAAAAATAGCGAATGAAGTCACAAAGGGTTGAAAACTGATGGCCTGCCTTCAAATCATGCATAATGAACCCACAACAAGTCCGAAGTTGAAATAAGTTTAAAAAATGAAATGCCTTACTAACAGACGAGTTTTCGTCCGAAACCCTGATACTTCGAGAGAGATTGTCCATTTTGTACACGAAGTGCATCCAGGTTTTGTCTTAACCCTCTCAATTTTTTAGCACATGCTATGGGGGTGAAATGATGATACCATGCCAACTTTCAACCTTTTCAGAGTTCATTTGTAGTGCTTATCAATTTCAGGGTCATTTAGCTCAAAAAAATCAGTAACTGCGTGAAACATGCCAAATGAAATCATAAAGGGTTGAAAATTGATGGCCTACCTTTGAATGGTGCATACTAAACGCACAAAAAGTCTGGCGTTGAAATAAGTTAAAAAAATGAAATGCCTTAGTAACAGACGAGTTTTCGTCCGAAACCCTTATACGTCGAAAGAGATTGTCCATTTTGTACACGAAGTGCATCTAGTTTTTGCCATAACCCTCTCAACTTTTTAGCACACGCTATGCCGGTGAAATGATGATATTGTGCCAACTTTCAACCTATTCAGAGTTCATTTGTAGTGCTTATAAATTTAAGGGTCATTTAGCTAAAAAATATTAGTAAATGCATGAAAAATAACAAATGAAGTCAGAATGGGTTGAAATTAGATTGCCTGCCTTGGAATGGTGCATACTGAACCCACAGTAAGTCTGGAGTTGAAATAAGTTTAAAAAATGAAATGCATTCGTAACAGACGAGTTTTCGTCCGAAACCTTGATACTTCGAAAGAGATTGTCCATTTTGTACACGAAGTGCATCCAGTTTTTATCGTAACCCTCTCAACTTTTTAGCACATTTTATGTGGGTGAAATGATGATACCATGCCAACTTTCAACCTTTTAAGAGTGCATTTGTAGTGCTTATCAATTTCTAGGTCATTTAGCTCAAAAAAATCAGTCAATGCATGAAAAATAGCAAATGAAGTTAGAAAGGGTTGAAAATTGATCGACTTCCTTCGAATGGTGCATACTGAACGCACAAAAAGTCTGGAGTTGAAATAAGTTTAAAAAATCAAATGCCTTAGTAATAGACGAGTTTTCGTCCGAAACCCTGATACTTCGAATGAGATTGTCCATTTTGTACATGAAGTGCATCCAGTTTTTGCCGTAACACTGTCAACATTTTACCACATCCTATGTTGGTGAAATTATGATATCATGTCAACTTTAAACCTTTTCAGAGTTCATTTGTAGTGCTTACGAATTTCAGGGTCATTTAGCTCAAACAGATCAGTAAATGCATGAAAAATAGCAAATGAAGTCAGAAAGAGTTGAAAATTGATGGCCTGCCTTCAAATCGTGCATACTGAACCCAGAAAAAGTCTGATGTTGAAATAAGTTAAAAAATGAAATGCCTTAGTAACAGACGAGTTTCCGTCCGAAACCCTGATACTTTGAAAGAGATTGTCCATTTTGTACACGAAGTGCATCCAGTTTTTGTCGTAACCCTCTCAACTTTTTAGGACATGCTATGTGGGTGAAATTATGATACTGTGCCAACTTTCAACCTTTTCAGAGTTCAATTGTAGTGCTTATCAATTTCAGGGTCATTTACCTCAAAAAAATCAGTAAATGCTTGAAAAATAGAAAATGAAGTTAGAAAGGGTTGAAAATTGATCGCCTACCTTCGAATGGTGCATACTGAACGCACAAAAACTCTGGAGTTGAAATAAGTTTAAAAAATGAAATGCCTTAGTAACAGATGAGTTTTCGTCTGAAACTGTGATACTTCGAAAGAGATTGTCGATTTTGTACTCGAAGTGCATCCAGTTTTTGCCGTAACCCTCTCAACATTTTGGCACATGCCACGTGGGTGAAATGATGATACCATGTCAACTTTCAACCTTTTCAGAGTTCATTTGTAGTTCTTATCAATTTAAGGATCATTTAGCTCAAACAAATCAGTAAATGCATGAAAAATAGCAAATGACGTCAGAAAGGGTTGAAAATTGATGGCCTGCCTTCAAATGGTGCATACTGAACCCACAAAAATTCTGAAGTTAAAATAAGTTTAAAAAATGAAATGCCTTAGTAACAGACAAGTTTTCGTCCGAAACCCTTATACGTTGAAAGAGATTGTCCATTTTGTACACGAAGTGCATCTAGTTTTTGCCGTAACCTCTGAACTTTTTAGCACACGCTATGTCGGTGAAATGATGACATGTTGCCAAGTTTCAACCTTTTCAGAGTTCATTTGTAGTGTTTATGAATTTCAGGGTCATTTAGCTCAAAAAAATCAGTAAATGCATGAAAAATAGAAAATGAAGTCAGAAAGGGTTGAAAATAGAAGGCCTGCCTTCGAATGGTGCATACTGAACCCATAGTAAGTCTGGAGTTGAAATATGTTTAAAAAATGAAATGCATTCATAACAGACGAGTTTTCGTCCGAAACCCTGATACTTCGAAAGAGATTGTCCATTTTGTACACGAAGTGCATCCAGTTTTTGTCTTAACCCTCTCAACTTTTTAGCACATTTTTTGTGGGTGAAATGATGATACCATGCCAAGTTTCAACCTTTTAAAAGTGCATTTGTAGTGCTTATCAATTTCTGGGTCATTTAGCTCAAAAAAAATCAGTAAATGCATGAAAAATAGCAAATGAAGTTAGAAAGGGTTGAAAATTGATCGCCTACCTTCGAATGGTGCATACTGAACGCACAAAAACTCTGGAGTTGAAATAAGTTTAAAAAATGAAATGCCTTAGTAACAGATGAGTTTTCGTCCGAAATCGTCATACTTCGAAAGTGATTGTCGATTTTGTACTCGAAGTGCATCCAGTTTTTGCCGTAACCCTCTCAACATTTTGGCACATGCCACGTGGGTGAAATGATGATACCATGTCAACTTTCAAACTTTTTAGAATTCATTTGTAGTTCTTATCAATTTAAGGATCATTTAGCTCAAACAAATCAGTAAATGCATGAAAAATAGCAAATGAAGTCAGAAAGGGTTGAAAATTGATCGCCTACCTTCGAATGGTGCATGATGAACCCAAAAAATGTCTGGCGTTGAAATAAGTTTACAAAATGAAATGATTTAGTAACAGACGAGTTTTCGTCTTAAACCCTTATACATCAAAAGAGATTGTCCATTTTTTACACGAAGTGCATCTAGTTTTTGCCGTAACCCTCTCAACTTTTTAGCACATGCTATGTGCGTGAAATGATGATACTGTGCCAACTTTCAACCTTTTCATTGTTCATTTGTAGTGCTTATCAATTTCAGGGTCATTTAGCTCAAAAAAATCAGTACATGCATGAAAAATAGCAAATGAAGTTAGAAAGGGTTGAAAATTGATCGACTTCCTTCGAATGGTGCATACTGAACGCACAAAAAGTCTGGAGTTGAAATAAGTTTAAAAAATCAAATGCCTTAGTAACAGACGAGTTTTCGTCCGAAACCCTTATACGTCGAAAGAGATTGTCCATTTTATACACGAAGTGCATCTAGTTTTTGCCATAACCCTCTCAACTTTTTAGCACACGCTATGCCGGTGAAATGATGATATTGTGCCAACTTTCAACCTATTCAGAGTTCATTTGTAGTGCTTATAAATTTAAGGGTCATTTAGCTCAAAAATATTAGTAAATGCATGAAAAATAACAAATGAAGTTAGAATGGGTTGAAATTAGATGACCTGCCTTGGAATGGTGCATACTGAACCCACAGTAAGTCTGGAGTTGAAATAAGTTTAAAAAATGAAATGCATTCGTAACAGACGAGTTTTCGTCCGAAACCTTGATACTTCGAGAGAGATTGTCCATTTTTTACACGAAGTGCATCCAGTTTTTATCGTAATCCTCTCAACTTTTTAGCACATTTTATGTGGGTGAAATGATGATACCATGCCAACTTTAAACCTTTTAAGAGTGCATTTGTAGTGCTTATCAATTTCTGGGTCATTTAGCTCAAAAAAATGAGTAAATGCATGAAAAATAGCAAATGAACTTAGAAAGGGTTGAAAATTGATTGCCTGCCTTCGAATGGTGCATACTGAACGCACAAAAAGTCTGGAGTTGAAATAAGTTTAAAAAATGAAATGCCTTAGTGACAGACGAGTTTTCGTCCGAAACCCTGATACTCCGAATGAGATTGTCCATTTTGTACATGAAGTGCATCCAGTTTTTGCCGTAACACTCTCAACATTTTACCATATGCTATGTTGCTGAAATTATGATACCATGTCAACTTTAAACCTTTTCAGAGTTCATTTGTAGTGCTTACGAATTTCAGGGTCATTTAGCTCAAACAGATCAGTAAATGCATGAAAAATAGCAAATGAAGTCAGAAAGATTTGAAAATTGATGGCCTGCCTTCAAATCATGCATACTGAACCCAGAAAAAGTTTGAAGTTGAAATAAGTTTAAAAATGAAATGCCTTAGTAACAGACGAGTTTCCGTCCGAAACCCTGATACTTTGAAAGAGATTGTCCATTTTGTACACGAAGTGCATCCAGTTTTTGTCGTAACCCTCTCAACTTTTTAGCACATGCTATGTGGGTGAAATGATGATACTGTGCCAACTTTCAACCTTTTCAGACTTCATTTGTAGTGCTTATCAATTTCAGTGTCATTTAGCTCAAAAAAATCAGTAAATGCATAAAAAATAGCAAATGAAGTTAGAATGGGTTGAAAATTGATGGCCTACCTTCGAATGCTGCATACTAAAAGCACAAAAAGCCTGACATTGAAATAAGTTTAAAAAATGAAATGCCTTAGTAACAGACGAGTTTTAGTACGAAACCCTGATACATCGAAAGAGATTGTCCATTTTGTACATGAAGTGCAACTAGTTTTTGCTGTAACCCTCTCAACTTTTTAGCACATGCCATGCGGGTGAAATGATGATACTGTGCCAACTTTCAACCTTTTTAGAGTTCATTTGTAGTGCTTATCAATTTCTGTGTCATTTAGCTCAAAAAATTAGTAAATGCATGAAAGATAGCAAATAAAGTTAGAAAGGGTTGAAAATTGATGGCCTGCCTTCGAATGGTGCATACTGAACCCACAAAAAGTCTGGCGTTGAAAAAAGTTTACAAAATGAAATGCCTTAGAACAGACGAGTTTTCGTGTGAAACCCTTATACATCAAAAGAGATTGTCCATTTTGTACACGAAGTGCATCTAGTTTTTGCCTTAAACCTCTCAACTTTTTAGCATAGGCTATGTGGGTGAAATGATGATACTGTGCCAATTTCAACCTTTTCAGAGTTCAATTGTAGTGCTTATCAATTTCAGGGTCATTTACCTCAAAAAAAATCAGTAAATGCTTGAAAAATAGAAAATGAAGTTAGAAAGGGTTGAAAATTGATCGCCTACCTTCGAATGGTGCATACTGAACGCACGAAAACTCTGGAGTTGAAATAAGTTTAAAAAATGAAATGCCTTAGTAACAGATGAGTTTTCGTCTGAAACTGTGATACTTCGAAAGAGATTGTCGATTTTGTACTCGAAGTGCATCCAGTTTTTGCCGTAACGCTCTCAACATTTTGGCACATGCCACGTGGGTGAAATGATGATTCCATGTCAACTTTCAACCTTTTGAGAGTTCATTTGTAGTTCTTATCAATTTAAGGATCATTTAGCTCAAACAAATCAGTAAATGCATGAAAAATAGCAAATGACGTCAGAAAGGGTTGAAAATTGATGGCCTTCCTTCGAATGGTGCATACTGAACCCACAAAAATTCTGAAGTTAAAATAAGTTTAAAAAATGAAATGCCTTAGTAATAGACAAGTTTTCGTCCGAAACCCTTATACGTCGAAAGAGATTGTCCATTTTGTACACGAAGTGCATCTAGTTTTTGCCGTAACCTCTGAACTTTTTAGCACACGCTATGTCGGTGAAATGATGACATGTTGCCAAGTTTCAACCTTTTCAGAGTTCATTTGTAGTGTTTATCAATTTCAGGGTCATTTAGCTCAAAAAAATCAGTAAATGCATGAAAAATAGAAAATGAAGTCAGAAAGGGTTGAAAATAGAAGGCCTGCCTTCGAATGGTGCATACTGAACCCTTAGGAAGTCTGGAGTTGAAGTATGTTTAAAAAATGAAATGCATTCATAACAGACGAGTTTTCGTCCGAAACCCTGATACTTCGAAAGAGATTGTCCATTTTGTACACGAAGTGCATCCAGTTTTTGTCGTAACCCTCTCAACTTTTTAGCACATTTTTTGTGGGTGAAATGATGATACCATGCCAAGTTTCAACCTTTTAAAAGTGCATTTGTAGTGCTTATCAATTTCTGGGTCATTTAGCTCAAAAAAAATCAGTAAATGCATGAAAAATAGCAAATGAAGTTAGAAAGGGTTGAAAATTGATTGCCTGCCTTCGAATGGTGCATACTGAACGCACGAAAACTCTGGAGTTGAAATAAGTTTAAAAAATGAAATGCCTTAGTAACAGATGAGTTTTCGTCTGAAACTGTGATACTTCGAAAGAGATTGTCGATTTTGTACTCGAAGTGCATCCAGTTTTTGCCGTAACGCTCTCAACATTTTGGCACATGCCACGTGGGTGAAATGATGATTCCATGTCAACTTTCAACCTTTTGAGAGTTCATTTGTAGTTCTTATCAATTTAAGGATCATTTAGCTCAAACAAATCAGTAAATGCATGAAAAATAGCAAATGACGTCAGAAAGGGTTGAAAATTGATGGCCTTCCTTCGAATGGTGCATACTGAACCCACAAAAATTCTGAAGTTAAAATAAGTTTAAAAAATGAAATGCCTTAGTAATAGACGAGTTTTCGTCCGAAACCCTTATACGTCGAAAGAGATTGTCCATTTTGTACACGAAGTGCATCTAGTTTTTGCCGTAACCTCTGAACTTTTTAGCACACGCTATGTCGGTGAAATGATGACATGTTGCCAAGTTTCAACCTTTTCAGAGTTCATTTGTAGTGTTTATCAATTTCAGGGTCATTTAGCTCAAAAAAATCAGTAAATGCATGAAAAATAGAAAATGAAGTCAGAAAGGGTTGAAAATAGAAGGCCTGCCTTCGAATGGTGCATACTGAACCCTTAGGAAGTCTGGAGTTGAAGTATGTTTAAAAAATGAAATGCATTCATAACAGACGAGTTTTCGTCCGAAGCCCTGATACTTCGAAAGAGATTGTCCATTTTGTACACGAAGTGCATCCAGTTTTTGTCGTAACCCTCTCAACTTTTTAGCACATTTTTTGTGGGTGAAATGATGATACCATGCCAAGTTTCAACCTTTTAAAAGTGCATTTGTAGTGCTTATCAATTTCTGGGTCATTTAGCTCAAAAAAAATCAGTAAATGCATGAAAAATAGCAAATGAAGTTAGAAAGGGTTGAAAATTGATTGCCTGCCTTCGAATGGTGCATACTGAACTCACAACAAGTCTGGAGTTGACATAAGTTTAAAAAATGAAATGCCTTAGTGACAGATGAGTTTTCGTCCGAAACCGTGATACTTCGAAACTGATTGTCGATTTTGTACTCGAAGTGCATCCAGTTTTTGCCGTAACCCTCTCAACATTTTGGCACATGCCATGTGGGTGAAATGATGATACCATGTCAACTTTCAAACTTTTTAGAGTTCATTTGTAGTGCTTATCAATTTAAGGATCATTTAGCTCAAACAAATCAGTAAATGCATGAAAAATAGCAAATGAAGTGAGAAAGGTTTGAAAATTGATCACCTGCCTTCGAATGGTGCATAATGAACCCACAAAATGTCTGGCGTTGAAATAAGTTTACAAAATGAAATGCCTTAGTAATAGACGAGTTTTCGTCTTAAACCCTTATACATAAAAAGAGATTGTCCATTTCTTACACGAAGTGCATCTAGTTTTTGCCTTAACCCTCTCAACTTTTTAGCACATGATATGTGCGTGAAATGATGATACTGTGCCAACTTTCAACCGTTTCATTGTTCATTTGTAGTGCTTATCAATTTCAGGGTCATTTAGCTCAAAAAAATCAGTACATGCATGAAAAATAGCAAATGAAGTTAGAAAGGGTTGAAAATTGATCGACTTCCTTCGAATGGTGCATACTGAACGCACAAAAAGTCTGGAGTTGAAATAAGTTTAAAAAATCAAATGCCTTAGTAATAGACGAGTTTTCGTCCGAAACCGTGATACTTCGATAGAGATTGTCTATTTTCTACACGAAGTGGATCCAATTTTTGCCGTAACCCTCTCAACATTTTTGCACATGCTATGAGGGTGAAATGATGATACCATGTCAACTTTCAACCTGTTCAGAATTCATTTGTAGTTCTTATCAATTTAAGGATCATTTAGCTCAAAAAATCAGTAAATGCATGAAAAATAGCAAATGAAGTCAGACAGGGTTGAAAACTGATGGCCTGCCTTCGAATGGTTCATACTGAACCCAAAAAAAGTCCGAAGTTGAAATAAGTTTAAAAAATGAAATTCCTTAGTAACAGACGAGTTTTCGTCCGAAACCCTGATACTTCGAAAGAGATTGTCCATTTTGTACACGAAGTGCATCAAGTTTTTGTCGTAACCCTCCCAACTTTTTAGCACATGCTATGTGGGTGAAATGATGATATTGTTCCAACTTTCAACCTTTTCAGAGTTCATTTGTAGTGCTTATCAATTTTAGGGTCATTTGTAGTTCTTATAAATTTAAGGATCATCTAGCTCAAAAAATCAGTAAATGCATGAAAAATAGAAAATGAAGTCAGAAAGGGTTGAAAACTGATGTCCTGTCTTCGAATGGTTCATACTGAACCCACAAAAAGTCCGAAGTTGAAATAAGTTTAAGAAATGAAATGCCTTAGTAACGGACGAGTTTTCGTCCGAAACCCTGATACTTCGAAAGAGATTGTCCATTTTGTACACGAAGTGCATCTAGTTTTTGCCGTAACCCTCTCAACTTTTTAGCACATGCTATGTGCGTGAAATGATGATACTGTGCCGACTTTCAACCTTTTCAGTGTTCATTTGTAGTGCTTATCAATTTCAGGGTCATTTAGCTCAAAAAAATCAGTAAATGCATGAAATATAGCAAATGAAGTTAGAAAGGGTTGAAAATTGATCGACTTCCTTCGAATGGTGCATACTGAACGAACAAAAAGTTTGGAGTTGAAATAAGTTTAAAAAATCAAATGCCTTAGTAATAGACGAGTTTTCGTCCGAAACTGTGATACTTCGAAAGAGATTGTCGATTTTGTACACGATGTGGATCCAGTTATAGGCCGTAACCCTCTCAACATTTTTGCACATGCTATGAGGGTGAAATGATGATACCATGTCAACTTTCAACCTTTTCAGAGTTCATTTGTCGTTCTTATCAATTTAAGGATCATTTAGCTCAAAAAATCAGTAAATGCATGAAAAATAGCAAATGAAGTCAGAAAGGGTTGAAAACTGATGGCCTGCCTTCGAATGGTTCATACTGAACCCAAAAAACTGTCCGAAGTTGAAATAAGTTTAAAAAATGGAATGCCTTAGTAACAGACGAGTTTTCGTCCGAAACACTGATACTTCGAAAGAGATTGTCCATTTTGTACACGAAGTGCATCCAGTTTTTGTCGTAACCCTCTCAACTTTTTAGCACATGCTATGTGGGTGAAACGATGATACCATGTCAACTTTCAACCTTTTCATAGTTCATTTGTAGTGCTTATGAATTTCAGGGTCATTTAGCTCAAAAAAATAGTAAATGCATGAAAAATAGCAAATGAAGTCAGAAAGGGTTGAAAATTGCTGGCCTGCCTTCGAATGGTGCATACTGAACCCACAAAAAGTCTGGAGTTGGAATAAGTTTAAAAAATGAAATGCCTTAGTAACAGACGAGTTTTCGTCCGAAACCCTGATACAGCTAAACAGATTGTCCATTTTGTACACGAAGTGCATCTAGTTTTTGTCGTAACCCGCTCAACTTTTTAGCCCATGCTATGTGGGTGAAATGATGATACCGTGCCAACTTTCAACCTTTTCATAGTTCATTTGTAGTGCTTATCACTTTTAGGGTCATTTAGCTCAAAAAAAATCAGTAAATGCATGAAAAATAGCAAATGAAGTCAGAAAGGGTTTAAAATTGATGGCCTGCCTTCGAATGGTGCATACTGAACCCACAAAAAGTCTGGAGTTGAAATAAGTTTAAAAAATGAAATGCCTTAGTAACAGATGAGTTTTCGTCTGAAACCCTTCTACATCAAAAGAGATTGTCCATTTTGTACACGAAGTGCATCCAGTTTTTGTCGTAACCCTCTCAACTTTTTAGCACATTTTTTGTGGGTGAAATGATGATACGGTGCCAAGTTTCAACCTTTTAAAAGTGCATTTGTAGTGCTTATCAATTTCTGGGTCATTTAGCTCAAAAAAAATCAGTAAATTAGAAAGGGTTGAAAATTGATTGCCTGCCTTCGAATGGTGCATACTGAACTCACAACAAGTCTGGAGTTGACATAAGTTTAAAAAATGAAATGCCTTAGTGACAGATGAGTTTTCGTCCGAAACCGTGATACTTCGAAACTGATTGTCGATTTTGTACTCGAAGTGCATCCAGTTTTTGCCGTAACCCTCTCAACATTTTGGCACATGCCATGTGGGTGAAATGATGATACCATGTCAACTTTCAAACTTTTTAGAGTTCATTTGTAGTGCTTATCAATTTAAGGATCATTTAGCTCAAACAAATCAGTAAATGCATGAAAAATAGCAAATGAAGTGAGAAAGGTTTGAAAATTGATCGCCTGCCTTCGAATGGTGCATAATGAACCCACAAAATGTCTGGCGTTGAAATAAGTTTACAAAATGAAATGCCTTAGTAATAGACGAGTTTTCGTCTTAAACCCTTATACATCAAAAGAGATTGTCCATTTCTTACACGAAGTGCATCTAGTTTTTGCCTTAACCCTCTCAACTTTTTAGCACATGATATGTGCGTGAAATGATGATACTGTGCCAACTTTCAACCTTTTCATTGTTCATTTGTAGTGCTTATCAATTTCAGGGTCATTTAGCTCAAAAAAATCAGTACATGCATGAAAAATAGCAAATGAAGTTAGAAAGGGTTGAAAATTGATCGACTTCCTTCGAAAGGTGCATACTGAACGCACAAAAAGTCTGGAGTTGAAATAAGTTTAAAAAATCAAATGCCTTAGTAATAGACGAGTTTTCGTCCGAAACCGTGATACTTCGATAGAGATTGTCGATTTTCTACACGAAGTGGATCCAATTTTTGCCGTAACCCTCTCAACATTTTTGCACATGCTATGAGGGTGAAATGATGATACCATGTCAACTTTCAACCTTTTCAGAATTCATTTGTAGTTCTTATCAATTTAAGGATCATTTAGCTCAAAAAATCAGTAAATGCATGAAAAATAGCAAATGAAGTCAGACAGGGTTGAAAACTGATGGCCTGCCTTCGAATGGTTCATACTTAACCCAAAAAAAGTCCGAAGTTGAAATAAGTTTAAAAAATGAAATTCCTTAGTAACAGACGAGTTTTCGTCCGAAACCCTGATACTTCGAAAGAGATTGTCCATTTTGTACACGAAGTGCATCAAGTTTTTGTCGTAACCCTCCCAACTTTTTAGCACATGCTATGTGGGTGAAATGATGATATTGTTCCAACTTTCAACCTTTTCAGAGTTCATTTGTAGTGCTTATCAATTTTAGGGTCATTTGTAGTTCTTATAAATTTAAGGATCATCTAGCTCAAAAAATCAGTAAATGCATGAAAAATAGAAAATGAAGTCAGAAAGGGTTGAAAACTGATGTCCTGTCTTCGAATGGTTCATACTGAACCCACAAAAAGTCCGAAGTTGAAATAAGTTTAAGAAATGAAATGCCTTAGTAACGGACGAGTTTTCGTCCGAAACCCTGATACTTCGAAAGAGATTGTCCATTTTGTACACGAAGTGCATCTAGTTTTTGCCGTAACCCTCTCAACTTTTTAGCACATGCTATGTGCGTGAAATGATGATACTGTGCCAACTTTCAACCTTTTCAGTGTTCATTTGTAGTGCTTATCAATTTCAGGGTCATTTAGCTCAAAAAAATCAGTAAATGCATGAAATATAGCAAATGAAGTTAGAAAGGGTTGAAAATTGATCGACTTCCTTCGAATGGTGCATACTGAACGAACAAAAAGTTTGGAGTTGAAATAAGTTTAAAAAATCAAATGCCTTAGTAATAGACGAGTTTTCGTCCGAAACCGTGATACTTCGAAAGAGATTGTCGATTTTGTACACGATGTGGATCCAGTTATAGGCCGTAACCCTCTCAACATTTTTGCACATGCTATGAGGGTGAAATGATGATACCATGTCAACTTTCAACCTTTTCAGAGTTCATTGGTCGTTCTTATTAATTTAAGGATCATTTAGCTCAAAAAATCAGTAAATGCATGAAAAATAGCAAATGAAGTCAGAAAGGGTTGAAAACTGATGGCCTGCCTTCGAATGGTTCATACTGAACCCAAAAAACTGTCCGAAGTTGAAATAAGTTTAAAAAATGGAATGCCTTAGTAACAGACGAGTTTTCGTCCGAAACACTGATACTTCGAAAGAGATTGTCCATTTTGTACACGAAGTGCATCCAGTTTTTGTCGTAACCCTCTCAACTTTTTAGCACATGCTATGTGGGTGAAATGATGATACCATGTCAACTTTCAACCTTTTCATAGTTCATTTGTAGTGCTTATGAATTTCAGGGTCATTTAGCTCAAAAAAACAGTAAATGCATGAAAAATAGCAAATGAAGTCAGAAAGGGTTGAAAATTGCTGGCCTGCCTTCGAATGGTGCATACTGAACCCACAAAAAGTCTGGAGTTGGAATAAGTTTAAAAAATGAAATGCCTTAGTAACAGACGAGTTTTCGTCCGAAACCCTGATACAGCTAAACAGATTGTCCATTTTGTACACGAAGTGCATCTAGTTTTTTGTCGTAACCCGCTCAACTTTTTAGCCCATGCTATGTGGGTGAAATGATGATACCGTGCCAACTTTCAACCTTTTCATAGTTGATTTGTAGTGCTTATCACTTTTAGGGTCATTTAGCTCAAAAAAAATCAGTAAATGCATGAAAAATAGCAAATGAAGTCAGAAAGGGTTTAAAATTGATGGCCTGCCTTCGAATGGTGCATACTGAACCCACAAAAAGTCTGGAGTTGAAATAAGTTTAAAAAATGAAATGCCTTAGTAACAGATGAGTTTTCGTCTGAAACCCTTCTACATCAAAAGAGATTGTCCATTTTATACACGAAGTGCATCTAGTTTTTGTCGTAACCCTCTCAAATTTTTAGCACATGATATGTGCGTGAAATAATGATACGGTGCCAACTTTCAACCTTTTCAGTGTTCATTTGTAGTGCTTATCAATTTCAGGGTCATTTAGCTCAAAAAAATCAGTAAATGCATGAAAAATAGCAAATGAAGTTAGAAAGGGTTGAAAATTGATCGACTTCCTTCGAATGGTGCATACTGAACGCACAAAAAGTCTGGAGTTGAAATAAGTTTAAAAAATGAAATGCCTTAGTAACAGACGAGTTTTCGTCCGAAACCGTGATACTTCGAAAGAGATTGTCGATTTTGTACACGAAGTGCATCTATTTTTTGTCATAACCCGCTCAACTTTTTAACCCATGCTATGTGGGTGAAATGATGATACCGTGCCAACTTTCAACCTTTTCATAGTTCATTTGTAGTGCTTATCACTTTCAGGGTCATTTAGCTCAAAAAAAATCAGTAAATGCATGAAAAATAGCAAATGAAGTCAGAAAGGGTTGAAAATTGATGGCCTGCCTTCGAATGGTGCATACTGAACCCACAAAAAGTCTGGAGTTGAAATAAGTTTAAAAAATGAAATGCCTTAGTAACAGATGAGTTTTCGTCTGAACCCTTCTACATCAAAAGAGATTGTCCATTTTGTACACGAAGTGCATCTAGTTTTTGCCGTAACCCTCTCAAATTTTTAGCACATGCTATGTGCGTGAAATGATGATACTGTGCCAACTTTCAACCTTTTCAGTGTTCATTTGTAGTGCTTATCAATTTCAGGGTCATTTAGCTCAAAAAAATCAGTAAATGCATGAAAAATAGCAAATGAAGTTAGAAAGGGTTGAAAATTGATCGACTTCCTTCGAAGGGTGCATACTGAACGTAGAAAAAGTCTGGAGTTGAAATAAGTTTAAAAAATCAAATGCCTTAGTAATAGACGAGTTTTCGTCCAAAACCGTGATACTTCGAAAGAGATTGTCGATTTTGTACACGAAGTGCATCCAGTATTTGTCGTAACCCTCTCAACATTTTTGCACATGCTATGAGGGTGAAATGATGATACCATGTCAACTTTCAACCTTTTCAGAGTTCATTTGTCGTTCTTATTAATATAAGGATCATTTAGCTCAAAAAATCAGTAAATGCATGAAAAATAGCAAATGAAGTCAGAAAGGGTTGAAAACTGATGGCCTGCCTTCGAATGATTCATACTGAACCCAAAACACTGTCCGAAGTTGAAATAAGTTTAAAAAATGAAATGCCTTAGTAACAGAAGAGTTTTCGTCCGAAACCCTGATACTTCGAAAGAGATTGTCCATTTTGTACACGAAGTGCATCCAGTTTTTGTCGTAACCCTTTCAACTTTTTAGCACATGCTATGTGGGTGAAATGATGATATTGTTCCAACTTTCAACCTTTTCAGAGTTCATTTGTAGTGCTTATCAATTTCACGGTCATTTAGCTCAAAAAATTCAGTAAATGCATGAAAAATAGCAAATGAAGTCAGAAAGGGTTGAAAATTGATGGCCTGCCTTTGAATGGTGCAAACTAAACGCACAAAAAGTCTCGCATTGAAATAAGTTTAAAAAATGAAATGCCTTAGTGACAGACGACTTTTCGTCCGAAACCCTGATACATCGAAAGGGATTGTCCATTTTGTAGATGAAGTGCATCTAGTTTTTATCGTAACCCTATCAACTTTTTAGCGCATGCTATGTGGGTGAAATGATGATACCATGTCAACTTTCAACCTTTTCGTAGTTCATTTGTAGTGCTTATCAATTTCAGGGTCATTTAGCTCAAAAAAATCAGTAAATGCATGAAAAATAGCAAATGAAGTCAGAAAGGGTTGAAAATTGATGGCCTGCCTTCGAATGGTGCATACTGAACCCACAAAAAGTCTGGAGTTGAAATAAGTTTGAAAAATGAAATGCCTTAGTAACAGACGAGTTTTCGTCCGAAACCCTGATACAACTAAACAGATTGTCCATTTTGTACACGAAGTGCATCTAGTTTTTGCCGTAACCCGCTCAACTTTTTAGCCCATGCTATGTGGGTGAAATGATGATACCGTGACAACTTTCAACCTTTTCATACTTCATTTGTAGTGCTTATCACTTTCAGGGTCATTTAGCTCAAAAAAAAAATCAGTAAATGCATGAAAAATAGCAAATGAAGTCACAAAGGGTTGAAAATTGATGGCCTGCCTTCGAATGGTGCATACTAAACCCACAAAAAGTCTGGAGTTGAAATAATTTTAAAAAATGAAATGCCTTAGTAACAGACAAGTTTTCGTCTGAAACCCTTATACATCAAAAGAGATTGTCCATTTTGTACACGAAGTGCATCTAGTTTTTGTCGTAACCCTCTCACCTTTTTAGCACATGCTATGTGCGTGAAATGATGATACTGTGCCAACTTTCAACCTTTTCAGTGTTCATTTGTAGTGCTTACAAATTTAAGGGTCATTTAGCTCAAAAAATCAGTAAATGCATGAAAAATAGCAAATAAAGTTAGAAAGGGTTGAAAATTGATCGACTTCCTTCGAATGGTGCATACTGAACGCACAAAAAGTCTGGAGTTGAAATAAGTTTAAAAAATCAAATGCCTTAGTAATAGAGGAGTTTTCGTCCGAAACCGTGATACTTCGAAAGAGATTGTCGATTTTGTACACGAAGTGGATCCAGTTTTTGCCGTAACCCTCTCAACATTTTTGCACATGCTATGAGGGTGAAATGATGATACCATGTCAACTTTCAACCTTTTCAGAGCTCATTTGTAGTTCTTATCAATTTAAGGATCATTTAGCTCAAAAAATCAGTAAATGCATGAAAAATAGCAAATGAAGTCAGAAAGGGTTGAAAACTAAAGGCCTGCCTTCGAATGGTTAATACTGAGCCCAAAAAAAGTCTGAAGTTGAAATATGTTTAAAAAATGAAATGCCTTAGTAACAGACGAGTTTTCGTCCGAAACCCTGATACTTCGAAAGAGATTGTCGATTTTGTACACGAAGTGCATCCAGTTTTTGTCGTAACCCTCTCAACTTTTTAGCACATGCTATGTGGGTGAAATGATGATATTGTTCCAACTTTCAACCTTTTCAGAGTTCATTTGTAGTGCTTATCAATTTTAGGGTCATTTAGCTCAAAAATATCAGTAAATGCATGAAAAATAGCAAATGAAGTCACCAAGGGTTGAAAATTGATGGCCTGCCTTCGAATGGTGCAAACTAAACGCACAAAAAGTCTCGCATTGAAATAAGTTTAAAAAATGAAATGCCTTAGTGACAGACGACTTTTCGTTCGAAACCTTGATACATCGAAAAGGATTGTCCATTTTGTACATGAAGTGCATCTAGTTTTTGTCATAACCCTCTCAACTTTTTAGCACATGCTATGTGGGTGAACTGATGATACCATGTCAACTTTCAACCTTTTCATAGTTCATTTGTAGTGCTTATCAATTTCAGGGTCATTTAGCTCAAAAAACAGTAAATGCATGAAAAATAGCAAATGAAGTCAGAAAGGGTTGAAAATTGATGGCCTGCCTTCGAATGGTGCATACTGAACCCACAAAAACTCTGGAGTTGAAATAAGTTTAAAAAATGAAATGCCTTAGTAACAGACGAGTTTTCGTCCTAACCCTGATATAGCTAAACAGATTGTCCATTTTGTACACGAAGTGCATCTAGTTTTTGCCGTAACACGCTCAACCTTTTAGCCCATGCTATGTGGGTGAAATGATGATACTGTGCCAACTTTCAACCTTTTCATAGTTCATTTGTAGTGCTTATCACTTTCAGGGTCATTTAGCTCAAAAAAAAATCAGTAAATGCATGAAAAATAACAAATGAAGTTAGAAAGGGTTGAAAATTGATGGCCTGCCTTCGAATGGTGCATACTGAACCCACAAAAACTCTGGAGTTGAAATAAGTTTAAAAAATGAAATGCCTTAGTAACAGACGAGTTTTTGTCCGAAACCCTCACATATCTAAATAGATTGTCCATTTTGTATAGGAAGTGCATCTAGTTTTTGTCGCAACACTCTCAACTAGTTAGCACATGTTATATGGGTGAAATGATGATACCATGCCAACTTTCAACCTTTTCAGAGTTCATTTGTAGTGCTTATCAATTTTTGGGTCATTTAGCTCAAAAAAATTAGTAAATGCATTAAAAATAGCAAATGAAGTAAGAATGGGTTGGAAATTGATCGCTTGCCTTCGAATGGTGCATACTGAACGCACGAAAATTCCGGAGTTGAAATAAGTTTAAAAAATGAAATGCCGTAGTAACAGACGAGTTTTCGTCTGAAACCATGATACTTCGAAAGAGATTGTCGATTTTGTACACGAAGTGGATCCAGTTTTTGCCGCAACACTCTCAACATTTTTGCACATGCTATGAGGGTGAAATGATGATACCATGTCAACTTTCAACCTTTTCAGAGTTCATTTGTAGTTCTTACCAAGGATCATCTAGCTCAAAAAATCAGTAAATGGATGAAAAATAGAAAATGAAGTCAGAAAGGGTTGAAAACTGATGGCCTGTCTTCGAATGGTTCATACTGAACCCAAAAAAAGTCTGAAGTTGAAATAAGTTTAAAAAATGAAATTCCTTAGTAACAGACGAGTTTTCGTCCAAAACCCTAATACTTCGAAAGAGATTGTCCATTTTGTACACGAAGTGCATCCAGTTTTTGTCATAACCCTCTCAACTTTTTAGCACATGCTATGGGGGTGAAATAATGATATTGTTCCAACTTTGACCTTTTTCAGAGTTCATTTGGAGTGCTTATCAATTTCAGGGTCATTTAGCTCAAAAAAATCAATAAATGCATGAAAAATAGCAAATGAAGTCAGAAAGGGTTGAAAATTGATGTCCTGCCTTCGAATGGTGCAAACTAAACGCACAAAAAGTCTCGCATTGAAATAAGTTTAAAAAATGAAATGCCTTAGTGACAGACGACTTTTCGTCCGAAACCCCGATACATCGAAAGGGATTGTCCATTTTGTACATGAAGTGCATCTAGTTTTTGTCGTAACCCTCTCAACTTTTTAGCACATGCTATGTGGGTGAAATGATGATACCATGTCAACTTTCAACCTTTTCGTAGTTCATTTGTAGTGCTTATCAATTTCAGGGTCATTTAGCTCAAAAAAATCAGTAAATGCATGAAAAATAGCAAATGAAGTCAGAAAGGGTTGAAAATTGATGGCCTGCCTTCAAATGGTGCGTACTGAACCCACAAAAAGTCTGGAGTTGAAATAATTTTAAAAAATGAAATGCCTTAGTAACAGACGAGTTTTCGTCCGAAACCCTGATTCAGCTAAACAGATTGTCCATTTTGTACACGAAGTGCATCTAGTTTTTGCCGTAACCCGCTCAACTTTTTAGCCCATGCTATGTGGGTGAAAGGATGATACCGTGCCAACTTTCAACCTTTTCATAGTTCATTTGTAGTGCTTATCACTTTCAGGGTCATTTAGCTCAAAAAAATCAGTAAATGCATGAAAAATAGCAAATGAAGTCAGAAAGGGTTGAAAATTGATGGCCTGCCTTCGAATGGTGCATACTGAACCACAAAAAGTCTGGAGTTGAAATAAGTTTAAAAAATGAAATGCCTTAGTAACAGACGAGTTTTTGTCCGAAACCCTCATACATCTAAATAGATTGTACAAGAAGTGCATCCAGTTTTTGTCGTAACACTCTCAACTATTTAGCACATGTTATGTGGGCGAAATGATGATACCATGCCAACTTTCAACCTTTTCAGAGTTCATTTGTAGTGCTTATCAATTTTTGGGTCATTTAGCTCAAAAAAATTAGTAAATGCATGAAAAATAGCAAATGAAGTAAGAATGGGTTGGAAATTGATCGCTTGCCTTCGAATGGTGCATACTGAACGCACGAAAATTCTGGAGTTAAAATAAGTTTAAAACATGAAATGCCTTAGTAACAGAAGGGTTTTCGTCCGGAATCCTGGTACTTCGAAAAAGATTGTCCATTTTGTACACGAAGTGCATCCAGTTTTTGCCATAACCCTCTCAACTTTTGAGCACAAGCTATGTGGGTGAAATTATGATACCATGCCAACTTTCAACCTTTTCAGAGTTCATTTGTAGTGCTTATCAATTTTTGGGTCATTTAGCTCAAAAAAATTACTAAATGCATGAAAAATAGCAAATGAAGATAGAATGGGTTGGAAATTGATCGCGTGCCTTCGAATGGTCCATACTGAACGCACAAAAACTCTGGAGTTGAAATAAGTTTAAAAAATGAAATGCCTTAGTAACAGATGAGTTTTCGTCTGAAACCGTGATACTTCGAAAGAGACTGTCGATTTTGTACTCGAAGTGCATCCAGTTTTTGCCGTAACCCTCTCAACATTTTGGCACATGCCATGTGTGTGAAATGATGATACCATGTCAACTTTCAACCTTTTCAGAGTTCATTTGTAGTTCTTATCAATTTAAGGATCATTTAGCTCAAACAAATCAGTAAATGCATGAAAAATAGCAAATGAAGTCAGAAAGGGTTGAATATTGATGGCCTGCCTTCGAATGGTGCATACTTAACCCACAAAAAGTCTATCGTTGAAATAAGTTTACAAAATGAGATGCCTTAGTAACAGACGAGTTTTCGTCTGAAACCCTTATACATCAAAAGAGATTGTCGATTTTGTACACGAAGTGCATCTAGTTGTTGCCGTAACCCTCTCATCTTTTTAGCATAGGCTATGCGGGTGAAGTGATGATACTGTGCCAACTTCAACCTTTTGAGAGTTCATTTGTAGTGCTTATCAATTTTAGGGTCATTTAGCTCAAACAAATTAGTAAATGCATGAAAAATAGCAAATGAAGTTAGAAAGGGTTGAAAGTTGATCGCCTGCCTTCGAATGGTCCATACTGAACGCACAAAAACTCTGGAGTTGAAATAAGTTTAAAAAATGAAATGCCTTAGTAACAGATGAGTTTTCGTCTGAAACCGTGATACTTCGAAAGAGACTGTCGATTTTGTACTCGAAGTGCATCCAGTTTTTGCCGTAACCCTCTCAACATTTTGGCACATGCCATGTGTGTGAAATGATGATACCATGTCAACTTTCAACCTTTTCAGAGTTCATTTGTAGTTCTTATCAATTTAAGGATCATTTAGCTCAAACAAATCAGTAAATGCATGAAAAATAGCAAATGAAGTCAGAAAGGGTTGAATATTGATGGCCTGCCTTCGAATGGTGCATACTTAACCCACAAAAAGTCTATCGTTGAAATAAGTTTACAAAATGAGATGCCTTAGTAACAGACGAGTTTTCGTCTGAAACCCTTATACATCAAAAGAGATTGTCGATTTTGTACACGAAGTGCATCTAGTTGTTGCCGTAACCCTCTCATCTTTTTAGCATAGGCTATGCGGGTGAAGTGATGATACTGTGCCAACTTCAACCTTTTGAGAGTTCATTTGTAGTGCTTATCAATTTTAGGGTCATTTAGCTCAAACAAATTAGTAAATGCATGAAAAATAGCAAATGAAGTTAGAAAGGGTTGAAAGTTGATCGCCTGCCTTCGAATGGTGCATACTGAAGGCACAAAAACTCTGGAGTTGAAATAAGTTTAAAAGATGAAATGCCTTAGTAACAGATGAGTTTTCGTCCAAAACCGTGATACTTCGAAAGAGATTGTCGATTTTGTACTCGAAGTGCATCCAGTTTTTGCCGTAACCCTCTCAACATTTTAGCACATGCCATGTGGGTGAAATGATGATACCATGTCAACTTTCAACCTTTTCAGAGTTCGTTTGTAGTTATTATCAATTTAATGATCATTTAGCTCAAAAAAATCAGTAAATGCATGAAAAATAGCAAATAAAGTCAGAAAGGGTTGAAAATTGATCGCCTGCCTTCGAATGGTGCATATTGAACCCACAAAATGTCTGGCGTTGAAATAAGTTTACAAAATGAAATGCCTTAGTAACGGATGAGTTTTCGTCTTAAACCCTTATACATCAAAAGAGATTGTCCATTTTGTACACGAAGCGCATCTAGTTTTTGCCGTAACCCTCTCAACTTTTTAGCACATGCTATGTGCGTGAAATGATGATACTATGCCAACTTTCAACCTTTTCAGTGTTCATTTGTAGTGCTTATCAATTTCAGGGTCATTTAGCTCAAAAAAATCAGTAAATGCATGAAATATAGCAAATGATGTTAGAAAGGGTTGAAAATTGATGGACTTCCTTCGAATGGTGCATACCGAATGCACAAAAAGTCTGGAATTGAAATAAGTTTAAAAAATCAAATGCCTTAGTAATAGACGAGTTTTCGTCCGAAACCGTGATACTTCGAAAGAGATTGTCGATTTTGTACACGAAGTGCATCAAGTTTTTGCCGTAACCCTCTAAACATTTTTGCACATGTTATGAGGGTGAAATGATGATACTATGTCAAGTTTCAACGTTTTCAGAGTTCATTTGTAGTGCTTATCACTTTCAGGGTCATTTAGCTCACAAAAAATTAGTAAATGCATGAAAAATAGCAAATGAAGTCGGAAAGGGTTGAAAATTGATGGCCTGCCTTCGAATGGTGCATACTTAACGCACAAAAAAGTCTCGCACAGAAATACGTTTAAAAAATGAAATGCCTTAGTGACAGACGACTTTTCGTCCGAAACCCTGATACATCGAAAGGGATTCTCCATTTTGTACATGAAGTGCATCTAGTTTTTGTCGTAACCCTCTCAACTTTTTAGCACATGCTATGTGGGTGAAATGATGATACCATGTCAAATTTCAACCATTTCATAGTTCATTTGTAGTGCTTATCAATTTCAGGGTCATTTAGCTCAAAAAAATCAGTAAATGCATGAAAAATAGCAAATGAAGTCAGAAAGGGTTGAAAATTGATCGCCTGCCTTCGAATGGTGCATATTGAACCCACAAAATGTCTGGCGTTGAAATAAGTTTACAAAATGAAATGCCTTAGTAACGGATGAGTTTTCGTCTTAAACCCTTATACATCAAAAGAGATTGTCCATTTTGTACACGAAGCGCATCTAGTTTTTGCCGTAACCCTCTCAACTTTTTAGCACATGCTATGTGCGTGAAATGATGATACCATGCCAACTTTCAACCTTTTCAGTGTTCATTTGTAGTGCTTATCAATTTCAGGGTCATTTAGCTCAAAAAAATCAGTAAATGCATGAAATATAGCAAATGATGTTAGAAAGGGTTGAAAATTGATGGACTTCCTTCGAATGGTGCATACCGAATGCACAAAAAGTCTGGAATTGAAATAAGTTTAAAAAATCAAATGCCTTAGTAATAGACGAGTTTTCGTCCGAAACCGTGATACTTCGAAAGAGATTGTCGATTTTGTACACGAAGTGCATCAAGTTTTTGCCGTAACCCTCTAAACATTTTTGCACATGTTATGAGGGTGAAATGATGATACTATGTCAAGTTTCAACGTTTTCAGAGTTCATTTGTAGTGCTTATCACTTTCAGGGTCATTTAGCTCACAAAAAATCAGTAAATGCATGAAAAATAGCAAATGAAGTCGGAAAGGGTTGAAAATTGATGGCCTGCCTTCGAATGGTGCATACTTAACGCACAAAAAAGTCTCGCACAGAAATACGTTTAAAAAATGAAATGCCTTAGTGACAGACGACTTTTCGTCCGAAACCCTGATACATCGAAAGGGATTCTCCATTTTATACATGAAGTGCATCTAGTTTTTGTCGTAACCCTCTCAACTTTTTAGCACATGCTATGTGGGTGAAATGATGATACCATGTCAAATTTCAACCATTTCATAGTTCATTTGTAGTGCTTATCAATTTCAGGGTCATTTAGCTCAAAAAAATCAGTAAATGCATGAAAAATAGCAAATGAAGTCAGAAAGGGTTGAAAATTGATGGCCTACCTTCGAATGGTGCATACTGAACCCACAAAAAGTCTGGAATTGAAATAAGTTTAAAAAATGAAATGCCTCAGTAACAGACGAGTTTCTGTCCGAAACCCTCATACATCTAAATAGATTTTCCAATTTGTACACGAAGTGCATCCAGTTTTTGTCGTAACACTCTCAACTATTTATCGCACGTTATGAGGGTGAAATGATGATACCATGCCAACTTTTAACATTTTCAGAGTTCATTTGTAGTGCATATCAATTTTTGGGTCAGTTAGCTCAAAAAAATTAGTAAATGCATGAAAAATAGCAAATGAAGTTAGAATGGGTTGGAAATTGATCGCTTGCCTTCGAATAGTGCAGACTGAACGCACGAAAATTCTGGAGTGGAAATAAGTTTAAAAAATGAAATGCCTTAGTAACAGACGGGTTTTCGTCCGAAACCGTGGTACTTCGAAAGAGATTGTCCATTTTGTACACGAAGTGCATCCAGTTTTTGCCGTAACCCTCTCAACTTTTTAGCACATGCTATGTGGGTGAAATGATGATACCATGTCAACTTTTAACCTTTCGAGAGTTCATTTTTAGTGCTTATCAATTTAAGAGTCATTTAGCTCAAAAAATTAGTAAATGCATGAAAAATAGCAAATGAAGTCACGAAGGGTTGAAAACTGATGGCCTGCCTTCGAATGGTTCATACTGAACCCACAAAAAGTCTGAAGTTGAAATAAGTTTAGAAAATGAAATGCCTTAGTAACAGACGAGTTTTCGTCCGAAACCCTGATAGTTCAAAAGAGATTGTCCATGTTGTACACGAAGTGCTTCTAGTTTTTGTCGTAACCCTCTCAACTTTTTAGCACATGCTATGTGGGTGAAATGATGATACAGTGGCAACTTTCAACATTTCCAGAGTTCATTTGTAGTGCTTATCAATTTCAGGGTCATTTAGCTAAAAAAAAATCAGTAAATGCATGAAAAATAGCAAATGAAGTCAGAAAGGGTTGAAAATTGACGGCCTGCCTTGGAATGGTGCATACTGAACCCACAAAAAGCCTGGAGTTGAAATAAGTTTAAAAAATGAAATGCCTTAGTAAGAGATGAGTTTTCGTCCGAAACCCTGATACATCTAAAGAGATTGTCCATTTTGTACATGAAGTGCATCTAGTTTTTGCCGTAACCCTCTCATCTTTTTAGACCATGCTATGTGGGTGAAGTGATGATACGGTGCCAACTTTCAACCTTTTCAGAGGTCATCTGTAGTGCTTCTCAATTTCAAGGTCATTTAGCTCAAAAAAACAATAAATGCATGAAAAATAGCAAATGAAGTCAGAAAGGGTTGAAAATAGATGGCCTGCCTTCGAATGGTGCATACTAAACCCACAAAAAGTCTGGAGTTGAAATAAGTTTAAAAAATGAAATGCCTTAGTAACAGACGAATTTTCATTCGAAACCCTCATACATCTAAATAGATTGTCCATTTTGCACACGAAGTGCATCCATTTTTTGTCGAAACACTGTCAACTATTTAGGACATGTTATGTGGGTGAAATGATGATACCATGCCAACTTTCAACCTTTTCAGAGTTCATTTGTAGTGCTTATCAATTTTTGGGTCATTTAGTTCAAAAAAATTAGTAAATGCATGAAAAATAGCAAATGAAGTTAGAATGGGTTGGAAATTGATCGCCTGCCTTCGAATGGTGCATACTAAACCCACAAAATTTCTGGAGTTGAAATAAGTTTAAAATGAAGTGGTTTAGTAATAGCGAGTTTTCGTCCGAAACCTTGATACTTCGAAAGAGATTATCCATTTTGTACACGGAGTGCATCCAATTTTTGTCGTAACCCTCTCAAATTTTTAGCACTAGTTATGTGGGTGAAATGATGATACCATGACAACTTTCAATCTTTTTAGAGTTCATTTGTAGTGCTTATCAATTTCAGGGTCATTCAGCTCAAAAAAATAAGTAAATGCATGAAAAATAGCAAATGAAGTTAGAATGGGTTGGAAATTGATCGCCTGCTTTCGAATGGTGCAAATTGAACGCACAAAAAGTCTGGAGTTGAAATAGGTTTAAAAAATGAAATGCCTTAGTAACAGACAGGTTTTCGTCCGAAACCCTGGTACTTCGAAAGAGATTGTCCATTTTGTACACGAAGTGCATCCAGTTTTTGCCGTAACCCTCTCAACTTTCTAGCACATGCTATGTGGGTGAAATGATGATACCATGTCAACTTTTAACCTTTCGAGAGTTAATTTTTAGTGCTTATCAATTTAAGGGTCATTTTGCTCAAAAAATCAGTAAATGCATGAAAAATAGCAAATGACGTTAGAAAGGGTTGAAAACTAATGGCCTGCCTTCGAATGGTTCATACTGAACCCACAAAAAGTCTGATGTTGAATTAAGTTTAAAAAATGAAATGCCTTAGTAACTGACGAGTTTTCGTCCGAAACAGTGATACTTCGAAAGAGATTGTCCATTTTGTACACGAAGTGCATCCAGTTTCTGTCGTAACCCTCTCAACTTTTTAGCACATGCTATGTGGGTGAAATGATGATACCATGCCAACTTTCAACCTTTTCAGAGTTCATTTGTAGTGCTTATCAATTTTAGGGTCATTTAGCTCAAAAAAATCAGTAAATGCATGAAAAATAGCAAATGAAGTCAAAATAGGTAGAAAATAGATGGCCCTCCTTCGAATGCTGCATACTGAACCCACAAAAAGTCTAGAGTTGAAATAAGTTTAAAAATGAAATGACTTAGTAACAGCGAGTTTTCGTCCGAAACCCTGATACATCTAAAGAGATTGTCCATTTTGTACACGAAGTGCATCTAGTTTTGACTGTAACCTCTCAACTTTTTAGCCCATGCTATGTGGGTGAAATGATGATACTATGCCAACTTTCAACCTTTTCAGAGTTCATCTGTAGTGCTTATCAATTTCAGGGTCATTTAGCTCAAAAAATCAGTAAATGCATGAAAAATAGCAAATGAAGTCAGAAAGGGTTGAAAATAGATGACCTACCTTGGAATGGTGCATACTGAACCCACAGAAATTCTGGAGTTGAAATAAGTTTAAAATGAAATGGTTTACTAACAGCTAGTTTTCGTCCGAAACCTTCATACTGCGAAAGAGATTCTCCATTTTGTACACGAAGTGCATCCAGTTTTTGTCGTAACCCTCTCAACTTTTTAGCACATGTTATGTGGGTGAAATGATGATACCATGCAAACTTTGAACCTTTTCAGCGTTTATTTGTAGTGCATATCAATTTCTGGGTCATTTAGCTCAAAAAAATCAGTAAATGCATGGAAAATAGCAAATGAAGTTAGAATGGGTTGGAAATTGATCGCCTGCCTTCGAATGGTGTATACTGAACGCACAAAAAGTCTAGAGTTAAAATAAGTTTAAAAAATGAAATGCCTTAGTAACAGACGAGTTTTCTTCCGAAACCCTGGCACTTCGAAAGAGGTTGTCCATTTTGTACACGAAGTGCATCAAGTTTTTGCCGTAACCCTCTCAACTTTTTAGCACATGCAATGTGGGTGAAATGAACATACCATGTCTACTTTCAACCTTTGGAGAGGTCATTTTTAGTGCTTATCAATTTAAGGGTCATTTAGCTCAAAAAATCAGTAAATGCATGAAAAATAGCAAATGAAGTCAGAAAGGGTTGAAAACTGATGGCCTGCCTTCGAATGGTTCATACTGAACCCACAAAAAGTCTGAAGTTGAAATAAGTTTAAAAAATGAAATGCCTTAGTAACAGACGAGTTTTCGTCCGCAACCCTGGTACTTCGAAAGAGATTGTCCATTTTGTACACGAAGTGCATCCAGTTTTTGTCGGAACCCTGTCAACTTTTTAGCACATGCTATGTGGGTGAAATGATGATAACGTGCCAACTTTCAACCTTTTGAGAGTTCATTTGTAGTCCTTATCAACTTCAGGGTCATTTAGCTCAAAAAATCAGTAAATGCATGAAAAATAGCGAATGAAGTCAGAAAGGGTCAAAAATTGAACGCCTACCTTCGAATGGTGCATACTGAACCCACAAAAAGTCTGGAGTTGAAATAAGTTTAAAAAATGAAATGCCTTAGAAACAGACGAGTTTTCGTCCGAAACCCTGATACATCTAAAGAGATTGTCCATTTTGTACACGAAGTTCATCTAGTTTTGTCGTAACCCTTTCAGCTTTTTAGCCCATGCTATGTGGGTGAAATGATGATACTGTGCCAACTTTCAACCTTTTCAGAGTTCATCTATAGTGGTTATCAATTTCAGGGTCATTTAGCTCATAAAATCTGTAAATGCATGAAAAATAGCAAATGAAGTCAGAAAGGGTTGAAAATAGATGGCCTACCATCGAATTGTGCATACTGAACCCACAAAAAGTCTAGAGTTGAAATAAGTTTAAAAATGAAATGACTTAGTAACAGCGAGTTTTCATCCGAAACCATGATACTTCGAAAGAGATTGTCCATTTTGTACACGAAGTGCATCCAGTTTTTGTCGTAACCCTCTCAACTTTTTAGCACATGCTATGTGGGTGAAAAGATGATACTGTGACAACTTTCAACCTTTTCAGACTTTATTCGTAGTGCTTATCAATTTCAGGGTCATTTAGCTCAAAAAAAATCAATAAATGCATGAAAAATAGCAAATGAAGTAAGAAAGGGTTGAAAATTGATGACCTACCTTTGAATAGTGCATACTAAACGCACAAAAAGTCTGGAATTGAAATAAGTTTAAAAAATGCAATGACTTAGTAACAGCGGGTTTTCGTCCGAAACCCTTATACATCGAAAGAGATTGTCCATTTTGTACGCGAAGTGCATCTAGATTTTGTGGTAACCCTCTCAACTTTTTAGCACATGGTATGTGGATGAAATGATGACACCGTTCCAACTTTCAGGCTTTTTAGAGTTCATTTGTAGTGCTTATCAATTTCAGGGTCCTTTAGCGCAAAAAAATCAGTAAATGCATGAAAAATAGCAAATGAAGTCAAAAAGGGTTGAATATTGATGGCCTGCGTTCGAATGGTGCATACTAAACGCACAAAAAGTCTGGCATTGAAATAGGTTTAAAAAATGAAATGCCTTAGTAACAGACGAGTTTTCGTCCGAAACCCTGATACATCGAAAGAGATTGTCCATCTTGTACACGAAGTTCATCTAGTTTTGGCCGTATACCTCTCAAATTTTTAGCACATGCTATGTGGGTGAAATGATGATACTGTGCCAACTTTCAACCTTTTTAGAGTTCATTTGTAGTGCTTATCAATTCTAGGGTCATTTAGCTCAAAAAAATCAGTAAATGCATGAAAAATAGCAAATGAACTCAGAAAAGGTTGAAAATTAATGGCCTGCCTTCGAATGGTCCATACTGAACCCACAAAAAGTCTGTAGTTGAAATAAGTTTAAAAAATGAAATGCCTTAGTAATAGTCGAGTTTTCGTCCGAAACCCTGATACATCTAAAGAGATTGTCCATTTTCTACACGAAGTGCATCTAATTTTTGCCGTAACCCGCTCAACTTTTTAGCCCATGCTATGTGGGTGAAATGATGATGCCGTGCCACTTTCAACCTTTTCATAGTTCATTTGTAGTCCTTATCACTTTCAGGGTCATTTAGCTCAAAAAAATCAGTAGATGCATGAAAAATAGCAAATGAAGTCAGAAAGGGTTGAAAATTGATGGCCTGCCTTCGAATGGTGCATACTGAGCCCACAAAAAGTCTGGAGTTGAAATAAGTTTAAAAAATGAAATGCCTTAGTAACAGACGAGTTTTTGTCCGAAACCCTCATACATCTAAATAGATTGTCCATTTTGTACACGAAGTG
Source organism: Hordeum marinum (assembly GCA_022496015.1). NCBI lineage: Eukaryota > Viridiplantae > Streptophyta > Magnoliopsida > Poales > Poaceae > Hordeum > Hordeum marinum. The sequence goes on along the minus strand of CM039675.1, from coordinate 498,083,747 downwards.
CATCCAGTTTTTGTCGTAACACTCTCAACTATTTAGCGCACGCTATGAGGGTGAAATGATGATACCATGCCAACTTTTAACCTTTTCAGAGTTCATTGGTAGTGCTTATCAATTTTTGGGTCAGTTATCTCAAAAAAAATAGTAAATGCATGAAAAATAGCAAATGAAGTTAGAATGGTTTGGAAATTGATCGCTTGCCTTCGAATGGTGCATACTGAACGCACGAAAATTCTGGAGTTGAAATAAGTTTAAAAAATGAAATGCCTTAGTAACAGACGGGTTTTCGTCCGAAACCCTGGTACTTCGAAAGAGATTGTCCATTTTGTACACGAAGTGCATCCAGTTTTGGCCGTAACCCTCTCAACTTTTTAGCACATGCTATGTGCGTGAAATGATGATTCAATGTCAACTTTTAACCTTTCGAGAGTTCATTTTTAGTGCTTATCAATTTAAGGGTCATTTAGCTCAAAAAATGAGTAAATGCATGAAAAATAGCAAATGAAGTCACAAAGGGTTGAAAACTGATGCCCTGCCTTCGAATGGTTCATACTGAACCCACAAAAAGTCTGAAGTTGAAATAACTTTAAAAAATGAAATGCCTTAGTAACAGACGAGTTTTCGTCCGAAACCCTGGTACTTCTAAAGAAATTGTCCATTTTGTACACGAAGTGCATCCAGATTTTGCCGTAACCCTCTCAACTTTTTAGCACATGCTATGTGGGTGAAATGATGATACTGCGCCAACTTTCAACCTTTTCAGAGTTCATCTATAGTGGTTATCAATTTCAGGGTCATTTAGCTCATAAAATTAGTAAATGCATGAAAAATAGCAAATGAAGTCAGAAAGGGTTGAAAATAGATGGCCTGCCTTCGAATTGTGCATACTGAACCCACAAAAAGTCTAGAGTTGAAATAAGTTTAAAAATGAAATGACTTAGTAACAGCGAGTTTTCGTCTGAAACCCTTATACATCGAAAGAGATTGTCCATTTTGTACACGAAGTGCATCTATTTTTTTTCGTAACCCTCTCAACTTTTTAGCACATGCTATGTGGGTGAAATGATGATACCGTGCCAACTTTCAACATTTTCAGAGTTCATTTGTAGTGCTTATCAATTTCAGGGTCATTTAGCTCAAAAAAATCAGTAAATGCATGAAAAATAACAAATGAAGTCAGAAAGGGTTGAAAATTGACGGCCTGCCTTCGAATGGTGCATACTGAACCCACAAAAAGCCTAGAGTTGAAATAAGTTCAAAAAATGACATGCCTTAGTAAGAGACGAGTTTTCGTCCGAAACCCTGATACATCTAAAGAGATTGTCCATTTTGTACATGAAGTGCATCTAGTTTTTGCCGTAACCCTCTCATCTTTTTAGCCCATGCTATGTGGGTGAAGTGATGATACGGTGCCAACTTTCAACCTTTTCAGAGGTCATCTGTAGTGCTTATCAATTTCAGGGTCATTTAGCTCAAAAAATCAATAAATGCATGAAAAAAAGCAAATGAAGTCAGAAAGGGTTGAAAATAGATGGCCTACCATCGAATTGTGCATACTGAACCCACAAAAAGTCTAGAGTTGAAATAAGTTTAAAAATGAAATGACTTAGTAACAGCGAGTTTTCATCCGAAACCATGATACTTCGAAAGAGATTGTCCATTTTGTACACGAAGTGCATCCAGTTTTTGTCGTAACCCTCTCAACTTTTTAGCACATGCTATGTGGGTGAAAAGATGATACTGTGACAACTTTCAACCTTTTCAGACATTATTCGTAGTGCTTATCAATTTCAGGGTCATTTAGCTCAAAAAAAATCAATAAATGCATGAAAAATAGCAAATGAAGTAAGAAAGGGTTGAAAATTGATGACCTACCTTTGAATAGTGCATACTAAACGCACAAAAAGTCTGGAATTGAAATAAGTTTAAAAAATGCAATGACTTAGTAACAGCGAGTTTTCGTCCGAAACCCTTATACATCGAAAGAGATTGTCCATTTTGTACGCGAAGTGCATCTAGATTTTGTGGTAACCCTCTCAACTTTTTAGCACATGGTATGTGGATGAAATGATGATACCGTTCCAACTTTCAGGCTTTTTAGAGTTCATTTGTAGTGCTTATCAATTTCAGGGTCCTTTAGCGCAAAAAAATCAGTAAATGCATGAAAAATAGCAAATGAAGTCAAAAAGGGTTGAATATTGATGGCCTGCGTTCGAATGGTGCATACCAAACGCACAAAAAGTCTGGCATTGAAATAGGTTTAAAAAATGAAATGCCTTAGTAACAGACGAGTTTTCGTCCGAAACCCTGATACATCGAAAGAGATTGTCCATCTTGTACACGAAGTTCATCTAGTTTTGGCCGTATACCTCTCAAATTTTTAGCACATGCTATGTGGGTGAAATGATGATACTGTGCCAACTTTCAACCTTTTTAGAGTTCATTTGTAGTGCTTATCAATTCCGGGGTCATTTAGCTCAAAAAAATCAGTAAATGCATGAAAAATAGCAAATGAACTCAGAAAAGGTTGAAAATTAATGGCCTACCTTCGAATGGTGCATACTGAACCCACAAAAAGTCTGTAGTTAAAATAAGTTTAAAAAATGAAATGCCTTAGTAATAGTCGAGTTTTCGTCCGAAACCCTGATACATCTAAAGAGATTGTCCATTTTCTACACGAAGTGCATCTAATTTTTGCCGTAACCCGCTCAACTTTTTAGCCCATGCTATGTGGGTGAAATGATGATGCCGTGCCACTTTCAACCTTTTCATAGTTCATTTGTAGTCCTTATCACTTTCAGGGTCATTTAGCTCAAAAAAATCAGTAGATGCATGAAAAATAGCAAATGAAGTCAGAAAGGGTTGAAAATTGATGGCCTGCCTTGGAATGGTGCATACTGAGCCCACAAAAAGTCTGGAGTTGAAATAAGTTTAAAAAATGAAATGCCTTAGTAACAGACGAGTTTTTGTCCGAAACCCTCATACATCTAAATAGATTGTCCATTTTGTACACGAAGTGCATCCAGTTTTTGTCGTAACTCTCTCAACTATTTAGCGCACGCTATGAGGGTGAAATGATGATACCATGCCAACTTTTAACCTTTTCAGAGTTCATTGGTAGTGCTTATCAATTTTTGGGTCAGTTATCTCAAAAAAAATAGTAAATGCATGAAAAATAGCAAATGAAGTTAGAATGGGTTGGAAATTGATCGCTTGCCTTCGAATGGTGCATACTGAACGCACGAAAATTCTGGAGTTGAAATAAGTTTAAAAAATGAAATGCCTTAGTAACAGACGGGTTTTCGTCCGAAACCCTGGTACTTCGAAAGAGATTGTCCATTTTGTACACGAAGTGCATCCAGTTTTGGCCGTAACCCTCTCAACTTTTTAGCACATGCTATGTGCGTGAAATGATGATTCAATGTCAACTTTTAACCTTTCGAGAGTTCATTTTTAGTGCTTATCAATTTAAGGGTCCTTTAGCTCAAAAAATGAGTAAATGCATGAAAAATAGCAAATGAAGTCACAAAGGGTTGAAAACTGATGCCCTGCCTTCGAATGGTTCATACTGAACCCACAAAAAGTCTGAAGTTGAAATAACTTTAAAAAATGAAATGCCTTAGTAACAGACGAGTTTTCGTCCGAAACCCTGGTACTTCGAAAGAGATTGTCCATTTTGTACACGAAGTGCATCCAGATTTTGCCGTAACCCTCTCAACTTTTTAGCACATGCTATGTGGGTCAAATGATGATACTGCGCCAACTTTCAACCTTTTCAGAGTTCATCTATAGTGGTTATCAATTTCAGGGTCATTTAGCTCATAAAATTAGTAAATGCATGAAAAATAGCAAATGAAGTCAGAAAGGGTTGAAAATAGATGGCCTGCCTTCGAATTGTGCATACTGAACCCACAAAAAGTCTAGAGTTGAAATAAGTTTAAAAATGAAATGACTTAGTAACAGCGAGTTTTCGTCTGAAACCCTTATACATCGAAAGAGATTGTCCATTTTGTACACGAAGTGCATCTAGTTTTCTTCGTAACCCTCTCAACTTTTTAGCACATGCTATGTGGGTGAAATGATGATACCGTGCCAACTTTCAACATTTTCAGAGTTCATTTGTAGTGCTTATCAATTTCAGGGTCATTTAGCTCAAAAAAATCAGTAAATGCATGAAAAATAACAAATGAAGTCAGAAAGGGTTGAAAATTGACGGCCTGCCTTCGAATGGTGCATACTGAACCCACAAAAAGCCTAGAGTTGAAATAAGTTCAAAAAATGACATGCCTTAGTAAGAGACGAGTTTTCGTCCGAAACCCTGATACATCTAAAGAGATTGTCCATTTTGTACATGAAGTGCATCTAGTTTTTGCCGTAACCCTCTCATCTTTTTAGCCCATGCTATGTGGGTGAAGTGATGATACGGTGCCAACTTTCAACCTTTTCAGAGGTCATCTGTAGTGCTTATCAATTTCAGGGTCATTTAGCTCAAAAAATCAATAAATGCATGAAAAATAGCAAATGAAGTCAGAAAGGGTTGAAAATAGATGGCCTGCCTTCGAATGGTGCATACTGAACCCACAAAAAGTCTGGAGTTGAAATAAGTTTAAAAAATGAAATGCCTTAGTAACAGACGAATTTTCATCCGAAACCCTCATACATCTAAATAGATTGTCCATTTTGTACACGAAGTGCATCCAGTTTTTGTCGTAACACTGTCAACTTTTTAGCACATTTTATGTGGGTGAAATGATGATACCATGCTAAGTTTCAACCTTTTAAGAGTGCATTTGTAGTGCTTATCAATTTTTGGGTCATTTAGCTCAAAAAAATTAGTAAATGCATGAAAAATAGCAAATGAAGTTAGAATGGGTTGGAAGTTGATCGCCTGCCTTCGAATGGTGCATACTAAACCCAAAAAAATTCTGGAGTTGAAATAAGTTTAAAATGAAGTGGTTTAGTAATAGTGAGTTTTCGTCCGAAACCTTGATACTTCGAAAGAGATTGTCCATTTTGTACACGGAGTGCATCCAATTTTTGTCGTAACCCTCTCAAATTTTTAGCAGAAATTTTGTGGGTGAAATGATGATACCATGAGAACTTTCAATCTTTTTAGAGTTCATTTGTAGTGCTTATCAAGTTCAGGGTCATTCAGCTCAAAAAAATCAGTAAATGCATGAAAAATAGCAAATAAAGTTAGAATGGGTTGGAAATTGATCGCCTGCTTTCGAATGGTGCAAACTGAACGCACAAAAAGTCTGGAGTTGAAATAAGTTTAAAAAATGAAATGCCTTAGTAACAGACGAGTTTTCGTGCGAAACCCTGGTACTTCGAAAGAGATTGTCCATTTTGTACACGAAGTGCATCCAGTTTTTGCCGTAACCCTCTCAACTTTTTAGCACATGCTATGTGGGTGAAATGATGATACTGCGCCAACTTTCAACCTTTTCAGAGTTCATCTATAGTGGTTATCAATTTCAGGGTCATTTAGCTCATAAAATTAGTAAATGCATGAAAAATAGCAAATGAAGTCAGAAAGGGTTGAAAATAGATGGCCTGCCTTCGAATTGTGCATACTGAACCCACAAAAAGTCTAGAGTTGAAATAAGTTTAAAAATGAAATGACTTAGTAACAGCGAGTTTTCGTCCGAAACCCTTATACATCGAAAGAGATTGTCCATTTTGTACACGAAGTGCATCTAGATTTTGTTGTAACCCTCTCAACTTTTTAGCACATGCTATGTGGATGAAATCATGATACCGTTCCAACTTTCAGGCTTTTTAGAGTTCATTTGTAGTGCATATCAATTTCAGGGTCCTTTAGCGCAAAAAAATCAATAAATGCATGAAAAATAGCAAATGAAGTCAGAAAGGGTTGAATATTGATGGCCTGCGTTCGAATGGTGCATACTAAACGCACAAAAAGTCTGGCATTGAAATAGTTTTAAAAAATGAAATGCCTTAGTAACAGACGAGTTTTCGTCTGAAACCCTGATACATCGAAAGAGATTGTCCATCTTGTACACGAAGTTCATCTAGTTTTGGCCGTATACCTCTCAAATTTTTAGCACATGCTATGTAGGTGAAATGATGATACTGTGCCAACTTTCAACCTTTTCAGAGTTCATTTGCAGTGCTTATCAATTTCGGGGTCATTTAGCTCAAAAAAATCAGTAAATGCATGAAAAATAGCAAATGAACTCACAAAAGGTTGAAAATTAATGGCCTACCTTCGAATTGTGCATACTGAACCCACAAAAAGTTTGTAGTTGAAATAAGTTTAAAAAATGGAATGCCTTAGTAAAAGTCGAGTTTTCGTCCGAAACCCTGATACATCTAAAGAGATTGTCAATTTTCTACACGAAGTGCATCTAATTTTTGCCGTAACCCTCTATACTTTTTTGCCCATGCTATGTGGGTGAAATCATGCTACTATGCCAACTTTCAACCTTTTCAGAGTTCATCTGTAATACTAATCAATTCCAGGGTCATTTAGCTCAAAAAATCAGTAAATGCATGAAAACTAGCAAATTAAGTCAGAAAGGGTTGAAATCTGATGGCCTGCCATCGAATGGTGCATACTGAACCCACATAAAGTCTGTAGTTGAAATAAGTTTAAAAAATGAAATGCCTTAGTAACAGCGAGTTTTCGTCCAAAACCTTGATACGTCGAAAGAGATCGTCCATTTTGTACACGAAGTGCATCCAGTTTTTGTCGTAACCCTCTCAACTTTTTGGCACATGCTATGTGGGTGAAATGATGATAACATGCCAACTTTCAACCTTTTCAGTGTTCATTTGTAGTGCTTATCAATTTCAGGGTCATTTAGTTCAAAAAAATAGTAAATGCATGAAAAATAGCGAATGAAGTCAGAAAGGGTTGAAAATTGATGGCCTGCCTTCGAATGGTGCATACTGAACCCACAAAAAGTCTGGAGATAAAATAAGTTTAAAAAATGAAATGCCTTAGTAACACACGTGTTTTCTTCCGAAACCCTGGTACTTCGAAAGAGGTTGTCCATTTTGTACACGAAGTGCATCAAGTTTTTGCCGTAACCCTCTCAACTTTTTAGCACATGCTATGTGGGTGAGATGATGATACCATGTCTACGTTCAACCTTTGCAGAGTTCATTTTTAGTGCTTATCAATTTAAGGGTCATTTAGCTCAAAAAATCAGTAAATGCATGAAAAATAGCAAATGAAGTTAGAATGGGTTGGAAATTAATCGCCTTCCTTCGAATGGTGCATACTGAACGCACAAAAAGTCTGGAGTTGAAAAAAGTTTAAAAATGAAATGCCTTACTAATAGACGAGTTTTCATCCGAAACCTTGGTAATTCGAAAGAGATTGTCCATTTTGTACACGAAGTGCATCTAGTTTTTGCCGTAACCCTCTCGACTTTTTAGCACATCCTATGTGGGTGAAATGATGATACCGTGCCAACTTTCAACCTTTTTAGAGTTTATTTGTAGTGCGTATCAATTTCAGGGTCATTTAGCTCAAAAAATCAGTAAATGCATGGAAACTAGCAAATGAAGTCAAAAAGGGTTGAAAATTGATGACCTACCTTCGAATTATGCATACTAAACGCACAAAAAGTCTGGCGTCGAAATATGTTAAAAAATGCAATGCCTTAGTAACAGACGAGTTTTCGTCTCAAACCCTTATACATCGAAAGAAATTCTCCATTTTGTACACGAAGTGCATCTAGATTTTGTCGTAACCCTCTCAACTTTTTAGCACATGCTATGTGGGTGAAATGATGATACCGTGCCAACTTTCAACCTTTTCAGAATTCATTTGTAGTGCTTATCAATTTCAGGGTCATTTAGCTCAAAAAAGTCAGTAACTGCATGAAAAATAGCAAATGAAGTCAGAAAGGGTTGAAAATCGATGGCCTGCCTTCGAATGGTGCATACTAAAAGCACAAAAAGTCTGACATTGAAATAAGCTTAAAAAATGAAATACCTTAGTAACAGATGAGTTTTCGTCCAAAACCCTAATACATCGAAAGAGATTGTCCATCTTGTCCACGAAGTGCATCTAGTTTTCGTCGTATACCTCTCAACTTTTTAGCACATGCTATGTGGGTGAAATGACGATACTGTGCCAACTTTCAACCTTTTCAGAGTTCATTTGTAGTGCTTATCAATTTCAGGGTCATTTAGCTCAAAAAAATCAGTAAATGCATGAAAAATAGCAAATGAAGTCAGAAAGGTTTGAAAATTGATGGCCTGCCTTCGAATGGTGCATACTGAACCCACAAAAAGTCCGGAGTTGAAATAAGTCTAAAAAAAGAAATGCCTTAGTAACAGACGCGTTTTCGTCTGAAACCCTGATACATCTAAAGAGATTGTCCATTTCGTACACGAAGTGCATCTAATTTTTGCCGTAACCCTCTCAACTTTTTAGCATGCTATGTCGGTGAAATGATGATACTGTGCCAACTTTCAACCTTTTTAGAGTACATCTGTAGTACTTATCAATTTCAGGGTCATTTAGCTCAAAAAAATCAGTAAATGCATGAAAAATAGCAAATGAGGTCAGAAAGGTTTGGAAATTGATGGCCTGCCTTCGAATGGTACATATTGAACCCACAAAAAGTCTGGAGTTGAAATAAGGTTAAAAAATGAAATGCCTTAGTAACAGACGAGTTTTCGTCCGAAACCCTGATACAGCTAAACAGATTGTCTATTTCGTACACGAAGTGCATCTAGTTTTTGCCGTAAATCTCTCAACTTTTTAGCCCGTGCTATTTGGGTGAAATGATGATACTGTGCCAACTTTCAACCTTTTCAGAGTACATCTGTAGTACTTATCAATTTCAGGGTCATTTAGCTCAAAAAAATCAGTAAATGCAAGAAAAATAGCAAAAGAACTGAGAAAGGGCTGAAAATTGATGGCCTGCCTTCGAATGGTGCATACTGAACCCACAAAAAGTCTGGAGTTGAAATAAGTTTAAAAAATGAAATGCCTTAGTAACAGATGAGTTTTCGTCCGAAACCCTGATACAGCTAAACAGATTGTCCATTTTGTACACGAAGTGCATCTAGTTTTTGCCGTAAATCTCTCAACTTTTTAGCCCATGCTATGTGGGTGAAATGATGATACTGTGCCAACTTTCATCCTTTTCAGAGTTCATCTGTAGTGCTTACCAGTTTCAGGGTCATTTAGCTCAAAAATGAGTAAATGCATGAAAAATAGCAAATGAAGTCAGAATGGGTTGAAAATAGACGGCCTGCCTTCCAATGGTGCATACTGAACCCGCAATAATTCTGGAGTTGAAATAAGTTTAAAATGAAATGGTTTAGTAGCAGCGAGTTTTCGTCCGAAACCCTGATACTTCGGAAGAGATTGTCCATTTTGTACACGAAGTGCATCCAGTTTTTGTCGTAACACTCTCAACTGTTTAGCACATGTTATGTTGGTGAAATGATGATACCATGCCAACTTTCAACCTTTTCAGAGTTCATTTGTAGTGCTTATCAATTTTTGGGTCATTTAGCTCAAACATATTAGTAAATGCATGAAAAATAGCAAATGAAGGTAGAATGGGTTGGAAATTGATTGCCTGCCTTCGAATGGTGCATACTGAACGCACGAAAATTCTGGAGTTGAAATACGTTTAAAAAATGAAATGCCTTAGTAACACACAGGTTTTCGTTCGAAACCCTGGTACTTCGAAAGAGATTGTCCATTTTGTACACGAAGTGCATTCAGTTTTTGCCGTAAGCCTCTCAACTTTTTAGCACATGCTATGTGGGTGAAATGATGATACCATGTCAACTTTCAACCTTTCTAGAGTTCATTTTTAGTCCTTATCAATTTATGGGTCATTTATCTCAAAACATCACTAAATGCATGAAAAATAGCAAATGAAGGTAGAATGGGTTGGAAATTGATTGCCTGCCTTCGAATGGTTCATACTTAACCCACAAAAGTCTGAAGTTGAAATAAGTTTAAAAAATGAAATGCCTTACTAACGGACAAGTTTTCGTCCGACACCCTGATACATCTAAAGAGATTGTCCATTTTGTACATGAAGTGCATCTAGTTTTTGCGGTAACCCTCTCATCTTTTTAGCACATGCTATGTGGGTGAAATGATGATACGGTGCCAACTTTCAACCTTTTCAGAGTTCATTTGTAGTGCTTATCAATTTCAGGGTCATTTAGCTCAAAAAAATCAGTAAATGCATGAAAAATAGGAAATGAAGTCAGAAAGGCTTGAAAATAGATGGCCTGCCTTCGAATTGTTCATACTGAACCCACATAAAGTATGAAGTTGAAATAAGTTTAAAAAAAGAAATGCGTTAGTAACAGACGAGTTTTCGTCCGAAACCCTGATACTTCGAAAGAGATTGTCCATTCTGTACACGAAGTGCATACAGTTTTTCTTGTAACCCTCTCAACTTTTTAGCACATGCTATGTGGGTGAAATGATGATACCGTGCCAACTTTCAACCTTTTCAGAGGTCATTTGTAGTGCTTATCAATTTTAGGGTCATTTAGATCAAAAAAATCAGTAAATGCATGAAAAATAGCAAATGAAGTCAAAAAGGGTTGAAAATAGATTGCCTGCCTTCGAATGCTGCATACTGAACCGACAAACAGTCTGGAGTTGAAATAAGTCTATAAATGAAATGACTTAGTAACAACAAGTTTTCGTTCGAAACCCTAACTCTTCGGAAGAGATTGTCCATTTTGTACATGAAGTGCATCTAGTTTTTGTCGTAACCCTCTCAACTTTTTAAACCATGTTATGTGGGTGAAATGATGATATGGTGCCAACTTTCAACCTTTTCAGAGTTCATCTGTACTGCTTATCAATTTCTGGGTCATTTAGCTCAAAAAAAAATCAGTAAATGCATGAAAAATAGCAAATGAAGTTAGAATGGGTTGGAAATTGATCGCGTGCCTTCGAATGGTGCAAACTGAACGCACAAAAAGTTTGGAGTTGAAATAAGTTTACAATGAAATGGTTTAGTAACAGACGAGTTTTGGTCCGAAACCCTGGTACTTCGAAAGATGTTGTCCATTTGGTACACGAAGTGCATCCAGTTTTTGCCGTAACCCTCTCCACTTTTTACCACATGCTATGTGGGCGAAATGATGATACTAAGTCAACTTTCAACCTTTCCAGAGTTCATCTGTAGTGCTTGTCAATTTCAGGGTCATTTAGCTCAAAAAATCAGTAAATGCATGAAAAATAGCAAATGAAGTCAGAAAGGGTTGAAAATTGATGGCATGCCTTCGAATGGTGCATACTGAACCCACAAAAAGCCTGGAGTTGAAATAAGTTTAAAAAATGAAATGCCTTAGTAACAGACGAGTTTTCGTCCGAAACTGTGATACTTCGAAAGAGATTGTCCATTTTGTACACGAAGTGCATCCACTTTTTGTCGTAACCCTCTCAACTTTTTAGCACATGCTATGTGGGTGAAATGATGATACCGTGCCAAGTTTCAACCTTTTCAGAGTTCATTTTTAGTGCTTATCAATTTCAGGGTCATTTAGCTGAAAAAAATCAGTAAATGCATGAAAAATAGCAAATGAAGTCAAAAAGGGTTGAAAATAGATGGCCTGCCTTCGAATGCTGCATACTGAACCGACAAAAAGTCTGGAGTTGAAATAAGTCTAAAAATTAAATGACTTAGTAACAACGAGTTTTCGTCCGAAACCCTGACTCTTCGGAAGAGATTGTCCATTTTGTACATGAAGTGCATCTAGTTTTTGCCGTAACCGCCTCATCTTTTTAGCCCATGCTATGTGGGTGAAATGATGATATGGTGCCAACTTTCAACCTTTTCAGAGTTCATATGTACTGCTTATCAATTTCATGGTCATTTAGCTCAAAAAATCAGTAAATGCATGAAAAATAGCGAATGAAGTCAGAAAGGCTTGCAAATTGATCGCCTGCCTTCGAATGCTGCATACTGAACCCACAAAAAGTCTGGAGTTGAAATAAGTTTAAAATGAAATGGTTTAGTAACAGCGACTTTTCGTCCGAAACCCTGATTCTTCGGAAGAGATTGTCCATGTTGTACAAGAAGTGCATCCAGTTTTTGCCGTAACCATCTCAACTTTTTAGCACAGGCTATGTGGGTGAAATGATGATACCGTGCCAACTTTCAACCTTTTCAGAGTTCATTTGTGGTGCTTATCAATTACAGAGTCATTTAGCTCAAAAAAATCAGTAAATGCATGAAAAATAGGAAATGAAGTCAGAAAGGCTTGAAAATAGATGGCCTGCCTTCGAATTGTTCATACTGAACCCACATAAAGTATGAAGTTGAAATAAGTTTAAAAAAAGAAATGCGTTAGTAACAGACGAGTTTTCGTCCGAAACCCTGATACTTCGAAAGAGATTGTCCATTCTGTACACGAAGTGCATACAGTTTTTCTTGTAACCCTCTCAACTTTTTAGCACATGCTATGTGGGTGAAATGATGATACCGTGCCAACTTTCAACCTTTTCAGAGGTCATTTGTAGTGCTTATCAATTTTAGGGTCATTTAGATCAAAAAAATCAGTAAATGCATGAAAAATAGCAAATGAAGTCAAAAAGGGTTGAAAATAGATTGCCTGCCTTCGAATGCTGCATACTGAACCGACAAACAGTCTGGAGTTGAAATAAGTCTATAAATGAAATGACTTAGTAACAACAAGTTTTCGTTCGAAACCCTAACTCTTCGGAAGAGATTGTCCATTTTGTACATGAAGTGCATCTAGTTTTTGTCGTAACCCTCTCAACTTTTTAAACCATGTTATGTGGGTGAAATGATGATATGGTGCCAACTTTCAACCTTTTCAGAGTTCATCTGTACTGCTTATCAATTTCTGGGTCATTTAGCTCAAAAAAAAATCAGTAAATGCATGAAAAATAGCAAATGAAGTTAGAATGGGTTGGAAATTGATCGCGTGCCTTCGAATGGTGCAAACTGAACGCACAAAAAGTTTGGAGTTGAAATAAGTTTACAATGAAATGGTTTAGTAACAGACGAGTTTTGGTCCGAAACCCTGGTACTTCGAAAGATGTTGTCCATTTGGTACACGAAGTGCATCCAGTTTTTGCCGTAACCCTCTCCACTTTTTACCACATGCTATGTGGGCGAAATGATGATACTAAGTCAACTTTCAACCTTTCCAGAGTTCATCTGTAGTGCTTGTCAATTTCAGGGTCATTTAGCTCAAAAAATCAGTAAATGCATGAAAAATAGCAAATGAAGTCAGAAAGGGTTGAAAATTGATGGCATGCCTTCGAATGGTGCATACTGAACCCACAAAAAGCCTGGAGTTGAAATAAGTTTAAAAAATGAAATGCCTTAGTAACAGACGAGTTTTCGTCCGAAACTGTGATACTTCGAAAGAGATTGTCCATTTTGTACACGAAGTGCATCCACTTTTTGTCGTAACCCTCTCAACTTTTTAGCACATGCTATGTGGGTGAAATGATGATACCGTGCCAAGTTTCAACCTTTTCAGAGTTCATTTTTAGTGCTTATCAATTTCAGGGTCATTTAGCTGAAAAAAATCAGTAAATGCATGAAAAATAGCAAATGAAGTCAAAAAGGGTTGAAAATAGATGGCCTGCCTTCGAATGCTGCATACTGAACCGACAAAAAGTCTGGAGTTGAAATAAGTCTAAAAATTAAATGACTTAGTAACAACGAGTTTTCGTCCGAAACCCTGACTCTTCGGAAGAGATTGTCCATTTTGTACATGAAGTGCATCTAGTTTTTGCCGTAACCGCCTCATCTTTTTAGCCCATGCTATGTGGGTGAAATGATGATATGGTGCCAACTTTCAACCTTTTCAGAGTTCATATGTACTGCTTATCAATTTCATGGTCATTTAGCTCAAAAAATCAGTAAATGCATGAAAAATAGCGAATGAAGTCAGAAAGGCTTGCAAATTGATCGCCTGCCTTCGAATGCTGCATACTGAACCCACAAAAAGTCTGGAGTTGAAATAAGTTTAAAATGAAATGGTTTAGTAACAGCGACTTTTCGTCCGAAACCCTGATTCTTCGGAAGAGATTGTCCATGTTGTACAAGAAGTGCATCCAGTTTTTGCCGTAACCATCTCAACTTTTTAGCACAGGCTATGTGGGTGAAATGATGATACCGTGCCAACTTTCAACCTTTTCAGAGTTCATTTGTGGTGCTTATCAATTTCAGAGTCATTTAGCTCAAAAAATCAGTAAATGCATGAAAAATAGCAAATGAAGTCAGAAAGGGTTGAAAATTGATGGCATGCCTTCGAATGGTGCATACTGAACCCACAAAAAGCCTGGAGTTGAAATAAGTCTAAAAATGAAATGACTTAGTAACAGCGAGTTTTCGTCCGAAACCCTGATATATCTAAAGAGATTGTCCATTTTGTACACAAAGTGCATCTAGTTTTTGTCGTAACCCTCTCAACTTTTTAGCCCATACTATGTGGGTGAAACGATGATACTGTGCCAACTTTCAACCATTTTAGAGTTCATCTGTAGTGCTTATCAATTTCAGGGTCATTTAGCTCAAAAAATCAGTAAATGCATGAAAAATACCAACTGAAGTCAGACTGGGTTAGAAATTGATCGCCTGCCTTCAAATGGTGCATACTGAACGCACAAAAAGTCTGGAGTTGAAATAAGTTTAAAAAATGAAATGCCTTAGTAACAGACGAGTTTTCGTCCGAAACCCTGGTACTTCGAAAGAGATTGTCCATTTTGTACACGAAGTGCATCCAGTTTTTGTCGTAACCCTCTCAATTTCTTACCACGTGCTATGTGGGTGAAATGATGATACCGTGCCAACTTTGAACCTTTTCAGAGTTCATTTGTAGTGCTTATCAATTTCAGGGTCATTTAGCTCAAAAAACCCAGTAAATGCACGAAAAATAGCAAATAAAGTCAGAAAGGGTTGAAAATTGATGGCATGCCTTCGAATGGTGCATACTTAAGCCACAAAAAGCGTGCAACTGAAATAAGTTTAAAAAATGAAATGCCTTAGTAACAAACGAGTTTTCTTCCGACACCCTGATACATCTAAAAAGATTGTCCATTTTGTACGTGAAGTGCATCTAGTTTTTTCCGTAACCGCCTCATCTTTTTAGCCCATGCTATGTGGGTGAAATGATGATATGGTGCCAACTTTCAACCTTTTCAGAGTTCATCTGTACTGCTTATCAGTTTCATGGTCATTTAGCTCAAAAAATCAGTAAATGCATGAAAAATAGCGAATGAAGTCAGAAAGGGTTGCAAATTGATCGCCTGCCTTCGAATGGTGCATACTGAACCCACAAAAATTCTGGTGTTGAAATAAGTTTAAAATGAAATGATTTAGTAACAACGAGTTTTCGTCCGAAACCCTGATTCTTCGGAAGAGATTGTCCATTTTGTACAAGAAGTGCATCCAGTTTTTGCCATAACCCTCTCAACTTTTTAGCACAGGCTATGTGGGTGAAATGATGATACCATGTCAACTTTCAACCATGCCAGAGTTCATTTTTGGTGCTTATCAATTTAAGGGTCATTTAGCTCAAAAAATCAGTAAATGCATGAAAAATAGCATATGAAGTCAGAAAGGGTTGAAAACTGATGGCTTGCCTTCGAATTGTTCATATTGAACCCACAAAAAGTCTGAAGTTGAAATAAGTTTAAAAATGAAATGTGTTAGTAACAGACGAGTTTTCGTCCGAAACCGTGATACTTCAAAAGAGATTGTCCATTTTGTACACGAAGTGCATCCAGTTTTTGTCGTAACCCTCTCAACTTTTTAGCACATGCTATGTGGGTCAAATGATGATACCGTGCCAACTTTCAACGTTTTTAGAGTTCATTTTTAGTGCTTATCAATTTCAGGGTCATTTAGCTCAAAAAAATCAGTAAATGCATGAAAAATAGCAAATGAAGTCAAAAAGGGTTGAAAATAGATGGCCTGCCTTCGAATGCTGCATACTGAACCGACAAAAAGTCTGGAGTTGAAATAAGTCTAAAAATGAAATGACTTAGTAACAGCGAGTTTTCGTCCGAAACCCTGATACTTCGAAAGAGATTGTCCATTCTGTACACGAAGTGCATCCAGTTTTTGTCCTAACCCTCTCAACTTTTTAGCCCATGCTATGTGGGTGAAATGATGATACCGTGCCACCTTTCAACCTTTTCAGAGTTCATTTGTAATGCTTATCAATTTCAGGGTCATTTAGATCAAAAAAAATCAGTAAATGCATGGAAAATAGCAAATGAAGTCAAAAAGGGTTGAAAATAGATGGCCTGCCTTCGAATGCTGCATACTGAACCGACAAAAAGTCTGGAGTTGAAATAAGTCTAAAAATGAAATGACTTAGCAACAACGAGTTTTAGTCCGAAACCCTGATTCTTCGGAAGAGATTGTCCATTTTGTACACGAAGTGCATCTAGTTTTTGTCGTAACCCTCTCAACTTTTGATCCCGTGTTATGTGGGTGAAGTGATGATATGGTGCCAGTTTCAACCTTTTCAGAGTTCGTTTTTAGTGCTTATCAATTTCAGGGCCATTTAGCTCAAAACAATCTGTAAATGCATGAAAAATAGCAAATGAAGTCAGAAAGGGTTGAAAATAGATGGCCTGCCTTCGAATGCTGCGTACTGAACCGACAAAAAGTCTGGAGTTGAAATAAGTCTAAAAATGAAATGACTTAGTAACAGCGAGTTTTCGTCTGAAACCCTGATACTTCGAAAGAGATTGTCCATTCTGTACACGAAGTGCATCCAGTTTTTGTCCTAACCCTCTCAACATTTTAACACATGCTATGTGGGTGAAATGATGATACCATGCCAAGTTTCAACCTTATAAGAGTGTATTTGTAGTGCTTATCAATTTCAGGGTCATTTAGCTCAAAAAAATCAGTAAGTGCATGAAAAATAGCAAATGAAGTCAAAAAGGGTTGAAAATAGATGGCCTGCCTTCGAATGCTGCATACTGAACCGACAAAAAGTCTGGAGTTGAAATAAGTCTAAAAATGAAATGACTTAGTAACAGCGAGTTTTCGTCCGAAACCCTGATACTTCGAAAGAGATTGTCCATTCTGTACACGAAGTGCATCCAGTTTTTGTCCTAACCCTCTCAACTTTTTAGCCCATACTATGTGGGTGAAATGATGACACCGTGCCAACTTTCAACCTTTTCAGAGTTCATTTGTGGTGCTTATCAATTTCAGGGTCATTTAGATCAAAAAAATCAGTAAATGCATGGAAAATAGCAAGTGAAGTCAAAAAGGGTTGAAAATAGATGGCCTGCCTTCGAATGCTGCATACTGAACCGACAAAAAGTCTGGAGTTGAAATAAGTCTAAAAATGAAATGACTTAGCAACAACGAGTTTTCGTCCGAAACCCTGATTCTTCGGAAGAGATTGTCCATTTTGTACACGAAGTGCATCTAGTTTTTGTCGTAACCCTCTCAACTTTTGATCGCGTGTTATGTGGGTGAAATGATGATATGGTGCCAGTTTCAACCTTTTCAGAGTTCGTTTTTAGTGCTTATCAATTTCAGGGTCATTTAGCTCAAAAAAATCAGTAAATGCATGAAAAATAGCAAATGAAGTCAAAAAGGGTTGAAAATAGATGGCCTGCCTTCGAATGCTGCATGCTGAACCGACAAAAACTCTGGAGTTGAAATAAGTCTAAAAATTAAATGACTTAGTAACAACGAGTTTTTGTCCGAAACCCTGACTCTTCGGAAGAGATTGTCCATTTTGTACATGAAGTGCATCTAGTTTTTGCCGTCACCGCCTCATCTTTTTAGCCCATGCTATGTGGGTGAAATGATGATATGGTGCCAACTTTCAACCTTTTCAGAGTTCCTCTGTACTGCTTATCAATTTCATGGTCATTTAGCTCAAAAAATCAGTAAATGCATGAAAAATAGCGAATGAAGTCAGAAAGGGTTGCAAATTGATCGCCTACCTTCTAATGGTGCATACTGAACTCACAAAAAGTCTGGAGTTGAAATAAGTTTAAAATGAAATAGTTTAGTAACAGCGAGTTTTCGTCCGAAACCCTGATTCTTCGGAAGAGATTGTCCATTTTGTACAAGAAGTGCATCCAGTTTTTGCCGTAACCCTCTCAGCTTTTTAGCACAGGCTATGTGGGTGAAATGATGATACCAAGTCAACTTTCAACCTTTCCAGAGTTCATCTGTAGTGCTTATCAATTTCAGGGTCATTTAGCTCAAAAAATGAGTAAATGCGTGAAATATAGCAAATGAAGTCAGAAAGGGTTGAAAATTGATGGCATGCCTTCGAATGGTGCATACTGAACCCACAAAAAGCCTCGAGTTGAAATAAGTTTAAAAAATGAAATGCCTTAGTAATAGATGAGTTTTCGTCCGAAACCATGATACTTCGAAAGAGATTGTCCATTTTGTACACGAAGTGCATCCACTTTTTGTCGTAACCCTCTTAACTTTTTAGCACATGCTATGTGGGTGAAATGATGATACCGTGCCAAGTTTCAACCTTTTCAGAGTTCATTTTTAGTGCTTATCAATTTCAGGGCCATTTAGGTGGAAAAAATCAGTAAATGCATGAAAAATAGCAAATGAAGTCAAAAAAGGGTTGAAAATAGATGGCCTGCCTTCGAATGCTGCATACTGAACCGACAAAAAGTCTGGAGTTCAAATAGGTCTAAAAATGAAATGAGTTAGTAACAGCGAGTTTTCGTCCGAAACCCTGATATATCTAAAGAGATTGTCCATTTTGTACACGAAGTGCATCTAGTTTTTGTCGTAACCCTCTCAACTTTTTAGCCCATGCTATGTGGGTGAAATGATGATACTGTGCCAACTTTAAACCTTTTTAGAGTTCATCTGTAGTGCTTATATATTTCAGGGTCATTTAGCTCAAAAAATCAATAAATGCATAAAAAATAGCAAATGAAGTCAGACTGGGTTGGAAATTGATCGCCTGCCTTCGAATGGTGCATACTAAACGCACAAAAAGTCTGGAGTTGAAATAAGTTTAAAAAATGAAATGCCTGAGTAACAGACGAGTTTTCGTCCGAAACCCTGGTACTCCGAAAGAGATTGTCCATTTTGTACACGAAGTGCATGCCGTTTTTGTCGTAACCCTCTCAGTTTCTTAGCACATGCCATGTGGGTGAAATGATGATTCCGTGCCAACTTTCAACCTTTTCAGAGTTCATTTGTAGTGCTTATCAATTTCAGGGTCATTTAGCTCAAAAAAACCAGTAAACATGAAAAATAGCAAATGAAGTCAGAAAGGGTTGAAAATTGATGGCATGCCTTCGAATGGTGCATACTGAACCCACAAAAAGCCTGCAGTTGAAATAAGTGTAAAAAATGAAATGCCTTAGTAACAAACGAGTTTTCGTCCGAAACCCTCATATATCTAAAGAGATTGTCCATTTTGTACATGAAGTGCATCTAGTTTTTGCCGTAACCGCCTCATCTTTTTAGCCCATGCTATGTGGGTGAAATGATGATATGGTGCCAACTTTCAACCTTTTCAGAGTTCATCTGTACTGCTTATCAATTTCATGGTCATTTAGCTCAAAAAATCAGTAAATGCATGAAAAATAGCGAATGAAGTCAGAAAGGCTTGCAAATTGATCGCCTGCCTTCGAATGGTGCATACTGATCCCACAAAAAGTCTGGAGTTGAAATAAGTTTAAAATGAAATGGTTTAGTAACAGCGAGTTTTCGTCCGAAACCCTGATTCTTCGGAAGAGATTGTCCATGTTGTACAAAAAGTGCATCCAGTTTTTGCCGTAACCCTCTCAACTTTTTAGCACAGGCTATGTGGGTGAAATGATGATACCAAGTCAACTTTCAACCTTTCCAGAGTTCATCTGTGGTGCTTATCAATTTCAGAGTCATTTAGCTCAAAAAATCAGTAAATGCATGAAAAATAGCAAATGAAGTCAGAAAGGGTTGAATATTGATGGCATGCCTTCGAATGGTGCATACTGAACCCACAAAAAGCCTGGAGTTGAAATAAGTCTAAAAATGAAATGACTTAGTAACAGCGAGTTTTCGTCCGAAACCCTGATATATCTAAAGAGATTGTCCATTTTGTACACAAAGTGCATCTAGTTTTTGTCGTAACCCTCTCAACTTTTTAGCCCATACTATGTGGGTGAAACGATGATACTGTGCCAACTTTCAACCTTTTTAGAGTTCATCTGTAGTGCTTATCAATTTCAGGGTCATTTAGCTCAAAAAATCAGTAAATGCATGAAAAATAGCAAATGAAGTCAAACTGGGTTAGAAATTGATCGCCTGCCTTCGAATGGTGCATACTGAACGCACAAAATGTTTGGAGTTGAAATAAGTTTAAAAAATGAAATGCATTAGTAACAGACGAGTTTTCGTCCGAAACCCTGGTACTTCGAAAGAGATTGTCCATTTTGTACACGAAGTGCATCCAGTTTTTGTCGTAACCCTCTCAATTTCTTACCACGTGCTATGTGGGTGAAATGATGATACCGTGCCAACTTTGAACCTTTTCAGAGTTCATTTGTAGTGCTTATCAATTTCAGGGTCATTTAGCTCAAAAAACCCAGTAAATGCATGAAAAATAGCAAATAAAGTCAGAAAGGGTTGAAAATTGATGGCATGCCTTCGAATGGTGCATACTTATGCCACAAAAAGCGTGCAGTTGAAATAAGTTTAAAAAATGAAATGCCTTAGTAACAAACGAGTTTTCTTCCGACACCCTGATACATCTAAAAAGATTGTCCATTTTGTACGTGAAGTGCATCTAGTTTTTTCCGTAACCGCCTCATCTTTTTAGCCCATGCTATGTGGGTGAAATGATGATATGGTGCCAACTTTCAACCTTTTCAGAGTTCATCTGTACTGCTTATCAGTTTCATGGTCATTTAGCTCAAAAAATCAGTAAATGCATGAAAAATAGCGAATGAAGTCAGAAAGGGTATCAAATTGATCGCCTGCCTTCGAATGGTGCATACTGAACCCACAAAAATTCTGGTGTTGAAATAAGTTTAAAATGAAATGATTTAGTAACAACGAGTTTTCGTCCGAAACACTGATTCTTCGGAAGAGATTGTCCATTTTGTACAAGAAGTGCATCCAGTTTTTGCCGTAACCCTCTCAACTTTTTAGCACAGGCTATGTGGGTGAAATGATGATACCATGTCAACTTTCAACCATGCCAGAGTTCATTTTTGGTGCTTATCAATTTAAGGGTCATTTAGCTCAAAAAATCAGTAAATGCATGAAAAATAGCATATGAAGTCAGAAAGGGTTGAAAACTGATGGCTTGCCTTCGAATTGTTCATATTGAACCCACAAAAAGTCTGAAGTTGAAATAAGTTTAAAAATGAAATGTGTTAGTAACAGACGAGTTTTCGTCCGAAACCGTGATACTTCAAAAGAGATTGTCCATTTTGTACACGAAGTGCATCCAGTTTTTGTCGTAACCCTCTCAACTTTTTAGCACATGCTATGTGGGTCAAATGATGATACCGTGCGAACTTTCAACGTTTTCAGAGTTCATTTTTAGTGCTTATCAATTTCAGGGTCATTTAGCTCAAAAAAATCAGTAAATGCATGAAAAATAGCAAATGAAGTCAAAAAGGGTTGAAAATAGATGGCCTGCCTTCGAATGCTGCATACTGAACCGACAAAAAGTCTGGAGTTGAAATAAGTCTAAAAATGAAATGACTTAGTAACAGCGAGTTTTCGTCCGAAACCCTGATACTTCGAAAGAGATTGTCCATTCTGTACACGAAGTGCATCCAGTTTTTGTCCTAACCCTCTCAACTTTTTAGCCCATGCTATGTGGGTGAAATGATGATACCGTGCCACCTTTCAACCTTTTCAGAGTTCATTTGTGGTGCTTATCAATTTCAGGGTCATTTAGATCAAAAAAAATCAGTAAATGCATGGAAAATAGCAAATGAAGTCAAAAAGGGTTGAAAATAGATGGCCTGCCTTCGAATGCTGCATACTGAACCGACAAAAAGTCTGGAGTTGAAATAAGTCTAAAAATGAAATGACTTAGCAACAACGAGTTTTCGTCCGAAATCCTGATTCTTCGGAAGAGATTGTCCATTTTGTACACGAAGTGCATCTAGTTTTTGTCGTAACCCTCTCAACTTTTGATCCCGTGTTATGTGGGTGAAATGATGATATGGTGCCAGTTTCAACCTTTTCAGAGTTCGTTTTTAGTGCTCATCAATTTCAGGGTCATTTAGCTCAAAAAAATCAGTAAATGCATGAAAAATAGCAAATGAAGTCAAAAAGGGTTGAAAATATATGTCCTGCCGTCGAATGCTGCATACTGAACCGACAAAAAGTCTGGAGTTGAAATAAGTCTAAAAATGAAATGACTTAGTAACAGCGAGTTTTCGTCTGAAACCCTGATACTTCGAAAGAGATTGTCCATTCTGTACACGAAGCGCATCCAGTTTTTGTCCTAACCCTCTCAACTTTTTAACACATGCTATGTGGGTGAAATGATGATACCATGCCAAGTTTCAACCTTATAAGAGTGCATTTGTAGTGCTTATCAATTTCAGGGTCATTTAGCTCAAAAAAATCAGTAAGTGCATGAAAAATAGCAAATGAAGTCAAAAAGGGATGAAAATAGATGGCCTGCCTTCGAATGCTGCATACTGAACCGACAAAAAGTCTGGAGTTGAAATAAGTCTAAAAATGAAATGACTTAGTAACAGCGAGTTTTCGTCCGAAACCCTGATACTTCGAAAGAGATTGTCCATTCTGTACACGAAGTGCATCCAGTTTTTGTCCTAACCCTCTCAACTTTTTAGCCCATGCTATGTGGGTGAAATGATGACACCGTGCCAACTTTCAACCTTTTCAGAGTTCATTTGTGGTGCTTATCAATTTCAGGGTCATTTAGATCAAAAAAATCAGTAAATGCATGGAAAATAGCAAGTGAAGTCAAAAAGGGTTGAAAATAGATGGCCTGCCTTCGAATGCTGCATACTGAACCGACAAAAAGTCTGGAGTTGAAATAAGTCTAAAAATGAAATGACTTAGCAACAACGAGTTTTCGTCCGAAACCCTGATTCTTCGGAAGAGATTCTCCATTTTGTACACGAAGTGCATCTAGTTTTTGTCGTAACCCTCTCAACTTTTGATCCCGTGTTATGTGGGTGAAATGATGATATGGTGCCAGTTTCAACCTTTTCAGAGTTCATTTTTAGTGCTTATCAATTTCAGGGTCATTTAGCTCAAAAAAATCAGTAAATGCATGAAAAATATCAAATGAAGTCAAAAAGGGTTGAAAATAGATGGCCTGCCTTCGAATGCTGCATGCTGAACCGACAAAAAGTCTGGAGTTGAAATAAGTCCAAAAATGAAATGAATTAGTAACAGCGAGTTTTCGTCCGAAACCCTGATACTTCGAAAGAGATTGTCCATTCTGTACACGAAGTGCATCCAGTTTTTGTCCTAAGCCTCTCAACTTTTTAACACATGCTATGTGGGTGAAATGATGATACCATGCCAAGTTTTAACCTTATAAGAGTGCATTTGTAGTGCTTATCAATTTCAGGGTCATTTAACTCAAAAAAATCAGTAAATGCATGAAAAATAGCAAATGAAGTCAAAAAGGATTGAAAATAGATGGCTTGCCTTCGAATGCTGCATACTGAACCGACAAAAAGTCTGGAGTTGAAATAATTCTAAAAATGAAATGACTTAGTAACAGCGAGTTTTTGTCCGAAACCCTGATACTTCGAAAGAGATTGTCCATTCTATACACGAAGTCCATCCAGTTTTTGTCCTAACCCTCTCAACTTTTTAGCCCAAGCTATGTGGGTGAAATGATGATACCGTGCCAACTTTCAACCTTTTCAGAGTTCATTTGTGGTGCTTATCAATTTCAGGGTCATTTAGATCAAAAAAAATCAGTAAATGCATGGAAAATAGCAAATGAAGTCAAAAAGGGTTGAAAATAGATGGCCTGCCTTCGAATGCTGGATACTGAACCGACAAAAAGTCTGGAGTTGAAATAAGTCTAAAAATGAAATGACTTAGCAACAACGAGTTTTCGTCCGAAACCCTGATTCTTCGGAAGAGATTGTCCATTTTGTACACGAAGTGCATCTAGTTTTTGTCATAACCCTCTCAACTTTTGATCCCGTGTTATGTGGGTGAAATGATGATATGGTGCCAGTTTCAACCTTTTCAGAGTTCATTTTTAGTGCTTATCAATTTCAGGGTCATTTAGCTCAAAAAAATCAGTAAATGCATGAAAAATAGCAAATGAAGTCAAAAAGGGTTGAAAATAGATGGCCTGCCTTCGAATGCTGCATGCTGAACCGACAAAAAGTCTGGAGTTGAAATAAGTCCAAAAATGAAATGACTTAGTAACAGCGAGTTTTCGTCCGAAACCCTGATACTTCGAAAGAGATTGTCCATTCTGTACACGAAGTGCATCCAGTTTTTGTCCTAACCCTCTCAACTTTTTAACACATGCTATGTGGGTGAAATGATGATACCATGCCAAGTTTCAACCTTATAAGAGTGCATTTGTAGTGCTTATCAATTTCAGGGTCATTTAGCTCAAAAAAATCAGTAAATGCATGAAAAATAGCAAATGAATTCGAAAAGGATTGAAAATAGATGGCCTGCCTTCGAATGCTGCATACTGAACCGACAAAAAGTCTAGAGTTGAAATAATTCGAAAAATGAAATGACTTAGTAACAGCGAGTTTTCGTCCGAAACCCTGATACTTCGAAAGAGATTGTCCATTCTGTACACGAAGTCCATCCAGTTTTTGTCCTAACCCTCTCAACTTTTTAGCCCAAGCTATGTGGGTGAAATGATGATACCGTGCCAACTTTCAACCTTTTCAGAGTTCATTTGTGGTGCTTATCAATTTCAGGGTCATTTAGATCAAAAAAAATCAGTAAATGCATGGAAAATAGCAAATGAAGTCAAAAAGGGTTGAAAATAGATGGCCTGCCTTCGAATGCTGCATACTGAACCGACAAAAAGTCTGGAGTTGAAATAAGTCTAAAAATGAAATGACTT
Source organism: Hordeum marinum (assembly GCA_022496015.1). Taxonomy (NCBI): domain Eukaryota; kingdom Viridiplantae; phylum Streptophyta; class Magnoliopsida; order Poales; family Poaceae; genus Hordeum; species Hordeum marinum. Next base: position 498,058,736 of record CM039675.1, on the reverse strand, counting down.
AGCAACAACGAGTTTTCGTCCGAAACCCTGATTCTTCGCAAGAGATTGTCCATTTTGTACACGAAGTGCATCTAGTTTTTGTCATAACCCTCTCAACTTTTGATCCCGTGTTATGTGGGTGAAATGATGATATGGTGCCAGTTTCAACCTTTTCAGAGTTCGTTTTTAGTGCTATCAATTTCAAGGTCATTTAGCTCAAAAAAATCAGTAAATGCATGAAAAATAGCAAATGAAGTCAAAAAGGGTTGAAAATAGATGGCCTGCCTTCGAATGCTGCATACTGAACCGACTAAAAGTCTGGAGTTGAAATAAGTCTAAAAATGAAATGACTTAGTAACACCGAGTTTTCGTCCGAAACCCTGATACTTCGAAAGAGATTGTCCATTCTGTACACGAAGTGCATCCAGTTTTTGTCCTAACCCTCTCAACTTTTTAAAACATGCTATGTGTGTGAAATGATGATACCATGCCAAGTTTCAACCTTATAAGAGTGCATTTCTAGTGCTTATCAATTTCAGGGTCATTTAGCTCAAAAAAATCAGTAAGTGCATGAAAAATAGCAAATGAAGTCAAAAAGGGTTGAAAATAGATGGCCTGCCTTCGAATGCTGCATACTGAACCGACAAAAAGTCTGGAGTTGAAATAAGTCTAAAAATGAAATGACTTAGTAACGGCGAGTTTTCGTCCGAAACCCTGATACTTCGAAAGAGATTGTCCATTCTGTACACGAAGTGCATCCAGTTTTTGTCCTAACCCTCTCAACTTTTTAGCCCATGCTATGTGGGTGAAATGATGACACCGTGCCAACTTTCAACCTTTTCAGAGTTCATTTGTGGTGCTTATCAATTTCAGGGTCATTTAGATCAAAAAATCAGTAAATGCATGGAAAATAGCAAGTGAACTCAAAAAGGGTTGAAAATAGATGGCCTGCCTTCGAATGCTGCATACTGAACCGACAAAAAGTCTGGAGTTGAAATAAGTCTAAAAATGAAATGACTTAGCAACAACGAGTTTTCGTCCGAAACCCTGATTCTTCGGAAGAGATTGTCCATTTTGTACACGAAGTGCATCTAGTTTTTGTCGTAACCCTCTCAACTTTTGATCCCGTGTTATGTGGGTGAAATGATGATATGGTGCCAGTTTCAACCTTTTCAGAGTTCATTTTTAGTGCTTATCAATTTCAAGGTCATTTAGCTCAAAAAAATCAGTAAATGCATGAAAAATAGCAAATGAAGTCAAAAAGGGTTGAAAATAGATGGCCTGCCTTCGAATGCTGCATGCTGAAACGACACAAAGTATGGAGTTCAAATAATTCTAAAAATGAAATGACTTAGTAACAGCGAATTTTCGTCCGAAACCCTGATACTTCGAAAGAGATTGTCCATTCTGTACACGAAGTGCATCCAGTTTTTGTCCTAACCCTCTCAACTTTTTAACACATGCTATGTGGGTGAAATGATGATACCATGCCAAGTTTCAACCTTATAAGAGTGCATTTGTAGTGCTTATCAATTTCTGGGTCATTTAGCTCAAAAAAAAACAGTAAATGCATGAAAAATAGCAAATGAAGTCAAAAAGAGTTGAAAATAGATGGCCTGCCTTCGAATGCTGCATACTGAACTGACAAAATGTCTGGAGTTGAAATAATTGTAAAAATGAAATGACTTAGTAACAGCGAGTTTTCGTCCGAAACCCTGATACTTCGAAAGAGATTGTCCATTCTGTACACGAAGTCCATCCAGTTTTTGTCCTAACCCTCTCAACTTTTTAGCCCATGCTATGTGGGTGAAATGATGATACCGTGCCAACTTTCAACCTTTTCAGAGTTCATTTGTGGTGCTTATCAATTTCAGGGTCATTTAAATCAAAAAAAAATCAGTAAATGCATGGAAAATAGCAAATGAAGTCAAAAAGGGTTGAAAATAGATGGCCTGCCTTCGAATGCTGCATACTGAACCGACAAAAAGTCTGGAGTTGAAATAAGTCTAAAAATGAAATGACTTAGCAAGAACGAGTTTTCGTCCGAAACCGTGATACTTCAAAAGAGATTGTCCATTTTGTACACGAAGTGCATCCAGTTTTTGTCGTAACCCTCTCAACTTTTTAGCACATGCTATGTGGGTGAAATGATGATACCGTGCCAACTTTCAACGTTTTCAGAGTTCATTTTTAGTGCTTATCAATTTCAGGGTCATTTAGCTCAAAAAAATCAGTAAATGCATGAAAAATAGCAAATGAAGTCAAAAAGGGTTGAAAATAGATGGCCTGCCTTCGAATGCTGCATACTGAACCGACAAAAAGTCTGGAGTTGAAATAAGTCTAAAAATGAAATGACTTAGTAACAGCGAGTTTTCGTCCGAAACCCTGATACTTCGAAACAGATTGTCCAGTCTGTACACGAAGTGCATCCAGTTTTTGTCCTAACCCTCTCAACTTTTTAACACATGCTATGTGGGTGAAATGATGATACCATGCCAAGTTTTAACCTTATAAGAGTGCATTTTTAGTGCTTATCAATTTCAGGGTCATTTAGCTCAAAAAAATCAATAAGTGCATGAAAAATAGCAAATGAAGTCAAAAAGGGTTGAAAATAGATGGCCTGCCTTCGAATGCTGCATACTGAACCGACAAAAAGTCTGGAGTTGAAATAAGTCTAAAAATGAAATGACTTAGTAACAGCGAGTTTTCGTCCGAAACCCTGATACTTCGAAAGAGATTGTCCATTCTGTACACGAAGTGCATCCAGTTTTTGTCCTAACCCTCTCAACTTTTTAGCCCATGCTATGTGGGTGAAATGATGACACCATGCCAAGTTTCAACCTTATAAGAGTGCATTTGTAGTGCTTATCAATTTCAGGGTCATTTAGCTCAAAAAAATCAGTAAGTGCATGAAAAATAGCAAATGAAGTCAAAAAGGGTTGAAAATAGATGGCCTGCCTTCGAATGCTGCATACTGAACCGACAAAAAGTCTGGAGTTGAAATAAGTCTAAAAATGAAATGACTTAGTAACGGCGAGTTTTCGTCCGAAACCCTGATACTTCGAAAGAGATTGTCCATTCTGTACACGAAGTGCATCCAGTTTTTGTCCTAACCCTCTCAACTTTTTAGCCCATGCTATGTGGGTGAAATGATGACACCGTGCCAACTTTCAACCTTTTCAGAGTTCATTTGTGGTGCTTATCAATTTCAGGGTCATTTAGATCAAAAAAATCAGTAAATGCATGGAAAATAGCAAGTGAAGTCAAAAAGGGTTGAAAATAGATGGCCTGCCTTCGAATGCTGCATACTGAACCGACAAAAAGTCTGGAGTTGAAATAAGTCTAAAAATGAAATGACTTAGCAACAACGAGTTTTCGTCCGAAACCCTGATTCTTCGGAAGAGATTGTCCATTTTGTACACGAAGTGCATCTAGTTTTTGTCGTAACCCTCTCAACTTTTGATCCCGTGTTATGTGGGTGAAATGATGATATGGTGCCAGTTTCAACCTTTTCAGAGTTCATTTTTAGTGCTTATCAATTTCAAGGTCATTTAGCTCAAAAAAATCAGTAAATGCATGAAAAATAGCAAATGAAGTCAAAAAGGGTTGAAAATAGATGGCCTGCCTTCGAATGCTGCATGCTGAAACGACAAAAAGTATGGAGTTGAAATAATTCTAAAAATGAAATGACTTAGTAACAGCGAATTTTCGTCCGAAACCCTGATACTTCGAAAGAGATTGTCCATTCTGTACATGAAGTGCATCCAGTTTTTGTCCTAACCCTCTCAACTTTTTAACACATGCTATGTGGGTGAAATGATGATACCATGCCAAGTTTCAACCTTATAAGAGTGCATTTGTAGTGCTTATCAATTTCTGGGTCATTTAGCTCAAAAAAAAACAGTAAATGCATGAAAAATAGCAAATGAAGTCAAAAAGAGTTGAAAATAGATGGCCTGCCTTCGAATGCTGCATACTGAACCGACAAAATGTCTGGAGTTGAAATAATTGTAAAAATGAAATGACTTAGTAACAGCGAGTTTTCGTCCGAAACCCTGATACTTCGAAAGAGATTGTCCATTCTGTACACGAAGTCCATCCAGTTTTTGTCCTAACCCTCTCAACTTTTTAGCCCATGCTATGTGGGTGAAATGATGATACCGTGCCAACTTTCAACCTTTTCAGAGTTCATTTGTGGTGCTTATCAATTTCAGGGTCATTTAGATCAAAAAAAAATCAGTAAATGCATGGAAAATAGCAAATGAAGTCAAAAAGGGTTGAAAATAGATGGCCTGCCTCCGAATGCTGCATACTGAACCGACAAAAAGTCTGGAGTTGAAATAAGTCTAAAAATGAAATGACTTAGCAACAACGAGTTTTCGTCCGAAACCCTGATTCTTCGGAAGAGATTGTCCATTTTGTACACGAAGTGCATCTAGTTTTTGTCGTAACCCTCTCAACTTTTGATCCCGTGTTATGTGGGTGAAATGATGATATGGTGCCAGTTTCAACCTTTTCAGAGTTCGTTTTTAGTGCTTATCAATTTCAGGGTCATTTAGCTCAAAAAAATCAGTAAATGCATGAAAAATAGCAAATGAAGTCAAAAAGGGTTGAAAATAGATGGCCTGCCTTCGAATGCTGCATACTGAACCGACAAAAAGTCTGGAGTTGAAATAAGTCTAAAAATGAAATGACTTAGTAACAGCGAGTTTTCGTCCGAAACCCTGATACTTCGAAACAGATTGTCCATTCTGTACACGAAGTGCATCCAGTTTTTTTCCTAACCCTCTCAACTTTTTAACACATGCTATGTGGGTGAAATGATGATGCCATGACAAGTTTTAACCTTATAAGAGTGCATTTTTAGTGCTTATCAATTTCAGGGTCATTTAGCTCAAAAAAATCAATAAGTGCATGAAAAATAGCAAATGAAGTCAAAAAGGGTTGAAAATAGATGGCCTGCCTTCGAATGCTGCATACTGAACCGACAAAAAGTCTGGAGTTGAAATAAGTCTAAAAATGAAATGACTCAGTAACAGCGAGTTTTCGTCCGAAACCCTGATACTTCGAAAGAGATTGTCCATTCTGTACACGAAGTGCATCCAGTTTTTGTCCTAACCCTCTCAACTTTTTAGCCCATGCTATGTGGGTGAAATGATGACACCGTGCCAACTTTCAACCTTTTCAGAGTTCATTTGTGGTGCTTATCAATTTCAGGCTCATTTAGATCAAAAAAAATCAGTAAATGCATGGAAAATAGCAAGTGAAGTCAAAAAGGGTTGAAAATAGATGGCCTGCCTTCGAATGCTGCATACTGAACCGACAAAAAGTCTGGAGTTGAAATAAGTCTAAAAATGAAATGACTTAGCAACAACGAGTTTTCGTCCGAAACCCTGATTCTTCGGAAGAGATTGTCCATTTTGTACACGAAGTGCATCTAGTTTTTGTCGTAACCCTCTCAACTTTTGATCCCGTGTTATGTGGTTGAAATGATGATATGGTGCCAGTTTCAACCTTTTCAGAGTTCACCTGTACTGTTTATCAATTTTGGGTCATTTAGCTCAAAAAAAAATCAGTAAATGCATGAAAAATAGCAAATGAAGTTACAATGGGTTAGAAATTGATCGCTTGCCTTCGAATGGTGCAAACTAAACGCACAAAAAGTTTGAAGTTGAATTAAGTTTAAAATGAAATGGTTTAGTAACAGACGAGTTTTCGTCCGAAACCCTAGTACTTCGAAAGAGGTTGTCCATTTTGTACACGAAGTGCATCTAGTTTTAGCCGTAACCCTCTCCACTTTTTAGCACATGCTATGTGGGTGAAATGATGATACCAAGTCAACTTTCAACCTTTCCAGAATTCATCTATAGTGCTTATCAATTTCAGGGTCATTTAGCTCAAAAAATCAGTAAATGCATGAAAAATAGCAAATGAAGTCAGAAAGGGTTGAAAATTGATGGCATGCCTTCGAATGGTGCATACTGAACCCACAAAAATCCTGGAGTTGAAATAAGTTTAAAAAATGAAATGCCTTAGTAACAGACGAGTTTTCGTCCGAAACCCTGGTACTTCGAAAGAGATTGTCCATTTTGTACACGAAGTCCATGCAGTTTTTGTCGTAACCCTCTCAATTTCTTAGCACATGCTATGTGGGTGAAATGATGATACCGTGCCAACTTTCAACCTTTTCAGAGTTCATTTGTAATGCTTATCAATTTCAGGGTCATTTAGCTCAAAAAAAACAGTAAATGCATGAAAAATAGCAAATGAAGTCAGAAAGGGTTGAAAATTGATGGCATGCCTTCGAATGGTGCATACTGAACCCACAAAAAGCCTGGAGTTGAAATAAGTTTAAAAAATGAAATGCCTTAGTAACAGACGAGTTTTCGTCCGAAACCCTGGTACTTCGAAAGAGATTGTCCATTTTGTACACGAAGTGCATGCATTTTTTGTCGTAACCCTCGCAATTTCTTAGCACATGCTATGTGGGTGAAATGATGATACCGTGCCAACTTTCAACCTTTTCAGAGTTCATTTGTAGTGCTTATCAATTTCAGGGTCATTTAGCTCAAAAAAACCAGTAAATGCATGAAAAATAGCAAATGAAGTCAGAAAGGGTTGAAAATTTATGGCATGCCTTCGAATGGTGCATACTGAACCCACAAAAAGCCTGCAGTTGAAACAAGTTTAAAAAATGAAATGCCTGAGTAACAAACGAGTTTTCGTCCGAAACCCTGATACATCTAAAGAGATTGTCCATTTTGTACATGAAGTGCATCTAGTTTTTGCCGTAACCGCCTCATCTTTTTAGCCCATGCTATGTGGGTGAAATGATGATATGGTGCCAACTTTCAGCCTTTTTAGAGTTCATCTGTACTGCTTATCAATTTCATGGTCATTTAGCTCAAAAAATCAGTAAATGCATGAAAAATAGCGAATGAAGTCAGAAAGGGTTGCAAATTGATCGCCTGCCATCGAATGGTGCATACTGAACCCACAAAAAGTCTGGAGTTGAAATAAGTTTAAAATGAAATGGTTTAGTAACAACGAGTTTTCGTCCGAAACCCTGATTCTTCGGAAGAGATTATCCATTTTGTACAAGAAGTGCATCCAGTTTTTGCCGTAACCCTCTCAACTTTTTAGCACAGGCTATGTGGGTGAAATGATGATACCAAGTCAACTTTCAACCTTTCCAGAGTTCATCTGTAGTGCTTATCAATTTCAGGGTCATTTAGCTCAAACAATCAGTAAATGCATGAAAAATAGCAAATGAAGTCAGAAAGGGTTGAAAATTGATGGCATGCCTTCGAATGGTGCATACTGAACCCACAAAAAGCCTGGAGTTGAAATAAGTTTAAAATATGAAATGCCTTAGTAACAGACGAGTTTTCGTCCGAAACCGTGATACTTCGAAAGAGATTGTCCATTTTGTACGCGAAGTGCATCCAGTTTTTGTCATAACCCTCTCAACCTTTTAGCACATGCTATGTGGGTGAAATGATGATACCGTGCCAACTTTCAACGTTTTCAGAGTTCATTTTTAGTGCTTATCAATTTCAGGGTCATTTAGCTCAAAAAAATCAGTAAATGCATGAAAAATAGCAAATGAAGTCAAAAAGGGTTGAAAATAGATGGCCTGCCTTCGAATGCTGCATACTGAACCAACAAAAAGTCTGGAGTTGAAATAAGTCTAAAAATGAAATGACTTAGTAACAACGAGTTTTCGTCCGAAACCCTGATATATCTAAAGAGATTGTCCATTTTGTACACGAAGTGCAGCTAGTTTTTGTCGTAACCCTCTCATCTTTTTAGCCCATGGTATGTGGGTGAAATGATGATACTGTGCCAACTTTCAACCTTTTTAGAGTTCATCTGTAGTGCTTACCAATTTCAGGGTCATTTAGCTCAAAAAATAAGTAAATGCATGAAAAATAGCAAATGAAGACTGACTGGGTTGGAAATTGATCGCCTTCCTTCGAATGGTGCATACTGAACGCACAAAAAGTGTGGAGTTGAAATAAGTTTAAAAAATGAAATGCCTTAGTAACAGACGAGTTTTTGTCCGAAACCCTGGTAGTTCGAAAGAGATTGTCCATTTTGTACACGAAGTGCATCCAGTTTTTGTCGTAACCCTCTCAATTTCTTAGCACATGCTATGTGGGTGAAATGACGATACCGTGCCAACTTTCAACTTTTTCAGAGTTCATTTGTAGTGCTTATCAATTTCAGGGTCATTTAGCTCAAAAAACCCAGTAAATGCATGAAAAATAGCAAATGAAGTCAGAAAGGGTTGAAATTTGATGCCATGCCTTTGAATGGTGCATACTGAACCCACAAAAAGCCTGTAGTTGAAATAAGTTTAAAAAATGAAATGCCTTAGTAACAAACGAGTTTTCTTCCGAAACCCTGATACATCTAAAGAGATTGTCCATTTTGTACATGAAGTGCATCTAGTTTTTGCCGTAACCGCCTCAACTTTTTAGCCCATGCTATGTGGGTGAAATGATGATATTGTGCCAACTTTCAACCTTTTCAGAGTTCATCTGTACTGCTTATCAATTTCATGGTCATTTAGCTCACAAAATCAGTAAATGCATGAAAAATAGCGAATGAAGTCAGAAAGGGTTGCAAATTGATCGCCTCCCTTCGAATGGTGCATACTGAACCCACAAAAAGTATGGAGTTGAAATAAGTTTAACATGAAATGGTTTAGTAACAGCGAGTTTTCGTCTGAAACCCTGATTCTTCGGAAGAGATTGTCCATTTTGTACAAGAAGTGCATCCAGTTTTGGCCGTAACCCCCTCAACTTTTTAGCATAGGCTATGTGGGTGAAATGATGATACCATGTCAACTTTCAACCTTTCCAGAGTTCATTTTTGGTGCTTATCAATTTAAGGGCCATTTAGCTCAAAAAATCAGTAAATGCATGAAAAATAGTAAATGAAGTCAGAAAGGGTTGAAAACTGATGGCTTGCCTTCGAATTGTTCATATTGAACCCACAAAAAGTCTAAAGTTGAAATAAGTTTAAAAATGAAATTTGTTAGTAACAGGCGAGTTTTCGTCCGAAACTGTGATACTTCAAAAGAGATTGTCCATTTTGTACACGAAGTGCATCCAGTTTTTGTCGTAACCCTCTCAACTTTTTAGCACATGCTATGTGGGTGAAATGATGATACCGTGCCAACTTTCAACGTTTTCAGAGTTCATTTTTAGTGCTTATCAATTTCAGGGTCATTTAGCTCAAAAAAATCAGTAAATGCATGACAAATAGCGAATGAAGTCAAAAAGGGTTGAAAATAGATGGCCTGCCTTCGAATGCTGCATACTGAACCGACAAAAAGTCTAGAGTTGAAATAAGTCTAAAAAAGAAATGACTTAGTAACAGCGAGTTTTCGTCCGAAACCCTGATATATCTAAAGAGATTGTCCATTTTGTACACGAAGTGCATCTAGTTTTTGTCGTAACCCTCTCATATTTTTAGCCCATGGTATGTCGGTGAAATGATGATATTGTGCCAACTTTCAACCTTTTAGAGTTCATCTGTAGTGCTTATCAATTTCAGGGTCATTTAGCTCAAAAAATCAGTAAATGCATGAAAAATAGCAAATGAAGTCAGACTGGGTTGGAAATTGATCGCCTTCCTTCGAATGGTGCATACTGAACGCACAAAAAGTCTGGAGTTGAAATAAGTTTAAAAAATGAAATGCCTTAGTAACAGACGAGTTTTCGTCCGAAACCCTGGTAGTTCGAAAGAGATTGTCCATTTTGTACACGAAGTGCATCCAGTTTTTGTCGTAACCCTCTCAATTTCTTAGCACATGCTATGTGGGTGAAATGATGATACCGTGCCAACTTTCAACCTTTTCAGAGTTCATTTGTAGTGCTTATCAATTTCAGGGTCATTTAGCTCAAAAAACCCAATAAATGCGTGAAAAATAGCAAATGAAGTCAGAAAGGGTTGAAATTTGATGGCATGCCTTTGAATGGTGCATACTGAACCCACAAAAAGCTTGTAGTTGAAATAAGTTTAAAAAATGAAATGCCTTAGTAACAAACGAGTTTTCTTCCGAAACCCTGATACATCTAAAGAGATTGTCCATTTTGTACATGAAGTGCATCTAGTTTTTGCCGTAACCGCCTCAACTTTTTAGCCCATGCTATGTGGGTGAAATGATGATATGGTGCAAACTTTCAACCTTTTCAGAGTTCATCTGTACTGCTTATCAATTTCATGGTCATTTAGCTCACAAAATCAGTAAATGCATGAAAAATAGCGAATGAAGTCAGAAAGGGTTGCAAATTGATCGCCTGCCTTCGAATGGTGCATACTGAACCCACAAAAAGTATGGAGTTGAAATAAGTTTAAAAATGAAATGTGTTAGTAAGAGGTGAGTTTTCGTCCGAAACCATGATACTTCAAAAGAGATTGTCCATTTTGTACACGAAGTGCATCCAATTTTTGTCGTAACCCTCTCAACTTTTTAGCACATGCTATGTGGGTGAAATGATGATACCGTGGCAACTTTCAACCTTTTCAGAGTTCATTTTTAGTGCTTATCAATTTCAGGGTCATTTAGCTCAAAAAATCAGTAAATGCATGAAAAATAGCAAATGAAGTCAAAGAGGGTTGAAAATAGATGGCCTGCCTTCGAATGCTGCATACTGAACCGACAAAAAGTCTGGAGTTGAAATAAGTCTAAAAATGAAATGACTTAGTAACAGCGAGTTTTCGTCCGAAACCCTGATACTTCGAAAGAGATTGTCCATTCTGTACACGAAGTGCATCCAGTTTTTGCTGTAATTCTCTCAACTTTTTATCCCATGCTATGTGGGTGAAATGATGATACTGTGCCATCTTTCAACCTTTTCAGAGTTCATCTGTAGTGCTTATCAATTTTAGGGTCATTTAGCTCAAAAAATCAGTAAATGCATGAAAAATAGCAAATGAAGTCAGAAAGGGTTGAAAATTGATGGCATGCCTTCGAATGGTGCATACTGAACGCACAAAAAGTCTTGAGTTAAAATAAGTTCAAAAAATGAAATGCCTTAGTAACAGACGAGTTTTGGTCCGAAACCCTGGTATTTCGAAAGAGGTTGTCCATTTTGTACACGAAGTGCATCAGGTTTTTGCCGTAACCCTCTCAACTTTTTACCACATGCTATGTGGGTGAAATGATGATAACGTGCCAACTTTCAACCTTTGCAGAGTTCATTTGTAGTGCTTATCAATTTCAGGGTCATTTAGCTCAAAAAAATCAGTAAATGCATGAAAAATAGCGAATGAAGTCAGAAAGGGTTGAAAATTGATGGCCTGCCTTCGAATGGTGCAAGCTGAACCCACAAAAAGTCTGGAGTTGAAATAAGTTTAAAAAATGAAATGCCTTCGTAACAGACGAGTTTTCGTCCGAAACTGTGATACTTCGAAAGAGATTGTCCATTTTGTACACAAAGTGCATCCACTTTTTGTCGTAACCCTCTCAACTTTTTAGCACATGCTATGTGGGTGAAATGATGATACCGTGCCAACTTTCAACCTTTTCAGAGTTTATTTGTGGTGCTTATCAATTTCAGGGTCACTTAGATCAAAAAAATCAGTAAATGCATGAAAAATATCAAATGAAGTCAAAAAGGGTTGAAAATAGATGGCCTGCCTTCGAATGCGGCATACTGAACCGACAAAAAGTCTAGAGTTGAAATAAGTCTAAAAATGAAATGACTTAGCAACAACGAGTTTTCGTCCGAAACCCTGATTCTTCGGAAGCGATTGTCCATTTTGTACACGAAGTGCATCTAGTTTTTGTCGTAACCCTCTCAGCATTTGAGCCCATGTTATGTGGGTGAAATGATGATATGGTGCCAGTTTCAACCTTTTCAGAGTTCATCTGTACTGTTTATCAATTTCTGGGTCATTTAGCTCAAAAAAATTAGTAAATGCATGAGAAATAGCAAATAAAGTTACAATGGGCTGGAAATTGATCGCCTGCCTTCGAATGGTGCAAACTGAACGCACAAAAAGTTTGGAGTTGATTAAGTTTAAAATGACATGGTTTAGTAACAGACGAGTTTTCGTCCGAAACCCTGGTACTTCGAAAGAGGTTGTCCATTTTGTACACGAAGTGCATCCAGTTTTTGCAGTAACCCTCTCCACTTTTTAGCACATGCTATGTGGGTGAAATGATGATACCAAGTCAACTTTCAACCTTTCCAGAGTTCATCTGTAGTGCTTATCAATTTCAGGGTCATTTAGAGCAAAAAATCAGTAAATGCATGAAAAATAGCAAATGAAGTCAGACTGGGTTGGAAATTGATCGCCTGCCTTCGAATGGTGCATACTGAACGCACAAAAAGTTTGGAGTTGAAATAAGTTTAAAAAATGAAATGCCTTAGTAACAGACGAGTTTTCGTCCGAAACCCTGGTACTTCGAAAGAGATTGTCCATTTTGTACACGAAGTCCATGCATTTTTTGTCGTAACCCTCGCAATTTCTTAGCACATGCTATGTGGGTGAAATGATGATACCGTGCCAACTTTCAACCTTTTCAGAGTTCATTTGTAGTGCTTATCAATTTCAGGGTCATTTAGCTCAAAAAAACCAGTAAATGCATGAAAAATAGCAAATGAAGTCAGAAAGGGTTGAAAATTGATGGCATGCCTTCGAATGGTGCATACTGAAGCCACAAAAAGCCTGCAGTTGAAACAAGATTAAAAAATGAAATGCCTGAGTAACAAACGAGTTTTCGTCCGAAACCCTGATACATCTAAAGAGATTGTGCATTTTGTACATGAAGTGCATCTAGTTTTTGCCGTAACCGCCTCATCTTTTTAGCCCATGCTATGTGGGTGAAATGATGATATGGTGCCAACTTTCACCCTTTTTAGAGTTCATCTGTACTGCTTATCAATTTCATGGTCATTTAGCTCAAAAAATCAGTAAATGCATGAAAAATAGCGAATGAAGTCAGAAAGGGTTGCAAATTGATCGCCTGCCTTCGAATGGTGCATACTGAACCCACAAAAAGTCTGGAGTTGAAATAAGTTTAAAATGAAATGGTTTAGTAACAACGAGTTTTCGTCCGAAACCCTGATTCTTCGGAAGAGATTATCCATTTTGTACAAGAAGTGCATCTAGTTTTTGCCGTAACCCTATCAACTTTTTAGCACAGGCTATGTGGGTGAAATGATGATACCAAGTCAACTTTCAACCTTTCCAGAGTTCATCTGTAGTGCTTATCAATTTCAGGGTCATTTAGCTCAAAAAATCAATAAATGCATGAAAAATAGCAAATGAAGTCAGAAAGGGTTGAAAATTGATGGCATGCCTTCGAATGGCGCATACTGAACCCACAAAAAGCCTGGAGTTGAAATAAGTTTAAAATATGAAATGCCTTAGTAACAGACGAGTTTTCGTCCGAAACAGTGATACTTCGAAAGAGATTGTCCATTTTGTACACGAAGTGCATCCAGTTTTTGTCGTAACCCTCTCAACCTTTTAGCACATGCTATGTGGGTGAAATGATGATACCATGCCAACTTTCAACGTTTTCAGAGTTCATTTTTAGTGCTCATCAATTTCAGGGTCATTTAGCTCAAAAAAAATCAGTAAATGCATGAAAAATAGCAAATGAAGTCAAAAAGGGTTGAAAATAGATGACCTGCCTTCGAATGCTGCATACTGAACCAACAAAAAGTCTGGAGTTGAAATAAGTCTAAAAATGAAATGACTTAGTAACAGCGAGTTTTCGTCCGAAACCCTGATATATCTAAAGAGATTGTCCATTTTGTACACGAAGTGCATCTAGTTTTTGTCGTAACCCTCTCATCTTTTTAGCCCATGGTATGTGGGTGAAATGATGATACTGTGCCAACTTTCAACCTTTTTAGAGTTCATCTATAGTGCTTATCAATTTCAGGGTCATTTAGCTCAAAAAATCAGTAAATGCATCAAAAATAGCAAATGAAGTCAGACTGGGTTGGAAATTGATCGCCTTCCTTCGAATGGTGCATACTGAACGCACAAAAAGTCTGGAGTTGAAATAAGTTTAAAAATGAAATGCCTTAGTAACAGACGAGTTTTCGTCCGAAACCCTGGTAGTTCGAAAGAGATTGTCCATTTTGTACACGAAGTGCAGCCAGTTTTTGTCGTAACCCTCTCAATTTCATAGCACATGCTATGTGGGTGAAATGATGATACCGTGCCAACTTTCAACCTTTTCAGAGTTCATTTGTAGTGCTTATCAATTTCAGGGTAATTTAGCTCAAAAAACCCAGTAAATGCGTGAAAAATAGCAAATGAAGTCAGAAAGGGTTGAAATTTGATGGCATGCCTTTGAATGGTGCATACTGAACCCACAAAAAGCCTGTAGTTGAAATAAGTTTAAAAAATGAAATGCCTTAGTAACAAACGAGTTTTCTTCCGAAACCCTGATACATCTAAAGAGATTGTCCATTTTGTACATGAAGTGCATCTAGTTTTTGCCGTAACCGCCTCAACTTTTTAGCCCATGCTATGTGGGTGAAATGATGATATTGTGCCAACTTTCAACCTTTTCAGAGTTCATCTGTACTGCTTATCAATTTCATGGTCATTTAGCTCACAAAATCAGTAAATGCATGAAAAATAGCTAATGAAGTCAGAAAGGGTTGCAAATTGATCGCCTCCCTTCGAATGGTGCATACTGAACCCACAAAAAGTATGGAGTTGAAATAAGTTTAAAATGAAATGGTTTAGTAACAGCGAGTTTTCGTCTGAAACCCTGATTCTTCGGAAGAGATTGTCCATTTTGTACAAGAAGTGCATCCAGCTTTGGACGTAACCCCCTCAACTTTTTAGCATAGGCTATGTGGGTGAAATGATGATACCATGTCAACTTTCAACCTTTCCAGAGTTCATTTTTGGTGCTTATCAATTTAAGGGCCATTTAGCTCAAAAAATCAGTAAATGCATGAAAAATAGTAAATGAAGTTAGAAAGGGTTGAAAACTGATGGCTTGCCTTCGAATTGTTCATATTGAACCTACAAAAAGTCTAAAGTTGAAATAAGTTTAAAAATGAAATTTGTTAGTAACAGGCGAGTTTTCGTCCGAAACCGTGATACTTCAAAAGAGATTGTCCATTTTGTACACGAAGTGCATCCAGTTTTTGTCGTAACCCTCTCAACTTTTTAGCACATGCTATGTGGGTGAAATGATGATACCGTGCCAACTTTCAACGTTTTCAGAGTTCATTTTTAGTGCTTATCAATTTCAGGGTCATTTAGCTCAAAAAAATCAGTAAATGCATGAAAAATAGCAAATGAAGTCAAAAAGGGTTGAAAATAGATGGCCTGCCTTCGAATGCTGCATACTGAACCGACAAAAAGTCTGGAGTTGAAATAAGTCTAAAAATGAAATGACTTAGTAACAGCGAGTTTTCGTCCGAAACCCTGATATATCTAAAGAGATTGTCCATTTTGTACACGAAGTGCATCTAGTTTTTGTCGTAACCCTCTCATATTCTTAGCCCATGGTATGTGGGTGAAATGATGATATTGTGCCAACTTTCAACCTTTTTAGAGTTCATCTATAGTGCTTATCAATTTCAGGGTCATTTAGCTCAAAAAATCAGTAAATGCATGAAAAATAGCAAATGAAGTCAGACTGGGTTGGAAATTGATCGCCTTCCTTCGAATGGTGCATACTGAACGCACAAAAAGTCTGGAGTTGAAATAAGTTTAAAAAATGAAATGCCTTAGTAACAGACGAGTTTTCGTCCGAAACACTGGTAGTTCGAAAGAGATTGTCCATTTTGTACACGAAGTGCAGCCAGTTTTTGTCGTAACCCTCTCAATTTCATAGCACATGCTATGTGGGTGAAATGATGATACCGTGCCAACTTTCAACCTTTTCAGAGTTCATTTGTAGTGCTTATCAATTTCAGGGTCATTTAGCTCAAAAAACCCAGTAAATGCGTGAAAAATAGCAAATGAAGTCAGAAAGGGTTGAAATTTGATGGCATGCCTTTGAATGGTGCATACTGAACCCACAAAAAGCCTGTAGTTGAAATAAGTTTAAAAAATGAAATGCCTTAGTAACAAACGAGTTTTCTTCCGAAACCCTGATACATCTAAAGAGATTGTCCATTTTGTACATGAAGTGCATCTAGTTTTTGCCGTAACCGCCTCAACTTTTTAGCCCATGCTATGTGGGTGAAATGATGATATGGTGCAAACTTTCAACCTTTTCAGAGTTCATCTGTACTGCTTATCAATTTCATGGTCATTTAGCTCACAAAATCAGTAAATGCATGAAAAATAGCGAATGAAGTCAGAAAGGGTTGCAAATTGATCGCCTGCCTTCGAATGGTGCATACTGAACCCACAAAAATTATGGAGTTGAAATAAGTTTAAAAATGAAATGTGTTAGTAACAGGTGAGTTTTCGTCCGAAACCATGATACTTCAAAAGAGATTGTCCATTTTGTACACGAAGTGCATCCAGTATGTGTCGTAACCCTCTCAACTTTTTAGCACATGCTATGTGGGTGAAATGATGATACCGTGGCAACTTTCAACCTTTTCAGAGTTCATTTTTAGTGCTTATCAATTTCAGGGTCATTTAGCTCAAAAAAATCAGTAAATGCATGAAAAATAGCAAATGAAGTCAAAAAGGGTTGAAAATAGATGGCCTGCCTTCGAATGCTGCATACTGAGCCGACAAAACGTCTCGAGTTGAAATAAGTCTAAAAATGAAATGACTTAGTAACAGCGAGTTTTCGTCCGAAACCCTGATACTTCGAAAGAGATTGTCCATTCTGTACACAAAGTGCATCCAGTTTTTGCTGTAATTCTCTCAACTTTTGAACCCATGCTATGTGGGTGAAATGATGATACTGTGCCAACTTTCAACCTTTTCAGAGTTCATCTGTAGTGCTTATCAATTTTAGGGTCATTTAGCTCAAAAAATCAGTAAATGCATGAAAAATAGCAAATGAAGTCAGAAAGGGTTGAAAATTAATGGCATGCCTTCGAATGGTGCATACTGAACGCACAAAAAGTCTTGAGTTAAAATAAGTTCAAAAAATGAAATGCCTTAGTAACAGACGAGTTTTGGTCCGAAACCCTGGTATTTCGAAAGAGGTTGTCCATTTTGTACACGAAGTGCATCAAGTTTTTGCCGTAACCCTCTCAACTTTTTACCACATGCTATGTGGGTGAAATGATGATAACGTGCCAACTTTCAACCTTTTCAGAGTTCATTTGTAGTGCTTATCAATTTCAGGGTCATTTAGCTCAAAAAAATCAGTAAATGCATGAAAAATAGCGAATGAAGTCAGAAAGGGTTGAAAATTGATGGCCTGCCTTCGAATGGTGCAAGCTGAACCCACAAAAAGTCTGGAGTTGAAATAAGTTTAAAAAATGAAATGCCTTAGTAACAAACGAGTTTTCGTGCGAAACCCTGATACATCTAAAGAGATTGTCCATTTTGTACACGAAGTTCATCTAGTTTTGTCGTAACCCTCTCAACTTTTTAGCCCATGCTATGTGGGTGAAATGATGATACTGTGCCAACTTTCAACCTTTTCAGAGTTCATCTGTACTGCTTACCAATTTCAGGGTGATTTAGCTCAAAAAATCAGTAAATGCATGAAAAATAGCAAATGAAGTGAGAAAGGGTTGAAAATAGATGTCCTGCCTTCGAATGGTGCATACTGAACCCACAAAAAGTCTGGAGTTGAAATAAGTTTAAAAATGAAATGACTTAGTAACAGCGAGTTTTCGTCCGAAACCCTCATACTTCGGAAGAGATTGTCCATTTTGTACACGAAGTGCATCCAGTTTTTGTCGTAACCCTCTCAACTTTTTAGCACATGCTATGTGGGTGAAATGATGATAGCATGACAACTTTCAACCTTTTCAGAGTTTATTCGTAGTGCTTATCATTTTCAGGGTCATTTAGCTCAAAAAAAAAGTAAATGCATGAAAAATAGCGAATGAAGTCAGAAAGGGTTGAAAATTGATGGCCTTCCTTCGAATGTTGCATACTGAACCCACAAAAAGTCTGGAGTTGAAATAAGTTAAAAAAATGAAATGCCTTAGTAACTGCGAGTTTTCGTCCGAAACCCTGATACTTCGAAAGAGATTGTCCATTTTTTACACGAAGTGCATCCAGTTTTTGTCGTAACCCTCTCAACTTTTTAGCACATGTTATGTGGGTGAAATGATGATACCGTGCCAACTTTCAACCTTTTTAGAGTTCATTTGTAGTGCTTATCAATTTCTAGGTCATTTAGCTCAAAAAACAGTAAATTTATGAAAAATAGCAAATGAAGTTAGAATGGGTTGGTAATTGATTGCCTGCCTTCGAATGGTGCATACTGAACGCACAAAAAGTCTGGAGTTGAGAAAAGTTTAAAAAAATGAAATGCCTTAGTAATAGACGAGTTTTCATCCAAAACCCTGGTACTTCGAAAGAGACTGTCAATTTTGTACACGAAGTGCATCCAGTTTTTGCCGTAACCCTCTCAACTTGTTAGCACATGCTATGTTGGTGAAATGATGATACCATGTCAACTTTCAACCCTTCCTGAGTTCATGTTTAGTGCTTATCAATTTAAGGGTCATTTAGCTCAAAAAATCAGTAAATGCATGAAAAATAAAAAAGAAGTCAGAAAGGGTTGAAAATTGATCGCTTGCCTTCGAATGGTTCATACTGAACCCACAAAAAGTCTGAAGTTGAAATAAGTTTAAAAAATGACATGCCTTTAATAGACGAGTTTTCGTCCGAAACCCTTATACTTCGAAAGAGATTGTCCATTTTGTACACGAAGTGCATCCAGTTTTTGTCATAACCCTCTCAACTTTTTAGCACATGCTATGTGGGTGAAATGATGATACCGTGCCAACTTTCATCGTATTCGGAGTTTATTTGTAGTCCTTATAAATTTCAGGGTCATTTAGCTCAAAAAAATTAGTAAATGCATGAAAAATAGCAAAATGAAGTCAAAAAGGGTTGAAAATTGATGACCTACCTACGAATGGTGCATCCTAAATGCACAAAAAGTCTGGCGTCGAAATAAGTTTAGAAAATGCAATGCCTTAGTAACAGACGAGTTTTCGTCTGAAACCCTTATACATCGAAAGAGATTGTCCATTTTGTACACGAAGTGCATCTAGATTTTGTCGTAACCCTCTCAACTTTTTAGCACATGCTATGTGGGTGAAATGATGATACCGTGCCAACTTTCAACATTTTCAGAGTTCATTTGTAGTGCTTATAAATTTCAGGGTCATTTAGCTCCAAAAAATCAGTAAATGCATGAAAAATAGCAAATGAAGTCAGAAAGGGTTGAAAATTGATGGCCTGCCTTCGAATGGTGCATACTAAACGCACAAAAAGTCTGACGTTGAAATAAGTTTAAAAAATGAAATACCTTAGTAACAGATGAGTTTTCGTCCGAAACCCTGATACAACGAAAGAGATTGTCCTTCTTGAACACAACGTGCATCTAGTTTTTGCCGTATACCTCTCAACTTTTTAGCACATGCTATGTGGGTGAAATGATGACACCGTGCCAACTTTCAACCTTTTCAGAGTTCCTTTGTAGTGCTTATCAATTTCAGGGTCATTTAGCTCAAAAAATCAGTAAATGCATGAAAAATAGCAAATGAAGTCACAAAGGGTTGAAAATTGATCGCCTGCCTTCGAATGGTGCATACTAAACCCACAAAAAGTCTGGAGTTGAAATAAGTTTAAAAAATGAAATGCCTTAGTAACAAACGCGTTTTCGTCCGAAACCCTGATACATCTAAAGAGATTGTCCATTTTGTACACGAAGTGCATCTAAGTTTTGCCGTAACCCTCTCAACTTTTTAGCCAATGCTATGCGGTTGAAATGATGATATTGTGCCAACTTTCAACCTTTTCAGAGTTCATCTGTAGTACTTATCAATTCTAGGCTCATTTAGCTCAAAAAATCTGTAAATGCATGAAAAATAGCAAATTAAGTCAGAAAGGGTTGAAAATTGATGGCCTGCCTTTGAATGGTGCATACTAAACGCACAAAAATTCTGGCATTGAAATAAGTTTAAAAAATGAAATGCCTTAGTAACAGACGAGTTTTCGTCCGAAACCCTGGTACTTGGAAGGAGATTGTCCATTTTGTACACGAAGTCCATCTAGTTTTTGCCGTAACCTCTCAACTTTTTAGCACATGATATGTGGGTGAAATGATGATACCATGCCAACTTTCAACCTTTCAGAGTTCATTTTTAGTGCTTATCAATTTAAGGGTCATTTAGCACAAAAAAACTTAAATGCATGAAAAAGAGCAACTGATGTCAGAAAGGGATGGAAATTGATGGCCTGCCTTCGAATGGTGCATACTAAATGCACAAAAAGCCTGGCATTGAAATAAGTTTAAAAAATGAAATGCCTTAGTAACAGACGAGTTTTCGTCCAAAACCCTTATACTTCGAAAGAGATTGTCCATTTTGTACACGAAGTGCATCCAGTTTTTGTCATAACCCTCTCAACTTTTTAGCACATGCTATGTGGGTGAAATGATGATACCGTGCCCACTTTCATCCTATTCAGAGTTTATTTGTAGTCCTTATCAATTTCAGGGTCATTTAGCTCAAAAAAATTAGTAAATGCATGAAAAATAGCAAATGAAGTCAAAAAGGGTTGAAAATTGATGACCTACCTACGAATGGTGCATACTAAATGCACAAAAAGTCTGGCGTCGAAATAAGTTTAGAAAATGCAATGCCTTAGTAACAGACGAGTTTTCGTCTGAAACCCTTATACATCGAAAGAGATTGTCCATTTTGTACACGAAGTGCATCTAGATTTTGTCGTAACCCTCTCAACTTTTTAGCACATGCTATGTGGGTGAAATGATGATACCGTGCCAACTTTCAACATTTTCAGAGTTCATTTGTAGTGCTTATAAATTTCAGGGTCATTTAGCTCCAAAAAATCAGTAAATGCATGAAAAATAGCAAATGAAGTCAGAAAGGGTTGAAAATTGATGGCCTGCCTTCGAATGGTGCATACTAAACACACAAAAAGTCTGACGTTGAAATAAGTTTAAAAAATGAAATACCTTAGTAACAGATGAGTTTTCGTCCGAAACCCTGATACAACGAAAGAGATTGTCCTTCTTGAACACAACGTGCATCTAGTTTTTGCCGTATACCTCTCAACTTTTTAGCACATGCTATGTGGGTGAAATGATGATACTGTGCCAACTTTCAACCTTTTCAGAGTTCCTTTGTAGTGCTTCTCAATTTCAGGGTCATTTAGCTCAAAAAAATCAGTAAATGCATGAAAAATAGCAAATGAAGTCACGAAGGGTTGAAAATTGACCGCCTGCCTTCGAATGGTGCATACTAAACCCACAAAAAGTGAGTCATTTGTTCTGATTGGACAAAATACAAACCACACGGACCATACGTCTACACCGTAGGATTAACTTAGATCGAATGGCAGTCCTTATCCATCTCGCCAACACACATTGCTGAACTTGGGATTCAATTTATATGCACTAAACGACTAGTAAATGCAAAAAAATGGCTTATATATAGCAGGCGAGCTCAGAAATGCGCAAGAAAATCGGACCTTTCATATAATGATGATTGACTACCGTGGGATAAAATTTGGAGGAGAGGCGATGAAGATACTGTCGATTGAAATTCGATTTGCCACTTCTCCCATTCGAACTATGATCCTTCTACTCAGATGCTATGGTTTCCAACTAGACATCATCATAGCTTCTGCCAAATTTTACCAACTTTTTTCCATGGTGTCTCAAGATCACGCCACAATTACGCACCGATTTTCGTGATTTTCTAAGTCCATCAGCATTTCTTGTAATTAAATTATTGACATTTGTTTACGTGGACACATCTCCCATGCGAAATGCTTGACAATTCTTCTCATGCGTTGCCCAATGACAAAAATCATGCAAAGTTACACACAAATGATCTGTAAGAGATTCTTTGCCACCATCCACACGTAATTCATCTTGTGATATTTTATTTATAAGAATTAATTAACACGGTAACTGCAAAATATGACTTAGATATAGCAAATGAGACATGTCATCCACGAAAAGATCAATATTAGGAGTACAATGATATTTCCATACCATGGGAAAAACCAAGGCGAAAGGATGAGGTTGACACCAATTGCAGTCCGAAATGCCAACTGTACTTTCTCCTAAACTATGATCCTTTGTGTGGGATGCATTCGTTTTCAAAAGGGCAGGCCATCACAACTTCCGCGAGACATTACCACTGTTCCCACGGGGTCTTCACATCATGCCACAGTGACACACCCATTTTTGTGATTTTCGTAATACATCTACATTTCCTCCAATTAAATTACTAACAAGCCCCACGTTGGTGGAAAAAATGTCTTCAAATTAGCAACAACAATATGAAATGCAGCAGGAAATCAATATAGGGGCTATAGTTGATTGTCTATGGATGAAAATAATTCGAGCCAAAATGATGAAGTCACAAATTCATTTGAGATGGAAATATGATTGTTGTGCATGAACAAATAGCACACGGTTCATTCACTAGAACCATGTGCTTTATAAACCACGGCTTATAAGACTTAATGTGCACAAAGTGAGTCCTGCCTTCTGATTGGTCAAAACCCAAACCACACGGATCGTACGTCTGCACTGTACGATTCACCATGATCAAACGACGGTCCTTATACCTCTCGTCAGCACATGCTGTTGAAGTTGGGATTTGATTTATATGCAATAAATGCACCGTAAATGATAAAAAAATGCAGAAAAATATCAAACGAGCCCATAAATGCTCCTGAAAATCAAACCCGACATATAATAATGATTGACTACCGTCACATAAAAATGTTCGAAGAGGCGACGAACACGCCATCGATTGGAGTTCGAGTTGCCCCTTCTTCCTTTGGAACTATGATACTTCTAGTTAGCTGCAATGGTTTCCAAGGAGCGATCATCATAACTTGTACAAAATTTTACCAAATTTTTTCTATGGTGTCTCGAGATCATGCCATGATAACACACTGATTTTTGTGATTTTTTGAGTCGATTTTGCATTTCCTGTAATTAAATTACGAAATTACGCATCTCCCATCCGAAATTTTGAAAATACCTCTCATTCCTTGCACGATGACGAAGATCATGCAAAAGTGAAATACAAATGATTTGTAAGAGATTATTTGCTAGCATCCACACATAATTCATGTTGGGATTTTATTTATGCACTAATGCATGGTAAAAGCAAAAAATTCCTTAGATATAACAAACGAGCCATGTAATCCACCAGAAGATCAGTAATAGGAGTACAATAATGTTTGCCTACCATGGTAAAAATCGAGGCGAAAGGATGAGGTAGACACCGATTAGAGAGTCCGAAATTCCAACTCAACATTTGGAAACAACGATCCTTCGTGTGAGATACCTAGGTTTTCAAAGGGCCATACATCACAACTTTTGCCAGACATTACTAATTTTTCCCACGGGGTATTCACGTCATGCCACAGTGACACGACCATTTTCATGATTTTCGGAAAAAGTCTGCATTTCCTCCAATTAAATTACTAACAAGCCCAATGTTGGTGAAAAATATCTTAAAATTAGCAATGAAGTCATGAAATGCGGCCCAAAATCAATACAGGGGTTAATAGGTGATTGTATGTCGATGAAATTAATTCGAGGCGAAATTATGAAGTCACTAATTCATTTGAAATGAAAATATGATTTATGTGCATAAACAAATAGCACACGGTTCATTCACTAATACCGACTGCTTTCTAAACCATGGCCGATGACACTAATGCGTGTAAAGTGAGTCGTGCGCTCTGATTGGCCAAAACCCAAACCACACTGATCGTACGTATGTACTGTAGGATTTAACCTGATCGAACGATAGTCCTTATCCCTCTCACCAACACACATTGTTGAAGTTGAGATTCGATTTATATGCACTAAATGACCAGTAAATTCAAAAATGGCTTAAATAAAGGAGGCTAGCCTAGAAATGCGCATGAAAATCAATATTAGGGTACAACGATAGTTCCGTACCGTGGGAAAAATTTCAAGAGAAAATGATGAGGTCACGTCTACATTTTAAAGTTTTTAGGCACTAGTAGAAAATAGACCTTTCGTCCGCCTCATTAGTCGGGGTTGGATTTTGAACCGACACTAATGCGATCATTAGTGTCGGTTCGTGACGGGGATCATTAGTGTCGGTTCGTATCGGACCTTTAGTCCCCGTTCGTGCCATGAACCGACACTAAAGGTGTGGTGGCAGGCTGAAGTCAGCCTGGGGCCCCACGTGAACCTTTAGTCCCGGTTGGCGGCTCCAACCGCGACTATAGGCTAACCTTTAGTCGGGGTTGGAGCCCCAAACCGGAACAAAAGGTTGGTCATGGCTGCAGTGGGTGTTTAATCCCACCTTGCCAATGTTGGAAATATGCCCTAGAGGCAATAAATAAAGTGTTTATTATTATATTTCCTTGTTCATCATAATTGTTTATTGTCCATGCTATAATTGTATTGATTGGAAACACATTACATGTGTGGGTTAATAGACAACACTTTGTCCCGAGTATGCATCTAGTGAACTAGCTCGTTGATCAAAGATGGTCAAGGTTTCCTAGCCATTGACATGTGATGTCATTTGATAATGGGATCACATCATGAGGAGAATCATGTGATGGACAAGACCCAAACTAAAAACGTAGCATATGATCGTGTCAGTTTATTGCTACTGTTTTATGCATGTCAACTATATGTTCCTATTACCATGAGATCATTTAACTCGCGGACACCGGAAGAGTGCCTTGTGTGTATCAAACGTCACAACATAACTAGGTGACTATAAAGGTGCTCTACAGGTATCTCCGAGGGTGTCTGTTGAGTTGGCATGGACCAAGACTGGGATTTGTTACTCCGTGTGACGGAGAGGTATCTCAGGGCCCACTCGGCAATACAACATCACAATAAGCCTTGCAAGCAATGTGACTAAGTGTTAGTCATGGGATCTTGTATTACGGAACAAGTAAAGATACTTGTCGGTAACGAGGTTGAACTAGGTATGGACATACCGATGATCGAATCTCGGGCAAGTGACATACCGAAGAACAAAGGGAACATCATACAGGATTAACTGAATCCTTGACATAGAGGTTAGACCAATAAATATCTTCGTAGAATATGCAGGAGCTAATATGGGCATCGAGGTCTTGCTATTGGTTATTGACCGTAGAGGTGTCTCAGTCATGTCTACATAGTTCACGAACCCGTAGGGTCTGCACACTTAAGGTTTGGTGACGTTTCGGTAGTACAGAGTTATGTGTGGTTGTTACCGAAGGTTGTTCGATGTATCGGATGAGATCCCAGACATCACGAGGAGCTCCGAAATGGTCTGGAGGTAAAGATTGATATATAGGAAGTCCTATTTTGGAAACCGGAAAAGTTTCGGGCTCATCAGTAGTGTACCGGGAGTGCTGATAGTGTACCGGGAGACCATCAGGAGGGGTATTTAGACCCAAGAGGCTACATGGGCTGTGGGAGAGTGCATACCAGCCCTTAGTGTGCTGGTGGAAGTCCCACATAAGGCCCATGCGACTTGGAAGAAAAGGCCAAAGAGAAAAAGGTGGAAAAAGGCAAAAAGACCAAAATAAGGTGGAGTCCTAGTCCTACTAGGATTGGAGGAGGAATCCTCCTCTCCTCCTTGGTTCGGCCGAAACCTAGCTGGCTTGGCCCTTGGGACAAGCCTCCTCTTCTCTTCCTCTTATATATACTAGAAGTCTTAGGGTTTTTAGCACTTGATTTTCAGCCACGTGCTACCCGTTTCTCTAGTGCATAGTTTCTCCTCTAGATCAGGTTTCTGCAGTGCTTAGGCGAAGCCCTGCCGGAATTGCTCCACCAGCACCGCCGCAGCGCCGTCACGCTGCCGGAGAACTCGTCTAGCTCTCCACTCCCTCTTGCTGGATCAAGAAGACGGAGATCGTCATCAAGCTATACGTGTGCTGAACGCGGAGGTGCCGTTCGTTCGGTGCTTGATCGGGACGGATCGTGATTGGATCACGGGACGCTCGGCGATATGGATCGCGAAGACGTTCGACTACACCAACCGGGTTTCTTAATGCTTCCTGCTTAGCGATCTACAGGGGTACGTAGATCCACTCTCCCTCTCGCAGATGCTCATCACCATGGATAGATCTTGCGTGTGCGTAGGAAAATCTTTATTTCCCATGCAACATTCCCGGACAGCCAAGCGAGGGGCGCTTGCACCGGTTTATAAGCCCACCCTACTCTGCCTTGTTGAGTTCCTCTCAAATTGAAAATAGATGCCCTTATATGGGAAATTTGACCTCAAATCAAACTGAATTCTAGTCTGATTTCAGGTCGAATTTTCCCTATATAAGCACATCTATGTTCATTTTTTCTATTTATTATGTTATTTCAATTTTTTAAACATATTTTAACTCAAGACTTTTTCTGCATTCAGTATGCACCGTGCAAAGCCACATCATCACTTTTCAACCCTTTTGTGACCTCATTTACTATTTTTTCATGCATTTCATGATTTATTTTGAGCCAAAATGACCCTCAATTGCAAAGCAGTGGAAATGAACTCTCAAATGGTTGAAAGTTGGCATGGTATCATCATTTCGCCCACATAGCATGTTATAAAAAGTTGAGAGGGTTACGACAAAAACTGGATGCACTTCGTGTACAAAATGGACAATCTCTTTCGAAGTATCAGGGTTTTGGACAAAACTTGGCTGTTACAAAGGCATTTCATTTTTTTAACTTATTTGAACTCCATACTTTTTGTGTGTTCAAAATGCACCATTCAAATCCACATCATCAATTTTCAACCCTTTCCGACTTCGTTTGCTATTTTTCATGCATTTACCGATTTTTTTGAGCTAAATGACCCTGAAATTGATAAGCACTACGAATGAACTGTGAAAAGGTTGATAGTTGGCATGGTACCATCATTTCACCCACATTGCATGTGCTAAAAAGTTGAGAGGGTTACGGCAAAAACTAGAAGCACTTCGTGTACAAAATGGACAATCTCTTTCGAAGTAATAGGGTTTCGGATGAAAACTCGTCCTTTACTAAGGCATTTCATTTTATTAAACTTATTTCGATTCCAAACTTTTCGTGCATTCAGTAAAAGAAAATAAATAAAGCAAAAAAACAAAAAAACAAAAATAAATATAAAATAGACCGCCTACTGTGTCGCCAGGGCCTACATACGACTAGAAACCCAACGTAGGCCAAGATGTAGGCCCGCAAGGCCCAGTAGGCCCAACAAGGTTGTACAGGTTCAATAGGCCCACGTACGCCTGCTTAGAGAGGAGCTCGAGGGAGCAGCCGCAGCGGGGCTTATAAACCAGTGCGACTGCCCTTCGCTTGGCGAGGTGGGACTAAAGTTTCCCTGCACCGCGCCTACGCGAGCACCACCTTTAGTCGCGGTTGGAGCCACCAACCGCGACTAAAGGGTTTCGCTTCCCGCCGCCCGCGCCCGTTGAAATTCACCTTTAGTCGCTTTTGGTGGATCCATCCGCGACTAAAGGGTGTCTTTTGTCGCAGTTGGAGCCACCAACCGCAACTAAAGGTCTCCGCATATATAACCAGCACCCTGCCTCGACGACCTTATCTACATTTCCACGGACGATGCAGCGAGTCCATGATGCCGCCAGGCTGCTCGCCGTCCATCCGAGCCCGCTTCGGCGCCCAGCCCCTCGCCGACGCCTTTGCTCTGCATTGTTGCCGCCGCGTCCCTCCCTGACACGCGCTGCTGCTCCCCTTGCCCCTGCCCTGCCCCGACGCCTCCGCGCCACTGCATTGCCGCTGCTGCCGGCCTGCAGGTACTCCCTCCTCCCTCCATCCCTCTCCTGTCAAGTTCCTGAATGCAAAGAATTTCGATGAGATAGATTTGGTTATATGAACATAAAATAGAAAATGAGCATATATGTAAAATTACATATTATTAGGAGCTATGTTCATTAGTTTGTTCGATGGTGCTTTAGCTAGTGATGTATTTGGTTTAGTGATGTATATATTTACAAATATATATATATATATATATATATTAATGTTGTGTTCAACATTAATGCTGAATTTTTGCAAACATATATTGTAGAAAGTGATTGATTTAGTAATGTATTTGCAAACATACATTAAGAAACTTCTTTAGTGATGCCACACAAACATATATTAAGAATGCTGAATTTTTTCATAGAATAAATTTGCATAGAAAAAGGTTGCATAGAACAAAGCTCACCATGTATTAAAAATATTATTATATTGTATCTTAAAGTTTGTAACGGGTTGACTTTCAGTCTGCCGGCGCTCCTTGAGTGACTTTCGGTCTGTTAAAGAAGGAAGGACACCGACTGTTGTCGTGTGGGTCGCTTCCTTTCCTTCTTCTCGGGATATGCCTTGGTAATGCACGATCGTGATATGCCTTGGTAATGCACGAGAGAAGGAGGGGAAGCGACCAACACCGACGGTCAAAATATCTGTGAGGGAGTTGTCCACCATATATCATAGAGGGATTGCGAACCACATATACACCACGTGAGATGAGAGTGTAGAAAGGAAGACTACATGGACCGAAAGTCAACCTGTGCTTATAATAGTGATCTATGTCTTTATTTACCTATTTAATAGTGCATAGATGTTAATTTTGGATATATGAATGTCAACTATGAACATAGAAAATGTCTGACGATGAAAGGGAATTCATTATGTGCGAATACTTCAAAGACGAGCGCGGCCTGTGCGACAAGCCTCACCTAGTTGGTGGTAGGCGCTTCAGCATCATGCTGGATGAGACCTTCGAAGTGGATACAGTCGTGACTTCTGCTTCTTTTGCTTCAACTTATATTTTATATTTTTACAATTCTACTAGCGTATCCCCTGCCATGCAAGACATTATGTCTTGGATAAGATTGGTTTCTCAAATATGTGCAGTATGGAGGTAATGGGAGTTCACTTGAGGACCGAGCATGGTTATACTTTTGCTGTAAAATTATACAATTCGGAAACCTACTCCTATTTTGAATGCAAAATTTAAAGAGCACTATGCAAGGCTTATGAATTTGAGCCTGATATGCTTATCACCTTTGATATTCGTCCGGAAGATGAAATTGAAGGTAATATGAACAACTGGGTCGATGTGCAGACGCCTCCAGTTCTACCACTATGTGAGTTTCTCAACCATATTTATTAAGTAATTTATATTGTTTATTAAAAAATAATTTACAACTAATTTCTATTGACAGCTTATTTCCATTCAAGCAAACATGTCCAGCGCTTGGTAGACAACACATACTACTGTCCCGGGCTGAACTAAACTGCAAGGAGATAGGTCATTATGTTTCATGGCTTGAGGATCTTGATACTATCAAGATAGGTCATTATGTTTCATTATGTTTCCTGGACTTCGATATATTAGTACTCAAAACATGCGACCACTAGTGTGCGTATTGAACTACGGTCACGTCTATTTAGGAAAGATGGTAATATTTTACAATTTGTCCTTAGTTCATTTTTTGCATACATTATTTTTCAAGCTAAACTTCATTGCTTAGTATGTAACTACGATGTTCTTCAACAGGGACTCCTGATTGGTGTTGTGCCTCGTTGGATCGAGCATCAAGGTCACATGACAATGGTTACCTTACGACCAAGATATCCTACATTGCACATGAGTGCATTCATCATTTCTCAAAGCGAGCAAGTCTTACTAGTCAACGATTGGAGAAAAATTGTGAAGGATCGTAGAGAAGTACTAGGGGGCAGCAATTGGAAGCGCAGCCCACAATTAGGAGACAGGTTCATCTACATTCTCCAATATGATGAAGCAAGAGAGCTACACATGTTTTATGCTATTTTACCTGAGAGAGAGCAGCAGGAGTAGGTCCTATGCATTAAGAACAATTAGTTAGTGTTGATTATATATGACTATGATGATGATGAGAAGTTTTTATTATGTGCTACAATGTGTTAGAGTTGATGGTGATGCTGAGGAGGAGTAGTAGTGATTATGAGTACTATGATGATGAGGAGTTGTTATAACAAGTGACCAAGTTGTTATATGATGTCTCATGCACGAAAATGATGATGATCGGTGATTCGATAATAGTATTCTCATGGACGAATATGATTGGCGATCTACGAGAAATTCTATTTATATATATGCACAACATGTGTACAGTATGTAGTAGCGTAATATATGTTTGAAATGAAAATTAATTAAATGGAAAACACATAATTAAAGGAAAATTAAACCATAATTAATTCATAAACCCCTAAAGGATTAAAAAGGAAAAATAAAACAAAATAAAAAATTAGTTATTATCATATTTCAAGTGGGAGACTCTTGGAAATATGCCCTAGAGGCAATAATAAATTAGTTTTATCATATTTCCTTGTTCATGATAATCGTTTATTATCCATGCTATAATTGTATTGATCGGAGACTTAAATGCATGTGTGGATACATAGACAAAACCATGTCCCTAGTATGCCTCTAATGGACTAGCTCGTTGATCAAAGGATGGTTAAGGTTTCCTAGCCATGGACATGAGATGTCATTTGATAACGGATCACATAATTAGGAGAATGATGTGATGGATAAGACCCAAACTCCAAACATAGCATATGATCGTGTCAGTTTATTGCTGCTGTTTTCTGCATGTCAAGTATATGTTCCTATGACCATGAGATCATACAACTCACGGATATCGGAGGAGTGCCTTGTGTGTATCAAACGTCGCAACATAACTGGGTGACTATAAAGGTGCTCTACAGGTATCTCCGATGGTGTCTGTTGAGTTGGCATGGATCGAGACTGGGATTTGTTACTCCGTGTGACGGAGAGGTATCTCAGGGCCCACTCGGTAATACAACATCACAACAAGCCTTGCAAGCGATGTGGCTAAGTGTTAGTCACGGGATCTTGTATTACGGAACGAGTAAAGAGACTTGCCAGTAACGACGTTGAACTAGGTATGGAGATACCGACGATCGAATCTCGGGCAAGTAACATACCGAAGAACAAAGGGAACATTATACGGTATTAACTGAATCCTTAACATAGAGGTTCGACCGATAAAGATCTTCTTAGAATATGTAGGAACCAATGTGGATGTCCAGGTCCCGCCATTGTTTATTGACGGTAGAGGTGTCTCGGTCATGTCTACATAGTTCTCGAACCCGCAGGGTCTACACACTTAAGGTTTGGTGACATTTCGGTAGTGTAGAGTTATGTATGATGGTGACTGAAGGTTGTTCGGAGTCCCGGATGAGATCCTGGACATCACGAGGAGCTCCGGAATGGTCCAGAGGTAAAGATTCATATATGGGAAGTCCCAGTTTGGCCGCCGGAAAAGTTTCGGGCTCATCGGTAGTGTACCGGGAGTGCCGGTAGTGTACCGGGAGACCTTCGGGAGGGGTATTTCGACCCCAAGAGGTCCATGGGCTGTGGGAGAATAATAACCAGCCCTTATTGGGATGGAAAAACATCCACACCAAGTCCCATGGCACAGGAGGCAAAAGTCCTAAAGGAAAAGGTGGAAAAAAGGCTAAAAAGGAAGAGTCCTACTCCTACTAGGAGTGGAGGAGGAGTAGGACTCCTCCCCCTCTAGTTTGGCCGACTCCTATTGGATTTTTTCCTGGCGCCAGCCCTCCTCTCTCTCCCTCCTTTATATACTGGTGGATTGGGTGCTGTTTGGACATAGTTTACGGCCACGTGCTACCCGTTTCACTGGTGCTCCTCTAGATCGGTTTTCTGCAGCGCTTAGGCGAAGCCCTGCCGGAATTGCTCCACCACCATCACCGGAGCGCTGTCACTCTGTCGGTGAACTCCCTCTCCTATCCACCTCCTCTTGCTAGATCAAGATGGTGGATATCATCATCAAGCTACACGTGTGCTGAACGCGGAGGTGCCGTCCGTTCGGCGCTAGATCGAAAGGACCGTGATCGAGATCGCGAGACGGTTCGTGATGTGATCACGGAACAGATCGTGATGAATTCGCGGGACAGATCGTGATCAAGATCGTGAGACAGATCATGATGAGTTCGCGGGACGGATCATGATGTGTTCGCGGGACGGATCGTGATTGGATCACGTGACAGATCATGATGAGATCGCGGGATGCTCGGCGATTTGGATCGCGAAGATGTTCGACTACACCAACCGTGTTTCTTAACGCTTCCCGAAGCATGTACAGACATGGCCTCGGAACACAATAGACCGAAAGGTCGAACATGAGTCATATAGTAGATATGATCAACATGATGATGTTCACCATTGCAGCCACCTCAACTCACGTGATGATCGGACTTGAGTTGGTGAATTTGGATCATGTATCACTCGAATGATTGGAGGGATATCAATTTGAGTGGGCGTTCTTAAGTAATATGATTAATTGAACTCATTATCATGAACATAGTCAAAGTGTCTTTGCAAATTATGTTGGAGATTACTAGCTCGCGCTGTAGCTCCCTTGTATTTTTATATGTTCCTAGAGAAATAGAATTGAAAGATGTTGGTAGCAAAATTGCAAAGTGGGTCCATGATCTGAGGATTGTCCTCATTGCTGCACAGAAGGCTTATGTCCTTAATGCACCGCTCGGTGCGCCACCCCATCTAGCGTCGTCTGTAGATGTTGTGAACATCTGACAGGAACGTTTCGATGACTACTTGATAGTTTAGTGCGTCATGCATTACGGCTTATAATTGAGGCTACGAAACGTTTTGAATGTCACAGAACATATGACATGTTCTAAGAGCTGAGATTGTGACCTCAGGCTCGTGCCCGAGTTGCGAGATATAGGATCTCCAACGAGATTCGTTGCCTACAAGATGAAAGAGAATAGCTCAATCATTGAGCATGTGCTCAGACTGTCTGGGTACTACAATCGCTTGAATCGAGTGAGAGTTGATCTTCTAGATAAGATAGTGATTGATGTAGTTCTCCAAGTCACTGTCACTGAGCTACTAGAACTTGGTGATGAACTATAAAATGCCAGGGAAAGAAATGTTGATCCCTGAGCTGTTCGCGATGTTTGACACCGTGAAGGTAGAAATCAAGAAGGAGCGTCAAGTGTTGATGGTTAATCAAACCACTAGTTTCGAGAAGGGCAAGAGCAAGGAGGGAAACTTCATGGATAGCAAGTCAGTTGCTGCTCCAGTGAAGCAACCCAAAGTTGAACTCAAACCCAAGACTAAGTGCTTCTGTTATGAGGTGAGCGGTCGCTGAAGCGGAACAACCCTAGATACTTGGTAGATAAGATGGCTGGCAATATTGATAGAAGTATATTTGATATACGAGTTATTAATGTGTACCTTGCTAGTACTCTTAGTAGCACCTGGGTATTGGATACCGGTTCGGTTGCTAAATGTTAGTAACTCGAAATAAAAGCTACGGAATAAACGCAAAACTAGCTAAGGGTGAGGTGACGATATGTGTTGGAAGTGTTTCCAAGGTTGATGTGATCAACATCGCACGCTCTCTCTACCTTCAAGATTAGTGACGAATCTAAATAAATGTTATTTGGTGTTTTGCGTTGAGCATGAACATGATTAGATCATGTTTATTGCAATACGATTATTCATTTAAGTTAGAGAATAATGGTTATTCTGTTTACACGAATAATACCTTCAATGGTCATGCACCTAGTGAGAATGGTTTGTTGAAATCTTGATCGTAGTAGTACACATGTTCATAACATTGATGTCAAAAGATACAAAGTTAATAATGATAGTACCACATACTTGTGGCCCTGCCGCTAAATGTCATATTGGTATAAAGCGCATGTAGAAACTCCATGCTGATGGATATTTGGACTCATTCGATTTCGAATCGGTTGAGACATGCGAACCATGCCTCTTGGGCAAGATGACTAAAGGACCCCGCTGGATGGAGCGGGCAAGTGATTCATTGGAAATGATACATGTTCATGTATGCAATCTAGTGAGTCTTGTAGCGTGCAGTGGATATCGTTATTTTCTTACCTTCACTGATGATTTGAGTAGATATAGTGTATATTTACTTAATAAAACCCAAGTCTGAATCGTTTGAAAGGTTCAAGCAAATTTAGAGTGAAGTTTAAAGATCATCGTGACAAGAAGATAAAAATGACCGCGATATGATCGTGGAGGTGAATATATGAGTTACGAGTTTGGCATACAACTTAAGACAATGTGAAATTTGTTTCACAACTAACGCCACCTAGAACACCATGGTGTGATGGTGTGTCCGAACATCATAGTCATGCTCTATTGATATAGTGCATACTGTGATGTCTCTTATCGTTTTACTACTATAATTTTTGGGGTTATGCATTAGAGACGACTACATTCACTTTAAATAGGGCATCATCTAAATCCATTGAGATGACACCGTGTGAATTATGGTTTGATAGAAACCTAAGCTGTCATTTCTTAATATTTGGGGCTGTGACACTTGTGTGGAAAATGTTTTCACCTAATGTGGTCGAACCCAAGGCGGACAAATGCATCTTCATAGAATACCCTAAGATCAGTTGGGTGAACCTTCAATCTCAGATCCTAGTGCAAAGTGTTTGTTGCTTAAACGGATCATTTCTCGAGGAGATGTTTCTGTCGAAAGAATTGAGTGGGAGGAAGATAGAACTTGATGAGGTTGTTAAACCTTTGTTCAACCAGAGAGTAGCGCAGCGCAGAAAGATGTTTCTGTGAAGCCTACGTTAGTTGAAGAGGAAGTTAATGATGATGATCATGAAGCTTCAGGATCAAGTTACTATCGAACTTCGTAGGTCGACAAGGATGTGTACTGCTCCTAAGTGGTACGACAACTCTATCTTGGAGATCATGTTGTTGGAAAACGATGAACCTACGAGCTATGGAGAAGCGATGATGGGCCCGGATTCCGACAAATGGTTAGAGGCCTTGAAATCCGAGATAGGATCCATGTATGAAAACCAAGTATAGACTTTGGTAGACTTGCTCGTTAGACGTCAGGTCGTTGAGTACAAATGGACCTTTAGAATGAAGACAGACACTGATGGTGAATGTCACCTTTTGTAAAGCTCGACCTGTTGCAAAGTTGTTTGCGACAAGTTCAAGGAGTTGACTGCGATGACGATTTCTCACTCGTAGTGATGCTACAAGTCTGTTGGAATTATGTTAGTAGTTGCTGCATTTTCAATTATGAAATCTGGCAGATGGATGTCAAAACATCGTTTGCTTAACAGTTTACTTAAGGAAAGGTTGTATGTGATACAACCAGAATGTTTTGTCAGTCCTAAGGATGCTAAATGATGAGCAAGCTTCAGTGATCCTTCTATGGACTGAAGCAAGCATCTCGGAGTTGGAATATACACTTTGATGAGGTGATCAAAGTTTTTATAGTTTATACAAAGTTTACGAGAAACTTGTATTTGCAATAAAGTGAGTGGGAGCACTATAGAGTTTCTGATAAGTATATGTGGTTGACATATTGTTGATCGGAAATAATGTACAATTTCTGGAAGGCATAAAAGGTTGTTTGAAAAGTGTTTTTCAAAGGAAGACCTGGATAAAGCTACCTAATTGTTGAGCATCAAAATCTATAGAGATAGATCAAGATGCTTGATGAGACTTTCAATGAGTGCATAGCTCGACAAGATTTTGAAAGAGTTCAAAATGGATCAGCCAGAGAAATAGTTCTCATCAGATTTGTAAGGTGTGAAGTTGAGTGAGACTCAAAGCTCGACAACGGCAGAAGAAAGAGAAAGGACGAACGTCGTCCCCTATGCCTTAGCCATAGGCTCTATATTATGCCATGCTGTGTACCGCACCTGTGTGTGACTTGCCATGAGTCTGTCAAGGGGTACAAGAGTGGTCCAGGAGTGGATCACTGGACAGCGGTCGGAATTATCCTTAGTAACCAGAGGACTAAGGAAATGTTTCTTGATTATGGAGGTGATAAAGACTTCGTCGTAAAGAGTTACATTGATGCAAGCTTTAACACCATCCGGATGACTAGTAGTAGCAATCTGGATACGTATAGTGGAGCAGCCATTTGCAAATAGTACCAAGTGGAGTGTGGTAGCAGTGTTTACGGTTTGACATAGAGACTTGCGAAGTACACACGGATCTGAATATCGTAGACCCATTGACTATAAGACCTCTCTCACATGCAATAATAAATTAGTTATTATCATATTTCCTTGTTCATGATAATCGTTTATTATCCATGCTATAATTGTATTGATCGGAGACTTAAATGCATGTGTGGATACATAGTCAAAACCATGTCCCTAGTATGCCTCTAATGGACTAGCTCGTTGATCAAAGGATGGTTAAGGTTTCCTAGCCATGGACATGAGATGTCATTTGATAACGGGATCACATCATTAGGAGAACGATGTGATGGATAAGACCCAAACTACAAACATAGCATATGATCGTGTCAGTTTTTTGCTACTGTTTTCTGCATGTCAAGTATATGTTCCTATGACCATGAGATCATGCAACTCGCGGATATCGGAGGAGTGCCTTGTGTGTATCAAACGTCGCAATGTAACTGGGCGACTATAAAGGTGCTCTACAGGTATCTCCGATGGTGTCTGTTGAGTTGGCATGGATCGAGACTAGGATTTGTTAATCCATGTGACGGAGAGGTATCTCAGGACCCACTCGATAATACAACATCACAACAAGCCTTGCAAGCGATGTGGCTAAGTGTTAGTCACGGGATCTTGTATTACGGAACGAGTAAAGAGACTTGCCAGTAACGAGGTTGAACTAGGTATGGAGATACCGACGATCGAATCTCGGGCAAGTAACATACCGAAGAACAAAGGGAACGTTATACGTGATTAACTGAATCCTTGACAAAGAGGTTCGACCGATAAAGATCTTCGTAGAATATGTAGGAACCAATGTGGACATCCAGGTCCTTCCATTGGTTATTGACCGTAGAGGTGTCTCGGTCATGTCTACATAGTTCTCGAACCCGCACGGTCTGCACACTTAAGGTTTGGTGACGTTTCGGTAGTGTAGAGTTATGTATGGTGGTGACCGAAGGTTGTTCAGAGTCCCGTATGAGATCCCGGACATCACGAGGAGCTCCGGAATGGTCCGGAGGTAAAGATTCATATATAGGAAGTCCCAATTTGGTCGCAGGAAAAGTTTCGGGCTCATCGGTAGTGTACCGGGAGTGCCGGTAGTGTACCGGGGGACCTCCGGGAGGGGTATTTAGACCCCAAGAGGTCCATGGGCTGTGTGAGAATAATAACCAGCCCTTATTGGGCTGGAAAAACAGCCACACCAAGTCCCATGGCACAGGAGGCAAAATTCCTAAAGGAAAAGGTGGAAAAAAGGCTAAAAAGGAAGAGTCCTACTCCTACTAGGAGTGGAGGAGGAGTAGGACTCCTCCCCCTCTAGTTTGGCCGACTCCTATTGGATTTTTTCCTTGCGACATCCCTCCTCTATCTCCCTCCTTTATATACTGGTGTATTGGGTGCTGTTTGGACACAGTTTACGGCCACATGCTACCCGTTTCACTGGTGCTCCTCTAGATCGGTTTTCTGCAGCGCTTAGGCGAAGCCCTGCCAGAATTGCTCCACCACCATCACCGGAGCGGCGTCACGCTGCCGGTGAACTCTCTCTCCTCTCCACCTCCTCTTTCTAGATCAAGATGGTGGATATCGTCATCAAGCTACACGTGTGCTGAACGCGGAGGTGCCGTCCGTTCGGCGCGAGATCGGAAGGACCGTGATCGAGATCGCGAGACGGTTCGTGACGTGATCACGGAACAGATCGTGATGAATTCGCGGGACAGATCGTGATCAAGATCGTGAGACGGATTGTGATGATTTCGCGGGATGGATCATGATGTGTTCGCGGGACGGATTGTGATTGGATCACATGACGGATCGTGATGAGATCGCGGAACGCTCGGCGATTTGGATCGCGAAGATGTTCGACTACACCAACCGCGTTTCTTAACGCTTCCCGGTTAGCGATCTACGAGGGTACGTAGATCCACTCTCCCTGTCGTAGATGCTCATCACCATGGATAGGTTTGCGTGTGCGTAGGAAAATTTTTGTTTCCCATGCGACGTTCCCCAACACCTATAAGTGTAACGAACAGCCCTAGAGTTCGTACTAAAATAACACCTTAGGATACACATCAACCAAAACCCTAATGTCACCTAGATACTCCAATGTCACCATGAGTACCCATGGGCTTGATTATACGATATGCATCACACAATTTCAGATTCCTCACAATCAATCCAACAAAAAGAACTTCAAAGAGTGCCCCAAAGTTTCTACCGGAGAGTCAAGACAAAAACGTGTGCCAACCCCTATGCATAGGTTCCCAAGGTCACGGAACCCGCAAGTTGATCACCTAAACATACATCAAGTGGATCAAAAGAACATCCCATTGTCACTGCGGATATCCCATCGCAAGACAAAGATCAAGTGTTCTCAAATCCTTTAAAGACTCAATTCGATAAGAAAACTTCAAAGGGAAAACTCAATTTATCACAAGAAGATAGAGAGGGGAAAACTCCATATGATTCATCTATATTAATAATGCTTGTGGTACATCATGATCGTGCCATCTCAAGAACACGAGAGAGAGAGAGGGATTAAACACATAGCTACTAGTACATATCCTCAGCCCCGAGTGTGAACTACTCCCTCCTCGTGATGGAGACCGCCAGGATGGTGAAGATGGCCTCCGGTGATGGTTTCCCCCTCCGACAGGGTGCCAAAACGGTATCCCGATTGGTTTTTCATGGCTATAGGGTCTTGCGGCGGTAGAAATCCTGATCTAGGTCTCTTTCTGGGTTGTTTCCATAGTTATAGGAATTTTTGGTGTCGGTCTCATGTCAAGGGGGGTGCTCGAGGAATCCACAAGCTAGCCAGGGGGTGTGCCCTAGGGGGGTGCCCCCTAGGCTTGTGGCCTCCTCGGTGACTTACTGGCCTAGCTACGGTGCTTCGGGGTTCTCTTTTGGTGCATAAAAATTCATCGTAAATTTTCAGCCCATTCGGAGAACTTTTATTTCTGCACACAAAAAACGACACCATGGTAGTTCTGCTGAAAACAGCGTCGGTCCGGGTTAGTTCTAATAAAATCATACAAAAATCATATAGAATTATTGTAAACAAGGCATGAATACTTCATAAAGTGTAGATATGTTGGAGACATATCAGAATCCCCAAGCTTAATTCCTGCTCGTCCTCGAGTAGGTAAATGATAAAAGAAATAATTAATGAAGTGTGAATGCTAGCAAGTGAACAAGTTTGATCAATGATAATTCCAATCACTTTTTCTAGCATCAATATAAACCATAAACAGTATCTCATCACATAAAACTTCTCATGATCAAGTAACAAGCTATTCATATGTAAAAGTATAGACCGGAAAGTTTCTTGAAAACTAAAAAACCATATTCCTAGTTATCGAACAATTGCAATTCATCTTATTTTCAGGAAGGGTCCATGTAAGATCTCTAATTTAGCAAATTCCACATACTCAACTATCATATAGTCTTCCATGATCATTGACACTCAAAGCATATTTTTAGAACAAATAGCATCCATCGAACACAGAGAAACGTAGGGGCTTAAAGTTTCACCACCCAATATATTTATCATATAGATAATTGTCAACAATAATAATTTATGATCAAATATATTTGTTTGGATATATATCTCTAGATCATTCCCCAACACAGGACGCTTGCCAAGAGAAAAAGGCAAAATATAGGAAGTGGTGAAGATCACCATGACTCTTGCATAAAGGTAAGTACTAAATAGTATAAGATAGGCCCTTCGCAAACGGAAGCATTGATTTGCA
Source organism: Hordeum marinum (assembly GCA_022496015.1). Classification (NCBI taxonomy): domain Eukaryota; kingdom Viridiplantae; phylum Streptophyta; class Magnoliopsida; order Poales; family Poaceae; genus Hordeum; species Hordeum marinum. The sequence continues at coordinate 498,018,905 of CM039675.1, read as the reverse complement.
AAGGTGCCAGAGCTCGAGCTTTTAAAACAGAGATGAATAATAATTATGCGCGGTACACTTTCATTGTCAACATAACAACCGAGAGATCTCGGTATCTTCCATGCTAGATACATTATAGGTGGTTCCCAAACAGAATGGTAAAGTTGTTACTCCCCTCCACCAATCAATCACACTCCACGGCAAGCCGAATCCATGGGTACCATCCATACAAACAACAATCCTGGTGGAGTTTTATTTCATTATGTTTTTTTTGATTTTTGAGCATGGAACCGGGCATCCTGAATACCAGCCACTTTCTCATGAATGATAGTGAATCAACACATATCGTGAGAATAACCCACCTAGCACGAAAGATACTAACAGCCCCTAGTCACTATACAAGCGATTCATGCATACAAAACAGAATATTATTTGAAGGTTTAGAGTTTGGCACATGCAAATTTACCTGGAACGGCAGCTAAATACCGCATATAGGTAGGTATGGTGGACTCATATGGAACAACTCTAGGTTTAAGGGTGTTGGTATGCACAAGTAGTATTTCTACTTGGTGCAGAAGTTTTGGCTAGTATGAGGTGGAAGCAAGCACCACATGTTGGAGGACCCATAATAATATAACTTCTATACAAATATACCCAACCATAACTAATTATGTTGTCTTCCTTGTCCAACTTCAAGAACTAATTTTCTCAAGTTTGAATATATTACTTAGCTCACAATCATAGAAGATGTCTAGGATAGTATATTTATATGTGGAATCTCTCTTCCTTCAATATTCTTTGATGAATTGTTCAAGTGACCAGTGCGGCATTTCTAACTTTCAATAAAGTTTACCACCTATACTTATTATGTGTGAAGTCATTACTCCCCATGGGATAAGTATGTGAAGCATATTTAATTTCAGATTTATGATATTCAAATCATTCAACCATTTACTCATAGGATATAAGTGAAGAACGAGAGTGAATGACAAACTACTCCAAAATGATATAAGTGAGGATCAATGACTATCCAACAATTAAATAACTATGTGAGGACTCTCTCATCTAGGAATTTTAGACCTTAAGCATTTTATTAAACAGCAAGCAAAAGAAAAATAGCACTCCAAGAATAGCATGCATCATGTGAACGAATAAAAATTTAGGCTCAACATAGGCTAACCAATAATTGTTGATGAAGAGAGGTGGGATGCGTAGCATCCACAAGCTTGGATGCTTGAGACTTCTAGAAATATTTACTTGCGGTGCATTGGGCATCCCCACGCGTGAGCTTTTGTATCTTGTTCAATCCTCGCATATCCCAGTTTCACCTATTCTCAAAAACTCCATCCACATAAAACTTCAAGAGAACTCATGAGATAGGTTAGTTCACATAATAATAAATCAACTCTTTATGTACTTCCAATACAAGTTTCACAATAATTATCAAACATCATCTACCATTTACTATCATTTCCACAATTTATATCTACCAATATAGGCTATGGAAACTATAGGATAAGTAGATAACAAAACTATGACAACAATCTGTCCAAAAAGAACAGTCTATAGAAATTTATGGAAACAGTGTACTTATGTAACTCAACAAATTATGCAAATTTAGGACATGCTTTAAAATTTATATGAAAACACTGTGTAAAAATTTCAGAAACTTTCACGTTCCAGTAAAATATGAAAATTCAAACACTACAACAGAAGTTTGTGTTTTTTAAACAGCCCACATCAAACAAGATTATAAATAACACCTAACAGAGAACAACAAAATAAAATGATGCTCCAAGAAAAACTCATATTATGTGACGAATAAAAATATAGCTCCAAGATAGTTATACCGATAGTGTTGAAGACAAAAGAGGGAATGCCTTCCGGGGCATCCCCAAGCTTAGGCGCTTGAATCTTCCTTGGATATTACCTTGGGATGCCTTGGTACTCCCCAAGCTTAGGTTCTTGTCACTCCTTATTCTCTTCATATCGGTGTCTCACCTAAAACTTGAAAACTTCAGTCACACAAAACTTAACAAAACTTCGTGAGAAGGGTTAGTGTGATAAAGATAGATCATTCACTTAGGTACTGTCAAGACAAGATTTTTATCACATGATACCTACTGTATTCTATCATTACCATAATTTATATCACTGAATATAATCTATGAGAACACTGAAACAAGCAAACTATGCATGCAAAACAGAATCTATCAAAAACAGAACAGTCTGTGAAGACCTATAGTGTAACCATACTTCCGTGTCTCTAAAAATTCTAAAAAATTAGGAAAACCTGAAGAATTTGTATATAAATACTGTGTAAAAATTTCAGATCATTATCACGCACTAGTAAAAAATTAATATTCTTGCACTGGAGTCAAAAGTTTCTGTTTTGGTTCAGCATCAATTATACTCATCTTGTGAGTCATCCCAGAGGCTTTACTTGGCACTTTATTGAAATAAAAGGAATAAAACATTATTACTAGAGTAGTTTAATCATGTGAACACACAAAAACAGAAAGGAAAAGTGTTGGGTTGTCTCCCAACAAGCGCTTTTCATGAATGCCTTTTAGCTAGACATGATGATTTCAATGATGCTCACATAGGAATTATAATTGATACATGCAAAAGAGCATCATGAATCTCATTACAAGCACACTTAAGTGTAAACCACTTCCTATTAATAGGTATTTTGTAAACAAACAACTTATGGGAACAAGAATCAACTAGCATAGGAAGGTAAAACAAGCATAACTTCAAAACTTTCAACACATAGAGAGGAAACTTGATATTTTTGCAATTCCTACAAACACATGTTCCTCACTCATAATAATTTTCAGTACCATAAGGAATTAATTCAACAATATAACTATCATATAAAACAATCTTTTCATGATCCATAAGCATAGAAATTTTACTACTCTCCACATAAGCAAATTTCTTCTCATTCAGAATAGCTGGAGTATCATATCAAACTCGCATACTAAAAATTGTTTCCACATTAAAAGAGTAATGTTCAGTAAAAGGATATTCAAAATTATGACAATAATTATCACTAATTTTTATAACATAAGTATCATCACAATAATCATCATAGGTAGCAACTTTTTTCTCATCATAGTCGATTGAAACCTCTTCCGAAATAGTGGAATCATTAAAAAATGAAGTTATGACCTCTCCAAATCCACTTTTACCATTATAATAAGATTCAAAACCCTCCAAAATAGTGCGATAATTATTATCTAAAGTTTACACTCTTCCAAACCCACTTTCATAAATATTGCAATCATCATAAATAGGGGGTATGCTATCATCATAATAAATTTGCACATCAAAACATGGGGGACTAAAAATATCATCTTCATTAAACATAGCATCCCCAAGCTTGGGACAAACATTAATTGCAGCAAATATATTCTCAAACATGTCATTCTCATCAAACACAGCATCCCCAATCTTGTGGCTTTGCATAACATAAGCATAATCACTCTCATCATTAATAGTATGAATAGCACGAATCGTATAATAATTATTATCATCACAATTTTCTAAGTTGATGCCAAACAGAATTTCAAGATTATAAGGGGTATCATTATTTGGGAGAGATACCTCTTTACCTATACTTTTCCTTATTTTCTTCTTGTTCACCACATTATGTGTGGGTTTATTTAATTCCTCCAAACTTCTTTTTGAAGAGGTTGGTTGAATGAAAAGATCCTCCTCGTTACCTGATTCATCATAAGAAAAAATAGGAGGATATTTGGAAACCTCTTCCCCTTCGTTAGTATTCTCTTCATCTTATATTTGTTTTCTTGTCTTTAAGTAATTGCCAATATAAGTATTCTCGATGCAATTTACCGTGCAATACATATAGATTTGATTTTGATCAAACTCAATCATTTTCATGAGAACCCAAGTTGGAACATGCTTAGTTTTATGTTTCATTTCTTCATACCCCAAAAATAGACTATGTTCATTATTATGCTCAAGGCTAATGAGGTAATCACAATTTTTGGACCCAATTCGATCATGAAATAATTCACATTCGAACTTAAAATGGCCACTTTCATTGCAAAGTTCACAAGAACGGCGAGAAATATTAAGTCTTTCAGCACAAACATATAGCCTCTCTTGCAACCATTTAGTTTCTAAATACTTATTCCTCTTAAAAAATCTATATTCCCTTTTAGGCATGTCTTCACAAACTCTATGCACTCCACAAATATTAGCATGCTTATAAGCAATCTCTTTATCATGGCTAGTGCAATAATCATTAGTACTATGGATATTCAAAGAATTCATACTAACAACATTGCAATCATGCTCATCACTGAGAGATTTAGTGCCAAACATTTTAATAACTTCTTCTTCTAACACTTGTTCACAATTTTCCTTTAGATCATTTGCACGAAAGACATTAAAAAGATGAAGCATATCAGGCAACCTCAACTCCATTTTCTTGTAGTTTTCTTTTATAGACTAAAGTAGTGATACAACAAGAAGATAAAAGATTCAATTGCAAGATCTAAAGATATACCTTCAAGCACTCACCTCCCAAGCAACGGCGTCAGAGAAGAGATTGATGTCTACTACGCAACCTTCTTCTTGTAGACTCGTGTTGGGCCTCCAAGCACAGAGTTTTGTAGGACAGTAGGAAATTTCCCTCAAGTGGATGACCTAAGGTTTATCAATCTGTAGGAGGCGTAGGATGAAGATGGTCTCTCTCAAACAACCCTGCAAGCAAATAACAAAGAGTCTCTTGTCTCCCGAACACACCCAATACAATGGTAAATCATATAGGTGCAATAGTTCGGCGAAGAGATGGTGGTACAAGTGTAATATGGATGGTAGATATGGGTTTTTGTAATCTGAAAATATAAAAACAGCAAGGTAACGAATGATAAAAGTGAGCACAAATGGTATTGCAATGCTTGGAAACAAGGCCTAGGGTTCATATTTCACCAGTGCAAGTTCTCTCAACAATACTGACATAGTTGAATCATATGTAAATCCCTCACGTGCGACAAAGAGTTCACTCCAAAGTCAGTAATAGCGAAGAAGAAACAAAGAAATTATTGTAGGATATGAAACCATCTCAAAGTTACCTTTTTCGATTAATCTTATGAGCTATCCCTATAAGTGTCACGAACAGGCCTAGAGTTCGTACTAAAATAACACCTTAGGATACACATCAACCAAAACCCTAATGTCACCTAGATACTCCAATGTCACCACAAGTACGCATGGGCTTGATTATACGATATGCGTCACACAATTGCAGATTCATCATGTTCAATCCAACACAAAGAACTTCAAAGAGTACCCCAAAGTTTCTACCGGAGAGTCAAGACGAAAACGTGTGCCAACCCCTATGCATAGACCCCCAAGGTCACGGAACCCGCAAGTTGATCACCAAAACATACATCAAGTGGATCAATAGAACATCCCATTGTCACCGCGGATATCCAATCACAAGAAATACATCAAGTGTTCTCAAATCCTTTAAAGACTCAATCCGATAAGAAAACTTCAAAGGGAAAACTCAATTTATCACAAGAAGATAGAGAGGGGAAAACTCAATATGATTCATCTATATTAATGATGCTTTTGGTACATCAAGAACATGCCATCTCAAGAACACGAGAGAGAGAGAGATCAAACACATAGCTACTGGTACATACCCTCAGTCCCGAGGGTGAACTACTCCCTCCTCGTCATGGAGACCGCCGGGATGATGAAGATGGCCTCCGGTGATGGTTTCCCCCTCCGACAGGGTGCCAAAACGGGATCCCGATTGGTTTTTCATGGCTATAGAGGTTTGCGGCAGCGGAACTCCCGATTGGTGTCGGTCTCATGTCAAGTGGGGTGCTCGAGGAATCCACAAGCTAGCCAGGGGGCGTGCCCTAGGGGGCTCCCCCTAGGCTTGTGGCCTCCTCGGTCACTTCTGGCCCAGCTCCGGTGTTTCGGGGGTCTCTTTTGGTCGATAAAAAATCATTGTAAATTTTCAGCCCATTCCATGAGCTTTTATTTTTCCACAAAAAACGATACCATGGTAGTTCTGTTGAAAACAGCGCCAGTCCAGGTTAGTTCTAATAAAATCCTACCGAAATCATATAGAATTATTGTAAACATGGCATGAATACTATTTAAATTATAGATACTGTGGATACGTATCAACTCCCCCCTCCCCCCCCAAACCCGCGCCCTCCCCCGTTTCGCTCATATGCCTGCGTATTCCACCCAAACTCCATCGACATCTAGCTCCCTCCCCCTCCCATCCCCCAGATCCACACCAGAACCCTTTCTAGCACCGTCGTGATAAATGCGGCCGTGTACCCGCTTCCCTGCGTCAACCTTACCCTTTGTACCACTCCAAACACGCGGTTGCCCACACCTCGCCGTATTCATTTGCTCGCTAGCCGTCTTCGATCATATTGATCCTGTACCCTCGCTTCTCCTGCGGTATTTACACAAAAAACCGGTCAGTTGCTACCCTTCATCGCGGTGAGGTCTATTATCTCGCAATCCCTTTTCCTATTTGGTTCTGTTTGTCCCCGAAATGATTATAAAATAATGGAGAGCGAATTTATGTTGATCACCTACCTTCTAACATATAAGCTATATTTTTTCGAATTAGTTATTATCGAGTTACATATCATGTGTGCACGAGTCACACTAAATGAATAGATTTACTATAGATTTCCAAATGATCACATGTCATGTTTAGACAGTAGTTGCCAAGCTTTTACATTTTTTTATGATTACCCCGCTTTTCTGAATTTCACATGTGTCCTCTCTAGATTTCTATTAGCAGCGACGACGGTCATATTTCTGGCGATGTATCTTCATCTGAGTCCAAAGCAAACGTATCTGCAACATATGATCGTGTATCATGAAATTTTGAACGGGATAGAGCTTCCACAATCACCCTTCCGGTAAAGAGCCGGAAGAGCACTCCAAGAAAGCCCACACACTAGCCTAAAGGTGTATATGAAATAAGTGACATCGATTTCAAGTATTGGGATCCAAATAAACCTAATAAAGAATGCATGAAGTTCAAGGGTGTGTGTGGATTTGTAAGCAGGGCAAAGCTCAACATTAATCTGCCGGGGTTTCAGAAGGCTGATACAGAAACATAGCAGAGGATTGTCCATGAGATCATGGCACACTAAAGAATGCCAGAGATGCTTGGAGAAACTGGAAGGATCTGTTGGATAGGAAGTTCTTGAGTCAAGGCAAGGACCTAATCTCCTCCATTTCCCAAATTACAAAGGAAGATAGGATAGAATTCAAAAGGGTCACGGCCAGTGAAGAGTTTGTTAATAAGATTGCTATGCAATCGAAACTTTGGAATAAGAACACACAGCCCTATCGTATGGGTGTGGTAGGATACTACAATATGAAGCCGATATGGGAGCAGGAGGACAAAGAAGCAGTAGTTGCGGGTGGCAAATCGGCCTTTAGTGAAATTAGTGGCACTCGGGCTAGGGACTACTTGCAGGCACGTGCAAAGAGACATGGAGACGGTTCTTACTACTTTGAAAACTCAACAGACCAAGAAATGTATGATGTGATAGCTAAGGATTCCAAAAACACTAGAAGGTTCTATAGGAACTCAAAGCCATGTGACTACCAAATAGCTCCATGGACGTGCTAGGGGTATTGGGGTCAATCTTTCACACAAGATGGATTTCTCACTAAGCAAAGAAGAGAGGCTCAACATGAAAAAAGCTAGGAGTGATTGTAAGCAGAGAGACTTGCACGAAAGGATTAAGAGGGATATGTATCCTGGAGTTCCAAATGAAGTTGAGGAGTCATGTATGCAAGAGAAGACACTAATGCTCAGAGATAGCCAGGAGACGCAAGGGGATGTCGGCATGGATTCTTGGAAATATGCCCTAGAGACAATAATAAATTATTTATTATCATATTTCCTTAGAGGAAATATGCCCGTGAGGAAAGGTTGTATGTGATACAACCGGAAGGTTTTGTCAGTCCTAAGGATGCTAAAAGGTGTGCAAGCTCCAGTGATCCTTCTATGGACTGAAGTTAGCATCTCGGAGTTGGAATATACGCTTTGATGAGGTGATCAATGTTTTTGATTCTGTACAAAGTTTATGAGAAACTTGTATTCACAATAAAGTGAGTGGGAGCACTATAGAGTTTCTGATAAGCATATCTGGATGACATATTATGACCGGAAATGATGTAGAATTTCTGGAAAGCATAAAACGGTTGTTTCAAAGGAGTTTTTCAAAGGAAGACCTAGATAAAGTTTCTTAATTGTTGGGCATCGAGATCAATAGAGATAGATCAATACGCTTGATAAGACTTTCAATGAGTACATACCTTGACAAGATTCTGAAATAGTTCAAAATGGATCATTCAAAGAAAGAGTTCTTGCCTGATTTGTAAGGTGTGAAGTTGAGTGAGACTCAAAGCTCAACCATGGTAGAAGAAAGAGAAAGGACGAAGGACGTCCCCTGTGCCTTATCCATAGGCTCTGTATACTATGCCATGACGAGTACCGCACCTGTGTGTGGCTTGCCATGAGTGCGTCAAGGGTACAAGAGTGATCCAGGACTGTATCACTGGACAGCAGTCAAAATTATCCTTAGTAACTAGAGGACTAAGGAGATGTTTCTCGATTATGGAGGTGATAAAGAGTTCGTCGTAAAGAGTTACGTTAATGCAAGATTTAACGCCAATCCGGATAACTCTTAGTAGCAATCCGGATACGTATAGTGGAGTAGCCATTTGGAATAGCTCCGAGTGGAGCATGGTAGTAGTGTTTACAGTATGACACAGAGATTTGCAAAGTACACACATGTATGAATGTCGCAGATCCTTTGACTAAAACCTCTTTCACATGCAAAGCATGCTCGAATCCCATAACTCATTGGGTGTGAGATTCATAACAAATCACATAGCGATGTCAGCTAGATTATTGACTCTAGTGCAAGTGGGAGACTATTGCAAATATGCCCTAGAGGCAATAATAAATTAGTTATTATCATATTTCCTTGTTTATGATAATTGTTTATTATCCATGCTAGAATTGTATTGATCGGATACTCAGATAAATCTATGGATACATAGACAACACCATGTCCCTAGTATGCCTCTAGTAGACTCGCTCGTTGATCAAAGATGGTGAAGGTTTTTTGGCCATACACATGATATGTCATTTCATAATGCGATCACATCATTAGGAGAATGATGTGATGATAAAGAACCAAACTGTAAACATAGCTTATGATCATGTCAGTTTATTTCTATGGTTTTCTGCATGTCAGGTATCTGTTCCTATGACCATGAGATCATGCAACTCACTGACACCGGAGGAGTACCTTGTGTGTATCAAACGCCGCAACATAACTGGGTGACTATAAAGGTGCTCTACAGGTGTCTCCGAGGGTGTCTGTTGGGTTGGCATGGATCAAGACTGGGATTTGTTACTCCGTGTGATGGAGAGGTATCCCAGGGCCCACTCGGTAACACAACATCACTATAAGCCTTGCAAGAAATGTGACTAAAGATTTAGCCACATGATCTTCTATTACAGAAGGAGTAAAGACACTTGCCGGTAACGAGATTGAACTAGGTATAGAGATAGCGACCATCGAATCTCGGGCAAGTAACATACCGAAGAACAAAGGGAACAACATATGGGATTAACTGAATCCTTGACATAAAGGTTCAACCGATAAAGATCTTCGTAGAATATGTAGTATTAAATATGGGCATCCAGGTCCCTCTATTGGTTATTGACCGTAGAGGTGTCTCGGTCATGTCTACATAGTTCTTGAACCCGCAGGGTTTGCACACTTATGGTTCGGTGACGTTTCAGTAGTATAGAGTTATGTATGGTGGTGACCGAAGATTGTACGGAGTTCTGGATAAGATCCCGGATGTCAAGAGGAGTTCCGGAATGGTCCAAAAGTAAAGATTGATATATAGGAAGTCCTATTTTGGTCATCGGAAAAGTTTCCGGCTCATCGGTAGTGTACCAAGAGTGTCGGGAGGGGTACCAGGGACCATCAGGAGGGGTGTCTCGACCCAATGCTCCTCATGGGCTGTGGGAGCAGTAAAGACAGCCCTTAGTGGGCTGGCAGATCCCCCACTAAGCCCCATAAGGCTAGGGGTGGGAAAAAACCAAAGGTGGAGAGGTGGAAAGAGTTTCCAAGTGGAAAGGAGGAATCCTACTCCTAATAGGATTGGAGTAGGACTCCTCCACCTCCAATTTCGGCCAACTCTTGAGGATTTGAGGTTGCCTCCTTCCCTCCCTCCCTCCTATATATACTAGAGGATTTAGAGGGAAAAGCTAACCCTAATTGCCACGTGCTGCCCTCTTCTTCCTCTAGATTAGTTTCTCCTCTAGATTAGTTCTGCGGTGCTTAGGCGAAGCCCTGCAGGATTAGTTCACCACCACCGCCACCACACCGTTGTGCTGCCAGAGAACTCATCTACCTCTCAGCTCCCTCTTGCTGAATCAAGTAGGCGGAGATCGTTATCGAGCTGTACATGTGCTAAACATAGAGGTGTTGTCCGTTCGGCGCTAGATTGGAAGGACCGTGATGAAGATCACGAGATGATTCGTGATTGGATCGTGGGACGGATCGTGATGAGATCATGGGACGGATTGTGATTGGATCGCAGGACGGATCGTGATGGGATCGTGGGACGCTCGGCGATTTGGATCGCGAAAACGTTCGACTACATCAACCGTGTTTCTTAAATGCTTCCCGCTTAGCGATCTACAAGGGTATGTAGATCCACTCTTTCTCTTGTAAATGCTCATCACATGGATAGATCTTGCGTGTGCGTAGGAAAACTTTTTTTTCCCATGCAATGTTCCCGAACAATGGCATCATGAGCTAGGTCGATGTGTAGATGCGATCTCGAGTAGAACACAAAGGATTTTGTGGGCGTTGATGCTTAGATTGCTTCCTCCCTTGGTCATGTTTTTGTTCAGCGGTATTGTGGGATGAAGCAGCCCGGACCAACCTTACTCGTACACTTACGAGAGACAAAGGCGATCCTTGGGAAGGTTGAAAAGAAACTTATGTATCACCATTATGTTTTTTTGCGTAGGTGAGAACTGTTGGAAATATGCCCTAGAGGCAATATATAAAGTGTTTATTATTATATTTCCTTGTTCATGATAATATTTTATTATCCATGCTATAATTGTAGTGATTGGAAACACATTGCATGTGTGGGTAAATAGACAACACAATGTCCCTAGTATGCCTCTAGTGAACTAGTTCGTCGATCAAAGGATGGTTAAGGTTTCCTAGCCATGGACATGAGATGTCATTTGATAACGGGATCACATCATTGGGAGAATGATGTGATGGACAAGACCCAAACTACAAACGTAGCATATGATCGTGTCAGTTTATTGCTACTGTTTTCTGCATGTCAATGTATATGTTCCTATGACCATGAGATCATGAAACTCACGGATATCGGAGGAATGCCTTGTGTGTATCAAATGTCACGACGTAACTGGGTGACTATAAAGGTGCTCTACAGGTATCTCCGATGGTGTCTGTTGAGTTGGCGTGGATCGAGACTGGGATTTGTTACTCCGTGTGATGGAGAGGTATCTCGGGGCCCACTCGGTAATGCAACATCACAACAAGCCTTGCAAGCAATGTGACTAATATGTTAGCCATGGGATCTTGCATTACGGAACGATTAAAGAGACTTGCCGGTAACGAGGTTGAACTAGGTATTGGATACCGACGATCGAATCTCGGGCAAGTAACATACCGAAGAACAAAGGGAACGTTATACGGGATTAACTGAATCCTTGACATAGAGGTTCGACCGATAAAGATCTTCGTAGAATATGTAGGAACCAATGTGGATGTCCAGGTCCCACCATTGGTTATTGACCGTAGAGGTGTCTCGGTCATGTCTACATAGTTCTCGAACCCGCAGGGTCTGCACACTTAAGGTTCGGTGACGTTTCGGTAGTGTAGAGTTATGTATGGTGGTTACCGAAGGTTGTTCGGAGTCCCGGATGAGATCCCGGATGTCACGACGAGCTCCGGAATGGTCTGGAGGTAAAGATTCATATATAGGAAGTCCCAGTTTGGTCGCCGGAAAAGTTTCGGGCTCATCGGTAGTGTACCAGGAGTGTACCGGGAGGCCTCCGGGAGAGGGATTTCGACCCCAAGAGGTCCATGGGCTGTGGGAGAAAAATAACCAGCCCTTAGTGGGCTGGGGAATCAGCCACAAAAGTCCCATGGTGCAGGGAGAGAAAAAGGCTAAGGAAAAGGTGAAAAATCAGCCAATAGGAGGCAATCCTACTCCAACTAGGATTGGAGGTGAAGTAGGATTGCTTCCCACCTCCTATTCGGACGACCCAAAAGCCTTGGCTGCCTCTCCTCTCCTATCCTCCTATATATACTACTGGATTGGGTGGTTTCTGGACAGAATTTCCGGCAACGTGCTACCCGTTCCACCGGTGCATAGTTTCTCCTCTAGATCGTAGTTCCGAAGTGGTTAGGCGAAGCCCTGCCAGAATTGCTCCACCACCATCACCGGAGCGTCGTCACGCTGCCGGTGAACTCTTTCTCCTCTACACCTTCTCTTGCTGGATCAAGACGGTGGAGATCGCCATCAAGCTGCACGTGTGCTGAACGCGGAGGTGTCGTCCGTTCGGTACTAGATCGGAAGGATCGTGATCAAGGCCACGGGACATTCGTGATCGGATCGCGGGACAGATCGTGACGAGATCGCGGGACAGTTCGTGATTGGATTGCGGGATGGTTCGTGATTAGATCGCGGGACGCTCGGCGATTTGGATCGCGAAGAAGTACGACTACACCAACCGCGTTTCTTAACGCTTCCCGCTTAGCGATCGACAAGGGTATGTAGATCCACTCTCCCTCTCGTAGATGCTCATCACCATGGATAGGTTTGCGTGTGTGTAGGAAATTTTTTGTTTCCCATGCGACGTTCCCCAACAGAGGCATCATGAGCTAGGTTGATGGAGACACAAAAGGTTTGTGGGCGTTGATGCTTAGATTGCTTCCTCCCTTGGTCGGATTTTGGTTCAGCGGGATTGTGAGATGAAGTGGCCCGGACCAACATTATTCGTACGCTTACGAGAGACCGGTTCCCTCAACACAACTTGTTGCTTAGATGGCTTGCGGGTGATAGTTTCTCTCACTTTAGTTGGATCGGATCCGACAAAGGCGGTCCTTCAGAAGGTTGAAAAGCAATCTATGGATCACCGTTGTGGTATATGCATAGGTGAGAATCGTTCTTGGTACATACCCGTAGCAGCCACGTAAAACATGCAACAACAGTTAGAGGGCGTCTAACTTGTTTTTGCAGGGTATGTTGTGATGTGATATGGCCAATTACATGATGTGATATATGTGATGTATGAGATGATCATGTGATGTACAGAACTTCACGACTTGCATGTCGATGAGTACAGGAACCGGCAGGAGCCATAGGGTTGTCTCTAATTATTGTATGACCTGCGTGTCAATCATTAAGCGCTATGTAATGCTTTACTTTATCGCTAAACGGTAACTAGAGTGGTAGAAGCATGCAGGGCGTGACAACCTCGATGGCGACATGTTGATGGAGATCAAGATGATGGAGATCATGGTGTCGTGCCGGTGACGATGAAGATCATGCTGGTGCTTTCAAGATGGAGATCTAAAGCACAAGTTCATGGCCATATCATGTCACTTATGAATTGCATGTGATGTTAATCCTTTTATGCACCTTGTTTTGCTTAGTACGACGGTAGCATTATTAGGTGATGCCTCACTTAAATTTCAACATAAAATTGTGTTCTCCCCGAGTGTGCACCGTTCCGAAAGTTCGTCGTGTTGAGACACCACGTGATGATCGGGTGTGATAGACTCTACGTTCACATACAACGGGTGCAAGCCAGATTTGCACGCGCAGAACACTCAGGTTAAACTTGACGAGCCTAGCATGTACAGACATGGCCTCGGAACACAAGAGACCGAAAGGTCGAGCATGAATCATAGAGTAGATATGATCAACATAATGATGTTCACCAATGAAGCCAACTTAACTCACGTGATGATCGGACTTGAGTTGGTGAATTTGGATCATGTGACACTCAGATGACCTGAGGGATGTCAATTTGAGTGGGAGCTTTAGTGATTTGATTAACTAAACTCATTATCTTGAACAATAGTCTAAGTAACCTTTGCATATTTATGTTGTAGATCAATGGCTCGCGCAGTAGCACCCCTGAATTTTAATGCGTTCCTAGAGAAAGCTAAATTGAAAGATGATGGAAGTAACATTGTTGACTGGGCCTGTAATCTAAGGATTATCCTCACGGCTTCCCAGAAGTCATATGTCCTTGATGCACCGCTTGGTGACCAGCCAGAAGACATGATCTCCGAAGATGTTAAGAACGCTTGGGAGGCTCGTGCTGGAGACTACTCAATAGTTCAGTGTGCAATTTTGTATGGCTTAGAACCGGGACTTCAAAGACGTTTTGAACGTCATGGAGCATATGAGATGTTCCAGGAGTTGAAGTTTATCTTTCATAAGAATGCCCGGATCGAGAGGTATGAGACCTCTGATAAATTCTATGCCTGCAAGATGGAGGAGAACGGGTCTATTAGTGAGCATATACTCAGAATGTCTGGGTACTCAAACCATCTAGCGGAGTTGGGAATTATCCTTCCGCCGGAGGCGATCACTGATAGAGTTCTTCAATCGCTGCCACATAGTTACAAGAGCTTTGTGATGAACTATAACATGCACGGGATGAACAAGTCAGTCGTCGAGCTGTTTGCGATGCTGAAAGTCGCTGAGTCTGAAATCCAGAAAGAACATCAAGTGTTGATGGTCAATAAAACTACTAGTTTCAAGAAAACCGGCAAAGGCAAAGGCAAGAAGGGTAAAACCAAGAAGGATGGCAAATCAGTTTCTACTCCAACAAAGAAGCCTAAGCATGGACCTAAGCCAGAAACTGAGTGCTTTCATTGCAAAGGAACTGGTCACTGGAAGCGGAACAGCCCCTAGTACCTGGCTGGCAAGAAGGCGGCCAACGACAAACAAGGTATATATGATATACATGTTATTGATGTGTACCTTACTAGTTCTCGTAGTAGTGCCTGGGTATTTGACACCGGTTCGGTTGCTCACATTTGCAACTCAAAGCAGGAACTACGGAATAAACGAAGACTAGCAAAGGACGAAGTGACGATGCGCGTGGGAAATGGTTCCAAGGTTGATGTGATCGCCGTCGGCACGCTCTCTCTTCGATTACCATCGGGATTAGTGATGAACCTGAATAATTGTTATTTAGTGCCTGCGTTAAGCATGAACATTATATTTGGATCTTGTTTATTGCGAGACGGTTACTCATTTAAATCAGAGAATAAAGGTTGTTCTATTTATATGAGTAATATCTTTTATGGTCATGCACCCAATGTTAGGGGTTTATTCATATTGAATCTTGATAGTGATGAGACACATGTTCATAACATTGATGGCAAAGGATGTAGAGTTGATAATGATAGTACCACTTTCTGGTGGCACTGCCATTTAGGTCATATTGGTGTAAAATGCATGAGGAAGCTCCATGCTGATGGACTTTTGGAGTCACTTGATTTTGAATCACTTGACACATGTGTACCATGCCTGATGGGCAAGATGACCAAAACGCCGTTCTCAGGAACAATGGAACGGGCAAGTGACTTATTGGAAATCATACATACTGATGTGTGCGGTCCAATGAATGTTGCAGCGCGCGGTGGATATCGTTACTTTCTCACCTTCACTGATGACTTAAGTAGATATGGGTATATTTACTTGATGAAACACAAGTCTGAAACTTTTGAAAAGTTCAAGCAATTTCAGAGTGAAGTTGAGAATCATCGTAACAAGAAGATTAAATTTTTGAGATCTGATCGAGGAGGTGAATATCTGAGTTATGAGTTTGGCAGTCACTTAAGATAATGTGGAATTGTTTCACAGTTGACACCGCCTGGAACACCACAGCGTAATGGTGTGTCTGAACGTCGTAATCGAACCTTATTAGATATGGTCCATTCTATGATGTCTCTTGCCGATTTGCCACTATCGTTTTGGGGTTATGCATTAGAGACAGCTGCATTCACTTTAAATAGGGCACCATCAAAATCCGTTGAGACGGCGCCATATGAACTGTGGTTTGGCAAAAGGCCAAAGTTGTCGTTTCTTAAAGTTTGGGGATGTGATACTTATGTCAAAAAGCTTCAGCCTGAAAAGCTGGAACCCAAAGCGGAGAAATGCGTCTTCATAGGATACCCGAAAGAGACAGTCGGGTATACCTTCTATCTCAGATCCGAAGGCAAAGTGTTTGTCGCAAACAACGGAACATTTCTTGAGAAAGAGTTTCTCTCAAAAGAATTGAGTGGGAGGAAAATAGAGCTTGATTAGGTTATTGAACCTTTACTTCAACTAGAAAGTAGTGCAGCGCAGAAAGATGTTTCTGTGGAACCTACGACGGTAGAAGAGGAAGTTAATGATGATGATCATGAAGCTTCGGATCAAGCTGCTATTGAACCTCGTAGGTCGACAAGGGCGCGTACTACTCCCGAGTGGTACGGCAACCCTATCTTGGAGGTCATGTTGTTAGACAACAATGAACCTACGAGCTATGGAGGAGTGGTGATGGGCCCGGATTCCGAGAAATGGTCAGAGGCCATGAAATCCGAGATGGCATCCATGTATGAAAACAAAGTATGGACTTTGGAAGTACTACCTGAAGGGCGAAAGGCCATTCAGAACAAATGGATCTATAAAAAGAAGACGGACGCGGACGGTAATGTCACCGTCTATAAACCTTGACTTGTGGCAAAGGGTTTTTCACAAGTTCAAGGAGTTGACTACGATGAGACTTTCTCACCCGTAGCGATGCTTAAGTCTATTAGAATCATGTTGGCAATAGCTGCTTATTTCGACTATGAAATTTGGCAGATGGATGTCAAAACGGCGTTCCTCAACGGTTTCCTTGAGGAAGAGTTGTATATGATGCAACCCGAAGGTTTTGTCGATCTAGAGAATGCTGACAAAGTTTGCAAACTCCAGCGATCCATTTAAGGACTGGTGCAAGCATCTCGGAGTTGGAATAAGCATTTTGATGAGGTGATCAAAGCGTTTGGGTTTATACAAGTTTATGGAGAAGCTTGTATTTACAAGAAAGTGAGTGGGAGCTCTATAGCTTTTCTAGTGTTATATGTGGATGACATATTGCTGATTGGAAACGATATAGAAATGCTGGAAAGCGTGAAGGAATATTTGAATAAGAGTTTTTCAATGAAGGACCTAGGAGAAGCTGCTTTCATATTAGGCATTAAGACCTATAGAGATAGATCGAGACGCTTAATAGCACTTTCACAAAGCACATACCTTGATAAAGTTTTGAAGAAGTTCAAAATGTAACAGGCCAAGAAGGGGTTCTTGCCTGTGTTACAAGGTGTGAAGTTGAGTAAGACTCAATGCCCAGTGACTGCAGAAGTTAAAGAAAAGATGAGCGTCATCCCCTATGCTTCAGCCATAGGCTCTATCATGTATGCAATGCTGTGCACAAGACCCAATGTCAGCCTTGCCATAAGTATGGCTGGAAGGTTTCAAAGTGATCCTGGAATGGAGCACTGGCAAGCGGTCAAGAATATCCTAAAGTACCTTAACAGGACTAAGGACATGTTTCTCGTTTATGGAGGTGATGAAGAGCTCGTCGTAAAGGGTTACGTCAATGCAAGCTTTGACACTGATCCGGACGATTCTAAATCGCAAACCGGATACGTATTTATTCTTAACAGGGGAGCGGTAAGCTGGTGCAGTTCCAAGCAAAGCGTGGTAGCTGATTCTACGTGCGAAGCGGAGTACATCGCAGCCTCGGAGGCAGCGAAGGAAAGTGTCTGGATGAAGCAGTTCATGACAGATCTTGGAGTAGTGCCCAGTGCACTGAATCCAATAAACCTATTCTGTGACAACACTGGTGCCATTGCTCTAGCCAAGGAACCAAAGTTTCACAAGAGGACCAGACACATAAAGCGACGCTTCAACTCCATCCGGTTCTACATCGAGGAGAAGGACATAAATATTTGCAAAGTACACATGGATCTGAATGTGGCAGACCTGTTGACTAAACCTCTTCCAAGGGCTAAACATGATCAACACCAGAACTGTATGGGTGTTCGATTTATTACCATGTAAATCACATAGTGATGTGAACTAGATTATTGACTCTAGTGCAAGTGGGAGATTGTTGGAAATATGCCCTAGAGGCAATATATAAAGTGTTTATTATTATATTTCCTTGTTCATGATAATCGTTTATTATCCATGCTATAATTGTAGTGATTGGAAACACATTGCATGTGTGGGTAAATAGACAACACAATGTCCCTAGTATGCCTCTAGTGAACTAGCTCGTTGATCAAAGGATGGTTAAGGTTTCCTAGCCATGGACATGAGATGTTATTTGATAACAGGATCACATCATTGGGAGAATGATGTGATGGACAAGACCCAAACTACAAACATAGCATATGATCGTGTCAGTTTATTGCTACTGTTTTCTGCATGTCAATGTATATGTTCCTATGACCATGAGATCATGCAACTCACGGATATCGGAAGAATGCCTTGTGTGTAACAAATGTCACGAAGGTTGTTTGGAGTCCCGGATGAGATCCTGGACATCACGAGGAGCTCCGGAATGGTCCGGAGGTAAAGATTCATATATAGGAAGTCCCAGTTTGGTCGCCGGAAAAGTTTCGGGCTCATCAGTAGTGTACCGGGATTGCCGGTAGTGTACTGGGAGGCCTCTGGGAGAGGTATTTCGACCCCAAGAGGTCCATGGGCTGTGGGAGAACAATAACCAGCCCTTAGTGGGCTAGGGAATCATCCACAAAAGGCCCATGGCGCAGGGAGAGAAAAAGGCTAAGGAAAAGGTGAAAAATCAGCCAATAGGAGGCAATCCTACTCCAACTAGGATTGGAGGTGAAGTAGGATTGCTTCCCACCTCCTATTCGGCCGACCCAAAGGCCTTGGCTGCCTCTCCTATCCCTTCCTCCTATATATACTAGTGTATTGGGTGGTTTTTGGACAGAATTTCCGGCCACGTGCTACCCGTTCCACCGGTGCATAGTTTCTCCTCTAGATCGTAGTTCTGCAGTGCTTAGGCGAAGCCCTGACGGAATTGCTCCACCACCATCACCGGAGCACCGTCACACTGTCGGTGAACTCTCTCTCTCCTC
The DNA here is from genome assembly GCA_022496015.1 of Hordeum marinum. NCBI lineage: Eukaryota > Viridiplantae > Streptophyta > Magnoliopsida > Poales > Poaceae > Hordeum > Hordeum marinum. The sequence continues at coordinate 497,999,655 of CM039675.1, read as the reverse complement.
TCCACCTTCTCTTGCTGGATCAAGACGGTGGATATCGTCATCAAGCTGCACGTCTGCTGAACGCGGAGGTGCCGTCCGTTCGGTACTAGATCGGAAGGATCGTGATCGAGGCCACGGGACGTTCGTGATCGGATCGCGGGACGGATCGTGACGAGATCGCGGGACAGTTCGTGATTGGATCGCGGACGGTTCTTGATTAGATCGTAGGACGCTCGGCCATTTGGATCGCGAAGAAGTATGACTACACCAACCGCGTTTCTTAACGCTTCCCGCTTAGCGATCTACAAGGGTACGTCGATCCACTCTCCCTCTCGTAGATGCTCATCACCATGTATAGGTTTGCGTGTGCGTAGGAAAATTTTTGTTTCCCATGCGACGTTCCCCAACGAACTGTTCTTGCTAGATACCCATAGCACCCACGTAAAAATTGCAACAACAATTAGAGGACGTCTAACTTGTTTTTGCAAGGTATGTTGTGATGTTATATGGCCAAGTACATGATTAGATATATGTGATGTACGAGATGATCATGTATTGTATAGAATATCACGACTTGCATCTCGATGAGTACTGCAACCGGTAGGAGCCATAGGGTTGTCCTTAATTATTGTATGACCTGCGTGTCAATCATTAAGCGCTATGTAATGCTTTACTTTATCGCTAAGCGGTAGCAATAGTAGTAGAAGCATGGTGGGCGTGACAATCCCGATGGAGACACGTTGATTCGAAGGACCGTGATCAAGATCACAAGACGATTCGTGATTGGATCGCGGGACGGATCGTGATGAGATCATCGGATGGATTGTGATTGGATCGCGGGACGGATCATGATGGGATCGCGGGACGCTCGGCGATTTGGATCACGAAGACGTTTGACTACATCAACCGCGTTTCTTAAATGCTTCCCGCTTAGCGATCTACAAGGGTATGTAGATCCACTCTTTCTCTTGTAAATGCTCATCACATGGATAGATCTTGCGTGTGCGTAGGAAAAAAAAAATTCCCATGCAATGTTCCCAACAGTGGCATCATGAGCTAGGTCGATGTGTAGATGAGATCTCGAGTAGAACACAAAGGATTTTGTGGGCGTTGATGATTAGATTGCTTCCTCCCTTGGTCATGTTTTTTTTCAGCGGTATTGTGGGATGAAGCAGCCCGGACCAACCTTACTCGTACACTTACGAGAGACAGGTTCCATCGACTCACGCGTAACTTTGATGTAGAAAGATGGCTGGCAGCTGTTTGTTTCTCCTACTTTAGTTGGATCGGAGTCGACAAAGGCGGTCCTTGAGAAGGTTGAAAACCAACTTATGTCTCACCATTATGGTTTTTTGCGTAGGTGAGAACTGTTCTTGCTAGATACCCATAGCAGCCACGTAAAAATTTCAACAACAATTAGAGGACGTCTAACTTGTTTTTGCAAGGTATGTTGTGATGTTATATGGCCAAGTACATGGTTAGATATATGTGATGTATGAGATGATCATGTATTGCATATAATATCACGACTTGCATGTTGATGAGTACTACAACCGGTAGGAGCCATAGGGTTGTCTTTAATTATTGTATGACCTGCATGTCAATCATTAAGAGCGATGTAATTCTTTACTTTATCGCTAAGCGGTAGCAATAGTAGTGGAAGCTTGGTGGGCGTGACAACCCCGATGGTGACACGTTGATGAAGATCAAGACGATGGAGATCATGGTGTCATGCCGGTGATGATGGAGATCATGTCGGTGCTTTATAGATGGAGATCAAAAGCACAAGTTCATGGCCATATCATGTCACTTATGATTTGCTTGTGATGTTAATCCTTTTATGCACCTTGTTTTGCTTAGGACGACGGTACCATTATAAGGTGATCCCTCACTAAAATTTGAAGATCAATTGTGTTCTCCCCGAGTGTGCACCATTGGGAAAGTTTGTCATGTCGAGACACCAAGTGATGATCGGGTGTGATAGACTCTACGTTCACATACAACGGGTGTAAGCCAGTGTTCCACGTGCAGAACACTCGGGTTAAACCTGAGGAGCCTAGCATGTACCGAAAGGTCAAACATGAGTCATATAGTAGATATGATCAACATGATGATGTTCACCATTGAAACCACCTCAACTCACGTGATGATCAGACTTGAGTTGGTGAATTTGGATCATGTATCACTCGAATGACTGGAGGGATGTCGATTTGAGTGGGAGTTGTTAGGTAATATGATTAATTGAACTCATTATCATGAACATAGTCAAAGTCTCTTTGTAAATTACGTTGTAGATAGCTCGCGGTGTAGCTCCCCTGTTTTATTGATACGTTCCTAGAGAAAAGTAAGTTGAAAGATAATGGTAGCAATATTGCGAACTGGGTTCGTGATCTGAGGATTGTACTCATTGCTGCACAGAAGGCTTATGTACTTAATGCACCGCTCGGTGCGCCACCCCGGCCTCTAGCGTTTGTAGATTTTGTGAACATCTGACAGGCACGTTCCGATGACTACTTGATAGTTCAGTCCGTCATGCATTACGGCTTAGACTTGAGGCTCCAAAACGTTTTGAATGTCACAGAACATATGATATGTTCTAAGAGCTGAAATAGTGATCTGAGGTTCGTGCCCGTGTTGTGATATATGAGATCTCCACCAAGATTATTTGCCTACAGTACGAAGGAGAATACCTCAATCGTTGAGCATGTGCTCAGATTGTCTGGGTGCTACAATCGCTTGAATCGAGTGGGAGTTGACCTTCCAGATAAGATAGTGATTGATATAGTTCTCCAAGTCACTATCATTAAGCTACTAGAACTTCGTGATGAACTATAATTATGCTAGTGATGGAAATGATGATCCCTGAGCTATTCGTGATGTTTGACACCGCAAAGGGAGAAATCAAGAAGGAGCATCAAGTGTGAATTGTTAGTAAAACCACAAGTTTCGAGAAGGGCAAAGGCAAGGAGGGAAACTTCATGGATGGCAAGTCAGTTGCTTCTCCAGTGAAGCAACCCAAAGTTGAACCCAAAACCGAGACTAAGTGCCTGTATTATGAGGAGAGCGGTCGCTAAAGCGGAACAACCCTAGATACTTGGTATATAAGAAGGCTGGTAACGTCGACATAAGTATATTTTGATATACGTGTTATTGATGTGTACCTTGCTAGTACTCACTAGTAGAAAATAGACCTTTCGTCCCGAGCTTTAGTCCTGGTCTAGTCACGAACCGGTACTAGAGACGGTATTAGTCCCGGTTCTTGCTGGCTACAGCGGCTAGGAGCAGGGCGACCTTTAGTACCGGCTCGTGAGGGACCTTTAGTACCGGTTCGTCTCACGAGCCGGTACTAAAAAGGGGCATGGCAGGGTTTTGGTCAGACATGGGCCCCGCTTGCACCTTTAGTAACGGCTGGTGTCACCAGTCGGTACTAAAGGGCAACCTTTAGTACCGGCTAGTGACACCAGCCGGTACTAAAGACTTCCACGCAGCAGGTGTCACATGTTTAGTCCCACCTCGCTAGTCGAGGCGAGACCACACCTTTTTATAAGCCCGGATATGCTTGACATGTCGAGCTCCGCTCATAGTGAAAATAGATGCCCTTACACTGAAAGTCAACCTAAATTCAAAGTGTTAGTTAGGTGCCTAACTAACACTTTGAATTTAGGTTGAATTTCATGTATAAGGGCATCTATTTTCACTTTTGCTATTTTTTATGTTAGTTCCTTACTATTTTTCCTTCTATTCAATATTACTTCATTTTAACATTATATTCAATCTGGTAATTTTTAGATTACTTTAAATGGTTGCTTAAATCAAAAAAAGATTTTGTTATTTTAGTTTTCTATTAAAGTTTCACACAAAAAATTCTTTTTGCTAATATGAAATGAAGTCAGAAAGGGTTGAAAATTGATGATGTGCCTTTGAATGGTGCATATTGAACACGCAAAAAGTATGGAGTTAAAATAAGTTATTAAAAATGAAATCCCTTTGTAATAGATGAGTTTTCGTCTGAAACCCTCATACTTCTTATGAGATTGTCCAATTTGTACACGAAGTGAATCCAGTTTTTACCGTAACCCTCTCAACTCTCTAGAAGTTTCTATGTGGGTGAAATTATGATGTCATGCCAAGTTACAACCTTTTTAGAGTTCATGTGTACTTCTTTTCAAATTCAGGGTCATTTAGCTCAAAATAAATCATTAAATGCTTGAAAAATATCAAATGAAGTCAGAAAGGGTTGAAAATTGATTATGTGCCTTTGAATGGTGCATATTGAACACACAAAAATTATGCAGTTAAAATAAGTTATTAAAAATGAAATCCCTTTGTAATAGATGAGTTTTCGTCTCAAACCCTCATACTTCTTATGAGATTGTCCAATTTGTACACAAACTGCATCCAGTTTTTGTTATAAACCTCTCAACTCTCTAGAAGTTGCTATGTGGGTGAAATTATGATGTCATGCCAAGTTACAACCTTTTCAGAGTTCATTTGTACTGCTTTTCAAATTCAGGGTCATTTAGCTCAAAATAAATCATTAAATGCCTAAAAAATATGGAATGAAGTCAGAAAGGGATGAAAATTGATGATGTGCCTTTTAATGGTGCATATTAAACACACAAAAAGTATGGAGTTAAAATAAGTTATTAAAAATGAAATCCCTTTGTAATAGATGAGTTTTCGTCCGCAACCCTCATACTTCTTATGTGATTGTCCAATTTGTACACGAAGTGCATCCAGTTTTTGCCGTAACCCTCTCAACTCTCCAGAAGTTGCTATGTCGGTGAAATTATGATTGCATGCCAAGTTACAACCTTTTCAGAGTTCATTTGTACTGCTTTTCAAATTCATGGTCATTTAGCTCAAAATAAATCATTAAATGCCTGAAAAATATCAAATGAAGTCAGAAAGGGTTGAAAATTGATGATGTGCCTTTGAATGGTGCATATTGAACACACAAAAAGTACGGAGTTAAAATAAGTTATTAAAAATTCTAGAAGGAAAAAAAGTTATGCTCAAACTTCAGTTCTTTTGAATTTTGGTCAAATCTGGTCAAACTATGGTCAAACTACTTATTAAAGAAATATTAGTGTGTTAGTTAATAACGAGGGGTTATTATGGTCAAACTATGGTCATGCTCAAGTTCAACTCGTAAGGGTTAATAGGATTGACAACTTACTATTGTTAGGAAAACAACAAGTGAAGACTTGACAACAAGGGGGAATAGAACTCGAAAGTTAAGCGTGCCTAGGCTGGAGTAGTGAGAGGATGGGTGACTAGTCGAGAAGTTAGACAATTTGGAATGATGAGGGGTGATTAGAGATTAGAAATCAAATTGAGAAGTGATGAGGGGTAGTCAAAGATTAAATTCAAATAATTCAGAAATTTGAAAATCGAACAAAAAAAATTCAAAAAAAAATTCAAAGATTAAAGGTCTTCCACCACCAGTCCATGCAGGCAGCCACGTGGAAGGCCTTTAGTACCGGTCCATGCTCCAACCGGAACCGGTACTAAAGGTCCATCCGGCCCGGGACTATAGGCCTGTTCTGCACTAGTGACTCCTAGTAGCAGCTGACTATAGGATACCAGTTCGGTTGCTAAATGTTAGTAACTCGAAATAAAATCTATAGAATAAACGGAGACTACCTAAGAAATTTGAAAATAATTCACAAATTTGAAAATCGAACAAAATTTTTTTCCAAAATAATTCAAAAAAAGAAAAAAAATCTTTAGTACCGGTTGGTATCACCAACCGGTACTAAAGGTCTTCCACCACCAGTCCACGCAGGCAGCCACGTGGAGGGCCTTTAGTACCGGTCCGTGCTCCAACTGGTACTAAAGGTCTGGACCTTTAGTCCCGACCCGTTAGTACCGGTTGGGGAACCGGTACTAAAGGTCCATCCGGCCTGGGACTATATGCCTGTTCTGCACTAGTGACTCCTGGTAGCACCTGAGTATAGGATACCGGTTCGGTTGCTAAATGTTAGTAACTCGAAATAAAAGCTACAGAACAAACAGAGACTACCTAAGGGTCAGGTGACGATGTGTGTTGGAAATGTCTCCAAGGTTGATGTGATCAACATCGCACACTCTCTCTGTTGGAAATATGCCCCAGAGGCAATAATAAAATATTTATTATTATATTTCCTTGTTCATGATAATCGTTTATTATCCATGCTATAATTGTATTGATTGGAAACACGTTGCATGTGGGGATACATAGACACAACTATATCCCTAGTATGCCTCTAGTAGACTACCTCGTTGATCAAAGATGGTCAAGGTTTCCTAGCCATTGACATGAGATGTCATTTGATAACGGGATCACATCATTAGGAGAATGATGGGATGGACAAGACCCAAACTATAAACGTAGCATATGATCGTGAAAGTTTATTGCTACAATTTTATGAATGTCAAGTATATGTTCAACCATGTGATCATGCAACTCACGAACACCGCAGGAGTGCATTGTGTGTATCAAACATCGCAACGTAACTGGGTGACTATAAAGGTACTCTACAGGCATCTCCGAGGGTGTCTGCTGGGTTGGCATGGATCAACACTGGGATTTCTTACTCCGTGTGACGGAGAGGTATCTCAGGTCCCACTCGGTAATACAACATCAGAATAAGCCTTGCAAGCCATGTGACTAAGTGTTAGCCACGAGATCTTGTATTAAGTAACGAGTAAAGAGACTTGCCGGTAACGAGGTTGAACTAGGTATGCAGATACCGACGATCGAATCTCGGGCAAGTAAAATACCGAAGAACAAAGGGAACATCATACGAGCTTAACTGAATCCTTGACATAAAGGTTCGACCGATAAAGATATTCATAGAACATGTAGGAACCAATATGGGCATCCAAGTCCCGTTGTTGGTTATTGATCGTAGAGGTGTCTCAGTCTTGTCTACATAGTTCTCGAACCCGCAGGGTCTGCACACTTAAGGTTCGTTGACGTTTCGGTAGTATAGAGTTATATAGGGTGGTGACTGAAGGTTGTTCGGAGTCCTGGATGAGATCCCGGATGTCACGAGGAGCTCCGAAATGGTCCGGAGGTGAAGATTGATATATAGGAAGTCCTGTTTTGGTCATCGAAAAAGTTTCGGGCTCATCGGTAGTTTACCGGAAGTGCCGATAGTGTACCGGGGGACCATCGGGAGGGGTATTTCGACCCAAGAGGTTACTTGTGCTGTGGGAGCATGAACCCTAGCCCTTATTGGGCTGGTGGAAGTCCCACAAAGGGCCCATGCGTCTGGGAAGAAAAACCCAAGGAGAAAAAGGTGGAAAAAGGCAAAAAGGCTAAATAAGGAAGGAGTCCTAATCCGACTAGGAATGGATGAGGAGGACTCCTCCCTCACTTCGGCCAAAGCCAAAGAGGGCTGGCCCTTGCGCCAAGCCTCCTCCTCTCCTCCTCCTATATTTACTAGTGGTTATAGGGTTTTTGCACATAGATTTTCAGCCACGTGCTACCCTCTCCTCTAGATCGTAGTTCCTCTTCTAGATCAGTTTTTAGCGGTGCTTAGGCGAAGCCCTGCTCGAATAGCTCCACCACCATCACCTAAATGTTGTCGCGCTGCCGGAGAACTCTTCTCCCTCTCCGATCCATCTTGCTGGATCAAAAAGGGGGAGATCGTCATCAAGCAGTAAGTGTGCTAAACGCGGAGGTGTCGTCCGTTCGGTGCTAGATCGGGACGGATCGTGATTGGATCGTGGGACGCTCGGTGATTTGGATCGCGAAGAAGTTCGACTACATCAACCGCGTGTCTTAACACCTCCAGCTTAGCAATCTACAAGGGTATGTAGATTCACTCTCCCTCTCATAGATGCTCATCACCATGGATAGATCTTGTGGGCGCGTAGGAAATTTTTTGTTTCCCATGCAACGTTCCCCAACAGTGGCATCATGAGCCAGGTTTATGTGTAGATGAGATCTCGAGTAGAACAGAAAGACTTTGTGGGCATTGATTCTTAGATTGCTTCCTCTCTTGGTCGTGTTTTGGTTCAACGGTATTGTGGGATGAAGCAGCCAGACCAACATTACTCGTACGCTTACGAGAGACCGGTTCCATCGACTGACGTGTGACTTTGTTGCACAAAGATGGCTAGCGGGTGTATGTCTCTCCCACTTTAGTTGGATCGGATTCGACAAAGGTGGTCCTTGAGAAGGTTGAAAAGAAATTTATGTATCACCATTCTGGTTTTGTGTAGGTGACAATCGTTCTTGCTAGATTCCCGTAGTAGCCACGTAAAACTTGCAACAACAATTAGAGGATGTCTAACTTCTTTTTGCAGGGTATGTTGTGATGTGATATGTCCAATTACATGATGAGATATATGTGATGTATGAGATGATCATGTGTTGTATAGAATATCAAAACATGCATGTCGATGAGTACGTCAACGGGCAGGATGCATAGGGCTGTCTTTAATTATTGTATGACTTGCGTTTCAATATTTAAGCGCTATGTAATGCTTTAATTTCTCGCTAAACGGTAGCTATAGTAGTATCAGCATGGTGGGAGTGAAAAGCCCGACGGCAACACGTTGATGGAGATCAATATGATGGAGATCACGGTATCATGCCGCTGATGATGGAGATCATGCCAGTGCTTTCAAGATGGAGATCAAAAGCACAAGTTCATGGCCATATCATGTCACTTATGATTTGCATGTGATGTTAATCCTTTTATGCACCTTGTTTTGCTTAGGACGACGGTAGCATTATAAGGTGATCCCTCACTTAAATTTCAAGATAAATTCTGTTCTCCCCAAGTGAGCACCATTGTGAAAGTTCGTCGCGTCGAGACACCATGTGATGATCGGGTGTGATAGACTCTACGTTCACATACAACGAGTGCAAGCCAGTGTTGCACATGCAGAACACTCGTGTGAAAATTGACGAGCCTAGCATGTACAGACATGGCCTCGGAAAACAAGAGATCGAAAGGTTGAACATGAGTCATATAGTAGTTATGATCAACATGATGATGTTCACCATTGCAACCACCTCAATTCATGTGATGATCGGAGTTGACTTGGTGAATTTGGATCATGTATCACTCGAATGACTGGAGGGATGTCAGTTTGAGTGGGAGCTTTAGTAATTTGATTAACTAAACTCATTATCTTGAACAATAGTCTAAGTAACCTTTGAATATTTATGTTGTAGATCAATGGCTCACACAGTAGCACCCCTGAATTTTAATCCGTTCCTAGATAAAGCTAAGTTGAAAGATGATGGAAGTAACTTTGTGGACTAGGCCCGTAATCTGAGGATTATCCTCACGGCTTCCCAGAAGGCATATGTCCTTGATGCACCGCTTGGTGACCAACCCACTGACCTGTCATCTGAAGATGTTAAGAATGCTTGGGAGAAACGTTTTGGAGATTACTAAATAGTTCACTGTGCAATGTTGTATGGCTTAGAACTGGGACTTCAAAGATGTTGTGAATGTCATGGAGCATATGAGATGTTACAAGAGTTGGAGTTTATCTTTAAGAAGAATGCCCGGATCGAGAGGTATGAGACCTCCGATAAATTCTATGCTTGCAAAATAGAGGAGAACGGGTCTGTCAGTGAACATATACTCAGAATGTCTGGGTATTCGACCCGTCTAGCAGAGTTAGGGATGCCCCTTCTGCCAGAGGCGATCACTGACAGAGTTCTTCAATCATGCTACCTAGCTACAATAGTTTGTGATGAACTATAACATGCATGGGAGGAACAAGTCAGTCCCCGAGCTGTTTGCGATGCTGAAAGTCGCTGAGTCTGAAATCCAGAAAGAACATCAAGTATTGATGGTCAATAAAACCACTAGTTTCAAGAAGAATGGCATGGGAAAGAAGGGTAAATCCAAGAAGGGTGGCAAAGTAGGTTCTCCTCCCATGAAGAAACCCAAGGCTGGACCCAAGCCAGAAACTGAGTGCTTTCATTGCGAGGGAAATGGTCACTGGAAGCAGAACTGCCCCAAGTATCTGGCTGACAAGAAGGAAGCCAACAACAAACAAGGTATATATGATATACATGTTATTGATGTGTACCTTACCAACTCTCGTCGTAGTGCCTGGGTATTTGATAGCGGTTCGGTTCCTCACATTTGCAACTCAAAGCAGGAACCACAGAATAGACGAAGGCTGGCAAAGGATGAAGTGACGATGCGCATGGGAAATGGTTCCAAGGTTGATGTGATCGCCATCGGCACGCTCTCTCTTCGATTACCATCGGGATTAGTGATGAACCTGAATAATTGTTATTTATTGCCCGCGTTAAGCATGAAACTTATAAACTCATTTAAATCTGAGAATAATGGTTGTTCTATTTATATGAGTAATATCTTTTATGGTCATGCACCCAATGTGAGGGGTTTATTCATGTTGAATCATGATACACATGTCCATAGCATTGACGCCAAAAGATGTAGAGTTGATAGTGATAGTACCACTTTCTTGTGGCAATACCATTTGGGTCGTATTGGTGTAAAACGCATGAGGAAGCTCCATGTTGATGGACTTTTAGAGTCACTTGATTTTGAATCACTTGGCACATGTGAACCATGCCTCAGGGGCAAGATGACTAAACCGCCGTTCTCTGGAACAATGGAACGGGCGAGTGACTTATTGGAAATCATACATACTGATGTGTCCGGTCCGATGAGCATTGAGGCGTGCGGTGGATATCTTATCTTCTCACCATCACTGATGACTTAAGTAGATATGGATATATTTACGTAATGAAGCACAAGTCTGAAACGTTTGAAAAGTTCAAGCAATTTCAGAGTGAAGTTGAGAATCATCGTAACAAGAAAATTAAATTCCTGCGATCTGATCAAGGAGGTGAATATTTGAGTTATGAGTTTGGCAGTCACTTAAGACAGTATGGAATTGCTTCACAATTGACACCGCCTGGAACACCACAGCGTAATGGTGTGTCCGAACATCGTAATCGAACCTTATTAGATATGGCGCGTTCTATGATGTCTCTTACCGATTTGCCACTATCATTTTGGGGTTATGCATTAGAGACAGCCGCATTCACTTTAAATAGGGCACCATCAAAATCCATAGAGACGACGCCATATGAGCAGTGGTTTAGCAAGAAGCCAAAGTTGTCGTTTCTTAATGTTTGGGGATGTGATGCTTATGACAAAAAGCTTCAACCAGAAAAGTTGGAACCCAAAGCGGAGAAATATGTCTTCATAGGATACCCAAAAGAGACACTTGGGTATACCTTCTATCTCAGATCCGAAGGCAAAGTGTTTGTCGCAAACAACGGCACATTTCTTGAGAAAGAGTTTCTCTCGAAAGAATTGAGTGGGGGGGAATAGAACTTGATGAGCTAACTGAACCTTTACTTCAGCCTGAGAGTAGTGCAGCATAGAAACATGTTTCTGTGGAGCCTACGATAGTTGAGGAGGAAGTTAATGATGATGATCATGAAACTTTGGATCAAGTTACTATTGAACCTCGTAGGTCGACAAGGGCGTGTACTGCTCCTGGGTGGTATGGCAACCTTGTCTTGGAGGTCATGTTGTTAGACAACGATGAACCTACCAGCTATGGAGAAGTGATGGTGGGCATGGATTCTAAGAAATGGTTAGAGGCCATGAAATCCGTCCATAAAGCTCGACTTGTGGCAAAAGGTATTTCACAAGTTCAAGGAGGTGACTACGATGAGACCTTCTCACCCGTAGCACTGCTTAAGTCCGTCAGAATCATGTTGGCAATAGCTGCATATTTTTTTTATGAAATTGGGCAGATGGATGTCAAAACAGCGTTCCTTAATGGTTTTCTTAAGGAAGAGTTGTATATGATACAACTATAAGGTTTTGTCCATCCAAAGAATGCTGACAAAGTTTGCAAACTCTAGCGATCCATTTATCAAATGGTGCAAGCATCTTGGAGATGGAATCTGCGTTTTGATGACGTGATCGAAGTGTTCGGGTTTATACAAGTTTACGGAGAAGCTTGTATTTACAAGAAAGTGAGTGGGAGATCTATAGCATTTCTAATATTGAATGTGGATGACATATTGCTGATTGGAAACAATATAGAAATGCTAGAAAGCATGAAGCAATATTTGAACAAGAGTTTTTCCAATGAAGGACCTAGGAGAAGCTGCTTTCATATTAGGCATTATGATCTATAGAGATAGATGAAGACACTTAATAGGACTTTCACAGAGCACATACCTTGATAAAGTTTTGAAGAAGTTCAAAATGGATCAGTCCAAGAAGGGGATCTTGCCTGTGCTACAAGTTGTAAGTTGAGTAAGACTCAATGCCCAGTGACTGCAGAAGATAGAGAGATGATGAGTGTCATCCCCTATGCTTCAGCCATAGGCTCTATCATGTATGCAATGCAGTGCACAAGACCAGATGTGATCCTTGCCATAAGTATGGCCGTAAGGTTTCAAGCTAATCCTCGAATGGAGCACTGAAGAGGACTAAGGAAATGTTTCTCGTTTATGGAGGTGATCAAGAGCTCATCGTAAAGGGTTATGTCGATGCAATCTTTAATATTGATCCGGATGACTCTAAGTCACAAACCGGATACGTATTTATTCTTAATGGGGGTGTCGTAAGCTAGTGCAGTTCCAAGCAGAGTGTGGTAGCCGATTCTACATGCGAAGCGCAGTACATCGCAGCGTCGGAGGCAGCGAAGGAAGGTGTCTGGATGAAGGAGTTCATGACAGATCTATGAGTAGTGCCTAGTGCACTAAACCCAGTGGATCTATTCTGCGATAACACGGGTGCCATTGCACTGGCCAAGGAACCAAGTTTCACAAGAGGACCAGACACATAAAGTGACGGTTCAATTCCATCCACGAGTACATCAAGGAGGAGGACATAAATATTCGCAAAGTGCACACGGATCTGAATGTTGCAGACCCATTGACTAAACCTCTTCCAAGGGCTATACATGATCAACACCAGAACTGTATGGGTGTTTGATTCATTACAAGATAAATCACATAGTGATGTCAGCTAGATTATTGACTCTAGTGCAAGTGGGAGACTATTGGAAATATGCCCTAGAGGCAATAATAAAATAGTTATTATTATATTTCCGTGCTCATGATAATCGTTTATTATCCATGCTATAATTGTATTGATTGGAAACACGTTGCACCTGTGGATACATAGACACAACTATGTCCCTAGTATCCCTCTAGTAGACTAGCTCGTTGATCAAACATGGTCAAGGTTTCCTAGCCACTAATGCGAGATGTCATTTGTGTTGGAAATATGCCCTAGAGGCAATAATAAATTAGTTATTATCATGTTTCCTTGTTCATGATAATCATTTATTATCCATGCCAAAATTCTATTGACCGGGAACTCAGATACATGTGTGGATACATAGACAACACCAAGTCCCTAGTATGCCTCTAATAGACTAGCTCGTTGATCAAAGATGGTTAACGTTTCCTAGCCATGGACATAAGATGTCATTTGATAACGGGATCACATCATTAGGAGAATTATGTGATTATAAGACCCAAATTATAAACGTAGCATATGATCGTGTCAGTTTATTGCTACTGTTTTCTACATGTCAAGTGTCTGTTCCTATGACCATGAGATCATGCAACTCACTGACACTGGAGGAGTACCTTGTGTGTATCAAACATCGCAACGTAACTAGGTGACTATAAAGGTGCTCTACAGGTATCTCCGAGGGTTTCTGTTGGGTTGGCATGGATCAAGACTAGGATTTGTTACTCCGTGTGACAGAGAGGTATCTCAGGGCCCACTCAATAATACAACATCACTATAAGCCTTGCAAGCAATGTGACTACAGAGTTAGCCACAGGATCTTGTATTACGGAACGAGTAAAGAGACTTGCCCGTAACGAGATTGAACTTGATATGGAGAAACCGACGATCAAATCTCGAGGAAGTAACATAACGAAGAACAAAGGGAACAACATACGTGATTAACTGAATCCTTGACATAGAGGTTCAACCGATAAAGATCTTTGAAGAATATGTAAGAATCAATATGGGCATCCAGGTCCCACTATTGGTTATTGACCGTAGAGGTGTCTTGGTCATGTCTACATAGTTCTCGAACCTGCAGGGTCTACACACTTAAGGTTTGGTGACGTTTCGGTAGTATAGAGTTATGTATGGTGGTGACCAAAGGTTGTTCGGAGTCTCGCATGATATCCCGGATATCACGAGGAGCTCCGAAATGATCTGGAGTTAAAGATTGATATATAGGAAGTCCTGTTTTGGTCACCGGAAAAGTTTTGGGCTTATCGATAGTGTCCCCGGAGTGCCGGGAGGGTGTCGGGGGACCATCGGGAGGGGTGTCTCGACCAAAAGGACCTCATGGGCTGTGGGAGGAGTCAAACCAGCCCCTGGTGGGCTGATCTAAGCCCCCACTAAGGCCCATGTGTCTAGGGATGGGAAAACCCAAAAGGTGGAGAGGTGGAAAGAGTTTCCAAGTGTAAAGGAGGAATCCTACTCCTAATAGGATTGGAGTAGGACTACTCCACCACCAATTTCGACCAAACCTTGAGGGTTCGAGGATGCCTCCTTCCCTCCCTCCCTCCTATATATACTAGAGGATTTAGAGGGGAAAGCCAACCCTAATTACCACGTGGTGCCCTCTTCTTCCTCTAGATCTGTTTCTCCCCTAGATTAGTTCTACGGTGCTTAGGCGAAGCCCTGCAGGATTAGTTCACCACCACCTCCACCACGCCGTTGTGCTGCCGGAGAACTCATCTACCTCTCCGCTCCCTCTTGCTGCATCAAGAAGGCGGATATTGTCATCGAGTTGTACTTGTGCTGAACACGGAGGTGTCGTCTATTCGACGCTAGATCGGAAGGACCATGATCAAGATCGCGAGACGATTCGTGATTGGATCGTGGGACGGATCATGATGGGATCGCAGGACAGATCGTGATTGTATCGCGAGATGGATTGTGATGGGATCGTGGGACGCTCGACGATTTGGATCGCAAAGACGTTCGACTACATCAACCATGTTTCTTAACGCTTCTCGCTTAGCGATCTACAAGGGTATGTAGATCCACTCTCCCTCTCATAGATGCTCATCACCATGGATAGATCTTGTGTGTGCGTAGGAAATTTTTTGTTTCCCATGCAAGATTCCCCAACAGTGGCATCATGAGCTAGGTCTATGTGTAGATGAGATCTCGAGTAGAACACAAAGGAGTTTGTGGGCATTGATGCTTAGATTGCTTCCTTCATTGGTCATGTTTTGGTTTAGCGGTATTGTGGGATGAAGTGGCCTGGACCAACCTTACTCGTACGCTTACGAGGGACCGGTTCCATCGACTGACGTGTAACTTCGTTTCACAAAGATGGCTGGTGAGTGTCTGTTTCTCCTACTTTAGTTGGATCGGATTCGACAAAGGCGGTCCTTGAGAATGTTGAAAAGCAACTTATGCATCACCATTGTGTTTTTTGCGTAGGTGAGAATAGTTCTTGCTAGACACCCGTAGAAGCCACGTAAAACATGCAACAAAAATTAGAGGATGTCTAACTTGTTTTTGCAGAGTATGTTGTGATGTTATTTGGCCAATTACATGATGAGATATATGTGATGTATGAGATGATCATGTATTGTATAGAATATCACGACTTGCATGTCGATGAGTACGGCAACCGGCAGGAGCCGTAGGGATGTCTTTAATTGTTGTATGACATGCGTGTCAATCATTAAGCACTATGTAATGCTTTACTTTATCGCTAAACGTTAGCAATAGTAGTAGAAGCACGGTGGGCGCGACAACCCCAATGGCAACACGTTGATGGAGATCAAGATGATGGAGATCATGGTGTCATGCTGATGAAGATGGAGATCATGTCGGTGCTTTAAGGATGGAGATCAAAAGCACAAGTTCATGGCCATATCATGTCACTTATGATTTGCATGTGATGTTAATACTTTTTATGCACCTTGTTTTGCTTAGGACGACGGTAGCATTATAAGGTGGTCCCTCACTACAATTTCAAGATAAATTGTGTTCTCCCCAAGTGTGCACCGTTGCGGAAGTTCCTCGTGTCGAGACACCACGTGATGATTGGGTGTGATAGACTCTACGTTCACATACAACGGGTGCAAGCCAGTGTTGCACATGCAGAACACTCGGGTTAAACTTGACGAGCCTAGCATGTACAGACATGGCCTCGGAACACAAGAGACCGAAAGGTCGAACATGAGTCATATAGTAGATATGATCAACATGATGATGTTCACTATTGAAATCACCTCAACTCATGTGATGATCGGACTTGAGTTGGTGAATTTGGATCATGTATCACTCGAATGACCGGAGGGATGTCAATTTGAGTGGGAGTTCTTAGGTAATATGATTAATTGAACTCATTATCATGAACATAGTCGGTAGTGTCTTTGCAAATTATGTTGTAGAAACAGAGTTGAAAGATGATGGTAGCAATATTGCGGACTGGGTCCATGATGTGAGGATTGTCCTCATTGCTGTACAGAAGGCTTATGTCCTTAGTGCACCGCTCGGTGCGCCACCCCCTCTAACATTGTGTGGAGATGTTGTGAACATCTGACAGGCACGTTCTGATGACTACTTGATAGTTCAGTGCGTCATGCATTACTGCTTAGAATTGAGGCTCCAAAACATTTTGAACGTCACGGAACATATGAGATGTTCTAAGAGCTGAAATTGGGATGTCGGGCTCGTGCCTGTGTTGTGAGATATGAGATCTCCAACAAGATTCTTTACCTGCAAGATGAAGGAGAATAGCTCAATCGTTGTGCATGTGCTCAGATTGTCTGGGTTCTACAATCGCTTGAAACGAGTGGGAGTTGATCTTCCAGATAAGATAGTGATTGATATAGTTCTCCAAGTCACTGTCACTAAGCTACCAGCACTTCGTGATGAACTATAATTATGCCAGGGATGGAAATGATGATCCCTGAGCTATTCGCGATGTTTGACACCGCGAAGGTAGAAATCAAGAAGGTGCATCAAATGTTGATGGTTAGTAAAACCACTACTTTCGAGAAGGGCAAGGGCAAGGAGGGAAACTTCATGGACGGCAAGTCAGTTGCTGCTCGAGTGAAGAAACCCAAACCCGAGACTAAGTTCTTATATTATGAGGAGAGCGGTCGCTGAAGCGGAGCAACCCTAGATACTTGATACATAAGAAGGCTAGCAACGTCGACAGAAATATATTTGATATACGTGTTATTGATGTGTACCTTGCTAGTACTCCTAGTAGCACCTGGGTATTGGATACCGGTTCGGTTACTAAATGTTAGTAACTCAAAATAAAAGCTACAGAATAAACAGAGACTAGCTAAGGGTGAGGGGACGATGTGTGTTGGAAATGTCTCCAAGGTTGATGTGATCAACATCGCACGCTCTCTCTACCTTCGGGATTAGTGACGAACCTAAATTAATGTTATTTGGTGTTTGTGTTAAGCATGAACATAATTAGATCGTGTTTATTCCAGTATGGTTATTCATTTAAGTTAGGGAATAATGGTTATTCTGTTTACATGAATAATACCTTCAATGGTCATGCACCCAATGAGAATGGTTTGTTGAATCTTGATCGTAGTAATACACATGTTCGTAACATAGATGCCAAAAGATACAAAGTTAATAATGATAGTACCACATACTTGTGGCGCTGCGGCTAGATGTCATATTGGTGTAAAGCGCATGAAGAAACTCCATGCTGATGAATCTTTGGACTCATTCGATTTCGAATCGGTCGAGACATGCGGACCATGCCTCGTGGGCAAGATGACTAAAACCCTGTTTTCTATACGATGGAGCGGGGCACGTAACTTATTGGAAATGATACATGTTGATGTATAAAATCCAATGAGTGCTGTAGCGTGCGGTGGATATCGTTTTTTTCTTACCTTCGCTGATGATTTGAGTAGATGTAGTCTATATTTACTTAATAACACACAAGTCTGAATCATTTGAAAAAGTTCAAACAAATTCAGAGTGAAGTTTAAGATCATCATGACAAGAAGATAAAAATGTCTATTATATGATCGTGGAGGTGAATATCTGAGTTACAAGTTTGGCATACAACTTTATACAATGTGAATGTTGTTTCTGTTGGGGAACGTTGCATGGGAAACAAAAAAATTCATACACACACGCAAGATCTATCCATGGTGATGAGCATCTACGAGAGGGAGAGTGTATCTATGTACCCTTGTAGATCACTAAGCGGGAAGCGTTAAGAAACGCGGTTGATGTAGTCGAACGTCTTCGTGATCCAAATCACCGAGCGTCCCGCGATCCAATCACGATCCGTCCTGATCTAGCACCGAACGGACGGCACCTCTGGGTTCAGCACACGTATGGCTTGGTGATGTTCTCCGCCTTCTTGATCCAGCAAGAAGGGGCGGAGAGGTGGAAGAGTTCTCCGGTAGCGTGAGGGCGCTCCGGCGATGGTGGTGGAGCTGTTCCGGCAAGGCTTCGCCTAAGCACTGCACAAAACCGTTCTAGAGGAGAAACTATGCACTAGAGGAGAGGGCAGCATGTGGCAGAAATATTTTGCAAAAACCCTCAAAACCACTAGTATATATAGGAGGAGGGGACGAGGAGGCTTGGCCCTCAAGGGGCCAGCCCTATGGTTCAGCCGAACCAGGAGGGAGGAGTCCTCCTCCTCCGCTCCTAGTAGGATTAGGACTCCTTCCTTATTTGGTCCTTTTTGCCTTTTTCCACCTGTTGCCTTTTGGGCTTTTCTTCCCAGCCGCATGGGCCTTGTGTGCGACTTCCACCAGCCCATTAAGGGCTGGTATTCACCCTCCCACAGCCCATGTAGCCTATTGGGTCGAAATACCCGTCCTGATGGTCCCCCAGTACACTAGCGGCACTCCCGGTACACTACTGATGAGCCCGAAACTTTTCTGGCGACCAAAACAGGACTTCCTATATATCCGTGATCTCATACGGGACTCCGAAAAACCTTCGGTCACCACCATGTACAACTCTATACTACCGAAACGTCACCAAACCTTAAGTGTGCGGACCCTGCGGGTTCGAGAACTATGTAGACATGACTGAGACACCTCTATGGTCAATAACCAATAGAGGGACCTGGATGCCCATATTGGTTCCTACATATTCTATGAAGATCTTTATCGGTCGAACCTCTATGTCAAGGATTCAGTTAATCCCGTATGATGTTCCCTTTGTTCTTCGGTATGTTACTTGCCCGAGATTCGATCGTCGGTATCTGTATACCTAGTTCAACCTCGTTACCGGAAAGTCTATTTACTCGTTCTGTAATACAAGATCCCGTGGCTAACACTTAGTCACATTGCTTGCAAGGCTTATTGTGATGTTGTATAACCGAGTGGGCCCTGAGATACCTCTCCGTCACACGGAGTAATAAATCCTAGTCTTAATCCATGCCAAGCCAACAGACACCCTTGCAGATACCTGTAATGCACCTTTATAGTCCCCAGTTACATTGCGACGTTTGATACACACAAGGCACTCCTCCGGTGTCTGTGAGTTGCATGATCTCATGGACATAGGAACATATACTTGACATGTAAAAAACAGTAGCAATAAACTGACACGATCATATGCTATGTTTGTAGTTTGCGTCTTTTCCATCACATCATTCTTCTAATGATGTGATCCCGTTATCAAATGACATCACATGACAATGGCTAGGAATCCTATACCATCTTTGATTGACAAGCTAGTTCACTAGAGACATACTAGGGACCAAGTGTTGTCTATTTACCCAGACATGTAATGTGTTTCCAATCAATACAATTATAGCATGGATAATCTAGTTCCAACGGTCTCCCACTTGCACTATAGTCAATAATCTAGTTCACATCACTATGTGATTTACATTGTAATGAATTGAACACCCATGCAGTTCTGGTGTTGATCATGTTTAGCCCTTGGACGAGGTTTAGTCAACAGGTCTACAACATTCAGATATGTGTGCACTTTGCAAATATTTATGTCCTTCTCCTCGATGTAATCGTGGATGGAATTGAAGCGTCTCTTTATGTATCTGGTCCTCTTGTGAAACCTTGGTTCCTTGGCCAGAGCAATGGCACCAGTGTTGTCACAAAACAGGTTCATTAGATTCAGTGCATTGGGCACTACTCCAAGATCTGTCATGAACTGCTTCATCTAGACACCTTCCTTCGCCGCCTCCGAGGATGCGATGTACTCCGCTTCGCATGTAGAATCGGCTACCACGCTTTGCTTGGAACTGCACCAGCTCACTGCTCCCCCGTTGAGAATAAATACGTATCCGGTTTGTGACTTAGAGTCATCCAGATCAGTGTCAAAGCTTGCATCGACGTAACCCTTTACGATGAGCTCTTCATCACCTCCATAAACAAGAAACATTTCCTTAGTCCTATTCAGGTACTGAAGGATATTCTTGACCGCCGCCAAGTGCTCCATTCCAGGATCACTTTGAAACCTTCCGGCCATACTTATGGCAAGGCTCACATTGGGTCCTGTGCACAGCATTGCATACATGATAGATCCTATGGCTGAAGCATAGGGGATGACACTCATCTTTTCTCTATCTTCTGCAGTCACTAGGCATTGATTCTTACTCAACTTCACACCTTATAACACAGGCAAGAACCCCTTCTTAGCCTGATCCATTTTGAACATCTTGAAAACTTTATCAAGGTATGTGCTTTGTGAAAGTGCTATTAAGCGTCTTGATCTATCTCTATAGATCTTAATGCCTAATATGAAAGCAGCTTCTCCGAGGTCCTTCATTGAAAAACTCTTGTTCAAATATTCCTTCACGCTTTCCAGCATTTCTATATTGTTTCCAATGAGCAATATGTCATCCACATATAATATTAGAAACGCTATAGAGCTCCCACTCACTTTCTTGTAAATACAAACTTCTCCCTAAACTTGTATAAACTCAAACGCTTTGATCACCTCATCAAAGCGCTTATTCCAACTCCGAGATGCTTGCACGAGCCCATAAATGGATAGCTGGAGTTTGCAAACTTTGTCAGCATTTTCTGGATCGACAAAACCTTCTGGTTGCATCATATACAACTCTTCCTCAAGGAAACCGTTGAGGAACGCTGTTTTGACATCCATCTGCCAAATTTCATAATCGAAATAAGCAGCTATTGCCAACATGATTCTGACAGACTTAAGCATCGCTACGGTGAGAAGGTCTCATCGTAGTCAACTCCTTGAACTTGTGAAAAACCCATTGCCACAAGTCGAGCTTTATAGACGGTGACATTACCATTCGCGTCTGTCTTCTTCTTAAAGATCCATTTGACTGAATGGCCTTTCGCCCTTTAGGGAATACTTCCAAAGTGCATACTTTGTTTTCATACATGGATCCCATCTCGGATTTCATGGCCTCTAACCATTTTTCAGAATCTGGGCCCATCACTGCTCCTCCATAGCTCGTAGGTTCATTGTTGTCCAACAACATGACCTCCAAGACAGGGTTGCCATAACACTCAGGAGTAGTACGCGCCCTTGTCGACCTACGAGGTTTAATGGTAGCTTGATCCGAAGCTTCATGATCATCATCATTAACTTCCTCTTCTACCGTCGTAGGTTCCACAGAAACATCTTTCTACGTTGTGCTACTTTGTGGTTGAAGTAAAGGTTCAATAACCTCATCAAGCTCTATTTTCCTCCCACTCAATTCTTTCGAGAGAAACTCTTTCTCAAGAAATGTTCCATTCTTAGTGACAAACACTTTGCCTTCGGATCTAAGATAGAAGCTATAATCGACTTTCTTTTTCGGGTATCCTATGAAGACGCATTTCGCTGCTTTGGGTTCAAGCTTTTCAGGCTGAAGCTTTTTGACATAAGCATCACATCCCAAACTTTATGAAATGACAACTTTGGCCTCTTGCCAAACCATAGTTCATATGGCGTCGTCTCAACATATTTTGATGGTGCCCTATTTAAAGTGAATGTAGCTGTCTCTGATGCATAACCCCAAAACGATAGTGGCAAATCAGCAAGAGACATCATAGATCGCACCATATCTAATAAGGTTCGATTACGACTTTCGAACACACCATTACACTGTGGTGTTCCAGGCGGTGTCAACTGTGAAACAATTCCACACTGTCTTAAGTGACTGCCAAACTCATAACTCAGATATTCACCTCCTCGATCAGATTGTAGGAACTTAATCTTCTTGTTACGATGATTCTCAACTTCACTCTAAAATTGCTTGAACTTTTCAAACGTTTCAGACTTCTGTTTCATTAAGTAAATATACCCATATCTACTTAAGTCATTAGTGAGGGATCACCTTATAATACTACCGTCGTACTAAGCAAAACAAGGTGCATAAAAGGATTAACATCACATGCAATTCATTAGTGACATGATATGGCCATGAAGTTGTGCTTTAGATCTCCATCTTGAAAGCACCGGCATGATCTCCATCGTCACCGGCACGACACCATGATCTCCATCAACGTGTCGCCATCGGGGTTGTCATGCCCTGCATGCTTCTACTACTGTTGCTACCGTTTAGCGATAAACTAAAGCATTACATAGCGCTTAATGATTGACACGCAGGTAATACAATAATTAAAGACAACCCTATGGCTCCTGCCGGTTGCCGTACTCATCGACATGCAAGTCGTGAAATTATATGCATCACATGATCATCTCATACATCACATATATCACATCATGTAATTGGCCATATGACATCACAACATACCCTACAAAAACAAGTTAGATGTCCTCTAATTGTTGTTGCATGTTTTACATGGCTGCTACGGGTATCTAGCAAGAACAATTCTCAGCTACGCATAAACCACAATGGTGATACACTAGTTGCTTTTAAACCTTCTCAAGGACCACCTTTCTCGGATCCGATCCAACTAAAGTGAGAGAAACTGGCACCCACAAGCCATCTAGGCAACAAGTTGCATTGAGGGAATCGGGCTCTCGTAAGCGTACGAGTAATGTTGGTCTGGGCCGCTTCATCTCACAATACCGCTGAACCAAAATACGACCAAGGAAGGAAGCAATCTAAGCATCAACGCCCACAAATCTTTTGTGTTCTACTCGAGATCTCATCAACACATAGACCTAGCTCATGATGCCACTGTTGGGGAACGTCGCATGGGAAACAAAAAATTTCCTACGCACACGCAAGATCTATCCATGGTGATGAGCATCTACGAGAGGGAGAGTGGATCTACGTACCCTTGTAGATCGCTAAGAGGGAAGCGTTAAGAAACGTGGTTGATGTAGTCGAACGTCTTCGCGATCCAAATCGTCGAGCGTCCCGCGATCCAATCATGATCCGTCCACATCTAGCACTGAACGGACGGCACCTCCGCGTTCAGCACACGTACGGCTTAATGACGATCTCCGCCTTCTTGATCCAGCAAGAGGGGGCGGAGAGGTGGAAGAGTTCTCTGGCAGCGTGAAGGTGCTTCGGCGATGGTGGTGGAGCTGTTCCGGTAGGGCTTCGCCTAAGCACTGTAGAAAACCGATCTAGAGGAGAAACTATGCACTAGAGGAGAGGGGAGCACGTGGCAGAAATCTTGTGCAAAAACCCTCAAAACCACTATTATATATAGGAGGAGGGGAGGAGGAGGCTTGGACGTCAAGGGGCCAGCCCTATGGTTCAGCCGAACCAGAAGAGAGGAGTCCTCCCCCTCCACTCCTAGTAGGATTAGGACTCCTTCCTTATTTGGTCCTTTTTTCCTTTTTTCCACCTTTTTCCTTTTGGGCTTTTCTTCCCAGCCACATGGGCCTTGTGTGGGACTTCCACCAGCCCACTAAGGGCTAGAATTCACCCTCCCACAGCCCATATTTCCTCTTGGGTAGAAATACCCCTCCCGATGGTACCCCGGTACACTACTGGCACTCCCGGTACACTACTAATGAGCCCGAAACTTTTCCGGCGACCAAAACAGGACTTTCTATATATCAATATTTACCTCCGGACCATTCCGGAGCTCCTCGTGACGTCGGGGATCTCATCTGGGACTCCGAGCGACCTTCGCTCACCACCTTGCATAATTCTATACTACCGAAACGTCACCAAACCTTAAGTGTGCAGACCCTGCGGGTTCGAGAACTATGTATACATGACCGAGACACCTCTACGGTCAATAACCAATAGCCCGACCTGGATGCCCATATTGGTTCCTACATATTCTACGAAGATCTTTATCGTTCGAACCTCTATGTCAAGGATTCAGTTAATCCCGTATGATGTTCCCTTTGTTCTTTGGTATGTTACTTGCCCGAGATTCGATTGACGGTATCTGTATACCTAGTTCAACCTCATTACCGGCAAGTCTCTTGACTCATTCCATAATACAAGATCCCATGTCTAACACTTAGTCACATTTATTGCAAGGCATATTGTGATGTTGTATTACCGAGTGGGCCCTCATATACCTCTCCGTCACATGGAGTAACAAATCCCAGTCATGATGCATGCGAACCCAACAGACACCCTTGGAGATACCTGTAATACACCTTTATAGTCACCCAGTTACATTGCGACATTTGATACACACAAGGCACTCCTTTGGTGTCCATGAGTTGCATGATCTCACGGTCATAGGAACATATACTTGACATGCAGAAAACAGTAGCAATAAACTGACACGATCATATGCTACGTTTGTAGTTTGGGTCTTGTCCATCACATAATTCTTCTAATGATGTGATCCCGTTATCAAATGACATCACATGTCAATGACTAGGAAACCTTGACCTATCTTTGATTAACGAGCTAGTTCACTAGAGGCATACTAGGGACCAAGTGTTGTCTATTTACCCACACATGTAATGTGTTTACAATAAATACAATTATAGCATGGATAATAAATGATTATCATGAACAAGGAAATATAATAATAAAAACTTTATTTATTGCCTCTAGGGCATATTTCCAACAGTTTCACAACTAACGCTACCTGGAACACCATAGTGTGGTGGTGTGTTCGAACGTCATAGTCGTGCTCTATTTGATATGGTGTGTATTATGATGTCTCTTATCATTTTGCCACTATCATTTTGGGGTTATGCATTAGAGACAACTACATTCACTTTAAATAGGGCACCACCTAAATCCGTTGAGATGACACCGTATGAATTATTGTTTGATAGAAACCTAAGCTGTCTTTTCTTAATGTTTGGGGCTGCGATGCTTATGTGAAAAAAGGTTTTCAACTAATGAGCTCAAACCCAAAGCAGACAAATGCATCTTCATGGAATACCCTAAGAACAGTTGGGTATACCTTCTATCTCAGATCCGAGCACAAAGTGTTTGTTGCTAAAACGGGTCCTTTCTCGAGAAAGAGTTTCTCTCAAAAGAATTGAGTGGGAGGAAGATAGAACTAGATGAGGTTGTTGAACCCTTGTTTCAGCCATAGAGTAGCACATCATAGAAAGATGTTTCTGTGGAGCCTACGTCAGTTGAAGAGGAAGTTAATGATGATGATCAGAAAGCTATGGATCAAGTTACTATCAAACCTCGTAGGTCGACAAGGACGTGTACTGCTCCTGAGTGGTATGGCAACCCTGTCTTAGAGGTCATGTTGTTGGATAACGATTAACCTACAAACTATGGAAAAGAGATGATGGGCCCGGATTCCGACAAAAGGTTAGAGGCCATGAAGTTCGAGAAGGAATCCATGTATGAAAACCAAGTATAGACTTTGGTAGACTTGCTCGTTGGACGACATGTCGTTGAGTACAAATGGACCTTTAAGATGAAGACAGACGATGATGGTAAATGTCACCATTTATAAAGGTCGACTTGTCGCAAAGAAGTTTTTGACAAGTTGAAGGAGTTGACTGCGATGAGACTTTCTCACGCGTAGTGATGCTAAAGTCTGTTGGAATTATGTTAGCAGTTGCTGCATTTTTGACTTATGAAATCTGGCAGATGGATGTGAAAACATCGTTTCCTTAACAGTTTCCATGAGGAAAGGTTGTATGTGATACAACCGGAATGTTTTGTTAGTCCTAAGGATGCTAAAAGGTGTGCAAGCTCCAGTGATCCTTCTATGGACTAAGGCAAGCATCTCGGAGTTGGAATATATGGTTTGATGAGGTGATCAACGTTTTTGAGTCTATACAAAGTTTATGAGAAACTTGTATTTACAATAAAGTGAGTGGGAGCACTATAGAGTTTCTGATAAGCATATCTGGATGACATATTGTTGATCAGAAATGATGTAGATTTCTGGAAAGCATAAAAGGGTTGTTTCAAAAGTGTTTTTCATAGGAAGACCTAGACAAAGCTGCTTAATTGGTGGGCATCCAGATCTATAGAGATAGATCAAGACGCCTGATAAGACTTTCAATGAGTACATACCTTGACAAGATTTTGAAAGAGTTCAAAATGGATCAGTCAAAGAAAGAGTTCTTGCCTGATTTGTAAGGTGTGAAGTTGACTGAGACTAAAATCTCAACCACAGCAGAAGAAAGAGAAAGGACGAAGGACGTCCCCTATGCCTTATCCATAGGCTCTGTATAGTATGCCATGCTATGTACCGCACCTGTGTGTGCTTTGCCATGAGTCCGTCAAGGGGTACAAGAGTGATCCAGGAGTGGATCACTGGACAGCGGTCAAAATTATCGTTAGTAACTAGAGGACTAAGGAGATGTTTCTCGATTATGGAGGTGATAAAGAGTTCGTCGTAAAGAGTTACATTGATGCAAGCTTTAACACCAATCTAGATGACTCTTAGTAGCAATCCGGATACGTATAGTGGAGTAGCTATTTGGAATAGCTACAAGTGGAGCGTGGTAGCAGTGTTTACAGTATGACATAGAGATTTGCAAAGTACACACGAATCTGTATGTCGCAGACCCTTTGACTAAAACCTCTTTCACATGCAAAGCATGATCGAATCCCAGAACTCATTGGGTGTGAGATTCATAACAAATCATATAGCGATGTGATCTAGATTATCGACTCTAGTGCAAGTGGGAGACTGTTGGAAATATGCCCTAGAGGCAATAATAAATTAGTTATTATCATATTTCCTTGTTCATGATAATTGTTTATTATCCATGCTAGAATTGTATTGAATGGAAATTGAGATACATGTGTGGATACATAGACAACACCATGTCCCTAGTATGCCTCTAGTAGACTGGCTCGTTGATCAAAGATGGTCAAGGTTTCCCGGCAATAGACATGAGATATCATTTGATAACGGGATCACATCATGAGGAGAATGATTGATGGACAAGACCCAAACTGTAAACGTACCATATGATCGTGTTAGTTTATTGCTACAGGTTTCTCCTATGACCATGAGATGATGCAACTCACTGACACCGGAGGAGTACCTTGTGTGTATCAAACGTCGCAACGTAATCGGGTGACTATAAAGGTTCTCTATAGGTATCTCCGAGGGTGTCTGTTGGGTTGCATTGGATCAAGACTAGGATTTGTTACTCCATGTGATGGAGAGGTATCTCAGGGCCCACTCGGTAATACAACATCACTATAAGCCTTGCAAGCAATGTGACTAAAGAGTTAGCCATGGGACCTTATATTATGGAAGGAGTAAAGAGACTTGCCGTTAACGAGATTGAACTTGGTATAGAGATACCGAAGATTGAATCTCGGGCAAGTAACATACCGAAGAACAAAGGGAACAACATACGGGATTAACTGAATCCTTGACATAGAGGTTCAACCGATAAGGGAACAACATATCGGAAGGATCGAGATCAAGGCCACGGGACGTTCGTGATCGGATCGCAGGACGGATCGTGATGAGATCGCGGGATGGTTCGTGATTGGTTCGCGGGACGGTTCGTGATTAGATCGCGGGACGCTCGGCGATTTGGATCGCGAAGAAGTTCGACTACACCAACCGCGTTTCTTAACGCTTCCCGCTTAGTGATCTACAAGGGTACGTAGATCCACTCTCCCTCTCGTAGATGTTCATCACCATGGATAGGTTTGCGTGTGGGTAGGAAATTTTTTGTTTCCCATGCGACGTTCCCCAACAGTGGCATCATGAGCTAGGTTGATGGTTTGATGAGATCTCGAGTAGAACACAAAAGGTTTGTGGGCGTTGATGCTTAGATTGCTTCCTACCTTGGTCGTATTTTGGTTCAGCGGGATTGTGAGATGAAGCGGCCCGGACCAACATTACTCGTACGCTTACGAGAGACCGGTTCCCTCGACGCAACTTGTTGCTTAGATGGCTTGCGGGTGACAGTTTCTCTCACTTTAGTTAGATCGGATCCGATAAAGGCGGTCCTTGAGAAGGTTGAAAAGCAAACTATGTATCACCGTTGTGGTTTATGCGTAGGTGAGAATCGTTCTTGCTAGATACCCGTAGCAGCCATGTAAAACTTGCAACAACAATTAGAGGACGTCTAACTTGTTTTTGCAGGGTATGTTGTGATATGATATGGCCAATTACATGATGTGATATATGTGATGTATGAGATGATCCTGTGATGTGTAGATTATCACGACTTGCATGTCGATGAGTACGGCAAACGGCAGGAGCCATAGGGTTGTTTTAATTATTGTATGACCTGCGTGTCAATCATTAAGCGCTATGTAATGCTTTACTTTATCGCTAAGCGGTAGCAATAGTAGTACAAGCATGCAGGGCGTGACAACCCCGATGGCGACACATTGATAGAGATCAAGATGATGGAGATCATGGTGTCGTGCCGGTGATGATGGAGATCATGCCGGTGTTTTCATGATGGAGATCAAAAGCACAAGTTCATGGCCATATCATGTCACTTATGATTTGCATGTGATGTTAATCCTTTTTATGCACCTTGTTTTGCTTAGGACGACGATAGCACTATAAGGTGATCCCTCGCTTAATTTCAAGATAAATTCTGTTCTCCCCGAGTGTGCACCGTTGCAAAAGTTCGTCGTGTTGAGACACCACGTGATGATCGGGTGTGATAGACTCTACGTTCACATACAACGGGTGCAAGCCAGATTTGCACGTGTAGAACACTCGGGTTAAACTTGACGAGCCTAGCATGTACAGACATGGCCTTGGAACACAAGAGACCGAAAGGTCGAACATGAGTCATGTAGTAGATATGATCAACATGATGATGTTCACCATTGTAGCCACCTCAACTCACGTGATGATCGGACTTGAGTTGGTGAATTTGGATCATGTATCACTCGACTGATCGGAGGGATGTCAACTTGAGTGGGAGTTCTTAAGTAATATGATTAATTGAACTCATTATCATGAACATAGTCAATAGTGTCTTTGCAAATTATGTTGTAGATTACTAGCTCGCGCTGTAGCTCCCTTGAATTTTTATATGTTCCTAGAGAAATAGAGTTGAAAGATGATGGTAGCAATATTGCGGACTGGGTCCGTGATCTGAGGATTGTCCTCATTGCTGTGCAGAAGGCTTATGTCCTTAATGCACCGCTTGGTGCGCCAACCCCTCTAGTGTCGTCTGTAGATGTTGTGAACATCTGACAGGCACGTTCTGATGACTACTTGATAGTTTGGTGCGTCATGCATTACGGCTTAGAATTGAGGCTCCAAAACGTTTTGAACGTTACGGAACATATGAGATGTTTCTAAGAGCAGAAATTAGGATCTCAGGCTCATGCCCGTGTTGCGAGATATGAGATCTCCAACAAGATTCTTTGCCTGCAAGACGAAGGAGAAAAGCTCAATAGTTGAGCATGTGCTCAGATTGTCTGGGTGCTACAATCGCTTGAATCGAGTGGGAATTGATCTTCCAGATAAGATAGTGATTGATATAGTTCTCCAAGTCACTGTCACTAAGCTACTAAGAACTTGGTGATGAACTATATAACGCCAGGGATAGAAATATTGATCCCTAAGCTGTTCGCGATGTTTGACATCGCGAAGGTAGAAATCAAGAAGGAGCGTCAAGTGTTGATGGTTAATCAAACCACTGGTTTCGAGAAGGGCAAGAGCAAGGAGGGAAACTTCATGGATAGCAAGTCAGTTGCTGCTCCAGTGAAGCAACCCAAAGTTGAACTCAAACCCGAGACTAAGTGCTTCTATTATGAGGTGAGAGGTCGCTGAAGCGGAACAACCCTAGATACTTGGTAGATAAGAAGGCTGGCAACATCGACAGAAGTATATTTGATATACGAGTTATTGATGTGTACCTTTCTAGTACTCCTAGTAGCACCTGGGTATTGGATACCGGTTCGGTTGCTAAATGTTAGTAACTCGAAATAAAAGCTACGGAATAAACGGAGAACTAGCTAAGGCTGAGGTGACGATGTGTGTTGGAAATGTTTCCAAGGTTGATGTGATCAACATCGCACGCTCTCTCTACCTTCAGGATTAGTGACGAACCTAAATAAATGTTATTTGGTGTTTTGCGTTGAGCATGAACATGATTAGATCATGTTTGTTGCAATACGGTTATTCATTTAAGTCAGAGAATAATGGTTATTCTGTTTGCATGAATAATACCTTCAATGGTCATGCACCCAGTGAGAATGGTTTGTTGAAATCTTGATCGTAGTAATACACATGTTCATAACATTGATGTCAAAAGATACAAAGTTAAATAATGATAGTACCACATACTTGTGGCACTGCCGCAAAATGTCATATTGGTATAAAGCGCATGAAGAAACTCCATGCTGATGGATACTTGGAATCATTCGATTTCGAATCGGTTGAGACATGCGAACCATGCCTCTTGGGCAAGATGACTGAAGGACCCCGTTGGATGGAGCGGGCAAGTGATTCATTCGAAATAATCCATGTTGATGTACGCAATCCAGTGAGTCTTGTAGCATGCAGTGGATATCGTTATTTTCTTACCTTCACTGATGATTTAAGTAGATATAGTGTATATTTACTTAATGAAACACAAGTCTGAATCGTTTGAAGAAAATTCAGAGTGAAGTTTAAGATCATCGTGACAAGAAGATTAAAATGACTGCGATATGATCATAGAGGTGAATATCTGAGTTACGAGTTTGGCATGCAACTTAAGACAATGTGAAATTTGTTTCACAACTAACGCCACCTAGAACACCATAGTGTGATGGTGTGTCTGATCATCATAGTCATGCTCTATTGGATATGGTGCGTGCTATGATGTCTCTTATCGTTTTACTCCTATAATTTTTGGGTTATGCATTAGAGACAACTACATTCACTTTAAATAGGGCACCATCTAAATCCGTTGAGATGACACCGTGTGAATTGTGGTTTGATAGAAACCTAAGCTGTCATTTCTTAATGTTTGGGGCTGCGACACTTGTGTGGAAAATGTTTTCACCTAATGAGGTCGAACCCAAGGCGGACAAATGCATCTTCATAGAATACCCTAAGAACAGTTGGGTGAACCTTCTATCTCAGATCCAAGCATAAAATGTTTGTTGTTAAAACTCGGTCCTTTCTCGAGAAAGGGTTTCTCTTCAGAGAATTGAGTGGCAGCAGGATAGAACTTGATGAGGTTGTTGAAACCTCTGCTTCAACTAGAAAGTAGCACAGCACAGAAAGATGTTTCTGTGAAGCCTACGTCAGTTGAAGAGGAAGTTAATGATGATGATCATGAAAGCTTCGGATCAAGTTACTATCGACCTACAAGGAAATTAGAGCTTGATGAGCTTATTGAACCTTTACTTCAACCAGAGAGTAGCGCAACACTGGAAGTTGTTTCTGTGAAGCCTACTTTAGTTGAAGAGGAAGATTAGTGATGATGATCATGAAGCTTCGGATCAAGTTACTATCAAACCTCGTAGGGAGACAAGGATGTGTACTGCTCCTGAGCGATACGACAACCCTGTCTTGGAGGTCATGTTGTTGGACAACGATGAACCTACGAGCTATGGAGAAGCGATGATGAGCCCGGATTCCGACAAATGCTTGGAGGCCATGAAATCCGAGATAGAATCCATGTATGAAAACCAACTATAGACTTTGGTAGACTTGCTCGTTGGACGGCAGGTCGTTGAGTACAAATGGATCTTTAAAATGAAGACCGACGTTGATGGTAATTATCACCATTTTTAAAGCTCGACTTGTTGCAAAGTTGTTTGTGACAAGTTCAAGGAGTTGACTACGATGAGACTTTCTCACTCGTAGCGATGCTAAAATCTGTTGGAATTATGTTAGCAGTTGCTGCATTTTTCAATTATGAAATCTGGCAGATGGATGCCAAAACATCGTTTCCTTCCTTAAGGAAAGGTTGTATGTGATACAACCAGAAGGTTTTGTCAGTCCTAAGGATGCTAAAAGGTGAGCAAGCTTTAGTGATCCTTCTATGGACTGAAGCAAGCATCTCGGAGTTGGAATATGCACTTTGATGAGGTGATCAAAGTTTTTGTAGTTTATACAAAGTTTACGAGAAACTTGTATTTACAATAAAGCGAGTGGGAGCACTATAGAGTTTCTGATAAGTATATGTGGATGACATATTGTTGATCAGAAATAATGTAGAATTTCTGGAAGGCATAAAAGGTTGTTTGAAAAGTGTTTTTCAAAGGAAAACCTGGATAAAGCTACCTAATTGTTGAGCATCAAGATCTATAGAGATAGATCAAAATGCTTGATGAGACTTTCAATGAGTACATACCTTGACAAGATTTTGAAAGAGTTCAAAATGGATCAGTTAGAGAAAGAGTTCTCACCTGATTTGTAAGGTGTGAAGTTGAGTGACACTCAAAGCTTGACCACGGCAGAAGAAAGAGAAAGGACGAGCATAGTCCCCTATGCCTTAGCCATAGGCTCTATATAGTATACCATGCTGTGTACCGCACTTGTGTGTGCCTTGCCATAAGTCCGTCAAGGGGTACAAGAGTGATCCAGGAGTGGATCACTGGACAGCGGTCAACATTATCCTTAGTGACAAGAAGACTAAAGGAGATGTTTCTCGATTATGGAGGTGATAAAGAGTTCGTCGTAAAGAGTTACGTCGATGCAAGCTTTCACACCTATCCGAATGACTAGTAGTAGCAATCTGGATACGTATAGTGGAGCAGCCATTTGGAAATAGTACCAAGTGGAGTGTGGTAGCAGTGTTTACAGTTTGACATAGAGATTAGCAAAGTACACACGGATCTGAATATCGCAGACCCGTTGACTATAAGACCTCTCTCACATGCAAAGCATGATCGAACCCTAGAACTCATTGGGTGTTAGATTCATAACAATGCGAATCACATGGTGATGTGAACTAGATTATTAACTCTAGTGCAAGTGGGAGACTGTTGGAAATATGCCCTAGAGGCAATAATAAATTAGTTGTTATCATATTTCCTTGTTCATGATAATCGTTTATTATCCATGCTATAATTGTATTGATCGGAGACTTAAATGCATGTGTGGATACATAGACAAAACCATGTCCCTAGTATGCCTCTAATGGACTAGCTCATTGATCAAAGGATGGTTAAGGTTTCCTAGCCATGGACATAAGATGTCATTTGATAACGGATCACATCATTAGGAGAATGATGTGATGGACAAGACCCAAACTACAAACGTAACATATGATCGTGTCAGTTTATTGCTACTGTTTTCTGCATGTCAAGTATATGTTTGTATGACCATGAGATCATGCAACTCATGGATATCAGAGGAGTGCCTTGTGTGTATCAAACGTCGCAACGTAACTGGGTGACTATGAAGGTGCTCTACAGGTATCTCCGATGGTGTCTGTTGAGTTGGCATGGATCGAGACTGGGATTTGTTACTCCGTGTGACGAAGAGGTATCTCGGGGCCCACTCTGTAATGCAACATCACACTAAGCCTTGCAAGCAATGTGACTAATTGTTAGTTGCGGGATCTTATATTACAGAACGAGTAAAGAGACTTGCCGGTAGCGAGGTTGAACTAGGTATGGAGATGCCGACGATCGAACCTCGGGCAAGTAACATACCGAAGAACAAAGGGAACGTTATACGGGATTAACTGAATCCTTGACATAGAGGTTCGACCGATAAAGATCTTCGTAGAATATGTAGGAGACAATGTGGACGTCCAGGTCCCGCCATTGGTTATTGACCGTAGAGGTGTCTCGGTCATGTCTACATAGTTCTCGAACCCGCAGGGTCTGCACACTTAAGGTTTGGTGACGTTCGGGTAGTGTAGAGTTATGTATGGTGGTGACCAAAGGTTGTTCGGAGTACCGGATGAAATCTTGGACGTCACGAGGAGCTCCGGAATGGTCCGGAGGTAAATATTCATATATAGGAAGTCCCAGTTTGGTTGCCGGAAAAGTTTCGGGCTCATCGGTATTGTATCGAGAGTGCCGGTAGTGTACCGGGAGACCTCCGGGAGGGGTATTTCGACCCCAGAGGGTCCATGGGCTGTTGAGAGTGATAGCCAGACCTTATTGGGCTGGAGGAACAGCCACAATAAGGCCCATGGCACAGGAGGCAAAAGTCCTAAAGGAAAAGGTGGAAAAAAGGCTAAAAGGAAGAGTCCTACTCCTACTACGAGTGGAGGAGGAGTAGGACTCCTCCCCCTTAGCTTCGGCCGACTCCTATTGGAGTTTCTCCTTGCGCCAGCCCTCCTCTCCTATACTCCTATATATATTCGTGGAATAGAGGGTTTTGCACAGATTTTACGGCCACGTGCTACCCGTTTCATCGGTGCTCCTCTAGATCGGATTTCTGCAGCGCTTAGGCGAAGCCCTGCCGGAATTGCTCCACCACCATCACCGGAGCACTGTCACGCTACCGGTGAACTCTCTATCCTCTCCACCTCCTCTTGCTGGATCAAGATGGTGGAGATCGTCATCAAGCTGCACGTGTGCTGAACGCGGAGGTGCCGTCCATTCGGTACTAGATCGGAAGGATCGTGATCAAGGCCACGGGACATTCGTGATCGGATCGCGGGACGGATCGTGACGAGATCGCGGGATGGTTCGTGATTGGTTCGCGGGACGGTTCGTGATTAGATCGCGGGACGCTCGGCGATTTGGATCGCGAAGAAGTTCGACTACACCAACCGCGTTTCTTAACGCTTCCCACTTAGCGATCTACAAGGGTACGTAGATCCACTCTCCCTCTCGTAGATGCTCATCACCATGGATAGGTTTGCGTGTGGGTAGGAAAATTTTTGTTTCTCATGCGATGTTCCCCAACAATAAGGTCTAAACTTATCACATGCAAAAAACAACTGCTCAAAATTCCTTTTCAGTAGTAACATAATTTCTTTTAGAAGTGTCTAGGTTCTTATTAGCATAATGAATAACATTAAATTTCTTGTCTATTCTTTGCCCTAGAACAGAATCAACAACATAATCACTAGCATCACACATAATTTCCAATGGTAAGTTCCAATCAGGTGGTTGAACAATGGGTGCAGAAATCAATGCTTTCTTAAATATTTCAAAGGCCTCTACACAATCATCATCAAAAACAAAAGGAATATCTTTTTAAAAAAGATTAGTTAGTGGCCTAGAGATCTTTGAGAAATCTTTAATGAAACGCCTAAATAAACAAGCATGACCAAGGAAACTTCTTATACCTTTGATATCTTTTGGACCTAACATTTTCTCTATTGCATCAACTTTGGTTTTGTCTACTCCAATGCTTCATTCAAAAAATTTATGTCGAAGTATTGTACCTTCACTCACCATAAAGTGGCACTTCTCTCAATTTAGAACAAGATTAGTTTCTTCACATCTCTGCAAAACTCGATCAAGGTTACTCAAGCAATCATAAAAAGAAGTCCCATAAACGGAAAAATCGTCCATGAAAACCTCAACAATCTTTTCACAGAAGTTAGAGAATACAGTAGTCATACATCTTTTAAAGATAGCATGTGCATTGCATAAACCAAAAGGCATATGCCTAGAAGCATATGTTCCAAAAGGGCAAGTAAAGGTGGTTTTCTGTT
This sequence comes from Hordeum marinum, assembly GCA_022496015.1. NCBI lineage: Eukaryota > Viridiplantae > Streptophyta > Magnoliopsida > Poales > Poaceae > Hordeum > Hordeum marinum. The sequence goes on along the minus strand of CM039675.1, from coordinate 497,963,848 downwards.
GATCTTCTATTGACACAGGTATTTGAGAAAAACCAGAGTATGTATACAAAAACAAAAATGAGTGTGCTTAGAAAGTCTTCCTAAAATTTGATCAATAAAAGGCAAGGTGTAACAATCTACCCTAGTAGCTTTATTTAATTTCCTAAAATCAATCACCATCCTATAGCGAGTTATATTTGTTTGTGGAATAAGCTCATTTTCATCATTAGGAACAACAGTTATACCACCTTTCTTACAAACACAATGAATCGGTCTTACCCATCTATTATCGGCAATAGGATAAATTGTACCTACTTCCAAAAGTTTTAGTATCTCTGTTCTTACCACCTCCTTCATCTCAGGATTGAGATGGCATTGATGTCAACGACAGGTTTAGCGTCAGGATCCATATTAATTTTGTGTTGAAAGAGTGGGGCTTATGCCCTTAAGATCATCAATAGTATATCCAATAGCAACTTTGTGCTTCTTTAGAGTTTTAAGTAATCTCTTTTCTTCATGCTCTGAAAGGTTAGCACCAATAATAACAGGATATATCTTCTTTTCATCGAGGTAAGCATATTTCAAAGTATTAGGCAATGTCCTTAGATCAAACACGGGATCTCCCTTGGGTGGAGGAGGATCCCCTAATATATCAACTGGTAAGTTGTGTTTAGGTGTAGGTGTTTGTCCAAGAAATATATCTTCTATTTCATTCATATGCATGTCTTTTTCATGGTCTAACAAATATTGTTCTAACAGATAAGTAGGAGGTATGGCTATGGAAGCAAGACCAATTATTTCATCCTCATTAGGCAAAAAATATCATGTGGTTGTTTACTAAACTTAGAAAAATTAAATTCACGAGACATATCACTAAAGCTTACTTTGACCTTCTCAGTAGCACACTTAATTTTAGCATTAACAGTATTCAAGAAAGGTCTACCAAATATAATGGGATAAAAGTTATCTTGTTCCGAACCAAGTACTAGGTGTGGGGTACTTGACTTTTCCACATAAGACTTCAACATCTCTAACAACCCTAAGTGGTGAAATAGTATCACGGTTTGCAAGTTTAATAGTAACATCAGTATCTTCAATCTCAGAGGTTCCTGTGTCAAGCATAATTTCTTGATATAATGTAAAAGGTATAGCACTAACACTAGCACCAATATCACACAAGCCATGGTAACAATGATCTCCAATTTTAACTAAGACAACATGCATGCCTACAACTGGTTTGTTTTTATCGAGCCCATCTCGCTCGTTTCTAAGAGATGTTGCAATTCTAGTAGCGTCATCACAGAGTAAATAACCTGACCACCAATATCAACTAATAGATCTTTAAACATAGAAATTTAGACTTAACATTTTTTTCCAGAAGGTTAAGTTGTCCTAACATGACTTTTATTAACCATAGTTGTAGCCTTAGCATGTTCCCTAATTCTAACAGGAAACTGAGATTTTTCAATGTAAGCAGTAGCAATAATTGGATCAACATGGCTAACAATTACTTCTTTCTTCTTAAGTTTAACAAGTTTCTCTAGTGGTTTTTCGATGGAAGGATAATATTTAAACTACTTCTCTTTGAGAAGATCAACATGAGTAGCAAATGATTCGGAGAAATTAGCTACTATTTCAGAGTCAAGACCATATTAAGCTTTATACCTAACTCTTTACCTTCGTCGGGTTCCCAATCTTCACAGTTGCTTTTAATTCTTTTCAGAAGATCCCACTGAATTCAGTAGTCTTGTTTCTTCATATAGGAACCCGTAGCACAAGAATCGAGTAACACATGATCATCATGAGAAAGCCGAGCATAATTTTTTTATATAATCATTTCTCTTGTGAGCTCATGGTTGGGGCAAGTGTGCATCATAGACTTAAGACTTCCCCAAGCTCGAGCAATACTTTCTCCTTCACGAGGCCAGCAATTATAGCTAAAGTTCCGATCACGATTTACTAGATGCATAGAATAAAACTTCTCATGAAATTACAACTTCAAGTGATTCCAGTCCCATGATTCAATATCATCCAATAACCTGTACCACATTAATGATTTTCCATCCAAAGATAAAGGAAAAACCTTCTTCTTAACTTTGTCTCCGGGTAGACCTGAAAGCTTAAAACAATCCACAAATCTCATCGATATATATCAAATTGTAATCAGGATGAGTTGAACCGTCATAAGGGTTAGCCAACAGTTTCTCTAACATACCCGAAGAATCTCATAAAAATATTTTCACTAGGTTCAGTAGGTGGAGGAACAACTTCTTCAACTTCCGTTTCAGGCAAAGATGCTCCGGTGCCCCAAAATGGAATGAGAATTAATTTGTAACATCTCGGCTCGGTTTCTGTTTTCATCTCTGTAACTCGCGATTTTCCCGAGAGAACCAAATCCAAGTTGGTGAAGATCATGAGTTGGGGTCGTGGTTAGGCCGCAAATATTGAGAATCTTGGTTTTTAAATTCCCGTAAATCAAAAATTCGTGGTTCGTTTGGCCTTATATATGCATTAACTAAGTTTTCTATGCATTTAATACGCATAATTCAAATGTGAACTAAGAATGCATGCTCCGGGTTGAAAAATCATATTTTCCTCCTTGGGTGCATGTTTAGGTCCCATGCAAGGAATGAGCATGAATTTCAAACATTACGGCATCGTGGCTAGGCTGCAAACATTGAGAATCTTGCTTTTTAAATTTTCGGAAATTCAAAAATTTGTCTGAAATTCATGAAACTTTTCCTGGTGTCATGCCACGGTAGATTTACGCCGTGATAAAAAATGACTAATTTGGGACAACTTTTGGGACAAGCATCTTACAAACCGGAGCTTCTCACAAGAATCATCGTGATTGTCACTTTGTGGGCAAAACAACATTTTTCAATGCCACATCTCGCCTTGAATATTTTTCTCAAGGTAACATAGAACAATACGAGTGTCATGCTAAAATATGAAACTCGTGGTTGGTTTGACCTTTTTTTTTAATATCATCACCACTGCACCAGTGAAAGTCAGACAGTAACAACTCGGAAGAACATACTCACGATGTCACTATCCATGAATATTTTTATCTTAAATGCAGTGCAGCTAAAACAGTCACACAAACACATTATGCATTGTGTCATGGTTATGATCTCGCTCCCTCAAGCGCAAGCTACGTATTTATGTGGGCAAACACAGACCAAGAGTCAGAGATGGAGAGTAGATGAAATATCTAATTCGACTTGGCGAAGCGCCCTCTGATCCTCACCATGCCATTGGCGCGGGCCTTGCGCGACGCGTACCGAATCTGATTCCCAAATCTGCAGCAACCCCCCATGGAAACAAGAAAATAGGTTCGACAGTCGATAAAAGTTGAAGAATTTATGTATCTCTGAACTCACATCCTGTTCTTCCTCTTCTCCTTGTAGCGTAATATCACCGTGCGACGGTCAGGGTAGACGATGTCGTAGCCACGGTTATTGGGCTTATCTGCTTGCGTGGGTGTTGGCGCGTGATCCTGTCCGCCGTCAATGCTGTGGACATCCTCAAACGGTGGCAGCCTCGGCTCGTCTGAAGAGCTCACCGGGACTTTCTCGTGTGAAGAATTCTGGGCGTCGAGCGGATCGAGAACTTCATTGCACTGGTTCGCAATGCTTGCTTGGTGATGCTGTGGAAGGATCGGAATCATGCATGCAGTGATTATGGAAATTTTGAACTATTGCTGGACCGAAAGTGGAACATGCATACATGATACTGAAACATCACGGAAATTTCAAATAAAAAAGAGCATCAACGGAAGGTTTACTTTCCCCAGAGGCACGCACGATCCGCCCACTGCTTAGCATGTGAATGGCTCGTCCGGCCTTTTTGGCTTCGGCCTTGCTACCAATCACAATCGACCTCAGACTTAGTTATATGTCAGTCAACTCCTTCACCGTTGGATCGATGTTCGTGGAGATTATAGTTAGTGCCTTTGTCTCACGTTATCAGCAGGACGGTACAGCGAGGGAGAAGTACTCCTCAATTAGTGATTTCAGGTGAGGAGCAACTCAGGTCCGTGGATATTTTTTCTGTGCGTGGCCGGTTGGGCTTTTGTGTTCTGTTTCTTTTATACATTTGTATCAGATGGGCTTTTCAGTGCTTTATTAATTTTCAGTGCTTTTGTGTTGTGTTTTTTTTATACATTTGTATCAAATGGGCTTTTCAGTGCTTTATTAATTTTCCTCTAGAAAATAAACACTGTTACCTCAAAAAAAGACTTGAAGAAAAAATTTCAAACTTTCGAGGAGATGAACTTTGGGGGAAAGGCAAAGTTCCAAAAAGTTTAATCCATCCAAATTTATGGCATTAGACGATATGAAGAAAATCACGACATTAAAGGATAGGAGAAGGTCTAGAGATGCCAATAGAGAATATCTAGTCCTTCCGCTAAAATCCGTTAACTACTCAAAAGATTCTTGTCTGCACTAGTGGACAAATGGCTAGCCACAATTTTTGTTTGTGACGCGCCATTTCTCACAAACGTCAGCACTAATATTTTCAAAAATTGCTGACGTTGGCTGAATACGTTCGCCATAGATATTCGATTAGTGCCGGCGTTGAACACTATCCCCGGCATCGCACTTTAGGCCCATTAGACCCACGCCAGCACTAATCTGCCTAATACCCTACTACCCGCCCCCCCCCCCCCAACTCGCACTCTCTCCAGCCTCAACTCCCTCATCCTGCTCTCGATCCCCGCCGCCGCCCAACATTGTTGCCCCGTCCGACGCCGCACGTTGTCGCCCCGCCCTACGCCGCACGTCGCCGCCCCGCCTGCTGCCGCGACCAACCCCGCGCCTGACGCAGCCCGTCGCCGCACCTCCGAAGCCGTCCGACCCGCCGTCGCGACCGATGCCAACCCTTCAACGGTTTTAGGTATTTTAGTCCTATTCACATGATAATAGATAAATTGAATACCTAGATTTTGATGTCCTAGATTAATATGAAATTTTTAGTCCTAGATTTTGATGTTTGATATTAAAATGAAATTTTGAGTCCTAGATTTTTATTCCTATTTTAGTCCTTCTCCACGGGAAAGTTGGAATAATATCCCTACAACATGATAATAGATAAATTGAACACCTAAATTTTGAATACCTAAATTAAGATGACATTAGTCATATTCACATGATACTAGATTTTGAATACCTAGATTAAGATGAAATTTTACTCCTATTCACGTGATACTAGATAAATTGAAAACCTTGGTTTTGCTGTCCTATATTAAGATGAAATTTTAGTCCTAGATTTTTAGTCCTATTTTAGTCCATCTCTACAACATGAAAGCGAAAAATGAAAATACATTGTCAACCTTGATGTACAAGTTAAAATTACAAGTTTTAATTTGCTTATGTACATAATTCAGCATGGACAATTCACCAAACAACAATGAATCGATGGATGACATGGAGAAGTAGAATCAATGGAGATTAGAGGGGACCGACCGGAGCATCAAAAAACTCAAAGAACACAATGGTGAATTGAAGAATGAAAGGGATGAGTTGCTCATAGAGGGTGCTAATGCCCGCACAAAGGTTGACAAACTGAGGGAGCCGAGGGATAAGTTGACATATGATAGGGATCAACTCAAGCTTAAGAAGAAAAAACTAAGGACAAAGAGGGTTGAGCTACAAACAGTCGTTGCTCATTTCAAACAAGATGGAGAGAGCACTCGGAAGAAGCTGTGCCAGCTGAGCATAATCCTTGATGACGAAGAGTAGTTAATTAATTGATTATTAAGTTTTAAACTATGAAGTCTAATTATGAGTATGTTTAAATGATCAGCACTAAGTTCTAAACTATGTAGTTTAATTATGGGCATGTTTAAATGATCAGTATATTTTGTTAAGTTTAAACTCTTAAGTTTTCGAAAAAAAATTATTATCAAAAAAATAAATTTGGCGTTGATAAAAAACGCACGCCATAAACATGTAAAATACTGCTGGTGTCGTCTTGAATGCCAGTAGTAATTTTTAACTGTGGCGTCATATTGCTGACGTCGGATGTCTACGCTAGCAAGGTCATTTTTCTCACGCCATAGCTAGGCTTTTCTGCAATAGTGTTTAGGAGTTAACCCTCAGTTAGCCATTCCCTTGAACCCTTAACTCCTTTGCCCAAATTTAAGCAGGAAATAAGCATTCTACTTAAATTTTCTCTTCTCAAACGACTCTCACTTTCTTCCACGTACGGCTATGGCGAAATTTCCAGCAGGAAACCAACAAGATTTTTCTTGTAAGAACGAAGCTAGTGACATTCATGTTTTGGGGGGAAAGAAAAGATTTTTCTGGATCTTGTATTCTGGTCTTCTTCGTAGCTAGCTACAGAATGTGATCTACTGTTCGGAGTCATCGTTGGGTGTGAACTCGATGTGGGAACGAAAGGAGTGGATTCGGGGAAAAAGGAGAAATAGAGTGAAATTCTACATGAAGTGTTAGGTGCGCATGGCTTTTAACTACTAAATTTTTAGAACTTAAGTTCTAGGGGAACGGCTAGATTTGGGACATGGAGTTTCTACTCTCGAGCTCACATGCCACAAGACTTTAAAAAATTCCCTTAAAATCTAAAAAATTTAAATAAACGTTGACTAGTGTTTCAGTTGCGTGGAAATTTTTGTGATGGAGTGATATTCATGGAGGTTAGTGAAGAAGGAACAAAATTGATGCTTCAAGAAGACTATTTTTGAAAGCATTTTGAAGCATTGATTTTGTTTTGCCCACACATCCAGGAATGTGATGTCATCTAGAAATTTTATGCGCATGCAGAGAATTAAGCAATTCTTGTTTCTGGAAAAAAATCAGATATATTTTTTTTTACTTTCCATAGAGATGGTCTTACTTCCCTAGAAGTTAAGAGGGAAATGGTTTTTCCTGTTGCGAAGATTATGCATAGTTGGTATTTTTGATACCAAGGATTTCTGTCCTTTTGATACCTTGGTCAAGTTCACAAATGTTGATGTCCGTCAACAGTTTGACTACATTGTTTTGGTAGGTTGATGGAATTTTCGAGTGACGAGACGACTATGCAACACAACATGTTTTACAGCATCCTGTGCATTTGATAGTATCATCGATCACAGCATATATGTCATCGAGGTAAGTGTAAAATCGGTTCATTCGCAAAACAAAAAGGTGTAAAATCGGTTCAAAAGTTCCAGACCTGGCAAGAAGGTAAATGAAGGTTTGCTGCCGCGCAGCTGGCCTCGGCTCCATGAGCCCCAAAACTACCATTCCCAATAGCATCATCAGAAGATGCAGATAGAGGCAACTGATCAACGCTGGCCGGCTCTGCGTCCTGGTCTCCTGGATATACATCGTCGCCTCCACTGACTTGGCAAGCTTCCCGAGCTGCCTGTGACCTTCGCTGTCCAGCTCCTCCCCGCAGGACAAGCTCCGGTTCTTGCACACATACCAATACCATATGTGAAAACCATCAAAAACAATTTTTTTTCTTCTCTTTGCAGGACAGTGAACAGTAGCTACATACTACCAACCTTGGGAGAGGACGAGGTGAGAAGGGTCTGGAGGCCATGCCTGGCAGGAGGTGGTCGGCACGACGACATCGTCGATGGTGACGACTTGGAGCTCCTCCCAGACAGACCACCACGCCTCATCTCCGTCGCTGCCGGCTGCCACCGTGTCGTCGCGGACGCCCAGAATCGCCTCTAGCTCGCCCACCGAGGGGCAACCGCTGTAGCCTTCCACCGTCTCACGGTCGTGCAGCGGCGGCGGCATCAGCTCCCCGTGCTGGTGCTGCTCCTGGACGTCGCAGCACAAGCAGAGGAACCGAGCGGCGCCGTCACCTCCGCAGCGGACCGAGGCCGCGGCAGCGCGGCACACTTCGCAAAGCGGGGCGCGGAAATGCCGTCTGGATACCATGTTGGCACCGTGGACGTGGCGGTCGCACGGCAGGCAGAGCCCCGCGGCATCAGCCCGGCAGTACACCACCGCCGGCATGCAGCAACAGAAGCAACACGTCGGCACCGGAGCCGCCGTGTCGGTGCTGGACATGTCTTCCTTGGCTTCTGATTCCTAGTCGTTGTCGTCTGATCTTCTTCCTCCTCTTGGCACGCATGCCCGCATGCAGAGCGAGTAAGCAGTTGGTGGAGAAGAGACATGGATGGATGGTGGTACGTACGTATAAGGGAGGAGGGAAGAGGTGGGAGTCCATGGGCATGAATGATCCTGGACGAGGAGGACGAGTGTGACAGCAGCAGTAAAGAGCTGGGAATTGATTGGCTCGAAGGCGAGACGAGGCTGGCGGAGCAGTGCAGCGCTACCCCGTGTGTTAAGCGGGCAGTTTCCGCAGCCCGCGATGCAGCGATGGCCACGTATTCCCGCAAGCTTTCTTTTCGTTCCTGGATGAGGCTATTGATTTGTTTCTCGCCACCTCCTGCCTGGTCCATTCCGTTGGATAGGTTGGCTGTCAAGCCAAGTGGCCAGAGCGAACCGCCTCTGCCTGGTCCCGCTTAATGTTGGAAGCCAAGACGGTGATCCGATCGGTGCTCGCACGCATGGCCCGTCCCACCACAACAACAACAACCTACATATAGCAACAGATGGATGGTAACGAAATAATTTTGCATTGGAGTGTCAACGGTCATGCCCACCACTACTAAAAAATATGGCTTTGGTCCGGACTTGAAAAGCTCATTAATCCCGGTTGAATTACGAACCGGGACTAATATAACCATTAGTCCCGTTTCGAACGGATAGGGCATTAGTCCGGTTCAAATGGGACCTTTAGTCTCGGTTGGAGACATCAACGGGCACTAAATGGGGTTAAGGCTTTTAGTCCTGGTTGGTGTCTCCAACCGGGACTAAAAGTAAGGTTAGACATTTAGTCTCGGTTGGTGAAAGGGGTCTTGAAACTTTTTTTTTCTGTTTTTACATTTGTTTTCTTTTTTTAGTTTCTGTTTTAAATTGCTTATATCTTTTAGGATATTTGATGTTTTTAGTGATTATTTTTACATTAGATTCAAAATTTTGTCTAGATTCTGTTTGCGCCATTAGTTTTCAAATTTGAATGGATTAAATTTGAATTTGTTCAAATTTGCTTCAAACCCTAGATTGTGAATAACTTGAGTTTACAAATAGTTTTTAATTTAGTTCTTTTTGCTCCTAGTCACGTGTTAGATTGTTGTCACAGTAAGATTTATTCGGTTATTTTTAGAATAATTTAAATTAGGATTTTAATTAAAACATTATTGTTTTGCTTATATAGTTGTTTTAGTTATTTAATTATTGTTTTTTATTATTTTTAGTTAGTTCTTTATGTAGAATTTATCATTTGTAGTATGCTGCATATTGAATGCACAAAAAGGCTGGAGTTGAAATAAGTTAAAAAAATAAAATGCCTTTGTAATATACGAGTTTTCGTCTGAAACTTTGATACTTCGAAGGAGATGGTCCAGTTTGTACACCAAGTGCATCCAGTTTTTTCCATAACCCTCTCAACTTTGTAGCACATGCTATGTGGGTGAAACGATGATACCATGCCAAGTTTCAACCTGTTCAGAGTTCATTTGTAGGGCTTTTCAATTTCAGGGTCATTTAAATCAAAAAAATCATTAAATGCATGAAAAATAGCAAATAAAGTTAGAAAGGGTTGAAACTTAAGGATGTGGCCTTGAATGGTGCATGAATGCACAAAAAGTCTGAGTTGAAATAAGTTAAAAAAATGAAATGTCTTTTGTAACAGATGGGTTTTTCGTCCGAAACCTTGATACTTCGAAGGAGATGATCTAGTTTGTACACGAAGTGCATCCAGTTTTTGTCATAACCCTCTCAAATTTATAGCACATTCTATGTGGGTCAAATGATGATACCATGCCAAGTTTCAACCTTTTCAGAGTGCATTTGTAGTGTTTTTCAATTTCAAGGTCATTTAGCTCAAAAAAAAATCATTAAATGCATGAAAAATAACTATGAAGTTAGAAATGTTTGCAATTTGAGGATGTGGCTTTGAATGATGCATATTGAATGCACAAAAATTCTGGAGTTGAAATAAGTTAAAAATTGAATGCCTTTGTAATAAATGGGTTTTCGTTCGAAACCTTAATACTTCAAAGGAGATGGTCCAGTTTGTACGCGAAGTGCATCCAATTTTTACCGTCACCCTCTCAACGTTTTAGCACAAGGTATATGGGTGAAATGATGATACCATGCCAAGTTTCAACCTTTTCAGAGTTCATTTGTACTGCTTTTCAATTTTAGGGTCATTTAGCTCGAAAAATCATTAAATGCATGAAAAATAGAAAATGAAGTTTGAAAAGGGTTAACTCTGGCTTGGTTAACCTTAGTTCTGACTCTGGCTGGGACGGTGCTATCAGATGTAGTCGACGGTATGATTGGATGGACACCAACCCGGACTAAAGGGTTCTGAAATTTTCAAACTCTACCTCCGTGAGTGTCTTTTTTAGTTTTGTAGAAAATAAACAAAAATGATGAAATCTTCAAAAAATAAAATCTTTTGAGATGTAGTTAGGTTTTTGTGTCTAGTTGGTATAGAAATTTTGAAATATGAATTTTGACCATTTTCGCAAAAAAGGGAAAAAATTGTAAAACAGCCATAACTTTTGCATACGACGTCGGAAAAAAAGTTTAATATATCAAAAAAAATAAGAGAAAAATAACAAGAGAAAAAAAGATTAGAAAAGGGTTTACCCGATGAAGTTTTCTCACATTCTCGAAATTCCAAAAGTAAAAAAAATTATTTCAAAAAGAAGATTTTTTCCTACAAAATTAAAAAATAATTTTATTTAGAAATAAATAAATATGTCATATTTGGATTCCTCACATTTTTCTGATAATAATGGATATATTATTGTTGCATTTCGATTTACAGATTTAAAGATATTAATTTTGCCATATGAATTGAATATATGGCAAAAAATGAATAAAATAATAATATTACTTATTGTATTTTCATAAAAAAATCAATAATATTACTTATTTTGTTTATTTTAATAATTGTTCAAAAAATTAAATCATGTGACATCAAGACCTAAGGGTTAATAGGATTGATAGGTTACTATTGTCAAGAAAACAACTAGTGCATGCTCGGAAACAAAGGGTGATAAAACTCGAAAGTTAAGCGTGCTCAGGTTGGAGCAATGAGAGGACGGGTGACCGGTCTGGAAGTTAGATGATTTGGAATGAGGGGTGATTAGCGATGAAATTGTCAAATAATTCAAGAGCAGTAAGGAGGGATGATTAGAGATTAAATTGTCAAATAATTCAAAGATTTGAAAATAAATAAAATAATAATAATAACTAAAAAATAAAAAAATATCTAAAAAATATCAAACTGGGACTAAAGGTCCCGCTCCAGAAAGTTGTCGCGTGGAGCCCCTTTAGTCCCGGTTCGTAATCCAACCGAGACTAAAAGTGGAGGCCTTTAGTCCCGACCTTTAGTCCCGGTTACAGAACTCAGAACTGGGACTAAAGGCCCTTACGAACCGGGACTAAAAGCCCGTTTTCTACTAGTGCACCTTCCCATGCCTAATTGTTACTCCCTTCATTTCTTTTTTCCCCGCATATAAGATTTGTGTGAAGTCAAACTTTATAAAGTTTGACCAAATTTATATTCGAAATAATCAACATCTATAATACCAAATATATATAATATGGAAGTACATTACATGAAGAATCTAACGATATATTCGCACATGGATATGTGCACTTCTCTGGGCTATATGGAATTACAGGAATGACATGGTTTTTAACACACAACTACAAATATTTTTTTGCATGTACTACACAGGGCATCAGCATTGATCCGTACGTGGTTGTTACTTACTTCTGCGGAAACCAGGAAGCCTTTGGTTACTGAGTCTATCCGGTGTGAGATGGTAGCGTGGGATATCTAAAACCGTTTTGGATGGAGTCGAGTAATGGGATAGATGGTTAGCCATCTAGGCCTATTTTTGTCGGTTGTGATATCATTTGTTTTTTGTTAAACTTCGTTTTTGTTGCTCTTTGAGAGTTTGTTCGGAACCGTAGACTTTTTGTGTCTTTGTTAATAAAGGGGTCGCATGCATCGTGTTGATGCAGAGGACGAAGGTAATCCTCCTTCTCTGAAAACATAAAGAATCTAATGATATTGATTTGATATTGAAAATACTGATAATGTTTTGTCAGTTTGGTTAAAGTAAAGATACTTTGACTTTAGACAAAAGGTATATGCAGATTAAAAAGAGACGGAGGAAGTACCCACAAACTCCATCCAGAAAAATTGCTGCCCATGTATCATGATCCCTCGCTCGCGTCAGACTACTCGGCCTCCGTTGGATTTTGCAAAAAGATCCCATGCCTTGCAGATGAGTTATATAATCCTACAAACCTCTGTGTTCTCACACCCATCCTAGTTGGGTAACCACCACAGCCGCCATCCCGAAAGTTTCACGTACGCGTACGATGTCGATGAGGAGCGGAGACGAGAAGAATTTCGTCGGCGAGAACGTCCAGAAGGAGACAAGGAGTGGCTCTCCGTCGACAAGGAACGCCGGCTAATTTCGCATGAAGCCGTTCGCCTTGATCTGCCGAGACCATAATTCTCGAAGATAATGTGATAATGATCTGTCAAGGCCGGCAAGAGAAGAGTGGAGATGAGCCCACGATCGCGAGGGAGATGTTTTATGCTTGATCCCTTCGCATGGCGAGCGGCCATGTCAGATCGATCAACTCATTGTTTCAATCTGCTACACGGCGTCGCTCTCTTCATAGCGCATCCAACAACTGTCACCTATTTGGAGTTGTCCCAATTCACGCTGCCGTTCCAATCCGGCTGCGCCGCCTGCTGATGTCTGAGCCACCTATCTGATTGCTTCTTGCCATCGAAACACCACCGTCCACCGATTCCTCAATGTATCTGGCTGTGCACCTATGAGTGGGGATGCCATGTTTCGATGTCACAGATGCAACGCCTCAGGCTTCTGCGTAATTAATTCCCTAGTCCCTACGTATCTGCTTCTTTTGGATTTAAGAACAAATGTGTATTTCGATATCAGTTGTGGCATGTTTTCAAATCTATTATTCTTAAGAAGTTGCTCCTCACTTCTCCCTATTCTCTCATCATGCACACTGTCTGTGGCATCAAAATGCCACGTCAGCATCAGTCACAAACACATTTCAATCGATCAGCAGCTATCTCTCTCTCAGTAGCCCCGTCTCGGCCTCTCGGTCTTGCCTTCATCAGGAAAAAGATAAATTCTCTGCGAGCCTGCCAACAACTACAGACAGCGACGGATCCACTCCTCTCCCCTCGACAAAATTATCAATTCCCCCTGCCTTACTGTGATCCCCAGCCAATCTTCATGTGAAGGTCGCTCCTCACGCACGGTTGCTAGCCGGCGATGCCCATCCAATCTCGTCTTGAATCCTGCACCTCCCGCATGGTCACCGGTCTTCATCGCCTTTGACACCTCCCTGGGTGCTGCCCAGACGCGGTTCAATTGCCACGCACCCCCGATCGTCGAGGAGCAAATTGATTCGATCCATGTGTATGTTGTTTCTATGCTCGGACCTACTCCCTCCGTCCGAAAATACTTGTCCTAAAAATGAATAAAATGGATGTATCTATAATTAAAATTAGTCTAGATACATCCAGTTCTATGACAAGTATTTCCGGACGGAGGGAGTACTTAGGCATGTCCTTTCGAGTTTGGAAAAGCTCTCGACCGATGTTCGTCTGGATGTTGGGACGTGGTTTCTCTGTTGTTTAGTGGCCGACAACCCAAAACCTTAGATCACCGAGCAGGGAACTATCAATGGAGAGCCTCCGTCCGATATTGCTCTGATGTGCGACCGCTGCCGGCGGCGAGGAGTCCGGCTTGATCTGCAATGACCGCCATGAATCAACGTTCAGATTTGGCACGTAGCTTATCACATTAGCATCACGGCATTTACTTTCCGCATGTGACGTGATGAATCCATTGTATCTGAGATGCCTTCATGATAGATCCCTCTGGATCGGATCGATGTGTAGTTTCTGTAGTGAAAAGAAGGGATTGGAGTTTTATCTTCTCCCTGACCTGAGGAGTTCCTGCCGTTGGCCATGGTGGGACTGCGACGGCGGCGGCGATAGAGAGATGGAGAGGTGGTGGTGCTTTCCGTGAGCACCGCGCTAACCCTACATCGGAATGGAGTATCATTGGAGTTTGTGACGGCGGTGAACTTCGCCGTGCATGCTCCGGCCCCCCACCTCTGTTGATATAGCGCGGATCATAGGGGCCCACCAACCATAACGGGTTGGACGCCCCCGATCAGGGCGCATTGAGCAAGGGCCTGGCAGGCCGTTGGGCCTGTTCAGCGGAGATCAACCTAACATTCTCCCCCTTGATCTCAACTTTACTTTTAACCTTATACTTTCTAATTTATTTGTTTCATCACATATTCGTACATAAAGCATGTTTCATCGTCACAGCTTAATCGTCGATATAATCATACAGCTACAACATATGTTTTGTTTAGAAACAAATTTTATTTCTTTTGGGCCTCTCATGATCTAGGAATCATAGGCTTTCCCTTAGACCCATGCCGGCTAAGTGTTCCTTGAACACACTAAGCCTTTCGTAAGAGGATCCACAAGCATATCCTTTGTCTTTATATGCTCGAAACTTATAGTGTGATCCTGGTTTTTATCTTTCACAACATAATACTTTATCTCTACTGTCATGGTAGGATTATTCGACTTGTTGTTGTGAGCATAAAATACTGCGAGATGGTTGTCACAGTACATCTTTAGTCATTTGTGAATACAATCTACCACTTTCAAGTCAGGTATAAATTTCTTTAGCCATATCGCCTGCCCCGTGGCCTCGAAGCATGCTATGAATTCTGCATACATCGTGGAGGATGCAACTATTAACTGTTTAGAACTTTTCCACGAAATAGCTCCCCCGGCGAGAGTGAACATCTATCCCAACGTGGATTTTCTATCATCTCTGTCCTTCGCAAAATCTGCGTCCGGATACCCTTTTATCTCTAGGGAATCACTTCTCGTGTATGTTAGCATATAGTCCTTCATGTCTTGCGCATAACGCAATGCTTTGTTTACCATCTTCCAGTGCTCCATGCCTGGATTCTTTTGATATTTACCGCGTACCCTGGTGATAAAAGCTAAGTCAGGGCGAGTGCGCACTTGTGCATACTGTAAGCTTCCAATAGTCGAAGCATATGGTACTGCTTTCATTTGATCATTCTCATACTGGTTCTTGGGACATTGGAATTTCCCAAAACTATCGTCCTTGACTATTGGAGCAGGTGTGGCTTTACTCGCATGCATATTATACTTTTGAACAACCTTCTCCAAATATGCCTTCTGCGATAGTCCTAAGACTCCATTGTGTTGGGGAATGTTGCGTGGGAAACAAAACATTTTATACGCACACGCAAGATCTATACATGGTGATGAGCATCTACGACAGGGAGAGTGGATCTACATACCCTTGTAGATCGCTAAGAGGGAAGCGTTAAGAAATGCGGTTGGTGTAGTCAAATGTCTTCGCGATCCAAATCGCCGAGCGTCCCGCGATCCCATCACGATCCATCTCACGATCAATCACGATCCGTACCACGATCCCATCACGATCCATCCCGCGATCAAATCACGAATCGTCTCGCAATCTTGATCACGGTACTTTCGATCTAGCGCCAAACGGACGGCACCTCCGCGTTCAGTACATGTATAGCTCGATGACGATCTCCGCCTTCTTGATCTAGCAAGAGGGAGCGAAGAGGTAGATGAGTTCTTCGGCGGTGCGACGGCGTGGCGGCGATGGTGGTGGAAAAATTCCAGCAGGGCTTCGCCTAAGCACCATTGAAACGATCTAGAGGAGAAACTACGATCTAGAAGAGAGGCAACACGTGGCTTAGGGTTTCTTGATGTGTCCCAAGTGCTAGCCCCGCCCCTTTATTTATATGCTGAGCCCTGGGGTGAAAACTTGGAGAAAAATCCTCCTTAAGGTCGGTTTGCCCGCAAGGCAAGAGTCCTCCTCGGACTCCAGGACCAGACGCCAAGGTCCTCGGCGTCTGGCCCCAAACGTCAGGGTCCCTAGCGTCTGGCCCCTGGCATCCGCAGAACACCTTTTTCACCTTCCTAAAACCTCATGGGCTTTACCCCTTGGCCCAAATAAAGTGTCCTTGTACCCCGAACGTTTCGGGAAACACTCGAAACTATTTCCGGTGAATTCTGAAACCCTTCCGGAGACCAAACACTATTATCATATATATCAATCTTTACCTCCGGACTATTCCGGAGCTGCACATCATGTTTGTCATCTCATCCGGGACTCCGAACAACCTTCGATTACCACCATACATAACTCTATACTACCGAAACGTCACCGAACCTTAAGTGTGTAGACCCTGCGGGTTAGAGAACTATGTAGACATGACCGAGACACCTTTACGGTCAACGACCAATAGCGGGACCTGGATGCCCATATTGGTTCCTACATATTCTACGAAGATCTTTATCGGTCGAACCTCTTTGTCAAGGATTCAGTTAATCTCGAATGTTGTTCCCTTTGTTCTTCGGTATGTTACTTGCCCGAGATTCGATCGTCGGCATCTCCATACCTAGTTCAATCTCCTTACCGGCAAGTCTCTTTACTCGTTCCGTAATACAAGATCTCATGGCTAACACTTAGTCACATTGCTTGCAAGGCTTATTGTGATGTTGGATTGCCGAGTGGGCCCTGAGATACCTCTCTGTCAAACGGAGTAACAAATCCCAGTCTTGATCCATGCAAACCCAACAGACACCCTCAAAAATACCTGTAGACCACCTTTATAGTCACCCAGTTACGTTGCGACGTTTGATACACACAAGGTACTCCTCCGGTGTCCGTGAGTTGCATGATCTCATGGTCATAGAAATAGATACTTGACATGCAGAAAACTGTAGCAATAAACTGACACGATCATATGCTACGTTTATAGTTTGGGTCTTGTCCATCACATCATTCTCCCAATGATGTGATCCCATTATCAAATGGCATCTCATGCCCATGGCTAGGAAACCTTAACCATCTTTGATCAACGAGGTAGTCCATCAAAGGCATACTAGGGACATGGTGTTGTCTATGTATCCACACATGTATCCGAGTTTCCGATCAATATAATTCTAGCATGGATAATAAACGATTGTCATGAACAAGGAAATATGATAATAACTAATTTATTATTGCTTCTTGGGCATATTTCCAACACATTGTTTCTATCTAGGTGAATTTCTATGCCCAAAACATATGACGCTTCAGCAAGATCTGTTATATCAAAATTTCAGGATAAGAACTTATTTGTTTCTAGTAGTATACTAAGATCACTGCTAGCAAGCAAGATATCATCCGCATACAAGATTAGGAAAATATATTTCCCATTTTTAAACCTTGCATAAATGAAGTTATCTTCAATATTTTCTTTGAACCCAAAACTTTTAATCATTTGATTAAACTTTAGATACCACTGTCTAAATGCTTGCATTAATCCATAAATAGATTTCTTTAGGCGGCATCCCATATTTTCCTTGCCTTCCATGGTAAAACCCTTGGGTTGTTTCATGGAGACCTTTTCTTTTAAATCACCATTCAGAAATGTCGTTACGTCCATTTGATGTAACTTTAAATCAAAATGTGCAACTAATGCCATTATGATTCTGAAGGTATCCTGACATGAGACTGGCCTCATTGTAATCTATCCCTTCTCTTTGTGTAAATCTTTTTTGCTACAAGTCATGCTTTTTACATTCTACATTCCCATTAGGATCATCCTTAGTTTTGTATAGACCCATTTACAGCCTACTGTTTTCGATCCTTTAGAAATTTCCTCTAAGTCCCAAACATCTTTGGAACTCATCGATTTCATCTCATCTTCCCTTGCTTGTAGTCATTTTGATGAGTGAGGACTTCTAATGGCTTCTTCATATGTAGTGGGATCACCTTCCATATGAACCATTTATGTATTGTAAACTTTATAATCAGTAGAAATAGCTGATCTTCTTGTCTTATTAGATCTTCTAAGGGCCTTAGTTTCTGGCACATTCTGTGCTTCAACTTCCGGCGCATCTTCTACTATTGGCTGCTGCACCTCCCTTTCATGCTCAACAACGGGGTCAGTCGGCTCCTGACAGATAGGTTCCAAGTCTACTCCCATAGTTCTCATGGGTGGAGTTACAACCGGTAGTGAGAAAAATGGCTCCTGAATCGTCAGATTAGGTGCATGCACCCTCTTCTCCTCAAGATCAATTTTTCGAGATACCAAGATCCCCCTCATCATTTCGTCCACTAAGAAGACTACATGTCTTGTTTCTACAAACTTTGTATATCTATCTAGACAGTAGAAATGAAAACCCTTTGATCTGTCTGGATAGGCAATGAAGTGGCAACTCACATTTTTGGGATCTAACTTTGTAATGTTTGGATGAAACATTTTGGCCTCAGCAGGGCACCCCCACACACTGAAGTGTTTTAGAGAGGGCACTCATCCTGTCCATAGCCAGTATGGTGTTTTGGGCACCGACTTGCTTCGCACTCTATTGAGAATGTGAATGACGGTTTTAAGAGCCTCCATCCATAATCCCAATGGGAAAGTGGAGTAACTCATCATGCTGCGCACCATATCCACAAATGTACAGTTGCGCCTTTCAGCCACTCCATTTTGGCGAGTCTCTCCCAGCATTGAATATTGGGCTACTATGCTAGTCTCCTGCAAGAACTTTGCAAAGGTCCGGGGACTTGGCCATATGGAGTCTGCCGACCATAGTACTCCCCTCAAGGTCAGATCTTACTATCTTTATTCTTTTATCATGCTGATTTTCAACTTCAGCTTTCAATATTTTAAATTTATCCAACGCTTCAGTTCTTTCTTTGATTGGATAAATGTAACCATAGCAGGAGTAGTCATCTGTGAATGTTATGAACGAGTCATATCCATCCACACTTTTCACCGGAAATGGTCCACAGATGTCAGTGTGGATGATTTCTAGTGTGCCTGTGCTATGGATTGCACCCTTTTTTATTTGTTTTACATACTTTCCTTTAATGCAATCTATGCATTGTTCTAAGTCTGAGAATTCTAACGGAGGAAGAATTTCACTTTTGACTAATTTTCTATTCTCCCCCCAGAAATATGGCCCAAGCAATAGTGCCATAATTTTGATGAGTCGTGAGTTCTCTTTCTTTTGTTCTTTGTTCGACGAGGAAGCATGATCATTCACATTGGACATAGAATGCACTTTTTCACCGAGTGATATTAAATAAAGTTCATTGTGAAGTAAAGCAATGCCCACATAAGCATTATTAAACCATATGGCACACTTGCCATGTCCAAAATAACATTCACAATTGTATTTGTCCAAACATGAAACACTAATTAAGTTTCTATGACATGAAGGAACATATAAGACATCTCTAAGTAGAAGTTTGAATCGATCAGCTAACTCCAAGGAGATGTCACCGACAGCTTCAACTTGTGCTTGAACTCCATTTGCAACTTCAATGCATCTTTCGCTTCTTTGCATAGTCCTCGTCAAATGGAATACCTCTCTTTACCATTATTGAATTTAGCCTATCAAGACAATCTATCTTGTAATGCCCAATCTTCTAACAGTGGAGGCAAGTATCTTTGTCCACTGGAAAGTACTTATGTTGATGCTGATGCTACATGTGAGATTTTCCATGCGCCTTTGAAGGGGAACATTTGCTATTTTGATTGTAATTCTTTTTCTTGTTATCCTTCACATTTCAGAGAACCACCATGTGATGTTTTAAGTCTTTCCTCTTCTTGGACGCACATGGCTGTAGTCTTTTCTATGTCCCATTTTTCAGGTCACATGTTATAGTTGACAACAAATATGTCAAACTCTTTTGGTAATGAAGCCATAACCAAGTGGACCAGGAGCGCATGTTTGAGCTCCAAATCCGCATCCATGGGCTTAAACTTGGCTGCCATGTTGCTCACCCTAAGGATGTGTTCTCTAATGCCATGACCACCGCCAGTGCAGTTCTCTGTTACCACTTGCTTGAGCAACTGGGTGGCATATATCTTTGAAGAACCAGTGAACTGTCTCTTTATCTTTGTAAGAAACTCCCCAATGGAAGTGCACTCTGTAATTGAGCCCATAATGGCATTATCAATTGTATTCTTTATAAATAATATACACTTTTTGTTGGCGTTGATCCAATTTTGATTGTTGAGGGTATATGCCATCTCCAATGGAGCATAGTCCCCTCTCTTTTTGTCCCACGCAGCATCATCATTAGTGGCGTCTCTAAATGGCTCTGTAGGTCTAACCGGTTGTGGTTCGTCCACAACCCAGTCCACCTCAGCATAGACAAATGACAGGTCAACTTTATCCTCCACTCAGTGTAGTTGTCACCACGGAGTGTTGGAACGTCTTTTAGGCAGCTCATCAAGTGGTAACCTCCTGAAATCACAATTGAATTGAGATCATCGTAACAATCATGTGCATTAATCTAACGTTAGTCAAATTAAACACACAATTGTCTATTCAATTAAATCTATATTACCGTTGGGCAAAAAATAGAAATAAATGCACCTTTTATATCAATACTAAAACACGATCATGTTATTAACGACGTTGGTCATAAAAATAATAGAATCGTATTAATTTTAATAATCACTTTAATATGTTCTTTAAATTAATTCTCTAAGACTTTTATTTTCCTTGTAAAAGAGCACTATAATTTATTTTGCAGCGGAAAGTCATGAATATAAAATTCATGAACTTTTTATTCTTTACAGAAACTTTTCTTTGACAAAAATAAAAATTCATGGACTTTATTAATTTTTTCTTTTAAAAATTCATGAACTTTTCTTTTTTCTGAAAATTTTCAATTTTTATTTTTAGAGACTTTCCTATTTTTAGTATTCTATTTTCTAAAGAAAATTTTCGTGGTAAATTTTTTTATAGAAAAATAAAAACAAAAACGGTATGAAATTTGCCCAAAATTGGACAAAAAGAAAAAAAGAAAATGCGGCCAGTAAGCGACTTTACCCGGCCCATGGCCTGTGCGTGTCGTGCTTGCCTCTATGGGCCGAGGCCGGCCCAGCCGCTCTCTCGTTGGCCTGAGGTTAGCGAGCAGCCTGCACTTTTGGCCCAACCGGCCCGTTCCCACACAAGAGTTCGAATCCTGACCATCCGTTGAGATCGAACGGCCATCCACGCTCCTCGCTGGATCAAAACCAGCTGTGCCGCTCGCCTCTCGTACAGACGCCCCCGCACACCATTCGCCTCTCGTGCAGACGCAAGCGTCGCTCGCCTCTTCTATTCACTTGAATGCAGCGACGACAGGCCACCGGTGGCGCAAAGTCCGACCGCCGGCGAGGGGGTCTGAGACCTCTGCACCGTGCATGCCTCTCCTTCCTCCCCCCGTTTCCTCCTGCTTTTCTTTCTCCAACCACCACCAATGCCTATGATGTTTGATGCGTACGGCAACTGCAGTGGAGCTTCGGACGGCAGCGCCGTGGCCTTCCCCCTCGCCGATTGCGCGTCCACCTCACGGTGAGCGCGCCCCCGTCGAGTTGTTTTGTCGCGGTGCCCTTTGCCCCCCTGAGGAAGTGGTGTGCTTCTTCCCCACACCTCGGCTTGCCGTTGCGTGTGGGGATCGAGAGGAACGATGCGAACGTTGCAGCCGCGCATTTTGTCGGCGAGCCCGAGGGCCTTCTCCGGTGAACTTTCTCCTTTTTTTGTTTGTTTTCTTTGCCCTGCTAGGGTTCTTTGGGGTGGGGTTAAACAATTATGTGCTTTCAATTGCTACTGAAAATCTTAACACAAAGATGGCTCTGATACCATTGATAGATCCCTTTGGATCGGATCAATGTGTAGTGGAGTATCGGTGACCAAGGGCCTGGCAGGCCGTTCTTTGGGGTGGTGGGGATTCCCATGAGCATCGCGCTAACCCTAGATTGGAAGGGAGTATCGGTGGGGTTTGTGGTGGCGGAGAACTTCTTCGCGCGTGCTCCAGCCCCCACCTCTGTTGATATAGCACGGATCACAGGGGCCCACCAACCATAATGTGTTGGGTGCCCCGGTCAGGGCGCATTGACCAATGGCCTGGCAGGCCGTTGGGCCTGCTCAGCACAGATCAACCTAACACTTCCCTCTTTTATAAGGACAGCAGGTTGAAAATTTTGCTTGCCTCAACGACAAGCTTCTACTAGGTAAGTTGGTGACCTACGGACTACGGCGACCATGCTTCTGCAATTGGAGGTCATGTACTCATGTTTTCTGCACTAATTTTTTTTTGTTTGCTAACACCAACAATACACATCCCAATCCGACCACACATCTGGAATTAGAGGTCATGTTCATGTACTCATGTTTTGTTCACTTTTTTTGTTTGCTAACCCAACAGTACACATCCCACTACTTCCATGCATATGTAGCCCAATGCTCTGAATGGCCCATGGTGTTTCTCTTCTGCATTTTCATATAAGGCCACAAAACAACCTGCTTCTCCCAAGGAGCAAGGCAAGAAGGGGTAGGGTTAGGTCACGGGTTGTTCTACGATCCGGACTCTACTGTAAACTCCAGGCCTCAACCTATATATAAAAGGGGAGCCATTGAGACAAAAAGATCAAGTAAGAACGAAACAAACCCTTGAGAGCACCCTTGTAATCGAGATCGTCATCAATATACTCACAAAGCAGGAGCTAGGCTTTTACCTACATCGGAGGGGCCGAACCTGGGTAAACTTGTCTCTCGTTCCCGATCAACCTATTCGAGTTGCCACATAGTGGTTATGGCCTCACACTTAAGTCCTCCTATGAGGAAACCTATCGTGACAAAACCATGACACCAACAATAAACAATATTCTTGGATACTAAGAGAGAATACGGAACATTTTAAGGGAAGTAGCATTTAAAATGCCAAGATATTACTTGATGATGTGTTTCCTATTATATTTGAAAATCCTACCCATGAACACACACCCCACGATGAGAACACAAAGGATGATATCACTTGATACTTTGCATTATGCCTAGCTAGGGGCATAAAACGATAGCGCTTGTTGGGAGGCAACCCAATAGTTATCTTTGATTTTTGTTTTTTACTTTCTTTCATGGTGTGAGAACATGATTATTGATATTGAAATGATTATGTTTTATGTTTAAATTAGTGTTTGTGCCAAGTAAAGTCTTTGGTATGACTTAATTGATAAGCAGAATTGATACGGTGAAAAAATAGACACTTTTGCGTCCAGTGCATAATTTCTCTGATTTTACTAGAACGACTTTTCGATCTAAATGTCTTACAAAGTATTGGTATACAAATTCCCCAGGTTGTCCTAATGTTCTAGAACTTTTTGGGTTACAAATTGTTCTGTTTTAGACAAATTCTGTTTTTGCTTGGACAGTTTGCTTGTTTTGATTATTCTATGGATTGTATCAGGAGGTATATGTTGGAAATATGCCCTAGAGGCAATAATAAATTGGTTATTATTATATTTCCTTGTTCGTGATAATTGTTTAATATCCATGCTATAATTGTATTGATTGGAAACTCAAATACATGTGTGGGTACATAGACAACTGTAGCGACCCGACCTGAAAGGTCGAATCTCCGGTGTTTCCGTACCATCCCAAGATCATGCCGGTACACACACGGTACATCAATGTATATATCAAAGGGAAATCACACCGCAAATATATTAATCGAAAACTCATATCGAGTCCTTTATTACAATAAAAATTACAATAAAGTGGCCGAAGGCCAACTCATGAGAATATCTAAATCTTGCGGAAGCGTCAAAGGTAGATGAGTCCCTCTGACTCCAAGGGCATCTCACTGAGCATAGAACGTGTCCTCACTCCTGGTCGGAAAAGTACTCTGCAACATGATACGTTGCAGCCATGTAGGTCAGCATATGGAATATGCCGGCAAAGTCACAAGAGAGGGGTGAAAAGATAATCATCTAATCTACATGCTTATATGGCAGGTGGGGTGGTAAGTTTTGCGTAAAGCCAAGTTTTTCCTACATCAAGAGAGGGGCTAAGCAAAATATTACTAAGTTGGTTGATTAATGAGATGGTTCCACCAATCAATTCTCATTCCCAAATTATTAATACCCACATCCTCATTATTAATTGTGTTGAGAGTTCCGGAAGTTTCAGTTCCTTTGGCTCAAGTCGTCCATGACCGTGGACACGGCTAATCGATTAGGTTTGAGTACTCTGCAGAGTTTTGCACACGTTCCCCACAAGATTTGGTCGCCTCCGTTTGATTTCTCACACTTCAGGGTGTTTGAGAAACGGATGACCAAAACATGGTCTTCCAAAGGGTTTCCCTACGACTCTATCGGTGCCCATCCTTTCCTACCGTTCTTCTACCTCTCGTAGCACCGCCTATCCAGGGTCACCACGATATCCATCCAAGCCAGAGCCCATAATGACTTGTGGCTGTGCAGGTAAGCCTTGGGTCTTGAAGCACCCATCCATCTCTTTATGCCTGGGTGGATCTTTCCGCGTGAATGCTGGCCATCTCCAGCATCACCTAGGCAAATCCATTGGTTTCTCCAGGGTGCCGTTCAACCATCATCCACCCAGAGGTATGTTGAAAACTCGGAGTCTTGAAATCTTGATCATTATGTAGGTCTTGAAATTATTAACTCTCTCAACTCTCATGAATCACACAACCAACCCCGTCTACTAATAGCATAGCAAAAAGTAAAACAACGTTTCCCGAGGCCAATGTGTCAAAGAGTATGAGAGGGGTACCTACCACATGATACTACTACAAAGTAACCAAGTTTCCAACTAACCTATCTTGCATGCAACTGGGGAAGATGGTAGAACTAATGCATATAAAACGTGGGTAAACATGGTCAAAGTGACTTGCCTGATTGATGATCTTCGTACTCGTGGGACTCTAAGTAACAAGCTTCGCACTCCGGATAATCTAACGAAGCAAATAAGCACTCAATAAGCATACAACAGAATATTGTAACCCACAAACATCAATCAAGAACTAGTAAACAGTCAAGACAAAACAATGCACAAATCACAAGTAAGGAAAACACACAAATTTTTGTTTACTAGGAGGTGATTGATAAAACACTACTAACATAATAAAACTATTTTGAAATGACCAAAACAATTGTTGACAGCAAGGAAACAATAAAATATTTTTGTTCATAAACAGAAGAAAATCAATTTAAGTTTGTTGAGAAAACGTTTGTAAAGTTTGTAAAAGTTTTGATAAACACTATATGAATCAACTATATTTTTACTATCAAAAGAGCAAAACAAAACTTATTATTTATTAACAAAACATGTTCTTAACAGAAAAGATTTTACAAATAAACTTGTCTTAGAAAACAGAATTAAATTATATAAAACTTTGTTTGAAGCAAAACTATTACTAACTAGTTGTTTTAATCAAAATAAACCTATTTGAAAAGAAATTGTGATTCCTATATTAACAAGGAAATAAACTAAACAATTTTATATTTTTATAAACAATAAGTAAAACACTAAATGTACAAACAACAGAACCTACTAAACAAATTAAAACTAAATCTAAATTGAACTAACTAAAACTAAGTAAATAAAACTATATTGTAATACTAGGCAGATTCTGTTTATAGCTAAAACACTACTCGAAATCATCCTAAAAATCCTCAAACTAAACATGGTGATAGTCCTAACCAATATCAAACAGTAGCAAAAAGATTCATAACAAAATCTATTTTCAAACTCTAGTTATTCAGATTTGAAGATTTTGAACAAATTTGATTCAATTAAAATTTAATAGTTCAAATTTGAAATTTAAAAGTACAGGGTGAAACTACATGAAAAATTTGAGCTAATGCAACAAGAATCAACTCAAAACATTAAACAGGTTAAAAGATATAAGCAAAACAAAATTTGAATACACTCTGTTAACTAAAACAAAAACAGAAAAAGGGAAAATCTACCGGACGGCCAGGGGGCTACGTGGCACTGTCCTATTGGCTAGCTAGTGCGCGCGTTGGATGTTTTCGGGCGGGCGACTGGTCGGTAGGGGATACCGGTTCGGATATTTATCCGATCTAATCTCGGCCGTGGATTTTAGATCCGAGGGTTGGGAGTGCTCACGGGGTAAAGGGTTGCCGGCGTGGGGATCTCCGGCGAGTCCGGCAGCGGCGAAGATGACGGCGAGGAGCTCCGGTGGTCGTGGGAGGTAGCGGAGTGGTCCGGGCGACGGAGCTGGACATGCGGCGTCGATTGGTGGCAACGGTGGGGCGAGAGATGGACGGAGTCGATGGCTACGGTCGAAGGGAGCTTCGATGGTCGGGGTTACTCCGGCGAGAGATTGGGCAGCCTTCCGGCGAGATAGGAGGGGGATTTGGGGGGGAATGGATGCGGAGGGTGACCGGCTTATATAGGGGGCTGGGGAGTGAGAGGGAGTGATGGGAGGCGAGATCCGCGGGAGGGGAGAAACTGCCGGCGAGGTCCGGCGCGTGCGGGGGAGGAGAGGGATGACCGGTCGGTAGAAACGGTCGGTCGGGGTGGGGTCCAGTGTTAGTGAGCGAGAGCGCGTTGAATGCGCATCGGTTGGCCGGCTTTTAATCCATTCGCGATTAACTGCCCGTGGGCCGGCCCTATTAATACAGTAACCGTTACCGGTTTCTGTTTAATGTTTTTCCAGAGCGTTTCAAAAACCTTTAAAGCATTCAAATGATCTCTAAATATAGGAGTATTATATATTAAAATTAACAGAATAATAAATGCTATTTAATGAACATTTTTATTCTGTCATGTTAATACTTTCAAAAAAATTATTATTTTTAGAAATTATCCATTTATTTTTAAAACCTTTTTGCAAATATTTTCAAAACAACTCCTGGTTACTTTTGTTCAAATAGATCACCAAAATGACCCTGGTGTGGAGTGTCATGTTACTCCCCTCTTATTTTGAACATTTAACCAAAATTTCAAATAGGTGAAAGCAAGTTAGGGAAAAATTCAAAGGGCTTTCAGAATTTTTAGAAAGAACATTTCAACAATACAGGTATTCAAACAATGATGATGATGGATGCATAGCTATATTTCATAACATTCCAAAATGAAATTTTGGGATGTTACAAACCTACCCACCTTAAGATGAATCTCGTCCTCGAGATTCGGGTTGGCTAGAAAATAGGTGCGGGTGGTCTCTACGAAGATCTTCTTCGCGTTCCCAGGTGGCTTCTTCCTCAGTGTGGTGACTCCACAAAACATTACAGAACTTGATGATCTTGCTGCGGGTAACTCTGTTGGCAGTCTCGAGGATTCTGACAGGCTTCTCCTCGTAGGTCAGATGATTGTCAAGTTGTATGGCCTCTAGGGGCACTGTATCTCTCAAAGGAATATCAGCCATCTCAGCATGGCATTTCTTCAGCTGGGACACGTGGAACACATTATGAACTTCGGATAATCCTTCCGGCAATTCCAGTTTGTATGCAACTTCGCCTCTACGTTCAAGAATTTTGTAGGGGCCTATGAATCTGGGTGCTAATTTTCCTTTAACACCAAACCTCTTGATTCCTCGAAGCGGGGACACACAAAGATAAGCTCGGTCTCCCACTTCATACGTCACTTCTTTACGTTTGCTGTCAGCATAACTCTTCTGTCGAGATTGAGCTATCTTGAGTCTATCGCGAATCAACCTGACTTTCTCTTCAGAATCTCGGATAAGGTCGGAACCAAAAAGTTGTCGGTCTCCAACACCATCCCATGTCAACGGTGTTCTACATCTCCTTCCGTATAAAGCTTCGAAAGGGGCCATCTTCAGACTGGTCTGATAACTATTGTTGTACGAGAATTCTGCGTAAGGTAAGTTGTCATCCCAACTAGATCCATAATCTAGCGCACAAGCTCTCAACATGTCTTCCAGAATCTGGTTGACTCTCTCAGTCTGTCCATCTGTCTGCGGATGAAAAGCTGTACTGAACTCTAGCCTTGTACCCAAAGTTTCATGTAACTGATGCCAAAACGTTGAGGTAAATTGTGTTCCTCTATCTGACACGATACTCCTCGGAACTCCATGCAGACATACGATTCTGGTCATATATATCTTGGCTAGCTTAGCACTGGTATAGGTGGTTTTCACTGGAATGAAATGAGCTACCTTGGTCAAGCGATCTACCACTACCCAGATGGAATCATAACCTGAATGGGGCCTGGGTAATCCTGTGATGAA
Source organism: Hordeum marinum (assembly GCA_022496015.1). Lineage (NCBI taxonomy): Eukaryota > Viridiplantae > Streptophyta > Magnoliopsida > Poales > Poaceae > Hordeum > Hordeum marinum. The sequence continues at coordinate 497,935,662 of CM039675.1, read as the reverse complement.
GTCCATACCAAGCTTTTCCCATTTCCACTCGGGTATCGGCAAAGGTTGGAGTAACCCTGTTGGTTTCTGATGTTCCGACTTTACTCGCTGACAAACATCACATATTGCAACGTGTTCCGCAATATCCTTCTTCATACCTGTCCACCAATAACTTTCCTTTAAATCTAGATACATCTTGGTATTGCCTGGGTGTATCGAGTAAGGTGAATCGTGGGCTTCCTGAAGTATCAACTTCCTGAGCTCTGGGTCATTGGGCACATAGATTCGGTTCTCAAACCACAAAGTTCCGTGTTCATCCTCACAAAAACCTTTAGCCTTACCATCTTCCATTCTCTGCTTTATCTCAGCTACCTCCTTGTCCGATTTCTGGGCTTCACGAATTCTTTCGGTCAAGGTGGACTGAATTTCCAGTGTAGCAACATATCCTCTTGGAACTATCCCTAGCTTGAGCTCTCTGAGATGATCGGCTAACTCTTGGGGTAATCCTCCCGCTGTGAGTGTGTTTACATAAGATTTCCGACTCAAGGCATCGGCTACAACATTAGCCTTACCGGGATGGTAGTGTAATCTCATGTCATAGTCCTTGATTAACTCTAACCATCTCCTCTGTCTGAGGTTCAACTCTTTCTGCGTGAAGATATATTTCAGGCTCTTATGGTCGGTGTAAACATCACAACTATTTTCGATAAGAAAATGTCTCTAGGTCTTGAGTGCATGCACTACGGCTGCTAGTTCCAAATCATGGGTGGCATAATTCAAATCATGAGGTCGTAGTTGTCTGGATGCATAAGCTACAACCTTTCCATCTTGCATGAGTACTCCTCCAAGTCCTTGACGTGAAGCATCACAATAAACCTGGAATTTCTTCCGAATATTGGGCAAAATCAACACTGGGGCTGTGACCAAACGTTTCTTCAACTCCTGGAAACTGGCTTCACATTCCTCAGTCCAAACATACTTGGATTCTTTCTTCAACAACTCTGTCATGGGCTTGGCTATCTTTGAGAAATTCTCAATGAACCTCCGGTAATATCCGGCAAGTCCGAGGAAACTACAGATCTCCTTAACTGAGGTGGGTGACTTCCACTTGGTGACGGCTTCAACCTTAGCGGGGTCTACGGCTATTCCTTCTCCGGAAATAACATGTCCAAGGAATCCGACTTCCGTCAGCCAAAATTCACATTTGCTGAACTTGGCATATAACTGATGCTCTCTCAGCTTCTCCAGAACTAAACGCAGATGTTCCTTGTGTTCTTCCTCGTTCTTGGAGAATATCAAAATGTCATCAATGAACACTACGACAAACTTGTCCAAATATTCCATAAACACTTTGTTCATCAAATTCATGAAGTAGGCAGGAGCCTTAGTCAAACCAAAGGACATGACTGTATACTCGTATAAGCCATACCTTGTGGTGAAAGCTGTTTTGGGTATATCCTGTTCACGAATCTTCAGTTGATGATACCCTGATCGAAGATTGATCTTAGAGAATACTTTGGCGCCTACTATCTGATCAAACAAGTCATTAATCATCGGCAGAGGGTACTTGTTCTTGATAGTCACCTCGTTCAAGGCACGATAGTCAACTACCATTCTCAAGGTTTTATCCTTCTTCTCCACCAAAAGAACTAGGGCTCCCCAAGGTGATGAACTTGGGCGAATATATCCCTTGTCCAATAGCTCCTTAATTTGCTTCTTGATTTCCAACAGATCGTTTGCGGGCATCCGATAGGGTCTCTTGGAAATTGGGGCTGTCCCTGGCTGTAGCTCTATTAGGAACTCAATCTCCCTATCTGGTGGCATTCCTGGTAATTCTTCCGGAAATACATCCAGAAAGTCTTTTACCACAGGTACTTCCTCCTGAACAACTCCCGTGAGAGAATTTAAACGAGCACTCATACGTGTGCGTCGGGATACATACTTAATCCTCTTGGTCTCCGGGGTGGTGAGTGAAACAGACTTGCTAGGGCAATCAAGATTTCCTTCGTACTTGGTCATCCAATCCATGCCTAGGATTACATCCAATCCCTGGGATTCTAAGACGATGAGGTCGGTAGGAAAAACATGGTTTCCTATATTGAGTTTCAAGGCATGGCATCCTATTCCTGCCATCATCATACCTCCTGGGGGACTGACCTTAATGGGCTGTCTAAGGGTTTTGGTGGGCAAACCATACTTATCCACAACTACCCTTGATATGAATGAATGAGTTGCACCGGAATCAAAAAGTACTGTAACTGGACGTGAATGCAATAAAAACTTACCAACCACAGTCTCGGGTTGATCATAAACTTCTTCTACGTCAAGGTGGTTCACCTGGGCACGAGGAAAAAGGTTTGGCTTCTTGGCTGCGGAGTTGCCGTTTCCATTTCCCTGCTTGCTCTGGGGACACTTAGTAGCATAGTGCCCTGTCTTCTGGCACTTGAAACAGGTGATGTGACTCAGATCCTTATGAGTAGGAACGTGACGGTGCTGGTTGTTGTTCCCATTCCCATTGTCAGTCTTGAAATTGCCATGGTTGGGACGATTGTTCCCATTTCCTCCATGGTTGTGACCTCCATGGTTGTGCACGGCATGAGTGTGCCTTCCAAACTTACCGGTACCTGATCCGGTATTCCCTGAGTACGGGGAGTAGCGGGGCTTCTGATGAGCTCCAGAGTTAAACTTCCCCTGGGTGTACTTCCTCTTGCGATTCTCAATTTGCTGCTGTTTTCCTTCCAAAATGAGGGCCTTGTCCACCAGCTCTTGGTAGTTGTTGAAAGTAGCCACTACCAGCTGCATGCTCAACTCATCGTTGAGTCCTTCTAGAAACTTCTCTTGCTTGGCCGCATCATTGGCCACGTCTCCTGGTGCATAACGTGCCAATGTGTTGAAATCGTCCACGTACTGGGCCACAGATCGATTTCCCTGGCGCAAGTTACGAAACTCGCGCTTCTTCAGACTCATGGCTCCAGCTGAAACATGTGCGGTGCGGAAAGCAAGCTTGAATTGCTCCCAAGTTACATCAGCAATAGGATAGGTGGTGATGTAATTCTCCCACCATGAAGCTGCTGGTCCTTCCAGTTGATGTGCGGCAAATCGCACCTTCTCAACATCAGTACATCCAGCGGTGACAAGTTCTCTCTCCATCTTACGGAGCCAGTCATCTGCCACAATGGGCTCAGTACTGCTGGAGAAAGTTGGAGGGTTCAACCTCAGAAAACGGGTGAGATTGTCAGTCTGGGGTGGATGGTGGTTGTTGTTGTTCTGGTTGTTGGTCTGATTCTGAATCAATAGCTGCATCAGTGCATTCTGCTGCTGAAGGAGTTGCGTGAGTTACGGCGGGAAAGTGAAGTCGGTCTCACGTCGTGGAGGCATCTTGTTGTTTTCAGAGGGGTGAGAATTAGAATAGAAAAAGGGCCTAAAAGGAGAAATTCACTACCCATATGCAATGCAACAAACATATCACACCAAACACTCATTCATTTATTCAATCAATGTCAAACGTCGGGAATACAAGTCTCAATCAAACTACACATCGACCTACGCTCTTAAAGTTGAAAATAAAAGATACATGGAGGGCATAACTAAAGTTTTCCTCAGAAGTACATGGTGACTGAGTCTCCTCCAGTGGTGCTCTCCTCATAGTCATCATCGTCGCTGATGAAAGGAGCCAAGTCTCCCTCAGGATGAAGATTTTCACCCATGTCCATCTGTTCCTCCAAAGTGGCGATGCGAGTGTTCAGCTTGTCGATCCTCTCTAAGAAATCCTTCACCTCATACTCATGCTCGTACTCGGCTTCCCGTAAGTCAGCTTCGAGGTCAATCTCACGGTTCATCAGATTCTTGATTGTCTACGTATCAGCACGAACTCGAAGCTCCAGAGTCCTGGTGTGAGTCTCCAGGGTCTGGATATAATTTCTCTGATTTTACTAGAACGACTTTTTGATCTAAATGTTTTACAAAGTATTGGTATACAAATTCCCCAGGTTGTCCTAATGTTCTAGAACTTTTTGGGTTACAAATTGTTCTGTTTTAGACAAATTCTGTTTTTGCTTGCACAGTTTGCTTGTTTTGATTATTCTATGGATTGTATCAGGAGGTATATGTTGGAAATATGCCCTAGAGGCAATAATAAATTGGTTATTATTATATTTCCTTGTTCGTGATAATTTTTTAATATCCATGCTATAGTTGTATTGATTGGAAACTCAAATACATGTGTGGGTACATAGACAACTGTAGCGACCCGACCTGAAAGGTCGAATCTCCGGTGTTTCCGTACCATCCCAAGATCATGCTGGTACACACACGGTACATCAATGGATATATCAAAGGGAAATCACACAGCAAATATATTAATCGAAAACTCATATCGAGTCCTTTATTACAATAAAAATTACAATAAAGTGGCCGAAGGCCAACTCATGAGAATATCTAAATCTTGCGGAAGCGTCGAAGGTAGATGAGTCCCTCTGACTCCAAGGGCATCTCACTGAGCATAGAACGTGTCCTCACTCCTGGTCGGAAAAGTACTCTGCAACATGATACGTTGCAGCCATGTAGGTCAGCATATGGAATATGTCGGCAAAGTCACAAGAGAGGGGTGAAAAGATAATCATCTAACTACATGCTTATATGGCAGGTGGGGTGGTAAGTTTTGCGTAAAGCCAAGTTTTTCCTACATCAAGAGAGGGGCTAAGCAAAATATTACTAAGTTGGTTGATTAATGAGATGGTTCCACCAACCAATTCTCATTCCCAAATTATTAATACCCACATGCTCATTATTAATTGTGTTGAGAGTTCCGGAAGTTTCAGTTCCTTTGGCTCAAGTCGTCCATGACGGTGGACACGGCTAATCGATTAGGTTTGAGTACTCTGCAGAGTTTTGCACACGTTCCCCACAAGATTTGGTCGCCTCCGTTTGATTTCTCGCACTTCAAGGTGTTTGAGAAACGGATGACCAAAACATGGTCTTCCAAATGGTTTCCCTACGACTCTGTCGGTGCCCATCCTTTCCTACCGTTCTTCTACCTCTCGTAGCACCGCCTATCCAGGGTCACCACGATATCCAACCAAGCCAGAGCCCATAATGACTTGTGGTTGTGCAGGTAAGCCTTGGGTCTTGAAGCACCCATACATCTCTTTGTGCCTGGGTGGATCTTTCCGTGTGAATGTTGGCCATCTCCAGCATCACCTAGGCAAATCCACTGGTTTCTCCAGGGTGCCATTCAACCATCATCCACCCAGAGGTATGTTGAAAACTCGGAGTCTTGAAATCTTGATCATTATGTAGGTCTTGAAATTATTAACTCTCTCAACTCTCATGAATCACACAACCAACCCCGTCTACTAATAGCATAGCAAAAAGTAAAACAACGTTTCCCGGGGCCAATGTGTCAAAGAGTTTGAGGGGGGTACCTACCACATGATACTACTACAAAGTAACCAAGTTTCCAGCTAACCTATCTTGCATGCAACTGGGGAAGATGGTAGAACTAATGCATATAAAACATGGGTAAACATGGTCAAAGTGACTTGCCTGATTGATGATCTTCGTACTCGTGGGACTCTAAGTAACAAGCTTCGCACTCCGGATAATCTAACGAAGCAAACAAGCACTCAATAAGCATACAACAGAATATTGTAACCCACAAACATCAATCAAGAACTAGTAAACAGTCAAGACAAAACAATGCACAAATCACAAGTAAGGAAAACACACAAATTTTTATTACTAGGAGGTGATTGATAAAACACTACTAACATAATAAAACTATTTTGAAATAACCAAAACAATTGTTGACATCAAGGAAACAATAAAATATTTTTGTTAATAAACAGAAGAAAATCAAATTAAGTTTGTTGAGAAAACTTTTGTAAAGTTTGTAAAAGTTTTGATAAACACTATATGAATCAACTATAGTTTTACTATCAAAAGAGCAAAACAAAACTTATTATTTATTAACAAAACATGTTCTTAACAGAAAAGAATTTTACAAATAAACTTGTCTTAGAAAACAGAATTAAATTATATAAAACTTTGTTTGAAAGCAAAACTATTACTAACTAGTTGTTTTAATCAAAATAAACCTATTTGAAAAGAAATTGTGATTCCTATATTAACAAGGAAATAAACTAAACAATTTTATATTTTTATAAACAATAAGTAAAACACTAAATGTATAAACAACAGAACCTACTAAACAAATTAAAGCTAAATCTCAATTGAACTAACTAAAACTAAGTAAATAAAACTATATTGTAATACTAGGCAGATTCTGTTTATAGCGAAAACACTAATCAAAATCATCCTAAAAATCCTCAAACTAAACATGGTGATAGTCCTAACCAATATCAAACAGTAGCAAAAAGATTCATAACAAAATCTATTTTCAAACTCTAGTTATTCAGATTTGAAGATTTTGAGAAAATTTGATTCAATTCAAATTTTATAGTTCAAATTTGAAATTTACAAGTACAGGGTGAAACTACATGAAAAATGTGAGCTAATGCAAAAAGAATCAACTCAAAACATTAAACATGTTAAAAGATATAAGCAAAACAAAATTTGAATACATTCTGTTAACTAAAACAAAAACAGAAAAAGGGAAAATCTACCGGACGGCCAGGGGGCTACATGGCACTGTCCTATTGGCTAGCTAGTGCGCGCGTTGGATGTTTTCGGGCGGGCGACCGGTCGGTAGGGGATACCGGTTCGGATATTTATCCGATCTAATCTCGGCCGTGCATTTTAGATCCGAGGGTTGGGAGTGATCACGGGGTAAAGGGTTGCCGGCGTGGGGATCTCCGGCGAGTCCGGAAGCGGCGAAGATGACGGCGAGGAGCTCCGGTGGTCGTGGGAGGTAGCGGAGTGGTCCGGGCGACGGAGCTGGACGTGCGGCGTCGATTGGTGGCCACGGTGGGGCGAGAGATGGACGGAGTCGATGGCTACGGTCGAAGGGAGCTTCGGTGGTCGGTGTTACTCCGGCGAGAGATTGGGCAGTCTTCCGGCGAGATAGGAGGGGGATTTGGGGGGGAATGGATGCGGAGGGTGACCGGCTTATATAGGGGCGCTGGGGAGTGAGAGGGAGTGATGGGAGGCGAGATCCGCGGGAGGGGAGAAACTGCCGGCGAGGTCCGGCGCGTGCAGGGGAGGAGAGGGATGACCGGTCGGTAGAAACGGTCGGTCGGGGTGGGGTCCAGTGTCAGTGAGCGAGAGCGCGTTGAATGCGCGTCGGTCGGCCGGCTTTTAATCCATTCGCGAGTAACTGCCCGTGGGCCGGCCCGTTTAATACAGTAACCATTACCGGTTTCTGTTTAATGTTTTTCCAGAGCGTTTCAAAAACCTTTAAAGCATTCAAATGTTCTCTAAATATAGGAGTATTATATATTAAAATTAACAGAATAATAAATGCTATTTAATGAACATTTTTATTCTGTCATTTGAATAATTTCAAAAAAAATATTATTTTTAGAAATTGCCTATTTGTTTTTAAAACCTTTTTGCAAATATTTTCAGAACAACTCCTCGTTACTTTTGTTCAAATAGATCACCAAAATGACCCTGGTGTGGAGTGTCATGTTACTCCCCTCTTATTTTGAACATTTAACCAAAATTTCAAATAGGTGAAAGCAAGTTAGGGAAAAATTGAAAGGGCTTTCAGAATTTTTAGAAAGAACATTTCAACAATACAGGTATTCAAACAATGATGATGATGGATGCATAGCTATATTTCATAACATTCCAAAATGAAATTTTGGGATGTTACAACAACACTGTGTCCCTAATATGCCTCTAGTTAACTAGTTTGTTGATGAAAGATTGTCAAGTTTTCCTGGCCATAGAGATGAGATGTCATTTGATAACGGGATCACATCATTAGGTGAATGATGTGATGGACAAGACCCAAAATATAAACATCGCATATTATCGTGTCAGTTTATTGCTATAGTTTTCTGTATGTCAAGTATTTGTTCCTATGACCATGAGATCATGCAACTCAGTGACACTGCAGGAATACCTTGTGTGTATCAAACGTCACAATGTAACTGGCTGACTATAAATATGCTCTACAGGTATCTCCGAGGGTGTCTGTTGAGTGGGCATGGATCAAGACTGGGATTTGTTACTTCGTGTGACGGAGAGGTAACTCAGGGCCCACTCGGTAATAGAACATCACAATAATCCTTGCAAGCAGTGTGACTAAATGTTAGCCACGGGATCTTTTATTACGGAACAAGTAAAGAGACCTGCCGGTAACGAGATTGAACTAGGTATAGAGATACCAACGATCGAATCTTGGGCAAGTAACATACCGAAGAACAAAGGGAACAACATGTGGGATTAACTAAATCCTTTACATAGATGTTCAACTGATAAAGATCTTCGTATAATATGTAGGAACCAATATGGGAATCCAGGTCCCGCTATTGGTTATTTACCGTGGCGGTGTCTCGGTCATGTCTACATAGTTTTCGTACCCGTCGGGTATGCACACTTAAGGTTCGGTGACGTTTCGATATAGTAGAGTTATGTATGGTGGTGACCAAAGGTCGTTCGGGGTCCTGGATGTGATCCTGCACATTATGAGGAGCTCCGAAATGGTCCAGAGATAAAGATTGATATACAATAAGTCCTCTTTTTGTCACTGGAGAAGTTTCGGGTACTTCGTTAGTGTACCATGAGGGTACCAGGGGCCATCGAGAGGGGTGTCTCGACCCAAAGGATCTCATGGGATGTGGGAGGAGTCAAACCAACCCCTAGTGGGCTGGCCGAACTCCCCACTAAGGCACATGCGGCTAGCGGTGGGAAAAACCCAAATGTGGAAAGGTGGAAAGGGTTTCCATGTGGAGAGGAGGAATCCTACTCCTAGTAGGATTGGAGTAGGACTCCTCCACCTCCAATTTTGGCCAACCCTTGAGGGTTTGAGGGTGCCTACTCCACTCCCTCCCTCCTAAATATACTAAAGGATTTAGAGGGGAGAGCTTAACTTAATTTCCACGTGCTCCCTCTACTTCCTCTAGATCGTTTCCTCCTTTAGTCTAGTTTCGACGGTGTTTAGGCGAAGCCCGGCCGGAATAGTTCCACCACCACCGCTGCCATGCCGTCGCGCTGCCGGAGAACTCATCTACCTCTCCGCCCCCACTTGCTTGATCAAGAAGGCGGAAATCATCATCGATCTATAGTGTGCTGAATGCGGAGGTGTCGTCCATTCGGTGCTAGATCAGAAGGACTGTGATCAGGATCGCGAGACGATTCATGATTTCATTGCTGGACGGATCGTGATTGGATCGCAAGATGCATCATAATGGGATCGCGGGACGCTCGGCGATTTGGATCGCGAAGACGTTCGACTACATCAAGTGTGTCTCTTAACGCTTCCTGCTTAAGGATGTACAAGGGTATGTAGATGCACTCTCCCTCTCGTAGATGCTCATCACCAAGGATAGATCTTGCATGTGCGTAGGAAAAAAAATCCATGCAACATTCCCCAATAGTGGTATTGGAGCTAGGTCTATGTGTAGATGAGGTCTCGAGTAGAACACAAAGGAGTTTGTGGGCGTTGATATTTGGATTGATTCCTCCCTTTGTCTTTTCTTGTTTCGACGGTATTGTGGGATGAAGCGGCCCGGACCAACATTACTCGTATGCTTACGAGAGACCAGTTGCATCAACTAACATGTAACTTCGTTGCATAAAGATGGCTGGCGGGTGTCTGTTTCTCCCACTTTATTCGGATCGACAAAGGCAGTCCTTGAGAAGGTTGAATAGCCATTTTTGTATCACCATTGTGGTTTTTGCATAGGTAAGAATTGTTCTAACTAGATACCTGTAGCAGCCACGTAAAACTTGCAACAACAATTAGAGGACGTCTAACTTGTTTTTGCAAGGTATGTTGTGATTTGATATGGTCAATTACATGATGAGATATATGTGATGTATGAGATGATCATGTATTGTATAGAATATATCGACTTGCATGTCGATGAGTATGACAACTGGTAGGAGCCATAGGTTTGTCTTTAATTATTTTTGTCGTTTTGCATTACTTTATCGCTATGAGTTAGCAATAGTCGTGGAAGCAATAGTCAGCGCGACAACCTCATGGCGACACAGAGATAATGGTGTCATGCCGGTGACGAAGGAGATCATGCCGATGCTTTGGAAATGGAGATCAAAAGCACATATTCATGGACATATCATATCACTTATGATTTTCATGTGATGTTAATCCTTTTATGCGTCTTATTTTGCTTAGGACGACGGTAGCATTATAAGGTGATCCATAACTTAAATTTCAAGATAAAATTGTGTTCTCCCCGAGTGTGCACCGTTGCGAAAGTTCGCATTTCGAGACACCACGTGATGATCGGGTGTGATAGACTCTACGTTCGCATACAACAGGTGCAAGCCAGTGTTGCACGTGCAGAACACTCGGGTTAAACTTGACGAGCCTAGCATGTACATACATGGCCTCAGAACACAAGAGACCAAAAGGTCGAACATGAGTCATATATTTGATATGATCAACAGGAAGATGTTCACAATTCAAACCACCTCAACTCACGTGATGATCGAACTTGAGTTGGTGGATTTGGATCATGTGACACTCTAATGACCAGAGGGATGTCATTTTGAGTGGGAGTTTTTAAGTAATATTATTAACTAAATTCATTATCATGAACATAGTGAAAATGTCTTTGCAAATTATGTTGTAGATTACTAGCTCGTGTTGTAGCTCCCTTGAATTTTTTATATATTCCTAGAGAAATAGAGTTATAATGCGGACTGGGTTCATGATTTGAGGATTATCCTCATTGCTGCATAGAAGGCTTACGTCCTTAATGCACCACTCGGTGTGCCACCCCCTCAAGTGTCGTCTGTAGATGTTGTGAACATATGATAGGAACATTTTGATGACTACTTGATAGTTCAGTGCGTCATGCATTACGACATAGAATCGAGGCTCCAAAATGTGTTGAACGTCACGGGACATATGAGATGTTCTACGAGCTGAAATTGGGATCTCAGGCTCGTTCTCGTGTTGAGAGGTATGAGACCTTCAATAAGATTCATTGCCTGCAAGATGAAGGAGAATAGCTAAATTGACGAGCATGTGCTTAGATTGTCTGGGTACTACAAATCGCTTGAATCAAGTGGGAGTTGATCTTCTAGATAAGATAGTGATTTATATAGTTCTCCAAGTAACTGTCACTAAGCTACTAGAGATTCGTGATGAACTATAAAATGCGAGGGATGGAAATATTGGTCCTTGAGCTATTCGCGATGTTTGACACCGCGAAGGTAGAAATCAAGAAGGAGCATCAAGTGTTGATCGTTAGTGAAGCCACTAGTTTCGAGAAGGGCAAGGGCTAGGAGGGAAACTTCATGGATGGCAAATCAGTTGCTGCTTCAGTGAACAAACCCAAGGTTGAACCCAAACCTGACACTAAGTGTTGGGGAACGTTGCATGGGAAACAAAAAAATTCCTACGCACACGCAAGATCTATCCATGGTGATGAGCATCTACGAGAGGGAGAGTGGATCTACATACCCTTGTAGATCGCTAAGCGGGAAGCGTTAAGAAACGTGGTTCGTGTAGTCGAACGTCTTCGCGATCCAAATCGCCAAGCGTCCCGTGATCTCATCACGATCCGTCCCGCGATACAATCACGATCCATCCCGCGAACTCATCACGATCCATCCCACGATCTCATCATGATTCGTCCCGCGATCTCATCACGATCCGTCCCATGATTTCATCATGATCCGTCCCACGAACTCATCACGATCTGTCTCGCGATCTTGATCACGGTTCTTCCGATCTAGCGCCGAACGGACGGCACCTCCGCGTTCAGCACACGTACATCTTGATAACGATCTCCGTCGTCTTGATCCAGCAAGAGGGAGCGGAAAGGAAGAAGAGTTCTCCGGCAGCGTGACGGCGCTCTGGCGATGGTGGTGGAGCTATTCCGGCAGGGCTTCGCCTAAGCATTGCAGAAAACCGATCTAGAGGAGAAACTATGCACTAGAGGAACGGGTAGCACATGGCTAAAAATTATGTGCCAAGACCCTAAAATCCTCTAGTATATATAGGAGGAGAGGAGGAGGAGGCTTGGCTGCCAAAGAGGCAGCCCTTGGGTCGGCCGAACCTAGTGGGATTGGAGGATTCCTCCTCCAATCCTAGTACGGCTAGGACTCCTCCTTATTTTTGCCTTTTTTGCCTTTTTCCACCTTTTTCCTTTGGGCTTTTCTTCCCAGCCGCATGGGCCTTCAGTTGCTGCTTCAGTGAACAAACCCAAGATTGAACCAAACCTGACACTAAGTGTTGGGGAACGTCGCATGGGAAACAAAAAATTTCCTACGCACACGCAAACCTATCCATGGTGATGAGCATCTACGAGGGAGAGTGGATCTACGTACCCTTGTAGATCGCTAAGCGGGAAGCGTTAAGAAACGTGGTTGGTGTAGTCAAACTTCTTTGCGATCCAATCGCGAACCATCCCGCGAACACATCATGATCCGTCCCGCGAACTCATCACGATCTTGATCACGATCTGTCCTGCGAACTCGATCACGGTCCTTCCGATCTAGCGCCGAACGGACGGCACCTCGGCGTTCAGCACACGTGCAGCTTGATGACGATCTCCACCGTCTCGATCCAGCAAGAGGAGGTGGAGAGGAGAGAGAGTTCACCGGCAGCGTGACGGCGCTCCGGTGATGGTGGTGGAGCAATTCCGGCAGGGCTTCGCCTAGGCGCTGCAGAAAACCGATCTAGAGGAGAAACTATGCACCGGTGGAACGGGTAGCACGTGGCTGGAAATTCTGTCCAAAAACCACCCAATCCACTAGTATATATAGGAGGAGAGGAGAGGAGATGCAGCCAAGGCCTTTGGGTCGGCCGAAATAGGAGGTGGGAAGCAATCCTACTTCACCTCCAATCCTAGTTGGAGTAGGATTGCCTCCTATTGGCTGATTTTCCACTTTTTGCTTTAGGACTTTCTCTCCTGCGCCATGGGCCTTTGTGGCTGTTTCACCAGCCCACTAAGGGCTGGTTATTATTCTCCCACAGCCCATGGACCTCTTGGGGTCGAAATACCCCTCCCGGAGGCCTCCCGGTACACTACCGGCACTCCCGGTACACTACCGATGAGCCCGAAACTTTTCCGGAAACCAAACTGGGACTTCCTATATATGAATCTTTACCTCCAGACCATTCCGGAGCTCCTCGTGACGTTCGGGATCTCATCCGGGACTCTGAACAAACTTCGGTCACCACCATACATAACCCTACACTACCGAAACGTCACCGAACCTTAAGTGTGCAGACCCTGTGGGTTCGAGAACTATGTAGACATGACCGAGACACCTCTACGTCCAATAACCAAAGGCGGGACCTAGACGTCCACATTGGTTCCTACATATTCTACGAAGATCTTTATCGGTCGAACCTGTATGTCAAGGATTCAGTTAATCCCGTATAACGTTCCCTTTGTTCTTCGGTATGTTACTTGCCCGAGATTCGATCGTCGGTATCTCCATACCTAGTTCATCCTCGTTACCGACAAGTCTCTTTAATCGTTCCGTAATACAAGATCCCGCAACTAACAATTAGTCACATTGCTTGTAAGGCTTATTATGATGTTGCATTACCGAGTGGGCCCCGAGATACCTCTCCGTCACACGGAGTAACAAATCCCAGTCTCGATCCATGCCAACTCAACAGACACCATCGGAGATACCTGTAGAGCACCTTTATAGTCACCCAGTTACGTTGCGACGTTTGATACACACAAGGCACTCCTCCGATATCTGTGAGTTGCATGATCTCATGGTCATAGGAACACATACTTGACATGCGGAAAACAGTAGCAATAAACTGACACGATCATATGCTACGTTTGCAGTTTGGGTCTTGTCCATCACATCATTCTCCTAATGATGTGACCCCGTTATCAAATGACATCTCATGTCCATGGCTAGGAAACCTTAACCATCTTTTGATCAACGAGCTAGTCTATTAGAGGCATACTAGGGACATGGTTTTTTCTATGTATCCACACATGCATCTAAGTCTCCGATCAATACAATTATAGCATGGACAATAAACGATTATCATGAACAAGGAAATATGATAATAACTAATTTATTATTGCCTCTAGGGCATATTTCCAACTGTCTCCCACTTGCACTAGAGTCAATAATCTAGTTCACATCACCATGTGATTCGCATTGTTATGAATCTAACACCCAATGAGTTCTGGGGCTCGATCATGCTTTGCATGTGAGAGAGGTCTTATAGTGAACGGGTCTGTAACATTCAGATCCGTGTGTACTTTGCAAATCTATGTCAAACCGTAAACACTGCTACCACACTCCACTTGGTACTTTACCAAATGGCTGCTCCACTATACGTATCGAGATTGCTACTACGAGTCATCCGGATTAGTGTTAAAGCTTGTATCGACGTAACTCTTTACGACGAACTCTTTATCACCTCCATAATCAAGAAACATCTCCTCGGTCTCTTAGTTACTGAGAATAATCTTGAACGCTGTCCAGTGATCCACTCCTGGTTCACTCTTGTACCCCCTGACGGACTCATGGCAAGGCACACACAGGTGCGGTAGATAGCATGGCATAATATAGAGCCTATGGCTAAGGCATAGGGGACGACGTTCGTCCTTTCTCTTTCTTCTGCCGTTTTCGAGCTTTGAGTCTCACTCAACTTTCACGCCTTACAAATCAGGCGAGAACTCTTTCTCTGACTGATCCATTTTGAACTCTTTCAAAATCTTGTCAAGGTATGCACTCATTGAAAGTCTCATCGAGCATCTTGATCTATCTCTATAGATTTCGATGCTCAACAATAAGGTAGCTTTATCCAGGTCTTCCTTTGAAAAACACTTTTCAAACAACCTTTTATGCCTTCCAGACATTCTACATTATTTCTGATCAACAATATGTCAACCACATATACTTATCAGAAACTCTATAGTGCTCCCACTCACTTTATTGCAAATACAAGTTTCTCGTAAACTTTGTATAAACATCAAAACTTTGATCACCTCATCAAAGCGTATATTCCAACTCCGAGATGCTTGCTTCAGTCCATGGAAGGATCACCGAAGCTTGCACATCTTTTAGCATCCGTAGGATTGACAAAACCTTCTGGTTGTATCACATACAACCTTTCCTCAAGTAAACCGTTAAGGAAACGATGTTTTGACATCCATCTGCCAGATTTCATAATTGAAAACACAACAACTGCTAACATAATTCCAACAGACTTTAGCACCACTACGAGTGATAAAGTCTCATCGTAGTCAACTCCTTGAAGTTGTCACAAACATCTTTGCAACAAGTCGAGCTTTACAAATAGTGACATTCACCATCAGTCTCTGTCTTCATTTTAAAAATCCATTTGTACTCAATGACCTGCCGTCCAACGAGCAAGTCTACCAAAGTCTACACTTGGTTTTCATACATGGATCCTATCTCGGATTTCATGGCCTCCAACCATTTGTTGGAATCCGGGCCCATCATCGCTTCTCCATAGCTCGTAGGTTCATCGTTGTCCAACAACATGACCTCCAAGACAGGGTTGTCGTACCGCTTAGGAGCAGTACACATCCTTGTCGACCTACGAAGTTCGATAGTAACTTGATCCTGAAGCTTCATGATCATCATCATTAACTTCCTCTTCAACTAACGTAGGCTTCACAGAAACAACATCCTGCGCTGCGCTACTCTCTCGTTGAACAAAGGTTTAACAACCCCATCAAGTTCTATCTTCCTCCCACTCAATTCTTTCGAGAGAAACTTTTCCTCGAGAAAGGATCCGTTTTAGTAACAAACACTTTGCACTTGGATCTGAGATAGAAGGTTCACCCAACTGATCTTAGGGTATTCTATGAAGATGCATTTGTCCCCCTTGGGTTCGACCTCATTAGGTGAAAACATTTTCCACACAAGTGTCGCAGCCCCAAGTATTAAGAAATGACAGCTTAGGTTTCTATCAAACCATAATTCACATGGTGTCATCTCAACGGATTTAGATGGTGCTCTATTTAAAGTGAATGTAGTTGTCTCTAATGCATAACCCCAAAATTATAGTAGTAAAACGATAAGAGACATCATAGCACGCACCATGTCCAATAGAGCATAACTATGATGTTCGGACACACCATCACACTATGGTGTTCCAGGTGGCGTTTAGTTGTGAAACAACTTTCACATTGTCTTAAGTTGTATGCCAAACTCGTGACGCAGATATTCACCTCCACGATCATATCGCAGTCATTTTTATCTTCTTGTCACGATGATCTTTAAACTTCACTTTGAATTGGCTTGAACCTTTCAAACGATTCGGACTTGTGTTTCATTAAGTAAATATACACTGTATCTACTCAAATCATCAGTGAAGGTAAGAAAATAACGATATCCACTGCACGCTACAAGAGTCACTAGATTGCATACATCAACATGTATCATTTCCAATGAATCACCTGCCCGCTCAATCCAACGGGGTCCTCTAGTCATCTTGCCCAAGAGGCATGGTTCGCATGTCTCAACCGATTCGAAATCGAATGAGTCCAAATATCCATTACCATGGAGTTTCTTCATGCGCTTTATACCAATATGACATTTTGTGGCAGTGCCACAAGTATGTGGTACTATCATTATTTAACTTTGTATCTTTTGACATCAATGTTATGAACATGTGTTTTACTACGATCAAGATTTCAACAAACCATTCTCACTGGGTGCATGACCATTGAAGGTATTATTCATGTAAACAGAATAACCATTATTCTCTGACTTAAATGAATAACCGTATTGCAACAAACATGATCTAATCATGTTCATGCTCAACGCAAAACACCAAATAACATTTATTCAGGTTCGTCACTAATCCTGAAGGTAGAGAGAGCGTGCGATGTTGATCACATCAACCTTGAAAACATTTCCAACACACATCGTCACCTCACCCTTAGCTAGTTCTCCGTTTATTCCGTAGCTTTTATTTCGAGTTACTAACATTTAGCAACCGAACCGGTATCCAATACCCAGGTGCTACTAGGAGTACTAGCAAGGTACACATCAATAACTCGTATATCAAATATACTTATGTCGATGTTGCCAGCCTTCTTATCTACCAAGTATCTAGGGTTGTTCCGCTTCAGCGACCTCTCACCTCATAATAGAAGCACTTAGTCTCGGGTTTGAGTTCAACTTTGGGTTGCTTCACTGGAGCAGCAACTGACTTGCTATCCATGAAGTTTCCCTCCTTGCTCTTGCCCTTTTTGAAACTAGTGGTTTGATTAACCATCAACACTTGACGCTCCTTCTTGATTTCTACCTTCGCGGTGTCAAACATCGCGAACAGCTCAGGGATCAATACTTCTATCCCTGGTGTACTATAGTTCATCACTAAGTTCTAGTAGCTTTAGTGACAGTGACTTGGAGAACTATATCAATCACTATCTTATCTGGAAGATCAACTCCCACTTGATTCAAGCGATTGTAGTACCCAGACAATCTGAGTACATGCTCAACGATTGAGCTATTCTCCTTCATCTTACAGGCAAAGGATCTTGTTGGATATCTCATATCTCGCAACACACGCATGAACCTGAGATCACAATCTCTGCTCCTAGAACATCTCATATGTTCCGTGACGTTCAAAACATTTTGGAGCCTCAATTCTAAGCCGTAATGCATGACGCACTAAACTATCAAGTAGTCATCGAAACGTGCCTGTCAGATGTTCACAACATCTATAGACGACGCTAGAGGGGTTGGCGCACCGAGCGGTGCATTAAGGACATAAGCCTTCTGTGCAGCAATGAGGACAATCCTCAGATCACGGACCCAGTCCGCAATATTGCTACCAACATCTTTCAACTCTATTTCTCTAGGAACATATAAAAATTTAAGGGAGCTACAACGCGAGCTAGTAATCTACAACATAATTTGCAAAGACACTTTGACTATGTTCATGATAATGAGTTCAATTAATCATATTACTTAAGAACTCCCACTCAAATTGACATCCCTCGGGTCATTCGAGTGATACATGATCCAAATTCACCAACTCAAGTCCGATCATCACGTGAGTTAAGGTGGCTTCAATGGTGAACATCATTATGTTGATCATATCCACTATATGACTCATGCTCGACCTTTCGGTCTCTTGTGTTCCGAGGCCATGTCTGTACATGCTAGGCTCGTCAAGTTTAACCCGAATGTTCTGCGCGTGCAAATCTGGCTTGCACCCATTGTATGTGAACGTAGAGTCTATCACACCCGATCATCACGTGGTGTCTCAACACGACGAACTTTCGCAACGGTGCACACTCGGGGAGAACGCAGTTCATCTTGAAATTCAAGTGAGGGATCACCTTATAATGCTACCGCCGTACTAAGCAAAACAAGGTGCATAAAAGGATTAACATCACATGCAATTCTTAAGTGACATGATATGGCCATGAACTTGTGTTTAAGATCTCCATCTTCGAAACACCGGCATGATCTCCATCATCACCGGCACAACACCATGATCTCCATCATCTTGATCTCCATCAATGTGTTGCCATTGGGGTTGTGACGCAAGCCCTACTTCTACTTCTATTGCTACCGCTTAGCGATAAAGTAAAGCATTACATAGCGCTTAATGATTGACACGCAGGTCATACAATAATTAAAGACAACCCTATGGCTCCTGCCGGTTGCCCTACTCAACGACATGCAAGTCGTGAAGTTCTATACATCACATGATCATCTCATACATCACATATATCTCATCATATAATTGGCCATATCACATCACAACATACCCTGCAAAAACAAGTTAGACGTCATCTAATTGTTGTTGCATGTTTTACGTGGTTGCTACGGGTATCTAGCAAGAACGATTCTCACCTACGCATAAACCACAACAGTGATACATAGATTGCTTTTCAACCTTCTCAAGGACCGCCTTTGTCGGATCCGATCCAACTAAAGTGAGAGAAACTGTCACCTGCAAGCCATCTAAGCAACAAGTTGCGTCGAGGGAACCGGTCTCTCGTAAGCGTACGAGTAATGTTGGTCCGGGCCGCTTCATCTCACAATCCCGCTGAACCAAAATCTGACCAAGGGAGGAAGCAATCTAAGCATCAACGCCCACAAACCTTTTGTGTTCTACTCGAGATCTCATTGAACCATCAACCTAGCTCATGATGCCACTGTTGGGGAACGTCGCATGGGAAACAAAAAAATTCCTACGCACACGCAAACCTATCCATGGTGATGAGCATCTACGAGAGGGAGAGTGGATCTACGTACCCTTGTAGATCGCTAAGCGGGAAGCGTTAAAAAACGCGGTTGGTGTAGTCGAACTTCTTCGCGATCCAAATCGCCGAGCGTCCCGCGATCCAATCACGAACCGTCCCGCGAACACATCATGATCCGTCCCGCGAAATCATCACGATCCATCTCACGATCTTGATCACGATCTGTCCTGCGAACTCATCACGATCCGTTCCGTGATCACATCACGAACCGTCTCGCGATCTCGATCACGGTCCTTCCGATCTAGCACCGAACGGACGGCACCTCCGCGTTCAGCACACGTGCAGCTTGATGACGATCTCCACCGTCTCAATCCAGCAAGAGGAGGTGGAGAGGAGAGAGAGTTCATTGGCAGCGTGATGGCGCTCCGGTGATGGTGGTGGAGCAATTCCGGCAGGGCTTCGCCTAAGCGCTGCAGAAAACCGATCTAGAGGAGAAACTATGCACCGGTGGAACGGGTAGCACGTGGCCGAAAATTCTGTCCAAAAACCACCCAATCCACTAGTATATATAGGAGGAGAGGAGAGGAGAGGCAGCCATGGCCTTTGGGTCGGCCAAAATAGGAAGTGGGAAGCAATCGTACTTCACCTCCAATCCTAGTTGGAGTAGGATTGCCTCCTATTGGCTGATTTTCCACTTTTTGCTTTAGGACTTTCTCTCCTGCGCCATGGGCCTTTGTGGCTGTTTTCCCAGCCCACTAAGGGCTGGTTATTATTCTCCCACAGCCCATGGACCTCTTGGGGTCGAAATACACCTCCCGGTACACTACTGGCACTCCCGGTACACTACCGATGAGCCCGAAACTTTTCCGGAAACCAAACTGGGACTGCCTATATATGAATCTTTACCTCCGGACCATTTCGGAGCTCCTCGTGACATCCGGGATCTCATACGGGACTCCGAACAAACTTCGGTCACCACCATACATAACGCTACACTACCGAAACGTCACCGAACCTTAAGTGTGCAGACCCTGTGGGTTCGAGAACTATGTAGACATGACCGAGACACCTCTACGGCCAATAACCAATGGCAGGACCTGGACGTCCACATTGGTTCCTACATATTCTACGAAGATCTTTATCGGTCGAACCTCTATGTCAAGGATTCAGTTAATCCCGTATAACGTTCCTTTTGTTCTTCGGTATGTTACTTGCCCGAGATTCGATCGTCGGTATCTCCATACCTAGTTCAACCTCGTTACCGGCAAGTCTCTTTACTCATTCCGTAATACAAGATCCCGCAACTAACAATTAGTCACATTGCTTGCAAGGCTTATTGTGATGTTGCATTACCGAGTGGGCCCCGAGATACCTCTCCGTCACACGGAGTAACAAATCCCAGTCTCGATCCATGCCAACTCAACAGACACCAACGGAGATACCTGTAGAGCACCTTTATAGTCACCCAGTTACATTGCGACGTTTGATACACACAAGGCACTCCTCCGATATCTGTGTGTTGCATGATCTCATGGTCATAGGAACACATACTTGACATGCGGAAAACAGTAGCAATAAACTGACACGATCATATTCTACGTTTGAAGTTTGGGTCTTGTCCATCACATCATTCGCCTAATGATGTGACCCCGTTATCAAATGACATCTCATGTCCATGGCTAGGAAACCTTAACCATCTTTTGATCCATGAGCTAGTCTATTAGAGGCATACTAGGGACATGGTTTTGTCTATGTATCCACACATGCATCTAAGTCTCCAATCAATACAATTATCGCATGGATAATAAACGATTATCATGAACAAGGAAATATGATAATAACTAATTTATTATTGCCTCTAGGGCATATTTCCAACAGTGTGGGACTTCTACCAGCCCACAAAGGGCTAGTCTTCACTCTCCCACAGCCCATGTAGCCTATTGGGTCGAAATACCCCTCCCGATGGTCCCTTGGTACACTACCGGCACTCACGGTACATTGCCGATTAGCCCGAAACTTTTCCAGCGACCAAAACAGGACTTCCTATATATCAATCTTTACCTTCGGACCATTCCAGAGCTCCTCGTGACGTCCATTATCTCATCCGGCACTCCGAACAACCGTCCGTCACCACCATGCATAACTCTATACTACCGAAATGTCACCAAACTAAGTGTGCAGACCATGTGGGTTCGAGAACTATGTAGACATGACCGAGACACCTATACGGTCAATAACCAATAGCGGGACCTAGATTCCCATATTAGTTCCTACATATTCTACGAAGATCTTCACCAGTCGAACCTCTATGTCAAGGATTCAGTTAATCCCGTATGATGTTCCCTTTGTTCTTCGGTATGTTACTTGCCCGAGATTCGATCGTCGATATCTGTATACCTAGTTCAACCTCGTTACCAGCAAGTCTCTTTACTCATTCCGTAATAAAAGATCTCGTGACTAACACTTAGCACATTGCTTGCAAGGCTTATTGTGATGTTGCATTACCGAGTGGGCTCTGAGATACCTCTCCGTCACACAAAGTAACAAATCCCAGTCTTGATCCATGCCAAACCAATAAACACCCTCGAAGATACCTGTAGAGCACCTTTATAGTCACCCAGTTACGTTGCAACGTTTGATACACACAAGGCACTCCTCCGGTGTCTGTGAGTTGCATGATCTCATGGTCATACAAACATATACTTGACATGCAGAAAACAGTAGCAATAAACAGACACGATCATATGCTACGTTTGTAGTTTGGGTCTTGTCCATCACATCATTCTCCTAATGATGTGATCCCATTATAAAATGACATCTCATGTCCATGACTAGGAAACCATAGCCATCTTTTATTAACGAGCTATTCTGTTAGAGGCATACTAGGGACATGGTGTTGTCTATGTATCCACACATGTATCTGAGTTTCCGATCAACACAATTATAGCATGGATAATAAACGATTATCATGAACAAGGAAATATGATAATAAATAATTTATTATTGCCTCTAGGGCATATTTCCAACACTAAGTGCTTCTATTATGAGGAGAACGGTCGCTGAAGTGGAACAACCCAGATACTTGGTAGATAAGAAGGCTGGCAACATCGACCGAAGTATATTTTATATGCGTGTTATTGATGTGTACCTTGCGAGTACTCATAGTAGCACCTGGGTATTGGATACCGGTTTGGTTTCTAAATGTTAGTAACTTGAAATAAAACCTACGAAATAAACGAAGGCTAGCTAACGGTGAGGTGACGATGAGTGTTGGACGTGTTTCCAAGGTTGATGTCATAACCATCGCACGCTCTCTCTACCTTTGGGATTACTGATGAACCTAAATAAATGTTATTTGGTGTTTGATTAGATCATGTTTATTGCAATACGGTTATTCATTTAAGTTATATAATAATGGTTATTCTGTTTACATGAATAATACCTTCAATTGCCATGCTCCCAATGAGAATGGTTTATTGAATCTTGATCGTAGTGTACACATGTTCAAAATATTGATGCCAAAAGATACAAAGTTAACAATGATAGTACCACATACTTGTGGCATTACCGCTAAATATCTTATTGTTGTAAAGCGCAAGAAGAAACTCCATGCTGATGGATCTTTGGACTCATTCGATTTCGAATTGGTTGAGACTTGCAGACCATGCCTCATTGGCAAGATGACTAATAACCCGCTTTCCGATATGATGGAGCGGGCAAGTGACTTATTGGAAATGATACATGTTGATGTATTCGGTCCAATGAGTGTTGTAGCATGTGGTGGATATCATTATTTTCCTACCTTCACTCATGATTTGAGTAGATATGGGGATATTTACTTAATGGAACAAAAGTATGAAGTGTTTGAAAATTTCAAACAAAATCAAAGTGAAGTTTGAGACCATCATGACAAGGAGATAACATGTCTACGATATGATCGTGGAGGTAAATACCTGAGTTACGAGTATTGGTATACAACTTAAGACAATGTGGAATTTGTTTCACACCTCACGCCACTTGGAACACCATAGTATGATGGTGTGTCCGAACATCGTAGTCGTGCTCTATTGGATATGGTGCGAACTATGATATCTCTTATCAATTTGTCACTATCGTTTTGGGGTTACACATTGGAGACAACCCCATTCCCTTTAAAGGGGCTCCATCTAAATCCGTTGAGATGACACCGTATGAATTTTGGTTTGGTGGAAACCTAAGTTGTCATTTATTAATGTTTGGGGCTGCGGCGTTTATGTGAAAAAGGGTTTTCACCTAATGAGCTCGAACCCAAAGCGGACAAATGCATCTTCATAGAATACCCTAATGTAACAGTTTGGTAAACGTTCTATCTTAGATCCAAGCACAAAGTGTTTGTTGCTAAAACGGGTCCTTTCTCGAGAAAGAGTTTCTCTCGAAAGAATTGAGTTGGAGGAAAATAGAACTTGATGAGGTTGTTGACCCGTTGTTTCAACCAAAGAGTAACACAACACAATTTTTTTTCTTTGGAGCCTACGTTAGTTAAACAAGAAGTTAATGATGATGATCATGAAGCTTCGGATCAAGTTACTATCGAACCTCATAGGTCGACAAGGACGCGTACTGCTCCTGAGTGGTACGACAACCCTGTCTTAGAGGTCATGTTGTTGGACAACGATGAACCTACGAGCTATGGAGAAGTGATGATGGGCTAGGATTTCGAGAAATGGTTGGAGGCCATGCAATCCGAGATGGGATCCATGTAAGAACACAAAGTATGGGCTTTGGAAGTATTACCTCAAGGGCGAAAGGCCATTTAGAACAAATGGATCTTTAAAAGGAAGACGGGCGTGGACGGTAATGTCACCGCCTATAAAGCTCGACTTGTGGCAAGGGGTTCTTCACAAGTTCAAGGTGTTGACTACGATGAGACTTTCTCACTCGTAGCGATGCTAAAGTGTGTTGTAATTATGTTAGCAGTTGCTACATGTTTCGATTATGAAATCTGGCAAATGGATGTCAAAACATCGTTTCCTTAATGGTATCCGTGAGGAAAGGTTGCATGTGATGCAACCGGAAGGTTTTGTCAGTTCTAAGGATGCTACAATATATACATGCTCCAGTGATCCTTCTATGGACTGGAGCAAGCATCTCGGAGTTGGAATATACGCTTTGATGAGGTCATTAAAAAATTTCTACTCTATACAAATTTTATGAGAAACTTGTATTTACAATAAAGTGAGTGGGAGCACTATAGAATTTTAGATAAGTATATGTGGATGACATATTGTTGATCGTAAATGACATAGAATTTCTGGAAAGCATAAAGGGTTGTTTGAAAAGGATATTTTCAAAGGAAAACCTGGAATGAAGCTACTTAAATATTGGGCATATTGATCTATAGAGGTAGATCAAGACGTCTAATGAAACTTTCAATGAGTACATGCCTTAACAAGATTTTAAAAGAGTTCAAAATGGATCCGTCAAAGAAAGAGTTCTTGCCTAATTTGTGAGGTGTGGAGTTGAGTGAGACGCAAAGCTCGACCACGGCAGAAGAGAGAGAAAGGATGAAGGTGTAGCCCTATGCCTTATCCATAGGCTCTGTATAGTATGCAATGTTGTGTACCGCACATATGTGTGCCTTGCCATGAGTCTATCAAGGGGTACAAGAGTGATCCAGGAGCGGATCACTGCACAACGGTCAAGTTTATCCTTAGTAACTAGAGTACTATGGAAATATTTCTTGATTATGGTGGTGGTAAAGAGTTCGTCGTAAAGGGTTACATCGATGCAAGTTTAACCCCAATCCGGATGATTCTGAGTAGCAATCCGGATACGTATAGTGGAGAAGCCCTTTGGAATAGCTCCAAGTGGAGTGTGGTAGCAGTGTCTATAGTGTTACATAGAGATTTGCAAAGTACACACGGATCTGAATGTCGCGGATCCGTTGACTAAAGACCTCTCTCACATCCAAAGCATGATCGAACCCCAGAACTAATTGGGTGTTAGATTCGTAACAATGTAAATCACATGGTGATGTGAACTAGATTTTTGACTCTAGTGCAAGTGGGAGACTATTGGAAATATGCCCTATAGGAATAATAAATTGGTTATTACTATATTTCCTTGTTCGTGATAATTGTCTATTATCCATGCTATAATTGTATTGATTGGAAACTCAAATACATGTGTGGGTACATAGACAACACTGTGTCCCTAGTATGCCTCTATTTAACTAGTTCGTTGATCAAAGATGGTCAAGGTTTCCTGGCCATAGACATGAGATGTCATTTTATAATGGTATCACATCATTAGGAGAATGATGTGATGGGCAAGATCCAATATATAAACATCACATATGATCGTATCGGTTTATTGCTATAGTTTTCTGCATGTCAAGTATATGTTTCTAGGACCATGAGATCATGCAACTCAATGCCACCGGAGGAATACCTTGTGTGTATGAAACGTCATAACGTAACCGGGTGACTATAAAGATGCTCTACAGGTATCTCTGAGGGTGTCTGTTGAGTGAGCATGGATCAAGACTGGGATTTTTTACTCCGTGTGACGGAGAGGTATCTCAGGGCCACTCGGTAATACAACATCACAATAAGCCTTGCAAGCAATGTGACTAAGTGTTATCCACGGGATCTTTTATTATGCAACGAGTAAAGGGACTTGCCGATAACGAGATTGAACTAGGTATAGTGATATCGATGATCGAATCTCGGGTAAGTAGCATACCGAAGAACAAAGGGAACAGCGTACGGGATTAACTGAATCCTTGACATAGAGGTTAAACCGATAAAGATCTTCGTAGAATATGTAGGAACCAATATGGGCATCCAGGTCCCGCTATTGTTTATTGACCGTGGAGGTGTCTCGGTCATGTCTACATAGTTCTCGAACACGCAGGGTGTGCACACTTAAGGTTCGATGACGTGTCAGTATAGTAGAGTTATGACCAAAGGTTTGTTCGGAGTCCGAGATGAAATACTGGACATTACGAGGAGCTCTGAAATGGTCCAGAGTTAAAGATTGATATATAGGAAGTCATGTTTTGGTCACCGGAAAAATTTCGAGTACTTCGGTAGTGTACCGGGAGTGTCGGGAGAGTACTGGGGGCCATCGAGAGGGGTGTCTCGACCCAAAGGACGTCATGGGCTGTGGTAGGAGTCAAACCAGCCCCTAGTGTGCTGGCCGAACCCCCCACTAAGGCGCATGTGGCTAGGGGTGGGAAAAACCCAAAGGTAGAAATGTTGAAAGGGTTTCCAAGTGGAAAGGAGGAATCCTACTCCTAGTAGGATTGGAGTAGGACTCATCCACCTCCAATTTCGGCCAACCCTTGAGGGTTTGAGGCTGCCTCCTCCCCTCCCTCCCTCCTATATATACTGGAAGATTTAGAGGGGAGAGCTAACCCTAATTGCCACGTGCTCTCTCTACTTCCTCTAGATCGTTTTCTCCTTTAGTCTAGTTTCGTCGGTGCTTAGGCGAAACCCTGCCGGAATAGTTCCAACACCACCGCCGTTGTGCTGCCGGAGAACTCATATACCTCTCCGCCCCCTCTTGCTGGATCAAGAAGGCGAATATCGTCATTGAGTTGTACGTGTAATGAACGCAGAGGTGCCGTCCGTTCGGCGCTAGATCAGAAGAACCGTGATCAGGATCGCGAGACGAATCATGATTTGATCGCGGGACGGATCGTGATGGGATCGCGAAACGGATCGTGATTGGATCGCAACATGGATGGTGATGGGATCGCGGGACGCTCGGCGATTTGGATCACAAATACGTTTAACTACATCAACCACGTTTCTTAACACTCCCCGCTTAGCGATCTACAAGGGTATGTAGATCCACCCTCCCTCTCGTAGATGCTCAGCACCATGGATAGATCTTGCGTGTGCGTACGATTTTTTTGTTTCCCATGCAACATTCCCCAACAGTATAAGCCATCGATAAGTTATAATCGGTTCCTTATGCAATAGTAAAATATGAATTGATTTATGAATGTACCTAAAGTTTTTGATTTACCTATCATACTAACAAAGCTCATAAGTTTTCTATTGAGTTTTGTGTGCTGAATTTTTCAAGTTTTGGGTGCTATCTCGATGGATGAAGGAATAAGGATCGGCAAAGAGCCTGAGCTTGGGGATTCCCAAGGCACCCCAAGGTAAATTCTAGGAAGACTTAAGCGTGTAAGCTTGAGGAAGCCCCGGAAGGGATCCCCTCTTTCGTCTCAATCCATCGGTATGTCACATTGAGCTACATTTTTATTCATCACATGATATGTGTTTTTCTTGGGCATCATGTGTTATAGTTTGCCTTTGATTTAGTTTTCACAACCATTGTTTGTTGATCAAACAAACTTCAAAGAGATACATGTTCACCATGAGTTGTTAGAATACTCTATGAGCTTCACTTATATCTTTTGAGCTAAGCAGTTGCTCTAGTGTTTACTTATATCTTTTAGAGCATGGTGGCATATAGATTTTATAGAAATAATTACACTATCATTCTTCACTTAATTTTTAAGGGTCTAATAAATAGTATGGTAATTTTGATGGGTTATAAGACTAGTCCAAAATTAATTAATAGGTATTCAAGGAGTGCATAATTAAAACCTTCATGTATCACATAAAAGAGAAATTATGGGTTAATGATATTGACGTAGTAATATGAAAGGCTTGAGTGCATGGATGTCGGTTAGTAGAAATATCGATAGTTAAAGGGTGCTACATTATTGTTCAACTAAATATTGATTATGGCATGGTGATGATGTGTGAGCATTCTTATTCCCCGTTGAAATCCTGGTATTGTTTAGGTCAGGGGCACGTGATGGTTAAGTCCTACCAACCTCTTCCCTAGGGGCATGCGAGTAGTACTTTGCTTCGAGCGAGCTAATAAAGCTTTGTAATAAGTATGTGAGTACTTTAGGACTAATGTGAATCCATGTACGTAAGCACACTCACTGTTTCATAATATGCTAAGCTCTTCATTACCGTGCATTGCCCATTTTCACCTCGAGGATCGGTGCAGCTTTCGCCGGTGCATCCAAACCCCGTGACATGATACGCTCTGTTGCATATAAGCCTCCTTATATCTTTCTCAAAAAAGCCACCATACTTACCCATCATGGCATTTTCGTAGCCATTCTGAGATATATTGCCATGCAACTTCCATAGTTACATCATATGACTTGTGCACTCATTGTCATATTGCTTTTCATGATCATGTAGATGTCATAATATTTGTGGCAAAACCACCGTTCATCATTGTTTACATGTTATGCTAGATCATTGCACAACTTGTTACATTGTGAGAGGCATCCATATAGAGTCATATTGTTAGTAGTTTCTGATATCGAGCTATAAGTAAGTAAAATTGTGATGATTATCATTATTAGAGCATTGTCTTAGTGAGGAAAGGATGATGGAGACAATGATTCCCCCAGAAGTTGGGATGAGACTCCAGACGAAAAAATTAATAAAAAGGATAAAAATAAAAAAAGGAAGAAACAAAAGGGAAAAAATAAAAAAGAATGGAAAAAAAGGAAAAAAAAGGAAAAAAAAGAGAAAGAGAGAAGGGACAGTGCTACTACCTCTTTTTCTGCACTTGTGTTTAGAGAAAGCACCGTGCCTTTCATATAGAGAGTCTCACGTTTTGTCATTTTCATATGCTAGTGGGAATTTTTCATTATAGAACTTGGCTTGTATATTCCGATGATGGGCTTCCACAAATGCCCAAGGTCTACATATGAAAGAAAGTTAGATCCACACCTACTTAGCTTTATTTGAGTTTTCAAACACTCATAGCTCTAGTGCATCCGTTTCATGGCAATCCCTACTCCTCGCATTGATATTGATTGGTGGGCACCTCCATAGCCCATTGATCCGCCTAATTGATGCAAGACTTTGTTATCCACTTTTACCCCTTTGAAACCTATCACCATATTCTATTCCAACTATATCCTATGTCCATGGTTCACGCTAATGCACTTGTGCAGAAAAGCTTAGCTATGATGTGGCGAAATGGGACCTGCTGGCGTAGATATCCTACACCACCAATATGACGCCACTGTTAGAATTTAGTTGTAGCATTGGACACCACGCTAGTAGTATTTTGAATACCTATGGCCTTGGACATAGTTGCACATTGGCACTGTCATATTTAGCTAAAAAAATAATATGTCCAAATTCCCAAAAGAAACTACCATCTTCCCAAAACATACTTCCAGCTTCACAAACTAAAGCTTTCATCAATTCCCAAAAGATACTACCACCTTAAAACACAAACTAAACGGTACACCAAATTCACAAAAGAAAAATACCAACTTCTCAAAATGTATGGATCTGCCCCTCTCAACACAATCTAGTTTTGCGTCTAAGGACTAACTTAAGCTCACAAACCTTATTCCTATTCATCTTCCCCTCCATGATTTAATGGGCCTTCTCCGTCTTTAGTTGAGTTATCTCGGACTTCAGGACTTGTATGTCCGTCTTGATCTCACTTATCTTGAAGTTCAGCGACACGATCTGACCTTCGAGACTGGAAATATCATAAACAATAGCATTGTCATGGATAATCTTATTCCTCTCCTTCTTCAGGGAGTCATTCAGCTCCTCCAGGGCCTTGATGGTACTCTTACATGACGCCATCAGCTCGTGATTGAGCACGTCCACCTCACATGTCTGCTGCACAATGGGTGCTAGAGAAGGCGGACCTCGTACATATGCCTGGCAAGGGTTTCAAATCATCAACAATTAATTAATGGTTAGATATATGGAGATGTTTGCCTTGCTCATGAATGCTTTTTGTAACTTTAATTACCTGGTTGGTGCTCACATCACCTTTATCTTCGGTATACCCCGACCAGTGATCGGAGGACCCTATCCAGATGCTAGAGTTGGCCAGGCTGTTTGGCAAAAGAATAAAGGCCATGGGAGTGTTTAATGCATGAAAACAAGAATAATATTCTAAAATTAAAAGGAAGAAGCATCAAACAATCTAAATAGCACAAATGATTGTTCCCCCAATAGTGTTTTCGCTTCAATACATGTGTTCCCCTGATACAACATCAAGTCCTTATTCTTTAAGAAGTACATTTTTGCTTCTGCCTTTTTACTATCAGGTTTCCAAATGAGAAACTAATTATGAGTGTGCACAAATAGTACCAAACACATATTCAAAGTTGATTTCTGTGGGATGTTGTATCTACAAATCATGAAAACATAGAACAAAACACTAATCAATCATCTGCACACATACTACCAAGCACATATTCAAAGTCGGTAAGTACTCCCTCCGTACGGAAATACCTGTCATTGGAGATAATGTATCTAAATGTATTTTAGTTTTACATACATCCACTTTTATTAATTTGTGTGACAAGTAATTCCAGACGGAGGGAGTATATGAAATGGAGCTAGATCCCATGCCATACTCATGCAATGTGTGGCTGCATATAGTCCACTGCAATCATCAATCGGATAAACTGCAAAAAAGAACTAACTTTGGAATGCGTTACACATCTAAAACCGAAAAGCCCTTACTTGTGGTAAATTCATTTAAACTCTTCATACTTTTTCCACCGACACTAGAAACTTTGGATCGTGTTGTACATCTACAACCTAACCCTAACCCTAAGCAAAATGAGAGAGGGAGGGGCGCCGGACTTACCGCGGAGGTGCTCGAGGGTGAGGAGAGGTGTGCTGGCGGCGGCCGCAGGGATCGAGAGGAGGCGTTGGGTATTGAGAAGAGGACAAAAGGATAAGTTTTTTTACTGCATCGGGAGTTGTTAAAACCGACTAGTGATGGCGTGGGACTAATGGGCCTAATGTGCAACACCAACTCTAAGAAAATAGCTATGGAGTTCGAATTTAGCCAACGTCAACACTATTTAAAAATATTAGTGTTAGCGTTGGTGATAAATGGCGTACCATGACCAAGAGATGTGGCTAGCTATTTCTTCACTAGTGATGTATTGGGTGATGTATAAAAAGTTGAAGCGCGTGAAAAAAGTATGATCCAGTTACTTGGCTTAACACCGTGGTTCTTGACACTTGTATTTATGTGGTGTAGACGGAGCCATGCCATGCTAACGATAAAATGAATGGGGAGGGGGAGGGGTAAACATTCTTTAAGGATGTATATTTAAAAGTTGATGATTATGTTACTTATGGTTATGAATATTACTATGTTGATTCATCCTTTCTCAATGATCATACCTGAAAAGATTACATGTTCGGAAGCATGTCACATCAAAATTCTGTTTTTATCATTTACTTATTCGAGGACGAGCAGGAATTAAACTTGAGAATGTTGATATGTCTCCAACATATCTATATTTTTTGATTGTTTCATGCTATTATATTATCATGCAGGGGGAGCCGGCGGCATGTGCCGACACCCGGACGGCCGGTGTTCGGTATTGTGGGTGTCACGGGAAGGAACGCTCGTAGTCAGGCCCCTGGATGTAGGCATATCGGTGAACCTCGTTAACAATTCTTGGTGTCATGTTGTATGATTGCTAGGTCCTCGAATGATATCAACGATACTCCTCTAATTTATTCTAACAAGTTATATAATGAGCTAGGTTGCTCGGAGGTTGTGGAGTCGTGCCCTAATAAGACACTTGTACCCTTGGCCTTTTATATAATGAGGGGAAAGACACACGATGTAATATGTGTCAACATAATAGCACAAGCACGCAGGGCAGCCGACGGTGTGTGCGGCGCCCGGTGCGGCCAGTGTGCAGTATTGTGACGGTGTCACGAAAGAAGGCCCGTAGTCAGGCCCCAGGGATGTAGCCATTTCGATAAACCTCATTAACAAATCTCGGTGTCATGTTTGTGTGATTGGTTCGTTTTGAGATGATATCGACCATACGCCTTGGGTTTATTCTAACATGATTTTTCTTACTTGATTCTTAAGTTACTGTTGGCGTCACAAGAGAACACAGTTCAGCGATGCACGATGCTCAATTGTGCTATGTCGGTGCATCAGCAAACGAGCAATGTTCCGCGTAGAGTCCATTAATCTTCCTTTCCCACAAATTGGTGCAAAGATGGCATCACTCACATATATTTGGGTGATATGCCTGCTGTTTGTACGAACAGTCTGTACTAAATCTTTTACATACTAGTTAAACCTTATGACAGTAGCTCAAATTATGAGGTAGTTCAATTCCAAAACAAACTAGTAGAGTTTTAGTAAGATTTCAAGCAAGAATATGATTTTTGGAAAAGGAGTCATGCTGGAAAAAATTGAAACAAGAAAGGCAATTTTCATTTGGCCATAGCTAAAATTGTGAAATGCTGATTGTCTTACAGGATAAAGTTGAAGAGATCAGGACCCTTTCTGCCATTTGAAGACTATTTACTCAAAAAATAAATTGAGACGAGGTCAGTATACACATTAATGTGAAGAATTTCACATCTGTAGATGCGTGGTGAGATGAGAGGATACCATCGGTCTCACGCGTCACCACGGTTGCGGAGTAGAGGTTCATTTGCCTCTTGTCCGGAGTTCTACTCCGAAACGACCGAGGGAGTAAAGTTAAGTGCAGCCCCAATCTACTGCATCAAATCTCCTTGAAATGTTTGGCGCGTGGTCTGGACATTTTAAATGATCTATACCTATTGATAAAGAAAATAAATATTTTTAGTCCGTCATGCTATTTTATAAATAAAAGCTCTGATGCTTGTGACATTAAACCTGCAGTATGTATTTTTTCTAATATTCATATCCTTTAAACCGCGACTCTAAATTTAATATGTTATATATGGAATTTGATTAGAAAAATATGTGAAATTTGAATATGATGTTATTTTACCTGTTAAAAATTTAAAAAATAATATTTAGAGTGCAATCTTAATCAATAATGCATTATACGTCTTCTTTTCATACCGATACTGCTACAGATTGGGGATGAACACCTTAACAAAATTAGGATTGGACACGAAATTGAAGATAAATTTGCTAGATACACCCAATAAATAGGAACATGCATGACAAGAAATAAAAGAAAGACCCAATAAAGATGGGATTTCCGATATAAAAGAAATAAAAAAATGCAGAGGAGATATGAAATAGATGAGATGTTGCGCTATTCTCTTATATATAAGAAGAAAAAAGAGATAACGTGCATGAAAAAAATAAAAAGGAGACATGCATGACAAAAAATTAAATAAAAGACATGTTTTATAAGATATAATCATATAAATAGTAATAAAACAGGGACCAATACCTATGACTTGTATAGCAAGAAATAGTGATGAAATAGAGGCGTAAGTATCTGCGTCCATAGAAGACCATATAAAAACGTTCTTTGTCAGAAGAAAAAGCCTCTCTTTATGATTAACAAATCATGAATCTTTTTAACAACTCTTTATGTATTTAAGAAATATGCATGTAAAAAAAGTGTTCAAGAATTATCCTAAGTTGAAGATGCTTAAGCTGAAAACCGCCCTATTGATGCACACGTGTCTTCGTGTGCTAATGTGTCATCATCTGTTTTTGTCGTTTTTCTTTACCGGTCCGTAACAACACTCCATTCTTCACATGATATGAATAAATGCATGCATGATCACTTATTCGTTTCTTTGTACGGATTAAATCTGCATGCAAGCGGTGTTGAAATATGATTGCATTTTTGTAGGCTAAGACCATCTTTGTATGGTCCGTAGCTACAAATTCTCAAATTATAAACTATTTTTTGTAAATTAGAAGTATGTGATATTTTTTCTTCCGTTGCAATGCACAGGACTCTTTGCTAGTACAATAGAAAGCATCAAATACCCGTGGATCAGCTGGGATCACCAAAATCCCCCAACCTGGAAGCAAACCGGACATCCGGCCGGCCGAGTCCGGCTACAGCCTCGTCGGTGCCTAGATGCGTTAAAGCGGACACATATGGTGAAACCGACTTCACGAAACCGACTAATCAGACAAATTTTAACGGAGAGACCCAAATCATTCGCCTGTTGGGTCGACGTGGACAAAAACAACGGCCTAATGCGGTGACCCAAGCCTAAAAAATGCCCGCGGAGTGTTCGCGCGGACCCATTCCTGCCCCAAAAATGCGATTGAAGTGCATCCTCGTGGACACGAAGTGGATGCGCCCCGTGTTCTCACCACGTCCGCCTTGGGTCCACATGCCGGCCGCGCAACCACTGTCCGCGGTCATATTAAACGCGATCAGCCGCCTTCGGCCCACCTGGCACAGCCTCGAAGCTCCTGGTCGTCGTCCTTATTAATCCAAACGTGCGGCGGGGCCGGTCTCATCCACTTCCCCTTCTTGTGCACATCTGGCCATACGTGTTCCCTCGCCGGTGACCACAAACCCTAGTAGCCATGGGATTTTTTCAATGGAAAAGGCAAGGGCAAGTGGAGCGCCAGTGCGAGCTCTTCCCGCGGCCGCTCGCCGACGCCGATGCCGCAACCACCACTTCCACCACCACCGCTGCCGCCGCCTGGTAGGCGAGGCTCCCTACGGGCGCGGGTCCGACTGTACATACCAGTCCACCAGGCGCGATGGCCCTGGCAGTACCTTCGGCCACTTCAGTACCCGGACGTCAACCTACCCTATGGTTGGCATCTGGATCCGCCACGGATCCCCATTCCGATAGTGCCCCGATCTACGCGGGCGCACGCGGAGGAGGTTCGTCGGCGTCTATCTGTCCTCACGCCGGAGCTGCGGGCCATGCGTGCTTACGTGCAAGACTCCCCCAACAGGGAGCGCTGGTTCGTGCTAGAGCACGAGGAGGAGTGCCGGCGGGGAGTCCCCGTCGACCAGGCCATCCCTCCGCCGCCTCCCGAGGTCCTGCCGGAGGAGGAGGACGAAGAGGCGGCGTACCGAGCCGCCCTCAAGCTGAGGCATGTGGGCGCGGACTTTTATTTAATTTTTATTAATGTTTAATTATGTGTTAAGTGAACTTTGACCGGCCATTTATGTTTAATAATCTTTTAATTTGCGTCTGCATGTGGTCACGCGTTTCTTTTTCTATTATTTTGGCACGCGCAAATTTGGGTCTCACTGCCGTTGGGCATTCGTACCGACCCAAATGTAATAGCCAACACAACCGTTCGCCTAGCCGATCCAAACGAACGAAAAGCAAACAAATCGCGCGTCCCTTTGGATCTTCCTATTGAAATTGCTTTTATTGATGCGCCGATTTTCTAGAGTCAATATTAGTACATTGGTACGATTGTACCATGTGTTGATAAATAGATGCATCACATCGCAAAATGACCAAAAACTAAAAGCTGTATCGCCACATACATCATGAATAATGGTCCTGGCACCATCAAGTTGGACGTTTACACCCAACCTCAGTGCATTTAATGCTTTTGTTCCTCGTGGTTCGCAGAAAGGGAAACCTTAAGTTACCTTTATAGTCACCCTCAGTAGTTATAGCTCAAAAACGAAAAATGCGACCCGATGATTAGGACATCCGTGCATGCATGGCACTCAATGCGTCACTCAGATCGTTGTCTATTAGAGCAAGTAGACTCATAGGACGCCTACGTGGCACTTTTGTCTATTTGGAAAAGAAAGACATGAAATATCTGTGAAAGTAGACTCTTTTTTTCTCAATAAAACATCAAATCTATTCACTTTCAAACATGATAGTACAACGAACATCGGAAATAAACAAATTAATCCAGATTCATAGACCTCCAAAAACACACACACGTGTTTGATAAAAAGTGTATGAGAGGGGGAGACATGAGAATAAAGAAAAACTAGCCTACATGTGCAAATGACGTTTTTTGCCAAGTCTGCTCCTGACGAGCGGGCCCCGCCTGTCAGAAAAGTGTAACGAGCCAAATCAATTGATCATTGTTTTCTATTAAAACATTACTAAATATGCAGTGGCTTTGCAAAAAATTAGTGAGTAGCTGGGTTTCTGCAAACCTTTTTATTTTTGCGGGAAAATATCCATTCTATTCATCATCAATCACGATAGTACAACGAATACTAGAAATAATAAAAATTATATCAATATATGTAGACCACCTAGCAACGGCTACGAGCACTTCGAGCAGAAGGCATGCCACTATCACCGTCCTTCTCTTCATGGAGCCAAACAAAACTTGTTGTAGTAGAAAGTCGAGAAGTCGACGTACGTGCTAAGGAGATATAGAACTAGCGCACCAAAACAACAATCGCCATTGTCGAAGAGAAACTTAGATCGGAACTATCAAACCCGTAAATATACGAACACACACAAACAAAGACCGGATCCACGTGGATCCACCAAAGACAAAAGCCGAACAAATCCCGCGAGATCCGCCCTGTAAACCTAACTGCAAATATTGTAGTTTTGTGCAATTAGCTACAATCTGCAGGTATGTTCTTTATGTCATGAGCAGCCCAAAATCTGTTAGAGATATGAAACGCAAATTAAACTACGAAAAATGAAGTCAAGACAGGAATCATAAGATTTTAACTTGAAAAACATCTGCAAGACGAAGAGGGAAAAACCACATACCTCAATCAACGAATTTCACTATATTGGGAGAGCTTAAAAACACCGGGATTTATAACTTATCAACTTATCGCGTGCGACGACTTACAAAATATACATATAACACAGGTGACCTAAGTCAATACTGATGCATACATTCACTTCAGTTCAAGCCAATCACTCCAGTCGCTCGTCAGAAGTTAGCCTATATCTTTATACTTGAATTTGGATCATAACACAACAAAATCTATGAAAAAAAATTATAATAAATTTGCTAAAACGGCTACTACTTCTTTTGAAGTCGGGCGCCATGTTTGGCTGTCGGATCCAACGATTGACTTGTGTATCCCGTTAAGCAAGGATGTTTTAATAAAATAGCGTCGTTCTATTTTTCATCAAGTTTGGATTGCTTACCACGATTATCAGGTGGTAGCGCCGTTCTACTTACAAGAACAAAAAATCAACTCTCTGAGCTATCGGGGTTTCGCCAAAAAAGAGGGGAAAAAAAGAGCTAGGACATGTCAATTTGGTGCCCGGGCACAGCTGGACCCGAAATCATGTGCGTCCGCTCTGGTATCGGGATGCGAGAAAAATTGCATTTACTGATGTGCCGTGGGTCAAGTTTAAGTTTGTATTCGAATACACCATAGATACGACCGATATATACGGTACAGGGCTGCAATCTCGAGAGATAGCGGCGGCTGGAACAGATCTCGAGTTCAGAAGCCAATTTTCGACCTTCTACAGTACATCAAGTTATTTTAGATCGTTTATTTTTCTGATCTAGTGGCCCAGATTTGCTAATACTACACCAGAAAGCTGGTAGTATATTCAGACGGTAGGGGCATTTTGGGCAATCCACTTATACTTGAATTTGAGCACGCGACCTCTCAGCAATGGTGTTGGCTAGCACCAGCAAACAAATACCATCATTTCGTTGATAGATGATACTAAATTTATGACCTAGTATTATATTATTCTGAACTGTGATCGAACCAAACAGCGCCCGTCAGATTTAAGACGAAAATCAGTACTGCAGTTTACGAACTAGTTAGCGGGGCCGCTGACTCAGCCCAGAGCTGCCGCTTGTTTGCCGGCGTGGACGCGAGGAGTTGAGCGGGTGATCTGGAGACGCTAAGCAGGGATGAATACGGACCGGCCGGTGGCGGCAGGAGCCTCCCCATCGAGCTTCTCTTACCTGGGCGTGCAGAAGTGCCTCACCTTATGGAAATATGCAGCGCAACATGGGTCAAGGGCGTGCTGTGCGGCGGCGCTTGTCGCATCCGGCGGCGAAGATGGGTGGGTCGCGAGGGTATTCTTCTGGGCAAGATGGGTCGTGAGCTGCTATCATGAGAACTGAAATACAAATTAATCAATTCGGGTTATAATAACACAACGACGTAAACTATCATTTACAGTAGAAGATTACCAAACTGTCCCCGAGCCAAACTTTGATCCCATCCATATAAACCGCTGGATTAGTTTAATACTACCCCTTTTACCCGGTAGTATGACGTACCGTAAAAAATCTAAAAAAAAACTATGCTCGGTAAGTACTAGCAGATGACTGGTATTTGCAGAGGTTCACGTCGCTACAGGCCTCTTGTTTGGCTGATGTGAAAAAAATAACAGGCCGTTTGGATTTTTCCCACCGTGTTCATCTCTTTTATGACACACCGTACACATATTTATTAGCGATGCATGTAGCGCACTAACCCACAAATCTTTCGTTTTCCACTTTGGAAACGTTTGATTTCTGCGGGTGTTTTTTTCCCTTTCCCGGGCTTTCTGTAGGTGTTTGTAACTTTGATATTTTTCTATTTGTAGGAGTTTTCAACTTTTGTTTTACTTGCTGGCTTCTACGGTTTCACATTGATCGTCTGCTTCGAGATATATATATGACACGCCTTGGATTCTTGGCCCGTCTGCAAACATAGCAGCTCCATCTTCCACTGCAGCGGCAGGTTATCAATGGTGTAGCATGGGCGACGTACGGCTGCTGGCACCTATCTCTTCTTAGTCTGCAGTCTGAACACAGCTAATGTTAGCTTTAGCTCTATTTTCTATTTTAGATCTTCTTATTTTGTTTGCTCGATCTAGCTTCACCTTGTGTGTACGTTCATTGTGGTAATGGCTCTATCAGGTCCTCCGGGGAAGGAATTCAGCTACCAGCTAGCAGCTGCCGTGAGGAGCATCAACTGGACTTATGCCATATTCTGGTCTACTTCCACCAGCGTGCGCCCAGCTGGGTAACAATATATACATACGTATTACGAGGAATTCGGGAATGGATGTATATATGTAATCTTTTCTTCAGCAAATTCTGGCCCGGTCCGTCTCTGCTTGTATTGTAGGGTTTTGACGTGGAAGGACGGGTTCTTCAACGGCGAGATACAGACCAGAAAGATCATCAACTCGACCAGACCCGAGCTTACGGCCGAGGAGCGCGTCCTTCAGAGAAGCGAGCAACTGAGGGAGCTCTACGGCTCGCTCTTGTCTGGCAACTCCGACAACCGAGCGAGGCGTCCTGCCGCCGCGCTTTCGCCGGAGGATCTCGCGGACGCCGAATGGTACTACACGCTGAGCATGACTTACACCTTCCAGCCTGGCCAAGGGTACGTACGCACCAAGCTAATCTACTACGCTACGCTCCTGGGTAGTTTACTAGTCTGTTCCTCTTATTTCTGTATATCTATCTTTATTTTTTTCTTGAGATTGCATCTATCTTTCTATCGATATATATATTTGTTCTTTCGGCGCCAATTATTATGCTTGCTTCTGTCAGGTTGCCAGGCAGAAGCTTTGCGAGCAATCAACATGTTTGGCTGTCCAGCGCTCACCTCGCGGACACCAAAACTTTTCAGAGTGCCCTGTTAGCAAAGGGGTATCCTACATGTTATCTCACGCTATGTATACATCTTTTAGTCGTTAACTAACGTCATGATGCCTGACCACACTACTGGACGTTTAAATCAGACCACGCCCATTCAGGTTAGCACACCACTTTATGCTTCGATCACTATGTATGCATCTATCCGGTGTGTACCCTGCAGATCTCTTATCTCATTTGTTGGGTCGTCTTTTTTTTCCAGACAGTAGTTTGCATTCCCTTCATGGGTGGTGTGCTCGAGCTCTGGATATCTAACCCGGTGAGTGCACATGATCTCACTAACAAATTGCAACAACTCTTTTAAAATAGAATTTCGTCCCGTTTTATATATAACTAGCAAATATGCCCGTGCGTTATAACGAAAGAAAAAACAATATCATGATTCTATCTCAATAAGGAAGGCCCACTCCTAACAGATATAAATCCTCTAATTCAATATGATGCCTCACCGTGTCACCGCTTATCCTTCTTCCCACCCTTGCGGACGGTGAGCATGATGCCCACCTGATGAGAACGCATCAAATGTGGTCAATCCCAAGGCGATGTGTTCACCACCACATGTCACACGAATCGTTTTGCCCACGCAAGAAAATGTTCAAAACTTTAACAACTAATCTCGACAAGCTACTCCTTGCACCTGGTCCGTACACCTCCCCTCATACTTCTACTCTATTTTGTCCTATCAAACAATTATTAATATGAATCAGGGTTGGCCCAGTCAAGGAGGTAGGTCGCGGCACGTCACTGGAGATGAAAGGTTCGTCGATTGCGAAGTGAGAGGAAAGATGTAGAGGCCGGACATCACACGACCAAATGTGACGCGGGTGTTGCTTCCCTTTGTAGGAGAGGATTCGTAATGCCACGTTGACATTGACATAGACATAGTGAGAGGCTACTATGATTTATTTGTGTATAATCCATAGCATTGTATGTGCGTCCATTGTATGTATAGTTTAGCTTCTATTGGCTAGTGACACATATCAAGGGCAGCGTCAAAACGCCAGGGCTTCGCTGAAGGCGCTCCCAGTCGGGCGGCCCATGTAGGTGTCGCTATTTTTATGTTTCCTTTTGTTTTCCTTTTTTCTGTTTTCAAATAGTTGTTCTAAATTTAAAATTTTGTTCGAAATGCCCAAAAAATGTCCTAGTTTTCAGAATTTGTTCACAATTTTCAAAACTGTTTGTATTTTATCAAATACTTATATTTTGGAAAATTGTTCTTTTTCCAAAAATATTCATTTAAATAAATTGTTTACAATTTAAAATTTGTTCAGCGTACATCACAAAATGCTCATTGTAAATTTAAATATGTTGAATGTGTATTTAAAAATAATTCATCATATATTACAAAAAAGATCAACATACATTAATTTTTTGTTCAATGTGTATATAAATATGGTTCAACGTATATCACAAAATTGTTAAATGTGTATTTAAAAATTGTTCAGAGTATATAAAAAATGTTCAATGTGTATTTAAAGTTGTTCATCGTATATAAAAAATCAATAATTATTCAAATATTTAAGGAAAAGGTTCCACATTTCCCCCCCAAGAATTGTTGAAAAAAAATAGATCTGCGACCGTACATACTACTTTTAAGCTATACGCTGCTATATGGCTGTATTCAGTCGCTAGCTCGTCTGGTTTGCTACGCTCCTATGCAGCCGGAGGTTGCTAGTTTAGGTGACTTGTTAACATTCGCTTGTTACATCGAAAGCCCAGTACGCCCACACGCGTCGCTTGGCCAGTCGTGAGGAGAGTAGCCACGTACTAGAGATCGGAGAGACGCGCGTGCAAGTCACGGTTCGTTACTATCGGGTGTAGTTACTTTCATGTTTTATATACTTTCATGTGGTAGTATCTATAATAATTTCTCACTTTGAGTATGTTCACATACTATATATAAGATACTCTAAGGTATGTTACATGAAAATTAATATAGTTGATTCATAGTTTTTATCGTATTTATGAAATACGTAGATATTTGTACGTAAAAATGAGTCTGCTAAAAATATGGTACATACTACCTAAAAAATTAGTAGATATACTATCTAAATATTCATATATACTACATAGTACGCGTATATACTCTTCGATATGCTATATACTACCTACAACATACCAAACAAAAGTGGGAGTACTACACAATGTATGTGTGTGTGTATGTATGTATGTATATTGTTTACTCACAGTAAATTCACAATTTTTTCGAAATGTTAATCTTTTGAAAAAATGTATATATTTTCCAATTTAAAGTTCAAAAAATATTTGTGTTCTTGAGCAATGTTTGCAAATTCGTACAAATAACATTTATTATAGTACCTCCTAGTTTAAGAAAATTGTGCGTGTTTAAATAAATAATCAGGTTCCAAAAAGATAAAAAGTTGATTTTTTTTTTCAAAAAAAGATGTTGGAGTTTAGTTTTTTGTTTAAAACTTTTCAAAATATTCACATTCTAAAGTATTATAACTTTTTTACAAAAAAGTATTCCTTTTGAATTAACACAATGCATTTGTGGTCATATTTCAAATATTCGCCCAGTTTGGTTAGTAGGTATAGATTTTAAAATGTTAGCTACCGTAACTCTCAGTTTTATAAAAATGTTAATCTTTTGAAAAAATGTTTGTCATTTCTATTTTGAAGGTCAGAAAACATATGTATTCTTAAAAAATGTTCGGAAATTTGGAAAAATAACTTTCATTGTACCTCCTAGTTTTAGAAATTTTTGTGTGTTTAAATCAATAATTAGGTTTCAAAAACATAACAAATGATTTTTTTCTTCTTTAAAAAGGGTCGATTTTAATATATATTTTCAAAATTTTACAAATTATTCACGTTATAAAATATTTTAATTTTTTCCCAAAGAAAAATCTTTTGCTCTTAGTATTTGGCGTGGCTGCTAGCCTAATTTAGCACTTCACGCTGCTATTTAATCACAAGTTCGTATCTAGTAAATCTAGTAAAGTGCCGACGTACGAAAATTAATATGGTCCCACCGTGAACGAAAATTTAGAAGAAACAATCCTTCTTTTAATATCAGGTATAGAAACAATCATACATCAAAATACATAGTTGAACGATACAAGATGACGAGGAACACAAATAATAACACCTATTCTCGGAAAACCAGATCACGCTAGATGCACGCGATTAACGCCACCATACACCTACACCACCTACTCTCTACAACAACACGCTCAAGATGGATAACGAAGCATAGCATCACCGTTGTCGAGTTGTTGAGGACAAACTTTTTCATCCGAAACCATACGTGGAAAGGACAAAAGTTTTTATCAACTCTCAGAGTGTTATCGTTAGTGTTGTTGAGAAATTGCCCACATACAAGTGTAATGCTCGTGTTTCTCTGTTAGTGTTTTTCAGAATTTTTTGGTTCATACAAACGGATGCTATGCATGTTGAGGGCATCTCCAACACCGACTGTCAAACCACCCGTAATCACGAGGACTACGTGGTCCGAACCTGTTTTTTTATCCAACACGGTCCTGCATCGGTTTGCAGGCCAGGTCCGGATGTGCTTTTTCCTGCAAACCGCAAACAAAAATGAGGTCTTTAAAGGCGTCCAGAACTCTCCCACGCCCGCGCATGAATAACTTGTCCCACAAAAATACCCTCCCACACCTGCATGCTTTCTCGCTCGAAGCCAGTTGCCAACGTTCACACCATACTACAGCGGTTGCTCCGCATTCACGCCGGCCCAGAGCGGTGCGACCACTAGGTGGCGCCATCATTGAAGCGACCCGCCCGAAGCCAGTTTTCCAATCACAGGCAAGAACTCCCCCAGTTGTGTGCCGTATGCGCTGCCAGACACTAGTTGGTCGTGCCGGTGAGACAATGGAAGTGTCGGTAGGCGCTCCACTTCCATTTTGGACGTCACTTCCACCAACAACAGACATGTCTCGGACTCCTCTGAGGATGAGTAGGACATGCGAGGCACGTGGCAGGGCTTTATGTCCCAAGTGGGACGGTCTGTCTACCATGTTCTACTCATCCTCGACGAAGACCGCACCGTTGTCATGGAGACGGTGGGAAGAGGACGCAGTCACCGGAAGGGAATATCAAGGACTTGGACGCCTTGGTGGTCTATGTTTAGCCCCCACCCCACTCTTTCTAATGAAAACCGTCCGAGCCCCGTATGTATGAATGTCATTCGGTTTTCATGACTTTTGTCCAGTTTAGGCTGGTTCGTGCATTCTTGTCCGCGACCTGCCTCCCCTCATCTATGTTTAGGCTGGCTCATGCATCCTTGTCCGCGATCTACCTCCCCCCACACATACACAGAGATGGTCCGTGGAGAGATGCGGTGTCCGGTTGGCGGGTCAATGCTACTTGTTGAGCTTGCGTTGGTTTTCCTTTGAAGAGGAAAGGGTGATGCAGCAAAGTAGATAAGTATTTCTCTTAGTTGTTGAGAACCAACGTATCAATCCATTAGGAGGAACAAGCAAGTCACCAATTTATGCACCTACACAAACAATCAAACACTTGCAACCAATGCTATAAAGGGGTTGTCAATCCCTTCACGATTAGTAGTAAGGATTAAATCTGATAGAAATAGATATAGAAGGTTGCGAGAAGTAAAAGGTAAATTAAATTGCATAAATGTATTTTTGGTATATAGGT
This sequence comes from Hordeum marinum, assembly GCA_022496015.1. Lineage (NCBI taxonomy): Eukaryota > Viridiplantae > Streptophyta > Magnoliopsida > Poales > Poaceae > Hordeum > Hordeum marinum. The sequence goes on along the minus strand of CM039675.1, from coordinate 497,891,425 downwards.
CTGAAAATATAATATGGAATATAGATCTAGGGCCATATGTTTCACTAGAGGCTTCTCTCTTGAAGGAAAATAATATGGTGGGTGAACAATTTAATGTCGAGCAATTGATAGAAAAGCACATAGTTATGACGATATCCAAGGCAATGATTATTCATATAGGCATCACGTCCGTGTCAAGTGAACCGAAATGATTATTCATTTACTACTATTACTCCACACATCGACTGACTCGTGCCTGCATCTAGAGTATTAAGTTCATGAAGAACAAAGTAACGCATTAAGTAAGATGACATGATGTAGAGGGATAAACTCAAGCAATATGATGAAAACCCCATCTTTTTATCCTTGATGGACAAAATACAATACGTGCCTCGCTACCCCTACTATGTCACTGGGTGAGGACACCGCAAGATTGAACCCAAAACTAAGCACTTCTCTCATTGCAAGAATTACCAATCTAGTTGGCCAAACCAAACCAATAACTCGAAGAGACTTGCAAAGATATGAAATCATGCATATAATAATTCAGAGAAAAACAAAATAATATTAATAGATAAGCAGGTTACAAACCCAAAATTCATCGGATCTCGACAAACACACCGCAAAAGAGTATTACATCGGATAGATCCCCATGAAGATCATGGAGAACATGGTATTGAAGAACAAAGAGAGATAAGAAGCCATCTAGCTACTAGCTATGGACCAGTAGGTCTGTGATGGACTACTCACGCATCATCGGAGGGGCAATGGAGTAGATGTAGATGCCCTACGTAATCGAACCCCCCTCCAGCAGATTACCAGAAAAGGCTCCAAGACTGGATCTCTCGGGAATGGAAGTTTCCTGTGGCAGAAAAGTGTTATTGTGGCTCTTTTTGGTATTGGAGGGATATTTGGAAATTTATAGGCCGAAGATTAGGGTTGGAGGAGCTAGGGGGGTACAAGCTAGGGGGCGCCCCCTCCTGGTCATGCCAGGGTGGCTTGTGGCCCACCCGTGGCTCTCTTGGCCTCTTCTCCAAGTCTGGTAGGCTCCTTTTGGTCCAAGAAAAATCTCCGTAAAAATTTATTCCATTTGGACTCCGTTTGATATTCCTTATCTGCAATACTCAAAAACAAGGAAAAAACAGAAACTGGCACTGGGCTCTAAGTTAATAGGTTAGTCCCAAAAATAATATAAAATAGCATATTAATGCATATAAAACATCCAAAACAGATAATATAATAGCACGGAACAATAAAAAATTATAGATACGTTGGAGACGTATCAGCATCCCAAGCTTAATTCCTGCTCGTCCTCGAGTAGGTAAATGATAAAAATAGAATTTTTGATGTGGAATGATACCTAACATATCTATCCATATAATATTCTTTATTGTGACATGACTGCTCACATCCATAAGGCCCAAAAGAAAAGATTGATGTTAACATAAAAACAATAATATTTCAAGCATACTAACAAAGCAATTGTGTATCTTCGAAATATAATGACAAAAGTGTTGGGGAACGTTGCATGGGAAACAAAGAAATTCGTGCGCACACGCAGATCTATTCATGGTGATGAGCATCTACGAGAGGGAGAGTGGATCTACGTATCCTTGTAGATCGCTAAGCGGTAAGCGTTAAGAAACGCGGTTGGTGTAGTCGAACGTCTTCGCGATCCAATCACGATCCGTTCCGATCAAGCACCGAACGGATGACACCTCCACGTTCAGCACACGTACAACTTGATGACTATCTCCGCCTTCTTGATCCAGCAAGAGGGAGCGGAGAGATAGAAGAGTTCTCCGGCAGCGTGACAACGCTTCGGCAATGGTGGTGGAGCTATTCTGGCAGGGCTTCGCCTAAGCACTGCAGAAATCCGATCTAGAGGAGAAATTATGCACCAGAGGAACGGGTAGCACATGGCTGAAAATTAAGTGCAAAAACCCTAGAACCTCCAGTATATATAAGAGGGAGGGAGGAGAGGCCTTGGCGCAAGGTCCAAGCCTCCTTTGCTTCGGCCGAAGGGGGAGGAGAGGAGGATTCCTCCTCCAATCCTAGTAGGACTAGGATTCCTCCCCTTTTTGCCTTTTTTCCACTTTTCCCTTTGGGATTTTCTTTCCCTAGCCGCATGGGCCTTGTGTGGGACTTCCACCAGCCCACAAAGGGCTGGTATTCACTCTACCACAGCCCTTGTAGCCTCTTGGGTGGAAATACCCCTCCCGGTGGTCTCCCGGTACACTACCGACACTCCTGGTATACTACCGATGAGCCCGAAACTTTTCCGGCGACCAAAACAGGACTTCCTATATATGAATATTTACCTCCGGACTATTCCAGAGCTCCTCATGATGTCCGGGATCTCATCTGGGACTCCGAACAACCTTCGGTCACCACCATAGATAACTCTATACTACCGAAACGTCACCGAACCTCAAGTGTGCAGACCCTGCGGGTTCGAGAACTATATAGACATGACCGAGACACCTCTACGGTCAATAACCAATAGCGGGACCTGGATGCCCATATTGGTTCCTACATATTCTATGAAGATCTTTATCGGTCGAACCTCTATGTCAAGGATTCAGTTAATCCCGTATGATGTTCCCTTTGTTCTTCGGTATGTTACTTGCCCGAGATTCGATCGTCGGTATCTCCATACCTAGCTCAACCTCGTTATCGGCAAGTCTCTTTACTCGTTCCGTAATACAAGATCCCGTGACTAACACTTCGTCATATTGCTTGCAAGGCTTATTGTGATGTTGTATTACTGAGTGGGCCCTGAGATACCTCTCCGTCACTCGGAGTAACAAATCCCAGTCTTGATCCATGCCAACTAAACAGACACCCTCGGAGATACCTGTAGAGCACCTTTATAGTCACCCAGTTACGTTGCGACGTTTGATACACACAAGGCACTCTTCCAGTGTCTGTGAGTTGCATGATCTCATGGTCATAGGAACATATACTTGACATGTAGAAAACAGTAGCAATAAACTCACACGATCATATGCTACGTTTGTAGTTTGGGTCTTGTCCATCACACCATTCTCCTAATGATGTGATCCCGTTATCAAATGACATCACATGTCAATGGCTAGGAAACCGTGACCATCTTTGATCAAGGAGCTAGTTCACTAGAGGCATACTAGGGACAGAGTGTTGTCTATTTACCCACACATGTAATGTGTTTCCAATCAATACAATTATAGGATGGATAATAAACAATTATCATGAACAAGGAAATATAATAATAAACACTTTATTTATTGCCTCTAGGGCATATTTCCAACAGTCTCCCACTTGCACTAGAGTCAATAATCTAGTTCACGTCACTATGTGATTTACATTGTAATGAATCGAACACCCATGCAGTTCTGGTGTTGATCATGTTTAGCCATTGGAAGAGGTTTAGTCAATGGGTCTGTAGCATTCAGATCCGTGTGCACTTTCCAAATACTTATGTCCTTCTCCTCGATGTAATCGCGGATGGAGTTTAAGCATCGCTTTATGTGTCTGGTCCTCTTGTGAAACCTTGGTTCCTTGGCCAGAGCAATGTCACCAGTGTTGTGACAGAACAGGTTCATTGGATTCAGTGCACTGGGCACTACTCCAAGATCTGTCATGAACTGCTTCAACCAAACACCTTCCTTCGCCGCCTCCGAGGCTGCGATGTACTCCGCTTCGCACGTAGAATCGGCTACCACGCTTTGCTTGGAACTACACCATCTTACCACTCTCCCGTTGAGAATAAATACGTATCTGGTTTGTGACTTAGAGTCATCTGGATCAGTGTCAAAGCTTGCGTCGACGTAACCCTTTACGACGAGCTCTTCATCACCTCCATAAATGAGAAACATTTCCTTAGTCCTTTTCAGGTACTTAAGAATATTCTTGACCGCCGCCTAGTGCTCCATTCTAGGACCACTTTGAAACCTCCCGGCCATACTTATGGCAAGGCTGACATCGAGTCTTGTGCACATCATTGCATACATGACAGAGCCTATGGCTGAAGCATAGGGGATGACACTCACTAGGCATTGAGTCTTACTCAACTTCACACCTTGTAACACAGGCAAGAACCCCTTCTTGGACTGATCCATTTTGAACTTCTTCAAAACTTTATCAAGGTATGTGCTCTGTGAAAGTGCTATTAAGCATCTCGATCTATCTCTATAGATCTTAATGCCTAATATGAAAGCAGCTTCTCCTAGGTCCTTCATTGAAAAACTCTTGTTGAAATATTCCTTCACGCTTTTGAGCATTTCTATATTGTTTCCAATCAGCAAGATGTCATCCACATATAATATTAGAAACGCTATAGAGCTCCCACTCACTTTCTTGTCAATACAAGCTTCTCCATAAACTTGTATAAACCCAAACGCTTTGATCACCTCATCAAAGCGCTTATTCCAACTCCGAGATGCTTGCACCAGTCCATAAATGGATCGCTGGAGTTTGCAAACTTTGTCAGCATTCTTTGGATCGACAAAACCTTCCGGTTGCATCATATACAACTCTTCCTCAAGGAAACCGTTGGGGAACGCTGTTTTGACATCCATCTGCCAAATTTCATAGTCGAAATATGCAGCTATCACTAACATGATTCTGACAGACTTAAGCATCGCTACGGGTGAGAAGGTCTCATCGTAGTCAACTCCTTGAACTTGTGAAAAACCCTTTGCCACAAGTCGAGCTTTATAGACGGTGACATTACCGTCCGCGTCCGTCTTCTTCTTAAAGATCCATTTGTTTTGAATGGCCTTTCGCCCTTCAGGTAATACTTCCAAAGTCCATACTTTGTTTTCATACATGGATCCCATCTCAGATTTCATGGCCTCTAACCATTTCTCGGAATCCGGGCCCATGACTGCTCCTCCATAGCTCGTAGGTTCATTGTTGTCCAACAACATGACCTCCAAGACAGGGTTGCTGTACCACTCAGGAGCAGTACGCGCCCTTGTCGACCTACGAGGTTCAATAGTAGCTTGATCTAAAGCTTCATGATCATCTCATTAACTTCCTCTTCTACCATCGTAGGTTCCACATAAACAACTTTCTGCGCTGCGCTACTTTCTGGTTGAAGCAAAGGTTCAATAACCTCATCAAGCTCTATTTTCCTCCCACTCAATTCTTTCGAGAGAAACTCTTTCTCAAGAAATGTTCCGTTCCTAGCGACAAACACTTTGCCTTCGGATCTGAGATAGAAGGTATACCCGACTGTCTCTTTCGGGGATCCTATGAAGACGCATTTCTCTGCTTTGGGTTCCAGCTTTTCAGGCTAAAGCTTTTTCACATAAGAATTACATCCCCAAACTTTAAGAAACGATAACTTTGGCCTCTTGCCAAACCATAGTTCATCTGGCGCCATCTCAACGGATTTCGATGGTGCCCTATTTAAAGTGAATGCAGTTGTTTCTAATGCATAACCCCAAAACGATAGTGGCAAATCAGCAAGAGACATCATAGAACGCACCATATCTAATAAGGTTCGATTACGACGTTCAGACACACCATTACGCTGTGGTGTTCCAGGCGGTGTCAACTATGAAACAATTCCACACTGTCTTAAGTGACTGCCAAACTCATAACTCAGATATTCACCTCCTCGATCAGATCACAGGAATTTAATCTGCTTGTTACAATGATTCTCAACTTCACTCTGAAATTGCTTGAACTTTTCAAACGTTTCACACTTCTGTTTCATTAAGTAAATATACCGATATCTACTTAAGTCATCCGTGAAGGTGAGAAAATAACGATATCCACCACGCGTTGTGACATTGATTGGACCGCACACATCAGTATGTATGATTTCCAAAAAGTCACTCGCCCATTCCATTGTTCCAGAGAACGGCGTTGTAGTCATCTTGCCCATGAGGCATGGTTCACATGTGTCAAGTGATTCAAAATCAAGTGACTTCAAAAGTCCATCGGCATGGAGCTTCCGCATGCGTTTTACATCAATATGACCTAAACGGAAGTGCCACAAGAAAGTGGTACTATCATTATCAACTCTACATCTTTTTGCATCAATGTTATGAACATGTGTATCATTACTATCAAGATTCAATATGTATAAACCCCTCACATTGGGTGCATGACCATAAAAGATATTACTAATATAAATAGAACAACCATTATTCTCAGATTTAAATGAGTAACCGTCTCGCAATAAACAAGATCCAGATATAATGTTCATACTTAACGCAGGCACTAAATAACAATTATTCAGGTTCATCACTAATCCTGATGGTAATCGAAGAGAGAGCGTGCCGACGGCAATCACATCAACCTTGGAACCATTTCCCATGCGCATCGTCACTTCGTCCTTTGCCAGCCTTCGTCTATTCCGTAGTTCCTGTTTTGAGTTGCAAATGTGAGCAACCGAACCGGTATCAAATACCCAGGCACTACAACGAGAGCTAGTAAGGTACACATCAATAACATGTATATCATATATGCCTTGTTTGTTGTTGGCCGCCTTCTTGTCAGCCAGGTACTTGGGGCAGTTCTGCTTCCAGTGACCAGTTCCCTTGCAATGAAAGCACTCAGTTTCTGGCTTGGTTCCAGCCTTGGGCTTCTTTACAAGAGTAGCAACTGCTTTGCCATCCTTCTTGGTTTTACCCTTCTTGCCCTTTCCCTTGCCATTCTTCTTCAAACTAGTGGTTTTATTGACCATCAACACGTGATGTTCTTTCCGGATTTCAGACTCAACAACTTTTAGCATCGCAAACAGCTCGGCGACTGACTTGTTCATCCCGTGCATGTTATAGTTAATCACAAAGCTCTTGTAACTAGGTGGCAGTGACTGAAGAACTCTGTCAGTGATCGCCTCTGGCGGAAGGGCAATTCCCAACTCCGCTAGACGAGTCGAATACCCAAACATTCTGAGTATATGTTCACTGATAGACCCATTCTCCTCCATTTTGCAAGCATAGAACTTATCGGAGGTCCTCTCGATCCGGGCATTCTTCTGAAAGACAAAATTCAACTCCTGTAAAATCTCATATGCTCCATGACATTCAAAATGTCTTTGAAGTCCCGGTTCTAAGCCATACAATATTGCACACTCAACTATTGAGTAATCTCTAGAACATGCCTCCCAAGCGTTCTTAACGTCTTCGGATGACAGGTCTTCTGGTTGGTCACCAAGCGGTGCATCAAGGACATATGATTTCTGGGAACCCATGAGGATAATCCTTAGATTACGGGCCCAGTCAACAAAGTTACTTCCATCATCTTTCAACTTAGCTTTCTCTAGGAACGCATTAAAATTCAGGGGTGCTACTGCACGAGCCATTGATCTACAACATAAATGTGCAAAGGTTACTTAGACTATTGTTCAAGATAATGAGTTTAGTTAATCAAATTACTAAAGCTCCCACTCAAATTGACATCCCTCAGGTCATCTGAGTGTCACATGATCCAAATTCACCAACTCAAGTCAGATCAACACGTCAGCTGTGGTGGTTGCGATAGTGAACATCATCATGTTGATCATATCTCCAATATGACTCATGTTCGACCTTTCGGTCTCTTGTGTTCCGAGGCCATGTCTGTACATGCTAGGCTCGTCAAGTTTAACCCGAATGTTCTGCATGTGCAACACTGGCTTGCACCCGTTGTATGTGAACGTAGAGTCTATCACACCCGATCATCACGTGGTGTCTCGACACGACGAACTTTTGCAACGGTGCGCACTCAGGGAGAACACAATTCATCTTGAAATTTAAGTGAGGGATCACCTTATAATGCTATCGTTGTCCTAAGCAAAACAAGGTGCATAAAAGGATTAACATCAAATGCAAATCATAAGTGACATGATATGGCCATGAACTTGTGCTTTTGATCTCCATCTTGAAAGCACCGGCATGATCTCCATCGTCACCGGCACGACACCATCATTTCCATCATCTTGATCTCCATCAACGTGTCGCCATCGGGGTTGTCGCGCCCACCATGCTTCTACTACTATTGCTACCGTTTAGCGATAAAACAAAGCATTACATAACGCTTAATGATTGACACGCAGGTCATACAATAATTAAAGACAACCCTATGGCTCCTGCCGGTTGTCGTACTCATCGACATGCAAGTCATGATATTCTATACAACACATGATCATCTCATACATCACATATATCACATCATGTAGTTGGCCATATCACATCGCAACATACCCTGCAAAAACAAGTTAGACATCCTCTAATTGTTGTTGCATGTTATACGTGGCTGCTACGGGTATCTAGCAAGAACAATTCTCGCCTATGCATAAACCACAATGGTGATACATAAGTTTCTTTTCAACCTTCTCAAGGACCGCCTTTGTCGAATCCGATCCAACTAAAGTAGGAGAAACAGACACCCGCCAGCCATCTATGCAACAAGTTGCAGTTGAGGGAACCGGTCTCTCGTAAGCGTACGAGTAATGTTGGTCTGGGCCGCCTCATCCTACAATACCGCTGAACCAAAACATGACCAAGGGAGGAAGCAATCTAAGCATCAACGCCCACAAACTCTTTGTGTTCTACTCGAGATCTCATCTACACATAGCCCTAGCTCATGATGCCACTGTTGGGGAACGTTGCATGGGAAACAAAAAATTTCCTATGCACACGCAGATCTATCCATGGTGATGAGCATCTACGAGAGGGAGAGTGGATCTACGTACCCTTGTAGATCACTAAGCGGGAAGCGGGAAGAAACGTGGTTGGTGTAGTCGAACATCTTCGCGATTCAAATCGCTGAGCGTCCCGCGATCCAATCACGATCCGTCTCGATCAAGCACCGAACGGACGACACCTCCGCGTTCAGCACACGTACAACTTGATGATGATCTCCGACTTCTTGATCCATCAAGAGGGAGAAGAGAGGTAGAAGAGTTCTCCGGTAGCGTGATGGCGCTCTGGCGATGGTGGTGGAGCTATTCTGGCAGGGCTTTGCCTAAGCACTGTAGAAATCTGATCTAGAGGAGAAACTATGCACTAGAGGAACGGGTAGCACGTGGCTGAAAATCAAGTGCAAAACCCCTAAAATCTCCAGTATATATAAGAGGGAGGGAGGAGAGGCCTTGGCGCAAGGGCCAAGCTTCCTTTTCTTTGGCCGAAGGGGGAGGAGAGGAGGATTCCTCCTCCAATCCTAGTAGGACTAGGATTCCTCCCCTTTTTGCCTTTTTCCACTTTTCCCTTTGGGCTTTTCTTTCCCCAGCCGCATGGGACTTGTGTGGGACTTCCACCAGCCCACTAAGGGCTGGTATTCACTCTTCCACAGCCCATGTAGCCTCTTGGGTCGAAATACCCCTCCCGGTGGTCTCCCGATACACTACCGGCACTCCCGGTATACTACCGATGAGCCCGAAACTTTTCCCGCGAACAAAACAGGACTTCCTATATATGAATCTTTACCTCCGGACAATTCTGGAGCTCCTCTTGATATCCGGGATCTCATCCAGGACTCCTAACAACCTTCGGTCACCACCATACATTACTCTATACTACCGAAACGTCACCGAACCTTAAGTGTGCAGACCCTGCGGGTTCGAGAACTATGTAGACATGACCGAGACACCTTTATGGTGAATAACCAATAGCGGGACCTGGATGCCCATATTGGTTCCTACATATTCTACGAAGATCTTTATCGGTCGAACCTCTATGTCAAGGATTCAGTTAATCCCGTATGATGTTCCCTTTGTTCTTCGGTATGTTACTTGCCCGAGATTCGATCGTCGGTATCTCCATACCTAGTTCAACCTCGTTACCGGCAAGTCTCTTTACTCGTTTCGTAATACAAGATCCCGTGACTAACACTTAGTCACATTGCTTGCAAGGCTTATTTTGATGTTGTATTACCGAGTGGGCCCTGAGATACCTCTCCATCACTCGGAGTAACAAATACCAGTCTTGATTCATGCCAACTCAACATACACCCTCGGAGATACCTATAGAGCACCTTTATAGTCACCCAGTTACGTTGCGACGTTTGATACACACAAGGCACTCCTCCAGTGTCTGTGAGTTGCATGATCTCATGGTCATAGGAACATATACTTGACATGTAGAAAACAGTAGCAATAAACTGACACGATCATATGCTACATTTGTAGTTTGGGTCTTTTCCATCACATCATTCTCCGAATGATGTGATCCCGTTATCAAATGACATCACATGTCAATGGCTAGGAAACCTTGACCATCTTTGATCAACGAGCTAGTTCACTAGAGGCATACTAGGGACAGAGTGTTGTCTATTTACCCACACATGTAATGTGTTTCCAATCAATACAATTATAGCATGGATAATAAACAATTATCATGAACAAGGAAATATAATAATAAACACTTTATTTATTGCCTCTAGGGCATATTTCCAACAAAAAGAAAGTTATCCCTACAAAATCATACATTCTGGCTATGCTCCATTTTCCCCACACAAAGTATTTATATCATGCACAACCCCAATGACAAGTCAAATAATTGTTTCACACCTTTTATGTTCTCAAACCTTTTCAACTATCAAGCAATACATGAGCGTGAGCCATGGATATAACACTATAGATGAAATATAATATGGTGGAGGTTGTAAAGAAAAATGAGAAGATAGTCTCACATCAACTAGGCATATCAATGGGCTATGGAGATGCCCATTAATAGATATTAATGTGAGTGAGTAGGGATTACCATGCAACGGATGCACTAGAGCTATAAGTGTATGAAAGCTCAAGAAGAAACTAAATGGGTGTGCATCCAACTTGCTTGCTCATGAAGACCTAGGGCAATTTGAGGAAGCCTGTCATTGGAATATACAAGCCAAGTTATATAATGAAAAATTCCCACTAGTATATGAAAATGACAAAATAGGAGACTCACCATCATGAAGATCATGGTGCTACTTTGAAGCACAAGTGTGGAAAAAAGATAGTAGCATAGTCCCGTCTCTCTTTTCTCTCATTTTTTTATTTGGGCTTCATTGGCCTCTTTCATTTTTCATAAAGTCTGGAGTCTCATCCCAACTTGTGAGGGAGCCATAGTTTCCATCATCCTTTCCTCACATGAGACAATGCTCTGATAATGATGGTCATCACACTTCTATTTACTTATAACTCAAGAATTACAACTCGATACCTAGAACAAAATATGACTCTATATGAATGCCTCCAGTGGTGTACCAGGATATTTAATGATCTAGCATAGCAAATGACATCAAAACACAAACAAGCCATGGAAACATCATGCTAGCTATCTTACGATCATGCAAAGCAATATGAAAATGAAGGTGCGTGTCATAATAAATGGAACAGTGGAAGTTGCATGGCAATATATCTCGGAATGTCTATGTAAATGCTATAATAGGTAGGTATGGTGGCAGTTTTGCGGAAGGATATATGGTGGGTTTAATGCACCGGCGAAAGTTGCATGGTTCTATAGAAACTAGCAAAGGTGGAAGGGTGAGAGTGAGTATAATCCATGGACTCACATTAGTCATAAAGAACTCACATACTTATTGGAAAAGTCTATTAGTCATCAAAGAAAAGTATTAGACACATGCTCCCAGGGGAGAGGTTGGTAGGAGTTAACCATCGCGCGCTCCTGACCCTCACACAAAGGTTGACAATCAATAAACAAATCATGCTCCGACTTCCTTACATAACAGTTCACCATACATGCATGCTACGGGAATCACAAACCTTTACACAAGTATTTCTACCAATCCACAATTACTTCCTAGCATGACTCTAATATCACCATCTTTATATCTCAAAACTTTATGCAAGGAATCAAACTTCTCATAATATTCAATGCACTTTATATGAAAGTTTTTATTATATCCCTCTTGGATGTCCATTATATTAGGACTAAATTCATAACCTAAACCAATTACCATGATGGTTAAAGACTCTCAAAATAATATAAGTGAGGTATGAGAGTTCAAATATTTCTACAAAACAAAACACCATTGTGCTCTAAAAAGATATAAGTGAAGCACTAGAGCAAAATTGCATATCTTAAAAGATATAAGTGAAGCACACAGAGTATTCTAATAAATTCATGATTCATGCATGTCTCTCTCAAAGATGTGTGCAGCAAGGATGACTGTGGAAAACTAAAAAGCAAAGACTCATATCATACAAGATGCTCCAAGCAAAACACATATCATGTGGTGAATAAAATATAGCCTCAAGTAAATTTACCGATCGATTGAAGACGAAAGAGGGGATGCCTTCCGGGTCATCCCCAAGCTAGGATTTTTGGCATCATTGATTCTTTGGGGTGTCTTGGTCATCCCAAAGCTTGGGCTCTTGCCACTCCTTGTTCCATAGTCCATCAAATCTTTACCCAAAACTTGAAAGCTTCACAACACAAAACTCAACAGAAAACTCGTGAGATCCGTTAGAATTATAAAATAAATCACCACTTTAGGTATTGTTGTGAACTCATTATTTATTTATATTGGTGTAATATCTACTGTATTCCAACTTCTCCGTGGTTCATAACCCCCGATACGACCCATATATACATCAAAATAGGTAAACAACACAAAAAATAGAATCTGTCAAGAACAGAACAGTCTGTAGCAATCTGGAAACTTCATATACTTATGTAACTCGAAAACTTCTGAAAAATTTGGAAAACCTGGAACATTTGTATACAAAACTTGTGTATAAGTTTCAGGCTCATTCTTCGCTCTGATAAATTTATAAAATTCCTGGACTGGGCGCAAAAGTTTTTGTTTTTCAGCAAGATCAAATCAACAATCATAATAGACCATCCCAAAGGTCTTACTTGGCTCAAATGTTGGGGAACGCGACAGAAAACAAAAATTTCCGGTATAGCGAGCATGCCCAGGACCACTATGGAGTCTGCATACAAGGTTTGATATGATCCGTACCGACTCGAAGCGCAGCGGAAGAAGAGTCAGTGGAGATCGTTGGTGCAGATTCCCGCAGCTAGGATTTTACAACCTCCCAACCGCGAGGATGTACTCCCTCGTCGGACAACCCTTCGGGAGGCGGTCGGACAGTCCCCCGGACGATGTCGCGGGCAGCCCTTCGGGAGGACCCTCGAAACTCGAACGAAGACTCGGACAGCCCTACGGGAGGACACACGAACAGCCCCTCGGGCAAAAGATCGAAACTACGACCTCTCTACGGGGTTGCACACATATAGTGTCATCTATCCGGCAGGGCTTCGCCGTCCAGAACTAGTTCCTGTCGGAACCCAGACAGCCTTTCGGCTCTACGAAAAACTCTTTTCATGGGAGGGAGAGAGAGAGCTTGCAAAGCAAAGCATGTGTATGAGAGCACAAGGATGAAGAAATGGCAGCCCACTCACCTCCTATTTATAGGAAAACCAAGGGGTAGGGTGGTTTTACAATAAAACCCAAAATGCACATGAATGAAGTCCTTCCACAAGGGCATAAAAGTGAAACCAAGGAACAAGAGGGACTCCATGGAGGAGTCCACCATGTGGCCGGCCACACCCTCATGTGGGGCCCCAAAAATGGCTCCAATCCATCCATGTCATCCCCAAGATCTTTTGGAGCAAATCCCCAAAAGGTGGCTTTCCATAAAGTAGTCCAAAAAGCACTTTCACTATTCACGGCGACATTTTTCAGCGTCCGCTCGAGCTGAAAATATTTATGTGGCCTTAGAAAAATTCTAGTACCCCACTAAAATAATTTTCAATACGATCCAGAACAATTCTGGAATAGTGATTTTCATCTGCGAAAAGCATCTGAAGTGGTTTCGGCAGCTCCGGAACATTTTCGGTTTTCATCCCGGAAAATTCCAGAAAGTTTCCAGAACGATTCTGGCACCCTTCAAGAATTATCAGACATGTGCCGAAACCAATTTGACTTTTTGGTATCCCCTGAAACAACTTTTCAGTTTCACCGAAACTGTTCCGGTGACCTGTCTGCGGAACTTTTCCACTGTCCAAAACTTTTCCGGTGTCCGAAACTTTTCGGTGATTTTCTCTCAGACTCCCTATCTAGTATTCAACAGATAGATGACCCTTAAGCGTGTGACCCTATAGGTTCGGTGAAGCATAGACATGACCCGGAACCCCTTCCGATCAATGATCAACATCGGAGCCGTGGACACCCATATTGACCCCTATACCCACACGAATGAATATTCGAGTGAACCTCTAGTTGCCGTGGGCTATTCCTGTTGCTTCACGATATGTTACAATTACCCAAGGTGAGACATGTAGGCATCCTCGTGGATCAACAACGTGTCCACTATGCCAGTTACCTCGTTGCCGGTATTGTTCTCTTTTCTCGTTCCCGTGTTCCGGCATCCCCGTGATCAAATCACAAAGTGTCTGGCCAGATGATGATCGATACCGTAACACCGAGAGGGCCCAGAGATATCTCTCCATCGTCGGAGGAGCAAATCCCAATCTTGAGCTATCAAGTTACTTGACATACTTTTCCATGAACCCGTAAGCCGCCGTAATAGCCACCCATTTACGAATGACGTTTAACAAACCCCAAAGTTCATGAAGCAAGCATGAAGAAACTCGGTACTCTCATGGTCTAAGGAATTATGCAAACGTTAACCATCTCTGTGTTATTAACCATTAACTTGTGACGAATGTATCTCATAGCATAACATCAATTCGGATCGATTCAACACGAGTGTTCTACCAACATCGCGTCCTCAAAATTGCCGGCATAGCCATGCCCATGATCAGGAAAACAGGACCATCATGCAACACTTGAGCCAGTCTTAGAGGCAAGACTAGGAATACAATTTACCGTTTATTATACCACACGTGCACATGAGTTTCCCTCCAAGCCTCGTTTAATTTGTAGACTCGAGAATCATTGCAGTTATAGCATGGAACATAAACATTCATTACAAACTTTGGAGATACAAAATAACTATTATTACTGCCTCTAGGGCATATCTCCTACATCAAACACTTATTAAAACACCAAAACACAATCACTACAGAAGTAATAATCTATGAAACAGTAAAAAAAATAAGCAAAAAATAGAACAGAAAAATATAATTGGGTTGTCTCCCAACAAGCGCTATTGTTTAACGCCCCTAGCTAGGCAAAACACAATAGATCTAGGTATTGTCATATTTGGTATGCAATCCAAAAGTAGCTCTCATAATAAATTCATAAGGCAATATTATTTTCTTTCTAGGAAAGTTTTCCATGCCTTTCCTTAATGTAAATTGGAATCTTTCCTTCTTTCATATCAATAATTGCACCAATCGTTCTAAGGAAAGGTCTACCAAGAATAATAGGGCATGTAGGATTGCAATCTATATCAAGAACAATGAAATATACGAGCACATAATTTCTATTTGCAACAATAATAACATCATTAATCCTTACCATAGGTTTCTTAATAGTGGAATCCGCAAGATGCAAATTCAAAGAGCAATCATCAAATTCATGAAAGCCTAGCACATCAGATAAAGTTTTCAGAATCGTGGAAACACTAGCACCCAAATCACACAAAGAATGACACTCATAATCGTTAGTTTTTATCTTAATAGTAGGTTCCCACTCATCATGAAGCTTTCTAGGGATAGAAACTTACAACTCAAGTTTTTCTTCAAAAGATTTCATCATCGCATCAACGATATGTTTAGTAAAAGGCTTATTTTGATTATAAGCATGCGGAGAATTCAACATGGATTGAAACAAGGAAATACAATAAATCAAAGAACAACTATAATAATTTATGTCCTTGAAATCCGAAAGAGTGGGTTCATTGCTATTTAAAGTTTTTGACCTCTTCAATCCCACTTTTATCAATTTTAGCATTAAGATCTATCGACTCTGAATCATTGGGATGAATTTTAACTAAATTTTACTTATCTCCAGTCCCATGTTTATCAAGAGTTGAATTAGAAAATGAAGATTCAATAGGAGTCACATCAATCGCTTTAAGATCTTCTTCATTATTATCACGAGAACACACCTTTTCAAGCCATTCACGCTTAGCACGCATTCTAGCGGTTCTTTCCTTACACTCATCAATAGAAGTTCTCATAGCTTTTCAATACTCATTAATATCAAGATTGGGTGGAGTAGATATAATTTTCAAAGAATCAATCTCAAGTGAAATTCTATCAATGTTTCTAGCCAAATCATCCATCTTGAGCAATTTTTCTTCAATCGAATCATTGAAACCTTTTGAGAACTAATAAATTCTTTAATATTATTCTCAAGATCAGAAGGCATCTTACTATAATTTCCATAAGAATTGTTGTAGTAATTACCATAATTATTAGAGGAATTACTAGGAAACGGCCTAGGGTTGAAATTACCTCCATACGCATTATTACCAAAATTGTTGCTGCCAACAAAATTCACATCCATAGATTCATTATTAGTCCCAATCAAATAAGACAAATTCATATTATTACGATCAATAGGATCACTCTTACTAGCAAAAAATTTCATTAATTCATCCATCTTTTCACTCAAAATATTTATTTCTTCAATAGCATGCGCTTTTTTACTAGTAGGAGATCTTTCGGTATGCCATTGAGAGTAATTTGCCATAATATTATCTAGGTGTTTAGTAGCTTCTCCTAATGTGATTTTCATAAAAGTACCACCCATGGCGGAATCTAGAAGATTCCTATATGCAAAATTCAATCTCGCATAAAAAAATTGTATAGTCATCCATAAAATCAAACCATGTGTGGGGCAATTTCCAATCATTAATTTCATCCTCTCCCAAGATTGTGCAACATGATCATGATCAAGTTGCTTAAAATTTATTATATCATTCCTAAGGGAAATGATCTTAGCAGACGGAAAGTACTTGGAAATAAAAGCATCTTTACACATAATCCATGAATCAATACTACTTTTAGGCAAAGATGAAAACCAAGTTTTGGCACAATCTCGTAGTGAGAACAGAACTAGCTTCAATTTAACAATATAATTATCCACATCTTTCTTATTTTGCATGTCACACAACTCAATGAAAGTATTTAGATGGGATGCGGCATCTTCACTAGCAATGCTAGAGAATTGTTCTTTCATAACAAGATTAAGCAAAGGAACATTAATTTCATAAGATTTCGTACTAGTGGTGAGAGCAATCAGAGTACTAATAAAATCATTATTATTAGTATTGGAGAAGTCACACAATTTGGTATTCTTAGACATCGTGACAAAGCAAGCAATCTAGCACACAAACAAACAAAAAGCAAACGAAAAGGTGAACGGAAGAAGGACAAACAAAAAGGAAAATCTTTTTGGTTTTTTCTGAAAATCGTTTGATGTGTATCCTCCCCGGCAATGGCGCCCCAAATCCTTCTTGCTACTTCTTGAGCTTGCATTGGTTTTCCCTTGAAGAGGAAAGGTGATGAAGCAAAGTAGATAAGTATTTCCCTCAATTGTTGAGAACCAAGGTATCAATCCAGTAGGAGGAACAAGCAAGTCACCAATTTATTCACCTACACAAACAATCAGACACTTACACCCAATGCTATAAAGGGGTTGTCAATTCCTTCATGATTACTTGTAAGGATTAGATCTGATGGAGATATATATAGAAGATTGCTAGGAGTAAAAGGTAAATAAAATTGCAGCAAGGTATTTTTGGTATATATATCTGAAAATATAATATGGAAAATAGACCTGAGGCCCATAGGTTTCAGTATAGGCTTCTCTCTTGAAGGAAAATAATACGGTGGGTGAACAAATTACTGTCGAGCAATTGATAGAAAAGCACATAGTTATGACGATATCCAAGGCAATGATTATGCATATATGCATCACGTCTGTGTCAAGTAGGCCGAAACGTTCTACATCTACTACTATTACTCCACACATCGACCGACTCCTACGTGCATATAGAGTATTAAGTTCATGAAGAACAGTAACACATTAAGTAGAATGACATTATGTAGAGGGATAAACTCAAGCAATATGATGAAAAACCCATATTTTTTTCCTTGATGGCAACAATACAATATGTGCCTAGCTACCCCTACTATTTCACTGGGTGAGGACACCGCAAGATTGAACCCAAAACTAAGCACTTCTTCCATTGCAAGAATTACCAATCTAGTTGGCCAAACCAAACCAATAACTCGAAGAGACTTGTAAACATATGAAATCATGCATATAAGAATTCAGAGAAGAAACAAATAATATTCATAGATAAGCTGATCATAAACCCATAATTCATCGGATCTCGACAAACACACCGCAAAAGAGTATTATATCGGATAGATCCCCATGATGATCATGGAGAACATGGTATTGAAGAACAAAGAGAGAAAAGAAGCCATCTAGATACTAGCTTTGGACCCGTAGGTCTATGGTGGACTACTCACGCATCATTGGAGGGGCAATGGAGTTAATGTAGATGCCCTCCGTGATCGAATCCCCTCCGGCAGATTACCGGAAAAGGATCCAAGATTGTATCTCTCGGGAACGAAGGCTTCCGACGATGAAAAAGTGTTATCGTGGCTCTTTTTGGTATTTGGGGGAATATTTGGGATTTATAGGACGAATATTAGGGTTGGAGGAACTACGGGGGCCCCACAAGCCAGGGGCGCCCCCTTGGCCGCGCAAGGGTGGCTTGTGGCCCACCCATGGCTCTAAGTTAATAGGTTAGTACCAAAAATAATATAAAATATCATATTAATGCATATAAAACCTCAAAAATAGATAATATAATAGCATGAAACAATCAAAATTATAGATACGTTGGAGACGTATCAGTCAAGGTTGGAGATGCCCGTATACTGTTGTGGCCATTGTTACAAAGCTCACACGTAGCTAGAGTCAGTATCTTCACATTGATCTTCATCTTCCATCGGTTGCTCGCACATGGGAAGACACGTCTCTTCACCCGCCACATCTTCTTTTTCTCTTTGTCGTTGGTGACACAACTTACCGAACGACACCTTTTGTCCAGCGGCAACACAACTCGCCATATACGCAGGGCTCAACTTCACCGTATATGAACTCGTCGGAACCCCTTGATCACGAACGAAAACACAAGGCATAAATTCCTTTCACCATCCGCTCTCAATCTCCTCAGCCAGTGACGCATCTCAACTACAGCAAAAGACTCACACACACCTAAGCGCTTGGACAAATCTTGCAAGAACTCACGTGCACACCTTGATGACGGCTCACGACTTCGCCATCTCCACCATGCACATCCAACTATGATCTCGATGAACTACTAGGTGTCAACTCGACACCTCCATAACCATCAACGATTATCAGTGCCTTGTCGACGACCACCGGACACCCTCCTCCAAGTCGATCAGCCGAACAACAATCACTCGTGGCCTTGCCTGGGACTATCACTGCCTCCTTTCCATCGCTCCATCGAACGACTACCTCCCGATCCTTCACGTCACCGCTCAAACGACTATTTCTCGGGCCTCCTTGTCGCTGCACCACCCAGTGGCCATACCGCCCGCTACTCCTTGTCGCTGCATCACCCAATGACAACATCACCCGCTCCTTGTCGCTACACCAGCGATTTCATTGCCCGCCCCGAGGTGCTAGTCGTGTCGCCACCCCGGGGCAAGCGCAACTTCACCTCAACCTTGCTCTAGATATCAATTGTTGGGTTTTCGTCCGGATCGATCACATCAAAATATCACGAACACACGCAATAAACACTTTTAACCAAGAGGGCCCATGTCGTGCCCTTTGTTTTCCCTCTTTATTTTCTATTTTCTCCTTTCTCTCTCAATACAAATCTCTACACGACCCGGTGCATATAAATATGCACAGCTGTTCTCGACCAACACAAGTCTAATCCTATTCGTATTGGATATCCTAGCACTACACGGACTGCTAATAGATAGCTGACTCGGACACACACAACACCTAATACTACGACTAGCTATTCCAACCGGAACTAACATGGAAACACACCAATCTGGTTTGGACTAGACTAGCTAACACACACATAGCACAAGCTGCTTCAACTAGTACTAACTCAACTTACCTCGTTTAATCACCGGCAACGCTGATCACACTACTGATTCTAACCGGGCATAACAGTCACATGTTTAGATTACTCCAACACTGGTGTCATCAAGGTAAAAGCTCAACAAAGTAGTATCAAGGCCCATGTAATGTCAGAGAGAAGGCGACGGGAGAAGATCAATGAGATGTTCCTTGTTCTTAAGGCGATGGCCCCTTCCATTGACAAGGTAGGACTATTTTTTTTTTTTGAAACGGGCAAAAAAGCTTTTGCCTTATATTGATATAGGAGAAGCAAACAGGTACATGACAAGAGCCATAAAAAGGAAAGAAAAAGGACGAACCAAAAGCTCCGCCCCGGAACAACTCAGCACAAGGTAGGACTATTTAACTTAGTATTCCAGGTCGTATGAAAATATATGTTTTTTCACTTATATATTGCCATATAGAATAGTTTTAATTATGCCGCACACATTTGTTAATAGACAATTTCACCACATTGCTATGCATAATATTTTTTGTTTGTGTTGTTTATAATTGCAGGTGGACAAAGCATCCATCCTTGCAGAAACGATGGCCTATCTCAAAGAGCTGGGGAAACGGGTAGAAGAGCTGGAATCCAGCCTGTCACAGTCGTGCCTAAATGAAACAACGAGACGGAGGCACCATGACGTTGCCAATGCGAAGAAGTTTAAGGTCTCAGCTGAATCCAAGAGGGATTCGTCGGCGATGGAGAGGCATCACGATGTCCGGAGCAACGTCATCAATGGGGCCGTCATGGAAAAGGAGGTGCTCCTGGAGGTGCAATGCCAATGGAAGGAGTTGTTGATGACACAAGTGTTGGATGCCATGAAGATCCTTTGTCTAGATGTTGTCTCAGTGCATGCATCCACGCGTGGTGGCCTTCTTCATCTCAAGATACGAGCTACTAGTCAGCAGGTTTGATTGCACCATCATCTAATAAGATCCAAATACGAATATATATAAATGTATGTCATTAATTAAGGCCCTGTTATTATTCGGTCATTAGCTCTTGTGCGACATCTTTCGTGAGAATTGGAAGGTGTGTGGCTTTTTCGTCCGAATGGCCTTAGTGCGACACTTTTGAGCTAGAAAATAGGCAGACACGACATGGCCCGTTCGGGCGATTAAACTGGTTGTCAACGGGAGCGAGGTTATGTTTAAGACATGTGGGTCCCACTTGGTAGTGCATCAGGTGAAACGTGTACCCTTGTCTGAACCCATTGCTTCCACCCCCCTCCTCTTCGTTGTCGGCGGTGAGCCGACGACGGCGCCGGAGATTTTGTTATCGGTGACAGCAGCGCGGAGCTTTCGTTCTCGGCAACGGCGGCGGCTGTAGTTAGTGAATCCGGAACCCTGTCCTGTTCCCCTCCGTGTTGAGTTAGATCTCACCGCATTGCCTCTGTTTTCCTCTGTTTTTGATCGATTTGATCTAGATTTGGGTCGGGGAGGGGGGGGGGGGCTGACCGCGATGGAGCCGCCAGAGACAACAACATTGACTAGGTAATCCCTTAATGTGCATGCTTTCCAACCTATGCGATTTGTGCCTCGTCTGCTTCCGCTAGCTCAACTCACACTGCCCCGCCATTGACAAACAGGGGTTGTGGTGCTCGGACGTTCGAATCCACTGTGGAATTTCTTCCTTCTAAGGCGAAGCTAGGTTATGGTAGCATGCGGGACATAGAGAGAGATACAATTGTGAAGTTAGATTGATTTTGCAGATATTGATCCAGAAGACCTACAGAGCATGGAAGAGAAGGCCGTGAAGAATGTGGTGGAAAAAATTGGGGAGACCATTTTTTGGGGTTTAGAGCAAGAGGTAGCATTGTTACGGTTTGATAATTGGAAAAGAGAGTATATGAGAATTGAGGATGGTGAAGAGATGGTTGATGAAATCAATTGACAAGATGACTGGACAACCAAATAGACTATGTTTCATGCAGAGCTTGTTGATCTGAAATCAAATTCTAAGGTTGGATATGTTCCCTCAAAGTTAGCTTCAAAGATGATAGATGATGATTGGGCTTCAGAAAGGCAGATAATGCCCATGTGTATAGGTGTAGTGACAGTATTACCCGAGGGGGTTGATGCAGAAGAGGGCTCTAATGGTGTTGCAAGGATTGTTTCTTTTGATTGGAATTCAGTAGAATTAAATGACCCAACTGATTTAGTCATTGCACCAATGGATGACACTGAGATGGCCAAAAAATTTGGCATTCTAGTAGATGATGAAGATAAGGAGGAGAAGGATGGTGAATCTAGTATGCCTACTGATACTGATGGTACCAGAGATAGAACTGAAGATGTGGATGGACAACTGATGGAAGATGCTGCAGATGATGTAGGTGATGCACATGATGATGAGTTGGTAAATGTGTATGACAAGGAAAACCCTGTTATTGCAGTGGGAAAGTTGTTCCCAAACATGGATGAGTTTAGGATGTGTTTCAAGACTTATGCAGTCAAACATGAGTTTGATTTGAAGACTAAGTGGATTGATAGAAAGAAGTTTTATGCAAGATGTAGAGGTTTTAATGGAAGTGTCAAGCCTTGCAAGTGGTACATATCTGCTAGACGCTAACCTCATGGAAGTACCATTAGGGTGAATCAAATGCCACACCAACATACTTGTATTACAAGTTCATAGAGAGTATCAACCATGACATCACAACTTTGGATTGCAGAAAAGATCGCTCCTATTTTATCCAAGAAACCAAACACTACTGCAGAGAAATTTAAAGTAGAGTTGGAAAAGCAATACCCCATTAAGGTGAAGTATAACACGACGTGGAAGGCAAAACAAAGGGCAATGAAACTATTATATGGTGACTGGGCAAATACTTTTAGGATGCTTTATAATTTCAAAGCAGAGGAGGAGAAGAGGTCACTTGGCAGTGTTGTGGAGACAGATATCGATGTAACAAAGTATGGAAGAGTCCTTTTCTCTAAGTTTTTTATGGCTTTAAAGCCTTGCATTGATGGCTTCAAGGCAGGGTGTCGTCCATATTTGAGCATAGACTCATCATTTTTTATTGGCAAGTGGAATGGTTAATTGGCAGCTTGCAATGCTTTGGATGGACACAACTGGATGTTCACTGTTACTATTGGCTTGTTTTAGTCGGAGACAGAGGTCTCGTGGACATGGTTCATGATGCAGTAGAAAAGATGCATAGGGCCAGTGTCACCTTTGGCAGTCCACACAGATGCATGCAAAGGGCTAGAAAACGCAGTGAAGAATGTTTCGCCCATTGAGAGAATAGGGAGTGCTTTGGCAATATGTGGATGGATTTGACTAAAATATTCAAAGGGGAAGAATTTGGTCGCATGTGGCCAGTAGCAAGATATTACACTAAACAGACACATTCATATCATCTTGGTAAGATAATGATAGCATGCCCTGAGTTTGGTCCATGGGTGAACACCTACCATTCTCTATGATGGTATAGGTCAGGATTTAACACTGTCATCAAGTGTGACCATATCAACAACAACTTGGTAGAAAGTTTTAACAACAAGGTGAAGCCGTTAAAAAATTTGCATGTGCATGACATGGTTGACCAAATTAGGATCATGATCATGCACTTGTGGGAATTAAGAAGAAGGATCGGGATTGTCTACAAGGGGATAAGCTTCCTGCGGTGGTACAACACATGGTCAACAGGAGCAGAAATCTAACACATTTATCTGTTGTAAAATATTCTATGTGGGGCGCTAAAGGTAGAGATACCAAAACTGTTAGAAGGCATGTTGTTAACACTGAAATGCATGATTGCACTTGTTTGGAGTGACAACACACTGGGAAACCATGTGATCATGCCATACTTTTCTTGGCCTCCCGACCGAAGATAAACTGCAATTCCAGCACTTACAGATCAATCTTAGTGGCCTGAAGTGGAAATTTAATTATCCATGTGTCCTCCCCTAACAAAAAAGAAAGGCTGACATGCCTAAAGAGAGTAGATTCAAGGCATGGTTTGAGAAAGGTGGGAGTAGTAAAAAGGGCAAGGGAAATAAGGGTGGAAAGCCAAAAAGGTCCCAAAAAGGTAAAAAAATAGATGCAAGTTGTGCCAGGAACTTGGGCACCAAAAAGGATCTCCAAAATGTTGTTACACTCCTGAAAGGCCAAAGTATGTGGGCACATGTTTGCCATGTTTACTATTTTGTTTCATTTTTCAATTACTAACCAGTTGATATGGTTTATCTTTTTAGGAGGAAACGTGCAATTGAGCCCCTTGTTGTTGAAGATTTCTGGCCAAAGAAAAAGGCAAGAGGCAATGGCTATAGAAAAAAGAAAAGTTCTGGTGAAAAAATACACATTCAACCGGACTTGGATGGTGTGGTGCAAATGAGCAAGACTTGGATGTGCTGCTCCAAGATGAGCAAAATTGTGATGTTCTGGTGCCAACTAAAGATATGGGTACCTCTAAAGATATTCCAGCTGATGTTGTGCAAGCTGGGCCTATGTTGGAAGTTGAGTTGCCAACTGAAGATATTCCATCTAATGTTGTGCCAACTAAGCCTATATTGGAAGTTGTGTTGCCAACTGATGATATTGGGTCCGATGATACTGCAACTGTTGTGGTACGAAATGAAGTTGCTGTTCCAGGAAGTCCAGTGAAGAAAATCAAGAGCTTGAGTGAACTAGGTGTTGTACAATAAAAAAAGCATTCGTAAAAAAGAAGAAGAATAAATTGAGTGGTAGGAGGAAGCAGAAGTGACAATTTGTTAAAACTTGTGTATTGCTACTATGCTATTGAAATGTGTGATGACATGTATTTGTGTAATACTATTCAAGTTTGAGACAAAATTCAAATTTGAGACAAAATTTAAATTTTAGCCAAAATTCAAATTTTAGCCAAAATTCAAATTTGAAGTTATTTGGTATGTGCTATTGGTGTTACAATGATTTCTGGACTATATTCATGTTAGTTCATTAATCGGAGCAATTTTATTATGTTAAACTCTGGACATGAAAAATGTGCTCCACATGAGCTCCAAACCCCTCCAAAGCTAGGGTAAACTTACCCATTTGTAAGCAAGGTTTTTTTTGACCTTCTCTAAATGAGCCAAAAAAGGAAACTTGACATCTAGTGTGTGTATATAAGAGTCCTTCCTGAGATTGGATCATTTCGGTAAAGTATGACATGTTTAACACTTAACACTAGCTCACTTCTCTCGAAAACTCCACAACCTCGTCCTTGCTAGCCATCTTTTGTGAAGGGTTTTTCATGAAAATATCCATAGTCCAAGTTCTTATTTCTCCTTGATACTTATTCACATAGAACGATGATTGCCACAAGTTTTATTTAAAAAAAATTTAATTAGTTATGCTCAACACTAATCGTTGAAAACATCTCAAAACCCCATCAAAACCCCTTACCCCTCTGGGACATTGGATCGCTGCGAATGGACAGTCTGGATGAGGCACTAGGGTTATGTCAGCGATCCGCAGGCTACACACTGATTGGCTGATTCGAAGATGCTGGATATTATAACACGCAACACCCTAGACCATTGTATGGATGTGAAAAGGAGCAACGGTCTGGATCAGGAGCCACGTCACAGATCCGTGGGCTGCGCTTCCATTGGCTGGTCATTTTAGCCCATTTTTTAACATTGGATAAGATTGAGCAGGCCTGCCATGTATTGTTGGGCTTAATTAAAGCGGCCCACCAGTTGGACAGATGGACACCATGCTGACCCGATTTGAGGAGGCCTGAAAAGCATGCATGCATGCGCGCGCAGCCCTGCGCCGCCTGCCCTCGCAACGTTCGAGCTCATGTCGCTAGCCGCCGCCCTGCGCCGCCTGCTTGCCTATTATAGATGCACGACCATCGCTAGCCGCTGCATGAATGGCATCGAGTTCATCTCTCCATGCGTTTTTAATGGTCAGTGTGCTACGCTGGCTGTTGGTGCCCTGGCAGCATTCGATCTCATGTCACTGCTTGGCTATTCTATATGCCCGACCATCGATAGCCGCTGCATGGATGGCATCGAGCTCATCTCTTGATGCGTTTTAATGGCCAGTGTGCTATGCGGGTAGTTGGCGGTACTACCACGATGCCACACTTGCATGTGCGTGTACACAGAGGCTGGCTCGATACCACATTAACCGTTTTCCATGCACCTCGGCTATTTAAGCACACCCAAGCCTACATCTTCCTCTCACTCTCCTTCATCTCTCATCTGCCCAACCACATTGCCCGTTTACCATGCATGTGAGCGAGCAGCCGTCGACGCATGCATGCACGGGTGGCACACGCAGAGAACGAGCAGGCGTGAACCCCGATCGACGGCACAGAGCGTGCAACACTGAAACGTCCCAACCTGGCTATTGATATCGCGTTCGGTTTCCCATGCGTGTACACACATGTACACAAACCCCTCCCCTCCCCCGATGCCTCCAAACACCGCCCGCTCATTACTTCCACCCGGTGTAAACACGTCGCACTAGGGCTATTTAAGCCACCTATCATTTTCCTCCTCCTCATCGACCCTCTCACATCTACATCCTCTTCTCACCACCACAAACAATCCCAAAACCAGGCTGCCGCAGCCATGTAGTACACCGGGACAACCTTCCACTTTCCCCCCACCATGACGGAGACGCTCTACCCCGCTGAGGTGTACGTCGCGAACACACTCCGTGTGTGGTCGATGTCAAGACGGAGGGGCGCAAGGGAGTTCACCAACGCCTTCCTTGCGCTCGGCTTCGGCCACCTCCCCCGGAGATCTCCAAGGATGTACCGAGTCGAGGAGGTTATCCACAACGGGGTTGTGGTTGCTATCCTTGCCCACTTCACCAACTCCTTCGACGCGTTCTACCTCCTTGGCCGTGTGTTCTGGTGTGGCTGCGAGGTCATCACTTTCCCCACCCACAACATCTTCACGGACTACATCAATATCTTCCTCACCGCGGGGTGCATGCACACTCTGCCGTACCCCATCGACAACACCCCGAAGGAGCAGTGAACGGCGCCCGGAGGAGTTGGCCTTGGAGTAAGCAATCAAACCAGTGGTGTTTTATCTTATCTAGGGTGCCGTTTTATTATTGTCGTGTTGGGTTGAACTATCTATATAAGTTATAATGGTACTATGTATGTCATGCTTGGGTTTATCTATGTTAGTTTTAATGTGGTACTATCTACCTCATGCAATTGTACTACTTATGCTACTATATTGATGTGTTCTATCAATTTTTTGTTTTTTCTATCTAGTCAATATTGGTCAATTGATATATGTTCTTGGTGATCTATCTAATTGATCTATGTGTTACTAATACAAGGAAGATTTCAGGATGGACATTCAAGTGTATGGGTATCTAGGCACTCGCTAATAGGGCCACCCTAGCTAGTAGGTGTAGGGTGCAAATTTTTTGCTGGATCCACGACCATGGACATGCAACTAATTTAGTTCATGCCAATAATTATTGGATTAACTCAAATGTCCAAAATAAATATTTCCGTGCTCCTAAAAATATTGCTTTGAATTTTACCTCTCGCCAATATTTTCAGAGCAAAACAAGAACATTTTCTTGAACAAATTTGAAGCGAATTTTAACTTGATCATTTCCAAAAATGATTTCTGAGGCTTTCACATATCCCCATTTAATTTGGATTTCATGAAACCTAGACACGCATGAAAACAATCACAAAACAATAGTGGACAAGCAACAAAAATGTAAAGCAAAACAAAATAAGTGATAATACAAAATAATATTTATTCGACAAAAAAACTTGGCCAAAGTAAAAACATGTAAAGAAGTATATGTTTGTTAGAGGTTTATTTGCCGAAGCAACATTTTATTTTGAGATTTTAGTCGACGCATTTTTTCTAAACATGGGTGTCTCAATGCTATAAAACAGGGATGATGCCCCTACGCGGGTGGGCTGGTCCCTATTTGGGCCTGGTTATTTTCTCATGGCCCAACATCTATTCGGTAGCAAGAAGTTTTTTACTCAAAACTCAATTTGGGGTGTGTGCACTCTGTTAACTCAACAGGGAATGGGGAAACAATGGGCAGCGGCGGGCGGATGGGCACGGGCGGTCGTCTCTTCTAGCTGCGAAGAGATGGTTCCCGCGCTTAGTGGACAAGTGGCGGGTCCCGCGCTTACGTGGATAAGTTGTGGGTCCAGCCCCTAACAGCTAATGAGGGCATCAGTTGAGCTTAAGGGCCATGTTGTGTTTGGGCTATTTCCTCGCTCAAAAGTGTCGCACCAAGGTCATTCGGACGAAAGACGTTCCACTCCTTCCAATTTATATGAAAGGTGTCGCATAGGAGCTATTGACCCATTATTATTTTCCCATTTAGTACTAACATTTTTTGATAGTTGCAGTATGCATTTGGTTCTACTATCATGGCACCTGGGACTGGGATGATTACCGAAGCCATGGAACCAGCTATAGGCAACCGCTGAAAGGATTAATACTGAAGCGTAGCATGACACTTGTAGTGGGGATACTACAAACAACACTTCGCCAAAACATTCTTGAAATTTTCAAATTTTACACAAATTTCTACATGATGTACATGTACCCACTCGTATAGGCGGAGCTTGCTTCATGCATGGGTTTGCAATGCTTACCCAATATTTTTATTCAAATTGGCTTTCATGTATATGCTCATATATCCATGTACATAGTTATAGTTGTCACTTTACACGTACAGGGCATGAAAAATCGAACCATGCAACATGTCAGCCAACCTCTTCTCCCACCCAAGTAGCTACACTAGTAGAAAACAGGGCTTTGGTCCTAGCCGGGTCAGTCCATTAGTTCCGGTTCACTCACGAACCGGGACCCATGGCGCCATTGGTCCCGGTTCGTGAGGCCAGGGCGCCGGCCGGGCCTCGCGGGCCATTGGTCCCGATTCGTCTAATCCCTTTGGTTCCGGTTCCAGACACCAACCGGGACCAATGGGCCTCGCTCCTGGCCCACAACCATTGGTCCCGGTTTGTGGCTGGAACCGGGACCAAATGGGGTCCTTTAGTCCCGGTTCCAGCCACGAATCGGGACCAATGAGATGCCTATATATACCCCCTCACCAGCGAGCAGAGCACTCCACATTGCTCTGTTTTTCTGGCCGGCGAGGGGAGAGCTTTGTGGTGCTCTAGCTCACCTACTATGCACATGAGGTGTTCGATGAAATGCCCAAGCCACACTTAAGCTTTCTCCTCTCAAAGCTCCTTGTCCAAACTCCATTTTTCTCAAGATTTGTCTAGGTTTGGCGATCCGTCTTGTCCCGTCCCTGTCCTCACCGTCGTCGATCGCCCGAGCCCATCTCGGTGCCGGCACCACCGTGTATGAAGGTCCCGTCTGGCTTCTCGTCGAATATAAAGGGAATAATAAATATGGCAGAGAAAAAGTTCCAGAACCTAATGTCTCATGACTACCACGTGATTATGACACAACTGCTTCCGGTTGCATTGAGGGGGCTTCTATCGGAAAACGTTCGATTAGCCATTGTGAACCTATGTTGATTCCTCGATGCAATCTCTCAGAAGGTGATCGATCCAAATATCCTGCCAAGGTTAAGGAGTGATTTGGTGCAATGTCTTGTTAGTTTCGAGTTGGTGTTCCCACCGTCCTCCTTCAATATCATGACGCACATCCTAGTTCATCTAGTCGACGAGATTGTCGTTCTGGGCCCTGTATTTCTACACAATATGTTCCCCTTTGAGAGGTTCATGAGAGTCTTAAAGAAATATGTTTGTAACCGCGCTAGGCCAGAACGAAGCATCTCCATGGGCCATCAAACAGAGGATGTCATTGGGTTTTGTGTTGACTTCATTCCTCACCATAAGAAGATTGGTCTCCCTCAATTGCGGTATGAGGGGAGACTAACTAGAAAAGGCACGCCAGGAGCGGACTCAATAATATGTAGGGACAGGCATTCTTGGTCTCAAGCACACTACATAGTTCTACAGAATTCTACCTTGGTGACCTCGTATGTCGATGAACACAAGAATATTCTGCGCTCCAAACACCCGGAGCAGTGTGATGACTGGATTACATGTGAACACATCAGGACTTTCGGCAGTTGGTTGCAAACACATCTCATGCGTGACAACATTGTTTCTGATGAGTTGTACTCATTGGCCAGGGGACCATCTTCGACTGTTATGACTTACAAAGGGTACGGGATAAATGAGAATACGTTTTACACGATCGCCCAGGATCAAAAGAGCACCAACCAAAACAGCGGTGTCTGCTTTGATGCAACAACCAAGAGGGGAAAGGACACATATTATGGTTACATAGTGGACATATGGGAACTTGACTATGGACATGATTTTAAGGTCCCTTTGTTTTAGTGCAAATGGGTCAATCTGTCAAGAGGCGGGGTACAGAAAGATCCACAGTACGGAATGACGATAGTGGATCTGAACAATCTTGGATACACACACGAACGATTCGTCCTAGTCAATGATGTGGCGCATGTTTTCTATGTGAAGGACATGTCTACCTAACCGAGAAAAATAAAACATAAGGAAGCGAATACATCATACGATGAGCCAAAGCGTCACATACTTCTTTCAGGAAAAAGAGACATCGTGGGATTGGAGGGCAAGACAGACATGTCTGAAGATTATGAAAAGTTTCATGAAATTCCTCCCTTCAAAGTCAAACCTGACCCATGCACTCTGTTAAACAATGAAGGTTATCCATGGTTACAACGCAATAAGCAAAGGACACAAGTGAAGAAAAAGCGAAGGCTTTCTCTCCACAACTATATCATTTCAATTACATGTGAAGAAATGAAATGCCTTTTGTAACACATGAGTTTTCGTCCGAAACCTTGATACTTCGAAAGAGATTGTTCATTTTGTACACGAAGTGCATCCAGTTTTTTTCGTAACCCTCTCAACTTTTTATAACACACTACGTGGGTGAAATGATGATACCATGCCAACTTTCAACCTTTTCAGAGTTAATTTGTAGTGCTTTTCAATTTCAGGGTTATTTAGCTCAAAACAATCAGTAAATGCATGAAAAATACCAAATGAAGTTAGAAAGGGTTGAAAATTGCTGATGTGGATTTTAATGGTGCATTTTGAACACACAAAAAGTCTGGAGTTCAAATAAGTTCAAAAAAATGAAATCCCTTTGTAACAGATGAGTTTTCGTCCGAAAACGTGATACTTCGAAAGAGATTGTCCATTTTGTACACGAAGTGCATCCAATTTTTGCCGTCATCCTCTCAACTTTTAAGCACATGCTATGTGGGCGAAATGATGATACCATGCCAACTTTCAACCTTTTCAGAGTTCATTTGAAGTGCTTTTCAATTTTAGGGTCATTTAGCTCAAAAAATCAGTAAGTGCATGAAAAATACCAAATGAAGCCGGAAAGGGTTGAAAATTGGCGATGTGGCTTTGAATGGTGCCTTTTTAACACACAAAAAGTATGGAATTCAAATAAGTTCAAAAAAATGAGATCCTTTTGTAACAGACGAGTTCTTGTCCGAAACCGTGATACTTCGAAAGAGATTGTCCATTTTGTACACGAAGTGCATCCAGTTTTTGCCGTAACCCTCTCAACTTTTTAGCACATGCTATGTGGGTGAAATTATGATACCATGCCAACTTTCAACCTTTTCAAAGTTCATTTGAAGTGCTTTTCAATTTCTTTCAAAACATCGTGGGGTGGAATTCAAAAACGAATCAACTAAAAAGCTTTTATAAACCTCTAGTATTTTTGAAACTATAATTATATAAAAATTATGCAACTAAAATTATCAAAGTTTTTTTTGTTCAAAATATTAATAGCAAAAAGAATATAATGATAAAACAGACTGGAAATGAATAAAGCAAAAAATAAAACAAAAATAAAAAAGCAAAAAACAAAACAGAAATAATGCAAATTATGAAACTAAAATTATCAAAGTATATTTTGTTCAAAACATTAATAGAAAAAAGAATATAATGATAAAACACACTGGAAATAAATAAAGCAAAAAATAAAACCAAAATAAATAAAGCAAAAACCAAAACAAAAATAATGGAAATTATGCAACTAAAATTATCAAAGTATTTATTTGTTAAAGAGAATGAACTAAAATAATAGAAGAAAATTACTGGATTTTTAAAAATAAATAAATAAAGCCAAATAGAAAACAAAAATGCCAGAAAAAAATTAAAAAAATGCCGCCTACTCGGCCACCACGGCCTGAATACGACTAGAAACCCAACCAGTCAAGTGGGCCAGGATTGAGGCCCACAGAAGGCCCACACGCAGATACAAAGTTGTTAGGCCCGTAAGCCGGCTTTAGAGAGGAGCTCGAAGGCTCTGGCGCATAGCGCCGTATAAACAGGTGTTGCATTCTCCCAACTAGCAAGGTGGGACTAAACTCCCCCCACGCCGCTGTGCAAGGCTATTGGTCCCGGTTGGTGGCACGAACTGGGACCAATGCCACCCATTCACTACTAGGAATAGGCATGCTAGTGGCGCACTAGTTTAGCCTACTAATGGCGCACTGGTGGTGCGCCACTAGCACCATGCCATTAGAATTAAATACTAATGGCGCACCCCTGGTGCGCCATTAGAATCTGGTGTACTAATGGCGCACTAGGCCATGCGCCATTAATATAGCCAACAGTGCGCCATTAGTATGCCTCCCAGGGGGCCATATGTACCCGTGTGCTTTGGCATACTAATGGCGTACTAGTGGCTGATGCGCCATTAGAGTCTTTTTTCAAGTGCGCCATTAGAGTCTTGAGTGGTGCGTCACTAGTATGAATATTAGGAATTTTTTTCTTTTCTGATATTTTCACAGGTTACAAAATATATTATTGGACAGAATTTAGACAACACCACACAGCAACAGCAGATTCATCGAATACAATAGAAGATTAGTCTCCGAATACAAATCATCATATTAGTCTCCGAATTCAAAAGACCGAACAAAGATAGAACATTACATGTCTCGAGACTGCGAGTAGCGAGTTTGTCTTCACATTACAAGTTGATATCAATCATCTAAACTACCATCACATAGAAGAGAGCTGCGGTCATCACGATGAGCATAATCCCGATGAAACTGGTCTTCATCCGGTTCCTCCAACGCTCCCTCCTCTCTCCCGCTAGATAGTTCTTGCTGCTCAAGATGAGCATGCCAATACCTCATGATCCAGTGTAAATCCAAAAGATAATTACAGTGTGGAATCTACTAAGAAAAATACAATATAACTCCACTAAGGATTACAGTGTAAATCCAAAAGATAATTACAATGTAAAATCTACTAAATACAATGTAAATACACTAAGGATTGTAGTATAAATCCACTGAGGGAAACCCTCTACAGCAATCTGGCACATTGTAAATACTAAAGGTGAGCAATGCATCTAACAGCATAAACCGCATGAAGCACGCCTGAACATCAATTATACCACACTAAAAAACTGCATGCACAATTACTACTCTCCCTGAAAAGACAAAACATACCTATCCAACCTAAGGTTGTTAGATTCAGCACACTTGATCCTTAATACATGCTACCTGCAGGATTAACACCTACTAGCACTTGATGTAGGCAGGATGAATACTGAACTATATTACAACCAACAAGCAAGAAACAAACTGAAGACACTCAACTCTAGGTTTGATTTGCTGACCCACAATACATCACAACAGCAGAGGAGTCACAACGGCTCAGTTTACCAACTAGAAAATTAACTATGAATTACAAGGATTTGTGTGCTGAGCCGTCCCTAGACATGAACAACTCCAACTCATTACAAAATGAAGCGGCCATTATATACTTGATACATAAGATTGTCTTTCTGCATAGGATGGTTTCGACAGATGCAGCAGCAAGTTGCGAATGCAGACATCTAAAAGTGTGGGTGAATCATTAATATCATGTGGCAAAATGGGCACGACATTAATTAATCTAACAAGCATCCCTCCATCCCATATGCAATATATAAACGAATCCCTAGAGGGGAAATTGGACAGAGATACAAAATAGCAAAAGAAAGGACAAGTAGACAAATTGCCGGAGCACATTAAGCACATAGATTCCAGGGGAAAGGGACAGCAGGCAATGGCAATCATTACTGGAGACTAAACAAATGGCTCCTAATCAGACATTATCATGAAGCAAATCTAACTCTAGCTCTAACAGGAGGAAACTACTTTCTCTAGTAGTACAATTCGCCCATGAAACCTGGATAGGACCACAGCCGCATAGAACAGAGAACTGAAAGCTTGAAACCACCCACTGACCAGTAATCCAATGAATAAAATGCAGTACATGGCCGGGCAAATATATCTGTGAAATTATAGAGAAGAAGGGAAAAATCTTGTTGGCCCAGAAGGACAGGTAAATGAAGTGCTAGAAAGTTTCTTTATATATGCAGACATATATAATACACAGAGCATTAGGTGCAGAGGAACAAACATAGTAGTAGCAACCCCTTCCGTTTTCCGCTCGATATGCCGACGAAGAACACGAGAAACCACCAGCGCGACTAAACAACACGAGTATCCAGGAGGAGAAACTGTCAATAGAACTAAGCTAAACTGGTGGGGTGTAGAAAGCAGAGGATGCAACTGAACTGAATTGTGCGCGAAGACAAGCTCCGACCCCAGACATGAACAAACTAGAAAATTAACTATGAATTACAAGGATTTGTGTGTTGAGCCGTCCCCAGACATGAACAACTCCAAATCGAACGGCCTACAAAAGAGATCACATGAACAAAAAAGGGGGAGCAGGGGGGAGGAAATACCCAATCCGACGAACAAATCGCCATCGGTGGAAATGGGGACGAATCACTACGGGACAGAGAGATGCAGCAGATCCTGCCAGCAGGAACAAAGATATGGGAGTGGGGAGGAAGGGTGGAGAGGGAGGAAGGAGGAAGGAGGAGAGGTACCTGGGCGGGCGCGGCCGGTCGCTGGAGGGGTCGGGGTCAGGGGGAGGCCGGCGGCCGCGGTTGTCGTGGGGAGGCCGGCGGCGGCGCGGGGCAGGGGCCGACGCGGGGAGGCTGTCGGCGACGGCGAGGTCGCGGAGGCATCGGCGATGGCGGAGGTCTGGCGAGGTTGTCGGCGATGGCGGAGGTCGCAGAGGCATTGGCGAGGCTATTGGCGACGTACACGATGGTCTGGTGAGAGGGAGGGACGAAGGGGTCGGGGGAGTTAGAGCTAGGGGGAAGATTACTAATGGTGCACCCCCGAGCGGTGCGCCATTAGAATGTTTTTTTTCACATTCTAATGGCGCACCGCTCGGGGGTGCGCCATTAGAATGTTTTTTTTTCACATTCTAATGGCGCACCCCCAAGAGGTGCGCCATTAGAATGCTATTTTTTAATATTTTTTATAAGAACAGTAATAATTGTTTTATAAAAACAGTAATATTTTTTTTATGAATATGAAAAAATATCATCAAATTTGTTATTTGAAAATGGGGGTGCTCGGCGGCGGTGGAGCGGGGGAGGGTGCGGGGGGTGCTCGGCGACGATGGAGAGGGGGAGGGTGCGGGGGGTGCTCGGTGGCGGTGAAGCGGGCCGGGGAGGGTGTGGTGGGTCGTCTGCAGCGGTGGAGAGCTAGCGGGGGAGGGTGCGGGGGGTGCTCGGCGGCGGTGGAGCGGGCCGGGGAGGGTGCGGTGGGTCGTCGGCTGCGGTGGGTCATCGGTGGCGGTGGAGAGCTAGCGGGGGAGGGTGCGGGGGTGCTCGGCGGCGGTGGAGCGGGCCGGGGAGGTTGCGGTGGGTCGGCGGCGGCGGTGGAGCTAGCGGGGGAGGGTGCGGGGGGGATCGAGATCGAGATGGAGGGGGATAGCTATATAGCGATCGAGATGGAGGGGGATAGAAATCAAATTTGAAAAAATATTCATGAATTCAAAAAGTGCCCATGAAATTTAAAAATATTCATGATCGAGTTCAAAAAGTGCCCATGTAATACAATCGAGAAATGAAGACTACTTTAAATACAATCGATCTTAGCTAGCTATCTGTTCACAATCTTCTTGCCCTTCTTTTTCGCAAACGGAGTTCTTCTGTGGAACGGACGTCCTTTAGGTACGGTGGTCGTTCCCTGGTTGTTTCGGCCCTTCAATTAGCATACTCATGTGAATGTACTTCCTCTTCATGCACAACCAGGGGGAAGGTTGTACATCCACACAAACATAGGCCAGGTGCTATGTGTGCTTCTCTGGCTACCAAACGGATTGACTCCATTCGTGCTCGCGCCCAGCACGATGTTCCTTGGATCGTTCCCAAATTCTGGGTCTTCGAAGTTCAACACTTGCCACTGGCTCGCATCCTTAGGGTGACTCAGCATCTTGTCTTTTTATTTATCTCCGGATCATTTCCGTCATCTTCCCGCTTCTTCTCCTCCCTATCCGCGTACCAACGCAGGAGCTTTGCTACCTTAGGGTCCGCGAAATACCGCTACAGACGAGGAGTGATCGGAAAGTACCACACCACGTTTCGAGGAGCTTTCTTCCTCTTCTTGTATCGAGTGACGCTGCACACCGGACATATGGTAGACTCCGCGTGCTCGTCCCGATAAATGATGCAATTGTTCATGCACACATGGTATTTCACGTGCGGTAAATCTAGAGGACACACGATTTTCTTCGCCTCCTCGAAACTGGTCGGGCACTTGTTCCCCTTGGGAAGACGTTCGTGCCAGAATGACATGATCTCGTCGAAGCATGCGTCGGTCATTTTGTGTTTTACCTTCATCCCCAGAGCCATGAGCGTTACTTTCAGGCGGGTATCCTGGGGACTGCATCCTTCATACAATGGAGTAACCGCGTCTATCTCCAATTGATCCAGCTTGGCTTTCTCTCGGGCGGCAGCTCTTGCGTTATCCGTCTGCTTGAGAAGCAGCTCTTGAATATGAGGGTCCTACACCCAGCCTCCATCGTCGTCTGCTCCGGCATCTTCATCTTCATGATCATGCCCTTCATCTTGATCTTCCTCATCATCATGTCCGGCATCTTCTACATGTTGACCGCGTACAGCATCACCGTCGTGATCATGTCCTGGAGATTCTTCGTCTTCTCGCCCGCCCTCGCCGCGGTGGTTGTCTTGCTGCCCTTCCTCATTTCTTGCCCGACCCCATGGACGACTTCATAGTCATCTTCATCACCTTGCCACCGATAGCCATCCATGAAACCACGCAAGAGCAGGTGGTCCCGCACCTCCCCGAAATCCGGATCCGCAATAAGGCTCTTCAGCTTGCATCTTCGACACGGACATCTTATCTCCGTCTCGTTCTTTTCAAGCATCTCGGCCTTCGCGGAGCTCAAAAACCTATTCACGATGCCTTCGGTCATCGTGCGGACCATGGTCGCCTGCGGGGTAGAGCAAAACGATATTTTAGAACCAAGAAAATTTTTGGCATGACTTTCCCTAAAAATAGGACCAAAAATAATGCATAGTGCCAAAATTCTCGCCGAAACGGAAATGAATCAACATTCCGGCAAAATATTGGCAAACTATCGCATTTCAAATACCGGTACCTGCAAACACAAACATATATGCAACACCACAAACATATGCAACACCACAAACATACATAGATCTAGCAAGGCCATAAAACGTGCATGTGCACATTGTTGGAGCGAGATAGGGAGAAAAAAATTAGATCTACAACATAAAGATAGCTTTCCCCTTACTTACCTATCAAAAAAAGGTAATTTGACAACTTAATTTTGATGAATCTATGGTGCAAATGAGGTGAGAAGGAGGAGGGAGCCGACACAAGCTTGGAGGAGGAGGTGAAGAGAATGAAGTGGGGAAAGTGAGTGTGTAGGTGTGGCTGTCCAAAATATCTAGCTGGCCCCAGGTTACTAATGGCGCACCACCTACAAATGCGCCATTAGTAACCCTGGTTAGGGTTACTAATGACGCACCAGCTGGAGGTGCGCCATTAGAATTTTTGCAAAAAAAAATGTTACTAATGGCGCACCAGCTATGAATGCGCCATTAGTAACCCTGGTTACTAATGGCGCACTAGATGGAGGTGCGCCATTAGAATTTTTGCAAAACAAAAAAAATTTGTTACTAATGGCGCACCGTGGGTCTGGTGCGCCATTAGTGTCTACCACACTAATGGCACACCGACTCATGGTGCGCCATTACTATATAGTAGTGGAGCACCACTTTTCTGGTGTGCCATTAGTGGCCATATTATCTATAGCCCTTTTCCTAGTAGTGATTGGTCCCGGTTGGTGGAACCAACCGGGACCAATACCGACCTTTAGTCCCGATTGGTGCCAACAACCGGGACCAAAGGTCTCTAATTCCCGCCCTTTGGGCTGACGAAAAGAGACATTTGGTCCCGTTTGGTGGCACGAACCGAGACTAAAGGTGGGTATTGGTACCTGTTGGTGCCACCAACCGGGACCAAAGGCTCTGTGTATATAAGCCCGCACTTAGCGTTTTCCAATCCCAGTTATTCTTCCCCCGACACCGCGCCGAACAGCACGACGCCGCCAGGTTGCCGGACCGCGCCCTCGCCCTCGCCGACGCCCTCGCCAACGCGCCCTCGCGCCCTCGCCCTCGCATGCACCCTCGCCCTCGCCGCGTGCTGTCCTCGTTGCCGGGCTCGAGCCTGCTGTCCTCGTCGTGCCCTCGCCCCCCCCGAGCCCACCGTCCTTGTCGCTGGCCTCGTCGCCGATCAAGCCATCACCGCACCCCACACAGTGAGCCCCCTCCTCCCATGTCCCCTGCTCCACGTCGCTGTTGCTCCATGGTTGCCGGCCGGCGGCACCGCGTGTGCTCTGTTCTTTTCATGTATATGTGTATTTTTTTGTGGGCAAGTATAGGTGTATATGTTCATGTATATGTATATATGTTCATATATATATGTGTGTGTATATGTTCATGTAAAAAGTCTTCGTTATTTTTCATATGTATGAAAAGGTTGAGTGAAAACGAAAACAAACATATAAGAAAAAACAAAGGAAAAATGCAGAAGGAAAAGAAACCGCCCGGCCAGGCCACGACCACATTTTCATAAAGGTTTTCCACCGATTCCACGTCGCACCAAGCACCCGCGGCGAAGCAAGTCTTTTTTCGAAGGTGGCTTTTTGTTTAAATGAAAATGTTGGCATCGGGTCTATCATCACGTTGGCATTGGCTCTATCTATCAACAGGGCCACGGGAGCACCCCGGCCCCCTATCCTCACGTTGGCATCGGCTCCCCGAGAGCCTTCCAACGAATCTGGAATGTGTCATTGTCGATATAGCCCCTCCCCGATAACTTCGACACGAGGGGGGGGTCGATATAACCCCTCCCCGATAATTTATTTTCTAAGTTACTAAGGTAAAATGTTCACCCCCCTCTCGATATACCGGGCGACCAACTCTCGAGGCTGCCCAAACCCTAAAAAGAGCGTTGTCGATATCTTCCCTCCTCGATAACATTTTTTTCTAATTTACTGAGGTAAAATGTTCATATAGAAAACTCCGATAATATAGATTTATCAAGAATGCCCCCATTATGGATGTGCACAGGTTGATCCAATTTTTTCTGATCCCATATATATATATATTCTTCTATATGTCATGTTGTGTGTCAAAGTATGGAAGAAATCCATGGCTTCATCATTAGCCGGAAGTAACCGGCGTATGATGCTACGAAGCTCTTCAAAGTTGTTTTGGAACAGAGTTCCAGATAGAATAATTCGCTTTTTGGTATGAATTTCGGCAACGGCCTTCCAAATAGCGATATTCGGAAGGCTCTTGCTGAACTTCGTACCAAAAAGCTAATTATCCTCTCCAGGACTCTGTTCCAAAACAATTTTGGTGAGCTTCGTACCATTATGCGCCTGTTTCTTATGGCTAATGATGAAGCCGTGGTTTTCTTGAATTCTTTGACACTAGACACGTGAAATATAGAAGGGTAGATGAGATCTGGAAAAATATGGACCATTTTCTGCACATCCAGAATGGCGCCATTTTGTGAAATCCCTAAAAGGTTAAGAGAATCCCCTCTCGCCCAACCAAACCCTAGAAGCGTCGAGGGCCACCCATAACCCTGGAAGCATTGTCGAGGCCACCCCCCATCATAAAGAAGTATATTAATTTCCATGTTTTAATATTTGTATAAAGTATGGATCAAAGAGACTTGGAACAAGAATAGTTGTTGGGGGACATAATCCGATGTGGTCCTCATGCTGTCTTGTCGTTTCTCAACGACACCGATGGTCTTGAAGGAGAGGATTACTGCTCCGGTGATTGAACAATGGAGGAGGAAGGTCATGATCATGATGGCTCCGGTTATCGAATGCCGGAGGAAGGAGACCATGGTGACGGCTCCGTTGACCGACCAGAGGAGGGAGATGTTGCAAAGTCTGGCGGGGTATATATATTAATTAAGCATGTGATGACTAATTAATTGATGCATTAATTGTTTTGGTATGTACATATATTAACTCTTATTTCTTCTTTTATATAGCCCTCCGGATCGAGCTGAACTTTGCTAACGAGACGAGGCCCGAAGAAGAGGTTACGCAAGGATGAAAGGTTCACGATCACAGCACTCACGGACGATGTCCTACCAATTGAACCCAAGCGGACCAAGGATGCATTTTCTGCTCAGTGCGGAGCTATTGTTAGGGACAACATCCCGATCAGCATCATGCAATGGAATAAGCCTAAGGCGATGCCCATGAAGTTGATTATGTTACCGATAGACAGAAAGATGATCTTTGGACTGCGTTGAAGGCAAATTTTACCCTACCGCCAGAGTAGGATCCGAATAAGCCAGTTATAGAGCCACTGGTCAAGGCGCGTGCTCTTAAGAAGATGGCAGATCTATTCAGGAGGTGGAAGAATGAGTTGGAATTAAAGTTTGTAGATAAAGGGAAGACTCCAGAATTCATCGGCCGATTTGAGAAGATAAGAGATCATTGGCCTGTATTTGTGGCCTACAAGACATCGGAGAAGATTAAGAAAATGTCAGAGACAAAAAAGAACAATGCTACAAAGAAGTAGCATCACCATCACACAGGGTCACGTGGCTACCTCAAAGCCTGGCCGTTGTGGGACAAAGCTGAGAATGACCTGCTTGCTAAAGGGGTCGTACCACAGACATTGAACTGGCCAGACCGTTCAAGGACTTGGTTCTTCGGGGTTGGGGGAATTTTGGACCCTGCAACATGGGAGGGCCGTTGGATGGACGAGAAACTTGCAATACCCATCATGAAGCTTCAGAAGTATATCACCACAGCCTAGGAAGGGACGTTCATCCCCGACAGATAGAAGGACGAGCTGACTGAGGCCCTCGGGAATTCTGAGCACCTTGGACGAACACGAGGCACACCAGGCTCCGTTCCGTGGAAGGTTGGGTTTCCCGATGCAGGCGGTTATAGAAGCCGGCAGAGAAAGAGGAAAGCGGAGCTGAGCGAAACGCAGAAGCTCAAAAGCTAGAGGAAGCTGAGAGCCAGCGAGCTGCCGACCAACCATCTAAGTGGCACGAAGCTACCTCAGAAGCGACCCCACCATCTCAGCGAAGAAGCAGCGTGGCTTCCACAGAGCTCGTTCAACCTGACTTCACGACTCCTAGCTACCCCATGGATACTATCACAGAGGTTCATCATTGCGAGCTTTGGGCGAAATTCCTGAACCTCACTTTCAAGGCGGCTCTCGGCTCTGTTGCACCTCCTCAACCGAACGGAACTTTTCACTGCCTTCCGATTCCACATGGCTATGTTGTTGTGATGGTGGATGAAGTAATGGAGGGATTTGATGAGCTGGAGCTTGACCACCCTACAGGTGAAGGGGAGAAGAAGGTGGTTCATGCTCTGAGGAGTACATGTCTATGGCCGAAGGAGTACATCAAGCTTCCAAACTGGACGCCTCCGCCTCCTCCTCCTCCTCCTCTGAGGAGTTAGGGCACTCTGCCTCCTCCTCCTCCTCCGACGAGTGATCAGGGCAATCCGCCTCCTTCTCTGGCTCCTCCGACGCGCGACGACACTCCGCCTCCTCCTTCGCCTACTCCGGCCCGTCGGAGCAGTCCGCCTCCTCCAATGCGTGAGGCCACTCCGCCTCCTCCTCCTACTCCGGCGCATCAGGCCACTCAGCCTCCGCCTCCTCCTCCAGCGCGTCCGCCACGATGGAAGACAGACGTCGCCGCCGATCCGGCGGCTAGCAGTACAATAGGCGGGGAAAAAAATTCAAATTTGGTCCAAGCCTCTGTTAGAAATATGCCCTAGAGGAAATAATAAATTAGTTATTATCATATTTCCTTGTTCATGATAATCATTTATTATCCATGCTATAATTGTATTGAATGGAAACACAGTACATTTGTGGGTAAATAGACGACACTCTGTCCCTAGTATGCCTCTAGTGAACTAGCTCGTTGATCAAAGATGGTTAAG
Organism: Hordeum marinum; assembly: GCA_022496015.1. Taxonomy (NCBI): domain Eukaryota; kingdom Viridiplantae; phylum Streptophyta; class Magnoliopsida; order Poales; family Poaceae; genus Hordeum; species Hordeum marinum. Next base: position 497,849,144 of record CM039675.1, on the reverse strand, counting down.
GTTTCCTAGCCATTGACATGTGATGTCATTTGATAACGGGATCACATCATTAGGAGAATGATGTGATGGACAAGACCCAAACTACAAACGTAGCATATGATCGTGTCAGTTTATTGCTACTGTTTTCTGCATGTCAAAGTACGTGTTCCTATGACCATGAGATCATGCAACTCACTGACATCGGAGGAGTACCTGTGTGTATCAAATGTCACAACGTAACTGGGTGACTATAAAGGTGCTCTACAGGTATCTCCGAGGGTGTCTGTTGAGTTGGCATGGATCAAGACTGGGATTTGTTACTCCGTGTGACGGAGAGGTATCTGAGGGCCCACTTGGTAATACAACATCCCAATAAGCCTTGCAAGCAATGTGACTAAGTGTTAGTCACAGGATCTTGTATTACGGAATGAGTAAAGAGACTTGCCGGTAACGAGGTTGAACGAGGTATGGAGATACCGACGATCGAATCTCGGGCAAGTAACATACCGAAGAACAAAGGGAGCATCATCCGGGATTAACTGAATCCTTGACACAGAGGTTCGACCGATAAAGATCTTCGTAGAATATGTAGGAACCAATGTGGACATCCAGGTCCTGCCAGTGCTTATTGACCGTAGAGGTGTCTCGGTCATGTCTACATAGTTCTCGAACCCGTAGGGTCTTCACACTTAAGGTTTGGTGACGTTTTGGTAGTATAGAGTTATGTATGGTGGTGATCGAAGGTTGTTCGGAGTCCCAGATGAGATCCCGGACATCACGAGGAGCTCTGGAATGGTCCGGAGGTAACGATTCATATATAGGAGGCCCTATTTTCGTTGCCGGAAAAGTTTCGGTCTCATCGGTAGTGTACCGGGAGTGCCGGTAGTGTACCAGGGGTACCATCGGGAGAGGTATTTCGACCCAAGAGGCTACATGGGATGTAGGAGGGTGGAAACCAGCCCTTAGTGGGCTGGTGGAAGTCCTCTAAGAGGCCCATGCGGCTGGACTTGAGAAAGAGAGAAAAAAGGCCAAGGTGGAAAGAGATTCCAAGTAGGAAAGGAGGAATCCTTGTCCTAATAGGATTGGAGGAGGATTCCTCCTCTCCTCCTTGCGGAAGGGCTGCCTTGTGTGCCAGCCCTCCTCCTGCCTCCCTCCTATATATACTGGTGGTATTGGGTGTTTTGCACAAGATTTTACGGCCACATGCTACCCGTTCCACCGGTGCTCCTCTAGATCGGATTTCCGCAGTGCTTAGGCGAAGCTCTGCTGGAATTGCTCCACCACCATCACCGGAGTGCCGTCATGCTGCCGGTGAACTCTTCTTCCTATCCACTTCCTGTTGCTGGATCAAGACGGTGGAGATCGTCATCAAGCTGCATGTGTGCTGAACGCGGAGGTGCCGTCCGTTCGGCGCTATCTCGGAAGGACCGTGATCAAGATCGCGAGACGGTTCGTGATGAGTTCGCGGGACGGATCATGATGACTTCACGGGACGGTCGTGATGACATCACGAGACGGATCATGATGAGATCGCGGGACGGATTGTGATAAGTTCACGGGACGGATCGTGATTGGATCGCGGGACGGATCGTGATGTGATCGCAAGACGCTCAACGATTTGGATCGCGAACATGTTCGACTACACCAACCGCGTTTTTTAATGCTTCCCTCTTAGCGATCTACAAGGGTATGTAGATCCACTCTCCCTCTCGTAGATGCTCATCACCATGGATAGATCTACGTGTGCGTAGGTAATTTTTTGTTTCCCATGCGACGTTCCCTGACAGTGGCATCATGAGCTAGGTCTATGTGTAGATGAGATCCCAAGTAGAACACAAAAGGTTTGTGGGCGTTGATGCTTAGGTTGCTTCCTCCCTTGGTCGGATTTTGGTTCAGCGGTATTGTGAGATGAAGCGGCCCGGACCAACATTACTCGTATGTTTACGAGAGACCGGTTCCCTCGACCGCAACTTGTTGCATAGATGGCTTGCGGGTGCCAGTTTCTCTCACTTTAGTTGGATCGGATTTGACAAAGGCGGTCCTTGAGAAGGTTGAAAAGCAAGTAGTGTATCACCGTTGTGGTTTTTATGTAGATGGGAATTGTTCTTGCTAGATACCCGTAGCAGCCACGTAAAACATGCAACAACAATTAGAGGACGTCTAACTTGTTTTTCAGGGTATGTTGTGATATGATATGGCCAATTACATGATGTGATATATGTGATGTATGAGATGATCATGTGATGTATAGATTATCACGACTTGCAGGTCGATGAGTACGGCAACCGGCAGGAGCCATAGGGTTGTCTTTAATTATTGTATGACCTGTGTGTCAATCATTAAGCGCTATGTAATGTTTTACTTTATTGCTAAACGGTAGCAATAGTAGTAGAAGCATGGTGGGCGCGACAACCCCGATGGTGACACGTTGATGGAGATCAAGATGATGGAGATCATGGTGTCATGCCGGTGACGATGGAGATCATGCCGGTGCTTTCATGATGGAGATCAAAAGCACAAGTTCATGGCCATATCATGTCACTTATGATTTGCATGTGATGTTAATCCTTTTATGCACCTTGTTTTTCTTAGGACGACGCTAGCATTATAAGGTGATCCCTCACTTAATTTCAAGATAAATTGTGTTCTCACCGAGTGTGCACCGTTGCGAAAGTTCGTCGTGTTGAGACACCTCGTGATGATCGGGTGTGATAGACTCTACGTTCACATACAACGGGTGCAAGCCAGTGTTGCACATGCAGAACACTCGGGTTAAACTTGACGAGCCTAGCATGTACAGACATGGCCACGGAACACAAGAGACCGAAAGGTCGAACATGAGTCTGATAGTAGATATGATCAACATGATGATGTTCACCATTGTAACCACCTCAACTCATGTGATGATCGGACTTGAGTTGGTGAATTTGGATCATGTATCACTCGAATGACCGGAGGGATGTCAATTTGAGTGGGAGTTCTTAAGTAATATGATTAATTGAACTCATTATCATGAACATAGTCAGTAGTGTCTTTGCAAATTATGTTGTAGATTACTTGCTCGCGCTGTAGCTCCCTTGAATTTTTATATGTTCCTAGAGAAATAGAGTTGAAAGATGATGGTAGAAATATTGCCAATTGGCTCCGTGATCTGAGGATTGTCCTCGTTGCTGCACAGAAGGCTTATGTCCTTAATGCACCGCTCGGTGCGCCAACCCCTCTAGCATCGTCTGTAGATGTTGTGAACATCTGACAGGTACATGCTGATGACTACTTGATAGTTTAGTGTGTCATGCATTACGGCTTAGAATTGAGGCTTCAAAACGTTTTGCACGTCACGAAACATATGAGATGTTCTAAGAGCTGAAAATAGGATCTCAGGCTCGTGCCTGTGTGGCGAGATATGAGATCTCCAACAAGATTCTTTGCCTGCAAGATGAACGAGAATAGCTCAATCGTTGAGCATGTGCTCAGATTGTCTGGGTGCTCCAATCGCTTGAATCGGGTGGGAGTTCATCTTCAAGATAAGATAGTGATTGATATAGTTCTCCAAGTCACTTTCACTAAGCTACTAGAACTTGGTGATGAACTATAAAATGCCAGGGACAGAATTAATGATCCCTGAGCTATTGGCGATGTTTGACACCGCGAAGGTAGAAATCAAGAAGGAGCATCAAGTGTTGATGGTTAGTATAACCACTAGTTCGAGAAGGGCAAGGGCAAGGTGGGAAACTTCATGGATGGCAAGTCAGTTGCTGCTCCAGTGAAGCAACCCAAAGTTGAACCCAAACCCGAGACTAAGTGCTTCAATTATGAGGAGAGAGGTCGCTGAAGCGGAACAACCCTAGATACTTGGTAGATAAGAAGGCTGGCAATGTCGATAGAAGTATATTTGATATACGTGTTATTGATTTGTACCTTGCTTGTACTCTTAGTAGCACCTGGGTATTGGATACCGGTTCGGTTGCTAAATGTTAGTAACTCGAAATAAAAGCTACAGAATAAACGGAGAACTAGCTAAGTGTGAGGTGACGATGTGTGTTGGAAATGTTTTCAAGGTTGATGTGATCAACATCGCACGCTCTCTCTACCTTCGAGATTAGGGATGAACCTAAATAAATGTTATTTGGTGTTTTTGTGTTGAGCATGAACGTGATTAGATCATGTTCATTGCAACACGGTTATTCATTTAAGTTAGAGAATAATGGTTATTCTATTTACCTGAATAATACCTTCAACGGTCATGCACCCAGTAAGAATGGTTTGTTGAAACTTGATCGTAGTAATACACATGTTCATAACATTGATGCCAAAGATATACAAAGTTAATAATAATAGTACCACATACTTGTGGCACTGCCGCTAAATGTCATATTGGTATAAAATGCATGAAGAAACTCCATGTTGATGGATCTTTGGACTCATTTGATCTCGAATCGGTTGAGACATGCGAACCATGCCTCTTGGTCAAGATGACTAAGGACCCCGTTTTCTGTTTTGTTGAAGCGGGCAAGTGATTTATTGGAAATGATACATGTTGATGTATGCAATCCAATGAGTCTTGTAGCGTGCGGTGGATATCATTATTTTCTTACCTTCACTGATGATTTGAGTAGATATAGTGTATATTTACTTAATGAAACACAAGTCTGTTTTTATCATTCTGGCATCGAGCTATTTTGCCGCAGGACCTCCCCTATAGTATCGTCACCGCAGTAGAGTTTAACCACCAAATTCGGGATGGATTGCTGTGGTTCCTCTATGCCTAGGACACAAGAATATTGAACCATGAACGAGGAAGGTTCAAGCAAATTCAGAGTGAAGTTTAAGATCATCGTGACAAGAAGATAAAAATGTTTGCGATATGATCGTGGAGGTGAATATCTGATTTACGAGTTTGGCATACAACTTTAGGCAATGTGAAAGTTGTTTCACAACTCACGCCACCTGGAACACCATAGTGTGATGGTGTGTCCGGAACGTCATAGTCATGCTCTATTGGATATGGTGCGTGCTATGATGTCTATTATCGTTTTGTTACTATAATTTTGGGGTTATGCATTAGAGACAACTAAATTCACTTTAAATAGGGCACCATCTAAATCCGTTGAGATGACAACGTGTGAAATATGGTTTGATAGAAACCTAAGCTGTCATTTCTTAATGTTTGGGACTGCGACGCTTGTGTGGAAAATGTTTTCACCTAATGAGCTCAAACCCAAAGAGGACAAATGCATCTTCATAGAATACCCTAAGAACAGTTGGGTGAACCTTCTATCTCAGATCCAAGCATAAAATGTTTGTTGCTAAAACTGGGTCCTTTCTCGAGAAAGGGTTTCTCTTGAAAGAATTGAGTGGGAGGAGGATAGAACTTGATGATGTTATTGAACCTCTGCTTCAACCAGAAAGTAGCGCATTGCAGAAAGATATTTCTGTGAAGCCTACGTCAGTTGAAGAGGAAGTTAATGATGATGATCATGAAGCTTCGGATCAAGTTACTATTGACCTACAAGGAAAATAGAACTTGATGAGGTTATTGAACCTTTACTTCAACCAGGAAGTGGCGCAGCACAGAAATATGTTTCTGCGAAGCCTACGTCAGTTGAAGAGGAAGTTAATGATGATGAACATGAAGCTTCGGATCAAGTTACTATCGAACTTCGTAGGTCGACAAGGACGTGTACTGCTACTGAGCGGTACGACAACCCTGTCTTGGAGGTCATGTTGTTGGACAACGCTGAACCTATGAACTATGGAGAAGCGATGATTGGCCCGGAAACCAACAAATGGTTAGAGGCCACGAAATCCAAGAAAGGATCCATGTATGAAAACCAAGTATAGACTTTGGTGGACTTGCTCGTTGGACGACAGGTCGTTAAGTACAAATGGATCTTTAAAATGAAGACATACGCTGATGGTAAATGTTACCATTTGTAAAGCTCGACTTGTTGCAAAGTAGTTTACGACAAGTTCAAGGAGTTGACTGCGAGGAGAATTTCTCACTCGTAGCGATGCTAGAGTCTGTTGGAATTATGTTAGCAGTTGCTGCATTTTTCAATTATGAAATCTGGCAGATGGATGCTAAAACATCGTTTCCTTCCTTAAGGAAAGGTTGTATGAGATACAACCAGAAGGTTTTGTCAGTCCTAACGATGCTAAAAGGTGTGCGAGCTTCAGTGATTCTTCTATGAACTGAAGCAAGCATATCGGAGTTGGAATATACACTTCGATGAGGTGATCAAAATTTTGAGTCTATACAAAGTTTACGAGAAACTTGTATCTGCAATAAAGTGAGTGGGAGCACTATAGAGTTTCTGATAAGTATATGTGGATAACATATTGCTATTCGGAAATGATGTAGATTTTCTGGAGAGCATAAACGGTTGTTTGAAAAGAGTTTTTCAAAGGAAGACCTGGATAAAGCTACCTAATTGTTGAGCATCAAAGATTTATAAAGATAGATCAAGATGTTTGATAAGACTTTCAATGAGTACATACCTTGACAAGATTTTGAAAGAGTTCAAAATGGATTAGTCAGAGAGAAGTGTTCTCGCCTGCTTGGTAAGGTGTGAAGTTGAGTGAGACTCAAAGCTCGACCACGGCAGAAGAAAGAGAAAGGACGAATGTCGGCCCCTATGCCTTAGCCATAGGCTCTGTATAGAATGCCATGCTGTGTACCGCACCTGTGTGTGCCTTGCCATGAGTCCGTCAAGGGGTACAAGAGTGATCCAGGAGTGGATCACTGGACAGAGGTCAAGATTATCCTTAGTAACTAAAAACTAAGGAGATGTTTCTCGATTATGGAGGTGATAAAGAGTTCGTCGTAAAGTGTTACGTTGATGCAAGCTTTAACACTAATCAGGATAACTCGTAGTAGCAATCTGGATACGTACAGTAGGAGCAGCCATTTGGAATAGTACCAAGTGTGGTAGCACTGTTTACAGTTTGGCATAGAGATTTGCAAAGTACACACGGATCTGAATGTCGCACACCCGTTGACTATAAGACCTCTCTCACATGCAAAGCATGATCGAGCCCCAAAACTCATTGGGTGTTAGATTCATAACAAAGCGAATCACATGGTGATGTGAACTAGATTATTGACTCTAGTGCAAGTGGGAGACTGTTGGAAATATGCCCTAGAGGCAATAATAAATTAGTTATTATCATATTTCCTTGTTCATGATAATCGTTTATTATCCATGCTCTAATTGTATTGAATGGAAACACATTACATGTGTGGGTAAATAGACGACACTCTGTCCCTAGTATGCCTCTAGTGAACTAGCTCGTTGATCAAAGATGGTCAAGGTTTCCTAGCCATTGACATGTGATGTCATTTGATAATGGGATCACATCATTAGGAGAATGATGTGATGGACAAGACCCAAACTACAAACGTAGCATATGATCGTGTCAGTTTATTGCTACTCTTTTCTGCATGTCAAAGTATGTGTTCCTATGACCATGAGATCATGCAACTCACTGACATCAGAGGAGTACCTTGTGTGTATCAAACGTCGCAACGTAACTGGGTGACTATAAAGGTGCTCTACAGGTATCTCCGAGGGTGTCTGTTGAGTTGGCATGGATCAAGACTAGGATTTGTTACTCCGTGTCGTGGAGAGGTATCTGAGGGCCCACTCGGTAATACAACATCACAAGAAGCCTTGCAAGCAATGTGAATAAGTGTTAGTCACGGGAACTTGTATTACGGAACCAGTGAAGAGACTTGCCGGTAACGAGGTTGAACTAGGTATGGAGATACCGACGATCGAATCTCGGGCAAGTAACATACCGAATAACAAAGGGAACATCATACGAGATTAATAGAATCCTTGACATAGAGGTTCGACCAATAAAGATGTTCGTAGAATATGTAGGAACCAATGTGGACATCCAGGTCCTGCCATTGGTTATTGACCATAGAGGTGTCTCAGTCATGTCTACATAGTTCTCGAACCCGTAGGGTCTGCACACTTAAGGTTTGGTGACGTTTCGGTAGTATAGAGTTATGTATGGTGGTGACCAAAGGTTATTCGGAGTCCCGGATGAGGTCCCGCACGTCATGGGGAGCTCCGGAATGGTCCGGAGGTAAAATTCATATATAGGAAGTCCTATTTTGGTCGCCCGAAAACTTTCGGGCTCATCGGTAGTGTACTGGGGGACCATCGGGAGAGGTATTTCGACCCAAGAGGCTACATGGGCTGTAGGAGGGTGGAAACCAGCCCTTAGTGGGCTGGTGGAAGTCCTTTAAGAGGACCATGCGGCTGGACTTGAGAAAGAGAGAAAAAAGGCCAAGGTGGAAAGAGATTCCAAGTAGGAAAGGAGGAATCCTAGTCCTAATAGGATTGGAGGAGGATTCCTCCCCTCCTCCTTGCACAAGGGCTGCCTTGTGTGCCAACCCTCCTCCTCCCTCCCTCCTATATATACTGGTGGTATTGGGTGTTTTTTACAAGATTTTATGGCCACGTGCTACCCGTTCCACTGGTGCTCCTCTAGATCGGGTTTCCGCAGTGCTTAGGCGAAGCCCTGCCGGAATTGCTCCACCACCATCACCGGAGCGCCGTCATGCTGCCGGTGAACTCTTCTTCCTCTCCACTTCCTCTTGCTGGATCAAGATGGTGGAGGTCGTCATCAAGCTGCACGTGTGCTGAACGCAGAGGTGCCGTCCGTTCGGCGCTAGATCGGAAGGACCGTGATGAAGATCGCGAGACGGTTCGCGATGATTTCGCGGGACGGATCGTGATGAGTTCACGGGACGGATCGTGATGAGATCGCAGGACGGATCATGATGAGATCGCGGGATGGGTCGTGATGAGTTCGCGGGACGCTCGGCGATTTGGATCGCGAACATGTTTGACTACACCGACCGCGTTTCTTAACGCTTCCCGCTTAGCGATCTACAAGGGTATGTAGATCCACTCTCGCTCTCGTAGATGCTCATCACCATGGATAGATCTTCATGTGCGTAGGAAAATTTTTGTTTCCCATGCGACGTTCCCCGACAGCCTCAAGCCTGTTACAAAGTTACCATATGAGAGGACTGACGAAGAAAGCGCTGACATCAGTAAAGCCGAAGTGAAGGCCCATTTTGCACGAAAACATCCACCTCCGAAGGAAACAGTAGACACGATGAAAGCGAAGCGCACGCTGGATGCTCTGAAGAGACCATCACCGCCCCCGCTGCCATCAAACTATGACCGCTGTATTATAAAGACATATAATGAAGCGCAGAGGTCGGGAAGTGCTTCTAGTGCTGCCCGAGTCATAGAACGAAAAACTGGGAAAACAATTCCCCAGCTCGGCGAACAGGAGAAGCAATCGTGCCCCCCGCTCAAGGTCTCTAGCAACATTGCTAATCATCCGGTGATACTGCCCGGTACCAAAATTGGTGATTACTTGGGAGATGGTGTACATTTTTAAATGGATGAGGTAGCCAAAGAAGAACACGAATACGTGCATGGGAAGCCTCTCATCCAACCTGATCATCCTCCTCTAACAATGATGATGAACAATTTGCATGAGTGGTACATGAAAACCTGCAGGGAGTCTGGGAGAGACACTATGTATGTGGCAGTGAAACCAGAGAATGAATTCATTGGACCTTCCATGATGCCTATTGAATTTGTGGAGTTATTTCAGCTATACAATCAACGGCCCCTCGACAAACAACTCATGACTACCTACTGTCTGTAAGCATTACTTCTATAGTTAAGTCTGTAGCTTAGCTCGTTCATTGCATGTATATATATACATAATTATCATCACTATATTATGCAGATTGAAGATCGTCGAATGCAAAAAAGCAGGAATCTTCGATGTTGGGTTCATTAGCCTAGATGTCGTAAATGAATGGTCGATACGAAAAGAAATCACAGCGACCGAGGAGAACTTGCTAAAGTCGTTCCTTACACATCAAAACAAAAGGGAAATACTCTTTCCTTACAACTTCAAGTGAGTGTTGCTATCTTCTCTGTACACTCGGTTTCGCTTACTCGAGGTTAAGTAATGTAATTGATGAGTTATATATGCATGTGCAATTACCACTTTGTTCTGCTATCCATTAAGCTTGACGGGGCATTAGTAACTGTCTTAGACTCGAGACGTAAAGATCCCTAGAATTATGCGGACATGACTGCAATGCTCAAGAAGTAAGGTCAGTCAATACCGGACCATATCAGCATGCAACTTTCGTTAATTTCCTGATATCAACTAATCATTTCCTTTGCCTGGCAGGGTTTGGAAGAAGTTCACCCGAAAGGTTCTCGGTCTAAACAACGAGTTGCGATTTATGCACCCCAAAGTAAGTAGTACTAGCTAGTTCCGCACGTCTCTAATTGATTCAAAATTTCATCAATATATCATTACCATGCTTTCTTATCAGTTCGATTGAACTCTATTCTCGTAAAGTGCTTGTACCAGAAAGAAGAGACTATTTTATGTGGATACTACGTATGCGAGTTCATTCGCCACTCGACCTGTGAGCGGGGCTTCTCTAACAAATAATTTGAAGTACGTAAATAATATTCACAATTTTATTTTATATATTACCATCAATTGTGTTGATTTTTATTCATATATATGGATGTATTGACCCCCTTCTTTAAATTAGATCTGGCAGATGCGGGATGAACTCCTACCACATGATCGCATACGAGCAGTTCACGAGGAATTGGTGGGATTCTTTCTTGACCACGTCATACCTAAAGATGGAGAATACTATGTGGGTTTGTGATTGGATCTTAGGAATTGTAAGAGATCTTATATTGTATATATGTAGCTAGTAGCGTCGGATAGATATACGAAAACTTGTTGTTCGACCAATCTCTTAAAGAAAGAGGGGTCGATCACTTCTCTCTGTATATGTACATGACTATCTTGTGTACTTAATGGTTCCTTCATTTGCTTACTAGCTAGCGTGTCGACATCTCTCTATAGTAGCTAGCGTCAACAAAGCACGGAGAAAGAGAGGACACTTCTCTCTATTAATTAGCTAGCTAACACAATATGAAACCCCTAAATTAACCCTCCAAAAACCCCTAACGCCCCCCTTCAAAGAACAAAAAACCCCAACAACTGCTAGATGCTGATGCGTGGATGCCTTTTGGTCCCGGTTGGTGTTACCAATCGGGACTAAAGGTCCTCGTGCCTGGGCTCCCCGCAGAGGCCACGTGGAGCCCCTTCTGCCCTAGTTTGTAAGCGAACCGGGACTAAAGGTTTAGGGCTTTAGTCTCGACCCTTTAGTCCCGGTTCCAGAATCAATACTAACGGGACTCTAGAACCGGGAAAAATGGGCCGTTTTCTACTAGTGCTAGCTGATCGGGTCGTGCTCTAGGCACGTTCCTCTGTAACTGCTGCACGTCGCGCACATCACGCATATACTCATCGCGCCTCGCGCTCCCTCTGTTACACTATATGTATGCCTATGCATTCATCAGCTTCATCCAAGGTGCACTGCCCAAATCCCTCTCTCTATCCACATGGTATCACACGCCGACCTCATCTTTCGCTGCCTACAGTTTTGTGCGCCGGCCAAGTCTACGACGCCTCCTCCTTCATCTCACCCTGATCGTACCCACTCCTGCGCGGCCTCTGCCTCCTTTTCTTTTTATTTCTTTTTCTTTTTATTTTCTGTAATTTGTTTTGGCTACAAAATAATATTTTAACCATTTATAGAAATCCTGAAAATTATTATCTGAGCTAGGTATAATTAACTAGTGCCACATAAAAAAAATTAGAATTATTGAACTTATATTTTATATATAATAAATAAATATCCAATGCAATTAATGTTTGATCAATTCAAAAGCCCAAGATAAAATGTTTCTGTGATCCAAAAATATTGATTGACATTTTCACATCATGCCAATATTTTATCACAACACCAGGGACTTTTTTTGGATCTGTTTGAAGCAATTATTATAATGCTTATTTTGGCAAAAATGATTTATGAGGCTTAATCATTTCCTCAATTCATTTTCTTGCAATTTAAATGCAATCATGAATGCATTGGCAAGCATTAAGAAACTAGGGTTGTGACAACTCACCCTCACTAAACTAGAATCTCGTCCCGATATTCAGGAGTAGTCGGGAAGAGCACAGGGTACCCAAGCCAAAGACGATCTTCGCACTCCCATGCTACTTCATCCTCGGAATGGTGTGACCACCGAACATTGAGACACTTGATGCTGCTACGTCGAGTGTTGCGCTCAGTTTCATCAAGAATACGAACATGATATTCTTGATATGAAAGATCATCTTGAAGATGAAGCATTTCGTGGTCTACTTCGCGGATAGTATCCTTGAAGCAATGCCTGAGTTGACAAATGTGAGACACATCATGAACTTTGGAAAGTTGCGGAGGTAGTTCCAATTGGTGGGCAACCTCTCCTCGTTTAGCGAGAATGCAAAACAGACCAATGTAACGAGGAGCCAATTTTCCTTTGATACCGAAACGATGGGTACCCTTCAAAGGTCAAACCCAAAGGTAAGACTTCTCGTCAACATCATAACTTACAGCCTTAATTATGACGACTGTCATATTGACTCTTTTGACAAGATTGGGCGGTTTTGAAATTCTCACGAATGATGAGAACTTGTTCTTCGGCATCCTGGATCATATCCGGTCCAAAGAATTGTCTTTTACCGGTTTCTGACCAGTTTAATGGCGTTCGACATATTCGTCCATACAGAACTTCGAAAGGAGCTTTGCCCAGACTAGAGTAGAAGTTGGTGTTATAAGAACATTCGGCGAATGGAGACATTTCTCCCAGTTCATTCCGAATGAGATAACACAGGCTCTGAGCATATCTTCAAGAATTTGATTGACTCTTTCTACTTGACCACTTGACTGGGGTGATAAGCAGTGCTAAAGGAGAGATGGGTTCCCATGTCATTCTGGAAACTTTCCCAAAATCAAGAAGTGCACATACTTCCTCGATCAGAATTGATCTACAGAGGAACTCCATGAGAGAAACTATTCGAGGAATATACAGATCTGCTAACTGACTAGCAATTATACTTTCTCGAACTGGAAGGAAGTGAGCAACTTTCAAAAGGCAGTCAATGACCACGAAGATGGCATAATTCGCTTTTTTAGTCTTTGGAAAGATGGTGATGAAATCCATAACGACCTTGTCCCATTTCCACTCGGGAATAGCCAAGGGATGAAGGGTTCCAGTAGGCCTTTGATGCTCTACTTTAACGCGAAGACAAACATCGCAGTTAGCAACGAACTGAGCAATTACTCTCTTCATCCGGGTCCACCAAAACCTCTCGCTTAGGTCCTGATACATCTTAGTACTACGGGGATGAATCGTGAGAGGGGATTCATGAGCATCCTTGGGAATCAGTTCCCGAAGTTGCTCCTTCTTGGGAACCACTAAGAGGCCCTCAAAGAATACAACACCTTTATCATCTACCGAGAAAGTACAAGCAACTCCCTTCACAATGTTGCTCTTGATACGGGAAATTCCCGTATCCTGCTTCTGGTCAGCTATGATATGATCCTAAAGAGTTGGTTTCACCACAAAGGCAGAAAGGGATCCTTGAGGAACAATGTGAAGGTTGACAGGGTTATTACCCCTGGGTAGGCCAAAGCAATGGGGTTCTCCCCCCAGCGCTTCAAAGAAAAAGTCGGGTGGCTCGGGGACGGTTGGTCAGGTAGCCGGCTCGGCCCCCGGCCGGCTAGACACGACCGTCTCTCCGCGATCCGCCTCCTCCATTGACCCCTGGACGGACAAGCAATGTCCTGTCCCTCTGCGTGTGGGTACAACGACACGACGTGACCGCCACGACGGATGCCAATGTAGCCACAGTGATCGCTGACGCTCGAGCGTGCATGGCTAGAGTCCGGCCGTTTGGGACGCTGACCTTGGCGACCGCGACCGGGCAGCAGTATAGTACTGACACACCCCTGCCCACTCCATTACCTGCTCCAGCATGGCTATAGTGTAGCCGACCGTACCGGAGACTTCGGCCTGCTGGCACTAGACAACGCCACCCGGGCGACCCGTGCCGTAGCAGGTGGACGGGGGCCAATCGCGGAGCCAGCTGGCAGGCCCCAATGGGCAACGGGACCGCGCAGCTAGTCGACCCTACAAGCAACGAGACGACTAGAGAAGCAAGACCCCCTGGTCAGCCGGAGAGGCTGCCAGCTGGGTCCCTCACCTATGTACCTTAGAAGTATTATAAAGCCGGGGGGTTGGCCTATAAACCCCCCGAGCCCCCCATGCAACGGGGACGACCGCTCTCACACACACACACTTGGGACACTGCCTTCATATCATCCCTAGTAACGAGGGAGGACGAGCCGGCTGCTCCTTCTTCCTCCTCTACACACAACTCTAGGAACAATCATGTAAATATACCGATCCATCCAACTAGAGCAAGCACGACTAGGGGTGTTACCTCCCACGGAGGGCCCTGAACCTGGGTACATCGTATGTCACCACCACTTGTACCTAATCTTGCACCCGGAGGCCGTCGACATCCTCCGGCCCCAACACCCTACGATAAGCCTACCCATGGCATCTGTCGTGAGAAAACGATGACAGTTGGCACCCACCGTGGTGCCATACGCGGCGCTGGCCGGATTCATGCTCCGGGCGGGACCCCTCGCCATTCCCCGTCACCGCCGCACGTCCAGGCGAAACCGCGGGCTCGTGAGGTTTCCTCTGGTAGTCCCTGCAGGCAGCTCCATCGACCTCGTGCTCGACATCGATGCACTCACCGAGCGCTTCGGCAGGCTAAGCCTTGCCGAAGGACCGGTCGCCAATGGGTACCCTAGCCAAGTACTCGCCTTCACCGATCCACCCACGACTATGGGCGCACTCGCTGCAGCCCATCCTGACAGCTCTCACGATCGCGTGGGAGCATTGACTATCATCTCCTCCGCCTCCTCCAGTCGTGCGCGGGAAGAGGCCGACAAAGCCGCGGCCCGCATCGGCACCTCCGACCTGCTCGGTGCGGCCCTACGGGGCTTGAGCACTCCCATTGCCCCAACGGGAAACCCCGACGCCACCACGACCGAGCTGGAAGTGGCTCACCGCCTCCTGCTCGAGGATGCCAGAGCCCTCGTGGCCACTCGGCGTAGTATGGAAGCCGCTCAGCGGGAGCACGCCTCTGCTTATGGTATCACCTCGGCTGGCACCGAGCCCAGCCGCCGTGGGGCCGTACGCGACCACGGCCGCATGGTCGCCGAAATCTTGGGCGGCAAGATGCCTGTCTACGACACCCCCGGAGCCAACCTGCGGGCCACCAAGGTAGCCTTGGAGGGCGAAGAGCATGTCGCCCGTGAGCGTCACATCAAGGACCTCATTGACGCTGCCGACGCCTAATAGCAACTGCTTGTGGGAGGCGGTGCCGCCTCTCTAGGCCCTCGACTCGAGCGCAAAGGCATGGGGACTGCTGGCCGCTAGCCGGCTCAACACTCCTGCTCCCCTCGCGCCTCCGTCTGCCGGGTCGAGGCAAGCAACCCCCGGTGCTCTCAACTGCCGTGGCGCGAGCAGCCGGCTGTAAACAACCGACGCACCAATGACCCACCTCGTAGCAGCCGCCACCACGAGGCATCGGCTGCCGGTAGCCGGCACAACCGCAGACACACTCCACCCTCGCGCCGCGATCTGTCCCACCGGTCTTCCACCCCGAGCTCTCGGCCCGGCTCGGGCCACGTGTCCCCCACAGCAAGAACGATGCCCACCTCCGCATCGACCAACTTGCGCAGTCGGCCCTCCTCGAGGAGGATGGCTCGATCGTCCTGGCATGTTTTGGCCCTTGGATCCGCAATGAACCGTTCCCAACCGGCTTCATGCTCCCTCGAGACACCCCGAAGTACAACGGGGCTTCCAAGCACGAGGACTGGATGATCTACTACACCACTGCGGTCGGCATTGCCAGGCGCAATAAGTGTGTAGCCGTCCGCTACGCTCCCCTCATGCTGATCGGCTTGGCCCGCACCTGGCTCAACAGCCTAGCAGCCGGTAGCATCAACACCTGGACGGACTTTGAGGATGCCTTTGTCCGCAACTTCACCGACACCTACAAGCGACTTATCCGCCCCCGTGAACTAGCCATGTGCGTTCAGGGGCCGGACGAGTCCCCCCGCGACTAGCTCACCCGGTGGACCGAGCTTTGCAACTCCTGCGAGGGGGTGCACGAGGCACAAGCCGTATAGTACTTCATCGAAGGCTGTCACGACAGATCCCCCCTCAAGCACAAGCTTCTATGGTCTGAGCCAGTTATGCTCGCCGAGCTCATGACCAAGGCGGACAAGTACGCCACGGCCGACTCCGCCATTCTGGTCAAGACGACCCTGCTCGCCAAGGCAACGCCAACGCCGGCAGCATCCCGACGGGCTGCCGACAACCGGCATCCCTAGAACAACAAACGCACGAACGACCAGCCCGACTCCCGCTACGGGAGCCAGCAGGTCGCCACCATCGAGCAGGAGCCGGCTGCCTAGCCTTCCAGCCAGCGCTAGTGCTCTGGCAAGGCTGCTTGTCAGCCCAAGCATACCTTTGAGCAAATGCTCAACCTTCCCTGCAAGAACCACTCTGGGGCTAAGCCCTCCACGCACACGCCCCGACAATGCAGCTTGTCGCAGCGATTGGCCCGGGGGACGGCCTTCCGGCTCCTCCCGTGCCGCCTGCCCACGCGCCGGCCCCGGCCCCAGCTGCCGCCCCGGCGCCGGCTCCGGCTCTGACACGAAACGATGGTCGCCTACACGACCCGTTCCCCAACCAAGACGGTTGCTACGTCGTCTTCACCAATGAAGAGACGAGCAAGCACGCTCAGTGTTGGCTCCATCATGAGGTGAAAGCCTCCATGCCGGCAAGTCCCCAGTTCATGCACTGATCGGAGAAGCCGGTCACATGGAGCTGGGAACATCACCCAACTGTGATGTCGAGTCCGGGAAGCTACGCACTAGTCCGCGACCCCACCATCGCCACCGAGAAGCGCACCTGCCGCTTCTCGCGGGTACTGATCGATGGTGGAAGCACCATCAACATCCTTTACCTCGACATGGTTTTCCACGGCATCGTGCCTGGAAAGTCCTGCTCCCCTATCGGCAAGATCACGCTCGGCGTCCTTTTCTACGGCCCCGGCCACTTCCGCCGCGAGCCGGTGCTATTCGAGGTGGTGGACCTCGCAAGCCCCTACCACGCGCTGTTGGGATGGCCGGCTCTCGTCAAGTTCATGGCAATCCCCCATTATGCCTACCTCAAGCTCAAGATGCCGGGTCCCAAGGGGATTATCACCATCATGGGAGACTACAAGATGTCGCTCGAGTGCGCTCGCGATGGCAGCCGGCTAGCCAAGGCCCTGGAGATAGTCGAGCAAAAGCGGCAGCTCGACCGGATCGTGGCCCTTGCTGCCAGCCAGCCGGCCATACCGGCTCCTACCTCGCAGTTGGTCGGCGAGGCCTCCTTCCAGTTGTCCAAAGACATCAAGTAGATTCCGCTCAACCCGGCCAACCCCGCTCAGTACGTCGCCATCGGCTCCCACCTCGACAACAAATAGGAAGGCGAGCTCGTCGACTTTCTCCGTGAGAATAGGGACATCTTTGCATGGTCCCCCAAGGACATGCCGGGTGTTCCGAGGAAGTTCGCCGAGCACAAACTACACATCCGGCCGGACGTTAAGCCGGTCAAGCAACCCTATGCCATTTCTGTAAGGAGACGCGGCGCACTATAGGAGAAGAGATCGCCCGACTCCTTGCGGCCGACTTCATCATGGAAGTTTTCCACCCGGAGTAGCTAGCCAACCCAGTCCTGGTGCTGAAGAAGAACAACACTTGGTGCATGTGCATCAACTACACCAGCTTGAACAAGGCATGCCTCAAGGATCCATTCGCCTTGCCGCGGATTGATCAAGTCATCGACTCCACGGTCGGCTGCAACTTGCTATCCTTTCTGGATGCCTACTCCGGACCACCAGATCAAGCTAGACCCGGAGGACCGGCTCAAGACCTCCTTCATCATGCCATTCAGGGCTTACTGCCACATCACCATGTCCTTCGGCTTGAAGAACGCAGGCGCCACCTTCCAGCGGCACATGCAAAACTGCCTTCTGCCTCAGATAGGCAGGAACGTCCACGTCTACATCGATGACATCATCGTCAAAACCAAGAAGCACTTCAGCCTCCTTGACGACCTCCGGGAAACCTTTGCAAACTTGTGCGAGTATAAGATCAAGCTCAACCCGGAGAAGTGCGTTTTCAGCGTCCCAGCCGGCCAGCTCCTGGGATTCTTCGTGTCCGCCCGTGGCATTGAAGCTAACCCAGAGAAAATCAACGCTATCGAGCGTATGCCTAAGCCGACCCGGCTCCGCGACGACCAAAAGTTCACCGGCTGCCTCGCCTCACTCAGCCGATTCATCAGCAGACTAGGGAGAAGGCCCTACCCCTCTATGGGCTCCTGCGCATGATGGCTCTGGTCAAGCCGGGTCACACCAAGAAGCCGGGCATGTTCGACTAGCCTGATGCGTCCATCTTGGCTGCACCGGCTGAGAAGGAGCCCTT
Organism: Hordeum marinum; assembly: GCA_022496015.1. NCBI lineage: Eukaryota > Viridiplantae > Streptophyta > Magnoliopsida > Poales > Poaceae > Hordeum > Hordeum marinum. The sequence goes on along the minus strand of CM039675.1, from coordinate 497,830,642 downwards.
GCTCGCCTACATCATGGTGACCACCCGCGTCATCAGCGTCGTCTTCGTGGTCGAGCGGCCGGAGGAGGGCAAATCTCTACCGGTCCAGCGTCTCGTCTACTACCGCAGCGAGGTCCTCTCCGCCTCCAAGCAAAACTACCCTCACTACCAGAAGATGTGCTATGTCATATACTTCACTACCAAGAAGTTCAAGCAGTACTTCCAAGAGCACACCATCACCGTGGTGTGCAGGGCCCCGCTCCGCGAGATCATGAGCTGGCAGATCGCCAAATGGGTCATCGCACTTGCCGATCACTAGTTCCGGTACGAACCACGTACCTCCATCAAGTCGCAGGCATTGGCTGACTTCCTCGTCGATTGGGCGGAGACCGAGTTCGTGTCGCCTCCCCCAGACTCCGCGCATTGGCGGATGCATTTCGATAGCTAAAAAATGAGGACCGGCCTGGGTGCCGGCATAGTCCTCTCCTCTCCAAAAGGTGACCAGCTCAAGTACATCCTCCTGATCCACTTCACCGCCTCCAACAACATAGCCGAGTACGAGGCCATCCTCCATGGCCTCCAGCTCGCCAAGGAGATCGGCATCAGGCGTATCCTATGCTTCGGTGACTCCGACCTCGTGGTGCAGCACGCCTCTGGCGAATGGGATGCCTGGGACGCCAACATGGCCAGCTACCGCTTCCTCGTGCAGCAACTCACTGGCTCCTTCAAGGGCTATGAGTTCCATCACATACCACGGGCGGACAATGAGGTAGCTGACACGCTGGCAAAGATCGGCTCCACCTGGCAGGCCATCCCAGTAGGCGTCTACCTCGAGCGACCGCTCAAGCCATGGATCAAGCCTTCCCCGGAATCAGAGTCTATCTTCGTGCCGGCTGACGCAGCCGGCCCGTCGGCGGCTCTGGGTGCTCCCCTGGTGACCTCACCACCGGCTCCATTGACTCTGGCTGCCCTGCTGTCACCGGATGAGCCGGCCACACCCAAGGCGGGCGGATCCAGCACCGCAGCTTTCGTGATGGAGGTTGACGCCCCTCCGGCTGCCCTCGACCCGGGGGCTGATGAGCCGGCCCGAGGGGCTGACGAGCCGGTCCCGAGGGCTGAAGAGCTGGTCTCGGGGACTAATCACCCAACCCGGGGGCTCCCGAACCGGCTCCCGTCTCGGCTCCCTCATGGGTCCAGCCCATCCTGGCATTCCTCCTGCGCGGAAAGCTCCCCTCGGACAAAGCCATGGCAAGACAAATCCAGCGCCGGGCCTCTGCTTACAGCATCATCAACCATGAGCTCGTCCACCGCAGCACCACCAGCGTCTTCCGACGGTGTTTCGAGCCGGAAAAGGGTCAGGAAATCCTCCTCGGCATCCACCAGGGCGAGTGCGGGTACCACGCTGCCTCCAGAACCTTGGTGGCCAGGGCCTTATGCCTCGTATTCTACTGGCCAACTGCCTTGGAGGTGGCCAACAAGTTAGTCGACGAATGCGAGGGCTGCCGGCGTTTCAGCACATAGAGCCACCTACCGGCCTCGACCCTCCAGACCATCCCCCTCTCATGTCCCTTTGTCGTCTCGGGGCTGGACATGGTGGGTCCCTTCAAGAACGCATGAGGCGGCATGACTCATCTGATGGTAGCCGTCGACAAATTAACCAAGTGGATTGAGGCCTGGCCAATCAAGAAGCTGGACGGCCCCACAGCCGTCCGGTTCATCGACGACATCACGGTTCGCTACGGCATTCCCCACATCATCATCACCAACAACGGCACAAACTTCGCCAAAGGCGCGCTCGTGTGTTTCTGCTCCAAGAATGGCATCCGACTCGACCTAGCCTCCGTCGCTCATCCACAGTCAAACGGCCAGGTCAAGAGGGCAAACAGCCTAATCCTATCTGGCATCATGCCCCGGCTCGTAACGCCACTGTTGAGGTTAGCCGACTGCTGGGTCGATGAGCTACCGGCTGTCCTTTGGAGCCTAAAGACCACTCCCAACCGATCAACCGGCTACATGCCCTTCTTCCTTGTGTATGGGTCCGAGGCGATCATACCTATAGATATCGAGTTCGACTCGCCTCGGGTAAGCCTATACACGGAGAAGGACGCAAAGGAGGCAAGAGAAGACGACATCGACCAACTCGAAGAAGCCCGTGAACTGGCCCTGAGTCGGACGACCATCTATCACCAGAAACTCTGGTACTACCACAACAAGCGGATCCGACCGCTCTCCTTCCACGAAGGGGACCTGATGCTCAGGTAGATCCATCGGACAGCCAGCCAGCACAAGCTGTCCTCCCCATGGGAGGGCCCGTTCATCATCAGCAAGGCACTGCACAAGAATATGTACTACCTAATAGAGGCCCAAAAGCCGCAGAAGCGCAAGAGAGACGCCTCTGGCGAGGAAACCCAGCGTCCGTGGAACGCGGCGCTCCTTCGCCCGTTTTACTATTGAAAAAACTAGTGTATGTATGTATACCTCCCCTTTTGTGCTTATGGTTGCAATGGGTGCCCCAGGCCGGCTCTTGGGGCACGCCCTTTTCATTTCCCTCCTAGGTTTTCTCACTCATCGGCTCCCCGAGCCGGCTCCTGGGCCCGGGGGCTCTCCGGCTAGTCCTAGGTCGCACCTCCCAAAATCTACCAAGTAGTGTGAGCCAAGCAATCCCTCCCACCCCTCCCAACTATTGGGGAATGTTGCATGGGAAACAAAAAATTCCTATGCACACGCAAGATCTATCCATGGTGATGAGCATCTACGAGAGGGAGACTGGATCTACGTACCCTTGTAGATCTCTAAGTGGGAAGCATTAAGAAACGCGGTTGGAGTAGTCAAACGTCTTTGCGAGCCAAATTGTCGAGCGTCCCGCGATCCAATCACGATCCGTCCCGATCAAGCACCGAATGGACGGCACCTCCGCGTTCAGCACACGTACAGCTTGATGACGATCTCCGCCTTCTTGATCCAGCAAGAGGGAGAGGAGAGGTAGACAAGTTCTCCAGCAGCGTGACAGCGCTGCGGCGATGGTGGTGGAGTAAATTCCGGCAGGGCTTCGCATAAGCACTGCAGAAATCCGATCTAGAGGAGAAACTATCCACTAGAGGAACAGGTAGCACGTGGCAAAAAATCAAGTGCCAAAACTCCTAAAACCTCTAGTATATATAATAGGAATAGAGGAGGAGGCTTGGCCCAAGGGCCAAGCCATCTAGGCTTCATCCGAACCAAAGTGGAGAGGAGGATTCCTCCTCCAATCCTAGTAGGACTAGGACTCCTTCCTATTTTGCCTTTTTTGCCTTTTCCCACCTTTTCTCTTTGGGCTTTTCTCTCCCAGCCGCATGGGCCTTGTGTGGGACTTTCACCATCCACTAAGGGCTGGTATTCACTCTCCCACAGCCCGTGTAGCCTCTTGGGTCGAAATACCCCTCCCAATGGTCTCCCGGTCCACTCCCGGCACTCCCGGTACACTACCGATAAGCCCGAAACTTTTTCGGTGACCAAAATAGGACTTCCTATATATCAATCTTTACCTCCGGACCATTCCGGAGCTCCTCGTGATGTCCGGGATCTCATCCGGGACTCCGAACAACCTTCGGTTACCACCATGTATAACTCTATACTACTGAAACGTCACCAAACCTTAAGTGTGCAGACCCTGCGGGTTCGAGAACTATGTAGGCATCACCGAGACACCTCTACAGTCAATAACCAATAGCGGGACCTGGATGCCCATATTCGTTCCTACATATTCTATGAAGATCTTTATAATCGAACCTCTATGTCAAGGATTCAGTTAATCCCATATGATGTTCCCTTTGTTCTTCGGTATGTTACTTGCCCGAGATTCGATCGTCGGTATCTCCATACCTAGTTCAACCTCATTACCGGGAAGTATCTTTACTCGTTCCGTAATACAAGATCCCGTGACTAACACTTAGTCATATTGCTTGCAAGGCTTATTGTGATGTTATATTACCGAGTGGGCCCTGAGATACCTCTCTGTCACATGGAGTAACAAATCCCAGTCTTGATCCATGCCAACTCAATAGACACCCTCGGATATACCTGTAGAGCACCTTTATAGTCGCCCAGTTACGTTGCGACGTTTGATACACATAAGGCACTCTTCCGGTGTCCGCGAGTTAGATGATCTCATGGTCATATGAACATATACTTGACATGTAGAAAACAGTAGCAATAAACTGACACGATCATATGCTACGTTTGTAGTGTGGATCTTGTCCATCACATCATTCTCCTAATGATGTGATCCCATTATCAAATGACATCACATGTCAATGGCTAGGAAACCTTTGATCAACGAGCTAGTTCACTAGAGGCATACTAGGGACAAAGTATTGTCTATTTACCCACACATGTAATGTTTCCAATTAATACAATTATAGCATGGACAATAAATGATTATCATGAACAAGGAAATATAATAATAAACACTTTATTTATTGCCTCTAGGGCATATTTCCAACACCAGCTACAGACGGCTCCCGGATGTCCAGCTGATGAGGCCTTAGGGCGGCGAAACATAGCACACATGAAAAATCGATCGCAACGGGTTGTCGGCTAGGTCCATCCGGACCATCGCCTCGCCTCTACCACTCAACTTACCCAAAAACCCTCGCGTTTCCTATGTAAAAAACCGGATCCCTCGAGGCGGACGCCCCGACCTAGCCATAGACCGGCTCCCGGTTAACGGGCTGGCGAGGCCGAAACCAAAGGGGCAAATGGGCTGGGCAGACGGAACCAAAGGGGCAAACAAGGGCTAAGGAAAAGCAGGCACGGATAATAGGCAAACACATTAAGCATCCAAGGCACAAAGTTAAAACAAAAGAGGCCCACGGCCATCACGGTTCATTACATTACACCCCCGGTGCGTGGACTTGAGTTTAACATGCAGGAAAGATAATAAAAGAAAAGAAAACCCACCCGAGGGCTCAGGCCACTCGCGCGCTGCCAGTCGGCGCGTCTCCAGCCGGCGCATCGCTAGGCGGCTCAACTCCCATCCCGAAGGTGGTCGCGGCCTTTAGGTCGGCTTCCTTGGCCTTTAGGGCAACCTCTGTGGTCCCATACATCTCGCCACTAGAGTCGATGCTCTCGTCGGCAAACTCCTTGTCCTCCGGACCTTGGGGTTTGCCGAAGGAGTCCTCAGCCACCGGCTCGCCATCCTTGCCAAGGGTCGACAGGAGCTCGTCCGGGTGAACGTACAACGCGAGCTCGTTTGCCCGACGGACAAGGGCCGGCTCGCGAGCCTACCGCTCCTCGGCCGGCTCATCCTGCATGGTGGCCAGCCGGTCCAGGTCAACACCTCGATACCACGAGGTGACGAACCGGAGCACCATCTGCACACCGGCCCAAGACGCCGACACCTTCCAAACCTCAAGCCGGGCCATGGCATGCTCCAGCCACAAGGCCACGCGGTTCTTCGGAGCTCCTCCATGGCTCAGCCACAGGGCAGTGAAGACCTCATTGCCAACCGTTTTTTGCCGCTCCACGCTCCGCTCAAGGTGGATCAGCCGGTTTTCTATGGCGAGCCCAAGCTCTGCCATATCCCACGTGGAGTCCTCCTCGATGGAGCGCCCGCGCGACCGGAGACACTCCTGGTGATCCTCGACAGCACGCTCAGCGCGGTGCTGGATCTCCGGGAAGCGCGTGAAGAAGAAAGGAAGGAAGGAAAATCAAGGACAAGAATTGGGAAGAAAAAGACAGCCGGCGGAAAAGAGAAAACGGGCACTCACGCTCAAGGGAGTCGTCCACCTCGATGGCAAAGTGGAGAGATGGGTCTTTCTCCGACGCCAACGCCGCCTCCGCCTTGATGAGGGAACCCTTGAGATCCTCAAGCGTCCTACCAAGGCAGGTCACCTCACCTTGGAGGGCGGAGGTCCGCTGGGCAGCGTCAGCCGCCTCCTTGACCGTCTTCTCCTTGGCCGTCACCTCCCATGCCACGTTGGCCTTGAGGCGGTCCTGGGCCGCTTCCCCAACCACCAGCTGGGTGGCCAGCCGGTCCCTCTCCTGGGTGACCACTTGGACGCTCTACAATAGCTAGTCCTGCTCGGAGACCACCGTGGCCTTCTCCGGTCGGAGGGTGGTCAGCTCCCTTGCTAAGTAAAATCTGCGTCAGCCGGGCTTTCCAAACCATTCCCGGCAGCCTAGCAACCAACCGCCGGCTCACGGGTGCTATGCCCCCCCCCCCCCGCGCAGGACTTAACGTACCTTGCACCGCGCCAACTCCTCCTTGAGCGGGTAGAAACCGTGCTTGCCGTGGTTGTGGATGGAGACCGCTTCATCGAATAGCGTCTGCCGCCGGGAGTTCCACTCCTGCCAAGAGAAGTCAAAATATGAGGATGCATAAGGAGATCCGTCCCGGCTGCCCCACAGCCGATCAACCAGCCCGCATCTCGGGGGCTACACCAAGTGGGTGTGCTTGTGCGTCCCCACTGAAAATTTCAGCAAGAATAGCGAACTTACCACGACATGCTGCAGGGTGGTGTCGGCCGCCTCCGCGAACCGGGAAGGCTCCTGGCGGCACCGCTCCAGGATGCTCCCTAACTCCCCGAACGCGGGGACCGGGCCGCCTGCCAGGGGAGCCAAAGTGGTAGGGACACGCGCCAGCTCCTCCTAGTCCTTGATCACATCGATCATGGACCTACGGTCCCGGCTGTCACCACCGCCCGCCCCGACCCTTTAGTAGGAACCGGTACTAAAGGCCCATCCCGGTCGGGACTATAGACACACATTCTACTAGTGCCGGCAGACGGTGCCGGAGGTGATGCCATCTGCGGCCGAACTGGCCCGGGTCGACGTGTCAGAGGCTCCGGTGGCCCCAGAGGCGGCACCGGAGGCGGCGATAGAGGCGGCACCGGAAGTGTCGTCCATGGAGGTGGAGGCACCGTCCGTCACGGCCGTTGTGCCTGGATGGGTGGAGGAGAAATTTATTTTACGCTGCTACATACTGTAAACATTACACAAGTTGATGCATATATATATGTAATATAATATACAATATCTCATACACAGTATATATACAAATGGAATTACACATCCATATATATATATTCTGGACTTATAACTTAAGGCCCAAAACCCGGCCGGAAATAGCTAGCTAGTGCTTCAGATGAAATCTCAGTTTCCTACTACTGATTTGCTGGCATTATTGAGGCGGCGGTAAGGAATAATGCTCTCCATTTACATCAATGACATGTCGAAGAAGAAATGCCGCAAATGTGGTAGGCACGCGGCGTCGGGGCGGTGGGCGGCAGCAATGGTGGAGTCCTACAGCCTGCCGACGCGCAAATGAGCTTCTCCCGGTGCATGGCTCGCACCCGGACGAGGCCTCCACTATTTATAGGTGGAGGACCTTTAGTACCTTTGTTAGATAGCTAATAGAGAGAAGTGATCTCTCTTATCTCCGTGCTTGGTCACGACCCTATGTACTATACTTATAGATAGAACATATAACACAATTTAATCATCATTTTCGTCAATGAGACATCATATAACAAGTTGGTCACTAGTCATAATCACAACTCCTCCTCCTCCTCCTCATCATCAACTCTAACACAGTAATTGTAGCACATAATAACACTTTGTCACTAGTGCAGAACAGGCCTATAGTCCCGGGCCGGATGGAACTTTAGTACCGGTTCCCCAACCGGTACTAACGGGTCGGGACTAAAGGTCCAGACCTTTAGTACCGGATGGAGCACGGACCGGTACTAAAGGCCCTCCACGTGGCTGCCTGCGTGGACTGGTGGTGGAAGACCTTTAGTACCGGTCGGTGATACCAACCAGTACTAAGTCTTCTGTTTTTTTTTGTTTTAGCTTTTAATTAGGTTTTAATTTTCCTCTCTATTTTTTGTGTTTTCCATTCATTTCAAATTTATTTTACGGTGCTACATACTATGATCAGTACACAAGTTCATGCATATATATATGTAATATAATATACAATATCTCATACACAGTATATATATATATATATAAATGGAATTACACATCCATATAAATTCGGGACTTATAATTAACTTAAGGCCCGAAACCCGGCCGAGACTAGCTAGCTAGTGCTCCGGATGAAATCTCAGTTCTCTACTACTGATTTGCTGGCATTATTGAGGCGGTTGTAAGAAATAGTGCTCTCCGTTTACATGAATGGCATGTTGAAGAAGAAATGCCGCAAATTCCTCTTGAAGTGCTACAAAGCGTTTCTCGGGTGAGAGCTTCGACATCGTCTCCCAAACCTAGAGTTGTTTTTCACGTGCTGCTCTGCGACGTTTATGACTTTCGTCTGGATGCGAATGTTCTCGCAGAGGAAATATCCACATAAATTTGTCCCCTGTGGCTGCTTCGCGCACTTTGCAAAAGAATAGAATTGAATAAGATTATTAATAATCGAGCATGATAATGGTATTGAAAATAGAATTAATGAGATGCGTGGAGCTAGTAGTACTACTTAATTACCTGCATCTTTTTCACTTCAGCTTCGGTTTCCATTGACGACCGTGATGGTTTTTTCTATCATCTTTTTCCAAACACTACCCGGGAAAGAAAACGAAGGAAAGAGTTATTATAATTACTTTCGATATCAGGAAATAATGAAAGAAAGCGAGGTCGATAAAGATTGAAATTACCGTTCTATCATAAAATACAAGTCCACGTATGATTGTTCTGGTGTATCTAGTGAGTCGTACACTTGAACAAGTCCATTCGCGAGGATAATATATAGGAGGATATAGTGGTCTCTGCGCAGAAGTTTATATAATTAAGTAGGCATGCACATATAACTCATCAACTACACTTGACAGCGAGCTAGTAAGCAAAAATAGAATTTGTAGTATACAAGAGAGTAAACACTCACCCCATGTTTTAAGGAAATATTATAGTAGATTTGTTGGTATTCATAATTGCCTCTAGAAAACTTTCCAAGAGATCTTCTGTGTCCTTGGCATAATCTTTTACCACATGACCATTAACGGTACCTGGGTCGATGAACCCAATGTCATCGATTCCCTCTTGTTTCAATTCCCACATCTTCAATCTGCACAATAGCGTAGAAAAGAACATATATAGTGAGGATAAGCCAATGAATGATATCTTAGCTAGAGACTTAAATTACTAAAGATATAAATCACTTACAGACAACAGCAACTGATGAGAGTTTTGTCGATAGAGTCCATGTGGTATAACTGGAAAAGTTCTGAGAATTCAAGACATATGTCACATGCATTGACGTAATGCTCTTTCCTTACTTCGACCATGACCGTCGTCTCCCCTTCATTTGCTTCACGCACGTACCAATCATGGAACTGTCGCATCGCAGTTGGTAGTTCCTTGTAATGCTCGGGTGTGACAAGTGGTTTTCCGACGGCATATTGCATTGCGTACTCAGTTGCATCGTACCCGCGGATTTCCTCGGTGCCAAGGATTTGGTCAAGAGTGAGACCTACAGCCTTTAGTACTTCGAGGTCGATTGGGTTGCGTTGCACGTCGACTAGTTGCATCGGTTGCTTGCTTGGATTGGTACTCACCTTGAGCGGAGAGATCAATTGCTTGGATTGTTCTCCGAGCTGGGGAACTGTTTTCCCGCTAGTTGATGTCGTACTTCCCGACTTCTTCCTTGGGCTGGGCTGACTTCTCTGCTCACTTGCCTTCTGAATCTGTCGCTCATAGTCTATCGGCATACGCTCGATATATGTCAGGGGTCGATCAATAAAGTGTTCCATAAAGTGCTCTTGGACTTCCTTGGGTATTACCTCCTTTGGCGGCACGTTCTTCTTCGCAAAAAAGGCTTTCACTTGGAGATTGCATTCAGTTTTATTTTCCTCCGGTGTCATGTCATAAGGCAGCTTCCTTTTGGACGGAGGCTTGGGTTTCTTCTTTGCTTTCCTCCGAAGAGGACTGCTGGTGGCCTTCCTCTTTTGGGAGCCCTGTTGGCGGGACCGCTGCCGGGGTGGAGTTGGCTCACGCGGCGAAGATCGATATCGATGATGATATGGACTTGCGTCATGCTCCATCCCGAGGTTGGGAGGACTGCTCATGTCGAGGTGGGGAGGACTGCTGGCAAGGTGGGACGCCTCTCGAGGTGGGGACGACTGTGGGGGAGCTCGAGGTGGGGAGGACTGCTGGCGAGGTGACTGCTGCCGAGGTGACTGCTGGCGAGGTGCGGAGGATTGCTGGCGAGGTGGGGAGGACTGCTGGCGCTGCGATGCCTCTGGCTGGGATCCCTCGCGCTGGACATCGATACTTGGAGGAGCCAGTGGCCTTAGTGCCGAGTGTGGAAAGATGATGCAGTCCTTACTCCATAGAATGAGACCACGTCCGGCTTCTGCCTATGTGGACTCCCCCTCACGTCCAGGGATGTCAAGAAATAGTTCATCATATCCCGGCTCTATTGCATCCACCGCGACACGAGCATACCCAGCTGGAACCGGATTGCAATGCCAGAGAACATCAGGTGTATTTGGTAAAGCATAGCCCATTGCGACCCGCACGGTATGTTCTTCATTTTCTAGATTAGCTCACAAGATGTCTTCTCGGTGATATCATCCACCGGGGTGTGACCCAGCGTTGCCCCCGTGGAACCCATGCTGCTTTTCTGCATTGTAGATGGGACGGGTTCTTCCCCTGCCTCCTGGTGCGGAGTTTCCCTTTGTTGGGTCAGTACCTGTATCTGCAGCTGCTGCCGCTCGTACTTCTGTTCCAACTTCGAAAGTCGGTCTGCTTCCACCTTCTTTTTTCTCAAATGCTTTTACAACTGTCCTGCCATCCCGCAAACCCCTCGTACCACGGAACAACGCCCATGACTCGTGTTCGGCCTCCGTGTTCGGCATTCCCGAGGGCACGTGTAAGCTCGTCGTTCTCTCTATCGGGGTGAAACCGTCCTTCTTGGGCATCTTTTATTGCTTGAATCAACTCATCTGACGCATGCTTCAGACTGGCCAGTGCAATAATCTTCCCTGTGGCTGGGTCCAACTTTCCCCCATGCGCAAATAACCAATTCTCGCACCTCTTGGGCCAGTTGAAGGTTACTGGAGTGATCCCTTCAGCAAGCATCTTATTCTCTAATGCATCCCACTTAGGAATGGCTGACTTGTATCCACCTCTCCCTAGTTTATGGTGATACTTTTTTTCTTAGCATTTATCTTATTCTTTGCCCACTTCTCCATAGCAGCTATCGATGTCTTGTACTCGATAAATGCGTCCCAGTGATCCCTTACCTTCTTGTATATTACTTTGAATTCGGGCGCCTTCTTGCCTCTAGCGTTGTACTCGGTCCATAATCTTTTCTTCCAAGTCTGGAACGCGCCGGCCATATTATGGAGAGCAAACTCCTTGACTTTGGTCCTTTCACACTCCGAGAGAGAATCTGGTAGGGTGAAATGCTCCATGAGCTCTCGCCGAAGGGCATCTTTAAATCTTGTATCGACATAATTCACTCCTGGTTTTGGTTCCTTTGGCTGAATCCATTCATGCATTGTGATCGGGACTCCGTCCGCAACAACCACTCCGCATTGACACACAAATGTCTTGGCATTGGCTTCAGGGTGAGTCAGTTCGCCATTATGTTTGAAAGCATCAAGATTGAGCTTTACGTTGCCGTCCAATATTTTGGAAGCCTCGTACGTTTCTACTAGATTAGCTCGATCCGGAGGGATGATAATTAAAATAAGAAAGATTTGTTAATATATATATATATATATGTAGAAATCAATTAATACACATGTAATGATCACCAGAGGCTAATGGATGTGTATATACCTCGCCGAACATTGTTGGTTGTTCCGGATTTTGGAACATAAGTTGTTCTTCCTCGGTCTCACATCCATCACCGTGATCGTTCAGATATTGTGAGCCATCATCATGATCATGTGATTCACCTCGAAGGTCTGGTGGGTTTTCGGAGGAGTGTATCATGTCGAAGATGTCCTCTTCATGAGCTCTACCGGTATTGTCCATAGCTTAATAACTAGTCCATAATAATATAGATAAAACAAATTAGTATTTAAATTAGCATGCATTCAAGAAGGAAAATAACTGATAGTTAATTAATTATGCATCATCGAATACATATATAGTATAGTTCTTAGAAAAGATCTCATCTTCATAATCTTGGATAATTTTCAATACATCAGCTAATCTCCATCGATCTAGCTAATCCATCATAATAGTAGCTAGGTAATATATCGATCTAGCTAGAACCGAAGCGCCCGGCGGATATCGGGGCAGGCGGTGGACACCCAAAGAGAAGGAACCATCATAGGAACATAGCTCCAGTGAGATCCCTGAAGAATCCGCCAGGTATTGTCGGACCTGGCCTCCAAAGCTGCCATGTAGCGTCGGACGTGCTCGTTGTCCTTGCTGACATGGTACTGTACCACCTCCGCGGGGGACTCAAGCCTCTCGATCATCTGTGGCCCATGCAGCCACCACCACAGAACCTCCGGGTCGATGACGGGCAGGCTCCTCACAAAGCTGGGCCGACCGGAAGGCAGCACCTCCCAGTACTATCCCGGCGGAGCCCAGTCCCTAACAGGGCCCCTCGGCTCAAGCAAGTGACCTCCTCCGGCGACTTGACGACGAGGATGCGGGATCAGCATTGTCGACGTCGAAACACTTAATTACGAAAACAAATTAAATAAAACTTAGCAAAATTAACACTTAACAAAATTAACACTTAGCATCTAGGAAAATCAAGAATTACGGCACGCTTTGGATCCTGATGCATGTGTGACTATTGGTCTGTCGAGACTTTCCTTAAATAACTCTCACATATCTCATGGTGTGTTGGTGCGCACTCTCTCACATTAATACGGTGGTGTATATATGTTGGTGGACACTCTCTCGCAGTAATAGGTTCGACCCGCCGTGATGGACGCTTCCCCTCTCCTCTTCTTGCACAATATATCGATGAGTATATCGCAAAGAAGAGAAGAAAGAGGAAGCGCCCCCCAGGACAACAGTCGGGATTCCTCCATCAAGAACACACATGAAACCCTACACTAAATTAGGATCGACGACAGACCGAAAGTCACACACGCATTAGAATCCAAACTAAATTAAACCTAAAACTAAACTAAACATAAACTAAATTAAACCTAAACTAAACATAAACTAACACATATCCTAATAACCTAACAACCTAACTAACTAACTAACTAAATAGGGGTGTTGTGTCGTGGTCGGGGTCGGGTGTCGGGGGTGTCGTGTCGGGGTGTCGGGGTTCGACGTCGAGGGACCCTAGATTCCCTAGCATCTACACACTAGTCCGGCGATCATCGGGGCGATCTTCGGGGAGAGGGGTCGGCCGGGAGATCTCACCTAGCCTCCTGACCCGGAGGTGGCGTTGGCGACGAGCTTGGGGCGACGGCAACGGGATCACGGAGCGGCGGCCGGAGTGAGCGGGCCAGCAATGACGGGACCGGCGACGAGGGGCGGCGTCCGGGTAGGCTAGGGCGACGACGGCGGTGGTGAGGGCGATGGCGGCGAGGGGCGGCGTCCGGGTAGGCGAGGGCGACCACGGCAAGGGCGACGGCGGCGAGGGAGACGGTGGCGAGGGAGACGGTGGCGAGGGCGACGGCAATGTGACCGACGGTGGCGAGGGCGACGACGATGGTGGTGCGACGGCGGCGGTGGTGAGGGCGATGACAATGGCGCGGTGGTGGTACGACGGCGGCGAGGGCGACGACGGCAAGAGTGACGGTGCCAAGGGCGATGGCGGCAATGGCGACGATGGTGAGAGCGACCATGGCGAGGGCGAGGGCGGCGAGGGCGATGGTGGCGAGGGCGACGGCTGCGGTGGTGAGGGCGATGGCGGCGCGACCAATGGTGGCGAGGGCGACGGCGGTGGTGGTGCGACGGCGGCGGTGGTGAGGGCGACGGCAATGGCGCGGTGGTGGTGCGACGGCGACGAGGGCGACGACGGGGAGAGCGACGGTGCCAAGGGCGAAGGCAGCAAGGGCGACGATGGTGAGGCCGACGGCGGCGAGCGCGACCGTGGCGAGGGCGACGGCGGCGGCGGTGACGGCGATGGCGGCGCGACCGACGTTGGCGAGGGCGACGACGGTGGTGGTGCGACGACGGCGGTGGTGAGAGCGAGGGCAATGGCGCGGTGGTGGTGCGACGGCGGCAAGGGCGACGACGGCGAGAGCGACGGCGGCGTGGGCGATGGCGGCAAGGGCGACGACAGCGAGGGCGACGGCAATGGCGATTTCGGCAGCCTGGCGGCGCAAGTTGAGCTCTCCCAGTGCGTTGCTCGGCCCGGGACGACGAAGTCGTCCTTTTATACCAGACAGACCTTTAGTACCGGTGCGTGGCATGCACCGGTACTAAAGGGTCCTTAGTACCGGTGCTAGCCATGCACCGGTACTAAAGGTCCTCCCAACAGAGCGCGGGGGCGGTGGACCTTTAGTACCGGTGCGTAGCACGCACCGGTACTAAAGGGTCTTTAGTACCGGTGCTAGTCACGCACCGGTACTAAAGGTCCTGCCAAAAGAGCACGGGGGCGGTGGACCTGTAGTACCGGTCCGTGGCTAGCACCGGTACTAATAGTGTTTTTTTATTAAATATTAGTTATTATTTTCAGAAAAAACCCGTAAACTTTAGCAAATAATAGAAACAAACGTAGGACTCCAATAGAAATAAATAATATATGAAAAAAATATAAGAAAAATATAAAGAATCTCTTTATGGCATTTCCATCCATGTTTGAACAACTTCAACTGCTATATAAGATAATTTGATTAAATATGGCATTTGAAATATTCATATCTCGAGTTTGACAAGTAGTACAAATGAACTCTGAAAAGGTTGTAACTTGGCATGACATCATAATTTCGCCCACATAGCAACTTCTAGAGAGTTGAGAGGGTTACGACAAAAACTAGATGCACTTCGTGCAAAAATTGGACAATCTCTTTCGATGTATGAGGGTTTCGGACGACTGCTCATCTATTACAAAGGGATTTCATTGTTAATAACTTATTTTAACTCCATGCTTTTTGTGTGTTCAATATGCACCATTCAATGGCACATCATTAATTTTCAACCCTTTCTGACTTCATTTGATATTTTTCATGCATTTAATGATTTATTTTGAGCTAAATGACCTTGAATTTGAAAAGCAGCACAAATGAACTGTTAAAGGTTGTAACTTGGCATGACATCATCATTTAATCCACATAGCAACTTCGAAAGAGTTGAGAGGGTTATGTTAAAAACTGGATGCACTTCGTGTACAAACTGTTACAAAGATATACCATGCTAGCTAGGAAATGCATGCATGTCCTTCACATAAATATATAGAAAGTGATGACGGTGAAGCCGGTCACATCCCAGAGTGGGATCTCGCGGTGTAAGACTTTTTCTGCGTGTTTGTCCCTTTCTTATGATTGCGCCGTAACCATGGATAATCTTCATCATTTAACAGGATGCTTGGGTCACTCTTCACTCTAAAGGGAGGGATTTGATGAAACTTTTCATAATCTTTGGACATGTTTGTCTTGTCCTCCACTCCCACAATGTTTCTTTTCCCTGAAAGAACTATATGGCGCTTTGGCTCATCGTATGATGTATTTTTTTTCTCCTCGGGTTGCTAGACATGTCCTTCACAAAGAAAACCTGAGCCACATCATTGGCTAGGACGAATGAGTCGTCTGTGTATCCAAGATTGTTGAGATCCACTATTGTCATTCCGTACTGCGGGTCTACCTGTACCCTGCCTGCAGTATATTTGACCCATTTGCACTGAAACAAAGGGATCTTAAGATCAGGTCCAGAGTGAAGTTCCCATATCTCCTCTATGTAACCATAATATGTGTCTTCAAAGTTGATTGCATCATAGCGGACTCCACTGTTTTGGTTGGTGCTCTTGTTATCTTGGGCGATCGTGTAAAATGTATTCCCATTTATCTCGTACCCTTTGAAAGTCGTTACAGTCGAACTTGGTGTCTTGACCAACCAGTACAGTTCATCTGGAACATCGTTGTCATTGATGAGCTTTGTTTGCAACCAACTGGCAAAAGTCTCCATGTGTTTACGTTCAATCCAGGGGTCAGACTGCTCTGGGTTCTTGGACCATACAATATCCTTGTGTTCCTCCATATATGGAGTCACCAAGGTGGAATTTTGTAGAACCGTGTAGTGTGCTTGAGTGAAAGAATGCCCGTACATATTTATTGCTTCTTTCTTTCCTAATGTGCCTTCTCCACCCAGTCTCCCCTCATGCCGCGATTCAGGAAGACCAATCGGCTTAATGTCAGGAAAAAAGTCAACACAAAACTCAATAACCTCCTCTGTTCCATATCCCATGGCGATGCTTCCTTCTGGCCTAGCACGGTTATGAACATATTTCTTTAAGACTCCCATGAACCTCTCGAAGGGGAACATATTGTGTAGAAATACATGACCCAGAATGTTAATCTCTTCGACTAGGTGCACTAGAACGTGCGTCATAATATTGAAGAAGGATGGAGGGAACACCAACTCAAAACTGACAAGACATTGGACCAGGTCATTCTGTAACCTTGGTAGGATTTCTGGATCGATTACCTTTTGAGAAATTGCATTGAGGAATGCGCATAGCTTCACTATGGCTAATCGAACATTTTCCTGTACAAGCCCCCTAAGTGCAATCGGAAGTAATTGCATCATAATCACGTGGCAGTCATGAGACTTTAGATTTTGAAATTTTTTCTCTGCCATATTTATTATTCCCTTTATATTCGACGAGAGGCCAGACGGGACATTGATACTGAGGAGGCATTCAAAAAAGATTTTCTTCTCTTCTTTCGTAAGAGCGTAGCTGGCAGGACCTTGATACTGCTTTGGAGGCATGCCGTCTTTTTCATTAATTCTTTGCTTGTCCTCCCGTGCCTTCGGTGTATCTTTTGTCTTTCCATACACGCCCTAGAAGCCTAGCAGGTTCATACAAAGATTCTTCATCACATGCATCACGTCGATTGCATTGCGGACCTCTAGGGCTTTCCAATATTCAAGTTCCCAAAATATAGATTTCTTCTTCCACATGGGTGCGTGTCCGTTGGCGTCATTCGGAACAGATTATCCGCCAGGACCCTTTCCAAAGATTACCTGTAAATCCTTGACCATATCAAATATGTATTCACCAATACGGAGGCCAGGCTTCTTCCGGTTATCTGGCTCACCTTTGAAATGGTTGCCTGCCTTTCTTAAGATATGCTTGATCGGTAGAAATCGACGATGTCCCAGGTACACATTCTTCTTACATTTATCCAAATATATGCTTTCAGTATCATCTAAACAGTGCGTGCATGCATTGTATCCCTTGTTTGTTTGTCCTGAAAGGTTACTAAGAGCAGGCCAATCATTGATGCTGACAAACAGCAACGCTCGTAGGTCAATTTCCTTCTGTGTGTGTGCATCCCACACATGCACACCTGGTTTTTTCCAAAACTGTAGAAGTTCATCAACTAGTGGCCTTAGGTAGACATCAATATCGTTGCCGGGTTGCTTAGGGCCTTGAATGAGCACTGGCATCATAATGAACTTCCGCTTCATGCACAACCAAGGAGGAAGGTTGTAGATACATAGAGTCATCGGCCAGGTGCTGTGACTGGAGCTCTGCTCGCCAAAAGCATTCATGCCGTCTCTACTAAGACCAAACCATAAGTTCGTTGCGTCAGCTGCCAAGTCCTCAAACTCCCTCTCGATTTTTCTCCACTCCGACCCATCAGTGGGTGCTCTCAACATCCCGTCTTTCTTACGTTCTTGTTTGTGCCATCGCAACAACTTGGCATGCTCTTTGTTTTGGAACAAACGTTTAAACCATGGTATTATAGGAGCATACTACATCACCTTGGCAGGAACCCTCTTCCTGTAGCATTCGCCCTCCACATCACCAGGGTCATCGCGGGGGATCTTATAGCGCAGTGCACCGCATACCGGGCATGCATCCAAATTATCGTACTCCTCACCGCGGTGGAGGATGCAGTCATTAGCGCATGCATGTATGTTCTGCACCTCTAATCCTAGTGGCAGACAACCTTATTTGCTTCGTACGTACTTTCAGGAAATTCGTTATCCTTTGGAAGCATCTTCTTTATCATTATCAGCAATTCTTGAAATCCCTTGTCACTTACACCATTCTTCGCCTTCCATTGCAGCAATTCCAGCGTGGTACCCATCTTTTTCTGGTCATCTTCACAATTTGGATACAATAATTTCTTGTGATCCTCTAACATGCGTTTCAACTTCAACCTCTCCTTATCATTTTCGCAGTTTCTCTTTGCATCAGCAATGACCTGACCCAAATCATCAGCGGACTCATCTGATGCCTCTTCTTCAGCTTCCCCCATTGATGCCTCTTCTTCAGCTTCCCCCATTGTTGTATCACCGAAAGGATAGTTGTCACCATCCTCTTCTTCTTCATTGTCTTCCATTATAACCCCTCTTTCTCCGTGCTTGGTCCAACAGCTATAGCCGGACATGAAACCGGACTTCAGCAGGTGGTAGTGAAGGGTTTTTGAGTTAGAGTAATTCCTATGATTCTTATAGTCACGACACGGACAACACATGAAACCATTCTACTTATTTGTCTCAGCCACACGAATAAAATCATGCTGGCCATTAAGAAACCCTGGACTTAGTCGGTCATCGTACATCCAGTGCTGGCTCATGTTCACTACACAACATCGAAGTGACCAAATTAATACAACTTCATCATCACATTACAACCAAAAGTAGAGCTAGCAGTGACCAAATGTTATTACTACAAATAATGGATACTTATAGTTCATACATATACATCTCATAAAACAACACCAACTATCTAAAATATGTGAATACAACAACAAATACGATCATAATCGCAACTAAAGTAACAATTGAGCCAACAGCATAATGATACCAAGCCTCTTTATCAATGGCATATTTTCTAATCTTTCTAAGCTTCAAGCGCATTCCAACCATCTTGTTCTTGTGATCATCGACGATATCGGCAACATGCAACTCCAATCCCATCTTCTCATGTTCAGTTCTTTTCAAATTTTCTTTTGAATGATCAATTTTTTTTCCAGCTTGTCTTAATTTCTCGAGCAGAATTGCATAGTCGATTGGAATTTCTGGTTCAACTACTTCCTATAAAAAATATCTACGTCAATTTGGTGGCATAATTAATTGTCATATACATTAGATGATGTGTGAAATAGTTATAGAAGATAATTAACGACATACCACATCTGAAACATAGACTGGACGAGGGCCGACGTGGGCGGATACCATAACCGTTACACTATAGAATAACTAACAATAATACAAGTAAGTAAACCGTACACACAGCTATCTAAATCATACAAGCAATTTTTTAAAAAAGATTTTAAGAAGAACAAGAGGCTCACCAAGGTGGCCGGTGCCACGACGAGACGGTGCGGACGATGGACGGTGGTTAGGACGACCGAGGATGGTGGGAAGGCACACCAAATAAACCACACCTACACATATGCAACCTAACAAGTTAATTTGAGATCAAATTGGATATAAATCAAATAAACTCCCACAAATCACATATCACATATCTTTTAGCATACCACAAGCTAATCTAGCAAGAGATGAAGGAGCAAAGTTGCTAACCTTTATGAACACTTGGATAGATGGGGTGCCTTTAAATCTTGACAAATCCTTGGCAAAATGGAGGATGAGATTCGAGCAAGAAGAAGAACATGGGAAGGCACACCAAATAAACCACACCTACACATATGCAACCTAACAAGTTAATTTGAGCTCAAATTGGATATAAATCAAATAAACTCCCACAAATCATATATCACATATCTTTGAGCATACCACAAGCTAATATAGCAAGAGATGAAGGAGCAAAGTTGCTAACCTTTATGAACACTTTGATAGATGGGGTGCCTTTAAATCTTGACAAATCCTTGGCAAAATGGAGGATGAGCTTCGAGCAAGAAGAAGAACAGGGGAGAAAACAGAGCTCTTTCGATCGGCTGCGGACGGATGTATATGTAGGAAGTCTTTAGTACCGGCTGGTGTCACCAACCGGTACTAAAGGTGCAAGTGGGGCCCATGTCTGACCAAAGCCCTGCCTGCCCCCTTTAGTACCGGCTCGTGAGACGAACCGGTACTAAAGGTCCCTCACGAGCCGGTACTAAAGGTCGCCCTACTCCTAGCCGTTGTAGCCGGCACGAACCGGGACTTATACCATCTTCAGTATCGGTTCGTGACTAGACCGGGACTAAAGCTCGGGACGAAAGGTCTGTTTTCTACTAGTGTGTACCTGTTGGGGAATGTTGCATGGGAAACAAAAAAAATTCCTACTCGCACACAAGATCTATCCATGGTGATGAGCATCTACGAGAGGGAGAGTGGATCTACATACCCTTGTAGATCGCTAAGCGGGAAGTGTTAAGAAACGTGGTTGGTGTAGTCGACTGTCTTCGCGATCCAAATCGCCGAGCGTCTCACGATCTCATCACGATCCATCCCACGATCCAATCACGATCCGTCCTATGAACTCATCACTATCCGTCTCGCGATCTCATCATGATCCCTCTCGCGATCTTGATCACGGTCCTTCCGATCTAGCGCCGAACGGACGGCACCTCCGCATTCAGCACACGTATAGCTCGATGATGATCTCCGCCTTCTTGATCCAGCAAGAGGGAGCGGAGAGGTAGATGAGTTCTCTGTCAGCAAGACGGCGTTTTGGTGATGGTGGTGGAGGAATTCCAACAGGGCTTCGCCTAAGCACCGCTGAAAACCGATCTCGAGGAGAAAACCATCTAGAGGAAGAAGAGGGCAGCACGTGGCAATTAGGGTTAGCTCTTCCCTCTAAATCCTCTAGTATATATAGGAGGGAGGTAGGGGAGGAGGCAGCCTCAAACCCTCAAGGTCTGGTCGAAATTGGAGGTGGAGGAGTCCTACTCCAATCCTATTAGGAGTAGGATTCCTCCTTTCCACTTGGAAACTCTTTCCACCTCTCCACTATTTGGGTTTTTCCCATCCCTAGTCACATGGGGATTAGTGGGGGCTTAGTCCAGCCCACCAGGGGCTGTCTTGACTCCTCCCACAGCCCATGAGGTCCTTTGGGTCGAGACACCCCTCCCGATGGTCCCCCGGCACCCTCCCGGCACTCCCGGAACACTAGAGATGAGCCCAAAACTTTTCCGGTGACCAAAACAGGACTTCCTATATATCAATCTTTACCTCCGGACCATTCTAGAGCTCCTCGTGAAGTCCGGGATCTCATCCGGGACTCTAAACAACCTTCGGTCACAACCATACATAACTCTATACTACCAAAATGTCACCGAACCTTAAGTGTGCAGACCCTGCGGGTTCGAGAACAATGTAGACATGACTGAGACACCTCTATGGTCAATAACCAATAGCGGTACCTGGATGCCCATATTGGTTCCTACATATTCTACGAAGAACTTTATCGGTTGAACCTCTATGTCAAGGATTCAGTTAATCCCGTATGTTGTTTCCTTTGTTCTTTGGTATGTTACTTTCCCGATATTTGATCGTTGGCATCTCCATACCTAGTTCAACCTCATTACTGGCAAGTCTCTTTACTCGTTCCGTAATACAAGATCCCATGACTAACACTTAATCACATTGCTTGCAAGGCTTGTTGTGATGTTGTATTACCGAGTGGGCCCTAAGATACCTCTCCGTCACATGGAGTAACAAATCCCAGTCTTGATTCATGCCAACCCAACAGAAACCCTCAAACATACCTGTAGAGCACCTTTATAGTCACCCTATTACGTTGTGACATTTGATACACACAAGGTACTCCTCCGGTGTCAGTGAGTTGCATGATCTCATGGTCATAGGAACAGATACTTGACATGCAGAAAACAGTAGCAATAAACTGACACGATCATATGCTACGTTTGTAGTTTGGGTCTTGGTCATCTCATCATTCTCCTAATGATTTGATCCTGCTAGCAAATGACATCAAATGTCCATTACTAGGAAACCATAGCCATCTTTGATAAACGAGCTAGTCTAATAGATGGATACTAGGGACATGGTGTTGTCTATGTATCCACACATGTATCTGAGTTTCCGATAAACAAAATTATAGCATGGATAATAAATTATTATCATGAACAAGGAAATATGATAATAACCAATTTTTTATTTCCTCTAGGGCATATTTCCAATAGTACCTAGCACCTACATACTCCTATCTCGTAGGAACTACTCTACCCTCTCTTAGGTAGAATATCATAAAACAAGATAGGCCCTGACTCTCCATTATGGAGAATGGAGATCATCTTGTCTCCCATTCTTGGCCTACACACAATGTTGCTTCCAAGTATCTCTCTACGATTGAACATACATTTTTTCCAATCTTTGATTGTCATGACTCCATCGGTTTTAGAAATCCGGTATGGACAGGAGTGATACGTAGGCTGACCTGGCCGTGGTGGCCCTAAGCTCGTAACAACAACGCGACCTCTCGGAAACATCAGATGAGGCACATAATCCTCCGAGATTTTCTGTTGAAAAACATAGTAATAACTTTGTAGTTAGCAATGTAGTTTAGTTTTAGAAGAATTTATGCAAAAGATGCACGGCTATCGTAATAGTAGAATTAAAATCTTACCATGCAATCTCCATGGATGTTATCGTAGTTCACCACATGCACTAGTGGTACGTATTGACCATAATGTGCAGGAGTTTGATAATAGCTATTGTAATTCTCAAGATGACTAAGAAATGCGGTAAGACGATCTTTCTCCTTATAAGTTAATTCTGCTTCATCACTTTAGTAGTAGATTCTGTCTACCATCTTCCGTACATTTTTTGAAGAATGAAAATAAGTTGTCAATGCAAATAAGTTGTGAACTATTTTTAAATAAACAATATAAATTACTTTATAAATATGGTTGAGAAACTCACATAATGGTAGAACTGGAGGCGTCTGCACATCGACCCAGATGTCGATATTACCTTAAATATCATTTCCGGATGAATATCAAAAGTGATAAGCATATTAGGCTCAAATGCATAAGCCTTGCATAGTGCTTGCCAACTTTTGCCTTCAAAATAGCAATAGGTGTCTTCATGGTACAATTTTACCGCAAAAGTAAAACCATGCTTGGTCCTCAAGTGAACTATCTTTACTTCCATATCTTTTTTAGTATTGAGACCAATCTTATCCAAGACAATAATTCTTGCATGGCAGGGGATATGCTAGTAGAACAGCAAAAAATTAAAATTAATTATAAGTTGAAGCAAAAGAGTCAAAAGTCATGCTTAATCATGAAAAAAGACTTGTCATTGTGACTTACTGTATCCACTTCGAAGGTCTCATGTAGCATGATGCTGAAGCGCCTACCATCAACTAGGAAAGTCTTGTCACACAGGCCGCGCTCGTCTTCGTAGTATTCGCACATACCGAATTCACTTTCGTCGTTAGACATTTCCTATGTTCATAGTTGAAACATTTAAAATCGATTGATGGAAACTACGAGAAAACTGATCACCACACAGATCACTATTACTCAATATGCAACGGGTTGACTTTAGGTCCGTCGAGTCTTTCCTTCCTAAACTCTCATCTCACGTATATGGTGGGCACTCCGTCTGATATTGCGATCGTCGGTGATGGTGGCTCCTCCATTCGCCACAGAGTGCATTACACCAAAATTTCTAGCACACTAGAACAAAGGAGAAGCAACCCCCACGACAACAGTTGGGATTCTTCCTCTCTCATATATATATATATGGTGGACACTCTCCCTCACTGCAAGACACGCAATGAGCCGAAACAGACCTAAAGTCAACCCGTTTCATATATCGAGCAATGACATAGAAAAAAATCCCTATGTTTACCGGAATGACTTGCAAATCACAAATACATTTATAATGAACTCAAATATAATATCACTAATACATCATCCCGAATAAGCCAGTTCAAAAATTACGGCACGCTTTGGATCCTAATGCGTGTGTGACTTTCGGTCCATCGAGGCTTTCCTTAAGTAACTCTCATATCTCATGGTTGTGTTGGTGCGCTCTCTCTCTCACACAGATATGGTGGTGTATATATGTTGGTGGGCAATCTCTCACAGTAATAGTTTGACCGTCGGTGATGGACGCCCTACCGCTTCTCTTCTTGCACATTATACCGACGAGTATATCGCAAAGAAGAGAAGAAAGACGAGGTGTGCTCCACGACAACAGTCAAGATTCCTCCATCAAGAACACACATGAAAGTCACACAAGGAGCAACGACAGACAAAAAGTCACACACGCATTATACCGATAAAATATCACAAATAAATTAATATTTATAATGAACTCGAATATAATATCACTAATAGATCATCCCGAATAATCCATTTCAAGAATTACGGCACGCTTTGGATCCTAATGCGTGTGTGACTTTCGGTCCGTCAAGGCTTTCCTTAAATAACTCTCATATCTCATGGTGTGTTGGTGCACACTCTCTCACATTGATACGGTGGTGTATATATGTTGGTGGACACTCTCTCACAGTAATAGTTCGACCGTCGGTGATGGACGCCCCACCTCTTCTCTTCTTGCGCATTATACCAACGAATATATCGCAAAGAAGAGAAGAAAGATGAGGCACCGACCATGACAACAGTCGGGATTCCTCCATCAAGAACACACATGAAAGTCACACAAGGAGCAACGACAGACCGAAAGTCACGCACGCATTATACCGATAAAATATCACTAATACATTAAGATTTATAATGACCTCGAATATAATATCACTAATACATCATCCCGAATAATCCAGCGGGGGGCATAAATAAACCTCGAATCCTTTCCCCTCAACCCTCGACCCCCGACAATCTAAATAAACCTAAACAAAATCTAGCGGGTGGCCTAAACTAAACCTAAACTAAACCTAAAACTAAACTAAACCTAAACTAAACCTAAAACTAGACCTAAACCTAAACCTAATTAAACAAAATCTATATTAAACCTAATTTAAACAAAATCTAAATGAAACAAAATCTAAGTTAAACAATAAAAAAGAGGGCAGACTCACCTTGGGCGGCGGCGGCAGGGGTGGGGGCGGCCGGCGGCAGGGGCGGGGGCGGGGCATCGCGTGGCGTCGGGACGGCGGGCTCCGGCGACTACTGATTCCAGTAGCCTGGCGGCACGCAAATGAGCTTCTCCTGGTGCATAGCTTGCATCGGGAAGAGGCCTCGACTATTTATATGTGGAGGACCTTTAGTACCGGTGCGTGGCTCGCGCTGGTACTAAAGACCCTTTACTACCGGTTCGAGCCACACACCAGTACTAAAGGTCCACCCCAAAAATGCGCGGGGCGGTGGACCTTTAGTACCGGTGCATGGCTCGCACCGGTACAAAATGTTTTATAATTATTAATTATTTATTATTTTCATAAAAATCCTAAACTTTTGAAAATCATAGAAAAAAAATCTACGATTCCAATGGAAATAAATAATATATGAAAAAAATTCAGAAAAATATAATGAATCAGTTTATGGCATTTCCATGCATGTTTGAAGAACTTAAACTGTTGTATAAGACAATTTGATTAGATGGTATTTGAAATGTCATATCTCGAGTTTGAAAAGCACTACAAATGAACTGTGAAAAGGTTGTAACTTGGCATGACATCATAATTTCACCCACATAGCAACTTATAAAGAGTTGAGAGGGTTACGGCAAAAGCTGGATGCACTTCATGTACAAATTGGACAATCTCTTTCGAAGTATGAGGATTTCGGACGAAAACACATCCATTACAAAGGGATTTCATTGTTAATAACTTATTTTAACTCCATACTTTTTGTGCTTTTAATATGCACAATTCAAAGGCACATCATCAATTTTCAACCCTTTCTGACTTCATTTGATATTTTTCATGCATTTAATGATTTATTTTGAGCTAAATGAACCTAAATTTGAAATGCAGTACAAATGAACTCTGAAAAGGTTGTAACTTGGCATGACATCATCATTTCACCCACATAGCAACTTCTAAATAGTTGAGAGGGTTACGGCAAAAACTGGATGCACTTCGTGTACAAATTGGACAATCTCTTTCGAAGTATGAGGGGTTCGGACGAAAACTCATCTATTACAAAGTGATTTCATTTTAATAACTTATTTTAACTCCATACTTTTTGTGTGTTCAATATGCACCATTCAAAGGCACATCATCAATTTTCAACCCTTTCTGACTTCATTTGATATTTTTCATGCATTTAATGATTTATTTTGAGCTAAATGACCCTAAATTTGAAAAGCAGTACAAATGAACTGTGAAAAGGTTGTAACTTGGCATGACATCATAATTTCACCCACATAGTTGTTGGAAATATGCCCTAGAGGTAATAAATAAAGTGTTTATGATTGTATTTCCTTGTTCATGATAATCTTTTATTATCCATGCTATAATTGTATTAATTGGAAACATGGATACATGTGTGGGTACATAGACAAACACAATGTCCCTAGTACGCCTCCAGTGAACTAGCTCGTTGATCGAAAGATGGTTAAGGTTTCGTAGCAATGCACATGAGATGTCATTTGATAATGGGATCACATCATTAGGAGAATGATGTGATGGACAAGACCCAAACTACAAACATAGCTTATGATCGTGTCAGTTTATTGCTACTGTTTTCTTCATGTCAAGTATATGTTCCAATGACCATGAGATCATGCAACACACAGATATCGGAGGAGTACCTTGTAGCGACCCGACTCAAAACGAGTCAAGCCTCTGTGTTTTCTGTGCCATCCCTGGATCAGTATGCTGGCACACACAGTACATCAATGTATATATCAAAGTGCAATCACATGTAAATAGCGCAAAATTGATATATACCTTAAAATAGTAGCGGATACAGTCAACGGGAGTGGAGTCCCAATAACACCAACGGCAAGTTGAGTGCGGACCGTAACCCTGAATCGTACTTTTACCCGTCGTAGAAGAGTATCTGCAACATAAGACGTTGCAGCCGTGTAGGTCAGTACATTGAATGTACTGGCAAGATCACCATAGTAGAACAGAAAAATAAAGACTATTCTATATGCAAAGGCTTTGTGGCTCTGTGTCTGAGTTTTTGCGTAAAAGCTGATTTTATTTTCCTACAACAAAGGAATATCAGGAATTTCACTATGGAGTTACCTATCATGACATGGTTCCGCCAACCAATGTCTCAATGCCCATAAGTATCATAAGTTGCCCACAATTAGTTATCAGTCCAGTGTTGAGAGTTCAGAGATAGATCCAAGTCTAGAAGCTCAAATTGTCCGTAACCGGGGACACGGCTAATCGATTAGGTTTAACTCTGAAGAGTGTTGTGTACTTTACCCACAAGATTCTTTCCCTCCTGGTAAGTCCTCGCACTGCCTGGTGTTTGAGAACAGGACGAAAGAAACATGGTCTTTCAGAGTGCTTCCCTGACTGTCCGACAGTGCCCATCCCAATCCTAACGTCGACTACATCTCGTAGGACTGCCCAGCAGAGTCACAACAAATATCAACCAAGCCAGAGCCCATGATGACTTGTGGCTACACAGGTAAGCTTCCGGGCATGAAGTATTCATCCTTCTCTTTGAGTCTGGGTGAAGCTTTCCGCAAGATGTCATGGCGCTTCTCCATGCATCCCGGCCATCCACTGGTTTCTCCAGGGATGCCCAATCAACCATCCTTCAACCAGTAGTGTGTATTGAACACTTGTCTTCTCAAGTCTTGAAGTCTTGAGGTCTTGAAGATGCAGGACTTGAAGATGTCTTCAAGAAGTTGTCGCCTTGACGTAGAGTCCTTCTTCACACCACTCACGAACACTCATACCAAACCCTGTCTACTATAGCATAGCATAAAAGTAACTAACGTTCCCGGGGCTTTAGTAACAAGGTGGTGGGTTCCTACCTCATGCATTCTACTCAACTACAAGAATTTCAATAACACTACGGGAGGGATATGTTGAATGATGTCACTACATGCAATAAAAACATAGGTATGAAATAGATGGTCAAGGTGAACTTGCCTGTACTGTTGATGAAGATAAAGATCGCTCTCAGAAATAACTTGATAGACTATTCGTCACTCTCCGATGAGAAATCTATATAACAACCATTGCATTCATAAGCAAACACTTCTAGCAATATAAACTGACAATCACAATGTAACACAAGAACAAAAGCAACAAGGTTGATGAAGGAAACACTTAAGACAAAACTCAAAGCCAAGAAAGTTTTCATAAAAACAACTAAGGTAGTTTTCCTCTACAACAACTAGTAACAAAACAAAAAAAAGGAAAATATAACAAAAGGATTTTAGTAAATATTTTACTAGCAAAAAGAATTACTTTTGAAGGACAAGTAAAACTATGAAAACAACATCCTAAACAACATAAGTGTTTTCCTAATGAACACAACTACAAGCACAACCATAACTAAGAGAAAACAATTGTAAAACAACTAAGTTAACAAAACATAATTAAATAAAATCTTTATTATAAAACAGAATTAAATCATATAGAATTTTTGTGAAAAGAGTTTGTATGACAAACTAAATTGTTTTATAAAACATTACCTAATGAAAAAAATATAGTTTCCTATAATAATAGAGTAAAACTAAACTATTTTTGTTTAAAACATTTCTTAACAGAAAACAATTAGTAAAAACTTTATTTGAAAACACAATCTAAATACTTAAAACTTTAGTGAAAAGAATTGTAACTAACAAATTTGCTTTTAAAACAACTATACCTATTTGAAAGAGGGTATAGATCCCTACAACGAAATTTATAAACTAAACAAATTAACTTTTGTTAACAGCAAGGAAATTACTAAGGTTTGTAACAACAATACTAAATGAAATCTGAAACTTAATATAAATCATATTCAGATTTTCAAAATAAAACAAAGTAAATCAATATAAATAAACTAGTATGAAACTAAACAGTTTCTGTTTGGTTTGAACACACTATTTCAAATTATTATAAAAATTCTCAAACTCTACCGGATGATAGCTATGGTCACTAGTGACAAGTAGGAAAAAGAATCATTCAAAAATTCATTTTAGAACTCATGATATTCAGAAAACAAAATTTAAATCAAATCTGTTCAAATTCAAATTTAAATGTTCAAACATGTTCAAATTTGATATCTACAGAAACTGATAAAAATTGTGATCTAATGCAAAAATAATCAATTTAAAATAGTTAAAAACATAAAAGATATAAAGAAAATAAAAACAGAACTATTCTGTTTTTGAAATTAAAACAGAAAAAAAAGTTGGCTTCTAACGGACAGGGGGGTGACGTGGCGCTCTGCTATTGGCTACGGGGTGCGCGTGCGAGCGGGTGATTGAACATTAGAGGAAAACGCTTCGCGGTTTTATAGGTTCTAATCTGGATCGTCAGATCCAGATCGGACGGGGGAGAGGGGTGGTGGAGCTCACCGCGGTGGTGGGTCACCGGCGAGGGCTTCTCCGGCGAGGCCGAGGCGTAGTGGTCGATGTGGGCGGCGCTCCGGTGGTCCTCCGGCGAAGGCGAGGGCACTAGTCGACAGCGGCGAGTACGGCGAGCATGTTGGTGGCGTCAGTGAGGCTCGGGGGTGATGGACGCGACGGGCACGAGCTCGGGAGTGGTTCGGTGGAAGTGGAGCTCCGGCAAGGGTGGGGTTACGGCGTTCCAGAGGCGGTTGAGCACGGGTAAGGGATGGAGTGGTGCGCACAGGCGAGAGGAGATCGGTGGTGCGCTCGGGAGAGGACGGGGAGGTCGGAGACGGGCGCTAGGTTGAAAAAGGTGCGGCGGCAACCGAAAGCTCCGGCGAGCTATTCCGGTGAGATGGGGGCTCAGAGAGAGGGGGAAGCAAGGGGAATGAGTGCGGGAGAGGGGTGGGTACTTATAGGGGCAGTGCGGGGTAGGGGGACTAAAGGAGGAAGGGGCCCGCGGCGAGGGAAACCGGCGATGGCGTCGGGCGCGTGGGAGGAGGAAGGCGACCGTGCGGGAGAAAGGAGCGGGCGATGGTCCCACACGTCAGCGAGAGGAGGAGCGGCGGATGCGCGTCGGTCAGCCGACCGGTAACGGTCTCGGCATTTAAGGCTGGTGGGCTGGCCGTTTTATTATAAAACCGTTACCGTTTTCTATTTATGATTTTACCAGAGCCATAAAACTTGTTCAATGCATTCTAATAAATTCCAAATATAGTCAAATTTTATATCAAAATTAACAGAATAATAAATGCCATTTAATGGACAGTTTTATTCTTGCATTCGAATAATTTGGGAAAAATATTATTTTCAGAAATTGCCCTTTCACTTTTAAATCCCTTTGCAAATATTTTTTTCAGAATAACCCCTGGTTTTTATTATTCAAATAAATCACCAAGAAGTCCCTGGTGTGGAGTGTCATGTTACTGCTCTCAAATTTTTGTCAGGGGTTTGAATACTTTGAAAATTGGAATAGGAACCAAATATGAAATGATTCCAAAAGAAAATCCAGAGATTTTCACATTCACTATTCAAAGATTTATTTTAAACTTCCAACTCATATTTCATATAATTTGAAGAAGTCATATTACCTTCTCTCATAAAAATCATTGAGTTGCATAAAGTTTTCTGAATTTGAAATATTTTCAAAATGGAAATTCAAATCATTTTCAAATCCCTTTTCATTTCTTTAAATGGAAGAAGTCATGTCATCTTCACTCTAGGGTTTTTTGATGAAATGAATTTGAAATCCTGGTGATCAAAATGCAGATTGAAAGTTTTGGGAAGGTCATTTCATTCCCTCTCATCAAACTTTCAAAAAGTTTCAAATTTCACTCACTTTCACACAATAAATCACACAACATTCAAGCAAACAATCCTACTTATTTATTTAACATAACATTCCAAAATTTAGAATTTTGGGATGTTACAAACTACCACACTTAAAATGAATCTCGTCCTCGAGATTCGAAAATGCTAGAAACAAAAGGTTAGGGTATTGGGGATCTTCTTAGCAAATCAATTGACCACGAAAGTGCGGGTCTACCACACTTAAAATGAGAGTTACTAGTCCCTCAAAATCATGATAGTCCTTTGGGTGCATCTGTCTCTTCACATACTTCACGATACCTCCTTCGATGATGCTCTTCCGTTTAAAATCAAAAACTTGTGTTCTCATAACAAAATGTATTACCATCGATACTGGGTCTTCTTAACTCGCAGGTCTCGCGTTCATTCTAAGTAACTTATCGACGATCTCATGGTGGTCTACCATTTGTGGTTATCCTGGAGTGAAATGGGTCTTGGCTTCATTCCTCACCGTAAAAATTCCTACGGGTGACAGCAACTGTCATGTACTAGGGTTTTTACATCATACCTTTCTAAGGCTTAAACAAAAGCTTCAAAGAACGTCATCTCTTTACTATGGGTAAGTCACTCGGATTTACCATTCCGAATAGCAAGAGAATGATAAGAGTAAGTCGTCATGGTGGCCAAGCCATGCCGCACTGAAATCATTACCTTGTATAAGGTTTAGTGAATCTCGTATTCTAGCACTTGGGCTTCCTCACAAGCGTTGCAGAAAATTTCTCTTGTCAACGAACAAAGTTCGGATAAATCCATTTATTTCTGCAAGCCGGACAAAAACATCTATCGTTTCTTGACAACTCTCAGGTTTTCATAATACTCCTAAGGAAAACGTTTGCTGATCAGTCGTAGCTTCTTCCAAGTCTCTGCCTTCACAAAGGTGGGGCTTGATCCTTATCAATCTTGAGGTCAGTGACTTGTGGATTCACTTGAAAATATGAACAACTTCATCTCACCCGTGGGGTGACTATCGATCCATATTCCAGCATTACCTTGAGTTCACTCCATCATGCCCTTGAGGTAACAAATCTCAGACTTATTCTTGTGTAGATTCCACTTTGCAGAATCCATTTTCCTTTCCATTGGTCTGTTTAACCTTGGGTATGGTTTCATCACAATCATTCTCTATTCCAACTTCAAAAGTACCTTGTCACAAAGGTTATCATCCACACAGTTTGAGATGGTTCCACATTCTCTTCACCTGTATTCACTTATCCAAACTCCTAAATCTGGAAAAGGTACCTGTGGTTACTACCACACTTAAAATGAAATGCACTCATGTATGCATAGACCATATTTTCTCATATCCTCGAAAATGGTCGGAGATCTTGGGTCATAGAGTAACAACTCACATATTTCAACATATGATAAATCATGACACCATAATTTCCATTGACTCATGAATTTATTTACAGACTCTAAGACTTCCGTTACAAGATAAACTCATGAAAAACAAAGGTGCTTCATGATACAGGTATTTCCATCTTCAAAACTTAACTATCCCATTCTAGTTTTCTTCTCATATTCAATCCTTGGTTACATCCTCAATCACTTCTTAAAACTCCTAGAAAGTACTTTATTACAAATGCTGCCATCCACATAGTTTGGTATGGTCTAGCATCAACTCCCAACTTTATTCATTTATCTCCCCTCGGAGATACTCTAGTACCACTGGAAATTTGCGATGTGCTCCTTGAAATCCTCCACTCTAGCTTTCTTCTTCTGGGGACATTCGTTAGCATAATATCCTGCTTCCTTGCAATGAAAACAGATGATTTCTGACAAGTCTCGAGGCTTATTGATGTTGGTGTTTGCTCCTTGGGTTCTTGGTTCTTTCTTGGACATTTAATGGCATAGTGGCCCATATCCTTCCACTTGAAACATCGAATATGACTCAGGTCCTTTTGTTTAGGGGCTTGTCTCTTCCTGAGGTTCTTTGTTCTGATCAACACTTCAATTTCCCGTGGATCAAATTCCACTTCTTCTACCGGGAAGTTTCCCAGATACTCTTTTCTTTCCTTCGTACAGTCCTGTGAGAAATGTCCTTCTTCTCCACATGTATAGAAGGCACTTGAGTAAAACCTGGTTAATCCTTCTCCATTAGGGTCTTCATCATCTTCCTTCTTCACAAGTTCTCGAAATTTTTCTCTGAAGGCTTTTCTTCATGGCTTTCTTCTGCTGTTTGATGACTTCTTGTACCTTGGGGTACATTTGGCATTGAGTCGGGTAATGATTGGTTCCTTCACACAAGAAACATGTCACTTGCCCAGTTGGGCATTCCTCTGCAGGGTGTTTCTCTTCACAATAAGGGCATCCTTCCTTGTGTTCTTCTTGGGTGTGTCCTATCTCTCCACATATCTTGCAGGCACAAATCTTCTTCACAACTTTGCGACGGGGCTTCTGGGTGTTGGTAACAACATGGGATCCTTGCAAAGTCATCTTGAATTCTTCCCAAGTGATTGATTCCTGCCTATCATGGATATCTTCATGCATCTTCCACCAATGTGCAGCACCTTCTGCAAAGTACCGAAGAGCATACTAGACCATTTCGTTCCTTGCAACAAGGTTACTCCTTAGATGATCCTCCATGTTCTGAATCCATTCTTCTGTCTCTAACCGAGTCATTGATCCAGAATACACAAGTCCATCTTCACTCATCATCTATTGGGTTCAAGGTTTTGGGATGAGATAAGAGAGAGAAAGGAGGAGAAAACACACAATACAGACAATGGTTTTGAAAATAGATTTTAGTTGTGGGTGTCGAAAATTACACACAAATGACAACTCACAAATCATCGTATCTAACGTAAGTATACAACAGGGGTTTGGTCTTCTAGGGGCATAATATCTTGGAAATTCTTCATGGTCTTCAATTTCTTCAGGTCTGTTTAATCTTCAATCCTTTTTGTAGCTCTTCCATAATGGAATACATCTTTGTCGGAGTTGGTCACCAGTTGTCCGATATCTTGTCCTTCTTGGAGTGGCTTCAGTTGATCCTTAGTGGTCAAGGGGAAAAGGGTATTTTCTAACTCTTTGATAAAACTCAGAAGAGAGGAGAAGTAAAAGATCCTTTGAAAAGAAAGTTTTTCGAGCAATCATTTCCTAAGGGCTTTCCAGTTTCTAGGGTCACGTCCTACAGTCAACATGTGCTCTGATACCATTTCTGTAGCGACCCGACTCAAAACGAGTCAAGCCTCTATGTTCTCTGTGCCATCCCTGGATCAGTATGCTGGCACACACAGTACATCAATGTATATATCAAAGTGCAATCACATTTAAATACCGCAAAACTGATATATACCTTAAAATAGCAGCGGATACAGTCAACGGGAGTGGAGTCCCAATAACACCAACGGCAAGTTGAGTGCGGACCGTAACCCTGAATCATACTTTTACCCGTCGTAGAAGAGTATCTGCAACATAAGACGTTGCAGCCGTGTAGGTCAGTACATTGAATGTACTGGCAAGATCACCATAGTAGAACAGAAAAAAAAGACTATTCTATATGCAAAGGCTTTGTGGCTCTGTGTCTGAGTTTTTGCGTAAAAGCTGATTTTATTTTCCTACAACAAAGGAATATCAGGAATTTCACTATGGAGTTACCTATCATGACATGGTTCCGCCAACCAATGTCTCAATGCCCATAAGTATCATAAGTTGCCCACAATTAGTTATCAGTCCAGTGTTGAGAGTTCAGAGATAGATCCAAGTCTAGAAGCTCAAATTGTCCGTAACCAGGGACACGGCTAATCGATTAGGTTTAACTCTGCAGAGTGTTGTGTACTTTAACCACAAGATTCTTTCCCTCCTCGTAAGTCCTCGCACTGCCTGGTGTTTGAGAACAGGATGAAAGAAACATGGTCTTTCAGAGTGCTTCCCTGACTGTCCGACAGTGCCCATCCCAATCCTAACGTCGACTACATCTCATAGCACTGCCCAGCAGAGTCAAAACAAAGATCAACCAAGCCAGAGCCCATAATGACTTGTGGCTACACAGGTAAGCTTCCTTGCATGAAGTATTCATCCTTCTCTTTGAGTCTGGGTGAAGCTTTCCGCAAGATGTCATGGCGCTTCTCCATGCATCCCGGCCATCCACTGGTTTCTCCAGGGATGCCCAATCAACCATCCTTCACCCAGTAGTGTGTATTGAAAACTTGTTTCGCAAGTCTTGAAGTCTTGAGGTCTTGAAGATGCAGGACTTGAAGATGTCTTCATGAAGTTGTCGCCTTGACGTAGAGTCCTTCTTCACACCACTCACGAACACTCATACCAAACCCCGTCTACTATAGCATAGCATAAAAGTAACTAACGTTCCCGGGGCTTTAGTAACCAGGTGGTGGGTTCCTACCTCATGCATTCTACTCAACTACAAGAATTTCAATAACACTACGGGAGGGATATGTTGAATGATGTCACTACATGCAATAAAAACATAGGTATGAAATAGATGGTCAAGGTGAACTTGCCTGTACTGTTGATGAAGATAAAGATCGCTCTCAGAAATATCTTGATAGACTATTCGTCACTCTCCGATGAGAAATCTATATAACAACCATTGCATTCATAAGCAAACACTTCTAGCAATCAAAACTGACAATCACAATGTAACACAAGAACAAAAGCAACAAGGTTGATGAAGGAAACACTTAAGACAAAACTCAAAGCCAAGAAAGTTTTCATAAAAACAACTAAGATATTTTTCCTCTACAACAACTAGTAACAAAAAAAAAGTAAAATATAACAAAAGGATTTTCGTAAATTTTTTACTAGCAAAAAGAATTACTTTTGAAGGACAAGTAAAACTATGAAAACAACATCCTAAACAACATAAGTGTTTTCCTAATGAACACAACTACAAGCACAACCATAACTAAGAGAAAACAATTGTAAAACAACTAAGTTAACAAAACATAATTAAATAAAATCTTTATTATAAAACAGAATTAAATCATATAGAATTTTTGTGAAAAGAGTTTCTATGACAAACTAAATTGTTTTATTAAACATTACCTAATGAAAAAATATAGTTTCCTATAATAATAGAGTAAAACTAAACTATTTTTGTTTAAAACATTTCTTAACAGAAAAGAATTAGTAAAAACTTTATTTGAAAACAGAATCTAAATACTTAAAACTTTAGTTAAAAGAATTGTTACTAACAAATTTGCTTTTAAAACAACTATACCTATTTGAAAGAGGGTATAGATCCCTACAACAAAATTTATAAACTAAACAAATTAAATTTTGTTAACAGCAAGGAAATTACTAAGGTTTGGAACAACAAAACTAAATGAAATTTGAAACATAATATAAATCATATTCAGATTTTCAAAATAAAACAAAGTAAATCAATATAAATAAACTAGTATGAAACTAAACAGTTTCTGTTTGGTTTGAAAACACTATTTCAAATTATTATAAAAATTCTCAAACTCTCCCAGATGATAGATATGGTCACTAGTGACAAGTAGGAAAAACAATCATTCAAAAATTCATTTTAGAACTCATGATATTCAGAAAACAAAATTTAAATCAAATCTGTTCAAATTCAAATTTAGATGTTCAAACATGGTCAAATTTGATATCTACAGAAACTAGATAAAATTTTTGATCTAATGCAAAAAGAATCAATTTAAAATAGTTAAAAACATAAAAGATATAAAGAAAATAAAAACAAAACTATTCTGTTTTTGAAATTAAAAGAGAAAAAAAAGTTGGCTTCTAACGGACAGGGGGGTGACGTGGCGCTCTGCTATTGGCTACGGGGTGCGCGTGCGAGCGGGTGACCGAACATTAGAGGAAATCGCTTCGCGGTTTTATAGGTTCTAATCTGGATCGTCAGATCCAGATCGGACGGGGGAGAGGGGTGGTGGAGCTCACCGCGGTGGTGGGTCGCCGGCGAGGGCTTCTCCGGCGAGGCCGAGGCGTAGTGGTCGATGTGGGTGGCGCTTCGGTGGTCCTCCGGCGACGGTGAGGGCACTAGTCGACGGCGGCGAGTACGGCGAGCACGTTGGTGGCGTCAGTGAGGCTCGGGGGTGATGGATGCGACGGGCACGAGCTCGGGAGTGGTTCGGTGGAAGTGGAGCTCCGGCCAGGGTGGGGTTACGGCGTTCCAGAGGCGGTTGAGCACGGGTAAGGGATGGAGTGGTGCGCACAGGCGAGAGGAGATCGGTGGTGTGCTCGGGAGAGGACAGGGAGGTCGGAGACGGGCGCTAGGTTGAAAAAGGTGCGGCGGCAACCGAAAGCTCCGGCGAGCTATTCTGGTGAGATGGGGGCTCGGAGAGAGGGGGAAGCAAGGGGAATGAGTGCGGGAGAGGGGTGGGTACTTATAGGGGCAGTGCGGGGTAGGGCGAGTAAAGGAGGGAAGGGGTCCGCGGCGAGGGAAACAGGCGATGGCGTCGGGCGCGTGGGAGGAGGAAGGCGACCGCGCGGGAGAAAGGAGCGGGCGATGGTCCCACATGTCAGAGAGAGGAGGAGCGGCGGTTGCACGTCGGTCAGCCGACCGGTAACGGTCTCGGCATTTAAGGCTGGTGGGCTGGCCGTTTTATTATAAAACCGTTACCGTTTGCTATTTATGATTTTACCAGAGCCATAAAACTTGCTCAATGCATTCGAATAAATTCCAAATATAGTCAAACTTTATATCATAATTAACAGAGCAATAAATGCCATTTAATGGACATTTTTATTCTTGCATTTGAATAATTTGGAAAAAATATTATTTTTAGAAATTGCCCTTTTGCTTTTAAATCCCTTTGCAAATTTTTTTTTCAGAATAACCCCTGGTTTTTATTATTCAAATAAATCACCAAGAAGTCCCTGGTGTGGAGTGTCATGTTACTCCTCTCAAATTTTTGTCAGGGGTTTGAATACTTTGAAAATTGGAATAGGAACCAAATATGAAATGATTCCAAAAGAAAATCCAGAGATTTTCACATTCACTATTCAAAGATTTATTTTAAACTTCCAACTCATATTTCATATAATTTGAGGAAGTCATATTACCTTCTCTCATAAAAATCATTGAGTTGCATAAAGTTTTCTGAATTTGAAATATTTTCAAAATGGAAATTCAAATCATTTTCAAATCCCTTTTCATTTCTTTAAATGGAAGAAGTCATGTCATCTTCACTCTAGGGTTTTGTGATGAAATGAATTTGAATTCCTGGTGATCAAAATGCATATTGAAAGATTTGGGAAGGTCATTTCATTCCCTCTCGTCAAACTTTCAAAAAGTTTCAAATTTCACTCACTTTCACACAATAAATCACAAAACATTCAAGCAAACAATCCTACTTATTTATTTAATATAACATTCCAAAATTTAGAATTTTGGGATGTTATTGTATTAATTGGAAACATGGACACATGTGTGGGTACATAGACAAACACAATGTCCCTAGTACGCCTCTAGTGAACTAGCTCGTTGATCGAAAGATGGTTAAGGTTTCCTAGCAATAGACATGAGATGTCATTTGATAATGGGATCACATCATAAGGAGAATGATGTGATGGACAAGACCCAAACTACAAACATAGCTTATGATCGTGTCAGTTTATTGCTACTGTTTTCTGCATGTCAAGTACATGTTCCAATGACCATGAGATCATGCAACACACAGATATCGGAGGAGTACCTTGTGTGTATCAAACGTCGCAACGTAACTGGGTGACTATGAAGGTGCTCTACAGGTGTCTTCGAGGGTGTCTGTTGAGTTGGCAT
This sequence comes from Hordeum marinum, assembly GCA_022496015.1. Classification (NCBI taxonomy): domain Eukaryota; kingdom Viridiplantae; phylum Streptophyta; class Magnoliopsida; order Poales; family Poaceae; genus Hordeum; species Hordeum marinum. The sequence continues at coordinate 497,792,103 of CM039675.1, read as the reverse complement.
GGATCAAGACTGGGATTTCTTACTCCGTGTGACGGAGAGGTATCTCAGGGCCCACTCGGTAATACAACATCACAAGAAGCATTGCAAGCAATGTGACTAATGTTAGTTACGGGATCTTGTATTATGGAATGAGTAAAGAGACTTGCCAGTAACGAGGTTGAACTAGGTATGGAGATACCGACGATCGAATCTCGGGCAAGTAACATACCGAAGAACAAAGGGAACATCATACAGGATTAACTGAATCCTTGACATAGAGGTTCGACCGATAAAGATCTTCGTAGAATATGTAGTAACCAATGTGTACATCTAGGTCCCGCCATTGTTTATTGACCGTAGAGGTTTCTCGGTCATGTCTTCATAGTTCTCGAACCCGCAGGGTCTGCACACTTAAGGTTTGGTGATGTTTCGGTAGCATAGAGTTATGTATGGTGGTGACCAAAGTTTGTTTGGAGTCCAAGATGAGATCCCGGACGGCACGAGAGCTCCGGAATGGTCCGTAGGTAAATATTCATATATAAAAAGTACTGTTTTGGTCGCCGGAAAAGTTTCGGGCTCATCGGTAGTGTACTGGGAGTGCCGGTAGTGTACCGGGAGGCCACCGGGAGGGGTATTTCGACCCAATAGGCTACATGGGCTGTAGGAGGGTGTAAACCAGACCTTAGTGGGCTGGTGGAACATCCATAATAGGCCTAAGCGGCTGGAGGAAAAAAGGCCTATCAGAAAAAGTGGAAAGAAGGCAAAATAGGGTGAGTCCTAGTCCTACTAGGATTGGAGGTGGACTCCACCTCTCCCTCTCTCCTTCGGCCGAAGCAAGGAGGCCTTGGCCCTTGTGCCAAGGCCTCTCCTCCTCTCCTCTTATATATACTGGAGGTTTTATGGTTTTTGCACTATTTTTTTCAGCCACGTGCTACCCGTTCCTCCGGTGCATAGTTTCTCCTCTAGATCGGTTTTCTACAGTGCTTAGGCGAAGCCCTGACGGAATTGCTCCACCACCATCGCCGGAGCGCCGTCAAGCTGCTGGAGAACTCTTCCTCCTCTCCACTCCTTCTTTCTGGATCAAGACGGTGGAGATCGTCATCAAGCTGTACGTGCGTTGAATGCGGAGGTTCCGTTCATTCGGTGCTAGATCGGAAGGATCGTGATCAAGCTTGTGAGACGGATTGTGATCAAGTTCATGGGACGGATCATGATCAGATCATGGGACGGATCGTGATTGGATCACGGGACGGATCGTGATTGGATCGCGGGACGCACGGCGATTTGGATCACGAAGATGTTCGACTACACCAACCGTGTTTCTTAATGATTCCCGCTTAGCGATCTACAAGGGTATGTAGATCCACTCTCCCTCTCCTAGATGCTCATCACCATGGATAGATCTGCGTATGCGTAGGAAATTTTTTGTTTCCCATGCAACGTTCCCTAACAGTGGCATCATGAGCTAGGTCTTTGCGTAGGTGAGATCTCGAGTAGAACACAAAAGGTTTGTGGGCGTTGATGCTTAGATTGCTTCCTCCCTTGGTCGGATTTTGGTTCAGCGGTATTGTGAGATGAAGTGGCCCGGACCAACATTACTCGTACGCTTACGAGAGACCATTTCCCTCGACGCAATTTGTTGCCTAGATGGCTTGCGGGTGGCAGTTTCTCTCACTTTAGTTGGATTGGATTCGACAAAGGCGGTCCTTGAGAAGGTTGAAAAGCAAATTATGTATCACCATTGTGGTTTATGCGTAGGTGAGAATCGTTCTTGCTAGAAACCCATAGCGGCCACGTAAAACATGCAACAACAATTAGAGGACGTCTAACTTGTTTTTGCAGGGTATGTTGTGATGTGATATGGCCAATTACATGATGTGATATATGTGATGTATGAGATGATCATGTGATGTATAGAATTTCACGACTTGCATGTCAATGAGTACGGCAACCGACAGGAGCCATAGGGTTATCTTTAATTATTGTATGATCTGCCTGTCAATCATTAAGCGCTATGTAATGCTTTACTTTATCGCTAAACGGTAGCAATAGTAGTAGAAGCATGGTGGGCGCGACAATCCCAATGGCGACACGTTGATGGAGATCAAGATGATGGAGATCATGGTGTCATGCCGTTGACGATGGAGATCATGCCAGTGCTTTCATGATGGAGATCAAAAGCACACAAGTTCATCGCCATATCATGTCACTTATGAATTGCATGTGATGTTAATCCTTTTATGCATCTTGTTTTGCTTAGTATGACGGTAGCATTATAAGGTGATCGCTCACTTAAATTTCAAGATAAATTGTGTTCTCCCCGAGTGTGCACCATTGCGAAAGTTCGTCGTGTTGAGACACCACGTGATGATCGGGTGTGATAAACTCTACGTTCACATACAACTGGTGAAAGTCATTGTTGCACGCGCAGAACACTCGGGTTAAACTTGACGAGCCTAGCATGTACAGACATGGCCTCAGAACACAAGAGACCGAAAGGTTGATCATGAATCATATAGTATATATGATCAACATAATGATGTTCACCATTGAAGCCACCTCAACTCACGTGATGATCGGACTTGAGTTGGTAGATTTGGATAATGTGACACTCAGATGACCCGAGGGATGTCAATTTGAGTGGGAGCTTTAGTAATTTGATTAACTAAACTCATTATCTTGAACAATAGTCCAAGTAAATTTGCATATTTATGTTGTAGATCAATGGCTCGCGCAGTAGGACCCCTGAATTTTAATGCGTTCCTAGAGAAAGCTAAGTTGAAAGACGATGGAAGTAACTTTGTTGACTGGGCCCGTAATCTAAGGATTATCCTCACGGCTTCCCAGAAATCATATGTCCTTGATGCACCGCTTGGTGACCAACCAGAAGACATGACCTCTGAAGACGTTAAGAACGCTTGGCAGGCATGTACTGGAGATTACTCAATAGTTCAGTGTGCAATATTGTATGGCTTAGAACCGGGACTTGAAAGACGTTTTGAACGTCATGGAGCATATGAGATGTTCCAGGAGTTGAAGTTTACATTTCAGAAGAATGCCCGGATCGAGAGGTATGAAACCTCTGATAAGTTCTATGCTTGCAAGATGGAGGAGAACGGGTCTATTAGTGAACATATACTCAGATTGTCTGGGTATTCAACTCGTCTAGCGGAGTTGGGAATTGCCCTTCCGCTAGAGGCGATCACTGACAGAGTTCTTCAATCACTCCCACCTAGTTACAAGAGCTTTGTGATGAACTATAACATCCACATGATGAACAAGTCAGTCGCCGACCTGTTTGCGATGCTAAAAGTCGCTGAGTCTGAAATCCAGAAAGAACATCAAGTGTTGATGGTCAATAACACCACTAGTTTCAAGAAAATGGCAAAGTCAATGGCAAGGGAAAGAAGGGTAAAACCAAGGATGGAAAAGCAGTTGCTACTCCTGTAAAGAAGCCCAAGCATGGACCCAAGCCAGAAACTGAGTGCTTTCATTGCAAGGGAACTGGTCACTGGAAGCGGAACTGCCCCAAGTACCTGGCTGATAAGAAGGCGGCCAATGACAAACAAGGTATATATGATATACATGTTATTTGTGTGTACCTTACTAGCTCTCGTAGTAGTGCCTGGGTATTTGATACCGGTTCGGTTGCTCACATTTGCAACTCAAAGCAGGAACTACGAAATAAATGAAGGCTGGCAAAGGACGAAGTGACGATGCGCGTGGGAAATGGTTCCAAGGTTGATGTGATCGTCGTCGGCACGCTCTCTCTTCGATTACCATCGGGATTAGTGATGAACCTGAATAATTGTTATTTAGTGCCTCTGTTAAGCATGAACCTTATATCTGGATCTTGTTTATTGCGAGACGGTTACTTATTTAATTCAAAGAATAAAAATTGTTCTATTTATATTATTAATATCTTTTATGGTCATGCACCCAATGTTAGGGGTTTATTCATATTGAATCTTGATAGTGATGACACACATGTTCATAACATTGATGCCAAAAGATGTAGAGTTGATAATGATAGTACCACTTTCTTGTGGCACTGCCGTTTGGGTCATATTGGTGTAAAACGAATGAGGAAGCTCCATGCTGGTAGACTTTTGGAGTCACTTGATTTTGAATCACTTGACACATGTGAACCATGCCTCATGGGCAAGATGACTAAAACGTCGTTCTCTGGAACAATGGAATGGGCGAGTGACTTATTGGAAATCATACATACTGATGTGTGCGGTCTAATGAATGTTACATCGCGTGGTGGATATCGTTATTTTCTCACCTTCACTGATGACTTAAGTAGATATGGGTATATTTACTTAATGACACACAAGTCTGAAACATTTGAAAAGTTCAAGCAATTTCAGAATGAAGTTGAGAATCATCGGAAAAAGAAGATTAAGTTCCTGAGATCTGATCGAGGAGGTGAATATCTGAGTTATGAGTTTGGCAGTCACTTAAGACAGTGTGGAATTGTTTCACTGTTGACACCGCCCGGAACACCACAGCGTAATGGTGTGTCCAAACGTCATAATCAAACCTTATTAGATATGGAGCGTTCTATGATGTCTCTTGCTAATTTGCCACTATCGTTTTGGGGTTATGCATTAGAGACAGCTGCGTTGACTTTAAATAGGGCACCATCAAAATCCGTTGAGACGACACCATATGAATTGTGGTTTGGCAAGAAGCCAAAGTTGTCGTTTCATAAAGTTTGGGGATGTGATGCTTATGTCAAAAAGCTTTAGCCTGAAAAGCTGGAACCCAAAGCGGAGAAATGCATCTTCATAGGATACCCAAAAGAGACAGTCGGGTATACCTTCTATCTCAGATCCGAAGATAAAGTGTTTGTCGCTAAGAACAAAACATTTCTTGAGAAAGAGTTTCTCTCGAAAGAATTGAGTGAGAGGAAAATGGAGCTTGATGAGGTTATTGAACCTTTACTTCAACCAGAAAGTAGTGCAGCGCAGAAAGATGTTTCTGTGGAACCTACGACGGTAGAAGAGGAAGTTAATGATGATGATCATGAAGCTTCGGATCAAGCTGCTATTGAACCTCATAGGTCGACAAGGCCGCGTACTGCCCCTGAGTGGTATGGAAACCCTGTTTTGGAGGTTATGTTGTTGGACAACAATGAACCTACGAGCTATGGAGGAGCAGTGATGGGCCCGGAGTCCGGGAAATGGTTAGAGGCCATGAAATCCGAGATGGGATCCATGTATGAAAACAAAGTATGGACTTTGGAAGTATTACCTGAAGGGCGAAAGGCCATTCAGAACAAATGGATCTTTAAGAAGAAGACAGACGCGGACGGTAATGTCACCGTCTATAAAGCTCGACTTGTGGCAAAGGGTTTTTCACAAGTTCAAGGAGTTGACTACGATGAGACTTTCTCACCCGTAGCGATGCTTAAGTCTGTCAGAATCATGTTAGCAATAGCTTCTTATTTCGACTATGAAATTTGGCAGATGGATGTCAAAACAGCGTTCTTCAACGGTTTTCTTGAGGAAGAGTTGTATATGATGCAACCCGAAGGTTTTGTCAATCCATAGAATGCTGACAAAGTTTGCAAACTCCAGCGATCCATTTATGGACTGGTGCAAGCATCTCGGAGTTGGAATAAGCACTTTGATGAGGTGATCAAAGCGTTTGACTTTATACAAGTTTACGAAGCTTGTATTTACAAGAAAGTGAGTGGGAGCTCTACAACATTTCTAGTATTATATGTGGATGACATATTGCTTATTGGAAACAATATAGATATGCTGGAAAGCGTGAAGGAATATTTGAATAAGAGTTTTTCAATGAAGGACCTAGGAGAAGATGCTTTCATATTAGGCATTAAGATCTATAGAGATAGATCGAGACGCTTAATAGCACTTCCACAAAGCACATACCTTGATAAAGTTTTGAAGAAGTTCAAAATGGAACAATCCAAGAAGGGGTTCTTGCCTGTGTTACAAGGTGTAAAGTTGAGTAAGACTCAATGCCCAGTAACTGCAGAAGATAGAGAAAAGATGAGTGTCATCCCCTATGCTTCAGCCATAGGCTCTATCATGTATGCAATGCTGTGCACAAGACCCGATGTCAGCCTTGCCATAAGTATGGCCGGAAGGTTTCAAAGTGATCCTGGAATGGAGCACGGCAAGCGGTCAACAATATCCTTAAGTACCTGAAAAGGACTAAGGAAATGTTTCTCGTTTATGGAGGTGAAGAAGAGCTCGTCGTAAAGGGTTACATCGATGCAAGCTTTGACATTGATCCGGACGACTCTAAGTCGCAAACCGGATATGTATTTATTCTTAACGGGGGAGCCATAAGCTGGTGCAGTTCCAAGCAAAGCGTGGTAGCTGATTCTACGTGCGAAGCAGAATACATTGCAGCCTCGGAGGCGGCGAAGGAAGATGTCTGGATGAAGCAGTTCATGACAGATCTTAGAGTAGTGCTTAGTGCACTAAATCAAATGAACCTGTTCTGTGACAACACTGGTGCCATTGCTCTGGCCAAGGAACCAAGGTTTCACAAGAGGACCAGACACATAAAGCGACGCTTCAACTCCATCCGCGATTACATCATGGAGAAAGACATAAATATTTGCAAAGTGCACACGGATCTGAATGTTGCAGACCCGTTTACTAAACCTCTTCCAAGGGCTAAACATGATCAACACCAGAACTGCATGGGTGTTCGATTCATTACAATGTAAATCACATAGTGATGTGAACTAGATTATTGACTCTAGTGCAAGTGGGAGACTGTTGGAAATATGCCCTAGAGGAAATAAATAAAGTGTTTATTATTGTATTTCCTTGTTCATGATAATCATTTATTATCCATGCTATAATTGTATTAATTGGAAACATGGATACATGTGTGGGTACATAGACAAACACAATGTCCCTTGTATGGCTTTAGTGAACTAGCTCGTTGATCGAAAGATGGTTAAGGTTTCCTAGCCATGGACATGAGATGTCATTTGATAACGGGATCACATAATTAGGAGAATGATGTGATGGACAAGACCCAAACTACAAACATAGCTTATGATCGTGTCAGTTTATTGCTACTGTTTTCTGCATGTCAAGTATATGTTCCTATGACCATGAGATCATGCAACTCACAGATATCGGAGGAGTAATTTGTGTGCATCAAACATCGCAATGTAACTGGGTGACTATAAAGGGGCTCTACAGGTGTCTCCGAGGGTGTCTGTTGAGTTGGCATGGATCAAGACTGGGATTTGTTACTCCGTGTGACGGAGAGGTATCTCAGGGCCCACTCGGTAATACAACATCACAATAAGTCTTGCAAGCAATGTGACTAAGTGTTAGTTACAGGATCTTGAATTATGCAACGAGTAAATAGACTTTCCAGTAACGAGGTTGAACTAGGTATGGAGACACCAACGATCGAATCTTGGGCAAGTAACATACCGAAGAACAAAGGGAACATCATACGAGATTAACTGAATCCTTCACATAGAGGTTCGACCGATAAGGATCTTCGTAGAATATGTAGGAACCAATGTGGACATCCAGGTCCCTCCATTGGTTATTGACTGTAGAGGAGGTGTCTCGTTCATGTCTACATAGTTCTCGAACCTGCAGGGTCTGCACACTTAAGGTTTGGGGACATTTCGGTAGTATAGAGTTATGTATGGTGGTGACCGAAGTTTGTTCGGAGTCCTAGATGAGATCCCGAACGCCATGAGGAGCTCCGCAATGTTCCGGAGGTAAAGATTCATATATAGGAAGTCCTGTTTTGGTCGCCGGAAAAGTTTTGGGCTCATCGGTAGTGTACCGGGAGTGCCGGTAGTGTACCCGGAGGCCACCGGGAGGGGTATTTCGACCCAAGGCTACATGGGCTGTAGGAGGGTGTAAACCAGCCCTTAGTGGGCTGGTGGAACATCCACAAGAGTCCCATGTGGCTGGAGGAAAAAAGGCCTAAGAGAAAAAGTGGAAAAAAGGCAAAATAGGGTCAATCCTAGTCCTACTAGGATTGGAGGTGGACTCCACCTCTCCCTCTCTCCTTCGGCCGAAGCAAGGAGGCCTTGGACCTTGTTCCAAGGCCTCTCCTCCTCTCCTCTTATATATACAGGAGGTTTTAGGGGTGTTGCACTAGTTTTTTCAGCAACGTGCTACCCGTTCCTCCAGTGCATAGTCTCGTCTAGATCGGTTTTCTGAAGTGCTTAGGCGTAGCCCTGCCGGAATTGCTCCACCACCATCGCCGGAGCACCATCAGGCTGCCGGAGAACTCTTCTTCCTCTCCACTCATTCATGCTGGATCAAGACGGTGGAGATCGTCATCAAGCTATACGTCTGCTGAACGCGGAAGTGCCGTCCGTTCGGTGCTAGATCGAAAGGATCGTGATCAAGCTCGTGAGACGGATCGTGATCAAGTTCGTGGGACGGATGGTGATCGGATCACAGGACAGATCATGATTCGATCTTGGGACGGATCATGATTGGATCGCCGGACGCATGGCGATTTGGATCGCGAAGACGTTCGACTACACCAACCGCGTTTCTTAACGCTTCCCGCTTAGCGATCTACAAGGGTATGTAGATCCACTCTCCCTCTCGTAGATGCTCATCACCATGGATAGATCTGCATGTGCGTAGGAAAATTTTTGTTTCCCATGCAACGTTCCCCAACAATAGTAACTTCTAAAGAGTTGAGAGGGTTACGGCAAAAACTGGATGCACGTCGTGTACAAATTGGACAATCTCTTTCGAAGTATGAGGGTTTCGCACGAAAACTCATCAATTAGAAAGGGATTTCATTTTTAATAACTTATTATAACTCCATACTTTTTGTGTGTTCAATATGCACCATTCAAAGGCACATCATCAACTCTCAATCCTTTCTGACTTCATTTGATATTTTTCGTGCATTTAATGATTTATCTTGAGCTAAATGACCCTAAATTTGAAAAGCAGTACAGATGAACTCTGAAAAGGTTGTAACTTGGCAAGACGTCATAATTTCACCCACATAGCAACTTCTGAAGAGTTGAGAGGGTTACGGCAAAAACTGGATGCACTTCGTATACAAATTGGACAATCTCTTTCGAAGTATGAGGGTTTCGGACGAAAACTCATCTATTACAAAGGGATTTCTTTTTTAATAACTTATTTTAACTCCATACTTTTTGTGTGTTCAATATGCACCATTCAAAGGCACATCATCAATTTTCAACCCTTTTTGACTTCATTTGATATTTTTCATGCATTTAATGATTTATTTTGTGCTAAATGACCCTAAATTTAAAAAGCAATACAAATGAACTTTGAAAAGGTTGTAACTTGAGATGACATCATAACTTCACCCACATAGCAACTTCTAAAGTTTTTAGAGGGTTACGGCAAAAACTGGATGCACTTCGTGTACAAATTGGACAATCTCTTTCGAAGTATGAGGGTTTCGGACGAAAACTCATCTATTACAAAGGGATTTCATTTTTAGTAACTTATTTTAACTCCATACTTTTGGTGTGTTCAATATGAACCATTCAAAGGCATATCATCAATTTTCAACCGTTTCTGAACTCATTTGATATTTTTCATGCATCTAATGATTTATTTTGAGCTAAATGACCCTAAATTTGAAAAGCACTACAAATGAACTCTGAAGAGGTTGTAACTTGGCATGACATCATAATTTCACTCACATAGCAACTTCTAAAGAGTTGAGAGGGTTACGGAAAAAAGCTGGATGCACTTCGTGTACAAATTGGATAATCTCTTTCGAAGTATGAAGGTTTCGGACGAAAACGCATCTATTACAAAGGGATTTCATTGTTAATAACTTACTTTAACTCCATACTTTTTGAGCATTCAATATGCACCATTCAACTGCAGATCATCAATTTTCAAGACTTTCTGACTTGAGATTTTCCACGCAGTTAATGATTTATTTTGAGCTAAATGACGCTAAATTTGAAAAGCAGTACAAACGAACTCTAAAAAGGTTGTAACTTGGCACGACATCATAATGTCACCCATATAGCAACTTCTAAAGAGTTGAGAGGGTTATGGCAAAAACTGGATGCACTTCATGTACAAATGGGATAATCTCTTTCGAAGTTTGAGTGTTTCGGCCGAAAACTCATCAATTACAAAGGGATTTCATTTTTAATAACTTATTTTAATTGCATACTTTTTGTGTGTTCAATATGCACCATTCAAAGGCACATCATCAATTTTCAACCCTTTCTCACTTCATTTGATATTTTTCATGCATTTAATGATTTATTTTGAGCTAATTGACCCTAAATTTGAAAAGCAATACAAAGGAACTTTGAAAAGATTGTAAATTGGCATGCCATAATAATTTCACCCACATAGCAACTTCTAAAGAGTTGAGAGGGTTACGGCAAAAACTGGATGCACTTCGTGTATAAATTGGACAATCTCTTTCGAAGTATGAGGGTTTCGGACGTAAACTCATCTATTACAAAAGGGATTTCATTTTTAGTAACTTATTTTAACTCCAAACTTTTTGTGTGTTCAATATGAACCACTAAAAGACACATCATCAATTTTCAACCCTTTCTGACTTAATTTGTTATTTCTCATGCATTTAATTATTTCTTTTGAGGTAAATGACCCTAAATTTGAAAAGCAATACAAATGAACTCTGAAGAGGTTGTAACTTGGCATGACATCATAATTTCACCGACATAGCAACTTCCAAAGAGTTGAGAGGGTTACGACAAAAACTGGATGCACTTCGTGTACAAATTGTACAATCTCTTTCGCAATATGAGGGTTTTATACGAAAACGCATCTATTACAAAGGGATTTCATTTTTAATAACTTATTTCAACTCCATACTTTTTGTGTGTTCAATATGCACCATTCAAATGCACATCGTCAATTTTCAATCCTTTCTCACTTCATTTGATATTTTCCAGGCAGTTAATGATTTATTTTGAGCTAAATGACGCTAAATTTGAAAAGCAGCACAAATGAACTTTGAAAAGGTTGTAACTTGGCACGACATCATAATTTCACCCATATAGTAACTTCTAAAGAGTTGAGAGGGTTACGGCAAAAACTGGATGCACTTCGTGTACAAATTGGACAATCTCTTTCGAAGTTTGTGGGTTTCGGACGAAAACTCATCTATTACAAAGGGATTTCATTTTTAATAACTTAGTTTAATTCCATACTTTTTGTGTGTTCAATATGCACCATTCAAAGGCACATCATCAATTATCAACCCCTTCTAACTACATTTGATATTTTTGATGCATTTAATGATTTATTTTGAGCTAAATGACCTTAAATTTGAAAAGCAATACAAAGGAACTTTGAAAAGGTTGTAAATTGGCATTATATAATAATTTCTCACACATAGCAACTTCTAAAGAGTTGAGAGCATTACGGCAAAAACTGGATGGACTTCCTGTATAAATTGGACAATCTCTTTCGAAGTATGAGGCTTTCGGACGAAAACTCAACTATTACAAACGGGATTTCATTTTTAGTAACTTATTTTAGCTCCATACTTTTTGAGTATTCAATATGCACCATTCAAAGGCACATCATCAATTTTCAATCCTTTCTGACTTCATTTGATATTTTCCAGGTAGTTAATGATTTATTTTGAGCTAAATGACGCTAAATTTGAAAAGCAGTACAAACGAACTCTAAAAAGGTTCTAACTTGGCAAGACATCATAATTTCACCCATATAGCAACTTCTAAACAGTTGAGAGGGTTATGGCAAAAACTGGATGCACTTCGTGTACAAATGGGACAATATCTTTCGAAGTTTGAGGGTTTCGGCCTAAAACTCATCTATTACACAGGGATTTCATTTTTAATAACTTATTTTAATTGCATACTTTTTGTGTGTTCAATATGCACCATTCAAAGGCACATCATCAATTTTCAACCCTTTCTGACTTCATTTGATATTTTTCATGCATTTAATGATTTATTTTAAGCTAAATGACCCTAAATTTGAGAAGCTGTACAAATGAACTCTGAAGAGGTTGTAACTTGGCATGACATCAATATTTCACCCACATAGCAACTTCTAAAGTGTTGAGAGGGTTACGACAAAAACTGGATGCGTTTCGTGTACAAATTGGACAATCTCTTTCCAAGTATGAGGGTTTCGGACGAAAACTCATCTATTACAAAAGGGATATCATTTCTAGTAACTTATTTTAGCTCCATACTTTTGGTGTGTTCAATATGAACCAATCAAAGGCACATCATCAATTGTCAACCCTTTCTAACTTCATTTGATATTTTTGATGCATTTAATTATTTGTTTTGAGCTAAATGACCCTTAATTTGAAAAGCAATACAAAGGAACTTTGAAAAGATTGTAAATTGGCATGCCATAATAATTTCACCCACATAGCAACTTCTAAAGAGTTGAGAGGGTTACGGCAAAAACTGGATGCACTTCATGTATAAATTGGACAATCTCTTTCGAAGTATGAGGGTTTCGGACGTAAACTCATCTATTACAAAAGGGATTTCATTTTCAGTAACTTATTTTTACTCCAAACTTTTTGTGTGTTTAATATGAACCATTAATGGGCACATCATCAATTTTCAACCCTTTCTGACTTAATTTGATATTTTTCATGCATTTAATTATTTCTTTTGAGGTAAATGACCCTAAGTTTGAAATGCAATACAAATGAACTCTGATGAGGTTGTAACTTGGCATGACATCATAATTTCACCCACATAGCAATTTCCAAAGAGTTGAGAGGGTTACGACAAAAACTGGATGCACTTCGTGTAAAAATTGTACAATCTCTTTCGAAGTATGAGGGTTTTGTACGAAAACGCATCTATTACAAAGGGATTTCATTGTTAATAACTTATTTCAACTCCATACTTTTTGTGTGTTCAATATGCACCATTCAAATGCACATCGTCAATTTTCAATCCTTTCTCACTTCATTTGATATTTTCCATGCATATAATGATTTATTTAGAGCTAAATGACGCTAAATTTGAAAAGCAGCACAAATGAACTTTGAAAAGGTTGTAACTTGGCAGGACATCATAGTTTCACACACACAGCAACTTACAAGGAGTTGAGAGGGTTACGGCAAAAACTGGATGCACTTCGTGTACAAATTGGACAATCTCTTTCGAAGTATGAGGGTTTCGAACGAAAACTCATGAATTACAAAGGGATTTCATTGTTAATAACTTATTTTAACTCCATACTTTTTGTGTGTTCAATATGCACCATTCAAAGGCACATCATCAATTTTCAGTCCTTTCTGACTTCATTTGATATTTTCGATGCATATAATGATTTATTTTGAGCTAATTGATGCTTTATTTGAAAACCAGTACAAAAGAACTCTGAAAAGGTTGTAACTTGGCAAGACATCATAATTTCACCCACATAGCAACTTCTATAGTTTTTAGAGGGTTACGGCAAAAACTGGATGCACTTCGTGTACAAATTGGACAGTCTCTTTCGAAGTTTGAGGGTTTCGGACGAAAACTCATCTATTACAAAAGGATTTCATTTTTAATAACTTATTTTAATTCCATACTTTTTGTGTGTTCAATATGCACCATTCAAAGGCACATCATCAATTATCAACCCTTTCTAACTTCATTTGATATTTTCCATGCATCTAATGATTTATTTTGAGCTAAATGACCTTAAATTTGAAAAAGAATACAAAGGAACTTTGAAAAGGTTGTAAATTGGCATGACATCATAATTTCACCCACATAGCAACTTCTAAAGAGTTGAGAGGGTTACGGCAAAAAGTGGATGCACTTCCTGTACAAATTGGACAATCTCTTTTGAAGTATGAGGGTTTCGGACGAAACGCATCTATTACAAAGGGATTTCATTTTTAATAAATTATTTTAACTCCATACTTTTTGTGTGTTCAATATGCACCATTCAAAGGCACATCATCAATTTTCAATCCTTTCTGACTTCATTTGATATTTTCCATGCATATAATGATTTATTTTGAGCTAAATGACGCCAAATTTGAAAAGCAGTACAAATGAACTCTCAAAAGGTTGTAACTTGGCACGACATCATAATTTCACACACATAGCAACTACTAAGGAGTTGAGAGGGTTACGGTAAAAACTGGATGCACTTCGTGTACAAATTGGACAATCTCTTTCGAAGTTTGAGGGTTTCGTACGAAAACTCGTCAATTACAAAGGGATTTCATTGTTAATAACTTATGTTAACTCCATACTTTTTGTGTGTTCAATATGCACCATTCAAAGGCACATCATCAATTTTGAATCCTTTCTGACTTCATTTGATATTTTCCATGCATATAATGATTTATTTTGAGCTAAATGACGCTAAACTTGAAAAGCAGTACAAATGAACTCTGAAAAGGTTGTAACTTGGCAGGACATCATAGTTTCACACACACAGCAACTTACAAGGAGTTGAGAGGGTTACGGCAAAAAGTGGATGCACTTCCTGTACAAATTGGACAATCTCTTTTGAAGTATGAGGGTTTCGGACGAAACGCATCTATTACAAAGGGATTTCATTTTTAATAACTTATTTTAACTCCATACTTTTTGTGTGTTCAATATGCACCATTCAAAGGCACATCATCAATTTTCAATCCTTTCTGACTTCATTTGATATTTTCCATGCATATAATGATTTATTTTGAGCTAAATGACGCCAAATTTGAAAAGCAGTACAAATGAACTCTCAAAAGGTTGTAACTTGGCACGACATCATAATTTCACACACATAGCAACTACTAAGGAGTTGAGAGGGTTACGGTAAAAACTGGATGCACTTCGTGTACAAATTGGACAATCTCTTTCGAAGTTTGAGGGTTTCGTACGAAAACTCGTCAATTACAAAGGGATTTCATTGTTAATAACTTATGTTAACTCCATACTTTTTGTGTGTTCAATATGCACCATTCAAAGGCACATCATCAATTTTGAATCCTTTCTGACTTCATTTGATATTTTCCATGCATATAATGATTTATTTTGAGCTAAATGACGCTAAACTTGAAAAGCAGTACAAATGAACTCTGAAAAGGTTGTAACTTGGCAGGACATCATAGTTTCACACACACAGCAACTTACAAGGAGTTGAGAGGGTTACGGCAAAAACTGGATGCACTTCGTGTACAAATTGGACAATCTCTTTCGAAGTATGAGGGTTTCGAACGAAAACTCATGAATTACAAAGGGATTTCATTGTTAATAACTTATTTTAACTCCATACTTTTTGTGTGTTCAATATGCACCATTCAAAGGCACATCATCAATTTTCAGTCCTTTCTGACTTCATTTGATATTTTTGATGCATATAATGAGTTATTTTGAGCTAATTGATGCTTTATTTGAAAACCAGTACAAAAGAACTCTGAAAAGGTTGTAACTTGGCACGACATCATATTTTCACCCACATAGCAACTTCTAAAGAGTTGAGAAGGTTACGGCAAAAACTAGACGCACTTCGTGTATAAATTGGACAATTTCTTTCGAAGTATGATGGTTTCGGAGGAAAACACATCCATTACAAAGGGATTTCATTTTTCATAACTTATTTTACCTACATACTTTTTGTGTGTTCAATATGCACCATTCAAAGGCACATCATCAATTTTCAACCCTTTCTGACTTCATCAAATATTTTTCATGCATTTAATGATTTATTTTGAGCTAAATGACCCTCAATTTGAAAAGCTATATAAAGGAACGTTAAAAACATTGTAACTTGGCATGATATCATATTTCACCAACATAACAACTTCTAAAGAGTTGAGAGGGTTACGGCAAAAACTGGATGCACATCCTGTACAAATTGGACAATCTCTTCCGAAGTATGAGGGTTTCAATAGAAAACTCATCTATTACAAAGGGATTTCATTTTTAGTAACTTATTTTAACTCCATACTTTTTGTTTGTTCAATATAAACTATTCAAAGGCACATCATCAATTTTCAACCCTTTATGACTTCATTTGATATTTTTCATGCATTTAATTATTTATTTTGAGCTAAATGACCCTAAATTTGAAAAGAAACAAAAATGAACTCTAAAGAGGTTGTAACTTGGCATGACATCATAATTTCACCCACATACTAATTTCCAAAGAGTTGAGAGGGTTACGACAAAAACTGGATGCTGTACAATCTCTTTCGAAGTATGAGGGTTTCGGACGAAAACACATCTATTACAAAGGGATTTCATTGTTAATAACTTATTTCTACTCCATACTTTTTGTGTGTTCAATATGAACCATTCAAAGGCACATCATCAATTTTCAATCCTTTCTAACTTCATTTGATATTTTCCATGCATATAATGATTTATTTTGAGCTAAATGACGCTAAATTTGAAAAGCAGTACAAATGAACTCTGAAAAGGTTGTAACTTGGCACGACATCATAATTTCACACACATAGCAACTTATAAAGAGTTGAGAGGGTTATGGCAAAAACTGGATGCACTTCGTGTAGAAATTGGACAATCTCTTTCGAAGTATGAGGGTTTCAAACGAAAACTCATGAATTACAAAGGGATTTCATTGTTAATAACTTATTTTAACTCCATACTTTTTGTGTGTTCAATATGCACTATTCAAAGGCACATCATCAATTTGCAACCCTTTCTGACTTCATTTGATATTTTTCATGCATTTAATGATTTATTTTGAGCTAAATGACCCTAAATTTGAAAAGCAATACAAATGAACTTTGAAAAGGTTGTAACTTGGCATGACATCATAATTTCACACACATAGCAAGTTCTACAGAGTTGAGAGGGTTACGTCAAAAACTGGATTCACTTCGTGTACAAATAGGACAATCTCTTTCGAAGTATGAGGGTTTCGGACGAAAACTCATCAATTACAAAGGGATTTCATTTTTAATAACTTATTTTAACTCCATACTTTTTGTCTATTCAATATGCACCATTCAAAGGCACATCATCAATTTTCAATCCTTTCTGACTTCATTTGATATTTTCCATGCATGAAATGATTTATTTTGAGCTAAATGACGCTAAATTTGAAAAGCACCACAAATGAACTCTGAAAAGGTTGTAACTTGGCACGACATCATAATTTCACCAATATAGCAACTTCTAAAGAGTTGAGAGGGTTATGGCAAAAACTGGATGCACTTCGTATAAATTGGACAATCTCTTTCGAAGTTTGAGGGTTTCGGATGAAAACTCATCTATTACAAAGGAATTTCATTTTTAATAACTTATTTTAATTCCATACTTTTTGTGTGTTCAATATGCACCATTCAAAGGCACATCTTAAATTTTCAACCCTTTCTGACTTCATTTGATACTTTTCATGCATTTAATGATTTATTTTGAGCTAAATGACCCTAAATTTGAAAAGCAATACAAAGGAACTTTGAAAAGGTTGTAAATTGGCATGACATCATAATTTTACCCACATAGAAACTTCTAAAGAGTTGAGAGGGTTACGACAAAAACTAGATGCACTTCGTGTACAAATTGTACAATCTCTTTCGAGGTATGAGGGTTTCGGACAAAAACGGATCTATTACAAAGGGATTTCATTGTTAATAACTTATTTCAACTCCATACTTTTTTTGTGTTCAATATGGACCTTTCAAATGCACATCATCAATTTTCAATCCTTTTTGACTTCATTTGATATTTTCCATGCAGTTAGTGATTTATTTTGAGCTAAATGACGCTAAATTTGAAAAGCAGTACAAATGAACTCTGAAAAGGTTGTAACTTGGCACGACATCGCAATTTCACCCATATAGCAACTTCTAAAGAGATTAGGGGGTTACGTCAAAAACTGGATGCACTTCGTGTACAAATAGGACAATCCCTTTCGAAGTTTGAGGGTTTCGGACGAAAACTCATCTATTACAAACGGATTTCATTTGTAATATCTTATTTTAATTCCATACTTTTTGTGTGTTCAATATGCACCATCCAAAGGCACATCATCAATTTTCAACCCTTTCTGACTTCATTTGATATTTTTCATGCATTTAATGATTTTTTTTGAGCTAAATGACCCTAAATTTGAAAAGCAATACAAATGAACTCTGAAAATGTTCTAACTTGGCATGACATCATAATTTCACCCACATAGCAACTTCCAAAGAGTTGAGAGCGTTACGGCAAAAACTAGATGCACTTCGTGTACAAATTGTAGAATCTCTTCCGAAGTATGAGGGTTTCGGACGAAAACTCATCTATTACAAAGGGATTTCCATGCTAATGACTTATTTTAAATCAATACTTTTTGTGTGTTCAATATGCACCATTGAAAGGCACATCATCAATTTTCAATCCTTTCTCACTATTTTTGATATTTTCCATGCATTTAATGTTTTATTTTGAGCTAAAGGACCCTAAATTTGAAAAGCAGTACAAATGAACTCTAAAAAGGTTGTAACTTGGCACGACATCATAATTTCATCCACATAGCAACTTCTAAAGAGTTGAGAGGGTTACGGCAAAAACTGGTTACACTTCGTGTACAAATTGGACAATCTCTTTCGAAGTATGAGGGTTTCGAACGAAAACTCATCTACTACAAAGGGATTTCATTTTTAATAACTTATTTTAACTCCATACTTTTTGTGTGTTCAATATGCACCATTCAAAGGCACATCATCAATTTTCAACCCTTTCTGACTTCATTTGATATTTTTCATGCATTTAATGATTTATTTTGAGCTAAATGACCCTAAATTTGAAAAGCAATACAAATGAACTTTGAAAAGGTTGTAACTTGGCATGACATCATAATTTCACACACATAGCAACTTCTAAAGAGTTGAGAGGGGTACGGCAGAAACTGGATGCTCTTCCTGTACAAATTGGACAATCTCTTTCGAAGTATGAGGGTTTCGGACGAAAGCTCATCAATTACAAAGGGATTTCATTTTTAATAACTTATTTTAACTCCATACTTTTTGTGTGTTCAATACGCACCATTCAAAGGCACATCATCAATTTTCAACCCTTTCTGACTTCATTTGATATTTTCCATGCATTAAATGATTTATTTTGACCTAAATGACGCTAAATTTGATAAGCAACACAAATGAACTCTAAAAAGGTTGTAACTTGGCACGACATCATAATTTCACCAATATAGCAACTTCTAAAGAGTTGAGAGGGTGACGACAAAAACTGGCTGCACTTCGTGTACAAATTGGACAATCTCTTTCGAAGTTTGAGGGTTTCGGATGAAAACTCATCTAGTACAAAGGGATTTCATTTTTAATAACTTATTTTAATTCCATACTTTTTGTGTGTTCAATATGAACCATTCAAAGGCACATCATCAATTTTCAACCCTTTCTGACTTCATTTGATACTTTTCATGCATTTAATGATTTATTTTGAGCTAAATGACCCTAAATTTGAAAAGCAATACAAGGGAACTTTGAAAAGGATGTAAATTGGCATGACATCATAATTTCACCCACATAGAAACTTCTAAAGAGTTGAGAGGGTTACGACAAAAATTGGATGCCCTTCCTGTACAAATTGGACAATCTCTTTCGATGTATGAGGGTTTCGGACGAAAACTCATCTATTAAAAAAGGAATTCCATTTTTAGTAACTTATTTTGACTCCATACATTTTGTGTGTTCAATATGAACCATTCAAAGGCACATCATCAATTTTCAACCCTTTCTAACTTCATTTGATATTTTTCATGCATTTAATTATTTATTTTGAGCTAAATGACCCTAAATTTGAAAAGCAATACAAAGGAACTCTGAAGAGGTTGTAACTTGGCATGACATCATAATTTCACCCACATAGCAACTTCCAAAGAGTTTAGAGGGTTACGACAAAAACTAGATGCACTTCGTGTACAAATTGTACAATCTCTTTCGAGGTATGAGGGTTTGGACAAAAACGCATCTATTACAAAGGGATTTCATTGTTAATAACTTATTTCAACTCCATACTTTTTTGTGTTCAATATGCACCATTCAAATGCACATCATCAATTTTCAATCCTTTTTGACTTCATTTGATATTTTCCATGTAGTTAGTGATTTATTTTGAGCTAAATGACGCTAAATTTGAAAAGCAGTACAAATGAACTCTGAAAAGGTTGTAACTTGGCACGACATCGTAATTTCACCCATATAGCAACTTCTAAAGAGTTTAGAGGGTTACGTCAAAAACTGGATGCACTTCGTGTACAAATAGGACAATCTCTTTCGAAGTTTGAGGGTTTCGGACGAAAACTCATCTATTACAAACGGATTTCATTTTTAATATCTTATTTTAATTCCATACTTTTTGTATGTTCAATATGCACCATTCAAAGGCACTTCATCAATTTTCAACCCTTTCTGACTTCATTTGATATTTTTCATGCATTTAATGATTTATTTTGAGCTAAATGACCCTAAATTTGAAAAGCAATACAAATGAACACTGAAAATGTTCTAACTTGGCATGACATCATAATTTCACCCACATAGCAACTTCCAATGAGTTGAGAGGGTTACGGCAAAAACTAGATGCACTTCGTGTACAAATTGTACAATCTCTGTCGAAGTATGAGGGTTTCGGACGAAAACTCATCTATTACAAAGGGATTTCATTGTTAATGACTTATTTTAACTCAATACTTTTTGTGTGTTCAATATGCACCATTGAAAGGCACATCATCAATTTTCAATCCTTTCTCACTTTTTTTGATATTTTCCATGCATTTAAAGTTTTATTTTGAGCTAAAAGACCCAAAATTTCAAAAGCAGTACAAATGAACTCTAAAAAGGTTGTAACTTGGCACGACATCATAATTTCATCCACATAGCAACTTCTAAAGAGTTGAGAGGGTTACGACAAAAACAGGATGCACTTCGTGTACAAATTGGACAATCTCTTTCGAAGTGTGAGGGTTTCGAACGAAAAGTCATCTACTACAAAGGGATTTCATTTTTAATAACTGTTTTTAACTCCATACTTTTTGTTTGTTCAATATGCACCATTCAAAGGCACATCATCAATTTTCAACCCTTTCTCACTTCATTTGATATTTTTCATGCATTTAATGATTTATTTTGAGCTAAATGACCCTAAATTTGAAATACAATACAAATGAACTTTGAAAAGGTTGTAACTTGGCATGACATCATAATTTCACACACATAGCAACTTCTAAAGGGTTTAGAGGGGTACGGCAAAAACTGGATGCACTTCCTGTACAAATTGGACAATCTCTTCCGAAGTATGAGGGTTTCGGACGAAAGCTCATCAATTACAAAGGGATTTCATTTTTAATAACTTATTTTAACTCCATACTTTTTGTGTGTTCAATATGCACCATTCAAAGGCACATCATCAATTTTCAACCCTTTCTGACTTCATTTGATATTTTCCATGCATTAAATGATTTATTTTGAGCTAAATGACGCTAAATTTGATAAGCAGCACAAATGAACTCTGAAAAGGTTGTAACTTGGCACGACATCATAATTTCACCAATATAGCAACTTCTAAAGAGTTGAGAGGGTGACGACAAAACTGGATGCACTTCGTGTACAAATTGGACAATCTCTTTCGAAGTTTGAGGGTTTCGGATGAAAACTCATCTATTACAAAGGGATTTCATTTTTAATAAATATTTTAATTCCATAATTTTTGTGTGTTCAATATGCACCATTCACAGGCATATCATCAATTTTCAACCCTTTCTGACTTCATTTGATACTTTTGATGCATTTAATGATTTATTTTGAGTTAAATGACCCTAAATTTGAAAAGCAATAAAAAGGAACTTTGAAAAGGTTGTAAATTGGCATGACATCATAATTTCACCCACATAGGAACTTCTAAAGAGTTGAGAGGGTTACGACAAAAACTGGATGCCCTTCCTGTACAAATTGGACAATCCCTTTCGATGTATGAGGGTTTCGGACGAAAACTCATCTATTAAAAAAGGGATTTCATTTTTAGTAACTTAGTTTGACTCCATACATTTTGTGTGTTCAATATGAACAATTCAAAGACACATCATCAATTTTCAACCCTTTCTAACTTCATTTGATATTTTTCATGCATTTAATTATTTATTTTGAGCTAAATGGCCCTAAATTCGAAAATCAATACAAAGGAACTCTGAAGAGGTTGTAACTTGGCATGACATCATCATTTCACCCACATAGCAACTTCCCAAGAGTTGAGAGGGTTACGGCAAAAACTGGATGCACTTCGTGTACAAATTGTACAATCTCTTTCAAGGTATGAGGGTTTCGGACAAAAACGCATCTATTACAAAGGGATTTCATTGTTAATAACTTATTTCAACTCCATACTTCTTTTGTGTTCAATATGCACTATTCAAATGCACATCATCAATTTTCAATCCTTTTTACTTCATTTGATATATTCTATGCAGTTAATGATTTATTTTGAGCTAAGTGACGCTAAATTTGAAAAGCAGTACAAATGAACTCTGAAAAGGTTGTAACTTGGCACGACATCATAATTTCACCCATACAACAACTTCTAAAGAGTTTAGAGGGTTACGTTAAAAACTGGATGCACTTCGTGTACAAATAGGACAATCTCTTTCGAAGTTTGAGGGTTTCGGACGAAAACTCATCAATTACAAAGGGATTTCATTTTTAATAACTTATTTTAACTCCATATTTTTTCTATTCAATATGCACAATTCAAAGGCACATCATCAATTTTCAATCCTTTCTGACTTCATTTGATATTTTCCATGCATTAAATGATTTGTTTTGAGCTAATTGACGCTAAATTTGAAAAGCAGCACAAATGAACTCTGAAAAGGTTGTAACTTGGCACGACGTCATAATTTCACCAATATAGCAACTTCGAAAGAGTCGAGAGGGTTACGGCAAAAACTGGATGCACTTCGTGTACAAATTGGACAATCTCTTTCGAAGTTTGAGGGTTTCGGATGAGAACTCATCTATTACAAAGCGATTTCATTTTTAACAACTTATTTTAATTCCATACTTTTTGTGTGTTCAATATGCACCATTCAAAGGCACATCATCAATTTTCAACCCTTTCTGACTTCATTTGATACTTTTCATGCATTTAATGATTGAGCTAAATGACCCTAAATTTTAAAAGCAATACAAAGGAACTTTGAAAAGTTTGTAAATTGGCATGACATCATAATTTCACCCACATAGCAACTTCTAAAGAGTTGAGAGAGTTACGGCAAAAACTGGATGCACTTCCTGTACAAATTGGACAATCTCTTTCGATGTATGAGGGTTTCGGACGAAAACTCATCTATTACAAATGGGATTTCATTTTTAGTAACTTATTTTGACTCCATACTTTTTTTGTGTTCAATATGAACCATTCAAAGGCACATCATCAATTTTCAATCCTTTCTGACTGCATTTGATATTTTCCATGCATTAAATGATTTATATTGAGCTAAATGACGCTAAATTTGAAAAGAAGCACAAATGAACTCTGAAAAGGTTGTAACTTGGAACGACATCATAATTTCACCAATATAGCAACTTCTAAAGAGTTGAGAGGGTTACGACAAAAACTGGATGCACTTCGTGTACAAATTGGACAATATCTTTCGAAGTTTGAGGGTTTCGGATGAAAACTCATCTATTACAAAGAGATTTCATTTTTAATAACTTATTTTAATTCCATACTTTTTGTGCGTTCGATATGCACCGTTCAAAGGCATATCATCAATTTTCAACCCTTTCTGACTTCATTTGATACTTTTCATGCATTTAATGATTTATTTTGAGCTAAATGACCCTAAATTTGAAAAGCAATACAAAGGATCTTTGAAAAGGTTGTAAATTGGCATGACATCATAATTTCTCCCACATTGCACCTTCTATAGAGTTGAGAGGGTTACGACAAAAATTGGATGCCCTTCCTGTACAAATTGTACAATCTCTTTCAAGGTATGAGGGTTTCGGACAAAAACGCATCTATTACAAAGGGATTTCATTGTTAATAACTTATTTCAACTCCATACTTCTTTTGTGTTCAATATGCACTATTCAAATGCACATCATCAATTTTCAATCCTTTTTACTTCATTTGATATATTCTATGCAGTTAATGATTTATTTTGAGCTAAGTGACGCTAAATTTGAAAAGCAGTACAAATGAACTCTGAAAAGGTTGTAACTTGGCACGACATCATAATTTCACCCATACAGCAACTTCTAAAGAGTTTAGAGGGTTACGTCAAAAACTGGATGCACTTCGTGTACAAATAGGACAATCTCTTTCGAAGTTTGAGGGTTTCGGACGAAAACTCATCAATTACAAAGGGATTTCATTTTTAATAACTTATTTTAACTCCATATTTTGTCTATTCAATATGCACAATTCAAAGGCACATCATCAATTTTCAATCCTTTCTGACTTCATTTGATATTTTCCATGCATTAAATGATTTGTTTTGAGCTAATTGACGCTAAATTTGAAAAGCAGCACAAATGAACTCTGAAAAGGTTGTAACTTGGCACGACGTCATAATTTCACCAATATAGCAACTTCTAAAGAGTCGAGAGGGTTATGGCAAAAACTGGATGCACTTCGTGTACAAATTGGACAATCTCTTTCGAAGTTTGAGGGTTTCGGATGAGAACTCATCTATTACAAAGCGATTTCATTTTTAACAACTTATTTTAATTCCATACTTTTTGTGTGTTCAATATGCACCATTCAAAGGCACATCATCAATTTTCAACCCTTTCTGACTTCATTTGATACTTTTCATGCATTTAATGATTGAGCTAAATGACCCTAAATTTTAAAAGCAATACAAAGGAACTTTGAAAAGTTTGTAAATTGGCATGACATCATAATTTCACCCACATAGCAACTTCTAAAGAGTTGAGAGAGTTACGGCAAAAACTGGATGCACTTCCTGTACAAATTGGACAATCTCTTTCGATGTATGAGGGTTCCGGACGAAAACTCATCTATTACAAATGGGATTTCATTTTTAGTAACTTATTTTGACTCCATACTTTTTTTGTGTTCAATATGAACCATTCAAAGGCACATCATCAATTTTCAATCCTTTCTGACTGCATTTGATATTTTCCATGCATTAAATGATTTATATTGAGCTAAATGACGCTAAATTTGAAAAGAAGCACAAATGAACTCTGAAAAGGTTGTAACTTGGCACGACATCATAATTTCACCAATATAGCAACTTCTAAAGAGTTGAGAGGGTTACGACAAAAACTGGATGCACTTCGTGTACAAATTGGAGAATATCTTTCTAAGTTTGAGGGTTTCGGATGAAAACTCATCTATTACAAAGAGATTTCATTTTTAATAACTTATTTTAATTCCATACTTTTTGTGTGTTCGATATGCACCGTTCAAAGGCACATCATCAATTTTCAACCCTTTCTGACTTCATTTGATACTTTTCATGCATTTAATGATTTATTTTGAGCTAAATGACCCTAAATTTGAAAAGCAATACAAAGGATCTTTGAAAAGGTTGTAAATTGGCATGACATCATAATTTCTCCCACATTGCACCTTCTATAGAGTTGAGAGGGGTACGACAAAAATTGGATGCCCTTCCTGTACAAATTGGACAATCTCTTTCGAATTATGAGGGTTTCGGACGAAAACTCATCTATTAAAAAAGGGATTTTATTTTTAGTAACTTATTATGACTCCGTAAATTTTGTGTGTTCAATACGAACCATTCAAAGGCACATCATCAATTTTCAACCCTTTCTAACTTCATTTGATATTTTTCATGCGTTTAATTATTTATTTTGAGCTAAATGACCGTAAATTTGAAAAGCAATACAAAGGAACTCTGAAGAGGTTGTAACATGGCATGACATCATAATTTCACCACATAGCAACTTCCAAAGAGTTGAGAGGGTTACGGCAAAAACTGGATGCACTTCGTGTACAAATTGTACAATCTCTTTCGAGGTATGAGGGTTTTAGACAAAAACGCATCTATTACAAAGGGATTTCATAGTTAATAACTTATTTCAACTCCATACTTTTTTTGTGTTCAATATGCACCTTTCAAATGCACATCATCAATTTTCAATCCTTTTAACTTCATTTGATATTTTCCATGCAGTTAATGATTTATTTTTAGCTAAATGACGCTAAATTTGAAAAGCAATACAAATGAACTCTGAAAAGGTTGTAACTTGGCGCGACATCATAATTTCACCCATATAGCAACTTCTAAGGAGTTTAGAGGGTTACGTCAAAAACTGGATGCACTTCGTGTACAAATACGAAAATCTCTTTCGAAGTTTGAGGGTTTCGGACGAAAACTCATCTATTACAAAGCGATTTCATTTTTAATATCTTATTTTAATTCCATACTTTTTGTGTGTTCAATATGCACCATTCAAAGGCACATCATCAATTTTCAATCCTTTTTGACTTCATTTGATATTTTCCATGCATATAATGATTTATTTTGAGCTAAATGACCCTAAATTTGAAAAGCAGTACAAATGAACTCTGAAAAGGTCATAACTTGGCACGACATCATAATTTCACCCAGATAGCAACTTCTAAAGAGTTGAGAGGGTTACAGCAAAAACTGGATCCACTTCGTGTACAAATTGGACAATCTCTTTCGAAGTTTGAGGGTTTCGAATGAAAACTCATCTATTACAAAGGGATTTCATTTTTAATAACTTATTTTAATTCCATACTTTTGTGTGTTCAATATGCACTATTCAAAGGCACATCATCAATTTTCAATCCTTTGTGACTTCATTTGATATTTTCCATGCATATGATGATTTATTTTGAGCTAAATGACACTAAATTTGAAAAGCAGCACAAATGAACTCTGAAAAGGTTGTAACTTGGCACAACATCATAATTTCACCAATATAGCAACTTCTAAAGAGTTGAGAGGGTTACGGCAAAAACTGAATGCACTTCGTGTACAAATTGGACAATCTCTTTCGAAGTTTGAGGGTTTCGAATGAAAACTCATCTATTACAAAGGGATTTCATTTTTAATAACTTATTTTAATTCCATACTTTTTGTGTGTTCAATATGCACCATTCAAAGTCACATCATCAATTTTCAACCCTTTCTGACTTCATTTGATACTTTGCATGTATTTAATGATTTATTTTGAGTTAAATGACCCTAAATTCGAAAAGCAATACAAAGTAACTTTGAAAAGGTTGTAAATTGGCGTGACATCATAATTTCACCCACATAGCAACTTCTAAAGAGTTGAGAGGGTTACGACAAAAACTGGATGCCCTTCCTGTACAAATTGGACAATCTCTTACGATGTATGAGGGTTTGGACGAAAACTCATCTATTAAAAAAGGGATTTCATTTTTAGTAACTTATTTTGACTCCATACATTTTGTGTGTTCAATATGAACCATTCAAAGGCACATCATCAATTTTCAACCCTTTCTAACTTCATTTGACATTTTTCATGCATTTAATTATTTATTTTGAAACAAATGACCCTAAATTTGAAAAGCAATACAAAGGAACTCTGAAGAGGTTGTAACTTTGCATGACATCATAATTTCACCCACATAGCAACTTCCAAAGAGTTGAGAGGGTTACGGCAAAAACTGGATGCACTTCGTGTACAAATTGTACAATCTCTTTCGAGGTATGAGGGTTTCGAACAAAAACGCATCTATTACAAAGGGATTTCATTGTTAATTACTTATTTCAACTCCATACTTTTTTTGTGTTCAATATGCACCATTCAAATGCACATCATCAATTTTCAATCCTTTCTGACTTCATTTGATATTTTCCATGCAGTTAAGGATTTATTTTGAGCTAAATGACGCTAAATTTGAAAAGCAGTACAAATGAACTCTGAAAAGGTTGTAACTTGGCACGACATCATAATTTCACCCATATAGCAACTTCTCAAGAGTTTAGAGGGTTACGTCAAAAACTGGATGCGCTTCGTGTACAAATAGGACAATCTCTTTCGAAGTTCGACGGTTTCGGACGAAAACTCATCTATTTCAAAGGGATTTCATTTTTAATATCTCATTTTAATTCCATACTTTTTGTGTGTTCAATATGCACCATTCAAAGGCACATCATCAATTTTCAAACCTTTTTGACTTCATTTGATATTTTTCATGCATTTAATGATTTATTTTGAGCTAAATGACCCTAAATTTGAAAAGCAATACAAAGGAACTCTGAAGAGGTTGTAACTTGGCATGACAGCATAATTTCACCCACATAGCAACTTCCAAAGAGTTGAGAGGGTTACGGCAAAAACTAGATGCACTTCGTGTACAAATTGTACAATCTCTTTCGAAGTATGAGGGTTTCGGACGAAAAGTCATCAATTACAAAGGGATTTCATTGTTAATGACTTATTTTAACTCAATACTTTTGTGTGTTCAATATGTACCATTGAAAGGCACATCATCAATTTTCAATCCTTTGTGACTACTTTTGATATTTTCCATGCATTTAATGTTTTATTTTGAGCTAAAAGACCCTAAATTTGAAAAGCAGTACAAATGAACTCTCAAAAGGTTGTAACTTGGCACGACATCATAATTTCATCCACATAGCAACTTCTAAAGAGTTGAGAGGGTTACGGCAAAAACTGGTTACACTTCGTGTACAAATTGGACAATCTCTTTCGAAGTATGAGGGTTTCGAACGAAAACTCATCTACTACAAAGGGATTTCATTTTTAATAACTTATTTTAACTCCATACTTTTTGTGTGTTCAATATGCACCATTCAAAGGCACATCATCAATTTTCAACCCTTTCTGACTTCATTTGATATTTTTCATGCATTTAAAGATTTGTTTTGAGCTAAATGACCCTAAATTTGAAAAGCAATACAAATGAACTTTGAAAAGGTTGTAACTTGGCATGACATCATAATTTCACACACATAGCAACTTCTAAAGAGTTGAGAGGGTTACGGCAAAAACCAGATGCACTTCGTGTACAAATTTGACAATCTCTTTCGAAGTATGAGCGTTTCGGACGAAAACTCATCAATTACAAAGGGCTTTCATTTTTAATAACTTATTTTAACTCCATACTTTTTGTCTATTCAATATGCACCATTCAAAGGCACATCATCAATTTTCAATCCTTTCTGACTTCATTTGATATTTTCCATGCATTAAATTATTTATTTTGAGCTAAATGACGCTAAATTTGAAAAGCAGCACAAATGAACTCTGAAAAGGTTGTAACTTGGCACGACATCATAATTTCACCAATATAGCAACTTCTACAGAGTTGAGAGGGTTACGGCAAAAACTGGATGCACTTCGTGTACAAATTGGACAATCTCTTTCGAAGTTTGAGGATTTCGGATGAAAACTCATCTATTACAAAGCGATTTCGTTTTTAATAACTTATTTTAATTCCATACTTTTTGTGTGTTCAATATGCACCATTCAAAGGCACATCATCAATTTTCAACCCTTTCTGACTTCATTTGATACTTTTCATGCATTTAATGATTTATTTTGAGCTAAATGACCCTAAATTTGAAAAGCAATACAAAGGAACTTTGAAAAGTTTGTAAATTGGCATGACATCATAATTTCACCCACATAGCAACTTCTAAAGAGTTGATAGGGTTACAGCAAAAACTGAATGCACTTCGTGTACAAATTGGACAATCTCTTTCGAACTTTGAGGGTTTCGGAAGAAAACTCATCTATTACAAAGGGATTTCATTTTTAATAACTTATTTTAATTCCATACTTTTTGTGTGTTCAATATGCACCATTCAAAGGCACATCATCAATTTTCAACCCTTTCTGACTTCATTTGATACTTTTCATGCATTTAATGATTTATTTTGAGCTAAATGACCCTAAATTCGAAAAGCAATACAAAGTAACTTTGAAAAGGTTGTAAATTGGCGTGACATCATAATTTCACCCACATAGCAACTTCTAAAGAGTTGAGAGGGTTATGACAAAAACTGGATGCCCTTCCTGTACAAATTGGACAATCTCTTACTATGTATGAGGGTTTCGGACGAAAACTCATCTATTAAAAAAGGAATTTCATTTTTAGTAACTTATTTTGACTCCGTACAATTTGTGTGTTCAATATGAACCATTCAAAGGCACATCATCAATTTTCAACCCTTTCTGACTTCATTTTATACTTTTCATGCATTTAATGATTTATTTTGAGCTAAATGACCCTAAATTTCAAAAGAAATACAAAGTAACTTTGAAAAGGTTGTAAATTGGCATGACATCATAATTTCACCCACATAGCAACTTCCAAAGAGTTGAGAGGGTTACGACAAAAACTGGATGCACTTCGTGTACAAATTGTACAATCTCTTTCGAGGGATGAGGGTTTCGGACAAAAACGCATCTATTACAAA
This sequence comes from Hordeum marinum, assembly GCA_022496015.1. NCBI lineage: Eukaryota > Viridiplantae > Streptophyta > Magnoliopsida > Poales > Poaceae > Hordeum > Hordeum marinum. The sequence goes on along the minus strand of CM039675.1, from coordinate 497,761,753 downwards.
GGGATTTCATTGTTAATAACTTATTTCAACTCCATACTTCTTTTGTGTTCAATATGCACCATTCAAATGCACATCATCCATTTTCAATCCTTTGTGACTTCATTTGATATTTTCCATGCAGTTAATGATTTATTTTGAGCAAAATGACGCTGAATTTGAAAAGCAGTACAAATGAACTCTAAAAAGGTTGTAACTTGGCACGACATCATAATTTCATCCACATAGCAACTTCTAAAGAGTTGAGAGGGTTACGGCAAAAACTGGATGCACTTCATGTACAAATTGGACAATCTCTTTCGAAGTATGAGGGTTTCGAAGGAAAACTCATCTACTACAAAGGGATTTCATTTTAATAACTTATTTTAACTCCATACTTTTTGTTTGTTCAATATGCACCAGTCAAAGGCACATCATCAATTTTCAACCCTTTCTGACTTGATTTGATATTTTTCATGCATTTAATGATTTATTTTGAGCTAAATGATCCTAAATTCGAAAAGCAATACAAATGAACTTTGAAAAGGTTGTAAATTGGCATGACATCATAATTTCACCCACATAGGAACTTCTAAAGAGTTGAGAGGGTTACGGCAAAAACTGGATGCACTTGCTGTACAAATTGGACAATCTCTTTTGAAGTATGAGGGTTTCGGACGAAAGCTCATCTATTACAAAGGGATTTCATTTTTAATAACTTATTTTAACTCCATACTTTTTATGTGTTCAATATGAACCATTCAAAGACACATCCCCAATTTTCAACCCTTTCGGACTTCATTAGATATGCTTCACGCATTTAATGATTTATTTTGAGCTAAATGACCCTATGTTTGAAAAGTAGTACAAATGAACTCTAAAGAGGTTGTAAGTTGGCATGACATCATAATTTCACCCACACAGCATCTTCTAAAGAGTTGAGAGGGTTACGGCAAAAACGGATGCACTTCGTGTACAAATTGTACAATCTCTTTCAAAGTATGAGGGTTTCGGACGAAACACATCTATTACAAAGGGATTTCATTTTTAATAACGTATTTTAACTACATACTTTTTGTGTGTTCAATATGCAACATTAAAAGGGACATCATCAATTTTCAACCCTTTCTGACTTCATATGATATTTTTCATGCATTTAAGGATTTATTTTGAGCTAAATGACCCTAAATTTGAAAAGCTATATAAAGGAACGTTGAAAACGTTGTAACTTGGCATGACATCATATTTCACCAACATAACAACTTCTAAAGAGTTGAGAGGGTTACGTTAAAAACTGGATGCACTTCCTGTACAAATTGGACAATCTCTTTCGAAGTATGAGGGTTTCAAACGAAAACTCATCTATTACAAAGGGATTTCATTTTTAGTAACTTATATTAACTCCATACTTTTTGTGTGTTCAATATAAACCATTCAAAGGCATGTCATTAATTTTCCATCCTTTCTGACTTCATTTGATATTTTCCATGCATTTAATGTTTTATTTTGAGCTAAATGACCCTAAATTTCAAAAGCAGTACAAATGAACTCTGAAAAGGCTATAACTTGGCACGACGTCATAATTTCACCCACATAGCAACTTCTAAAGAGTTGAGAGGGTTACGTCAAAAACTGGATGCACTTCGTGTACAAATAGGAAAATCTCTTTCGAAGTATGATGGTTTCGGACGAAAACTCGTCAATTACAAGGGGATTTCATTTTTAATAACTTATTTTAACTCCATACTTTTTGTGTGTTCAATATGCACCATTCAAAGGCACATCATCAATTTTCAATCCTTTCTGACTTCATTTGATATTTTCCATGCATATAAGGATTCATTTTGAGCTAAATGACGCTAAATTTGAAAAGCAGCACAAATGAACTCTGAAAAGGTTGTAACTTGGCACGACATCATAATTTCACCAATATAGCAACTTCTAAAGAGTTGAGAGGGTTACGACAAAAACTGGATGCACTTCGTGTACAAGTTGGACAATCTGTTTCGAAGTTTGACGGTTTCGGATGAAAACTCATCTATTACAAAGGGATTTCATTTTTAATAACTTATTTTAATTCCGTACTTTTTGTGTGTTCAATATGCACCATTCAAAGGCACATCATCAATTTTCAACCCTTTCTGACTTCATTTGATATTTTCCATGCAGTTAACGATTTACTTTGAGTTAAATGACGCCAAATTTCAAAAGCAGTACAAATGAACTCTGAAAAGGTTGTAACTTGGCACGACATCATAATTTCACCCATATAGCAACTTCTAAAGAGTTTAGAGGGTTACGTCAAAAACTGGATGCACTTCGTGTACAAATTGGACAATCTCTTTCGAAGTTTGAGGGTTTCGGATGAAAACTCATCTATTACAAAGGGATTTCATTGTTAATATCTTATTTTAATTCCATACTTTTTGTTAGTTCACTATGCACCATTCAACGGCAAATCATCAATTTTCAACCCTTTCTGACTTCATTTGATATTTTTCATGCATTTAATGATTTATTTTGAGCTAAATGACCCTAAATTTGAAAAGCAATACAAATGAACTCTAAAAATGTTGTAACTTGGCATGACATCATAATTTCACCCACATAGCAACTTCTAAAGAGTTGAGAGGGTTACGGCAAAAACTAGATGCACTTCGTGTACAAATTGTACAATCTCTTTCGAAGTATGATGGTTTCGGACGAAAACTCATCTATTACAAAGGGATTTCAATGTTAATGACTTATTTTAACTCAATACTTTTTGTGTGTTCAATATGCACCATTGAAAGGCACATAATCAATTTTCAATCCTTTCTGACTTCTTTTGATATTTTCCATGCATTTAATGTTTTATTTTGAGCTAAAACAACCTAAATTTGAAAAGCAGTACAAATGAACTCTGAAAAGGTTGTTACTTGGCACGACATCATAATTTCATCCACATAGAAAATTCTAAAGAGTTGAGAGGGTTACGGCAAAAACTGGATGCAATTCGTGTAGAAATTGGACAATCTCTTTCGAAGTATGAGGGTTTCGAATGAAAACTCATCTACTACAAAGGGATTTCATTTTTAATAACTTATTTTAACTCCATACTTTTTGTGTGTTCAATATGCACCATTCAAAGGAACATCATCAATTTTCAACCCTTTCTGACTTCATTTGATATTTTTCATGCATTTAATGATTTATTTTGAGCTAAATGATCCTAAATTCGAAAAGCAATACAAATGAACTTTTAAAAGGTTGTAAATTGGCATGACATCATAATTTCACCCACATAGGAACTTCTAAAGAGTTGAGAGGGTTACGGCAAAAACTAGATGCACTTCGTGTACAAATTGGACAATCTCTTTTGAAGTATGAGGGTTTCGGACGAAAGCTCATCTATTACAAAGGGATTTCATTTTTAATAACTTATTTTAACTCCATACTTTTTATGTGTTCAATATGAACTATTCAAAGACACATCCCCAATTTTCAACCCTTTCGGACATCATTTGATATGTTTCACGCATTTAATGATTTATTTTGAGCTAAATGACCCTATGTTTGAAAAGCAGTACAAATGAACGTCTAAAGAGGTTGTAAGTTGGCATGACATCATAATTTCACCCACACAGCATCTTCTAAAGAATTGAGAGGGTTACGGCAAAAACTGGATGCACTTCGTGTACAAATTGTACAATCTCTTTCAAAGTATGATGGTTTCGGACGAAACACATCTATTACAAAGGGATTTCATTTTTAATAACTTATGTTAACTTCATACTTTCTGTTTGTTCAATATGCACCATTCAAAGGCATATCATCAATTTTCAATCCTTTCTGACTTCATTTGATATTTTCCATGCATATAATGATTTCTTTTGAGCTAAATGACGCTAAATTTGAAAAGCAGTACAAATGAACTCTGAAAAGGTTGTAACTTGGCACGACATCATAATTTCACACACATAGCAACTTCTAAGGAGTTGAGAGGGTTACGGCAAAAACTGGATGCACTTCGTGTACAAATTGGACAATCTCTTTCGAAGTTTGAGGGTTTCGTACGAAAACTCGTCAATTACAAAGGGATTTCATTGTTAATAACTTAGTTTAACTCCATACTTTTTGTGTGTTCAATATGCACCATTCAAAGGCACATCATCAATTTTCAATCCTTTGTGACTTCATTTCATATTTTCCATGCATATAATGATTTATTTTGAGCTAAGTGACGCTAAATTTGAAAAGCAATACAAATGAACTCTGAAAAGGTTGTAACTTGGCACGACATCATAATTTCACCCACATAGCAACTTCTAAAGAGTTGAGAGGGTTACGACACAAACTGGATGCACTTCGTGTACAAATTGGACAATCTCTTTTGAAGTATGAGGGTTTCGGACGAAAACTCGTCAATTACAAAGGGATTTCATTTTTAATAACTTATTTTAACTCCATAATTTTTGTGTGTTCAATATGCACCATTCAAAGGCACATCATCAATTTTTAATCCTTTCTGACTTCATTTGATATTTTCCATGCATATAATGATTTATTTTGAGCTAAATGACGCTAAATTGAAAAGCAGTACAAATGAACTCTGAAAAGGTTCTAACTTGGCAGGACATCATAGTTTCACACACAAAGCAACTCATAAGGAGTTGAGAGGGTTACGACAAAAAATGGATGCACTTCGTGTACAAATTGGACAATCTCTTCCGAAGTATGAGGGTTTCGAACAAAAACTCATGAATTACAAAGGGATTTCATTGTTAATAACTTATTTTAACTCCATACTTTTTCTGTGTTCAATATGCACCATTCAAAGGCACGTCATCAATTTTCAGTCCTTTCTGACTTCGTTTGATATTTTCGATGCATATAATGATTTATTTTGAGCTAATTGACGCTTAATTTGAAAACCAGGACAAAAGAACTCTAAAAAGGTTGTAACTTGGCACGATATCATATTTTCACCCACATAGCAACTTCTAAAGAGTTGAGAAGGTCACGGCAAAAACTGGACGCACTTCGTGTATAAATTGGACAATCTCTTTCGAAGTATGATTGTTTCGGACGAAAACTCATCCATTACAAAGGGATTTCATTTTTAATAACTTATTTTAACTACATACTTTTTGTGTGTTCAATATGCACCATTCAAAGGCACATCATCAATTTTCAACCCTTCCTGACTTCATCTGATATTTTTCATTCATTTAATGATTTATTTTGAGCTAAATGACCCTAAATTTCAAAAGAAATACAAAGTAACTTTGAAAAGGTTGTAAATTGGCATGACATCATAATTTCACCCACATAGCAACTTGCAAAGAGTTGAGAGGGTTACGACAAAAAATGGATGCACTTCGTGTACAAATTGTACAATCTCTTTCGAGGGATGAGGGTTTCGGACAAAAACGCATCTATTACAAAGGGATTTCATTGTTAATAACTTATTTCAACTCCATACTTTTTTTGTGTTCAATATGCACCATTCAAATGCACATCATCCATTTTCAATCCTTTGTGACTTCATTTGATATTTTCCATGCAGTTAATGATTTATTTTGAGCAAAATGACGCTGAATTTGAAAAGCAGTACAAATGAACTCTAAAAAGGTTGTAACTTGGCACGACATCATAATTTCATCCACATAGCAACTTCTAAAGAGTTGAGAGGGTTACGGCAAAAACTGGATGCACTTCATGTACAAATTGGACAATCTCTTTCGAAGTATGAGGGTTTCGAAGGAAAACTCATCTACTACAAAGGGATTTCATTTTAATAACTTATTTTAACTCCATACTTTTTGTTTGTTCAATATGCACCAGTCAAAGGCACATCATCAATTTTCAACCCTTTCTGACTTGATTTGATATTTTTCATGCATTTAATGATTTATTTTGAGCTAAATGATCCTAAATTCGAAAAGCAATACAAATGAACTTTGAAAAGGTTGTAAATTGGCATGACATCATAATTTCACCCACATAGGAACTTCTAAAGAGTTGAGAGGGTTACGGCAAAAACTGGATGCACTTGCTGTACAAATTGGACAATCTCTTTTGAAGTATGAGGGTTTCGGACGAAAGCTCATCTATTACAAAGGGATTTCATTTTTAATAACTTATTTTAACTCCATACTTTTTATGTGTTCAATATGAAGCATTCAAAGACACATCCCCAATTTTCAACCCTTTCGGACTTCATTAGATATGCTTCACGCATTTAATGATTTATTTTGAGCTAAATGACCCTATGTTTGAAAAGTAGTACAAATGAACTCTAAAGAGGTTGTAAGTTGGCATGACATAATAATTTCACCCACACAGCATCTTCTAAAGAGTTGAGAGGGTTACGGCAAACACTGATGCACTTCGTGTACAAATTGTACAATCTCTTTCAAAATATGAGGGTTTCGGACGAAACACATCTATTACAAAGGGATTTCATTTTTAATAACGTATTTTAACTACATACTTTTTGTGTGTTCAATATGCAACATTAAAAGGGACATCATCAATTTTCAACCCTTTCTGACTTCATATGATATTTTTCATGCATTTAAGGATTTATTTTGAGCTAAATGACCCTAAATTTGAAAAGCTATATAAAGGAACGTTGAAAACGTTGTAACTTGGCATGACATCATATTTCACCAATAACAACTTCTAAAGAGTTGAGAGGGTTACGTCAAAAACTGGATGCACTTCCTGTACAAATTGGACAATCTCTTTCGAAGTATGAGGGTTTCAAACAGAAACTCATCTATTACAAAGGGATTTCATTTTTAGTAACTTATATTAACTCCATACTTTTTGTGTGTTCAATATAAACCATTCAAAGGCATGTGATTAATTTTCCATCCTTTCTGACTTCATTTGATATTTTCCATGCATTTAATGTTTTATTTTGAGCTAAATGACCCTAAATTTCAAAAGCAGTACAAATGAACTCTGAAAAGGCTATAACTTGGCACGACGTCATAATTTCACCCACATAGCAACTTCTAAAGAGTTGAGAGGGTTACGTCAAAAACTGGATGCACTTCGTGTACAAATAGGAAAATCTCTTTCGAAGTATGATGGTTTCGGACGAAAACTCGTCAATTACAAGGGGATTTCATTTTTAATAACTTATTTTAACTCCATACTTTTTGTGTGTTCAATATGCACCATTCAAAGGCACATCATCAATTTTCAATCCTTTCTGACTTCATTTGATATTTTCCATGCATATAAGGATTCATTTTGAGCTAAATGACGCTAAATTTGAAAAGCAGCACAAATGAACTCTGAAAAGGTTGTAACTTGGCACGACATCATAATTTCACCAATATAGCAACTTCTAAAGAGTTGAGAGGGTTACGACAAAAACTGGATGCACTTCGTGTACAAGTTGGACAATCTGTTTCGAAGTTTGACGGTTTCGGATGAAAACTCATCTATTACAAAGGGATTTCATTTTTAATAACTTATTTTAATTCCATACTTTTTGTGTGTTCAATATGCACCATTCAAAGGCACATCATCAATTTTCAACCCTTTCTGACTTCATTTGATATTTTCCATGCAGTTAACGATTTACTTTGAGTTAAATGACGCCAAATTTCAAAAGAAGTACAAATGAACTCTGAAAAGGTTGTAACTTGGCACGACATCATAATTTCACCCATATAGCAACTTCTAAAGAGTTTAGAGGGTTACGTCAAAAACTGGATGCACTTCGTGTACAAATTGGACAATCTCTTTCGAAGTTTGAGGGTTTCGGATGAAAACTCATCTATTACAAAGGGATTTCATTGTTAATATCTTATTTTAATTCCATACTTTTTGTTAGTTCACTATGCACCATTCAACGGCAAATCATCAATTTTCAACCCTTTCTGACTTCATTTGATATTTTTCATGCATTTAATGATTTATTTTGAGCTAAATGACCCTAAATTTGAAAAGCAATACAAATGAACTCTAAAAATGTTGTAACTTGGCATGACATCATAATTTCACCCACATAGCAACTTCTAAAGAGTTGAGAGGGTTACGGCAAAAACTAGATGCACTTCGTGTACAAATTGTACAATCTCTTTCGAAGTATGATGGTTTCGGACGAAAACTCATCTATTACAAAGGGATTTCAATGTTAATGACTTATTTTAACTCAATACTTTTTGTGTGTTCAATATGCACCATTGAAAGGCACATAATCAATTTTCAATCCTTTCTGACTTCTTTTGATATTTTCCATGCATTTAATGTTTTATTTTGAGCTAAAACAACCTAAATTTGAAAAGCAGTACAAATGAACTCTGAAAAGGTTGTTACTTGGCACGACATCATAATTTCATCCACATAGAAAATTCTAAAGAGTTGAGAGGGTTACGGCAAAAACTGGATGCAATTCGTGTAGAAATTGGACAATCTCTTTCGAAGTATGAGGGTTTCGAATGAAAACTCATCTACTACAAAGGGATTTCATTTTTAATAACTTATTTTAACTCCATACTTTTTGTGTGTTCAATATGCACCATTCAAAGGAACATCATCAATTTTCAACCCTTTCTGACTTCATTTGATATTTTTCATGCATTTAATGATTTATTTTGAGCTAAATGATCCTAAATTCGAAAAGCAATACAAATGTACTTTTAAAAGGTTGTTAATTGGCATGACATCATAATTTCACCCACATAGGAACTTCTAAAGAGTTGAGAGGGTTACGGCAAAAACTAGATGCACTTCGTGTACAAATTGGACAATCTCTTTTGAAGTATGAGGGTTTCGGACGAAAGGTCATCTATTACAAAGGGATTTCATTTTTAATAACTTATTTTAACTCCATACTTTTTATGTGTTCAATATGAACTATTCAAAGACACATCCCCAATTTTCAACCCTTTCGGACATCATTTGATATGTTTCACGCATTTAATGATTTATTTTGAGCTAAATGACCCTATGTTTGAAAAGCAGTACAAATGAACGTCTAAAGAGGTTGTAAGTTGGCATGACATCATAATTTCACCCACACAGCATCTTCTAAAGAATTGAGAGGGTTACGGCAAAAACTGGATGCACTTCGTGTACAAATTGTACAATCTCTTTCAAAGTATGAGGGTTTCGGACGAAACACATCTATTACAAAGGGATTTCATTTTTAATAACTTATGTTAACTTCATACTTTCTGTTTGTTCAATATGCACCATTCAAAGGCATATCATCAATTTTCAATCCTTTCTGACTTCATTTGATATTTTCCATGCATATAATGATTTCTTTTGAGCTAAATGACGCTAAATTTGAAAAGCAGTACAAATGAACTCTGAAAAGGTTGTAACTTGGCACGACATCATAATTTCACACACATAGCAACTTCTAAGGAGTTGAGAGGGTTACGGCAAAAACTGGATGCACTTCGTGTACAAATTGGACAATCTCTTTCGAAGTTTGAGGGTTTCGTACGAAAACTCGTCAATTACAAAGGGATTTCATTGTTAATAACTTAGTTTAACTCCATACTTTTTGTGTGTTCAATATGCACCATTCAAAGGCACATCATCAATTTTCAATCCTTTGTGACTTCATTTCATATTTTCCATGCATATAATGATTTATTTTGAGCTAAGTGACGCTAAATTTGAAAAGCAATACAAATGAACTCTGAAAAGGTTGTAACTTGGCACGACATCATGATTTCACCCACATAGCAACTTCTAAAGAGTTGAGAGGGTTACGACACAAACTGGATGCACTTCGTGTACAAATTGGACAATCTCTTTTGAAGTATGAGGGTTTCGGACGAAAACTCGTCAATTACAAAGGGATTTCATTTTTAATAACTTATTTTAACTCCATAATTTTTGTGTGTTCAATATGCACCATTCAAAGGCACATCATCAATTTTTAATCCTTTCTGACTTCATTTGATATTTTCCATGCATATAATGATTTATTTTGAGCTAAATGACGCTAAATTGAAAAGCAGTACAAATGAACTCTGAAAAGGTTGTAACTTGGCAGGACATCATAGTTTCACACACAAAGCAACTCATAAGGAGTTGAGAGGGTTACGACAAAAAATGGATGCACTTCGTGTACAAATTGGACAATCTCTTCCGAAGTATGAGGGTTTCGAACAAAAACTCACGAATTACAAAGGGATTTCATTGTTAATAACTTATTTTAACTCCATACTTTTTGTGTGTTCAATATGCACCATTCAAAGGCACGTCATCAATTTTCAGTCCTTTCTGACTTCGTTTGATATTTTCGATGCATATAATGATTTATTTTGAGCTAATTGACGCTTAATTTGAAAACCATGACAAAAGAACTCTAAAAAGGTTGTAACTTGGCACGATATCATATTTTCACCCACATAGCAACTTCTAAAGAGTTGAGAAGGTCACGGCAAAAACTGGACGCACTTCGTGTATAAATTGGACAATCTCTTTCGAAGTATGATTGTTTCGGACGAAAACTCATCCATTACAAAGGGATTTCATTTTTAATAACTTATTTTAACTACATACTTTTTGTGTGTTCAATATGCACCATTCAAAGGCACATCATCAATTTTCAACCCTTCCTGACTTCATCTGATATTTTTCATTCATTTAATGATTTATTTTGAGCTAAATGACCCTAAATTTCAAAAGAAATACAAAGTAACTTTGAAAAGGTTGTAAATTGGCATGACATCATAATTTCACCCACATAGCAACTTCCAAAGAGTTGAGAGGGTTACGACAAAAACTTGATGCACTTCGTGTACAAATTGTACAATCTCTTTCGAGGGATGAGGGTTTCGGACAAAAACGCATCTATTACAAAGGGATTTCATTGTTAATAACTTACTTCAACTCCATGCTTTTTGTGTGTTCAATATAAACCATTCAAATGCACATCATCCATTTTCAATCCTTTGTGACTTCATTTGATATTTTCCATGCAGTTAATGATTTGTTTTGAGCTAAATGACCCTAAATTTGAAAAGCAGTACAAACGAACTCTGAAAAGGTTGTAACTTGGCACGACATCATAATTTCACCCATATAGCAACTTATAAAGAGCTTAGAGGGTTACGTCAAAAACTGGATGCACTTCGTGTACAAATAGGACAATCTCTTTCGAAGTTTGAGGGTTTTGGACGAAAACTCATCTATTACAAAGGGATTTCATTTTTAATATCTTATTTTAATTCGATACTTTTTGTGTGTTCAATATGCACCATTCAAAGGCACATCATCAATTTTCAACCCTTTCTGACTTCATTTGATATTTTTCATGCATTTAATGATTTATTTTGAGCTAAATGATCCTAAATTCGAAAAGAAATACAAATGAACTTTTAAAAGGTCGTAAATTGGCATGACATCATAATTTCACCCACATAAGAACTTCTAAAGAGTTGAGAGGGTTACGGCAAAAACTGGATGCACTTCCTGTACAAATTGGACAATCTCTTTTGAAGTATGAGGGTTTCGGACGAAAGCTCATCTATTACAAAGGGATTTCGTTTTTAATAACTTATTTTAACTCCATACTTTTTATGTGTTCAATATGAACCATTCAAAGACACATCCCCAATTTTCAACCCTTTCGGACTTTATTTCATATGTTTCACGCATTTAATGATTTATTTTGAGCTAAATGACCCTATGTTTGAAAAGCAGTACAAATGAACTCTAAAGAGGTTGTAAGTTGGCATGACATCATAATTTCACCCACACAGCATCTTCTAAAGAGTTGAGAGGGTTACGGCAAAAACTGGATGCACTTCGTGTACCAATTGTATCATCTCTTTCAAAGTATGAGAGTTTCGGACGAAACACATCTATTACAAAGGGATTTCATTTTTAATAACTTATTTTAACTCCATAATTTCTGTGTATTCAATAGGCACCATTCAAAGGCATATCATCAATTTTCAATCCTTTCTGACTTCATTTGATATTTTCCATGCATATAATGATTTATTTTGAGCTAAATGACGCTAAATTTGAAAACCAGTACAAATGAACTCTGAAAAGGTTGTAACTTGGCACGACATCATAATTTCACACACATAGCAACTTCTAAGGAGTTGAGAGGGTTATGGCAAAAACTGGATGCACTTCGTGTACAAATTGGACAATCTCTTTCGAAGTTTGAGGGTTTCGTACGAAAACTCGTCAATTACAAAGGGATTTCATTGTTAATAACTTAGTTTAACTCCATACTTTTTGGGTGTTCAATATGCACCATTCAAAGGCACATCATCAATTTTCAATCCTTTTTGACTTCATTTGATATTTTCCATGCATATAATGATTTATTTTGAGCTAAGTGACGCTAAATTTGAAAAGCAGTACAAATTAACTCTGAAAAGGTTGTAACTTGGCACGACATCATAATTTCACCCACATAGCAACTTCTAAAGAGTTGAGAGGGTTACGACAAAAAGTGGATGCACTTCGTGTACAAATTGGACAATCTCTTTCCAAGTATGAGGGTTTCGAACGAAAACTCATGAAGTACAAAGGGATTTCATTGTTAATAACTTATTTTAACTCCATACTTTTTGTGTGTTCAATATGCACCATTCAAAGGCACGACATCAATTTTCAGTCCTTTCTGACATCGTTTGATATTTTCCATGCATATAATGATTTATTTTGAGCTAATTGACGCTTAAAACCAGTACAAAAGAACTCTGAAAAGGTTGTAACTTGGCACGACATCATATTTTCACCCACATAGCAACTTCTAACGAGTTGAGACGGTTACGGCAAAAACTGGACGCACTTCGTGTATAAATTGGACAATCTCTTTCGAAGTATGATGGTTTCGGACGAAAACTCATCCATTACAAAGGGATTACATTTTTAATAACTTATTTTAACTACATACTTTTTGTGTGTTCAATATGCACCATTCAAAGGCACATCATCAATTTTCAACCCTTTCTGACTTCATCTGATAATTTTCATGCATTTAATGATTTATTTTGAGCTAATTGACACTAAATTTGAAAAGCAGTACAAATGAACTCTGAAAAGGTTGTAACTGGGAAAGACATCATATTTTCACCCACATAGCAACTTCTAAAGAGTTGACAGGGTTACGGCAAAAACTGGATGCACTTTGTGTATAAATTGGACAATCTCTTTCGAAGTATGATGGTTTCGGACGAAAACTCATCGATTACAAAGGGATTTCATTTTTAATAACTTATTTTAACTCCATACTTTTTGTGTCTTCAATATGCACCATTCAAAGGCACATCATCAATTTTCAACCCTTTCTGACTTCATCTGATATTTTTCATGCATTTAATGATTTATTTTGAGCTAACTAACCCTATATTTGAAAAGCTATACAAAGGAACGTTGAAAACGTTGTAACTTGGCATGACATCATAATTTCACCAACATAGTAACTTCTAAAGAGTTGAGAGGGTTACGGCAAAAACTGGATGCACTTCCTGTACAAATTGGACAATGTCTTTCGAAGTATGAGGGTTTCTTCGAGCACGCATCTATTACAAAGGGATTTCATTTTTAGTAACTTATTTTAACTCCATACTTTTTGTGTGTTCAATATGAACCATTCAAAGGCACATCATTAATTTTCAATCCTTTCTGACTTCATTTCATATTTTCCATGCATTTAGTGTTTTATTTTGACCTAAATTACCCTAAATTTGAAAAGCAGTACAAATGAACTCTGAAAAGGTTGTAACTTGGCACGACATCATAATTTCACCCACATAGCAACTTCTAAAGAGTTGAGAGGGTTACGGCAAAAACTGGATGCCCTTCGTGTACAAATTGGAAAATCTCTTTCGAAATATGAGGGTGTCGAACGAAAACTCATCTACTACAAAGGGATTTCATTTTTAATAACTTAATTTAACTCCATACTTTTTGTGTGTTCAATATGCACCATTCAAAGGCACATCATCAATTTTCAACCCTTTCTGACTTCATTTGATATTTTTCATGCATTTAAAGATTTGTTTTGAGCTAAATGACCCTAAATTTGAAAAGCAATACAAATGAACTTTGAAAAGGTTGTAACTTGGCATGACATCATAATTTCACACACATAGCAACTTCTAAAGAGTTGAGAGGGTTACGGCAAAAACCGGATGCACTTCGTGTACAAATTTGACAATCTCTTTCGAAGTATGAGGGTTTCGGACGAAAACTCATCAATTACAAAGGGCTTTCATTTTTAATAACTTATTTTAACTCCATACTTTTTGTCTATTCAATATGCACCATTCAAAGGCACATCATCAATTTTCAATCCTTTCTGACTTCATTTGATATTTTCCATGCATTAAATTATTTATTTTGAGCTAAAGGACGCTAAATTTGAAAAGCAGCACAAATGAACTCTGAAAAGGTTGTAACTTGGCACGACATCATAATTTCACCAATATAGCAACTTCTAAAGAGTTGAGAGGGTTACGGCAAAAACTGGATGCACTTCGTGTACAAATTGGACAATCTCTTTCGAAGTTTGAGGGTTTCGGATGAAAACTCATCTATTACAAAGCGATTTCATTTTTAATAACTTATTTTAATTCCATACTTTTTTTGTCTTCAATATGCACCATTCAAAGGCACATCATCAATTTTCAACCCTTTCTGACTTCATTTGATACTTTTCATGCATTCAATGATTTATTTTGAGCTAAATGACCCTAAATTTGAAAAGCAATACAAAGGAACTTTGAAAAGTTTGTAAATTGGCATGACATCATAATTTCACCCACATAGCAACTTCTAAAGAGTTGAGAGGGTTACGGCAAAAACTGGATGCACTTCCTGTACAAATTGGACAATCTCTTTCGATGTATGAGGGTTTCGGACGAAAACTCATCTATTACAAAAGGGATTTCATTTTTAGTAACTTATTTTGACTCCATACTTTTTGTGTGTTCAATATGAACCATTCAAAGGCACATCATCAATTTTCAGTCCTTTCTGACATCGTTTGATATTTTCCATGCATATAATGATTTATTTTGAGCTAATTGACGCTTAAAACCAGTACAAAAGAACTTTGAAAAGGTTGTAACTTGGCACGACATCATATTTTCACCCACATAGCAACTTCTAACGAGTTGAGACGGTTACGGCAAAAACTGGACGCACTTCGTGTATAAATTGGACAATCTCTTTCGAAGTATGATGGTTTCGGACGAAAACTCATCCATTACAAAGGGATTACATTTTTAATAACTTATTTTAACTACATACTTTTCGTGTGTTCAATATGCACCATTCAAAGGCACATCATCAATTTTCAACCCTTTCTGACTTCATCTGATAATTTTCATGCATTTAATGATTTATTTTGAGCTAATTGACACTAAATTTGAAAAGCAGTACAAATGAACTCTGAAAAGGTTGTAACTGGGAAAGACATCATATTTTCACCCACATAGCAACTTCTAAAGAGTTGAGAGGGTTACGGCAAAAACCGGATGCACTTCGTGTACAAATTTGACAATCTCTTTCGAAGTATGAGGGTTTCGGACGAAAACTCATCAATTACATAGGGCTCTCATTTTTAATAACTTATTTTAACTCCATACTTTTTGTCTATTCAATATACACCATTCAAAGGCACATCATCAATTTTCAATCCTTTCTGACTTCATTTGATATTTTCCATGCATTAAATTATTTATTTTGAGCTAAAGGACGCTAAATTTGAAAAGCAGCACAAATGAACTCTGAAAAGGTTGTAATTTGGCACGACATCATAATTTCACCAATGTAGCAACTTCTAAAGAGTTGAGAGGGTTACGGCAAAAACTGGATGCACTTCGTGTACAAATTGGACAATCTCTTTCGAAGTTTGAGGGTTTCGGATGAAAACTCATCTATTACAAAGCGATTTCATTTTTAATAACTTATTTTAATTCCATACTTTTTGTGTGTTCAATATGCACCATTCAAAGGCACATCATCAATTTTCAACCCTTTCTGACTTCATTTGATACTTTTCATGCATTTAATGATTTACTTTGAGCTAAATGACCCTAAATTTGAAAAGCAATACAAAGGAACTTTGAAAAGTTTGTAAATTGGCATGACATCATAATTTCACCCACATAGCAACTTCTAAAGAGTTGATAGGGTTACGGCAAAAACTGAATGCACTTCGTGTACAAATTGGACAATCTCTTTCGAAGTTTGAGCGTTTCGGAAGAAAACTCATCTATTAAAAAGGGATTTCATTTTTTATAACTTATTTTAATTCCATACTTTTTGTGTGTTCAATATGCACCATTCAAAGGCACATCATCAATTTTCAACCCTTTCTGACTTCATTTGATACTTTTCATGCATTTAATGATTTATTTTGAGCTAAATGACCCTAAATTCAAAAAGCAATACAAAGTAACTTTGAAAAGGTTGTAAATTGGCGTGACATCATAATTTCACCCACATAGCAACTTCTAAAGAGTTGAGAGGGTTACGACAAAAACTGGATGCCCTTCCTGTACAAATTGGACAATCTCTTACGATGTATGAGGGTTTCGGACGAAAACTCATCTATTAAAAAAGGGATTTCATTTTTAGTAACTTATTTTGACTCCGTACATTTTGTGTGTTCAATATGAACCATTCAAAGGCACATCGTCAATTTTCAACCCTTTCTGACTTCATTTGATATTTTGCATGCAGTTAATGATTTACTTTGAGTTAAATGACGCCAAATTTCAAAAGCAGTACAAATGAACTCTGAAAAGGTTGTAACTTGGCACGACATCATAATTTCACCCATATAGCAACTTCTAAAGAGTTTAGAGGTTTACGTCAAAAACTGGATGCACTTCGTGTACAAATTGGACAATCTCTTTCGAAGTTTGAGGGTTTCGGATGAAAACTCATCTATTACAAAGGGATTTCATTTTTAATATCTTATTTTAATTCCATACTTTTTGTTAGTTCACTATGCACCATTCAAAGGCACATCATCAATTTTCAACCCTTTCTGACTTCATTTGATATTTTTCATGCATTTAATGATTTATTTTGAGCTAAATGACCCTAAATTTCAAAAGCAATACAAATGAACTCTAAAAATGTTGTAACTTGGCATGACATCATAATTTCACCCACATAGCAACTTCTAAAGAGTTGAGAGGGTTACAGCAAAAACTAGATGCACTTCGTGTACAAATTGTATAATCTCTTTCGAGGTATGATGGTTTCGGACGAAAACTCATCTATTACAAAGGGATTTCAGTGTTAATGACTTATTTTAACTCAATACTTTTTGTGTGTTCAATATGCACCATTGAAAGGCACATAATCAATTTTCAATCCTTTCTGACTTCTTTTGATATTTTCCATGCATTTAATGTTTTATTTTGAGCTAAAACAACCTAAATTTGAAAAGCAGTACAAATGAACTCTGAAAAGGTTGTTACTTGGCACGACATCATAATTTCATCCACATAGCAAATTCTAAAGAGTTGAGAGGGTTACGGCAAAAACTGGATGCAATTCGTGTACAAATTGGACAATCTCATTCGAAGTATGATGGTTTCGGATGAAAACTCGTCAATTACAAAGGGATTTCATTATTAATAAATTATTTTAACTCCATACTTTTTGCGTGTTCAATATGCACCATTCAAAGGCACATCATCAATTTTCAATCCTTTCTCACTTCATTTCATATTTTCCATGCATTTAATGATTTATTTTGAGCTAAATGATCCTAAAATCGAAAAGCAATACAAATGAACTTTTAAAAGGTTGTAAATTGGCATGACATCATAATTTCACCCACATAGGAACTTCTAAAGAGTTGAGAGGGTAACGGCAAAAACTGGATGCACTTCCTGTACAAATTGGACAATCTCTTTTGAAGTATGAGGGTTTCGGACGAAAGCTCATCTATTACAAAGGGATTTCGTTTTCAATAACTTATTTTAACTCCATACTTTTTATGTGTTCAATATGAACCATTCAAAGACACATCCCCAATTTTCAACCCTTTCGGACTTTATTTCATATGTTTCACGCATTTAATGATTTATTTTGACCTAAATGACCCTATGTTTGAAAAGCAGTACAAATGAACTCTAAAGAGGTTGTAAGTTGGCATGACATCATAATTTCACCCACACAGCATCTTCTTAAGAGTTGAGAGGGTTACGGCAAAAACTGGATGCACTTCGTGTACCAATTGTACAATCTCTTTCAAAGTATGAGGGTTTCGGACGAAACACATCTATTGCAAAGGGATTTCATTTTTAATAACTTATTTTAACTCCATAATTTCTGTGTGTTCAATAGGCACCATTCAAAGGCATATCATCAATTTTCAATCCTTTCTGACTTCATTTGATATTTTCCATGCATATAATGATTTATTTTGAGCTAAATGACGCTAAATTTGAAAAGCAGTACAAATGAACTCTGAAAAGGTTGTAACTTGGCACGACATCATAATTTCACACACATAGCAACTTCTAAGGAGTTGAGAGGGTTACGGCAAAAACTGGATGCACTTCGTGTACAAATTGGACAATCTCTTTCGAAGTTTGAGGGTTTCGTACGAAAACTCGTCAATTACAAAGGGATTTCATTGTTAATAACTTAGTTTAACTCCATACTTTTTGTGTGTTCAATATGCACCATTCAAAGGCACATCATCAATTTTCAATCCTTTTTGACTTCATTTGATATTTTCCATGCATATAATGATTTATTTTGAGCTAAGTGACGCTAAATTTGAAAAGCAGTACAAATGAACTCTGAAAAGGTTGTAACTTGGCACGACATCATAATTTCACCCACATAGCAACTTCTAAAGAGTTGAGAGGGTTATGACAAAAACTGGATGCACTTCGTGTACAAATTGGACAATCTCTTTCGAAGTATGAGGGTTTCGAACGAAAACTCATGAATTACAAAGGGATTTCATTGTTAATAACTTATTTTAACTCCATACTTTTTGTGTGTTCAATATGCACCATTCAAAGGCACGTCATCAATTTTCAGTCCTTTCTGACATCGTTTGATATTTTCCATGCATATAATGATTTATTTTGAGCTAATTGACGTTTAAAACCAGTACAAAAGAACTCTGAAAAGGTTGTAACTTGGCACGACATCATATTTTCACCCACATAGCAACTTCTAAAGAGTTGAGAAGGTTACGGCAAAAACTGGACGCACTTCGTGTATAAATTGGACAATCTCTTTCGAAGTATGATGGTTTCGGACGAAAACTCATCCATTACAAAGGGATTTCATTTTTAATAACTTATTTTAACTACATACTTTTTGTGTGTTCAATATGCACCATTCAAAGGCACATCATCAATTTTCAACCCTTTCTGACTTCATCTAATATTTTTCATGCATTTAATGAGTTATTTTGAGATAAATGACCCTAAATTTGAAAAGCTATATAAAGGAACATTGAAAACGTTGTAACTTGACATGACATCATATTTCACCAACATAACAACTTCTAAAGAGTTGAGAGGGTTACGATAAAAACTGGATGTACTTCCTGTACAAATTGGACAATCTCTTTCGAAGTATGAGGGTTTCAAACAAAAACTCATCTATTACAAAGGGATTTCATTTTTAGTAACTTATTTTAACTCCATACTTTTTGTGTGTTCAATACAAACCATTCAAAGGCACATCATTAATTTTCAATCCTTTCTGACTTCATTTGATATTTTCCATGCATTTAATGTTTTATTTTGAACTAAATGACCCTAAATATGAAAATCAGTACAAATGAACTCTGAAAAGGTTATAACTTGGCACGACATCATAATTTCACCCACATAGCAACTTCTAACGAGTTGAGACGGTTACGGCAAAAACTGGATGCACTTCGTGTACAAATTGGACAATCTCATTCGAAGTATGATGGTTTCGGACGAAAACTCGTCAATTACAAAGGGATTTCATTATTAATAAATTATTTTAACTCCATACTTTTTGTGTGTTCAGTATGCACCATTGAAAGGCACATCATCAATTTTCAATCCTTTCTGACTTCATTTGATATTTTCCATGCATATAATGATTTATTTTGAGCTAATTGACACTAAATTTGAAAAGCAGTACAAATTATCTCTGAAAAGGTTGTAACTTGGAAAGATATCATATTTTCACCCACATAGCAACTTCTAAAGAGTTGAGAGGGTTACGGCAAAAACTGGATGCACTTCGTGTATAAATTGGACAATCTCTTTCGAAGTATGATGGTTTCGGACGAAAACTCATCCATTACAAAGGGATTTCATTTTTAATAACTTATTTTAACTCCATACTTTTTGTGTCTTCAATATGCACCATTCAAAGGCACATCATCAATTTTCAACGCTTTCTGACTTCATCTGATATTTTTCATGCATTTAATGATTTATTTTGAGCTAACTAACCCTATATTTGAAAAGCTATACAAGGGAACGTTGAAAACGTTGTAACTTGGCATGACATCATAATTTCACCAACATAGTAACTTCAAAAGAGTTGAGAGGGTTACGGCAAAAACTGGATGCACTTCCTGTACAAATTGGACAATCTCTTTCAAAGTATGAGGGTTTCTTCGAACACGCATCTATTACAAAGGGATTTCATTTTTAGTAACTTATTTTAACTCCATACTTTTTGTGTGTTCAATATGAACCATTCAAAGGCACATCATTAATTTTCAATCCTTTCTGACTTCATTTCATATTTTCCATGCATTTAATGTTTTATTTTGACCTAAATTACCCTAAATTTGAAAAGCAGTACAAATGAACTCTGAAAAGGTTGTAACTTGGCACGACATCATAATTTCACCCACATAGCAACTTCTAAAGAGTTGAGAGGGTTACGGCAAAAACAAGATGCCCTTCGTGTACAAATTGGAAAATCTCTTTCGAAATATGAGGGTTTCGAACGAAAACTCATCTACTACAAAGGGATGTCAATTTTAATAACTTAATTTAACTCCATACTTTTTGTGTGTTCAATATGCACCATTCAAAGGCACATAATCAATTTTCAATCCTTTCTGACTTCATTTGATATTTTCCAAGCATATAATGATTTATTTTGAGCTAAATGACGCTATATTTGAAAAGCAATACGAAGGAACTTTGAAAAGGTTGTAACTTGGCATGACATCATATTTTCACCCACATAGAAACTTCTAAAGAGTTGAGAGGGTTACGACAAAAACTGGAAGCACTTCGTGTATAAATTGGACAATCTCTTTCGAAGTATGATGGTTTCGGACGAAACACATCTATTACAAAGGGATTTCATTTTTAATAACTTATTTTAACTCCATACTTTCTTTGTGTTCAATATGCACCATTCAAAAGCATATCATCAATTTTCAATCCTTTCTGACTTCATTTGATATTTTCCATGCATATAATGATTTATTTTGAGCTAGATGACGCTAAATTTGAAAAGCAGTACAAATGAACTCTGAAAAGGTTGTAACTTGGCACGACATCATAATTTCACACACATAGCAACTTCTAAGGAGTTGAGAGGGTTACGGGAAAAACTGGATGCACTTCGTGTACAAATTGGGCAATCTCTTTCGAAGTTTGAGGGTTTCGTACGAAAACTCATCAATTACAAAGGGATTTCATTGTTAATAACTTCTTTTAACTCCATACTTTTTGTGTGTTCAATATGCACCATTCAAAGGCACATCATCAATTTTCAATCCTTTTTGACTTCATTTGATATTTTCCATGCATATAATGATTTATTTTGAGCTAAGTGACGCTAAATTTGAAAAGCAGTACAAATGACCTCTGAAAAGGTTGTAACTTGGCACTACATCATAATTTCACCCACATAGCAACTTCTAAAGAGTTGAGAGGGTTACGACAAAAATTGGATGCACTTCGTGTACAAATTGGACAATCTCTTTTGAAGTATGAGGGTTTCGGACGAAAACTCGTCAATTACAAAGGGATTTCATTTTTAATAACTTATTTTAACTCCATAATTTTTGTGTGTTCAATATTCACCATTCAAAGGCACATCATCAATTTTCAATCCTTTTTGACTTCATTTGATATTTTCCATGCATATAATGATTTATTTTGAGCTAAATGATGCTAAATTTGAAAAGCAGTACAAATGAACTCTCACAAGGTCTTAACTTGGCACGACATCATAATTTCACACACATAGAAACTTCTAAGGAGTTGAGAGGGTTACGGCAAAAACTGGATGCATTTCGTGTACAAATTTGACAATCTCTTTCGAAGTATGAGGGTTTCAGATGAAAACTCGTCAATTACTAAGGGATTTCATTTTGAATAACTTATTTTAACTCCATACTCTTTGTGTGTTCAATATGCACCATTCAAAGGCACATCATCAATTTTCAATCCTTTCTGACTTCATTTGATATTTTCCATGCATATAATGATTTATTTTGAGCTAATTGACGCTAAATTTGAAAAGCAGTACAAATGAACTCTGAAAAGGTTGTAACTTGGAAAGACATCATAATTTCACCCACATAGCAACTTCTAAAGAGTTGAGCGGGTTACGGCAAAAACAGGATGCACTTCGTGTATAAATTGGACAATTTCTTTCGAAGTATGATGGTTTCGGACGAAAACTCATCCATTACAAAGGGATTTCATTTTTAATAACTTATTTTAACTCCATACTTTTTGTGTGTTCAGTATGCACCATTCAAAGGCACATCATCAATTTTGAACCCTTTCTGACTTCATCTGATATTTTTCATGCATTTAATGATTTATTTTGAGCTAACTGTCCCTAAATTTGAAAAGCTATACAAAGGAACGTTGAAAAGGTTGTAACTTGGCATGACATCATAATTTCACCAACATAGCAACTTCTAAAGAGTTAAGAGGGTTACGGCAAAAACTGGATGCACTTCCTGTACAAATTGGACAATCTCTTTCGAAGTATGAGGGTTTCCGACGAAAATGCATCTATTACAAAGGGGTTTCATTTTTAGTAACTTATTTTGACTCCATACTTTTTGTGTGTTCAATATGAACCATTCAAAGGCACATCATTAATTTTCAATCCTTTCTGACTGCATTTAATATTTTCCATGCATTTAATGTTTTGTTTTGACCTAAATGACCCTAAATTTGAAAAGCAGTACAAATAAACTCTGAAAAGGTTGTAACTTGGCACAACATCATAATTTCACCCACACAGCAAATTCTAAAGAGTTGAGAGGGTTACGGCAAAAACTGGATGCCCTTCGTGTACAAATTGGAAAATCTCTTTCGAAATATGAGGGTTTCAAACGAAAACTCATCTACTACAAAGGGATTTCATTTTTAATAACTTATTTTAACTCCATACTTTTTGTGTGTTCAATATGCACCATTCAAAGGCACATCATCAATTTTCAACCCTTTCTGACTTCATTTGATAGTTTTCATGCATTTAATGATTTATTTTGAGCTAAATAACCCTAAGTTTGAAAAGTAGTACAAATGAACTCTAAAGAGGTTGTAGCTTGGCATGACATCATAATTTCACCCACACAGCAACTTCTAAAGAGTTGAGAGGGTTACGGCAAAAACTGGATGCACTTCGCGTACAAATTGGACAATCTCTTTCAAGGTATGAGGGTTTCGCACGAAACGCATCTATTACAAAGGGATTTCATTTTTAATAACTTATTTTAACTCCATAATTTTTGTGTGTTCAATACGCACCATTCAAAGGCACGTCATCAATTTTGAATCCTTTCAGACTTCATTTGATATTTTCCATGCATATAATGAGTTATTTTGAGTTAAATGATGCTACATTTGAAAAGCAGTACAAATGAACTCTGAAAAGGTTGTAACATGGCACGACATCATAATTTCACACACATAGCAACTTATAAAGAGTTGAGAGGGTTACGGCAAAAATGTATGCAATTCGTGTACAAATTGGACAATCTCTTTCGAAGTATGAGGGTTTCGAACGAAAACTCATGAATTACAAAGGGATTTCATTGTTAATAACTTCTTTTAACTCCATACTGTTTGTGTGTTCAATATGCGCCATTCAAAGGCACATCATCAATTTTCAATCCTTTCTGACTTCATTTGATATTTTCCATGCATATAATGATTTATTTTGAGCTAAATGATGCTATATTTGAAAAGCAATACGAAGGAACTTTGAAAAGGTTGTAACTTGGCACGACATCATATTTTCACCCACATAGCAACTTCTAAAGAGTTGAGAGGGTTACGACAAAAACTGGATGCACTTCGTGTATAAATTGGACAATCTCTTTCGAAGTATGAGGGTTTCAGATGAAAATGCATCTATTACAAAGGGATTTCATTCTTAATAACTTATTTTAAGTCCATACCTTTTGTGTGTTCAATATGCACCATTCAAAGGCACATCATCAATTTTCAATCCTTTGTGACTTCATTTGGTATTTTCCATGCATATAATGATTTATTTTGAGCTAATTGACGCTAAATTTGAAAAGCAGTACAAATGAACTCTGAAAAGGTTGTAACTTGGCAATACATCATATTTTCACCCACATAGCAACTTCTAAAGAGTTGAGAGGGTTACGGCAAAAACTAGATGCACTTCGTGTATAAATTGGACAATCTCTTTCGAAGTATGATGGTTTCGCTGAAAACTCATCCATTACAAAGGGATTTCATTTTTAATAACTTATTTTAACTCCATACTTTTTGTGTGTTCAATATGCACCATTCAAAGGCACATCATCAATTTTTAACCCTTTCTGACTGCATCTGAATTTTTTCATGCATTTAATGATTTATTTTGAGCTAACTGACCCTAAATTTGAAAAGCTATACAAAGGAACGTTGAAAACGTTGTAACTTGGCATGACATCATAATTTCACCAACATAGCAACTTCTAAAGAGTTGAGAGGGTTACGGCAAAAATTCGATGCACTTCATGTACAAATTGGACAATCTCTTTCGAAGTATGAGGGTTTCAGACGAAAACGCATCTATTACAAAGGGATTTCATTTTTAGTAACTTATTTTAACTCCATACTTTTTGTGTGTTCAATATGAACCATTCAAAGGCACATCATTAATTTTGAATCCTTTCTGACTTCATTTCATATTTTTCCATGCATTTAATGTTTTATTTTGACCTAAATGACCCTAAATTTGAAAAGCAGTACAAATGAACTCTGAAAAGGTTGTAACTTGGCACGACATCATAATTTCACCCACATAGCAACTTCTAAAGAGTTGAGAGGGTTACGGCAAAAACTGGATGCCCTTCGTGTACAAATTGGTAAATCTCTTTCGAAATATGAGGGTTTCGAACGAAAACTCATCTACTACAAAGGGATTTCATTTTTAATAACTTATTTTTACTCCATACTTTTTTTGTGTTCAATATGCACCATTCAAAGGCACATCATCAATTCTCAACCCTTTCTGACTTCATTTGATAGTTTTCATGCATTTAATTATTTACTTTGAGCTAAATAACCCTAAGTTTGAAAAGCAGTACAAATGAACTCTGAAGAGGTTGTAACTTGGCATGACATCATAATTTCACCCACACAGCAACTTCTAAAGAGTTGAGAGGGTTACGGCAAAAACTATATGCACTTCGCGTACAAATTGGACAATCTCTTTCAAAGTATGAGGGTTTCGGACGAAACGCATCTATTCAAAGGGATTTCATTTTTAATAACTTATTTTAACTCCATACTTTTCGTGTGTTCAATATGCACCATTCAAAGGCACGTCATCAATTTTCAATCCTTTCTGACTTCATTTGATATTTTGCATGCATATAATGAGTTATTTTGAGTTAAATGACGCTAAATTTGAAAAGCAGTACAAATGAACTCTGAAAAGGTTGTAACATGGCACGACATCATAATTTCACCCACATAGCAACTTCTAAAGAGTTGAGAGGGTTATGGCAAAAACTGGATGCAATTCGTGTACAAATTGGACAATCTCTTTCGAAGTATGAGGGTTTCGAACGAAAACTCAGGAATTACAAAGGGATTTCATTGTTAATAACTTCTTTTAACTCCATACTGTTTGTGTGTTCAATATGCACCATTCAAATGCACATCATCAATTTTCAATCCTTTCTGACTTCATTTGATATTTTCCATGCATATAATGATCTACTTTGAGCTAAATGACGCTATATTTGAAAAGCAATACGAAGGAACTTTGAAAAGGTTGTAACTTGGCACGACATCATATTTTCACCCACATAGCAACTTCTAAAGAGCTGAGAGGGCTACGACAAAAACTAGATGCACTTCGTGTATAAATTGGACAATCTCTTTCGAAGTATGATGGTTTCGGACGAAAACTCAGCCATTACAAAGGGATTTAATTTTTAATAAATTATTTTAACTCTATACTTTTTGTGTGTTCAATATGCACCATTCAAAGGCACATCATCAATTTTCAACCCTTTTTGACTTCATCTGATATTTTTCATGCATTTAAAGATTTATTTTTAGCTAAATGACCCTAAATTTTAAAAGCTATACAAAGGAACGTTGAAAACATTGTAGCTTGGCATGACATCATATTTCACCAACATAACAACTTCTAAAGAGTTGAGAGGGTTACGGCAAAAACTGGATGCACTTCGTGTAAAAATTGGACAATCTCTTTCGAAGTAAGTGGGTTTCGGATGAAAACGCATCTATTACAACGCGTTTTTATTTTTAAAAACTTATTTTAACTCCATACTTTTTGTGTGTTCAATATGCACCATTCAAAGGCACATCATCAATTTTCAATCCTTTCTAACTTCATTTGATATTTTCCATGCATATAATGATTTATTTTGAGCTAAATGACGCTAAGTTTGAAAATTAGTACAAATGAACTCTGAAAAGGTTGTAACTTGGCACGACATCATAATTTCACACACATTGCAACTTCTAAAGAGTTGAGAGGGTTACAGCAAAAATTGGATGCACTTCGTGTACAAATTGGATAATCTCTTTCGAAGTATGAGGGTTTCGAACGAAAAATCATGAATTATAAAGGGATTTCATTGTTAATAATTTATTTTAACTCCATACTTTTTGTATATTCAATATGCACCATACAAAGGCACATCATCAATTTTCAATCCTTTCTGACTTCATTTGATATTTTCCATGCATCTAATGATTTATTTTGAGCTAAATCATGCTAAATTTGAAGAGCAATATGAAGGAACTTTGAAAAGGATGTAACTTGGCATGACATCATAATTTTACACACATAGCAACTTCTAAAGAGTTGAGATGGTTACGGCAAAAACTGGATGCACTTTTTTTACAAATTTTACAATCTTTTTCGAAGTATGAGCGTTTCGGACGAAAACTCAACAATAACAAAGAGATTTCATTTTTAATAATTTATTTTAACTCCATACTTTTTGTATGTCCAATATGCACCATTCAAAGGCACGTCATCAATTTTCAATCCTTTCTAACTTCATTTGATATTTTCCATGCATATAATGATTTATTTCGAGCTAAATGATGCTAAATTTGAAAAGAAGTACAAATGAACTCTGAAAATGTTGTAACTTGGCAAGACATCATAATTTCACACACATAGCAACTTATAAAGAGTTGAGAGGGTTACGGCAAAAACTGCATGCGCTTCGTGTACAAATTGGACAATCTCTTTCGAAGTATGAGGGTTTCGAACGAAAACTCATGAATTACAAAGGGATTTCATTGTTAATAACTTATTTTAACTCCATACTTTTTGTGTGTTCAATATGCACCATTCAACGGCACATCATCAATTCTCAATCCTTTCTGACTTCATTTGATATTTTCCATGCATCTAATGATTTATTTTGAGCTAAATCATGCTAAATTTGAAAAGCAATATGAGGGAACTTTGAAAAGGATGTTACTTGGCATGACATCATAATTTTACACACATAGCAACTTCTAAAGAGTTGAGAGGGTTACGGCAAAAACTGGATGCACCTTTTTTACAAATTTTACAATCTCTTTCGAAGTATGAGCGTTTCGGACGAAAAGTCAACAATAACAAAGGGATTTCATTTTTAATAATTTATTTTAACTCCATACTTTTTTTATGTCCAATATGCACCATTCAAAGGCACGTCATCAATTTTCAATCCTTTCTGACTTCATTTGATATTTTCCATGCATATAATGATTTCTTTCGAGCTAAATGATGCTAAATCTGAAAAGAAGTACAAATGAACTCTGAAAAGGTTGTAACTTGGCACGACATCATAATTTCACACACATTGCAACTTCTAAATAGTTCAGAGGGTTACGGCAAAAACTGGATGCATTTCGTGTACAAATTGGATAATCTCTTTCGAAGTATGAGGGTTTCGAACGAAAACTCACGAATTACAAAGGGATTTCATTGTTAATAATTTATTTTAACTCCATACTTTTTGTATGTTCAATATGCACCATACAAAGGCACATCATCAATTTTCAATCCTTTCTGACTTCATTTGATATTTTCCATGCATATAATGATTTATTTTGAGCTAAATGATTCTAAATTTGAAAAGCAATATGAAGGAACTTTGAAAAGGTTGTAACTTGGCATGACATCATAATTTCACACACACAGCAACTTCTAAAGAGTTGAGAGGGTTACGGCAAAAACTGCATGCACTTTGTGTACAAATTGGACAATCTCTTTCGAAGTATGAGGATTTTGAACGAAAACTCATGAATTACAAAGGGATTTCATTGTTAATAACTTCTTTTAACTCCATACTGTTTGTGTGTTCAATATGCACCATTCAAAGGCACATCATCAATTTTCAATCCTTTTTGACTTCATATGATATTTTCCATGCATATAATGATTTATTTTGAGCTACATGATGCTATATTTGAAAAGAAATACGAAGGAACTTTGAAAAGGTTGTAACTTGGCACAACATCATATTTTCACCCACATAGCAACTTGTAAAGAGTTGAGAGGGTTACGACAAAAACTGGATGCACTTCGTGTATAAATTCGACAATCTCTTTCGAAGTATGATTGTTTCGGACGAAAACTCATCCATTACAAAGGGATTTCATTTTTAATAACCTATTTTAACTCTATACTTTTTGTGTGTTCAATATGCACCATTCAAAGGCACATCATCAATTTTCAACCCTTTCTGACTTCATCTGATATTTTTCATGCATTTAATGATTTATTTTGAGCTAAATGACCCTAAATTTTAAAAGCTATACAAAGGAATGTTGAAAACGTTGTAGCTTGGCATGACATCATATTTCACCAACATAACAACTTCTAAAGAGTTGAGAGGGTTACGGCAAAAACTGGATGCACTTCCTGTACAAATTGGACAATCTCTTTCGAAGTATGAGGGTTTCAGATGAAAACGCATCTATTACAAAGGGATTTCATTGTTAATAACTTATTTTAAGTCCATACCTTTTGTGTGTTCAATATGCACCATTCAAAGGCACATCATCAATTTTCAATCCTTTGTGACTTCATTTGGTATTTTCCATGCATATAATGATTTATTTTGAGCTAATTGACGCTAAATTTGAAAAGCAGTACAAATGAACTCTGAAAAGGTTGTAACTTGGCAATACATCATATTTTCACCCACATAGCAACTTCTAAAGAGTTGAGAGGGTTACGGAAAAAACTAGATGCACTTCGTGTATAAATTGGACAATCTCTTTCGAAGTATGATGGTTTCGGACGAAAACTCATCCATTACAAAGGGATTTCATTTTTAATAACTTATTTTAACTCCATACTTTTTGTGTGTTCAATATACACCATTCAAAGGCACATCATCAATTTTTAACCCTTTCTGACTTTATCTGATTTTTTTCATGCATTTAATGATTTATTTTGAGCTAACTGACCCTAAATTTGAAAAGCTATACAAAGGAACGTTGAAAATGTTGTAACTTGGCATGACATCATAATTTCACCAACATAGCAACTTCTAAAGAGGTGAGAGGGTTACGGCAAAAACTGGATGCACTTCCTATACAAATTGGACAATCTCTTTCGAAGTATGAGGGTTCCAGACGAAAACGCATCTATTACAAAGGGATTTCATTTTTAGTATCTTATTTTAACTCCATACTTTTTGTGTGTTCAATATGAACCATTCAAAGCCACATCATTAATTTTCAATCCTTTCTGACTTCATTTCATATTTTTCCATGCATTTAATGTTTTATTTTGACCTAAATGACCCTAAATTTGAAAAGCAGTACAAATGAACTCTGAAAAGGTTGTAACTTGGCACGACATCATAATTGCACCCACACAACAACTTCTAAAGAGTTGAGAGGGTTACGGCAAAAACTATATGCACTTCGCGTACAAATTGGTAAATCTCTTTCAAAGTATGAGGGTTTCGGACGAAACGCATCTATTCAAAGGGATTTCATTTTTAATAACTTATTTTAACTCCATACTTTTTGTGTGTTCAATATGCACCATTCAAAGGCACGTCATCAATTTTCAATCCTTTCTGACTTCATTTGATATTTTGCATGCATATAATGAGTTATTTTGAGTTAAATGACGCTAAATTTGAAAAGCAGTACAAATGAACTCTGAAAAGGTTGTAAGATGGCACGACATCATAATTTCACACACATAGCAACTTATAAAGAGTTGAGAGGGTTACGGCAAAAACTGGATGCAATTCGTGTACAAATTGGACAATCTCTTTCGAAGTATGAGGGTTTCGAACGAAAACTCAGGAATTACAAAGGGATTTCATTGTTAATAACTTCTTTTAACTCCATACTGTTTGTGTGTTCAATATGCACCATTCAAATGCACATCATCAATTTTCAATCCTTTCTGACTTCATTTGATATTTTCCATGCATATAATGATCTACTTTGAGCTAAATGACGCTATATTTGAAAAGCAATACGAAGGAACTTTGAAAAGGTTGTAACTTGGCACGACATCATATTTTCACCCACATAGCAACTTCTAAAGAGCTGAGAGGGCTACGACAAAAACTAGATGCACTTCGTGTATAAATTGGACAATCTCTTTCGAAGTATGATGGTTTCGGACGAAAACTCATTCATTACAAAGGGATTTAATTTTTAATAACTTATTTTAACTCTATACTTTTTGTGTGTTCAATATGCACCATTCAAAGGCACATCATCAATTTTCAACCCTTTTTGACTTCATCTGATATTTTTCATGCATTTAAAGATTTATTTTTAGCTAAATGACCCTAAATTTTAAAAGCTATACAAAGGAACGTTGAAAACGTTGTAGCTTGGCATGACATCATATTTCACCAACATAACAACTTCTAAAGAGTTGAGAGGGTTACGGCAAAAACTGGATGCACTTCGTGTAAAAATTAGACAATCTCT
Source organism: Hordeum marinum (assembly GCA_022496015.1). Classification (NCBI taxonomy): domain Eukaryota; kingdom Viridiplantae; phylum Streptophyta; class Magnoliopsida; order Poales; family Poaceae; genus Hordeum; species Hordeum marinum. The sequence continues at coordinate 497,730,404 of CM039675.1, read as the reverse complement.
TTCGAAGTATGAGGGTTTCGGATGAAAACGCATCTATTACAATGCGTTTTTATTTTTAAAAACTTATTTTAACTCCATACTTTTTGTGTGTTCAATATGCACCATTCAAAGGCACATCATCAATTTTCAATCCTTTCTAACTTCATTTGATATTTTCCATGCATATAATGATTTATTTTGAGCTAAATGATGCTAAGTTTGAAAATCAGTACAAATGAACTCTGAAAAGGTTGTAACTTGGCACGACATCATAATTTCACACACATTGCAACTTCTAAAGAGTTGAGAGGGTTACGGCAAAAACTGGATGCACTTCGTGTACAAATTGGATAGTCTCTTTCGAAGTATGAGGGTTTCGAACGAAAAATCATGAATTACAAAGGGATTTCATTGTTAATAATTTATTTTAACTCCATACTTTTTGTATGTTCAATATGCACCATACAAAGGCACATCATCAATTTTCAATCCTTTCTGACTTCATTTGATATTTTCCATGCATCTAATGATTTATTTTGAGCTAAATGATGCTAAATTTGAAGAGCAATATGAAGGAACTTTGAAAAGGATGTAACTTGGCATTACATCATAATTTTACACACATAGGAACTTCTAAAGAGTTGAGAGGGTTACGGCAAAAACTGGATGCACTTTTTTTACAAATTTTACAATCTCTTTCAAAGTATGAGCGTTTCGGACGAAAACTCAACAATAACAAAGGGATTTCATTTTTAATAATTTATTTTAACTCCATACTTTTTGTATGTCCAATATGCACCATTCAAAGGCACGTCATCAATTTTCAATCCTTTCTGACTTCATTTGATATTTTCCATGCATATAATGATTTATTTCGAGCTAAATGATGCTAAATTTGAAAAGAAGTACAAATGAACTCTGAAAAGGTTGTAACTTGGCACGACATGATAATTTCACACACATAGCAACTTATAAAGAGTTGAGAGGGTTACGGCAAAAACTGCATGCACTTCGTGTACAAATTGGACAATCTCTTTCGAAGTATGAGGGTTTCGAACGAAAACTCATGAATTACAAAGGGATTTCATTGTTAATAACTTATTTTAACTCCATACTTTTTGTGTGTTCAATATGCACCATTCAACGGCACATCATCAATTCTCAATCCTTTCTGACTTCATTTGACATTTTCCATGCATATAATGATTTATTTTGAGCTAAATGATTCTAAATTTGAAAAGCAATATGAAGGAACTTTGAAAAGGTTGTAACTTGGCATGACATCATAATTTCACACACACAGCAACTTCTAAAGAGTTGAGAGGGTTACGGCAAAAATTGGATGCACTTTTTTTACAAATTTGACAATCTCTTTCGAAGTATGAGGGTTTCAGACGAAAACTCATCCATTACAAAGGGATTTCATTTTTAATAACTTATTTTAACTGCATACTTTTTGTTTGTTCAATACGCACCATTCAAACGCACATCATCGATTTTCAATCCTTTCTGACTTCATTTGATATTTTCCATGCATTAAATGATTTATTTTGAGCTAAATGACGCTAAATTTGAAAAGCAGTACAAATGAACTCTAAAAAGGTTGTAACTTGGCACGACATCATAATTTCACCCATATAGCAACTTCTAAAGAGTTGAGAGGGTTACGGCAAAAACTGGATGCACTTCGTGTACAAATTGGACAATCTCTTTCGTAGTATGAGGGTTTCGGACGAAAACGCATCTATTACAAAGGGATTTCATTGTTAATAACTTATTTTAACTCCATACCTTTTGTGTGTTCAATATGCACCATTCACGGGCACATCATCAATTTTCAATCCTTTCTGACTTCATTTGATATTTTCCATGCATATAATGATTTATTTTGAGCTAAATGACGCTAAGTTTGAAAATTAGTACAAATGAACTCTGAAAAGGTTGTAACTTGGCACGACATCATAATTTCACACACATTGCAACTTCTAAAGAGTTGAGAGGGTTACAGCAAAAACTGGATGCACTTCGTGTACAAATTGGATAATCTCTTTCGAAGTATGAGGGTTTCGAACGAAAAATCATGAATTATAAAGGGATTTCATTGTTAATAATTTATTTTAACTCCATACTTTTTGTATATTCAATATGCACCATACAAAGGCACATCATCAATTTTCAATCCTTTCTGACTTCATTTGATATTTTCCATGCATCTAATGATTTATTTTGAGCTAAATCATGCTAAATTTGAAGAGCAATATGAAGGAACTTTGAAAAGGATGTAACTTGGCATGACATCATAATTTTACACACATAGCAACTTCTAAAGAGTTGAGAGGGTTACGGCAAAAACTGGATGCACTTCTTTTACAAATTTTACAATCTTTTTCGAAGTATGAGCGTTTCGGACGAAAACTCAACAATAACAAAGAGATTTCATTTTTAATAATTTATTTTAACTCCATACTTTTTGTATGTCCAATATGCACCATTCAAAGGCACGTCATCAATTTTCAATCCTTTCTAACTTCATTTGATATTTTCCATGCATATAATGATTTATTTCGAGCTAAATGATGCTAAATTTGAAAAGAAGTACAAATGAACTCTGAAAATGTTGTAACTTGGCACGACATCATAATTTCACACACATAGCAACTTGTAAAGAGTTGAGAGGGTTACGGCAAAAACTGCATGCGCTTCGTGTACAAATTGGACAATCTCTTTCGAAGTATGAGGGTTTCGAACGAAAACTCATGAATTACAAAGGGATTTCATTGTTAATAACTTATTTTAACTCCATACTTTTTGTGTGTTCAATATGCACCATTCAACGGCACATCATCAATTCTCAATCCTTTCTGACTTGATTTGATATTTTCCATGCATCTAATGATTTATTTTGAGCTAAATCATGCTAAATTTGAAAAGCAATATGAGGGAACTTTGAAAAGGTTGTAACTTGGCATGACATCATAATTTCACACACACAGCAACTTCTAAAGAGTTGAGAGGGTTACGGCAAAAATTGGATGCACTTTTTTTACAAATTTGACAATCTCTTTCGAAGTATGAGGGTTTCAGACGAAAACTCATCCATTACAAAGGGATTTCATTTTTAATAACTTATTTTAACTGCATACTTTTTGTTTGTTCAATACGCACCATTCAAACGCACATCATCGATTTTCAATCCTTTCTGACTTCATTTGATATTTTCCATGCATTAAATGATTTATTTTGAGCTAAATGACGCTAAATTTGAAAAGCAGTACAAATGAACTCTAAAAAGGTTGTAACTTGGCACGACATCATAATTTCACCCATATAGCAACTTCTAAAGAGTTGAGAGGGTTACGGCAAAAACTGGATGCACTTCGTGTACAAATTGGACAATCTCTTTCGTAGTATGAGGGTTTCGGACGAAAACGCATCTATTACAAAGGGATTTCATTGTTAATAACTTATTTTAACTCCATACCTTTTGTGTGTTCAATATGCACCATTCACGGGCACATCATCAATTTTCAATCCTTTCTGACTTCATTTGATATTTTCCATGCATATAATGATTTATTTTGAGCTAAATGACGCTAAGTTTGAAAATTAGTACAAATGAACTCTGAAAAGGTTGTAACTTGGCACGACATCATAATTTCACACACATTGCAACTTCTAAAGAGTTGAGAGGGTTACAGCAAAAACTGGATGCACTTCGTGTACAAATTGGATAATCTCTTTCGAAGTATGAGGGTTTCGAACGAAAAATCATGAATTATAAAGGGATTTCATTGTTAATAATTTATTTTAACTCCATACTTTTTGTATATTCAATATGCACCATACAAAGGCACATCATCAATTTTCAATCCTTTCTGACTTCATTTGATATTTTCCATGCATCTAATGATTTATTTTGAGCTAAATCATGCTAAATTTGAAGAGCAATATGAAGGAACTTTGAAAAGGATGTAACTTGGCATGACATCATAATTTTACACACATAGCAACTTCTAAAGAGTTGAGAGGGTTACGGCAAAAACTGGATGCACTTCTTTTACAAATTTTACAATCTTTTTCGAAGTATGAGCGTTTCGGACGAAAACTCAACAATAACAAAGAGATTTCATTTTTAATAATTTATTTTAACTCCATACTTTTTGTATGTCCAATATGCACCATTCAAAGGCACGTCATCAATTTTCAATCCTTTCTAACTTCATTTGATATTTTCCATGCATATAATGATTTATTTCGAGCTAAATGATGCTAAATTTGAAAAGAAGTACAAATGAACTCTGAAAATGTTGTAACTTGGCACGACATCATAATTTCACACACATAGCAACTTGTAAAGAGTTGAGAGGGTTACGGCAAAAACTGCATGCGCTTCGTGTACAAATTGGACAATCTCTTTCGAAGTATGAGGGTTTCGAACGAAAACTCATGAATTACAAAGGGATTTCATTGTTAATAACTTATTTTAACTCCATACTTTTTGTGTGTTCAATATGCACCATTCAACGGCACATCATCAATTCTCAATCCTTTCTGACTTCATTTGATATTTTCCATGCATCTAATGATTTATTTTGAGCTAAATCATGCTAAATTTCAAAAGCAATATGAAGGAACTTTGAAAAGGATGTTACTTGGCATGACATCATAATTTTACACACATAGCAACTTCTAAAGAGTTGAGAGGGTTACGGCAAAAACTGGATGCACCTTTTTTACAAATTTTACAATCTCTTTCGAAGTATGAGCGTTTCGGACGAAAACTCAACAATAACAAAGGGATTTCATTTTTAATAATTTTATTTTAACTCCATACTTTTTGTATGTCCAATATGCACCATTCAAAGGCACGTCATCAATTTTCAATCCTTTCTGACTTCATTTGATATTTTCCATGCATATAATGATTTCTTTCGAGCTAAATGATGCTAAATCTGAAAAGAAGTACAAATGAACTCTGAAAAGGTTGTAACTTGGCACGACATCATAATTTCACACACATTGCAACTTCTAAATAGTTGAGAGGGTTACGGCAAAAACTGGATGCATTTCGTGTACAAATTGGATAATCTCTTTCGAAGTATGAGGGTTTCGAACGAAAACTCACGAATTACAAAGGGATTTCATTGTTAATAATTTATTTTAACTCCATACTTTTTGTATGTTCAATATGCACCATACAAAGGCACATCATCAATTTTCAATCCTTTCTGACTTCATTTGATATTTTCCATGCATATAATGATTTATTTTGAGCTAAATGATTCTAAATTTGAAAAGCAATATGAAGGAACTTTGAAAAGGTTGTAACTTGGCATGACATCATAATTTCACACACACAGCAACTTCTAAAGAGTTGAGAGGGTTACGGCAAAAACTGCATGCACTTTGTGTACAAATTGGACAATCTCTTTCGAAGTATGAGGATTTTGAACGAAAACTCATGAATTACAAAGGGATTTCATTGTTAATAACTTCTTTTAACTCCATACTGTTTGTGTGTTCAATATGCACCATTCAAAGGCACATCATCAATTTTCAATCCTTTCTGACTTCATATGATATTTTCCATGCATATAATGATTTATTTTGAGCTACATGATGCTATATTTGAAAAGCAATACGAAGGAACTTTGAAAAGGTTGTAACTTGGCACAACATCATATTTTCACCCACATAGCAACTTCTAAAGAGTTGAGAGGGTTACGACAAAAACTGGATGCACTTCGTGTATAAATTCGACAATCTCTTTCGAAGTATGATTGTTTCGGACGAAAACTCATCCATTACAAAGGGATTTCATTTTTAATAACCTATTTTAACTCTATACTTTTTGTGTGTTCAATATGCACCATTCAAAGGCACATCATCAATTTTCAACCCTTTCTGACTTCATCTGATATTTTTCATGCATTTAATAATTTATTTTGAGCTAAATGACCCTAAATTTTAAAAGCTATACAAAGGAATGTTGAAAACGTTGTAGCTTGGCATGACATCATATTTCACCAACATAACAACTTCTAAAGAGTTGAGAGGGTTACGGCAAAAACTGGATGCACTTCCTGTACAAATTGGACAATCTCTTTCGAAGTATGAGGGTTTCAGATGAAAACGCATCTATTACAAAGGGATTTCATTGTTAATAACTTATTTTAAGTTCATACCTTTTGTGTGTTCAATATGCACCATTCAAAGGCACATCATCAATTTTCAATCCTTTGTGACTTCATTTGGTATTTTCCATGCATATAATGATTTATTTTGAGCTAATTGACGCTAAATTTGAAAAGCAGTACAAATGAACTCTGAAAAGGTTGTAACTTGGCAATACATCATATTTTCACCCACATAGCAACTTCTAAAGAGTTGAGAGGGTTAAGGAAAAAACTAGATGCACTTCGTGTATAAATTGGACAATCTCTTTCGAAGTATGATGGTTTCGGACGAAAACTCATCCATTACAAAGGGATTTCATTTTTAATAACTTATTTTAACTCCATACTTTTTGTGTGTTCAATATACACCATTCAAAGGCACATCATCAATTTTTAACCCTTTCTGACTTTATCTGATTTTTTTCATGCATTTAATGATTTATTTTGAGCTAACTGACCCTAAATTTGAAAAGCTATACAAAGGAACATTGAAAATGTTGTAACTTGGCATGACATCATAATTTCACCAACATAGCAACTTCTAAAGAGGTGAGAGGGTTACGGCAAAAACTGGATGCACTTCCTGTACAAATTGGACAATCTCTTTCGAAGTATGAGGGTTCCAGACGAAAACGCATCTATTACAAAGGGATTTCATTTTTAGTAACTTATTTTAACTCCATACTTTTTGTGTGTTCAATATGAACCATTCAAAGCCACATCATTAATTTTCAATCCTTTCTGACTTCATTTCATATTTTTCCATGCATTTAATGTTTTATTTTGACCTAAATGACCCTAAATTTGAAAAGCAGTACAAATGAACTCTGAAAAGGTTGTAACTTGGCACGACATCATAATTTCACCCACACAGCAACTTCTAAAGAGTTGAGAGGGTTACGGCAAAAACTATATGCACTTCGCGTACAAATTGGTAAATCTCTTTCAAAGTATGAGGGTTTCGGACGAAATGCATCTATTCAAAGGGATTTCATTTTTAATAACTTATTTTAACTCCATACTTTTTGTGTGTTCAATATGCACCATTCAAAGGCACGTCATCAATTTTCAATCCTTTCTGACTTCATTTGATATTTTGCATGCATATAATGAGTTATTTTGAGTTAAATGACGCTAAATTTGAAAAGCAGTACAAATGAACTCTGAAAAGGTTGTAAGATGGCACGACATCATAATTTCACACACATAGCAACTTATAAAGAGTTGAGAGGGTTACGGCAAAAACTGGATGCAATTCGTGTACAAATTGGACAATCTCTTTCGAAGTATGAGGGTTTCGAACGAAAACTCAGGAATTACAAAGGGATTTCATTGTTAATAACTTCTTTTAACTCCATACTGTTTGTGTGTTCAATATGCACCATTCAAATGCACATCATCAATTTTCAATCCTTTCTGACTTCATTTGATATTTTCCATGCATATAATGATCTACTTTGAGCTAAATGACGCTATATTTGAAAAGCAATACGAAGGAACTTTGAAAAGGTTGTAACTTGGCACGACATCATATTTTCACCCACATAGCAACTTCTAAAGAGCTGAGAGGGCTACGACAAAAACTAGATGCACTTCGTGTATAAATTGGACAATCTCTTTCAAAGTATGATGGTTTCGGACGAAAACTCATTCATTACAAAGGGATTTAATTTTTAATAACTTATTTTAACTCTATACTTTTTGTGTGTTCAATATGCACCATTCAAAGGCACATCATCAATTTTCAACCCTTTTTGACTTCATCTGATATTTTTCATGCATTTAAAGATTTATTTTTAGCTAAATGACCCTAAATTTTAAAAGCTATACAAAGGAACGTTGAAAACGTTGTAGCTTGGCATGACATCATATTTCACCAACATAACAACTTCTAAAGAGTTGAGAGGGTTACGGCAAAAACTGGATGCACTTCGTGTAAAAATTGGACAATCTCTTTCGAAGTATGAGGGTTTCGGATGAAAACGCATCTATTACAACGCGTTTTTATTTTTAAAAACTTATTTTAACTCCATACTTTTTGTCTGTTCAATATGCACCATTCAAAGGCACATCATCAATTTTCAATCCTTTCTAACTTCATTTGATATTTTCCATGCATATAATGATTTATTTTGAGCTAAATGACGCTAAGTTTGAAAATCAGTACAAATGAACTCTGAAAAGGTTGTAACTTGGCACGACATCATAATTTCGCACACATTGCAACTTCTAAAGAGTTGAGAGGGTTACGGCAAAAACTGGATGCACTTCGTGTACAAATTGGATAGTCTCTTTCGAAGTATGAGGGTTTCGAACGAAAAATCATGAATTACAAAGGGATTTCATTGTTAATAATTTATTTTAACTCCATACTTTTTGTATGTTCAATATGCACCATACAAAGGCACATCATCAATTTTCAATCCTTTCTGACTTCATTTGATATTTTCCATGCATCTAATGATTTATTTTGAGCTAAATGATGCTAAATTTGAAGAGCAATATGAAGGAACTTTGAAAAGGATGTAACTTGGCATTACATCATAATTTTACACACATAGGAACTTCTAAAGAGTTGAGAGGGTTACGGCAAAAACTGGATGCACTTTTTTTACAAATTTTACAATCTCTTTCAAAGTATGAGCGTTTCGGACGAAAACTCAACAATAACAAAGGGATTTCATTTTTAATAATTTATTTTAACTCCATACTTTTTGTGTGTTCAATATGCACCATTCAACGGCACATCATCAATTCTCAATCCTTTCTGACTTCATTTGACATTTTCCATGCATATAATGATTTATTTTGAGCTAAATGATTCTAAATTTGAAAAGCAATATGAAGGAACTTTGAAAAGGTTGTAACTTGGCATGACATCATAATTTCACACACACAACAACTTCTAAAGAGTTGAGAGGGTTACGGCAAAAACTGCATGCACTTCGTGTACAAATTGGACAATCTCTTTCGAAGTATGAGGGTTTTGAACGAAAACTCATGAATTACAAAGGGATTTCATTGTTAATAATTTATTTTAACACCATACTTTTTGTATGTTCAATATGCACCATACAAAGGCACATCATCAATTTTCAATCCTTTCTGACTTCATTTGATATTTTCCGTGCACATAATGATTTATTTTGAGCTAAACGATTCTAAATTTGAAAAGCAATATGAAGGAACTTTGAAAAGGTTGTAACTTGGCATGACATCATAATTTCACACACACAGCAACTTCTAAAGAGTTGAGAGGGTTACGGCAAAAATTGGATGCACTTTTTTTACAAATTTGACAATCTCTTTCGAAGTATGAGGGTTTCAGACGAAAACTCATCCATTACAAAGGGATTTCATTTTTAATAACTTATTTTAACTCCATACTTTTTGTTTGTTCAATACGCACCATTCAAACGCACATCATCGATTTTCAATCCTTTCTGACTTCATTTGATATTTTCCATGCATTAAATGATTTATTTTGAGCTAAATGACGCTAAATTTGAAAAGCAGTACAAATGAACTCTAAAAAGGTTGTAACTTGGCACGACATCATAATTTCACCCATATAGCAACTTCTAAAGAGTTGAGAGGGTTACGGCAAAAACTGGATGCACTTCGTGTACAAATTGGACAATCTCTTTCGTAGTATGAGGGTTTCGGACGAAAACGCATCTATTACAAAGGGATTTCATTGTTAATAACTTATTTTAACTCCATACCTTTTGTGTGTTCAATATGCACCATTCACGGGCACATCATCAATTTTCAATCCTTTCTGACTTCATTTGATATTTTCCATGCATATAATGATTTATTTTGAGCTAATTGACGCTAAATTTGAAAAACAGTACAAATTAACTCTAAAAAGGTTGTAACTTGGAACGACACCATATTTTCACCCACATAGAAACTTCTAAATAGTTGAGAGGGTTATGGCAAAAACTGGATGCACTTCGTGTATAAATTGGACAATCTCGTTCGAAGTATGATGGTTTCGGACGAAAACTCATCTATTACAAAGGGATTTCATTTTTAATAACTTATGTTAACTCCATACTTTTTGTGTGTTCAATATGCAGCATTCAAAGGCACATCATCAAGTTTCAACCCTTTCTGACTTCATCTGATATTTTTCATGCATTTAATGATTTATTTTGAGCTAAATGACCCTAAATTTGAAAAACAATACGAAGGAACTTTGAAAACGTTGTAACTTGGCATGACATCATAATTTCACCAACATAGCAACTTCTAAAGAGTTGAGAGGGTTACGGCAAAAACTGGATGCACTTCCTGTACAAATTGGACAATCTCTTTCGAAGTATGAGGGTTTCAGACGAAAACTCATCTATTACAAAGGCATTTAATTTTTAGTAACTTATTTTAACTCCATACATTTTGTGTGTTCAACATGAACCATTCATAGGCACATCACAAATTTTCAATCCTTTCTGACTTCATTTGATATTTTCCATGCGTTTAATGTTTTATTTTGAGCTAAATGACCCTAAGTTTGAAAAGCAGTACAAATGAACTCTGAAGAGGTTGTAACTTGGCATGACATCATAATTTCACCCACACAACAACTTCTAAAGAGTTGAGAGGGTTACGACAAAAACTGGATGCACTTCGTGTACAAATTGGACAATCTCTTTCAAAGTATGTGAGTTTCGGACGAAACGCATCTATTACAAAGCGATTTCATTTTTAAAAACTTATTTTAACTCCATACTTTTTGTGTGTTCAATATGCACCATTCAAAGGCACATCATCAATTTTCAATCCTTTCTGACTTCATTTGATATTTTCCATGCATATAATGATTTATTTTGAGCTAAATGACGCTATGTTTGAAAAGCAGTACAAATGAACTCTGGAAAGGTTGTAACTTGGCACGACATCATAATTTCACACACATAGCAACTTATAAAGAGTTGAGAGGGTTACGGCAAAAACTGCATGCACTTCGTGTAAAAATTGGACAATCTCTTTCGAAGTATGAGGGTTTCGAATGAAAACTCATGAATCACAAAGGGATTTCATTGTTAATAACTTATTTTAACTCCATACTTTCTGTGTGTTCAATATGCACCACTCAACGGCACATCATCAATTCTCAATACTTTCTGACTTCATTTGATATTTTCCATGCATATAATGATTTATTCCGAGCTAAATGACGCTAAATTTGAAAATCAGTACAAATGAACTCAGAAAAGGTTGTGACTTGGCCCGACATCATAATTTCACACACATTGCAACTTCTAAAGAGTTTAGAGGGTTACGGCAAAAACTGGATGCACTTCGTGTACAAATTGGAAAATCTCTTTCGAAGTATGAGGGTTTCGAACGAAACTCATGAATTACAAAGGGATTTCATTGTTAATAATTTATTTTAACTCCATACTTTTTGTATGTTCAATATGCACCATACAAACGCACATCATCAATTTTCAATCCTTTCTGACTTCATTTGATATTTTCCATGCATCTAATGATTTATTTTGAGCTAAATGATGCTAAATTTGAAAAGCAATATGAAGGAACTTTGAAAAGGATGTTACTTGGCATGACATCATAATTTTACACACATAGCAACTTCTAAAGAGTTGAGAGGGTTACGGCAAAAACTGGATGCACCTTTTTTACAAATTTTACAATCTCTTTCGAAGTATGAGCGTTTCGGACGAAAACTCAACAATAACAAAGGGATTTCATTTTTAATAATTTATTTTAACTCCATACTTTTTGTATGTCCAATATGCACCAGTCAAAGGCACGTCATCAATTTTCAATACTTTCTGACTTCATTTGATATTTTCCATGCATATAATGATTTCTTTCGAGCTAAATGATGCTAAATCTGAAAAGAAGTACAAATGAACTCTGAAAAGGTTGTAACTTGGCACGACATCATAATTTCACACACATTGCAACTTCTAAATAGTTGAGAGGGTTACGGCAAAAACTGGATGCATTTCGTGTACAAATTGGATAATCTCTTTCGAAGTATGAGGGTGTCGAACGAAAACTCACGAATTACAAAGGGATTTCATTGTTAATAATTTATTTTAACTCCATACTTTTTGTATGTTCAATATGCACCATACAAAGGCACATCATCAATTTTCAATCCTTTCTGACTTCATTTGATATTTCCCATGCATATAATGATTTATTTTGAGCTAAATGATGCTAAATTTGAAAAGCAATATGAAGGAACTTTGAAAAGGTTGTAACTTGGCATGACATCATAATTTCACACACACAGCAACTTCTAAAGAGTTGAGAGGGTTACGGCAAAAATTGGATGCACTTTTTTTACAAATTTGACAATCTCTTTCGAAGTATGAGGGTTTCAGATGAAAACTCATCTATTACAAAGGGATTTCATTTTTAATAACTTATTTTAACTCCATACTTTTCATTTGTTCAATATGCACCATTCAAACGCACATCATTGATTTTCAATCCTTTCTGATTTCATTTGATATTTTCCATGCATTAAATGATTTATTTTGAGCTAAATGACGCTAAATTTGAAAAGCAGTACAAATGAACTCTGAAAAGGTTGTAACTTGGCACGACATCATAATTTCACCCATATAGCAACTTCTAAAGAGTTGAGAGGGTTATGGCAAAAACTGGATGCACTTCGTGTACAAATTGGACAATCTCGTTCGAAGTATGATGGTTTCGGATGAAAACTCATCTATTACAAAGGGATTTCATTTTTAATAACTTATGTTAACTTCATACTTTTTGTGTGTTCAATATGCAGCATTCAAAGGCACATCATCAAGTTTCAACCCTTTCTGACTTCATCTGATATTTTTCATGCATTTAATGATTTATTTTGAGCTAAATGACCCTAAATTTGAAAAACAATACGAAGGAACTTTGAAAACGTTGTAACTTGGCATGACATCATAATTTCACCAACATAGCAACTTCTAAAGAGTTGAGAGGGTTACGGCAAAAACTGGATGCACTTCCTGTACAAATTGGACAATCTCTTTCGAAGTATGAGGGTTTCAGACGAAAACTCATCTATTACAAAGGCATTTCATTTTTAGTAACTTATTTTAACTCCATACATTTTGTGTGTTCAACATGAACCATTCATAGGCACATCATAAATTTTCAATCCTTTCTGACTTCATTTGATATTTTCCTTGCGTTTAATGTTTTATTTTGAGCTAAATGACCCTAAGTTTGAAAAGCAGTACAAATGAACTCTGAAGAGGTTGTAACTTGGCATGACATCATAATTTCACCCACACAACAACTTCTAAAGAGTTGAGAGGGTTACGACAAAAACTGGATGCACTTCGTGTACAAATTGGACAATCTCTTTCAAAGTATGTGAGTTTCGGACGAAACGCATCTATTACAAAGCGATTTCATTTTTAAAAACTTATTTTAACTCCATACTTTTTGTGTGTTCAATATGCACCATTCAAAGGCACATCATAAATTTTCAATCCTTTCTGACTTCATTTGATATTTTCCATGCATATAATGATTTATTTTGAGCTAAATGACGCTATGTTTGAAAAGCAGTACAAATGAACTCTGGAAAGGTTGTAACTTGGCACGACATCATAATTTCACACACATAGCAGCTTATAAAGAGTTGAGAGGGTTACGGCAAAAACTGCATGCACTTCGTGTACAAATTAGACAATCTCTTTCGAAGTATGAGGGTTTCGAATGAAAACTCACGAATCACAAAGGGATTTCATTGTTAATAACTTATTTTAACTCCATACTTTTTGTGTGTTCAATATGCACCACTCAACGGCACATCATCAATTCTCAATACTTTCTGACTTCATTTGATATTTTCCATGCATATAATGATTTATTCCGAGCTAAATGACGCTAAATTTGAAAATCAGTACAAATGAACTCAGAAAAGGTTGTGACTTGGCCCGACATCATAATTTCACACACATTGCAACTTCTAAAGAGTTGAGAGGGGTACGGCAGAAACCGGATGCACTTCGTGTACAAATTGGATAATCTCTTTCGAAGTATGAGGGTTTCGAACGAAAACTCATGAATTACAAAGGGATTTCATTGTTAATAATTTATTTTAACTCCATACTTTTTGTATGTTCAATATGCACCATACAAAGGCACATCATCAATTTTCAATCCTTTCTGACTTCATTTGATATTTTCCATGCATCTAATGATTTATTTTGAGCTAAATGATGCTAAATTTGAAAAGCAATATGAAGGAACTTTGAAAAGGATGTTACTTGGCATGACATCATAATTTTACACACATAGCAACTTCTAAAGAGTTGAGAGGGTTACGGCAAAAACTGGATGCACCTTTTTTACAAATTTTACAATCTCTTTCGAAGTATGAGCGTTTCGGACGAAAACTCAACAATAACAAAGGGATTTCATTTTTAATAATTTATTTTAACTCCATACTTTTTGTATGTCCAATATGCACCATTCAAAGGCACGTCATTAATTTTCAATCCTTTCTGACTTCATTTGATATTTTCCATGCATATAATGATTTCTTTCGAGCTAAATGATGCTAAATTTGAAAAGAAGTACAAATGAACTCTGAAAAGGTTGTAACTTGGCACGACATCATAATTTCACACACATTGCAACTTCTAAATAGTTGAGAGGGTTACGGCAAAAACTGGATGCATTTCGTGTACAAATTGGATAATCTCTTTCGAAGTATGAGGGTTTCGAACGAAAACTCACGAATTACAAAGGGATTTCATTGTTAATAATTTATTTTAACTCCATACTTTTTGTATGTTCAATATGCACCATACAAAGGCACATCATCAATTTTCAATCCTTTCTGACTTCATTTGATATTTTCCATGCATATAATGATTTATTTTGAGCTAAATGATGCTAAATTTGAAAAGCAATATGAAGGAGCTTTGAAAAGGTTGTAACTTGGCATGACATCATAATTTCACACACACAGCAACTTCTAAAGAGTTGAGAGGGTTACGGCAAAAATTGGATGCACTTTTTTTACAAATTTGACAATCTCTTTCGAAGTATGAGGGTTTCAGATGAAAACTCATCTATTACAACGGGATTTCATTTTTAATAACTTATTTTAACTCCATACTTTTCGTTTGTTCAATATGCACCATTCAAACGCACATCATTGATTTTCAATCCTTTCTGATTTCATTTGATATTTTCCATGCATTAAATGATTTATTTTGAGCTAAATGACGCTAAATTTGAAAAGCAGTACAAATGAACTCTGAAAAGGTTGTAACTTGGCACGACATCATAATTTCACCCATATAGCAACTTCTAAAGAGTTGAGAGGGTTATGGCAAAAACTGGATGCACTTCGTGTACAAATTGGACAATCTCGTTCGAAGTATGATGGTTTCGGATGAAAACTCATCTATTACAAAGGGATTTCATTTTTAATAACTTATGTTGACTTCATACATTTTGTGTGTTCAATATGCAGCATTCAAAGGCACATCATCAATTTTCAACCCTTTCTGAATTCATCTGATATTTTTCATGCATTTAATGATTTATTTCGAGCTAAATGACCCTAAATTTGAAAAACAATACGAAGGAACTTTGAAAACGTTGTAACTTGGCACGACATCATAATTTCACCAACATAGCAACTTCTAAAGAGTTGAGAGGGTTACGGCAAAAACTGGATGCACTTCCTGTACAAATTGGACAATCTCTTTCGAAGTATGAGGGTTTCAGACGAAAACTCATCTATTACAAAGGGATTTCATTTTTAGTAACTTATTTTAACTCCATACATTTTGTGCGTTCAATATGAACCATTCATAGGCACATCATAAATTTTCAATCCTTTCTGACTTCATTTGATATTTTCCATGCGTTTAATGTTTTATTTTGAGCTAAATGACCCTAAGTTTGAAAAGCAGTACAAATGAACTCTGAAGAGGTTGTAACTTGGCATGACATCATAATTTCACCCACACAACAACTTCTAAAGAGTGGAGAGGGTTACGACAAAAACTGGATGCACTTCGTGTACAAATTGGACAATCTCTTTCAAAGTATGTGGGTTTCGGACGAAACGCATCTATTACCAAGCGATTTCATTTTTAAAAACTTATTTTAACTCCATACTTTTTGTGTGTTCAATATGCACCATTCAAAGGCACATCATCAATTTTCAATCCTTTCTGACTTCATTTGATATTTTCCATGCATATAATGATTTATTTTGAGCTAAATGACGCTATGTTTGAAAAGCAGTACAAATGAACTCTGGAAAGGTTGTAAGTTGGCACGACATCGTAATTTCACACACATAGCAACTTATAAAGAGTTGAGAGGGTTACGGCAAAAACTGCTTGCACTTCGTGTACAAATTGGACAATCTCTTTCGAAGTATGAGGGTTTCGAACGAAAACTCATGAACTACAAAGGGATTTCATTGTTAATAACTTATTTTAACTCCATACTTTTTGTGTGTTCAATGTGCAGCATTCAATGGCACATCATCAATTTTCAATCCTTTTTGACTTCATTTGATATTTTCCATGCATATAATGATTTATTTCGAGCTAAATGACGCTAAATTTGAAAAGCAGTACAAATGAACTCTGGAAAGGTTGTAACTTGGCACGACATCATAATTTCACACACATAGCAACTTCTAAAGAGTTGAGAGGGTTACGGCAAAAACTGGATGCACTTCGTGTACAAATTGGATAATCTCTTTCGAAGTATGAGGGTTTCGAACGAAAACTCATGAATTACAAAGAGATTTCATTGTTAATAATTTATTTTATCCCATACTTTTTGGATGTTCAATATGGACCATACAAAGGCACATCATCAATTTTCAATCCTTTCTGACATCATTTGATATTTTCCATGCATCTAATGATTTATTCTGAGCTAAATGATGCTAAATTTGAAAAGCAATATGAAGGAACTTTGGAAAGGTTGTAACTTGGCAAGACATCATAATTTCACACACATAGCAACTTCTAAAGAGTTGAGAGGGTTATGGCAAAAACTGGATGCACTTTTTTAGAAATTTTACAATCTCTTTGGAAGTATGAGGGTTTCGGACGAAAACTCAACAATAACAATGGGATTTCATTTTTAATAATTTATTTTAACTCCATACTTTTTGTATGTTCAATATGCACCATTCAAAGGCACGTCATCAATTTTCAATCCTTTCTGACTTCATTTGATATTTTCCATGCATATAATGATTTATTTCGAGCTAAATGACGCTAAATTTGAAAAGCAGTACAAATGAACTCTGAAAAGGTTGTAACTTGGCACGACATCATAATTGCACACACATTGCAACTTCTAAAGAGTTGAGAGGGTTACGACAAAAACTAGATGCACTTCGTGTACAAATTGGACAATCTCTTTCAAAGTATGTGTGTTTCGGACGAAACGCATCTATTACAAAGCGATTTCATTTTTAAAAACTTATTTTAACTCCATACTTTTTGTGTGTTCAATATGCACCATTCAAAGGCACATCATCAATTTTCAATCCTTTCTGACTTCATTTGATATTTTCCATGCATATAATGATTTATTTTGAGCTAAATGACGCTATGTTTGAAAAGCAGTACAAATGAACTCTGGAAAGGTTGTAACTTGGCACGACATCATAATTTCACACACATAGCAACTTATAAAGAGTTGAGAGGGTTACGGCAAAAACTGCAAGCACTTCGTGTACAAATTGGACAATCTCTTTCGAAGTATGAGGGTTTCGAATGAAAACTCATGAATCACAAAGGGATTTCATTGTTAATAACTTATTTTAACTCCATACTTTTTGTGTGTTCAATATGCACCATTCAACGGCACATCATCAATTCTCAATACTTTCTGACTTCATTTGATATTTTCCATGCATATAATGATTTATTTCGAGCTAAATGACGCTAAATTTGAAAATCAGTACAAATGAACTCTGAAAAGGTTGTAACTTGGCCCGACATCATAATTTCACACACATTGCAACTTCTAAAGAGTTGAGAGGGTTACAGCAAAAACTGGATGCACTTCGTGTACAAATTGGATAATCTCTTTCGAAGTATGAGGGTTTCGAACGAAAACTCATGAATTACAACGGGATTTCATTGTTAATAATTTATTTTAACTCCATACTTTTTGTATGTTCAATATGCACCATACAAAGTCACATCATCAATTTTCAATCCTTTCTGACTTCATTTGATATTTTCCATGCATCTAATGATTTATTTTGAGCTAAATGATGCTAAATTTGAAAAGCAATATGAAGGAACTTTGAAAAGGATGTAACTTGGCATAACATCATAATTTTACACACATAGCAACTTCTAAAGAGTTGAGAGGGTTACGGAAAAAACTGGATGCACCTTTTTTACAAATTTTACAATCTCTTTCGAAGTATGAGCGTTCCGGACGAAAACTCAACAATAACAAAGGGATTTCATTTTTAATAATTTATTTTAACTCCATACTTTTTGTATGTCCAATATGCACCATTCAAAGGCACGTCATCAATTTTCAATCCTTTCTGACTTCATTTGATATTTTCCATGCATATAATGATTTATTTCGAGCTAAATGATGCTAAATTTGAAAAGAAGTACAAATGAACTCTGAAAAGGTTGTAACTTGGCATGACATCATAATTTCACACACATTGCAACTTCTAAATAGTTCAGAGGGTTACGGCAGAAACTGGATGCACTTCGTGTACAAATTGGGTAATCTCTTTCGAAGTATGAGGGTTTCGAACGAAAACTCACGAATTACAAAGGGATTTTATTGTTAATAATTTATTTTAACTCCATACTTTTTGTATGTTCAATATGCACCATACAAAGGCACATCATCAATTTTCAATCCTTTCTGACTTCATTTGATATTTTCCATGCATATAATGATTTATTTTGAGCTAAATGATGCTAAATTTGAAAAGCAATATGAAGGAACTTTGAAAAGGTTGTAACTTGGCATGACATCATAATTTCACACACACACCAACTTCTAAAGAGTTGAGAGGGTTATGGCAAAAATTGGATGCACTTTTTTTACAAATTTGACAATCTCTTTCGAAGTATGAGAGTTTCAGATGAAAACTCATCCATTACAAAGGGATTTCATTTTAATAACTTATTTTAACTCCATACTTTTCGTTTGTTCAATACGCACCATTCAAACGCACATCATTGATTTTCAATCCTTTCTGACTTCATTTGATATTTTCCATGCGTTAAATGATTTATTTTGAGATAAATGACGCTAAATTTGAAAAGCAGTACAAATGAACTCTGAAAAGGTTGTAACTTGGCACGACATCATAATTTCACCCATATAGCAACTTCTAAAGAGTTGAGAGGGTTACGGCAAAAACTGGATGCACTTCGTGTACAAATTGGACAATCTCTTTCGAAGTATGAGGGTTTCGGACGAAAACGCATCTATTACAAAGGGATTTCATTGTTAATAACTTATTTTAACTCCATACCTTTTGTGTGTTCAATATGCACCATTCACAGGCACATCATCAATTTTCAATCCTTTCTGACTTCATTTGATATTTTCCATGCATATAATGATTTATTTTGAGCTAATTGACGCTAAATTTGAAAAACAGTACAAATTAACTCTAAAAAGGTTGTAACTTGGAACGACATCATATTTTCACCCACATAGCAACTTGTAAATAGTTGAGAGGGTTAAGGCAAAAACTGGATGCACTTCGTGTATAAATTGGACAATCTCGTTCGAAGTATGATGGTTTCGGACAAAAACTCATCTATTACAAAGGGATTTCATTTTTAATAACTTATGTTAACTTCATACTTTTTGTGTGTTCAATATGCAGCATTCAAAGGCACATCATCAATTTTCAACCCTTTCTGACTTCATCTGATATTTTTCATGCATTTAATGATTTATTTTGAGCTAAATGACCCTAAATTTGAAAAACAATACGAAGGAACTTTGAAAACATTGTAACTTGGCATGACATCATAATTTCACCAACATAGCAACTTCTAAAGAGTTGAGAGGCTTACGGCAAAAACTGGATGCACTTCCTGTACAAATTGGACAATCTCTTTCGAAGTATGAGGGTTTCAGACGAAAACTCATCTATTACAAAGGGATTTCATTTTTAGTAACTTATTTTAACTCCATACATTTTGTGTGTTCAATATGAACCAGTCATAGGCACATCATAAATTTTCAATCCTTTCTGACTTCATTTGATATTTTCCATGCGTTTAATGTTTTATTTTGAGCTAAATGACCCTAAGTTTGAAAAGCAGTACAAATGAACTCTGAAGAGGTTGTAACTTGGCATGACATCATAATTTCACCCACACAACAACTTCTAAAGAGTGGAGAGGGTTACGACAAAAACTGGATGCACTTCGTGTACAAATTGGACAATCTCTTTCAAAGTATGTGGGTTTCGGACGAAACGCATCTATTACCAAGCGATTTCATTTTTAAAAACTTATTTTAACTCCATACTTTTTGTGTGTTCAATATGCACCATTCAAAGGCACATCATCAATTTTCAATCCTTTCTGACTTCATTTGATATTTTCCATCGATATAATGATTTATTTCGAGCTAAATGACGCTAAATTTGAAAAGCAGTACAAATGAACTCTCAAAAGGTTGTAACTTGGCAGGAGATCATAATTTCACACACATTGCAACTTCTAAAGAGTTGAGAGGGTTACGGCAAAAACTAGATGCACTTCGTGTACAAATTGGATAATCTCTTTCGAAGTATGAGGGTTTCGAACGAAAACTCATGAATTACAAAGAGATTTCATTGTTAATAATTTATTTTAGCCCATCGTTTTGTATGTTCAATATGCACCATACAAAGGCACTTCATCAATTTTCAATCCTTTCTGACTTCATTTGATATTTTCCATGCATCTAATGATTTATTCTGAGCTAAATGATGCTAAATTTGAAAAGCAATATGAAGGAACTTTGAAAAGGTTGTAACTTGGCATGACATCATAATTTCACACACATAGCAACTTCTAAAGAGTTGAGAGGGTTACGGCAAAAACTGGATGCACTTTTTTCCAAATTTTACAATCTCTTTCGAAGTATGAGGGTTTCGGACGAAAACTCAACAATAACAAAGGGATTTCATTTTTAATAATTTATTTTAACTCCATACTTTTTGTATGTTCAATATGCACCATTCAAAGGCACGTCATCAATTTTCAATCCTTTCTGACTTCATTTGATATTTTCGATGCATATAATGATTTATTTCGAGCTAAATGACGCTAAATTTGAAAAGCAGTACAAATGAACTCTGAAAAGGTTGTAACTTGGCACGGCATCATAATTTCACACACATTGCAACTTCTAAAGAGTTGAGAGGGTTACGGCAAAAACTGGATGCACTTCTTGTACAAATTGGATAATCTTTTTCGAAGTATGAGGGTTTCGAACGAAAACTCATGAATTACAAAGGGATTTCATTGTTAATAATTTATTTTAACTCCATACTTTTTGTATGTTCAATATGCACCATACAAAGGCACATCATCAATTTTCAATCCTTTCTAACTTCATTTGATATTTTCCATGCATATAATGATTTATTTTGAGCTAAATGACGCAAAATTTTAAAAGCAATATGAAGGAACTTTGAAAAGGTTGTAACTTGGCATGACATCATAATTTCACACACATAGCAACTTCTAAGGAGTTGAGAGGGTTACGGCAAAAACTGGATGCACTTTGTTTACAAATTTGACAATCTCTTTCGAAGTATAAGGGTTTCAGACGAAAACTCATCCATTACAAAGGGATTTCATTTTTAATAACTAATTTTAACTCCATAATTTTTGTGTGTTCAATATGCACCATTCAAAGGCACATCATCAATTTTCAACCCTTTCTGACTTCATCTAATATTTTTCATGCATTTAATGATTTATTTTGAGCTAAATGAACCTAAATTTGAAAAACAATACAAAGGAACTTTTAAAACATTGTAACTTGGCATGACATCATAATTTCACCAACATAGCAACTTCTAAAGAGTTGAGAGGGTTACGGCAAAAACTGGATGCACTTCCTGTACAAATTGGACAATCTCTTTCGAAGTATGAGGATTTCAGACGAAAACTCATCTATTACAAAGGGATTTCATTTTTAGTAACTTATTTTAACTCCATACATTTTGTGTGTTCAATATGAACCAGTCATAGGCACATCATAAATTTTCAATCCTTTCTGACTTCATTTGATATTTTCCATGCGTTTAATGTTTTATTTTGAGCTAAATGACCCTAAGTTTGAAAAGCAGTACAAATGAACTCTGAAGAGGTTGTAACTTGTCATGACATCATAATTTCACCCACACAACAACTTCTAAAGAGTGGAGAGGGTTACGACAAAAACTGGATGCACTTCGTGTACAAATTGGACAATCTCTTTCAAAGTATGTGGGTTTCGGACGAAACGCATCTATTACCAAGCGATTTCATTTTTAAAAACTTATTTTAACTCCATACTTTTTGTGTGTTCAATGTGCACCATTCAAAGGCACATCATCAATTTTCAATCCTTTCTGACTTCATTTGATATTTTCCATCGATATAATGATTTATTTCGAGCTAAATGACGCTAAATTTGAAAAGCAGTACAAATGAACTCTCAAAAGGTTGTAACTTGGCAGGAGATCATAATTTCACACACATTGCAACTTCTAAAGAGTTGAGAGGGTTACGGCAAAAAGTAGATGCACTTCGTGTACAAATTGGATAATCTCTTTCGAAGTATGAGGGTTTCGAACGAAAACTCATGAATTACAAAGAGATTTCATTGTTAATAATTTATTTTAGCCCATCGTTTTGTATGTTCAATATGCACCATACAAAGGCACTTCATCAATTTTCAATCCTTTCTGACTTCATTTGATATTTTCCATGCATCTAATGATTTATTCTGAGCTAAATGATGCTAAATTTGAAAAGCAATATGAAGGAACTTTGAAAAGGTTGTAACTTGGCATGACATCATAATTTCACACACATAGCAACTTCTAAAGAGTTGAGAGGGTTACGGCAAAAACTGGATGCACTTTTTTCCAAATTTTACAATCTCTTTCGAAGTATGAGGGTTTCGGACGAAAACTCAACAATAACAAAGGGATTTCATTTTTAATAATTTATTTTAACTCCATACTTTTTGTATGTTCAATATGCACCATTCAAAGGCACGTCATCAATTTTCAATCCTTTCTGACTTCATTTGATATTTTCGATGCATATAATGATTTATTTCGAGCTAAATGACGCTAAATTTGAAAAGCAGTACAAATGAACTCTGAAAAGGTTGTAACTTGGCACGGCATCATAATTTCACACACATTGCAACTTCTAAAGAGTTGAGAGGGTTACGGCAAAAACTGGATGCACTTCTTGTACAAATTGGATAATCTTTTTCGAAGTATGAGGGTTTCGAACGAAAACTCATGAATTACAAAGGGATTTCATTGTTAATAATTTATTTTAACTCCATACTTTTTGTATGTTCAATATGCACCATACAAAGGCACATCATCAATTTTCAATCCTTTCTAACTTCATTTGATATTTTCCATGCATATAATGATTTATTTTGAGCTAAATGACGCAAAATTTTAAAAGCAATATGAAGGAACTTTGAAAAGGTTGTAACTTGGCATGACATCATAATTTCACACACATAGCAACTTCTAAGGAGTTGAGAGGGTTACGGCAAAAACTGGATGCACTTTGTTTACAAATTTGACAATCTCTTTCGAAGTATAAGGGTTTCAGACGAAAACTCATCCATTACAAAGGGATTTCATTTTTAATAACTAATTTTAACTCCATAATTTTTGTGTGTTCAATATGCACCATTCAAAGGCACATCATCAATTTTCAACCCTTTCTGACTTCATCTAATATTTTTCATGCATTTAATGATTTATTTTGAGCTAAATGAACCTAAATTTGAAAAACAATACAAAGGAACTTTTAAAACATTGTAACTTGGCATGACATCATAATTTCACCAACATAGCAACTTCTAAAGAGTTGAGAGGGTTACGGCAAAAACTGGATGCACTTCCTGTACAAATTGGACAATCTCTTTCGAAGTATGAGGATTTCAGACGAAAACTCATCTATTACAAAGGGATTTCATTTTTAGTAACTTATTTTAACTCCATACATTTTGTGTGTTCAATATGAACCAGTCATAGGCACATCATAAATTTTCAATCCTTTCTGACTTCATTTGATATTTTCCATGCGTTTAATGTTTTATTTTGAGCTAAATGACCCTAAGTTTGAAAAGCAGTACAAATGAACTCTGAAGAGGTTGTAACTTGTCATGACATCATAATTTCACCCACACAACAACTTCTAAAGAGTGGAGAGGGTTACGACAAAAACTGGATGCACTTCGTGTACAAATTGGACAATCTCTTTCAAAGTATGTGGGTTTCGGACGAAACGCATCTATTACCAAGCGATTTCATTTTTAAAAACTTATTTTAACTCCATACTTTTTGTGTGTTCAATGTGCACCATTCAAAGGCACATCATCAATTTTCAATCCTTTCTGACTTCATTTGATATTTTCCATCGATATAATGATTTATTTCGAGCTAAATGACGCTAAATTTGAAAAGCAGTACAAATGAACTCTCAAAAGGTTGTAACTTGGCAGGAGATCATAATTTCACACACATTGCAACTTCTAAAGAGTTGAGAGGGTTACGGCAAAAAGTAGATGCACTTCGTGTACAAATTGGATAATCTCTTTCGAAGTATGAGGGTTTCGAACGAAAACTCATGAATTACAAAGAGATTTCATTGTTAATAATTTATTTTAGCCCATCGTTTTGTATGTTCAATATGCACCATACAAAGGCACTTCATCAATTTTCAATCCTTTCTGACTTCATTTGATATTTTCCATGCATCTAATGATTTATTCTGAGCTAAATGATGCTAAATTTGAAAAGCAATATGAAGGAACTTTGAAAAGGTTGTAACTTGGCATGACATCATAATTTCACACACATAGCAACTTCTAAAGAGTTGAGAGGGTTACGGCAAAAACTGGATGCACTTTTTTCCAAATTTTACAATCTCTTTCGAAGTATGAGGGTTTCGGACGAAAACTCAACAATAACAAAGGGATTTCATTTTTAATAATTTATTTTAACTCCATACTTTTTGTATGTTCAATATGCACCATTCAAAGGCACGTCATCAATTTTCAATCCTTTCTGACTTCATTTGATATTTTCGATGCATATAATGATTTATTTCGAGCTAAATGACGCTAAATTTGAAAAGCAGTACAAATGAACTCTGAAAAGGTTGTAACTTGGCACGACATCATAATTTCACACACATTGCAACTTCTAAAGAGTTGAGAGGGTTACGGCAAAAACTGGATGCACTTCTTGTACAAATTGGATAATCTTTTTCGAAGTATGAGGGTTTCGAACGAAAACTCATGAATTACAAAGGGATTTCATTGTTAATAATTTATTTTAACTCCATACTTTTTGTATGTTCAATATGCACCATACAAAGGCACATCATCAATTTTCAATCCTTTCTAACTTCATTTGATATTTTCCATGCATATAATGATTTATTTTGAGCTAAATGACGCAAAATTTTAAAAGCAATATGAAGGAACTTTGAAAAGGTTGTAACTTGGCATGACATCATAATTTCACACACATAGCAACTTCTAAGGAGTTGAGAGGGTTACGGCAAAAACTGGATGCACTTTGTTTACAAATTTGACAATCTCTTTCGAAGTATAAGGGTTTCAGACGAAAACTCATCCATTACAAAGGGATTTCATTTTTAATAACTAATTTTAACTCCATAATTTTTGTGTGTTCAATATGCACCATTCAAAGGCACATCATCAATTTTCAACCCTTTCTGACTTCATCTAATATTTTTCATGCATTTAATGATTTATTTTGAGCTAAATGAACCTAAATTTGAAAAACAATACAAAGGAACTTTTAAAACATTGTAACTTGGCATGACATCATAATTTCACCAACATAGCAACTTCTAAAGAGTTGAGAGGCTTACGGCAAAAACTGGATGCACTTCCTGTACAAATTGGACAATCTCTTTCGAAGTATGAGGGTTTCAGACGAAAACTCATCTATTACAAAGGGATTTCATTTTTAGTAACTTATTTTAACTCCATACATTTTCTGTGTTTAATATGAACCATTCATCGGCACATCATCAATTTTAAATCCTGTCTGACTTCAATTGATATTTTCCATGCATTTAATATTTTATTTTGAGCTAAATGACGCTAAGTTTGAAAAGCAGTACAAATGAACTCTGAAGAGGTTGTAACTTGGCATGACATCATAATTTCACCCACAGAAGAACTTCTAAAGAGTTGAGAGGGTTATGGCAAAAACTGGATGCACTTCGTGTACAAATTGGACAATCTCTTTCAAAGTATGATGGTTTCGGACGAAACGCATCTATTACAAAGTGATTTCATTTTTAAAAACTTATTTTAACTACATACTTTTTGTGTGTTCAATATGCACCATTCAAAGGCACATCATCAATTTTAAATCCTTTCTGACTTCATTTGATATTTTCCATGCATATAATGATTTATTTTGAGCTAAATGACGATAAGTTTGAAAAGCAGTACAAATGAACTCTGGAATGGTTGTAACTTGGCACGACATCATAATTTCACACACATAGCAACTTATAAAGAGTTGAGAGGGTTACGATAAAAACTGGATGCACTTCGTGTAGAAATTGGACAATCTCTTTCGAAGTATGAGGGTTTCGAACGAAAACTCATCTATTACAAAGGGATTTCATTTTTAATAACTTATTTTAACTCCATACATTTTGTGTGTTCAATATGCACCATTCAAAGGCACATCATCAATTTTAACCCTTTCTGACTTCATTTGATATTTTCCATTCATTTAATGATTTATTTTGAGCTAAATGACACTAAATTTGAAAAGCAATACAAATGAACTTTGAAAAGGTTGTAACTTGGCATGACATCATAATTTCACACACATAGCAACTTCTAAAGAGTTGAGAGGGTTATGGCAAAAACTGGATGCACTTCGTGTACAAATTGGACAATCTCTTTCGAAGTATGAGGGTTTCGAAAGAAAACTCATGAATTACAAAGGGATTTCATTGTTAATAACTTAATTTAACTCCATACTTTTTGGGTGTTCAATATGCACCATTCAAAGGCACATAATCAATTTTCAATCCTTTCTGACTTCATTTGATATTTTCCATGCATATAGTGATTTATTTCGAGCTAAATGACGCTAAATGTGAAAAGCCGTACAAATGAACTCTAAAAAGGTTGTAACTTGGCACGACATCATAATTTCACACACATTGCAACTTCTAAAGAGTTGAGAGGGTAACGACAAAAACTGGATGCACTACGTGTACAAATTGGACAATCTCTTTCGTAGTATGAGGGTTTCGAACGAAAACTCAGGAATTACAAAGGGATTTCATTGTTAATAATTTCTTTTAACTCCATACTTTTTGTATGTTCAATATGCACCATACAAAGGCACATCATAGATTTTCAATCCTTTCTGAGTTCATTTGATATTTTCCATGCATATAGTGATTTATTTTGACCTAAATAACGCTAAATTTGAAAAGCAATACGAAGGAACTTTGAAAAGGTTGTAACTTGGCATGACATCATAATTTCACACACATACCAACTTCTAAAGAGTTGAGAGGGTTACGGCAAAAACTGGATGTACTTCGTGTACAAATTTGACAAGCTCTTTCGAAGTATGATGGTTTCGGACGAAAACTCATCAATTTCAAAGGGATTTCATTTTTAATAACTTATTCTCACTCCATACTTTTTGTGTGTTCAATACGCACCATTCAAAGTCACATCATCAATTTTCAATCCTTTCTCACTTAATTTGATATTTTCCATGCATATAATGATTTATTCTGAGGTAAATGACGCTAAATTTGAAAAGCAGTACAAATGAACTCTCAAAAGGTTGTAACTTGGCACGACATCATAATTTCACACACATAGCAACTTCTAAAGAGTTGAGAGGGTTACGACAAGAACTGGATGCACTTCGGGTACAAATTGGACAATGTCTTTCAAAGTTTGAGGGTTTCGGACAAAAACTCGTCAATTACAAAGGGATTTCATTGTTAATAACTTATTTTAACTCCATACTTTTTGTTTGTTCAATATGCACCATTCAAAGGCACATCATCAATTCTCAATCCTTTTTGACTTCATTTGATTTTTTTCCATGCATATAATGATTTATTTTGAGCTAAATGACGCTAAATTTGAAAAGCAGTATAACTGAACTCTGAAAAGGTTGTAAGTTGGCACGAGATCATAATTTAACACACATAGCAACTTCTAATTAGTCGAGAGGGTTACGGCAAAAACTGGATGCACTTCGTGTACAAATTGGACAATCTCTTTCGAAGTATGAGGGTTTCGGACGAAAACTCGTCTATTACAACGGGATTTCATTTTTAATAACTTATTTTAACTCCATACTTTTTGTGTGTTCAATATGCACCATTCAAAGTCACATCATCAATTTTCAATCCTTTCTGATATCGTTTGATATTTTGCATGCATATAATGATTTATTTTGAGCTAAATGACGCTAAATTTGAAAAGCAGTACAAATGAACTCTTAAAAGGTTGTAACTTGGCACGACATCATAATTTCACACACATAGCAACTTCTAAAGAGTTGAGAGGGTTACGACAAAAACTGGATGCACTTCGTGTACAAACTGGACAATCTCTTTCGAAGTATGAGGCTTTCGAATGAAAACTCATCAATTACGAAGGGATTTCATTGTTAATAACTTATTTTAACTCCATACTTTTTGGGTGTTCAATATGGTACCATTCAAAGGCACATCATCAATTCTCAATCCTTTCTGACTTCATTTGATATTTTTCATGCATTTAATGATTTATTTTGAGCTAAATGAACCTAAATTTGAAAAACAATACGAAGGAACTTTTAAAACGTTGTAACTTGGCATTACATCATAATTTCACCAACATAGCAACTTCTAAAGAGTTGAGAGGCTTACGGCAAAAACTGGATGCACTTCCTGTACAAATTGGATAATCTCTTTCGAAGTATGAGGGTTTCAGACGAAAACTCATCTATTACAAAGGGATTTCATTTTCAGTAACTTATTTTAACTCCATACATTTTGTGTGTTTAATATGAACCATTCATAGGCACATCATCAATTTTAAATCCTTTCTGACTTCAATTGATATTTTCCATGCGTTTAATATTTTATTTTGAGCTAAATTACGCTAAGTTTGAAAAGCAGTACAAATGAACTCTGAAGAGGTTGTAACTTGGCATGACATCATAATTTCACCCACACAACAACTTCTAAAGAGTTGAGAGGGTTACGGCAAAAACTGGATGCACTTCGTGTACAAATTGGACAATCTCTTTCAAAGTATGATGGTTTCGGACGAAACGCATCTATTACAAAGTGATTTCATTTTTAAGAACTTATTTTAACTACATACTTTTTGTGTGTTCAATATGCACCATTCAAAGGCACATCATCAATTTTAAATCCTTTCTAACTTCATTTGATATTTTCCATGCATATAATGATTTATTTTGTGCTAAATGACGCTAAGTTTGAAAAGCAGTACAAATGAACTCTGGAATGGTTGTAACTTGGCACGACATCATAATTTCACACACATAGCAACTTATAAAGAGTTAAGAGGGTTAC
Source organism: Hordeum marinum (assembly GCA_022496015.1). NCBI lineage: Eukaryota > Viridiplantae > Streptophyta > Magnoliopsida > Poales > Poaceae > Hordeum > Hordeum marinum. The sequence continues at coordinate 497,700,388 of CM039675.1, read as the reverse complement.
GATAAAAACTGGATGCACTTCGTGTAGAAATTGGACAATCTCTTTTGAAGTATGAGGGTTTCGAACGAAAACTCATCTATTACAAAGGGATTTCATTTTTAATAACTTATTTTAACTCCATACATTTTTTGTGTTCAATATGCACCATTCAAAGGCACATCATCAATTTTAACCCTTTCTGACTTCATTTGATATTTTCCATTCATTTAATGATTTATTTTGAGCTAAATGACACTAAATTTGGAAAGCAATACAAATGAACTTTGAAAAGGTTGTAACTTGGCATGACATCATAATTTCACACACATAGGAACTTCTAAAGAGTCGAGAGGGTTACGGCAAAAACTGGATGCACTTCGTGTACAAATTGGACAATCTCTTTCGAAGTATGAGGGTTTCGCACGAAAACTCATTAATCACAAAGTGATTTCATTGTTAATAACTTATTTTAACTCCATACTCTTTGGGTGTTCAATATGCACCATTCAAAGGCACATCATCAATTTTCAATCCTTTCTGACTTCATTTGATATTTTCCATGCATATAGTGATTTATTTCGAGCTAAATGACGCTAAATGTGAAAAGCCGTACAAATGAACTTTGAAAAGGTTGTAACTTGGCACGTCATCATAATTTCACACACATTGCAACTTCTAAAGAGTTGAGAGGGTTACGACAAAAACTGGATGCACTACGTGTACAAATTGGACAATCTCTTTCGTAGTATGAGGGTTTCGAACGAAAACTCAGGAATTACAAAGGGATTTCATTATTAATAATTTATTTTAACTCCATACTTTTTGTATGTTCAATATGCACCATTCAAAGGCACATCATAGATTTTCAATCCTTTCTGACTTCATTTGATATTTTCCATGCATATAATGATTTATTTTGACCTAAATGACGCTAAATTTGAAAAGCAATACGAAGGAACTTTGAAAAGGTTGTAACTTGGCATGACATCATAATTTCACACACATAGCACCTTCTAAAGAGTTGAGAGGGTTACGGCAAAAACTGGATGCACTTCGTGTACAAATTTGACAAGCTCTTTCGAAGTATGATGGTTTCGGACGGAAACTCATCAATTTCAAAGGGATTTTATTTTTAATAACTTATTCTCTCTCCATACTTTTTGTGTGTTCAATATGAACCATTCAAAGGCACATCATCAATTTTCAATCATTTCTGACTTCATTTGATATTTTCCATGCATTTAATGTTTTATTTTGAGCTAAATGACCCTGAATTTGAAAAGCAGTACAACTGAACACTTAAAAAGTTGTAACTTGGCACGACATCATAATTCACCCACATAGCAACTTCTAAAGAGTTGAGATGGTTACGGCAAAAACTGGATGCACTTCGTGTACAAATTGGACAATCTCTTTCGAAGTATGAGGGTTTCGGACGAAAAATCATCTACTACAAACGGATTTCATTTTTAATAACTTATTTTAACTCCATACTTTTTGTGTGTTCAATATGCACCATTCAAAGGCACATCATAAATTTTCAACCCTTTCTGACTTCATTTGATATTTTTCATTCATTTAATGATTTATGTTGAGCTAAATGACGCTAAATTTGAAAAGCAATACGAAGGAACTTTGATAAGGTTGTAACTTGGCATGACATCTTAATTTCACATACATAGCAACTTCTAAAGAGTTGAGAGGGTTACGGCAAAAACTGGATGCACTTCGTGTACAAATTTGACAATCTCTTTCGATGAGGGTTTCGGACGAAATCTCATCAATTACAAAGGGATTTCATTTTTAATAACTTATTCTCACTCCATAATTTTTGTGTGTTGAGTATGAACCATTCAAAGGCACATCATCAGTTTTCAATCCTTTCTGACTTCATTTGATATTTTCCACGCATTTAATGTTTTACTTTGAGCTAAATGACCCTGAATTTGAAAAGCAGTACAACTAAACACTGAAAAAGTTGTAACTTGGCACGACATCATAATTTCACCCACATAGCAACTTCTAAATAGTTGAGATGGTTACGGCAAAAACTGGATGCGCTTCGTGTACAAATTGGACAATCTCTTTCGAAGTATGAGGGTTTCGGACGAAAACTCATTAATTACAAAGGGATTACATTGTTAATAACTTATTTTAACTCCATACTTTTTGGGTGTGCAATATGCACCATTCAAAAGCATCATCAATTTTCAATCCTTTCTGACTTCATTTGATATTTTCCATGCATATAGTGATTTATTTTTATCTAAATGACGCTAAATTAGAAAAGCAGTACAAATGAACTTTGAAAAGGTTGTAACTTGGCACGACATCATAATTTCACCCACATAGCAACTTCTAAATAGTTGAGATGGTTACGGCAAAAACTGGATGCACTTCGTGTACAAATTGGACAATCTTTTTCGAAGTATGAGGGTTTCGGACGAAAACTCATCTACTACAAAGGGATTTCATTTTTAACAACTTATTTTAACTCCATAATTTTTGTGTGTTCAATATGCACCATTCAAAGGCATATCATAAATTTTAAACCCTTTCTGCCTTCATTTGATATTTTTCATTCATATAATGATTTATTTTTATCTAAATGACGCTAAATTAGAAAAGCAATACAAATGAACTTTGAAAAGGTTGGAACTTGGCATGACATCATAATTTCAACCACACAGCAACTTCTAAAGAGTCGAGAGGGTTACGGCAAAAACTGGATGCACATCGTGTACAAAATGGATAATCTCTTTTGAAGAATGAGGGTTTCGGACGAAAACTCATCTACTACAAAGGGATTTCCTTTTTAGTAACTTATTTTCACTCCATACTTTTTGTGTGTTCAATATGAACCATTCGAAGGGACATCCTCAATTTTGAACCCTTTCGGAGTTCATTAGATATGTTTCATGCATTTAATGATTTATTTTGACCTAAATGACCCTATGTTTGAAAAGCAATACAAATGAACTCTGAAGAGGTTGTAACTTGGCATGACATCACAATTTCACCCACACAACAACTTCTAAAGAGTTGAGAGGGTTACGGCTAAAACTGGATGCACTTCCTGTACAAATTGGACAATCTCCTTCAAAGTATGAGGGTTTTGGACGAAACGCATCTATTACAAAGCGATCTCATTTTTAATTTTTTTAACTCCATACTTTTTGTGTGTTCAATACGCACCATTCAAAGTCACATCATCAATTTTCAATCCTTTCTCACTTCATTTGATATTTTCCATGCATATAATGATTTATTCTGAGCTAAATGACGCTAAATTTGAAAAGCAGTACAAATGAACTCTAAAAAGGTTGTAACTTAGCACGACATCATAATTTCACACACATAGCAACTTCTAAAGAGTTGAGAGGGTTACGACAAGAACATGATGCACTTCAGGTACAAATTGGACAATCTCTTTCAAAGTTTGAGGGTTTCGGACGAAAACTCGTCAATTACAAAGGGATTACATTGTTAATAACTTATTTTAACTCCATACTTTTTGTGTGTTCAATATGCACCATTCAAAGGCACATCATCAATTCTCAATCCTTTTTGACTTCATTTGAATTTTTTTCCATGCATATAATGATTTATTTTGAGCTAAATGACGCTAAATTTGAAAAGCAGTATAACCGAACTCTGAAAAGGTTGTAAGTTGGCACGACATCATAATCTAACACACATAGCAACTTCTAATTAGTCGAGAGGGTTACGGCAAAAACTGGATGCACTTCGTGTACAAATTGGACAATCTCTTTCGAAGTATGAGGGTTTCGGACGAAAACTCGTCTATTACAACGGGATTTCATTTTTAATAACTTATTTTAACTCCATACTTTTTGTGTGTTCAATATCCACCATTCAAAGTCACATCATCAATTTTCAATCCTTTCTGACATTGTTTGATATTTTGCATGCGTATAATGATTTATTTTGAGCTGAATGACGCTAAATTTGAAAAGCAGTACAAATGAACTCTTAAAAGGTTGTAACTTGGCACGACATTATAATTTCACACACATAGCAACTTCTAAAGAGTTGAGAGGGTTACGGCAAAAACTGGATGCACTTCGTGTACAAACTGGACAGTCTCTTTCGAAGTATGAGGGTTTCGAATGAAAACTCATCAATTACAAAGGGATTTTCATTGTTAATAACTTATTTTAACTCCATACTTTTTGGGTGTTCAATATGCACCATTCAAAGGCACATCATCTATTTTCAATCCTTTCTGACTTCATTTGATATTTTCCATGCATATAATGATTTATTTTGACCTAAATGACCCTTTGTTTGAAAAGCAATACAAATGAACTCTGAAGAGGTTGTAACTTGGCATGACATCATAATTTCACCCACACAACTTCTAAAGAGTTGAGAGGGTTACGGCAAAAACTGGATGAACTTCGTGTACAAATTGAAAATCTCTTTTGAAGTATGAGGGTTTTGGACGAAACGCATCTATTACAAAGCGATTTCATTTTTAAAAACTTATTTTAACTCCATACTTTTTGTGTGTTCAATACGCACCATTCAAAGGCACATCATCAATTTTCAATCCTTTCTGACTTCATTTGATATTTTCCATGCATATAATGATTTATTTTGAGCTAAATGACGCTAAATTTGAAAAGCAGTACAAATGAACTCTGAAAAGGTTGTAACTTGGCACGACATCATAATTTCACACACATAGCAACTTCTAAAGAGTTGAGAGGGTTACGGCAAAAACTCGATGCACTTCGGGTACAAATTGGACAATCTCTTTCGAAGTTTGAGGGTTTCGGACGAAAACTCGTCAATTACAAAGGGATTTCATTGTTAATAACTTATTTTAAGTCCATACTTTTTGTGTGTGCAATATGCACCATTCGAAGGCACATCATCTATTCTCAATCCTTTTTGACTTCATTTGATTTTTTCCATGCATATAATGATTTATTTTGAGCTAAATGACGCTAAATTTGAAAAGCAGTACAAATGAACTCTGAAAAGGTTGTAACTTGGCACGACATCATAATTTCACACGCATAGCAACTTCTAAAGAGTCAAGAGGGTTACGGCAAAAACTGAATGCACTTCGTGTACAAAATGGATAATCTCTTTTGAAGTATGAGGGTTTCGGACGAAAACTCATCTATTACAAAGGGATTTCCTTTTTAGTAACTTATTTTAACTCCATACTTTTTTTGTGTTCAATATGAACCATTCGAAGGGACATCCTCAATTTTGAACCCTTTCGGACTTCATTAGATATGTTTCATGCATTTAATGATTTATTTTGACCTAAATGACCCTTTGTTTGAAAAGCAATACAAATGAACTCTGAAGAGGTTGTAACTTGGCATGACATCATAATTTCACCCACACAACAACTTCTAAAGAGTTGAGAGGGTTACGGCAAAAACTAGATGCACTTCGTGTACAAATTGGGCAATCTCTTTTAAAGTATGAGGGTTTTGGACGAAACGCATCTATTACAAAGCGATTTCATTTTTAATTATTTTAACTCCATACTTTTTGTGTGTTCAATATGCACCATTCGAAGGCACATCATAAATTTTCGACCCTTTCTGACTTCATTTGATATTTTTCATTCATTTAATGATTTATTTTGAGCTAAATGCCGCTAAATTTGAAAAGCAATACAAATGAACTTTGAAAAGGTTGTAACTTGGGATGACATCATAATTTCACCCATATAGCATCTTCTAAAGAGTCGAGAGGGTTACGGCAAAAACTGGATGCACTTCATGTACAAAATGGATAATCTCTTTTGAAGTATAAGGGTTTCGGACGAAAACACATCTATTACAAAGGGATTTCATTTTAACTAACTTATTGTAACTCCAAACTTTTTGTGTTTTCAATATGGACCATTCAAAGGGACATCCTCAATTTTCAACCCTTTCGGACTTCATTTGATATGTTTCATGCATTTAATGATTTATTTTGACCTAAATGACCCTAAGTTTGAAAAGCAGTACAAATGAACTCTGAACAGGTTGTAACTTGGCATGACATCATAATTTCACCCACACAACAACTTCTAAAGAGTTGAGAGGGTTACAGCAAAAACTGGATGAACTTCGTGTACAAATTGGACAATCTCTTTCAAAGTATGAGGGTTTTGGACGAAACGCATCTATTACAAAGAGATTTCATTTTTAAAAACTTAGTTTAACTCCATACTTTTTGTGTGTTCAATACGCACCATTCAAAGGCACATCATTAATTTTCAATCCTTTCTGACTTCATTTGATATTTTCCATGCATATAATGATTTATTTTGAGCTAAATGACGCTAAATTTGAAAAGCAGTACAAATGAACTCTGAAAAGGTTGCAACGTGGCACGACATCATAATTTCACACACATAGCAGCTTCTAAAGAGTTGAGAGGGTTACGGCAAAAACTGGATGCACTTCGGGTACAAATTGGACAATCTCTTTCGAAGTTTGAGGGTTTCGGACGAAAACTCGTCAATTACAAAGGGATTTCATTGTTAATAACTTATTTTAACTCCATACTTCTTGTGTGTGCAATATGCACCATTCGAAGGCACATCATCAATTCTCAATCCTTTTTGACTTCATTTGATTTTTTCCATGCATATAATGATTTATTTTGAGCTAAATGACGCTAAATTTGAAAAGCTGTACAAATGAACTCTGAAAAGGTTGAAACTTGGCACGACATCATAATTTCACACGCATAGCAACTTCTAAAGAGTCAAGAGGGTTACGGCAAAAACTGGATGCACTTCGGGTACAAATTGGACAATCTCTTTCGAAGTTTGAGGGTTTCAGACGAAAACTCGTCAATTACAAAGGGATTCATTGTTAATAACTTATTTTAACTCCATACTTTTTGTGTGTTCAATATGCACCATTCAAAGGCACATCATCAATTTTCAATCCTTTCTGACATCATTTGATATTTTCCATGCATATAATGATTTATTTTGAGCTAAATGACGCTAAATTTGAAAAGCAGTACAAATGAACTCTTAAAAGGTTGTAACTTGGCACGACATCATAATTTCACACACATAGCAACTTCTAAAGAGTTGAGAGGGTTATGGCAAAAGCTGGATGCACTTCGTGTACAAACTGGACAATCTCTTTCGAAGTATGAGGGTTTCGAATGAAAACTCATCAATTACAAAGGGATTTCATTGTTAATAACTTATTTTAACTCGATACTTTTTGGGTGTTCAATATGCACCATTCAAAGGCACATCATCAATTTCAATCCTTTCTGACTTCATTCGATATTTTCCATGCATATAATGATTTATTCTGAGCTAAGTGACACTAAATTTGAAAAGCAGTACAAATGAACTCTGAAAAGGTTGTAAGTTGGCACGACGTCATAATTTCACGCACATAGCAACTTCTAAAGAGTTGAGAGGGTTACGGCAAAAACTGGATGCACTTCGTTTACAAATTGGACAATCTCTTTCGAAGTATGAGGGTTTCGGACAAAAACTCATCTACTACAAAGGGATTTCATTTTTAATAACTTATTTTAACTCCATACTTTTTGTGTTTTCAATATGCATTTGATATTTTTCATTCATTTAATGATTTATTTTGAGGTAAATGACGCTAATTTTGAAAAGCAGTACAAATGAACTTTGAAAAGGTTGTAACTTGGCATGACATCATAATTTCACCCATATAGCAACTTCGAAAGAGTTGAGAGGGTTACGGCAAAAACTGGATGCACTTCATGTACAAAATGGATAATCTCTTTTGAAGTATGAGGGTTTCGGACGAAAACACATCTATTACAAAGGGATTTTATTTTTAGTAACTTATTATAACTCCAAACTTTTTGTGTGTTCAATATGAACCATTCAAAGGGACATCCTCAATTTTCAACCCTTTCGGACTTCATTTGATATGTTTCATGCATTTAATGATGTATTTTGACCTAAATGACCCTATGTTTGAAAAGCAATACAAATGAACTCTGAAGAGGTTGTAACTTGGCATCACATCATAATTTCACCCACACAACAACTTCTAAAGAGTTGAGAGGGTTACTGCAAAAACTGGATGCACTTCATGTACAAATTGGACAATCTCTTTCAAAGTATGAGGGTTTTAGACGAAACGCATCTATTACAAAGCGATTTCATTTTTAATTATTTTAACTCCATACTTTTTGTGTGTTCAATACGCACCATTCAAAGGCACATCATCAATTTTCTATCCTTTCTCACTTCATTTGATATTTTCCATGCATATAATGATTTATCCTGAGCTAAATGACGCTAAATTTGAAAAGCAGTACAAATGAACTCTGAAAAGGTTGTAACTTGGCACGACATGATAATTTTACACACATAGCAACTTCTAAAGACTTGAGAGGGTTACGACAAAAACTGGATGCACTTCGGGTACAAATTGGACAATTTCTTTCGAAGTTTCAGGGTTTCGGACGAAAACTCGTCAATTACAAAGGGATTTATTTGTTAATAACTTATTTTAACTCCATACTTTTTGTGTGTTCAATATGCACCATTCAAAGGCACATCATAAACTTTCAACCTGTTCTGACTTCATTTGATATTTTTCATTCATTTAACGATTTATTTTGAGCTAAATGACGCTAAATTTGAAAAGCAGTACAAATGAACTTTGAAAAGGTTGTAACTTGGCATGACATCATAATTTCACCCATATAGCAACTTCGAAAGAGTCGAGAGGGTTACGGCAAAAACTGGATGCACTTCATGTACAAAATGGATAATCTCTTTTGAAGTATGATGGTTTCGGACGAAAACACATCTATTACAAAGGGATTTTATTTTTAGTAACTTATTTTAACTCCAAACTTTTTGTGTGTTCAATATGAACCATTCAAAGGGTCATCCTCAATTTTCAACCCTTTCGGACTTCATTTGATATGTTTCATGCATTTAATGATTTATTTTGACCTAAATGACCCTATGTTTGAAAAGCAATACAAATGAACTCTGAAGAGGTTGTAACTTGGCATGACATCATAATTTCACCCACACAACAACTTCTAAAGAGTTGAGAGGGTTACGACAAAAACTGGATGCACTTCGTGTACAAATTGGACAATCTCTTTCAAAGTATGAGGGTTTTAGACGAAACGCATCTATTACAAAGCGATTTCATTTTTAATTATTTTAACTCCATACTTTTTGTGTGTTCAATACGCACCATTCAAAGGCACATCATCAATTTTCTATCCTTTCTCACTTCATTTGATATTTTCCATGCATATAATGATTTATCCTGAGCTAAATGACGCTAAATTTGAAAAGCAGTACAAATGAACTCTGAAAAGGTTGTAAATTGGCACGACATCATAATTTCACACACATAGCAACTTCTAAAGACTTGAGAGGGTTACGACAAAAACTGGATGCACTTCGGGTACAAATTGGACAATTTCTTTCGAAGTTTCAGGGTTTCGGACGAAAACTCGTCAATTACAAAGGGATTTCATTGTTAATAACTTATTTTAACTCCATACTTTTTGTGTGTTCAATATGCACCATTCAAAGGCACATCATAAACTTTCAACCTGTTCTGACTTCATTTGATATTTTTCGTTCATTTAATGATTTATTTTGAGCTAAATGACGCTAAATTTGAAAAGCAGTACAAATGAACTTTGAAAAGGTTGTAACTTGGCATGACATCATAATTTCACCCATATAGCAACTTCGAAAGAGTCGAGAGGGTTACGGCAAAAACTGGATGCACTTCATGTACAAAATGGATAATCTCTTTTGAAGTATGAGGGTTTCGGACGAAAACACATCTATTACAAAGGGATTTTATTTTTAGTAACTTATTTTAACTCCAAACTTTTTGTGTGTTCAATATGAACCATTCAAAGGGACATCCTCAATTTTCAACCCTTTCGGACTTCATTTGATATGTTTCATGCATTTAATGATTTATTTTGACCTAAATGACCCTATGTTTGAAAAGCAATACAAATGAACTCTGAAGAGGTTGTAACTTGGCATGACATCATAATTTCACCCACACAACAACTTCTAAAGAGTTGAGAGGGTTACGACAAAAACTGGATGCACTTCGTGTACAAATTGGACAATCTCTTTCAAAGTATGAGGGTTTTAGACGAAACGCATCTATTACAAAGCGATTTCATTTTTAATTATTTTAACTCCATACTTTTTGTGTGTTCAATATGCACCATTCAAAGGCACATCATCAATTTTCAATCCTTTCTGACTTCATTTAATATTTTCCATGCATATAATGATTTATTTTGACCTAAATGACGCTAAATTTGAAAAGCAGTACAAATGAACTCTTAAAAGGTTGTAACTTGGCACGACATCATAATTTCACACACATAGAAACTTCTAAAGAGTTGAGAGGGTTACGGCAAAAACTGGATGCACTTCGTGTACAAATTGAACAATCTCTTCCGAAGTATCAGGGTTTCGGACAAAAACTCATCTACTACAAAGGGATTTCATTTTTAATAACTTATTTTAACTCCATACTTTTTGTGTGTTCAATATGCACCATTCAAAGGCACATCATAAATTTTCGACCCTTTCTGACTTCATTTGATATTTTTCATTCATTTAATGATTTATTTTGAGCTAAATGACGCTAAATTTTAAAAGCAGTACAAATGAACTTTGAAAAGGTTGTAACTTGGCATGACATCATAATTTCACCCATATAGCAACTTCGAAAGAGTCGAGAGGGTAACGGCAAAAACTGGATGCACTTCATGTACAAAATGGATAATCTCTTTTGAAGTATGAGGGTTTCAGACGAAAACTCATCTATTACAAAGGCATTTAATTTTTAGTAACTTATTTTAACTCCAAACTTTTTGTGTGTTCAATATGAACCATTCAAAGGGACATCCTCAATTTTCAACCCGTTCGGAGTTCATTTGATATGTTTCATGCATTTAATGATTTATTTTGACCTAAATGACCCTATGTTTGAAAAGCAATACAAATGAACTCTGAAGAGGTTGTAACATGGCATGACATCATAATTTCACCCACACAAGAACTTCTAAAGAGTTGAGAGGCTTACGGCAAAAACTGGATGCACTTCGTGTACAAATTGGACAATCTCTTTCAAAGTATGAGGGTTTTAGACGAAACGCATCTATTACAAAGCGATTTCATTTTTAATTATTTTAACTCCATACTTTTTTTGTGTTCAATACGCACCATTCAAAGGCACATCATCAATTTTCTATCCTTTCTCACTTCATTTGATATTTTCCATGCATATAATGATTTATCCTGAGCTAAATGACGCTAAATTTGAAAAGCAGTACAAATGAACTCTGAAAAGGTTGTCACTTGGCACGACATCATAATTTCACACACATAGCAACTTCTAAAGACTTGAGAGGGTTACGACAAAAACTGGATGCACTTCGGGTACAAATTGGACAATTTCTTTCGAAGTTTCAGGGTTTCGGATGAAAACTCGTCAATTACAAAGGGATTTCATTGTTAATAACTTATTTTACCTCCATACTTTTTGTGTGTTCAATATGCACCATTCAAAGGCACATCATCAATTTTCAATCCTTTCTGACTTCATTTGATATTTTGGATGCATATAATGATTTATTTTGACCTAAATGACGCTAAATTTGAAAAGCAGTACAAATGAACTCTTAAAAGGTTGTAACTTGGCACGACATCATAATTTCACACACATAGCAACTTCTAAAGAGTTGAGAGGGTTACGGCAAAAACTGGATGCACTTCGTGTACAAATTGAACAATCTCTTTCGAAGTATGAGGGTTTCGGACAAAAACTCATCTACTACAAAGGGATTTCATTTTTAATAACTTATTTAACTCCATACTTTTTGTGTGTTCAATATGCACCATTCAAAGGCACATCATAAATTTTCGACCCTTTCTGACTTCATTTGATATTTTTCATTCATTTAATGATTTATTTTGAGCTAAATGACGCTAAATTTGAAAAGCAATACAAATGAACTTTGAAAAGGTTGTAACTTGGGATGACATCATAATTTCACCCATATAGCATCTTCTGAAGAGTCGAGAGGGTTACGGCAAAAACTGGATGCACTTCATGTACAAAATGGATAATCTCTTTTGAAGTATAAGGGTTTCGGACGAAAACACATCTATTACAAAGGGATTTCATTTTTAGTAACTTATTTTAACTCCAAACTTTTTGTGTTTTCAATATGGACCATTCAAAGGGACATCCTCAATTTTCAACCCTTTCGGACTTCATTTGATATGTTTCATGCATTTAATGATTTATTTTGACCTAAATGACCCTAAGTTTGAAAAATAGTACAAATGAACTCTGAAGAGGTTGTAACTTGGCATGACATCATAATTTCACCCACACAACAACTTCTAAAGAGTTGAGAGGGTTACGGCAAAAACTGGATGAACTTCGTGTACAAATTGGACAATCTCTTTCAAAGTATGAGGGGTTTGGACGAAACGCATCTATTACAAAGCGATTTCATTTTTAAAAACTTATTTTAACTCCATACTTTTTGTGTGTTCAATACGCACCATTCAAAGGCACATCATCAATTTTCAATCCTTTCTGACTTCATTTGATATTTTCCATGCATATAATGATTTATTTTGAGCAAAATGACGCTAAATTTGAAAAGCAGTACAAATGAACTCTGAAAAGGTTGCAACATGGCACGACATCATAATTTCACACACATAGCAACTTCTAAAGAGTTGAGAGGGTTACGGCAAAAACTGGATGCACTTCGGGTACAAATTGGACAATCTCTTTCGAAGTTTGAGGGTTTCGGACGAAAACTCGTCAATTACAAAGGGATTTCATTGTTAATAACTTATTTTAACTCCATACTTCTTGTGTGTGCAATATGCACCATTCGAAGGCACATCATCAATTCTCAATCCTTTTTGACTTCATTTGATTTTTTCCATGCATATAATGATTTATTTTGAGCTAAATGACGCTAAATTTGAAAAGCTGTACAAATGAACTCTTAAAAGGTTGAAACTTGGCACGACATCATAATTTCACACGCATAGCAACTTCTAAAGAGTCAAGAGGGTTACGGCAAAAACTTGATGCACTTCGGGTACAAATTGGACAATCTCTTTCAAAGTTTGAAGGTTTCACACGAAAACTCGTCAATTACAAAGGGATTTCATTGTTAATAACTTATTTTAACTCCATACTTTTTGTGTGTTCAATATGCACCATTCAAAGGCACATCATCAATTTTCAATCCTTTCTGGCATCATTTGATATTTTCCATGCATATAATGATTTATTTTGAGCTAAATGACGCTAAATTTGAAAAGCAGTACAAATGAACTCTTAAAAGGTTGTAACTTGGCACGACATCCTAATTTCACACACATAGCAACTTCTAAAGAGTTGAGAGGGTTACGGCAAAAGCTGGATGCACTTCGTGTACAAACTGGACAATCTCTTTCGAAGTATGAGGGTTTCGAATGAAAACTCATCAATGACAAAGGGATTTCATTGTTAATAACTTATTTTAACTCCATACTTTTTGGGTGTTCAATATGCACCATTCAAAGGCACATCATCAATTTCAATCCTTTCTGACTTCATTCGATATTTTCCTTGCATATAATGATTTATTTTGAGCTAAGTGACCCTAATTTTGAAAAGCAGTACAAATGAACTCTGAAAAGGTTGTAAGTTGGCACGACGTCATAATTTCACGCACATAGCAACTTCTAAAGAGTTGAGAGGGTTACGGCAAAAACTGGATGCACTTCGTTTACAAATTGGACAATCTCTTTCGAAGTATGAGGGTTTCGGACAAAAACTCATCTACTTCAAAGAGATTTCATTTTTAATAACTTATTTTAACTCCATACTTTTTGTGTGTTCAATATGCACCATTCAAAGGCACATCATAAATTTTCAACCCGTTCTGACTTCATTTGATATTTTTCATTCATTTAATGATTTATTTTGAGCTAAATGACGCTAAATTTGAAAAGCAGTACAAATGAACTTTGAAAAGGTTGTAACTTGGCATGACATCATAATTTCACCCATATAGCAACTTCGAAAGAGTCGAGAGGGTTACGGCAAAAACTGGATGCACTTCATGTACAAAATGGATAATCTCTTTTGAAGTATGTGGGTTTCGGACGAAAACACATCTATTACAAAGGGATTTTATTTTTAGTAACTTATTTTAACTCCAAACTTTTTGTGTGTTCAATATGAACCATTCAAAGGGACATCCTCAATTTTCAACCCTTTCGGACTTCATTTGATATATTTCATGCATTTAATGATTTATTTTGACCTAAATGACCCTATGTTCTAAAAGCAATACAAATGAACTCTGAAGAGGTTGTCACTTGGCATGACATCATAATTTCACCCACACAACAACTTCTAAAGAGTTGAGAGGGTTACGGCAAAAACTGGATGCACTTCGTGTACAAATTGGACAATCTCTTTCAAAGTATGAGGGTTTTAGACGAAACACATCTATTAGAAAGCGATTTCATTTTTAATTATTTTAACTCCATACTTTTTGTGTGTTCAATACGCACCATTCAAAGGCACATCATCAATTTTCTATCCTTTCTCACTTCATTTGATATTTTCCATGCATATAATGATTTATCCTGAGCTAAATGACGCTAAAGTTGAAAAGCAGTACAAATGAACTCTGAAAAGGTTGTAACTTGGCACGACATCATAATTTCACACACATAGCAACTTCTAAAGAGTTGAGAGGGTTACGGCAAAAACTGGATGCACTTCGGGTACAAATTGGACAATCTCTTTCGAAGTTTGAGGGTTTCGGACGAAAACTCGTCAATTACAAAGGGATTTCATTGTTAATAACTTATTTTAACTCCATACTTCTTGTGTGTGCAATATGCACCATTCGAAGGCACATCATCAATTCTCAATCCTTTTTGACTTCATTTGATTTTTTCCATGCATATAATGATTTATTTGGAGCTAAATGACGCTAAATTTGAAAAGCTGTACAAATGAACTCTTAAAAGGTTGAAACTTGGCACGACATCATAATTTCACACGCATAGCAACTTCTAAAGAGTCAAGAGGGTTACGGCAAAAACTTGATGCACTTCGGGTACAAATTGGACAATCTCTTTCAAAGTTTGAAGGTTTCACACGAAAACTCGTCAATTACAAAGGGATTTCATTGTTAATAACTTATTTTAACTCCATACTTTTTGTGTGTTCAATATGCACCATTCAAAGGCACATCATCAATTTTCAATCCTTTCTGGCATCATTTGATATTTTCCATGCATATAATGATTTATTTTGAGCTAAATGACGCTAAATTTGAAAAGCAGTACAAATGAACTCTTAAAAGGTTGTAACTTGGCACGACATCCTAATTTCACACACATAGCAACTTCTAAAGAGTTGAGAGGGTTACGGCAAAAGCTGGATGCACTTCGTGTACAAACTGGACAATCTCTTTCGAAGTATGAGGGTTTCGAATGAAAACTCATCAATGACAAAGGGATTTCATTGTTAATAACTTATTTTAACTCCATACTTTTTGGGTGTTCAATATGCACCATTCAAAGGCACATCATCAATTTCAATCCTTTCTGACTTCATTCGATATTTTCCTTGCATATAATGATTTATTTTGAGCTAAGTGACCCTAATTTTGAAAAGCAGTACAAATGAACTCTGAAAAGGTTGTAAGTTGGCACGACGTCATAATTTCACGCACATAGCAACTTCTAAAGAGTTGAGAGGGTTACGGCAAAAACTGGATGCACTTCGTTTACAAATTGGACAATCTCTTTCGAAGTATGAGGGTTTCGGACAAAAACTCATCTACTTCAAAGAGATTTCATTTTTAATAACTTATTTTAACTCCATACTTTTTGTGTGTTCAATATGCACCATTCAAAGGCACATCATAAATTTTCAACCCGTTCTGACTTCATTTGATATTTTTCATTCATTTAATGATTTATTTTGAGCTAAATGACGCTAAATTTGAAAAGCAGTACAAATGAACTTTGAAAAGGTTGTAACTTGGCATGACATCATAATTTCACCCATATAGCAACTTCGAAAGAGTCGAGAGGGTTACGGCAAAAACTGGATGCACTTCATGTACAAAATGGATAATCTCTTTTGAAGTATGTGGGTTTCGGACGAAAACACATCTATTACAAAGGGATTTTATTTTTAGTAACTTATTTTAACTCCAAACTTTTTGTGTGTTCAATATGAACCATTCAAAGGGACATCCTCAATTTTCAACCCTTTCGGACTTCATTTGATATATTTCATGCATTTAATGATTTATTTTGACCTAAATGACCCTATGTTCTAAAAGCAATACAAATGAACTCTGAAGAGGTTGTCACTTGGCATGACATCATAATTTCACCCACACAACAACTTCTAAAGAGTTGAGAGGGTTACGGCAAAAACTGGATGCACTTCGTGTACAAATTGGACAATCTCTTTCAAAGTATGAGGGTTTTAGACGAAACACATCTATTAGAAAGCGATTTCATTTTTAATTATTTTAACTCCATACTTTTTGTGTGTTCAATACGCACCATTCAAAGGCACATCATCAATTTTCTATCCTTTCTCACTTCATTTGATATTTTCCATGCATATAATGATTTATCCTGAGCTAAATGACGCTAAAGTTGAAAAGCAGTACAAATGAACTCTGAAAAGGTTGTAACTTGGCACGACATCATAATTTCACACACATAGCAACTTCTAAAGAGTTGAGAGGGTTACGACAAAAACTGGATGCACTTCGGGTACAAATTGGACAATTTCTATCGAAGTTTCAGGGTTTCGGACGAAAACTCGTCAATTACAAAGGGATTTCATTGTTAATAACTTATTTTAACTCCATACTTTTTGTGTGTTCAATATGCACCATTCAAAGTCACATCATCAATTTTCAATCCTTTCTGACATCATTTCATATTTTCCATGCATATAATGATTTATTTTGAGCTAAATGACGCTAAATTTGAAAGCAGCACAAATGAACTCTTAAAAGGTAGTAACTTGGCACGACATCATAATTTCACACACATAGCAACTTCTAAAGAGTTGAGAGGGTTACGGCAAAAACTGGATGCACTTCGTGTACAAACTGGACAATCTCTTTCGAAGTATGAGGGTTTCGAATGAAAACTCATCAATTACAAAGGGATTCCATTGTTAATAACTTATTTTAACTCCATACTTTTTGGGTGTTAAATATGCACCATTCAAAGGCACATCATCTATTTTCAATTCTTTCTGACTTCGTTTGATATTTTCCATGCATATAATGATTTATTTTGAGCTAAGTGACACTAAATTTGAAAAGCAGTACAAATGAACTCTGAAAAGGTTGTAAGTTGGCACGACATCATAATTTCACCCACATAGCAACTTCTAAAGAGTTGAGAGGGTTACGGCAAAAACTGGATGCACTTCGTGTACAAATTGAACAATCTCTTTCGAAGTATGAGGGTTTCGGACAAAAACTCATCTACTACAAAGGGATTTCATTTTTAATAACTTATTTTAACTCCAAACTTTTTGTGTGTTCAATATGCAGTATTCAAAGGCACATCATAAATTTTTAACCCTTTCTGACTTCATTTCATATTTTTCATTCATTTAATGATTTATTTTGAGCTAAATGACGCTAAATTTGAAAAGCATTACAAATGAACTTTGAAAAGGTTCTAACTTGGCATGACATCACAATTTCACCCATATAGCAACTTTTAAAGAGTCGAGTGGGTTATGGCAAAAATTGGATGCACTTCATGTACAAAATGGATAATCTCTTTTGAAGTATGAGGGTTTCGGACGAAAACACATCTATTACAAAGGGATTTCATTTTTAGTAACTTATTTTAACTCCAAACTTTTTGTGTGTTCAATATGAACCATTCAAAGGGACATCCTCAATTTTCAACCCTTTCGGACTTCATTTTATATGTTTCATGCATTTAATGATGACCTAAATGACCCTAAGTTTGAAAAGCAGTACAAATGAACTCTGAAGAGGTTCTAACTTGGCATGACATCATAATTTCACCCACGCAACAACTTCTAAAGAGTTGAGAGGGTTACGGCAAAAACTGGATGCACTTCGTGTACAAATTGGACAATCTCTTTCAAAGTATGAGGGTTTTGGATGAAACGCATCTATTACAAAGCTATTTCATTTTTAAAAATCTATTTTAACTCCATACTTTTTGTTTGTTCAATACGCACCATTCAAAGGAACATCATCAATTTTCAACCCTTTCTGACTTCATTTGATATTTTCCATGCATATAATGATTTACTTTGAGCTAAATGACACTACATTTGAAAAGCAGTACAAAATGAACTCTGAAAAGGTTGCAACTTGGCACGACATCATAATTTCACACACATAGCAACTTCTAAAGAGTTGAGAGGGTTACGGCAAAAACTGGATGCACTTCGGGTATAAATTGGACAATCTCTTTCGAAATTTGAGGGTTTCGGATGAAAACTCGTCAATTACAAAGGGATTTCATTGTTAATAACTTATTTTAACTCCATACTTTTTGTGTGTGCAATATGCACCATTCGAAGGCACATCATCAATTCTCAATCCTTTTTGACTTCATTTGATTTTTTCCATGTATATAATGATTTATTTTGAGCTAAATGACGCTAAATTTGTAAAGCAGTACAAATGAACTCTGAAAAGGTTGTAACTTGGCACGACATCATAATTTCACACGCATAGCAACTTCTAAAGAGTCAAGAGGGTTACGGCAAAAACTGGATCTACTTCGTGTACAAATTGGACAATCTCTTTCGAAGTATGAGGGTTTCGGACCAAAACTCATCAATTACAACGGGATTTCATTTTTAATAACTTATTTTAACTCCATACTTTTGGTGTGTTCAATATGCACCATTCAAAGGCACATCATAAATTGTTAACCCTTTCTGACTTCATTTGATATTTTTCACTCATTTAATGATTTATTTTGAGCTAAATGGCGCTAAATTTGAAAAGCAATACAAATGAACTTGGAAAAGGTTGTAACTTGGCATGACAACATAATTTCACCCACATAGCAACTTCTAAAGAGTTGAGAGGGTTACTGCAAAAACTGGATGCACTTCGTGTACAAAATGGATAATCTCTTTTGAAGTATGAGGATTTCGGACGGAAACTCATCTATTACAAAGGGATTTCCTTTTTAGTAAGTTATTTTAACTCCATACTTTTTGTGTGTTCAATATGACCAATTGGAAGGGACATCCTCAATTTTGAACCCTTTCGGAGTTCATTAGATATGTTTCACGCATTTAATGATTTATTTTGACCTAAATGGCCCTATGTTTGAAAAGCAATACAAATGAACTCTGAAGAGGTTGTAACTTGGCATGACATCATAATTTCACCCACACAACAACTTCTAAAGAGTTGAGAGGGTTACGGCAAAAACTGGATGAACTTCGTCTATAAATTGGACAATCTCTTTCAAAGTATGAGGGTTTTGGACGAAACGCATCTATTACAATGCGATTTCATTTTTAATTATTTCAACTCCATACTTTTTGTGTGTTCAATACGCACCATTCAAAGGCACATCATCAATTTTCAATCCTTTCTCACTTCATTTGATATTTTCCATGCATATAATGATTTATTCTGAGCTAAATGACGCTAAATTTGAAAAGCAATACAAATGAACTCGGAAAAGGTTGTAACTTGGCACGACATCATAATTTCACACGCATAGCAACTTCTAAAGAGTTGAGAGGGTTACGACAAAAACTGGATGCACTTCGGGTACAAATTGGACAATCTCTTTCGAAGTTTGAGGGTATCGGATGAAAACTCGTCAATTACAAAGGGATTTCATTGTTAATAACTTATTTTAACTCCATAATTTTTGTGTGTTCAATATGCACCATTGAAAGGCACATCATCAATTCTCAATCCTTTTTGACTTCATTTGATATTTTTCACTCATTTAATGATTTATTTTTAGCTAAATGGCGCTAAATTTGAAAAGCAATACAAATGAACTTTGAAAAGGTTGTAACTTGGCATGAAATCATAATTTCACCCACATAGCAACTTCTAAAGAGTCGAGAGGGTTACAGCAAAAACTGGATGCACTTCGTGTACAAAATGGATAATCTCTTTTGAAGTATGAGGGTTTCGGACGGAAACTCATCTATTACAAAGGGATTTCCTTTTTAGTAACTTATTATAACTCCATACTTTTTGTGTGTTCAATATGAACCATTCGAAGGGACATCCTCAATTTTGAACCCTTTCGGACTTCATTAGATATGTTTCATGCATTTAATGATTTATTTTGACCTAAATGGCCCTATGTTTGAAAAGCAATACAAATGAACTCTGAAGAGGTTGTAACTTGGCATGACATCATAATTTCACCCACACAACAACTTCTAAAGAGTTGAGAGGGTTACGGCAAAAACTGGATGAACTTCGTGTACAAATTGGACAATCTCTTTCAAAGTATGAGGGTTTTGGACGAAACACATCTATTACAAAGCGAGTACATTTTTAATTATTTTAACTCCATACTTTTTGTGTGTTCAATACGCACCATTCAAAGGCACATCATCAATTTTCAATCCTTTCTCACTTCATTTGATTTTTTCCATGCATATAATGATTTATTCTGAGCTAAATGACGCTAAATTTGAAAAGCAGTACAAATGAACTCTGAAAAGGTTGTAACTTGGCACGACATCATAATTTAACACACATAGCAACTTCTAAAGAGTTGAGAGGGTTACGACAAAAACTGGATGCACTTCGGGTACAAATTGGACAATCTCTTTCGAAGTTTGAGGGTTTCGGATGAAAACTCGTCAATTACAAAGGGATTTCATTGTTAATAACTTATTTTAACTCCATAATTTTTGTGTGTTCAATATGCACCATTGAAAGGCACATCATCAATTCTCAATCCTTTTTGACTTCATTTGATATTTTTCACTCATTTAATGATTTATTTTTAGCTAAATGGCGCTAAATTTGAAAAGCAATACAAATGAACTTTGAAAAGGTTGTAACTTGGCATGAAATCATAATTTCACCCACATAGCAACTTCTAAAGAGTCGAGAGGGTTACAGCAAAAACTGGATGCACTTCGTGTACAAAATGGATAATCTCTTTTGAAGTATGAGGGTTTCGGACGGAAACTCATCTATTACAAAGGGATTTCCTTTTTAGTAACTTATTTTAACTCCAAACTTTTTGTGTGTTCAATATGAACCATTCAAAGGGACATCCTCAATTTTCAACCCTTTCGGACTTCATTTGATATGTTTCATGCATTTAATGATTTATTTTGACCTCTATGACCCTAAGTTTGAAAAGGAGTACAAATGAACTCTGAAGAGGTTGTAACTTGGCATGACATCGTAATTTCACCCACACAACAACTTCTAAAGAGTTGAGAGGGTTACGGCAAAAACTGGATGCACTTCGTGTACAAAGTGGACAATCTCTTTCAAAGTGTGAGGGTTTTGGACGAAACGCATCCATTACAAAGCGATTCCAATTTTCAAAACTTATTTTAACTCCATACTTTTTGTGTGTTCAATACGCACCATTCAAAGGCACATCATCAATTTTCAATCCTTTCTGACTTCATTTGATATTTTCCATGCATATAATGATTTATTTTTAGCTAAATGACACTAAATTTGAAAACCAGTACAAATGAACTCTGAAAAGGTTGCAACTTGGCACGACATCATAATTTCACACACATAGCAACTTCTAAAGAGTTGAGAGGGTTACGGCAAAAACTGGATGCACTTCGGGTACAAATTGGACAATCTCTTTCGAAGTTTGAGGGTTTCGGACGAAAACTCGTCAATTACAAAGGGAGTTCATTGTTAATAACTTATTTTAACTCCATACTTTTTGTTTGTGCAATATGCACCATTCGAAGGCACATCATCAATTCTCAATCCTTTTTGACTTCATTTGATTTTTTCCATGCATATAATGATTTATTTTGAGCTAAATGACGCTAAATTTGAAAAGCAGTACACATGAACTCTGAAAAGGTTGTAACTTGGCACGACATCATAATATCACACGCATAGCAACTTCTAAAGAGTCAAGAGGGTTACGGCAAAAACTGGATGCACTTCGTGTACAAATTGGAAATCTCTTTTGAAGTATGAGGGTTTCGGACGAAAACTCATCAATTACAACTGGATTTCATTTTTAATAACTTATTTTAACTCCATACTTTTGGTGTGTTCAATATGCACCATTCAAAGGCACATCATAAATTTTTAACCCTTTCTAACTTCATTTGATATTTTTTACTCATTTAATGATTTATTTTGAACTAAATGGCGCTAAATTTGAAAAGAAATACAAATGAACTTTGAAAAGGTTGTAACTTGGCATGACATCATAATTTCACCCACATAGCAACTTCTAAAGAGTCGAGAGGGTTACGGCAAAAACTGGATGCACTTCGTGTACAAAATGGATAATCTCTTTTGAAGTATGAGGGTTTCGGACGAAAACACATCTATTACAAAGGGATTTCATTTTTATTAACGTATTTTAACTCCATACTTTTTGTGTGTTCAATATGAACCATTCGAAGGGACATCCTCATTTTTGAACCCTTCCGGACTTCATTAGATATGTTTCATGCATTTAATGATTTATTTTGACCTAAATGACCCTATGTTTGAAAAGCAATACAAATGAACTCTGAAGACGTTGTAACTTGGCATGACATCATAATTTCACCCACACAACAACTTCTAAAGAGTTGAGAGGTTACGGCCAAAACTGGATGCACTTCGTGTACAAATTGGACAATGTCTTCCAAAGTATGAGGGTTTTGGACGAAACGCATCTATTACAAAGCGATTTCATTTTTAATTATTTTAACTCCATACTTTTTGTGTGTTCAATACGCACCATTCAAAGGCACATCATCATTTTTCAATCCTTTCTCACTTCATTTCATATTTTTCATGCATATAATGATTTATTCTGAGCTAAATGACGCTAAATTTGAAAAGCAGTACAAATGAACTCTGAAAAGGTTGTAACTTGGCACGACATCATAATTTAACACACATAGCAAGTTCTAAAGAGTCGAGAGGGTTACGACAAAAACTGGATGCACTTCGTGTACAAATTGGACAATCTCTTTCGAAGTATGAGGGTTTCGGATGAAAACCGTCAATTACAATGGGATTTCATTTTTAATAACTTATTTTAACTCCATACTTTTTGTGTGTTCAATATGCACCATTCAAAGGCACATCATCAATTTTCAATCCTTTCTGACATGATTTGATATTTTCCATGCATATAATGATTTATTTTGAGCTAAATGACGCTAAATTTGAAAAGCAGTACAAATTAACTCTGAAAAGGTTGTAACTTGGCACGACATCATAATTTCACACACATAGCAACTTCTAAAGAGTTGAGAGGGTGACGACAAAAACATGATGCACTTCGTGTACAAACTGGACAATCTCTTCCGAAGTATGAGGGTTTCGAACGAAAACTCATCAATTACAAAGGGATTTCATTGTTAATAACTTGTTTTAACTCCATACTTTTTGGGTGTTCAATATGCACCATTGAAAGGCACATCAGCAATTTGCAATCCTTTCTGACTTCATTTGATATTTTCCATGCATATAATGATTTATTTTTAGCTAAATGATGCTAAATTTGAAAAGCAGTACAAATGAACTCTGAAAATGTTGTAAGTTCGCACGACATCATAATTTCACCAACATAGCAACTTCTAAAGAGTTGAGAGGGTTACGGCAAAAACTGGATGCACTTCGTGTACAAATTGGACAATATCTTTCGAAGTATGAGGGTTTCGGACAAAAACTCATCTACTACAAAGGGATTTCATTTTTAATAACTTATTTTAACTCCATACTTTTTGTGTGTTCAATATGCACCATTCAAAGGCACATCATAAATTTTCAACCCTTTCTAACTTCATTTGATATTTTTCATTCATTTAATGATTTATTTTGAGCTAAATGACGCTAAATTTGAACTTTGAAAAGGTTGTAACTTGGCATGACATCATAATTTCACCCACATGGCAACTTGTAAAGAGTCGAGAGGGTTATCGCAAAAACTGGATGCACTTCATGTACAAAATGGATAATCTCTTTTGAAGTATGAGGGTTTCGGACGAAAACACATCTATTACAAAGGGATTTCATTTTTAGTAACGTATTTTAACTCCATACTTTTTGTGTGTTCAATATGAACCCTTCAGAGGGACATCCTCAATTTTCAACCCTTTCGGACTTCATTTGATATGTTTAATGCATTTAATGATTTATTTTGACGTAAATGAACCTAAGTTTGAAAAGCAGTACAAATGAACTCTGAAGAGGTTGTAACTTGGCATGACATCATAATTTCACCCACACAACAACTTCTAAAGAGTTGAGAGGGTTACGGCAAAAATTGGATGCACTTCGTGTACAAATTGGACAATCTCTTTCAAAGTATGATGGTTTTGGACGAAACGCATCTATTACAAAGCAATTTCATTTTGAAAAACTTATTTTAACTCCATACTTTTTGTGTGTTCAATACGCACCATTCAAAGGCACATCATCAATTTTCAATCCTTTCTGACTTCATTTGATATTTTCCATGCATATAATGATTTATTTTGAGCTAAATGACGCTAAATTTGAAAAGCAGTACAAATGAACTCTGAAAAGGTTGTAACTTGGCACGACATCATAATTTCACACACATAGCAACTTCTAAAGAGTTTAGAGGGTTACGGCAAAAACTGGATGCACTTCGGGTACAAATTGGACAATCTCTTTCGAAGTATGAGGGTTTCGGACGAAAGCTCATCTATTACAAAGGGATTTCATTGTTAAAAAATTATTTTAACTCCATATTTTTTATGTGTTAAATATGCACCTTTCAAAGGCACATCAGCAATTTTCAATTCTTTCTAACTTCATATGATATATTTCATTCATTTAACGATTAATTTTGAGCTAAATGACCCTAATTTGAAAAGCAATAAAAATGAACTTTGAAAAGGTTGTAACTTGGCATGACATCATAATTTCACCCACATAGCAACTTCTAAAGAGTCGAGAGGGTTATCGCAAAAACTGGATGCACTTCCTGTACAAAATGGATAATCTCTTTTGAGGTATGAGGGTTTCGGACGAAAACACATCTATTACAAAGGGATTTCATTTTTAGTAACGTATTTTAACTCCATACTTTTTGTGTGTTCAATATGAACCCTTCAGAGGGACATCCTCAATTTTCAACCCTATCGGACTTCATTTGATATGTTTCATGCATTTAATGATTTATTTTGACGTAAATGACCCTAAGTTTGAAAAGCAGTACAAATGAACTCTGAAGAGGTTGTAACTTGGCATGACATCATAATTTCACCCACACAACAACTTCTAAAGAGTTGAGAGGGTTACGGCAAAAATTGGATGCACTTCGTGTACAAATTGGACAATCTCTTTCAAAGTATGAGGGTTTTGGACGAAACGCATCTATTACAAAGCAATTTCATTTTGAAAAACTTATTTTAACTCCATACTTTTTGTGTGTTCAATACGCACCATTCAAAGGCACATCATCTTTTTTCAATCCTTTCTGATTTCATTTGATATTTTCCATGCATATAATGATTTATTTTGAGCTAAATGACGCTAAATTTGAAAAGCAGTACAAATGAACTCTGAAAAGGTTGTAACTTGGCACGACATCATAATTTCACACACATAGCAACTTCTAAAGAGTTTAGAGGGTTACGGCAAAAACTGGATGCACTTCGGGTACAAATTGGACAATCTCTTTCGAAGTATGAGGGTTTCGGACGAAAGCTCATCTATTACAAAGGGATTTCATTGTTAAAAAATTATTTTAACTCCATATTTTTTATGTGTTAAATATGCACCTTTCAAAGGCACATCAGCAATTTTCAATTCTTTCTAACTTCATATGATATATTTCATTCATTTAACACTTAATTTTGAGCTAAATGACCCTAAATTTGAAAAGCAATAAAAATGAACTTTGAAAAGGTTGTAACTTGGCATGACATCATAATTTCACCCACATAGCAACTTCTAAAGAGTCGAGAGGGTTATCGCAAAAACTGGATGCACTTCCTGTACAAAATGGATAATCTCTTTTGAAGTATGAGGGTTTCGGACGAAAACACATCTATTACAAAGGGATTTCATTTTTAGTAACGTATTTTAACTCCATACTTTTTGTGTGTTCAATATGAACCCTTCAGAGGGACATCCTCAATTTTCAACCCTTTCGGACATCATTTGATATGTTTCATGCATTTAATGATTTATTTTGACGTAAATGACCCTAAGTTTGAAAAGCAGTACAAATGAACTCTGAAGAGGTTGTAACTTGGCATGACATCATAATTTCACCCACACAACAACTTATAAAGAGTTGAGAGGGTTACGGCAAAAATTGGATGCACTTCGTGTACAAATTGGACAATCTCTTTCAAAGTATGAGGGTTTTGGACGAAACGAATCTATTACATAGCAATTTCATTTTGAAAAACTTATTTTAACTCCATACTTTTTGTGTGTTCAATACGCACCATTCAAAGGCACATCATCAATTTTCAATCCTTTCTGACTTCATTTGATATTTTCCATGCATATAATGATTTATTTTGAGCTAAATGACGCTAAATTTGAAAAGCAGTACAAATGAACTCTGAAAAGGTTGTAACTTGGCACGACATCATAATTTCACACACATAGCAACTTCTAAAGAGTTTAGAGGGTTACGGCAAAAACTGGATGCACTTCGTGTACAAATTGGACAATCTCTTTCGAAGTATGAGGGTTTCGGACGAAAGCTCATCTATTACAAAGGGATTTCATTGTTAAAAAATTATTTTAACTCCATATCTTTTTATGTGTTAAATATGCACCTTTCAAAGGCACATCAGCAATTTTCAATTCTTTCTAACTTCATATGATATATTTCATTCATTTAACGATTAATTTTGAGCTAAATGACCCTAAATTTGAAAAGCAATACAAATGAGCTTTGAAATGGTTGTAACTTGGCATGACATCATAATTTCACCCACATAGGAACTTGTAAAGAGTTGAGAGGGTTAAGGAGAAAATTGGATGCACTTCGTGTACAAATTGGACAATCTCTTTCGAAGTATGAGGGTTTCGGACGAAAACTCATCTATTACAAAGGGATTTCATTTTTAATAACTTAGTTTAACTCCATACTTTTTGTGTGTTCAATATGCGCCATTCAAAGGCACATCATTAATTTTCAATCCTTTCTGACTTCATTTGATATTTTTCATGCATTTAATTATTTATTTTGAGCTAAATGTCCCTAAATTTGAAAAGCAATACAAATGAACTTTTAAAAGGTTCTAACTTGGCATGACATCATAATTTCACCCACATAGCAACTTCTAAAGAGTTGATAGGGTTACAGCAAAAACTGGATGCATTTCGTGTACAAATTGGACAATCTCTTTGTAAGTATGAGGGTTTCGGACAAAAATTCATCTATTACAAAGGGATTTCATTTTTAGTAACTTATTTTAACTCCATACTTTTTGTGTGTTCAATATGAACCATTCAAAGGCACATCATCACTTTTCAACCCTTTTTGACTTCATTTGATATTTTTCATGCATTTAATGTTTTATTTTGAGCTAAATGACCGTAAATTTGAAAAGCAATACAAAGGAACTTTGAAAAGGTTGTAACTTGGCATGACATCATAATTTCACCCACATAGAAACTTCTAAAGAGTTGAGAGGGTTACGGCAAAAACTAGATGCACTTCGTGTACAAAATTGGACAATCTTTTTTGAAGTATGAGCGTTTCGGACGAAAACTCATCTATTACAAAGGGATTTCATTTTTAGTAACTTATTTTAACTCCACACATTTTGTGTGTTCAATATGAACCATTCAAATGCACATCATGAATTTTCAACCCTTTCTAACTTCATTTGATATTTTTCGTGCATTTAATGATTTATTTTGAGCTAAATGACCCTAAATTTGAAAAGCAATACAAAGGAACTTTGAAAAGGTTGTAACTTTGCATGATATCATAATTTCACCCACATAGAAACTTCTAAAGAGTTGAGAGGGTTACTGCAAACACTGGATGCACTTCGTGTACAAATTGATAAATCTTTTTCGAACTATGAGCGTTTCGGACGAAAACTCATTTATTACAAAGGGATTTCGTTTTTAGTTAATTATTTTAACTCCATAATGTTTATGTGTTCAATATGAACCATTCAAAGGCACATCATCAATTTTCAACCCTTTCTGACTTCATTTGATATTTTTCATGCATTTAATTATTTCTTTTGAGCTAAATGACCCTAAATTTGAAAAGCAGTACAACTGAACTCTGAAAAGGTTGTAACATGGGAAGACATCATAATTTCACACACATAGCAACTTCTAAAGAGTTGAGAGGGTTACAGGAAAAACTGGTTGCACTTCGTGTACAAATTGGACAATCTCTTTTGAGGTATGAGGGTTTTGGAAAAAAACTCATCAATTACAAAGGGATTTCATTTTTAATAACTTATTTTAACTACATACTTTTTTTTGTTCAATATGCACCATTCAAAGGAACATCATCAATTTTCAATCCTTTCTGACTTTATTTGATATTTTCCATGCATTTAATGATTTATTTTGAGCTAAATGACCCTAAATTTGAAAAGCAGTACAAATGAACTCTAAAAAGGTTTTAACTTGGCACGACATCATAATTTCACCCACATAGCAACTTCTAAAGAGTTGAAAGGGTTACGGCAAAAACTAGATGCACTTCGTGTACAAATTGGACAATCTCTTTCGAAGTATGAGGGTTTCGGACGAAAACTCATCAATTACAAAGGGATTTCATTTTTCATAACTTATTTTAACTCCATAATTTTTTTGTGTTCAATATGCACCATTTAAAGGCAGATCATCAATTTTCAACCCTTTCTGACTTCATTTGATATTTTTCATGCATTTAATGATTTATTTGGAGCTAACTGACCCTAAATTTGAAAAGCAATACGAAGGAACTTTGAAAAGGTTTTAACTTGGCATGACATCATAATTTCACCCACATAGAAACTTCTAAAGAGTTGAGAGGGTTACTGCAAACACTGGATGCTCTTCGTGTACAAATTGATAAATCTTTTTCGAACTATGAGCGTTTCGGACGAAAACTCATTTATTACAAAGGGATTTCGTTTTTAGTTAATTATTTTAAGTCCATAGTTTTTATGTGTTCAATATGAACCATTCAAAGGCACATCATCAATTTTCAACCCTTTCTGACTTCATTTGATATTTTTCATGCATTTAATTATTTCTTTTGAGCTAAATGACCCTAAATTTGAAAAGCAGTACAACTGAACTCTGAAAAGGTTGTAACATGGGAAGACATCATAATTTCACACACATAGCAACTTCTAAAGAGTTGAGAGGGTTACAGGAAAAACTGGTTGCACTTCGTGTACAAATTGGACAATCTCTTTTGAGGTATGAGGGTTTTGGAAAAAAACTCATCAATTACAAAGGGATTTCATTTTTAATAACTTATTTTAACTACATACTTTTTTTTGTTCAATATGCACCATTCAAAGGAACATCATCAATTTTCAATCCTTTCTGACTTTATTTGATATTTTCCATGCATTTAATGATTTATTTTGAGCTAAATGACCCTAAATTTGAAAAGCAGTACAAATGAACTCTAAAAAGGTTTTAACTTGGCACGACATCATAATTTCACCCACATAGCAACTTCTAAAGAGTTGAAAGGGTTACGGCAAAAACTGGATGCACTTCGTGTACAAATTGGACAATCTCTTTCGAAGTATGAGGGTTTCGGACGAAAACTCATCAATTACAAAGGGATTTAATTTTTCATAACTTATTTTAACTCCATAATTTTTTTGTGTTCAATATGCACCATTTAAAGGCAGATCATCAATTTTCAACCCTTTCTGACTTCATTTGATATTTTTCATGCATTTAATGATTTATTTGGAGCTAACTGACCCTAAATTTGAAAAGCAATACGAAGGAACTTTGAAAAGGTTTTAACTTGGCATGACATCATAATTTCACCCACATAGAAACTTCTAAAGAGTTGAGAGGGTTACGGCAAACACTGGATGCACTTCGTGTACAAATTGGACAATCTTTTTCGAAGTATGAGGGTTTCGGACGAAAACTCATCTATTACAAAGGGATTTCATTTCTAGTTAATTATTTTAACTCCGTAATTTTTATGTGTTCAATATGAACCATTCAAAGGCACATCATCAATTTTCAACCCTTTCTGACTTCATTTGATATTTTTCATGCATTTAAATATTTCTTTTGAGCTAAATGACCCTAAATTTGAAAAGCAGTACAACTGAACTCCGAAAAGGTTGTGACATGGGAAGACATCATAATTTCACACACATAGCAACTTCTAAAGAGTTGAGAGGGTTATTGGAAAAACTGGTTGCACTTCGTGTACAAATTGGACAATCTCTTTTGAGGTATGAGGGTTTTGGAAAAAAACTCATCAATTACAAAGGGATTTCATTTTTAATAAATTATTTTAACTACATACTTTTTTTCTGTTCAATATGCACCATTCAAAGGAACATCATCAATTTTCAATCCTTTCTGACTTTATTTGATATTTTCCATGCATTTAATGATTTATTTTGAGCTAAATGACCCTAAATTTGAAAAGCAGTACAAATGAACTCTAAAAAGGTTGTAACTTGGCACGACATCATAATTTCACCCACATAGCAACTTCTAAAGAGTTGAAAGGGCTACGGCAAAAACTGGATGCACTTCGTGTACAAATTGGACAATCTCTTTCGAAGTATGAGGGTTTCGGACGAAAACTCATCAATTACAATGGGATTTCATTTTTCATAACTTATTTTAACTCCATAATTTTTTTGTGTTCAATATGCACCATTTAAAGGCAGATAATCAATTTTCAACCCTTTCTGACTTCATTTGATATTTTTCATGCATTTAATGATTTATTTGGAGCTAACTGACCCTAAATTTGAAAAGCAATACGAAGGAACTTTGAAAAGGTTTTAACTTGGCATGACATCATAATTTCACCCACATAGAAACTTCTAAAGAGTTGAGAGGGTTACGGCAAACACTGGATGCACTTCGTGTACAAATTGGACAATCTTTTTCGAAGTATGAGGGTTTCGGACGAAAACTCATCTATTACAAAGGGATTTCATTTTTAGTTAATTATTTTAACTCCGTAATTTTTATGTGTTCAATATGAACCATTCAAAGGCACATCCACAATTTTCAACCCTTTCTGACTTCATTTGATATTTTTCATGCATTTAGTGATTTATTTTGAGCTAAATGACCCTAAATTTGAAAAGCAGTACAAATGAACTCTCAAAAGGTTGTAACTTGGCACGACATCATAAATTCACCCACATAGCAACTTGTGAAGAACTGAGAGGGTTACGGCAAAAACTGGATGCACTTCGTGTACAAATTGGACAATCTTTTTCGAAGTATGAGGGTTTCGGACAAAAACTCATCAATTACAATGGGATTTCATTTTTAATTACTTATTTTAACTACATAATTTTTTTGTGTTCGATATGCACCATTCAAAGGCACACCATCAATTTTCAATCCATTCTGACTTTATTTGATATTTTCCGTGCATTTAATGATTTATTTTGACCTAAATGATCCTAAATTTGAAAAGTAGTACAAATGAACTCTGAAAAGGTTGTAACTTGGCCCGACATCATAATTTCACCCACATAGCAACTTCTAAAGAGTTGAAAGGGTTACGGGAAAAACTGGCTGGACTTCGTGCACAAATTGGACAATCTCTTTCGAAGTATGAGGGTTTCGGACGAAAACTCATCTATTACAAAGGGATTTCATTTTTCATAACTTATTTTAACTCCATAATTTTTATGTGTTCAATATGCACCATTTAACGGGACATCATCAATTTTCAACCCTTTCTGACTTCATTTGATATTTTTCATCCATTTACTGATTTATTTTGAGCTAAATGACCCTAAATTTGAAAAGCAATACAAATGAACTTTGAAAAGGTTGTAACTTGGCATGACATCATAATTTCACCGACGTAGAAACTTCTAAAGAATTGAGAGGGTTACGGCAAACACTGGATGCACTTCGTGTACAAATTGGACAATCTTTTTCGAAGTATGAGGGTTTCGCACGAAAACTCATCTATTACAAAGGAATTTCATTTTTTGTTAATTATTTTAACTCCATAAATTTTATGTGTTCAATATGAACCATTAAAAGGCACATCATCAATTTTCAACCCTTTTCTGACTTCATTTGATATTTTTCATGCATTTAATGATTTATTTTGACCTAAATGACCGTAAATTTGAAAAGCCGTACAAATGAACTCTGAAGAGGTTGTAACTTGTCATGACATCATAATTTCATCCACATAGCAACTTCTAAAGAGTTGACAGGGTTACGGCAAGAACTAGATGCACTTCGTGTACAAATTGGACAATCTATTTCGATGTATGAGGGTTTTGGACGAAAGCTCATCTATTACAAAGGGATTTCATTGTTAATAACTTATTTTAACTCCATGATTTTTGTGTGTTCAATATGCACCACTCAAAGGGACATCATCAACTTTCAATCCTTTCTGACTTCATTTGATATTTTTCATGCATTTAATGATTAATTATGAGCTAAATGGCCCTAAATTTGAAAAGCAGTACAAAAGAACTCTGAAAAGGTTATAACTTGGCACGACATCATAATTTCACCCACATAGCAACTTCTAAAGAGTTGAGAGGGTTACGGCAAAAACTGGATGCACTTCTTGTACAAATTGGACAATCTCTTTCGAAGTATGAGGGTTTTGGACGAAAGCTCATCTATTACAAAGGGATTTCATTGTTAATAACTTATTTTAACTCCATAATTTTTATGTGTTCAATATGCACCATTCAAAGGCACATCATCAATTTTCAACCCTTTCTAACTTCATTTGATATTTTTCATGCATTTAATGATTTATTTTGAGCTAAATGACCCTAAATTTGAAAAGCAATACAAAGGAACTTCGAAAAGGTTGTAACTTGGCATGATATCATAATTTCACCCACATAGAAACTTCGAAAGAGTTGAGAGGGTTACTGCAAAAACTGGATGCACTTCGTGTACAAATTGGACAATCTTTTTCGAACTATGAGCGTTTCGGACGAAAACTCATTTATTACAAAGGGATTTCGTTTTTAGTTAATTATTTTAACTCCATAATTTTTATGTGTTCAATATGAACCATTCAAAGGCACATCATCAATTTTCAACCCTTTCTGACTTCATTTGATATTTTTCATGCATTTAAATATTTCTTTTGAGCTAAATGACCCTAAATTTGAAAAGCAGTACAACTGAACTCTGAAAAGGTTGTAACATGGGAAGACATCATAATTTCACACACATAGCAACTTCTAAAGAGTTGAGAGGGTTACAGGAAAAACTGGTTGCACTTCGTGTACAAATTGGACAATCTCTTTTGAGGTATGAGGGTTTTGGAAAAAACTCATCAATTACAAAGGGATTTCATTTTTAATAACTTATTTTAACTACATACTTTTTTTCTGTTCAATATGCACGATTCAAAGGAACATCATCAATTTTCAATCCTTTCTGACTTTATTTGATATTTTCCATGCATTTAATGATTTATTTTGAGCTAAATGACCCTAAATTTGAAAAGCAGTACAAATGAACTCTAAAAAGGTTGTAACTTGGCACGACATCATAATTTCACCCACATAGCAACTTCTAAAGAGTTGAAAGGGCTACGGCAAAAACTGGATGCACTTCGTGTACAAATTGGACAATCTCTTTCGAAGTATGACGGTTTCGGACGAAAACTCATCAATTACAAAGGGATTTCATTTTTCATAACTTATTTTAACTCCATAATTTTTTTGTGTTCAATATGCACCATTTAAAGGCAGATCATCAATTTTCAACCCTTTCTGACTTCATTTGATATTTTTCATGCATTTAATGATTTATTTGGAGCTTACTAACACTAAATTTGAAAAGCAATACGAAGGAACTTTGAAAAGGTTTTAATTTGGCATGACATCATAATTTCACCCACATAGAAACTTCTAAAGAGTTGAGAGGGTTACGGCAAACACTGGATGCACTTCGTGTACAAATTGGACAATCTTTTTCGAAGTATGAGGGTTTCGCACGAAAACTCATCTATTACAAAGGGATTTCATTTTTAGTTAATTTATTTAACTCCGTAATTTTTATGTGTTCAATATGAACCATTCAAAGGCACATCCACAATTTTCAACCCTTTCTGACTTCATTTGATATTTTTCATGCATTTAGTGATTTATTTTGAGCTAAATGACCCTAAATTTGAAAAGCAGTACAAATGAACTCTCAAAAGGTTGTAACTTGGCACGACATCATAAATTCACCCACATAGCAACTTGTGAAGAACTGAGAGGGTTACGGCAAAAACTGGATGCACTTCGTGTACAAATTGGACAATCTTTTTCGAAGTATGAGGGTTTCGGACAAAAACTCATCAATTACAATGGGATTTCATTTTTAATTACTTATTTTAACTACATAATTTTTTTGTGTTCGATATGCACCATTCAAAGGCACACCATCAATTTTCAATCCATTCTGACTTTATTTGATATTTTCCGTGCATTTAATGATTTATTTTGATCTAAATGATCCTAAATTTGAAAAGTAGTACAAATGAACTCTGAAAAGGTTGTAACTTGGCCCGACATCATAATTTCACCCACATAGCAACTTCTAAAGAGTTGGAAGGGTTACGGGAAAAACTGGATGGACTTCATGCACAAATTGGACAATCTTTTTCGAAGTATGAGGGTTTCGGATGAAAACTCATCTATTACAAAGGGATTTCATTTTTCATAACTTATTTTAACTCCATAATTTTTATGTGTTCAATATGCACCATTTAAAGGGACATCATCAATTTTCAACCCTTTCTGACTTCATTTGATATTTTTCATCCATTTAATGATTTATTTTGAGCTAAATGACCCTAAATTTGAAAAGCAATACAAATGAACGTTGAAAAGGTTGTAACTTGGCATGACATCATAATTTCACCCACGTAGAAACTTCTAAAGAGTTGAGAGGGTTACGGCAAACACTGGATGCACTTCGTGTACAAATTGGACAATCTTTTTCGAAGTATGAGGGTTTCGCACGAAAACTCATCTATTACAAAGGAATATCATTTTTTGTTAATTATTTTAACTCCATAAATTTTATGTGTTCAATATGAACCATTAAAAGGCACATCATCAAGTTTCAACCCTTTTCTGACTTCATTTGATATTTTTCATGCATTTAATGATTTATTTTGACCTAAATGACCGTAAATTTGAAAAGCCGTACAAATGAACTCTGAAGAGGTTGTAACTTGTCATGACATCATAATTTCATCCACATAGCAACTTCTAAAGAGTTGACAGGGTTACGGCAAGAACTACATGCACTTCGTGTACAAATTGGACAATCTCTTTCGATGTATGAGGGTTTTGGACGAAAGCTCATCTATTACAAAGGGATTTCATTGTTAATAACTTATTTTAACTCCATGATTTTTGTGTGTTCAATATGCACCATTCAAAGGGACATCATCAACTTTCAATCCTTTCTGACTTCATTTGATATTTTTCATGCATTTAATGATTAATTATGAGCTAAATGGCCCTAAATTTGAAAAGCAGTACAAAAGAACTCTGAAAAGGTTATAACTTGGCACGACATCATAATTTCACCCACATAGCAACTTCTAAAGAGTTGAGAGGGTTACGGCAAAAACTGGATGCACTTCTTGTACAAATTGGACAATCTCTTTCGAAGTATGAGGGTTTTGGACGAAAGCTCATCTATTACAAAGGGATTTCATTGTTAATAACTTATTTTAACTCCATAATTTTTATGTGTTCAATATGCACCATTCAAAGGCACATCATCAATTTTCAACCCTTTCTAACTTCATTTGATATTTTTCATGCATTTAATGATTTATTTTGAGCTAAATGACCCTAAATTTGAAAAGCAATACAAAGGAACTTTGAAAAGGTTGTAACTTGGCATGTTATCATGATTTCATCCACATAGAAACTTCGAAAGAGTTGAGAGGGTTACTGCAAACACTGGATGCACTTCGTGTACAAATTGGACAATCTTTTTCGAACTATGAGCGTTTCGGACGAAAACTCATTTATTACACAGGGATTTCGTTTTTAGTTAATTATTTTAACTCCATAATTTTTATGTGTTCAATATGAACCATTCAAAGGCACATCATCAATTTTCAACCCTTTCTGACTTCATTTGATATTTTTCATGCATTTAAATATTTCTTTTGAGCTAAATGACCCTAAATTTGAAAAGCAGTACAACTGAACTCTGAAAAGGTTGTAACATGGGAAGACATCATAATTTCACACACATCGCAACTTCTAAAGAGTTGAGAGGGTTACAGGAAAAACTGGTTGCACTTCGTGTACAAATTGGACAATCTCTTTTGAGGTATGAGGGTTTTGGAAAAAAACTCATCAATTACAAAGGGATTTCATTTTTAATAACTTATTTTAACTACATACTTTTTTTCTGTTCAATATGCACCATTCAAAGGAACATCATCAATTTTCAATCCTTTCTGACTTTATTTGATATTTTCCATGCATTTAATGATTTATTTTGAGCTAAATGACCCTAAATTTGAAAAGCAGTACAAATGAACTCTAAAAAGGTTGTAACTTGGCACGACATCATAATTTCACCCACATAGCAACTTCTAAAGAGTTGAAAGGGCTACGGCAAAAACTGGATGCACTTCGTGTACAAATTGGACAATCTCTTTCGAAGTATGAGGGTTTCGGACGAAAACTCATCAATTACAAAGGGATTTCATTTTTCATAACTTATTTTAACTCCATAATTTTTTTGTGTTCAATATGCACCATTTAAAGGCAGATCATCAATTTTCAACCCTTTCTGACTTCATTTGATATTTTTCATGCATTTAATGATTTATTTGGAGCTAACTGACCCTAAATTTGAAAAGCAATACGAAGGAACTTTGAAAAGGTTTTAACTTGGCATGACATCATAATTTCACCCACATAGAAACTTCTAAAGAGTTGAGAGGGTTACGGCAAACACTGGATGCACTTCGTGTACAAATTGGACAATCTTTTTCGAAGTATGAGGGTTTCGGACGAAAACTCATCTATTACAAAGGGATTTCATTTTTAGTTAATTATTTTAACTCCGTAATTTTTATGTGTTCAATATGAACCATTCAAAGGCACATCCACAATTTTCAACCCTTTCTGACTTCATTTGATATTTTTCATGCAGTTAGTGATTTATTTTGAGCTAAATGACCCTAAATTTGAAAAGCAGTACAAATGAACTCTCAAAAGGTTGTAAGTTGGCACGACATCATAAATTCACCCACATAGCAACTTGTGAAGAACTGAGAGGGTTACGGCAAAAACTGGATGCACTTCGTGTACAAATTGGACAATCTTTTTCGAAGTATGAGGGTTTCGGACAAAAACTCATCAATTACAATGGGATTTCATTTTTAATTACTTATTTTAACTACATAATTTTTTTGTGTTCGATATGCACCATTCAAAGGCACACCATCAATTTTCAATCCATTCTGACTTTATTTGATATTTTCCGTGCATTTAATGATTTATTTTGATCTAAATGATCCTAAATTTGAAAAGTAGTACAAATGAACTCTGAAAAGGTTGTAACTTGGCCCGACATCATAATTTCACCCACATAGCAACTTCTAAAGAGTTGGAAGGGTTACGGGAAAAACTGGATGGACTTCATGCACAAATTGGACAATCTTTTTCGAAGTATGAGGGTTTCGGACGAAAACTCATCTATTACAAAGGGATTTCATTTTTCATAACTTATTTTAACTCCATAATTTTTATGTGTTCAATATGCACCATTTAAAGGGACATCATCAATTTTCAACCCTTTCTGACTTCATTTGATATTTTTCATCCATTTAATGATTTATTTTGAGCTAAATGACCCTAAATTTGAAAAGCAATACAAATGAACTTTGAAAAGGTTGTAAGTTGGCATGACATCATAATTTCACCCATGTAGAAACTTCTAAAGAGTTGAGAGGGTTACGGCAAACACTGGATGCACTTCGTGTACAAATTGGACAATCTTTTTCGAAGTATGAGGGTTTCGCACGAAAACTCATCTATTACAAAGGAATTTCATTTTTTGTTAATTATTTTAACTCCATAAATTTTATGTGTTCAATATGAACCATTAAAAGGCACATCATCAATTTTCAACCCTTTTCTGACTTCATTTGATATTTTTCATGCATTTAATGATTTATTTTGACCTAAATGACCGTAAATTTGAAAAGCCGTACAAATGAACTCTGAAGAGGTTGTAACTTGTCATGACATCATAATTTCATCCACATAGCAACTTCTAAAGAGTTGACAGGGTTACGGCAAGAACTAGATGCACTTCGTGTACAAATTGGACAATCTCTTTCGATGTATGAGGGTTTTGGACGAAAGCTCATCTATTACAAAGGGATTTCATTGTTAATAACTTATTTTAACTCCATGATTTTTGTGTGTTCAATATGCACCATTCAAAGGGACATCATCAACTTTCAATCCTTTCTGACTTCATTTGATATTTTTCATGCATTTAATGATTAATTATGAGCTAAATGGCCCTAAATTTGAGAAGCAGTACAAAAGAACTCTGAAAAGGTTATAACTTGGCACGACATCATAATTTCACCCACATAGCAACTTCTAAAGAGTTGAGAGGGTTACGGCAAAAACTGGATGCACTTCTTGTACAAATTGGACAATCTCTTTCGAAGTATGAGGGTTTTGGACGAAAGCTCATCTATTACAAAGGGATTTCATTGTTAATAACTTATTTTAACTCCATAATTTTTATGTGTTCAATATGCACCATTCAAAGGCACATCATCAATTTTCAACCCTTTCTAACTTTATTTGATATTTTTCATGCATTTAATGATTTATTTTGAGCTAAATGACCCTAAATTTGAAAAGCAATACAAAGGAACTTTGAAAAGGTTGTAACTTGGCATGATATCATAATTTCACCCACATAGAAACTTCTAAAGAGTTGAGAGGGTTACTGCAAACACTGGATGCACTTCGTGTACAAATTGGACAATCTTTTTCGAACTATGAGCGTTTCGGACGAAAACTCATTTATTACAAAGGGATTTCGTTTTTAGTTAATTATTTTAACTCCATAATTTTTATGTGTTCAATATGAACCATTCAAAGGCACATCATCAATTTTCAACCCTTTTTGACTTCATTTGATATTTTTCATGCATTTAAATATTTCTTTCGAGCTAAATGACCCTAAATTTGAAAAGCAGTACAACTGAACTCTGAAAAGGTTGTAACATGGGAAGACATCATAATTTCACACACATAGCAACTTCTAAAGAGTTGAGAGGGTTACAGGAAAAACTGGTTGCACTTCGTGTACAAATTGGACAATCTCTTTTGAGGTATGAGGGTTTTGGAAAAAAACTCATCAATTACAAAGGGATTTCATTTTTAATAACTTATTTTAACTACATACTTTTTTTCTGTTCAATATGCACCATTCAAAGGAACATCATCAATTTTCAATCCTTTCTGACTTTATTTGATATTTTCCATGCATTTAATGATTTATTTTGAGCTAAATGACCCTAAATTTGAAAAGCAGTACAAATGAACTCTAAAAAGGTTGTAACTTGGCACGACATCATAATTTCACCCACATAGCAACTTCTAAAGAGTTGAAAGGGCTACGGCAAAAACTGGATGCACTTCGTGTAAAAATTGGTCAATCTCTTTCGAAGTATGAGGGTTTCGGACGAAAACTCATCAATTACAAAGGGATTTCATTTTTCATAACTTATTTTAACTCCATAATTTTTTTGTGTTCAATATGCACCATTTAAAGGCAGATCATCAATTTTCAACCCTTTCTGACTTCATTTGATATTTTTCATGCATTTAATGATTTATTTGGAGCTAACTGACCCTAAATTTGAAAAGCAATACGAAGGAACTTTGAAAAGGTTTTAACTTGGCATGACATCATAATTTCACCCACATAGAAACTTCTAAAGAGTTGAGAGGGTTACGGCAAACACTGGATGCACTTCGTGTACAAATTGGACAATCTTTTTCGAAGTATGAGGGTTTCGGACGAAAACTCATCTATTACAAAGGGATTTCATTTTTAGTTAATTATTTTAACTCCGTAATTTTTATGTGTTCAATATGAACCATTCAAAGGCACATCCACAATTTTCAACCCTTTCTGACTTCATTTGATATTTTTCATGCATTTAGTGATTTATTTTGAGCTAAATGACCCTAAATTTGAAAAGCAGTACAAATGAACTCTCAAAGGGTTGTAACTTGGCACGACATCATAAATTTACCCACATAGCAACTTGTGAAGAACTGAGAGGGTTACGGCAAAAACTGGATGCACTTCGTGTACAAATTGGACAATCTTTTTCGAAGTATGAGGGTTTCGGACAAAAACTCATCAATTACAATGGGATTTCATTTTTAATTACTTATTTTAACTACATAATTTTTTTGTGTTCGATATGCACCATTCAAAGGCACACCATCAATTTTCAATCCATTCTGACTTTATTTGATATTTTCCGTGCATTTAATGATTTATTTTGATCTAAATGATCCTAAATTTTAAAAGTAGTACAAATGAACTCTGAAAAGGTTGTAACTTGGCCCGACATCATAATTTCACCCACATAGCAACTTCTAAAGAGTTGAAAGGGTGACGGGAAAAACTGGATGGACTTCGTGCACAAATTGGACAATCTCTTTCGAAGTATGAGGGTTTCGGACGAAAACTCATCTATTACAAAGGGATTTCATTTTTCATAACTTATTTTAACTCCATAATTTTTATGTGTTCAATATGCACCATTTAAAGGGACATCATCAATTTTCAACCCTTTCTGACTTCATTTGATATTTTTCATCCATTTAATGATTTATTTTGAGCTAAATGACCCTAAATTTGA
The DNA here is from genome assembly GCA_022496015.1 of Hordeum marinum. Classification (NCBI taxonomy): domain Eukaryota; kingdom Viridiplantae; phylum Streptophyta; class Magnoliopsida; order Poales; family Poaceae; genus Hordeum; species Hordeum marinum. The sequence continues at coordinate 497,659,053 of CM039675.1, read as the reverse complement.
AAAGCAATACTAATGAACTTTGAAAAGGTTGTAACTTGGCATGACATCATAATTTCACCCACGTAGAAACTTCTAAAGAGTTGAGAGGGTTACGGCAAACACTGGATGCACTTCGTGTACAAATTGGACAATCTTTTTCGAAGTATGAGGGTTTCGCACGAAAACTCATCTATTACAAAGGAATTTCATTTTTTGTTAATTATTTTAACTCCATAAATTTTATGTGTTCAATATGAACCATTAAAAGGCACATCATCAATTTTCAACCCTTTTCTGACTTCATTTGATATTTTTCATGCATTTAATGATTTATTTTGACCTAAATGACCGTAAATTTGAAAAGCCGTACAAATGAACTCTGAAGAGGTTGTAACTTGTCATGACATCATAATTTCATCCACATAGCAACTTCTAAAGAGTTGACAGGGTTACGGCAAGAACTAGATGCACTTCGTGTACTAATTGGACAATCTCTTTCGATGTATGAGGGTTTTGGACGAAAGCTCATCTATTACAAAGGGATTTCATTGTTAATAACTTATTTTAACTCCATGATTTTTGTGTGTTCAATATGCACCATTCAAAGGGACATCAGCAACTTTCAATCCTTTCTGACTTCATTTGATATTTTTCATGCATTTAATGATTAATTATGAGCTAAATGGCCCTAAATTTGAAAAGCAGTACAAAAGAACTCTGAAAAGGTTATAACTTGGCACGACATCATAATTTCACCCACATAGCAACTTCTAAAGAGTTGAGAGGGTTACGGCAAAAACTGGATGCACTTCTTGTACAAATTGGACAATCTCTTTCGAAGTATGAGGGTTTTGGACGAAAGCTCATCTATTACAAAGGGATTTCATTGTTAATAACTTATTTTAACTCCATAATTTTTATGTGTTCAATATGCACCATTCAAAGGCACATCATCAATTTTCAACCCTTTCTAACTTCATTTGATATTTTTCATGCATTTAATGATTTATTTTGAGCTAAATGACCCTAAATTTGAAAAGCAATACAAAGGAACTTTGAAAAGGTTGTAACTTGGCATGATATCATAATTTCACCCACATAGAAACTTCTAAAGAGTTGAGAGGGTTACTGCAAACACTGGATGCACTTCGTGTACAAATTGGACAATCTTTTTCGAACTATGAGCGTTCCGGACGAAAACTCATTTATTACAAAGGGATTTCGTTTTTAGTTAATTATTTTAACTCCATAATTTTTATGTGTTCAATATGAACCATTCAAAGGCACATCATCAATTTTCAACCCTTTCTGACTTCATTTGATATTTTTCATGCATTTAAATATTTCTTTTGAGCTAAATGACCCTAAATTTGAAAAGCAGTACAACTGAACTCTGAAAAGGTTGTAACATGGGAAGACATCATAATTTCACACACATAGCAACTTCTAAAGAATTGAGAGGGTTACAGGAAATACTGGTTGCACTTCGTGTACAAATTGGACAATCTCTTTTGAGGTATGAGGGTTTTGGAAAAAAACTCATCAATTACAAAGGAATTTCATTTTTAATAACTTATTTTAACTACATACTTTTTTTCTGTTCAATATGCACCATTCAAAGGAACATCATCAATTTTCAATCCTTTCTGACTTTATTTGATATTTTCCATGCATTTAATGATTTATTTTGAGCTAAATGACCCTAAATTTGAAAAGCAGTACAAACGAACTCTAAAAAGGTTGTAACTTGGCACGACAACATAATTTCACCCACATAGTTACTTCTAAAGAGTTGAAAGGGCTACGGCAAAAACTGGATGCACTTCGTGTACAAATTGGACAATCTCTTTCGAAGTATGAGGGTTTCGGACGAAAACTCATCAATTACAAAGGGATTTCATTTTTCATAACTTATTTTAACTCCATAATTTTTCTGTGTTCAATATGCACCATTTAAAGGCAGATCATCAATTTTCAACCCTTTCTGACTTCATTTGATATTTTTCATGCATTTAATTATGTATTTGGAGCTAACTGACCCTAAATTTGAAAAGCAATACGAAGGAACTTTGAAAAGGTTTTAACTTGGCATGACATCATAATTTCACCCACATAGAAACTTCTAAAGAGTTGAGAGGGTTACGGCAAACACTGGATGCACTTCGTGTACAAATTGGACAATCTTTTTCGAAGTATGAGGGTTTCGGACGAAAACTCATCTATTACAAAGGGATTTCATTTTTAGTTAATTATTTTAACTCCGTAATTTTTATGTGTTCAATATGAACCATTCAAAGGCACATCCACAATTTTCAACCCTTTCGGACTTCATTTGATATTTTTCATGCATTTAGTGATTTATTTTGAGCTAAATGACCCTAAATTTGAAAAGCAATACAAATGAACTCTCAAAAGGTTGTAACTTGGCACGACATCATAAATTCACCCACATAGCAACTTATGAAGAACTGAGAGGGTTACGGCAAAAACTGGATGCACTTCGTGTACAAATTGGACAATCTTTTTCGAAGTATGAGGGTATCGTACAAAAACTCATCAATTACAATGGGATTTCATTTTTAATTACTTATTTTAACTACATAATTTTTTTGTGTTCGATATGCACCATTCAAAGGCAAACCATCAATTTTCAATCCATTCTGACTTTATTTGAAATTTTCCGTGCATTTAATGATTTATTTTGATCTAAATGATCCTAAATTTGAATAGTAGTACAAATGAACTCTGAAAAGGTTGTAACTTGGCACGACATCATAATTTCACCCACATAGCAACTTCTAAAGAGTTGAAAGGGTTACGGCAAAAACTGGATGGACTTCGTGCACAAATTGGACAATCTCTTTCGAAGTATGAGGGTTTCGGACGAAAACTCATCTATTACAAAGGGATTTCATTTTTCATAACTTATTTTAACTCCATAATTTTGATGTGTTCAATATGCACCATTTAAAGGGACATCATCAATTTTCAACCCTTTCTGACTTCATTTGATATTTTTCATCCATTTAATGATTTATTTTGAGCTAAATGACCCTAAATTTGAAAAGCAATACAAATGAACTTTGAAAAGGTTGTAACTTGGCATGACATCATAATTTCACCCACGTAGAAACTTCTAAAGAGTTGAAAGGGTTACGGCAAAAACTGGATGGACTTCGTGCACAAATTGGACAATCTCTTTCGAAGTATGAGGGTTTCGGACGAAAACTCATCTATTACAAAGGGATTTCATTTTTCATAACTTATTTTAACTCCATAATTTTGATGTGTTCAATATGAACCATTAAAAGGCACATCATCAATTTTCAACCCTTTTCTGACTTCATTTGATATTTTTCATGCATTTAGTGATTTATTTTGACCTAAATGACCGTAAATTTGAAAAGCCGTACAAATGAACTCTGAAGAGGTTGTAACTTGTCATAACATCATAATTCATCCACATAGCAACTTCTAAAGAGTTGACAGGGTTACGGCAAAAACTAGATGCACTTCGTGTACAAATTGGACAATCTCTTTCGATGTATGAGGGTTTTGGACGAAAGCTCATCTATTACAAAGGGATTTCATTGTTAATAACTTATTTTAACTCCATAATTTTTGTGTGTTCAATATGCACCATTCAAAGGGACATCATCAATTTTCAATCCTTTCTGACTTCATTTGATATTTTTCATGCATTTAATGATTTATTATGAGCTAAATGGCCCTAAATTTGAAAAGAAGTACAAAAGAACTCTGAAAAGGTTGTAACTTGTCATGACATCATAATTTCATCCACATCGCAACTTCTAAAGAGTTGACAGGGTTACGGCAAAAACTGGATGCACTTCTTGTACAAATTGGACAATCTCTTTCGAAGTATGAGGGTTTCGGACGAAAACTCATCTATTACAAAGGGATTTCATTTTTAGTTAATTATTTTAACTCCGTAATTTTTATGTGTCCAATATGAACCATTCAAAGGCACATCCACAATTTTCAACCCTTTCGGACTTCATTTGATATTTTTCATGCATTTAGTGATTTATTTTGAGCTAAATGACCCTAAATTTGAAAAGCAGTACAAATGAACTCTCAAAAGGTTGTAACTTGGCACGACATCATAAATTCACCCACATAGCAACTTATGAAGAACTGAGAGGGTTACGGCAAAAACAAGATGCACTTCGTGTACAAATTGGACAATCTTTTTCGAAGTATGAGGGTTTCAGACAAAAACTCATCAATTACAATGGGATTTCATTTTTAATTACTTATTTTAACTACATAATTTTTTTGTGTTCGATATGCACCATTCAAAGGCACACCATCAATTTTCAATCCATTCTGACTTTATTTGATATTTTCCGTACATTTAATGATTTATTTTGATCTAAATGATCCTAAATTTGAAAAGTAGTACAAATGAACTCTGAAAAGGTTGTAACTTGGCACGACATCATAATTTCACCCACATAGCAACTTCTAAAGAGTTGAAAGGGTTACGGCAAAAACTGGATGCACTTCGTGCACAAATTGGACAATCTCTTTCGAAGTATGAGGGTTTCGGACGAAAACTCATCAATTACAAAGAGATTTCATTTTTCATAACTTATTTTAACTCCATAATTTTTTTGTGTTCAATATGCACCATTTAAAGGTACGTCATCAATTTTCAACCCTTTCTGACTTCATTTGATATTTTTCATGCATTTAATGATTTATTTGGAGCTAACTGACCCTAAATTTGAAAAGCAATACGAAGGAACTTTGAAAAGGTTTTAACTTGGCATGACATCATAATTTCACCCACATAGAAACTTCTAAAGAGTTGAGAGGGTTACGGCAAACACTGGATGCACTTCGTGTACAAATTGGACAATCTTTTTCGAAGTATGAGGGTTTCGGACGAAAACTCATCTATTACAAAGGGATTTCATTTTTAGTTAATTATTTTAACTCCGTAATTTTTATGTGTTCAATATGAACCATTCAAAGGCACATCCACAATTTTCAACCCTTTCGGACTTCATTTGATATTTTTCATGCATTTAGTGATTTATTTTGAGCTAAATGACCCTAAATTTGAAAAGCAGTACAAATGAACTCTCAAAAGGTTGTAACTTGGCACGACATCATAAATTCACCCACATAGCAACTTATGAAGAACTGAGAGGGTTACGGCAAAAACTAGATGCACTTCGTGTACAAATTGGACAATCTTTTTCGAAGTATGAGGGTTTCGGACAAAAACTCATCAATTACAATGGGATTTCATTTTTAATTACTTATTTTAACTACATAATTTTTTTGTGTTCGATATGCACCATTCAAAGGCACACCATCAATTTTCAATCCATTCTGACTTTATTTGATATTTTCCGTGCATTTAATGATTTATTTTGATCTAAATGATCCTAAATTTGAAAAGTAGTACAAATGAACTCTGAAAAGGTTGTAACTTGGCACGACATCATAATTTCACCCACATAGCAACTTCTAAAGAGTTGAAAGGGTTACGGCAAAAACTGGATGCACTTCGTGCACAAATTGGACAATCTCTTTCGAAGTATGAGGGTTTCGGACGAAAACTCATCAATTACAAAGGGATTTCATTTTTCATAACTTATTTTAACTCCATAATTTTTTTGTGTTCAATATGCACCATTTAAAGGTACATCATCAATTTTCAACCCTTTCTGACTTCATTTGATATTTTTCATGCATTTAATGATTTATTTGGAGCTAACTGACCCTAAATTTGAAAAGCAATACGAAGGAACTTTGAAAAGGTTTTAACTTGGCATGACATCATAATTTCACCCACATAGAAACTTCTAAAGAGTTGAGAGGGTTACGGCAAACACTGGATGCACTTCGTGTACAAATTGGACAATCTTTTTCGAAGTATGAGGGTTTCGGACGAAAACTCATCTATTACAAAGGGATTTCATTTTTAGTTAATTATTTTAACTCTGTAATTTTTATGTGTTCAATATGAACCATTCAAAGGCACATCCACATATTTCAACCCTTTCTGACTTCATTTGATATTTTTCATGCATTTAGTGATTTATTTTGGGCTAAATGACCCTAAATTTGAAAAGCAGTACAAATGAACTCTCAAAAGGTTGTAACTTGGCACGACATCATAAATTCACCCACATAGCAACTTATGAAGAACTGAGAGGGTTACGGCAAAAACTGGATGCACTTCGTGTACAAATTGGACAATCTTTTTCGAAGTATGAGGGTTTCGGACAAAAACTCATCAATTACAATGGGATTTCATTTTTAATTACTTATTTTAACTACATAATTTTTTTGTGTTCGATATGCACCATTCAAAGGCACACCATCAATTTTCAATCCATTCTGACTTTATTTGAAATTTTCCGTGCATTTAATGATTTATTTTGATCTAAATGATCCTAAATTTGAAAAGTAGTACAAATGAACTCTGAAAAGGTTGTAACTTGGCACGACATCATAATTTCACCCACATAGCAACTTCTAAAGAGTTGAAAGGGTTACGGCAAAAACTGGATGGACTTCGTGCGCAAATTGGACAATCTCTTTCGAAGTATGAGGGTTTCGGACGAAAACTCATCTATTACAAAGGGATTTCATTTTTCATAACTTATTTTAACTCCATAATTTTTATGTGTTCAATATGCACCATTTAAAGGGACATCATCAATTCTCAACCCTTTCTGACTTCATTTGATATTTTTCATCCATTTAATGATTTATTTTGAGCTAAATGACCCTAAATTTGAAAAGCAATACAAATGAACTTTGAAAAGGTTGTAACTTGGCATGACATCATAATTTCACCCACGTAGAAACTTCTAAAGAGTTGAGAGGGTTACGGCAAACACTGGATGCACTTCGTGTACAAATTGGACAATCTTTTTCGAAGTATGAGGGTTTCGCATGAAAACTCATCTATTACAAAGGAATTTCATTTTTTGTTAATTATTTTAACTCCATAAATTTTATGTGTTCAATATGAACCATTAAAAGGCACATCATCAATTTTCAACCCCTTTCTGACTTCATTTGATATTTTTCATGCATTTAATGATTTATTTTGACCTAAGTGACTGTAAATTTGAAAAGCCGTACAAATGAACTCTGAAGAGGTTGTAACTTGTCATGACATCATAATTTCATCCACATAGCAACTTTTAAAGAGTTGACAGGGTTACGGCAAAAACTAGATGCACTTCGTGTACAAATTGGACAATCTCTTTCGATGTATGAGGGTTTTGGACGAAAGCTCATCTATTACAAAGGGATTTCATTGTTAATAACTTATTTTAACTCCATAATTTTTGTGTGTTCAATATGCACCATTCAAAGGGACATCATCAATTTTCAATCCTTTCTGACTTCATTTGATATTTTTCATGCATTTAATGATTTATTATGAGCTAAATGGCCCTAAATTTGAAAAGCAGTACAAAAGAACTCTGAAAAGGTTGTAACTTGTCATGACATCATAATTTCATCCACATCGCAACTTCTAAAGAGTTGACAGGGTTACGGCAAAAACTGGATGCACTTCTTGTACAAATTGGACAATCTCTTTCGAAGTATGAGGGTTTTGGACGAAAGCTCATCTATTACAAAGGGATTTCATTGTTAATAACTTATTTTAACTCCATAATTTTTATGTGTTCAATATGCACCATTCAAAGGGACATCATCAATTTTCAATCCTTTCTGACTTCATTTGATATTTTTCATGCATTTAATGATTTATTTTGAGCTAAATGACCGTAAATTTGAAAAGCAGTACAAATGAACTCTGAAGAGGTTGTAACTTGTCATGACATCATAATTTCATCCACGTAGCAACTTCTAAAGAGTTGACAGGGTTACGGCAAAAACTGGATGCACTTCGTGTACAAATTGGACAATCTCTTTCGATGTATGAGGGTTTTGGACGAAAGCTCATCTATTACAAAGGGATTTCATTGTTAATAACTTATTTTAACTCCATAATTTTGGTGTGTTCAATATGCACCATTCAAAGGGACATCATCAATTTTCAATCCTTTCTGACTTCATTTGATATTTTTCATGCATTTAATGATTTATTATGAGCTAAATGGCCCTAAATTTGAAAAGCCGTACAAAAGACCTCTGAAAAGGTTATAACTTGGCACGACATCATAATTTCATCCACATAGCAACTTCTAAAGAGTTGAGAGGGTTACGGCAAAAACTGGATGCACTTCTTGTACAAATTGGACAATCTCTTTCGAAGTATGAGGGTTTTGGACGAAAGCTCATCTATTACAAAGGGATTTCATTTTTAATAACTTATTTTAACTCCATACTTTTTGTGTGTTCAATATGCAGCATTCGAAGGCACATCATCGATTTTCAATCCTTTCTGACTTCATTTGATATTTTTCATGCATTTAATGATTTATTTTGAGCTAAATGACTGTAAATTTGAAAAGCAGTACAAATGAACTCTGAAGAGGTTGTAACTTGTCATGACATCATAATTTCATCCACATCGCAACTTCTAAAGAGTTGACAGGGTTACGGCGAAAACTGGATGCACTTCGTGTACAAATTGGACAATCTCTTTCGATGTATGAGGGTTTTGGACGAAAGCTTATCTATTACAAAGGGATTTCATTGTTAATAAATTATTTTAACTCCATAATTTTTGTGTGTTCAATATGCACCATTCAAAGGGACATCATCAATTTTCAATCCTTTCTGACTTCATTTGATATTTTTCATGCATTTAATGATTTATTATCAGCTAAATGGCCCTATATTTGAAAAGGAGTACAAAAGAACTCTGAAAAGGTTATAACTTGGCACGACATCATAATTTCACCCACATAGCAACTTCTAAAGAGTTGAGAGAGTTACGGCAAAAACTGGATGCACTTCTTGTACAAATTGGACAATCTCTTTCGAAGTGTGAGGGTTTTGGACGAAAGCTCATCTATTACAAAGAGATTTCAATGTTAATAACTTATTTTAACTCCATAATTTTTGTGTGTTCAATATGCACCATTCAAAGGGACATCATGAATTTTCAATCCTTTCTGACTTCATTTGATATTTTTCATGCATTTAATGATTTATTATGAGGTAAATGGCCCTAAATTTGAAAAGAAGTATAAAATAACTCTGAAAAGGTTCTAACTTTGCACGACATCATAATTTCACCCACATAGAAACTTCTAAAGAGTTGAGAGGGTTACGGCAAAAACTGGATGCACTTGTTGTACAAATTAGACAATCTCTTTCGAAGTATGAGGGTTTCGGATGACAACTCATGAATTACAAATGGATTTCATTGTTAATAACTTATTTTAACTCCATACTTTTTATGTGTTCAATATGCTCCATTCAAAGGCACATCATCAATTTTCAACCCTTTCTGACTTCATTTGATATCTTTCTTGCATTTAATGATTTATTTTGAGCTAAATGACCCTAAATTTGAAAAGTAGTTCAAATGAACTCTGAAGAGGTTGTAACTAGGCATGACATCATAATTTCACCCACATAGCAACTTCTAAAGAGTTGAGAGGGTTACGGCAAAAAATGGATGCACTTCGTGTACAAATTGGACAATCTCTTTCGAAGTATGACGGTTTCGGACGACAACTCATTTATTACAAACGGATTTCATTGTTAATAACTTATTTTAACTCCATAATTTTTGTGTGTTCAGTATGCACCATTCAAATGCATATCATCAATTTTCAATCCTTTCTGACTTCACTTGATATTTGTCTTGCATTTAATGATTTATTTTGATCTAAATGACCCTAAATTTGAAAAGCAGTACAAATGAACTCTGAAAAGGTTGTAACTTGGCACGACATCATAATTTCACCCACATAACAACTTCTAAAGAGTTGAGAGTGTTACGAAAAAAATTGGATGCTCTTCGTCTACAAATTGGGCAATCTCTTTTGAAGTATGAGTGTTTCGGACGAAAAGTCATCTATTACAAAGGGATTTCATTTTGAATAACTTATTTTAACTCCATGCTTTTTGTGTGTTCAATATGCACCATTCAAAGGCACATCATCAATTTTTATGTCTTTCTGACTTCATTTGATATTGTCCACGCATTAAATGATTTATTTTGAGCTAAATGACCCTAAATTTGAAAAGTTGTACAAATGAACTCTGAAAAGGTTGTAACTTGGCACGACATCATAATTTCACCCACATAGCAACTTCGAAAGAGTTGAGAGGGTTACGGCAAAAACTGCATGCACCTCGTGTACAAATTGGACAATCTCTTTCGAAGTATGAGGGTTTCGGATGAAAACTCATCAATTACAGAGGGATTTCATTTTTAATAACTTTTCTTAACTCCATATTTTTTGTGTGTTCAATATGCACCATTAAAAGGCACATCTTCAATTTCAACCCTTTCTGACTTCATTTGATATTTTGCATGCATTTAATTATTTATTTGGAGCTAAATGACCCTAAACTTGAAAAGCAATACAAATGAACTTTGAAAAGGTTGTAACTTGGCATGACATCATAATTTCACCCACATAGCAACTTCTAAAGAGTTGATAGGGTTACGGCAAAAAGTTGATGCACTTCATGTACAAATTGGACAATCTCTTTGGAAGTATGAGGGTTTCGGACGAAAACTCATCTATTACAGAGAGATTTCATTTTTAGTAACTTATTTTAACTCCATACTTTTTGTGTATTCAATATGAACCATTCAAAGGAACATCATCAATTTTACACCCTTTCTAACTTCATTTGATATTTTTCATGCATTTAATGATGTATTTTGAGCTAAATGACCATAAATTTGAAAGGCAATACAAAGGAACTCTAAAAAGGTTGTAACTTGGCATGACATCATAATTTCACCCACATAGAAACTTCTAAAGAGTTGAGAGGGTTACGGCAAAAACTAGATGCACTTCGTGTACAAATTGGACAATCTTTTTCGAAGTATAAGGGTTTGGGACGAAAACTCATCTATTACAAAGGGATTTAATTTTTAGTAACTTATTTTAACTCCATAATTTTTGTGTGTTCAGTATGAACCATTCAAAGTCACATCATCAATTTTTAACCCTTTCTGACTTCATTTGATATTTTTCATGCATATAATGATTTATTTTGAGCTAAATGACCCTAAATTTGAAAAGCAATACAAATGAACTCTGAAAAGGTTGTAACTTGTCATGACATCATAATTTCATCCACATAGCAACTTCTAAAGAGTTGACAGGGTTATGGCAAAAACTAGATGCACTTCGTGTACAAATTTGACAATCTCTTTCGATGTATGAGAGTTTTGGACGAAAGCTCATCTATTACAAGGGGATTTCATTGTTAATAACTTATTTTAACTCCATAATTTTTGTGTGTTCAATATGCACCATTCAAAGGGACATCATCATTTTTCAATCCTTTCTGACTTCATTTGATATTTTTCATGCATCTAATGATTTATTATGAGCTAAATGGCCCTAAATTTGAAAAGCAGTACAAAAGAACTCTGAAAAGGTTATAACTTGGCACGACATCATAATTTCACCCACATAGCAACTTCTAAAGAGTTGAGAGGGTAACGGCAAAAACTGGATGCACTTCTTGTACAAATTGGACAATCTCTTTCGAAGTATGAGGGTTTTGGACGAAAGCTCATCTATTACAAAGGGATTAAATTGTTAATAACTTATTTTAACTCCATAATTTTTGTGTGTTCAATATGCACCATTCAAAGGGACATCATCAATTTTCAATCCTTTCTGACTTCATTTGATATTTTTCAAGCATTTAATTATTTATTATGAGCTAAATGGCCCTAAATTTGAAAAGCAGTACAAAAGAACTCTGAAAAGGTTACAACTTGGCACGACATCATAATTTCACCCACATAGCAACTTCTAAAGAGTTGAGAGGGTTACGGCAAAAACGGGAAGCACTTCTTGTACAAATTAGACAATCTCTTTCGAAGTATGAGGGTTTCGGACAACAACTCATGAATTACAAATGGATTTCATTGTTAATAACTTATTTGAACTCCATACTTTTTATGTGTTCAATATGCTACATTCAAAGGCACATCATCAATTTTCAACCCATTCTGACTTCATTTGATATATTTCTTGCATTTAATGATTTATTTTGAGCTAAATGACCCTAAATTTGAAAAGCAGTTCAACTGAACTCTGAAGAGGTTGTAACTTGGCATGACATCACAATTTCACCCACATAGCAACTTCTAAAGAGTTGAGAGGGTTACGGCAAAAAATGGATGCACTTCGTGTACAAATTGGACAATCTCTTTCGAAGTATGACGGTTTCGGACGACAACTCATTTATTACAAACGGATTTCATTGTTAATAACTTATTTTAACTCCATACTTTTTGTGTGTTTAATATGCACCAGTCAAATGCATATCATCAATTTTCAATCCTTTCTGACTTCATTTGATATTTTTCTTGCATTTAATGATTTATTTTGAGTGAAATGACCCTAAATTTGCAAAGCAGTACAGATGAACTCTGAAAAGGTTGTAACTTGGCACGACATAATAATTTCACCCACATAGCAACTTCTAAAGAGTTGAGAGTGTTACGACAAAAATTGGATGCTCTTCGTCTACAAATTGGGCAATCTCTTTTGAAGTATGAGGGTTTCGGACGAAAAGTCATCTATTACAAAGGGATTTCATTTTGAATAACTTATTTTAACTCCATACTTTTTGTGTGTTCAATATGCACCATTCAAAGGCACATCATCATTTTTCAACCCTTTCTCACTTCATTTGATATTTTCCATGCATTTAATGATTTATTTTGAGCTAAATGACCCTAAATTTGAAAAGCAGTACAAAAAAACTCTAAAAAGGTTGTAACTTGGCATGACATCATAATTTCACCCACGTAGCAACTTATAAAGAGTTGAGAGTGTTACGGCAAAAAGTGCATGCACTTCGTGTACAAATTGGACAATCTCTTTTGAAGTATGAGGGTTTCGGATGAAAACTCATCAATTACAGAGGGATTTATTTTTAATAACTTATTTTAACTCTATACTTTTTGTGTGTTCAATATGCACCATTAAAAGGCACATCATCAATTTCAACCCTTTCTGACTTCATTTGATATTTTTCATACATTTAATTATTTATTTTGAGCTAAATGACCCTAAATTTGAAAAGCAATACAAATGAACTTTGAAAAGGTTGTAACTTGGCATGACATCATAATTTCACCCACATAGCAACTTCTAAAGAGTTGATAGGGTTACGGCAAAAACTGGATGCACTTCCTGTACAAATTGGACAATCTCTTTGGAAGTATGAGGGTTCCGGACGAAAACTCATCTATTACAGAGAGATTACATTTTTAGTAACTTATTTTAACTCCATACTTTTTGTGTGTTCAATATGAACCATTCAAAGGCACATCATAAATTTTCAACCCTTTCTTACTTCATTTGATATTTTTCATGCATTTAATGATTTATTTTGACCTAAATGACCCTAAATTTGAAAAGCAATACAAATGAACTTTGAAAAGGTTGTAACTTGGCATGACATCATAATTTCACCCACATAGCAACTTCTAAAGAGTTGATAGGGTTATGGCAAAAACTGGATGCACTTCGTGTACAAATTGGACAATCTCTTTGGAAGTATGAGGGTTTTGGACGAAAACTCATCTATTACAAAGGGATTTCATTTTTAGTAACTTATTTGAACTCCATACTTTTGGTGTGTTCAATATGAACCATTCAAAGGCACATCATCAATTTTCAACCCTTTCTGACTTCATTGGATATTTTTCATGCATTTAATGATTTATTTTGAGCTAAATGACCCTAAATTTGAAAAGCAATACAAATGAACTTTGAAAAGGTTGTAACTTGGCATTCCAACATAATTTCACCCACATAGCAAATTCTAAAGAGTTCAGAGGGTTACGACAAAAAATGCATGCACTTCGTGTACAAATTGGACAATCTCTTTTGAAGTATGAGGGTTTCGGATGAAAACTCATCAATTACAGAGGGATTTCACTTTTAATAACTTATTTTAACTCCATACTTTTTGTGTGTTCAATATGCACCATCAAAAGGCACATAATCAATTTCAACCCTTTCTAAATTCATTTGATATTTTTCATACATTTAATTATTTGTTTTGAGCTAAATGACCCTAAATTTGAAAAGCAATACAAATGAACTTTGAAAAGGTTGTGACTTGGCATGACATCATAATTTCACCCACATAGCAACTTCTAAAGAGTTGAGAGGGTTACGGCAAAAACTGGATGCACTTCTTGTACAAATTGGACAATCTCTTTCGAAGTATGAGGGTTTCGGACGACAACTCATGAATTAGAAATGGATTTCATTGTTAATAACTTATTTTAACTCCATAATTTTTGTGTGTTCAGTATGAACCATTCAAAGGCACATCATCAATTTTTAACCCTTTCTGACTTCATTTGATATTTTTCTTCCATTTAATGATTTATTTTGAGCTAAATGACCCTAAATTTGAAAAGCAGTACAAATGAACTCTGAAGAGGTTGTAACTTGGCATGACATCATAATTTCACCCACATAGCGACTTCTAAAGAGTTGAGAGGGTTACGACAAAAACTAGATGCACTTCGTGTACAAATTGGACAATCTCTTTCGAAGTATGAGGGTTTTGGACGAAAGCTCATCTATTACAAAGGGATTTCATTGTTAATAACTTATTTTAACTCCATACTTTTTGTGTGTTCAATATGCACCATTCAAAGGGACATCATCAATTTTCAATCCTTTCTGACTTCATTTGATATTTTTCATGCATTTAATGATTTATTATGAGCTAAATGGCCCTGAATTTGAAAATTAGTACAAAAGAACTCTGAAAAGGTTATAACTTGGCACGACATAATAATTTCACCCACATAGCAACTTCTAAAGAGTTGAGAGGGTTACGGCAAAAACTGGATGCACTTCTTGTACAAATTGGACAATCTCTTTCGAAGTATGAGGGTTTGGGACGACAACTCATGAATTACAAATGTATTTCATTGTTAATAACTTATTTTAACTCCATACTTTTTATGTGTTCAATATGCTCCATTCAAAGGCACATCATCAATTTTCAACCCTTTCTGACTTCATTTGATATTTTCATGCATTTAATGATTTATTTTGAGCTAAATGACCCTAAATTTAAAAAGCAGTACAAATGAACTTTGAAAAGGTTGTAACTTGGCATTCCAACATAACTTCACGCACATAGCAACTTTTAAAGAGTTGAGAGGGTTACTTCAAAAACTGGATGCACTTCGTGTACAAATTGGACAATCTCTTTCGAAGTATGAGGGTTTTGGATGAAAACTCATCTATTACAATGGGATTTCATTTTTAATAACTTATTTTAACTCCATACTTTTTATGTGTTCAATATCCTCCATTCAAAGACACATCATCAATTTTCAATCCTTTCTGACTTCATTTGATATTTTTCTTGCATTTAATGATTTATTTTGAGCTAAATGAACCTAAATTTGAAAAGCAGTACAAATGAACTCTGAAAAGGTTGTAACTTGGCACGACATCATAATTTCACACACATAGCAACTTCTAAAGAGTTGAGAGGGTTACGGCAAAAACTGGATGCACTTCTTGTACAAATTGGACAATCTCTTTTGAAGTATGAGGGTTTCGGATGAAAACTCATCAATTACAAAGGGATTTCATTTTTAATAACTAATTTTAACTCCATACTTTTTGTGTGTTCAGTATGCACCATTCAAAGGCACATCATCAATTTTCAACCCTTTCTAACTTCATTTGATATTTTCATGCATTTAATGATTTATTTTGAGCTAAATGACCCTAAATTTGAAAAGAAATACGAAGGAACTATGAAAAGGTTGTAACTTGGCATGACATCATAATTTCACCCACATAGAAACTTCTAAAGAGTTTAGAGGGTTACGGGAAAAACTGGATGCACTTCGAGTACAAATTGGACAATCTCTTTTGAAGTATGAGGGTTTTGGACGAAAACTCATCTATTACAAAAGGATTTCATTTTTAATAACTTATTTTAACTCCATACTTTTTGTGGGTGCAATATGCACCATTGAAAGGCACATCATGAAATTTCAACCCTTTCTGACTTCATTTGATATTTTTCATGCATTTAATTATTTATTTTGAGCTAAATGACCCTAAATTTGGAAAGCATGACAAATGAACTTTGAAAAGGTTGTAACTTGGCATGACATCCTAATTTCAGCCACATAGCAACTTCTAAAGAGTTGATAGGGTTATGGCAAAAACTGGATGCACTTCGTGTACAAATTGGACAATTTCTTTGGAAGTATGAGGGTTTCGGACAAAAACTCATCTATTATGAAGGGATTTGATTTTTAGTAACTTATTTTAACTCCATACTTTTTGTGTGTTCAATATGAACCATTAAAAGGCACATCATCAATTTTCAACCCTTTCTGACTTCATTTGATATTTTTCATGCATTTAATGATTTATTTTGAGCTAAATGACCCTAAATTTGAAAAGCAGTACAAATGAACTTTGAAAAGGTTGTAACTTGGCATTCCAACATAATTTCACCCACATAGCAACTTTTAAAGAGTTGAGAGGGTTACTTCAAAAACTGGATGCACTTCGTGTACAAATAGGAAAATCTCTGTCGAAGTATGAGGGTTTCGGACGAAAACTCATCTATTACAATGGGATTTCATTTTTAATAACTTATTTTAACTCCATAATTTTTGTGTGTTCAATATGCACCATTGAAAGGCACATCATCAATTTTCAACCCTTTCTGACTTCCTGTGATATTTTTCATGCATTTAGTGATTTATTTTGAGCTAAATGACCCTAATTTGAAAAGCAGTAAAAGTGAACTTTGAAAAGGTTGTAACTTGGCATGACATCATAATTTCACCCACATAGCATCTTATGAAGTGTTGAGAGGGTTACGTCAAAAACTGGATGCACTTCGTTTACAAATTGGAAAATCTCTTTCGAAGTATGAGGGTCGGACAAAAACTCATCTATTACAAAGGGATTTCATTTTTAGTAACTTATTTTAACTCCATACTTTTTGTGTGTTTAATATGCACCATTCAAAGGCACATCATCAATTTTCAACCCTTTCAGACTTCATTTGATATTTTTCATGCATTTAATGATTTATTTGAGCTAAATGACCCTAAATTTGAAAAGCAGTACAAATGGACTTTGAAAAGGTTGTAACTTGGCATGACATCATAATTTCACCCACGTTGCATCTTACGATGTATTGAGAGGGTTACGTAAAAAGCTGAATGCACCTCGTCTACAAATTGGAAAATCTCTTTCGAAGTATGAGGGTTGGACGAAAATTCATCTATTACAAAGGGATTTCATTTTTAGTAACTTATTTTAACTCCATACTTTGTGTGTGTTCAATATGAACAATTCAAAGGCACATCATCAATTTTCAACCCTTTCTGACTTCATTTGATATTTTCATGCATTTAATGATTTATTTTGAGCTAAATGACCCTAAATTTAAAAAGCAGTACAAATGAACTTTGAAAAGGTTGTAACTTGGCATTCCAACATAACTTCACGCACATAGCAACTTTTAAAGAGTTGAGAGGGTTACTTCAAAAACTGGATGCACTTCGTGTACAAATTATACAATCTCTTTCGAAGTATGAGGGTTTTGGATGAAAACTCATCTATTACAATGGGATTTCATTTTTAATAACTTATTTTAACTCCATACTTTGTGTGTGTTCAATATGAACAATTCAAAGGCACATCATCAATTTTCAACCCTTTCTGACTTCATTTGATATTTTCATGCATTTAATGATTTATTTTGAGCTAAATGACCCTAAATTTAAAAAGCAGTACAAATGAACTTTGAAAAGGTTGTAACTTGGCATTCCAACATAACTTCACGCACATAGCAACTTTTAAAGAGTTGAGAGGGTTACTTCAAAAACTGGATGCACTTCGTGTACAAATTATACAATCTCTTTCGAAGTATGAGGGTTTTGGATGAAAACTCATCTATTACAATGGGATTTCATTTTTAATAACTTATTTTAACTCCATACTTTTTGTGTGTTCCATATGAACCATTCAAAGGCACATCATCAATTTTCAACCCTTTCTGACTTCATTTGATATTTTTCATGCATTTAATGATTTATTTTGAGCTAAATGACCCTAAATTTGAAAAGCAGTACAAATGAACTTTGAGAAGGTTGTAACTTGGCATTCCAACAAATTTCACCCAGGTAGCAACTTTTAAAGAGTTGAGAGGGTTACTTCAAAAGCTGGATGCACTTCGTGTACAAATTGGACAATCTCTTTCGAAGTATGAGGGTTTCGGACGAAAACTCATCTATTACAATGGGATTTGATTTTTAATAACTTATTTTAACTCCATACTTTTTGTTGTTGAATATGCACCATTCAAAGGCACATCATCAATTTTTAATCCTTTCTGACATGGTTTGATATTTTTCATGAATTTAATGATTTATTTTGAGCTAAATGACCCTAAATATGAAAAGCAGTACGAATGAACTCTAAAAAGGTTGTAACTTGGCATGACATCATAATTTCACCCACATAGAAACTTCTAAAGAGTTGAGAGGGTTACGGCAAAAACTGGATGCACTTCGTGTACAAATTGGACAATCTCTTTTGAAGTATGAGGGTTTCGGACGAAAACTCATCTATTACAAAAGGATTTCATTTTTAATAACTTATTTTAACTCCATACTTTTTGTGTGTTCAGTATGCACCATTCAAAGGCACATCATCAATTTTCAACCCTTTTTGACTTCATTTGATATTTTTCATGCATTTAATGATTTATTGTGAGCTAAATGACCCTAAATTTGTAAAGCGGTACAAATGAACTCTGAAAAGGTTGTAACTTGGCATGACATCATACTTTCATCCACATAGCAAATTCTAAAGAGTTGAGATGGTTACGGCAAAAAGTGGATGCACTTCGTGTACAAATTGGATAATCTCTTTTGAAGTATGAGGGTTTCGGATGAAAACTCATCAATTACAAAGGGATTTCATTTTTAATAACTAATTTTAACTCCATAGTTTTTGTGTGTTCAGTATGCACCATTCAAAGGCACATCATCAATTTTCAACCCTTTCTGACTTCATTTGATATTTTCATGCATTTAATGATTTATTTTGAGCTAAATGACCCTAAATTTGAAAAGAAATACGAAGGAACTATGAAAAGGTTGTAACTTGGCATGACATCATAATTTCACCCACATAGAAACTTCTAAAGAGTTTAGAGGGTTACGGGAAAAACTGGATGCACTTCGTGTACAAATTGGACAATCTCTTTTGAAGTATGAGGGTTTTGGACGAAAACTCATCTATTACAAAAGGATTTCATTTTTAATAACTTATTTTAACTCCATACTTTTTGTGGGTGCAATATGCACCATTGAAAGGCACATCATGAAATTTCAACCCTTTCTGACTTCATTTGATATTTTTCATGCATTTAATTATTTATTTTGAGCTAAATGACCCTAAATTTGGAAAGCATTACAAATGAACTTTGGAAAGGTTGTAACTTGGCATGACATCCTAATTTCACCCACATAGCAACTTCTAAAGAGTTGATAGGGTTATGGCAAAAACTGGATGCACTTCGTGTACAAATTGGACAATCTCTTTGGAAGTATGAGGGTTTCGGACGAAAACTCATCTATTACGAAGGGATTTGATTTTTAGTAACTTATTTTAACTCCATACTTTTTGTGTGTTCAATATGAACCATTAAAAGGCACATCATCAATTTTCAACCCTTTCTGACTTCATTTGATATTTTTCATGCATTTAATGATTTATTTTGAGCTAAATGACCCTAAATTTGAAAAGCAGTACAAATGAACTTTGAAAAGGTTGTAACTTGGCATTCCAACATAATTTCACCCACATAGCAACTTTTAAAGAGTTGAGAGGGTTACTTCAAAAACTGGATGCACTTCGTGTACAAATTGGAAAATCTCTTTCGAAGTATGAGGGTTTGGGACGAAAACTCATCTATTACAATGGGATTTCATTTTTAATAACTTATTTTAACTCCATACTTTTTGTGTGTTCAATATGCACCATTGAAAGGCACATCATCAATTTTCAACCATTTCTGACTTCCTGTGATATTTTTCATGCATTTAGTGATTTATTTTGAGCTAAATGACCCTAATTTGAAATGCAGTAAAAATGAACTTTGAAAAGGTTGTAACTTGGCATGACATCATAATTTCACCCACATAGCATCTTATGAAGTGTTGAGAGGGTTACGTCAAAAACTGGATGCACTTCGTGTACAAATTGGAAAATCTCTGTCGAAGTATGAGGGTCGGACAAAAACTCATCTATTACAAAGGGATTTGATTTTTAGTAACTTATTTTAACTCCATACTTTTTGTGTGTTCAATATGAACCATTAAAAGGCACATCATCAATTTTCAACCCTTTCTGACTTCATTTGATATTTTTCATGCATTTAATGATTTATTTTGAGCTAAATGACCCTAAATTTGAAAAGCAGTACAAATGAACTTTGAAAAGGTTGTAACTTGGCATTCCAACATAATTTCACCCACATAGCAACTTTTAAAGAGTTGAGAGGGTTACTTCAAAAACTGGATGCACTTCGTGTACAAATTGGAAAATCTCTTTCGAAGTATGAGGGTTTGGGACGAAAACTCATCTATTACAATGGGATTTCATTTTTAATAACTTATTTTAACTCCATACTTTTTGTGTGTTCAATATGCACCATTGAAAGGCACATCATCAATTTTCAACCATTTCTGACTTCCTGTGATATTTTTCATGCATTTAGTGATTTATTTTGAGCTAAATGACCCTAATTTGAAATGCAGTAAAAATGAACTTTGAAAAGGTTGTAACTTGGCATGACATCATAATTTCACCCACATAGCATCTTATGAAGTGTTGAGAGGGTTACGTCAAAAACTGGATGCACTTCGTGTACAAATTGGAAAATCTCTGTCGAAGTATGAGGGTCGGACAAAAACTCATCTATTACAAAGGGATTTCATTTTTAGTAACTTATTTTAACTCCATACTTTTTGTGTGTTTAATATGCACCATTCAAAGGCACATCATCAATTTTCAACCCTTTCAGACTTCATTTCATATTTTTCATGCATTTAATGATTTATTTGAGCTAAATGACCCTAAATTTGAAAAGCAGTACAAATGGACTTTGAAAAGGTTGTAACTTGGCATGACATCATAATTTCACCCACGTTGCATCTTACGATGTGTTGAGAGGGTTACGTAAAAAGCTGAATGCACCTCGTCTACAAATTGGAAAATCTCTTTCGAAGTATGAGGGTTGGACGAAAATTCATCTATTACAAAGGGATTTCATTTTTAGTAACTTATTTTAACTCCATACTTTGTGTGTGTTCAATATGAACAATTCAAAGGCACATCATCAATTTTCAACCCTTTCTGACTTCATTTGATATTTTCATGCATTTAATGATTTATTTTGAGCTAAATGACCCTAAATTTAAAAAGCAGTACAAATGAACTTTGAAAAGGTTGTAACTTGGCATTCCAACATAACTTCACGCACATAGCAACTTTTAAAGAGTTGAGAGGGTTACTTCAAAAACTGGATGCACTTCGTGTACAAATTGGACAATCTCTTTCGAAGTATGAGGGTTTTGGATGAAAACTCATCTATTACAATGGGATTTCATTTTTAATAACTTATTTTAACTCCATACTTTTTGTGTGTTCCATATGAACCATTCAAAGGCACATCATCAATTTTCAACCCTTTCTGACTTCATTTGATATTTTTCATGCATTTAATGATTTATTTTGAGCTAAATGACCCTAAATTTGAAAAGCAGTACAAATGAACTTTGAGAAGGTTGTAACTTGGCATTCCAACAAATTTCACCCAGGTAGCAACTTTTAAAGAGTTGAGAGGGTTACTTCAAAAGCTGGATGCACTTCGTGTACAAATTGGACAATCTCTTTCGAAGTATGAGGGTTTCGGACGAAAACTCATCTATTACAATGGGATTTCATTTTTAATAACTTATTTTAACTCCATACTTTTTGTGTGTTGAATATGCACCATTCAAAGGCACATCATCAATTTTCAATCCTTTCTGACATGGTTTGATATTTTTCATGAATTTAATGATTTATTTTGAGCTAAATGACCCTAAATATGAAAAGCAGTACGAATGAATTCTAAAAAGGTTGTAACTTGGCATGACATCATAATTTCACCCACATAGAAACTTCTAAAGAGTTGAGAGGGTTACGGCAAAAACTGGATGCACTTCGTGTACAAATTGGACAATCTCTTTTGAAGTATGAGGGTTTCGGAAGAAAACTCATCTATTACAAAAGGATTTCATTTTTAATAACTTATTTTAACTCCATACTTTTTGTGTGTTCAGTATGCACCATTCAAAGGCACATCATCAATTTTCAACCCTTTCTGACTTCATTTGATATTTTTCATGCATTTAATGATTTATTGTGAGCTAAATGACCCTAAATTTGTAAAGCGGTACAAATGAACTCTGAAAAGGTTGTAACTTGGCATGACATCATACTTTCATCCACATAGCAAATTCTAAAGAGTTGAGATGGTTACGGCAAAAAGTTGATGCACTTCGTGTACAAATTGGACAATCTCTTTTGAAGTATGAGGGTTTCGGATGGAAACTCATCAATTACAAAGGGATTTCAATTTTAATAACTAATTTTAACTCCATAGTTTTTGTGTGTTCAGTATGCACCATTCAAAGGCACATCATCAATTTTCAACCCTTTCTGACTTCATTTGATATTTTCATGCATTTAATGATTTATTTTGAGCTAAATGACCCTAAATTTGAAAAGAAATACGAAGGAACTATGAAAAGGTTGTAACTTGGCATGACATCATAATTTCACCCACATAGAAACTTCTAAAGAGTTTAGAGGGTTACGGGAAAAACTGGATGCACTTCGTGTACAAATTGGACAATCTCTTTTGAAGTATGAGGGTTTTGGACGAAAACTCATCTATTACAAAAGGATTTCATTTTTAATAACTTATTTTAGCTCCATACTTTTTGTGGGTGCAATATGCACCATTGAAAGGCACATCATGAAATTTCAACCCTTTCTGACTTCAGTTGATATTTTTCATGCATTTAATTATTTATTTTGAGCTAAATGACCCTAAATTTGGAAAGCATTACAAATGAACTTTGGAAAGGTTGTAACTTGGCATGACATCCTAATTTCACCCACATAGCAACTTCTAAAGAGTTGATAGGGTTATGGCAAAAACTGGATGCACTTCGTGTACAAATTGGACAATCTCTTTGGAAGTATGAGGGTTTCGGACGAAAACTCATCTATTACGAAGGGATTTGATTTTTAGTAACTTATTTTAACTCCATACTTTTTGTGTGTTCAATATGAACCATTAAAAGGCACATCATCAATTTTCAACCCTTTCTGACTTCATTTGATATTTTTCATGCATTTAATGATTTATTTTGAGCTAAATGACCCTAAATTTGAAAAGCAGTACAAATGAACTTTGAAAAGGTTGTAACTTGGCATTCCAACATAATTTCACCCACATAGCAACTTTTAAAGAGTTGAGAGGGTTACTTCAAAAACTGGATGCACTTCGTGTACAAATTGGAAAATCTCTTTCGAAGTATGAGGGTTTCGGACGAAAACTCATCTATTACAATGGGATTTCATTTTTAATAACTTATTTTAACTCCATACTTTTTGTGTGTTCAATATGCACCATTGAAAGGCACATCATCAATTTTCAACCCTTTCTGACTTCCTGTGATATTTTTCATGCATTTACTGATTTATTTTGAGCTAAATGACCCTAATTTGAAATGCAGTAAAAATGAACTTTGAAAAGGTTGTAACTTGGCATGACATCATAATTTCACCCACATAGCATCTTATGAAGTGTTGAGAGGGTTACGTCAAAAACTGGATGCACTTCGTGTACAAATTGGAAAATCTCTGTCGAAGTATGAGGGTCGGACAAAAACTCATCTATTACAAAGGGATTTCATTTTTAGTAACTTATTTTAACTCCATACTTTTTGTGTGTTTAATATGCACCATTCAAAGGCACATCATCAATTTTCAACCCTTTCAGACTTCATTTGATATTTTTCATGCATTTAATGATTTATTTTGAGCTAAATGACCATAAATTTGAAAAGCAGTAAAAATGAACTTTGAAAAGGTTGTAACTAGGCATGACATCATAATTTCACCCACATAGCATCTTATGAAGTGTTGAGAGGGTTACATAAAAAACTGGATGCACCTCGTGTACAAAGTGGAAAATCTCTTTCGAAGTATGAGGGTTGGACGAAAACTCATCTATTACAAAGGGATTTCATTTTTAGTAACATATTTTAACTCCATACTTTTTGTGTGTTCAATATGAACCGTTCAAAGGCACATCATCATTTTTCAACCCTTTCTGACTTCATTTGATATTTTTCATGCATTTAATGATTTATTTTGAGCTAAATGACCCTAAATTTGAAAAGCAGTACAAATGAACTTCGAAAAGGTTGTAACTTGGCATTCCAACATGATTTCACCCATATAGCAACTTTTAAAGAGTTGAGAGGGTTACTTCAAAAACTGGATGCACTTCGTGTACAAACTGGACAATCTCTTTCGAAGTATGAGGGTTTCGGACGAAAACTCATCTATTACAATGGGATTTCATTTTTAATAACTTATTTTAACTCCATACTTTTTGTGTGTTCAAAATGCACCATTGAAATGCACATCATCAATTTTCAAGCCTTTCTGACTTGATTTGATATTTTTCATGCATTTAGTGATTTATTTTGAGCTAAATGACCCTAATTTGAAAAGCAGTAAAAATGAACTTTGAATAGGTTGTAACTTGGCATGACATCATAATTTCACCCACATAGCATCTTATGAAGTCTTGAGAGGGTTACGTCAAAAACTGGATGCACTTCGTGTACAAATTGGAAAATCTCTTTCGAAGTATGAGGGTCGGACAAAAACTCATCTATTACAAAGGGATTTCATTTTTAGTAACTTATTTTACCTCCATACTTTTTGTGTGTTTAATATGCACCATTCAAAGGCACATCATCAATTTTCAACCCTTTCAGACTTCATTTGATATTTTTCATGCATTTAATGATTTATTTTGAGCTAAATGACCCTAAATTTGAAAAGCAGTACAAATGAACTTTGAAAAGGTTGTAACTTGGCATGACATCATAATTTCACCCACGTTGCATCTTATGAAGTGTTTAGAGGGTTACGTAAAAAAAACTGGATGCACCTCGTGTACAAATTGGAAAATCTCTTTCAAAGTATGAGGGTTGGACGAAAACTCATCTATTACAATGGGATTTCATTTTTAATAACTTATTTTAACTCCATACTTTTTGTGGGTGCAATATGCACCATTGAAGGGCACACCATCAAATTTCAACCCTTTCTGACTTCATTTGATATTTTTCATGCATTTAATTATTTATTTTGACCTAAATGACCCTAAATTTGGAAAGCAATACAAATGAACTTTGAAAAGGTTGTAACTTTGCATGACATCATAGTTTCACCCACATAGCAACTTCTAAAGAGTTGATAGGGTTATGGAAAAAACTGGATGCACCTCGTGTACAAATTGGACAATCTCTTTGGAAGTATGAGGGTTTCGGACGAAAACTCATCTATTACAAAGGGATTTCATTTTTAGTAACTTATTTTAACTTCATACTTTTTGTGTGTTCAATAGGAACCATTCAAAGGCACGTCATCAATTTTCAACCCTTTCTGACTTCATTTGATATTTTTCATGCATTTAATGATTTATTTTGAGCTAAATGACCCTAAATTTGAAAAACAGTACAAATGAACTTTGAAAAGGTTGTAACTTGGCATTCCAACATAATTTCTCCCACATAGCAACTTTTAAAGAGTTGAGAGGGTTACTTCAAAAACTGGATGCACTTCGTGTACAAATTGGACAATCTCTTTGGAAGTATGAGGGTTTTGGACGAAAACTCATCTATTACAATGGGATTTCATTTTTAATAACTTATTTAACTCCATACTTTTTGTGTGTTCAGTATGCAGCATTCAAAGGCACATCATCAATTTTCAACCCTTTCTGACTTCATTTGATATTTTTCATGAATTTAATGATTTATTTTGGGCTAAATGACCCTAAATTTGAAAAGAAATACGAAGGAACTATGAAAAGGTTGTAACTTGGCATGACATCATAATTTCACCCAGATAGAAACTTCTAAAGAGTTGAGAGGGTTACGGCAAAAACTGGATGCACTTCGTGTACAAATTGGACAATCTCTTTTGAAGTATGACGGTTTCGGACGAAAACTCATCTATTACAAAAGGATTTCATTTTTAATAACTTATTTTAACTCCATACTTTTTGTGGGTGCAATATGCACCATTGAAAGGCACACCATCAAATTTCAACCCTTTCTGACTTCATTTGATATTTTTCATGCATTTCATTATTTATTTTGAGCTAAATAACCCTAAATTTGGAAAGCAATACAAATGAACTTTGAAAAGGTTGTAACTTGGGATGACAACATAATTTCACCCACATAGCAACTTCTAAAGAGTTGATAGGGTTATGGCAAAAACTGGATGCACTTCGTGTACAAATTTGACAATCTCTTTGGAAGGATGAGGGTTCCGGACGAAAACTCATCTATTACAAAGGGATTTCATTTTTAGTAACTTACTTTAACTCCATACTTTTTGTGTGTTCAATATGAACCGTTCAAAGGCACATCATCAAATTTCAACCCTTTCTGACTTCATTTGATATTTTTCATGCATTTAATGATTTATTTTGAGCTAAATGACCCTAAATTTGAAAAGCAGTACAAATGAACTTCGAAAAGGTTGTAACTTGGCATTCCAACATAATTTCACCCACATAGCAACTTTTAAAGGGTTGAGAGGGTTACTTCAAAAACTGGATGCACTTCGTGTACAAACTGGACAATCTCTTTCGAAGTATGAGGGTTTCGGACGAAAACTCATCTATTACAATGGGATTTCATTTTTAATAACTTATTTTAACTCCATACTTTTTGTGTGTTCAATATGCACCATAGAAATGCACATCATCAATTTTCAAGCCTTTCTGACTTCATTTGATATTTTTCATATATTTAGTGATTTATTTTGAGCTAAATGACCCTAATTTGAAAAGCAGTAAAAATGAACTTTGAAAAGGTTGTAACTTGGCATGACATCATAATTTCACCCACATAGCATCTTATGAAGTCTTGAGAGGGTTACGTCAAAAACTGGATGCACTTCGTGTACAAATTGGAAAATCTCTTTCGAAGTATGAGGGTCGGACAAAAACTCATCTATTACAACGGGATTTCATTTTTAGTAACTTATTTTACCTCCATACTTTTTGTGTGTTTAATATGCACCATTCAAAGGCACATCATCAATTTTCAACCCTTTCAGACTTCATTTGATATTTTTCATGCATTTAATGATTTATTTTGAGCTAAATGACCCTAAATTTGAAAAGCAGTACAAATGAACTTTTAAAAGGTTGTAACTTGGCATGACATCATAATTTCACCCACGTTGCATCTTATGAAGTGTTGAGAGGGTTACGTAAAAAAACTGGATGCACCTCGTGTACAAATTGGAAAATCTCTTTCGAAGTATGAGGGTTTCGGACGAAAACTCATCTATTACAATGGGATTTCATTTTTAATAACTTATTTTAACTCCATACTTTTTGTGTGTTCAGTATGCACCATTCAAAGGCACATCATCAATTTTCAACCCTTTCTGACTTCATTTGATATTTTTCATGAATTTAATGATTTCTTTTGGGCTAAATGACCCTAAATTTGAAAAGAAATACGAAGGAACTATGAAAAGGTTGTAACTTGGCATGACATCATAATTTCACCCACATAGAAACTTCTAAAGAGTTGAGAGGGTTACGGCAAAAACTGGATGCACTTCGTGTACAAATTGGACAATCTCTTTTGAAGTATGAGGTTTTCGGACGAAAACTCATCTATTACAAAAGGATTTCATTTTTAATAACTTATTTTAACTCCATACTTTTTGTGGGTGCAATATGCACCATTGAAAGGCACACCATCAAATTTCAAACCTTTCTGACTTCATTTGATATTTTTCATGCATTTAATTATTTATTTTGAGCTAAATGACCCTAAATTTGGAAAGCGATACAAATGAACTTTGAAAAGGTTGTAACTTTGCATGACAACATAATTTCACCCACATAGCAACTTCTAAAGAGTTGATAGGGTTATGGCAAAAACTGGATGCACTTCGTGTACAAATTGGACAATCTCTTTGGAAGTATGAGGGTTCCGGACGAAAACTCATCTATTACAAAGGGATTTCATTTTTAGTAACTTACTTTAACTCCATACTTTTTGTGTGTTCAATATGAACCTTTCAAAGGCACATCATCAATTTTCAACCCTTTCTCACTTCATTTGATATTTTTCATGCATTTAATGATTTATTTTTAGCTAAATGACCCTAAATTTGAAAAGCAGTACAAATGCACTTCGAAAAGGTTGTAACTTGGCATTCCAACATGATTTCACCCATATAGCAACTTTTAAAGAGTTGAGAGGGTTACTTCAAAAACTGGATGCACTTCGTGTACAAACTGGACAATCTCTTTCGAAGTATGAGGGTTTCGGACGAGAACTCATCTATTACAATGGGATTTCATTTTTAATAACTTATTTTAACTCCATACTTTTTGTGTGTTCAATATGCACCATTGAAATGCACATCATCAATTTTCAAGCCTTTCTGACTTCATTTGATATTTTTCATGCATTTAGTGATTTATTTTGAGCTAAATGACCCTAATTTGAAAAGCAGTAAAAATGAACTTTGAAAAGGTTGTAACTTGGCATGACATCATAATTTCACCCACATAGCATCTTATGAAGTCTTGAGAGGGTTACGTCAAAAACTGGATGCACTTCGTGTACAAATTGGAAAATCTCTTTCGAAGTATGAGGGTCGGACAAAAACTCATCTATTACAAAGGGATTTCATTTTTAGTAACTTATTTTACCTCCATACTTTTTGTGTGTTTAATATGTACCATTCAATGGCACATCATCAATTTTCAACCCTTTCAGACTTCATTTGATATTTTTCATGCATTTAGTGATTTATTTTGAGCTAAATGACCCTAAATTTGAAAAGCAGTACAAATGAACTTTGAAAAGGTTGTAACTTGGCATGACATCATAATTTCACCCACGTTGGATCTTATGAAGTGTTGAGAGGGTTACGTAAAAAAACTGGATGCACCTCGTGTACAAATTGGAAAATCTCTTTCGAAGTAAGAGGGTTGGACGAAAACTCATCTATTACAATGGGATTTCATTTTTAATAACTTATTTTAACTCCATACTTTTTGTGGGTGCAATATGCACCATTGAAGGGCACACCATCAAATTTCAACCCTTTCTGACTTCATTTGATATTTTTCATGCATTTAATTATTTATTTTGACCTAAATGACCCTAAATTTGGAAAGCAATACAAATGAACTTTGAAAAGGTTGTAACTTGGCATGACATCATAATTTCACCCACATAGCAACTTCTAAAGAGTTGATAGGGTTATGGCAAAAACTGGATGCACCTCGTGTACAAATTGGGCAATCTCTTTGGAAGTATGAGGGTTTCGGACGAAAACTCATCTATTACAAAGGGATTTCATTTTTAGTAACTTATTTTAACTTCATACTTTTTGTGTGTTCAATATGAACCATTCAAAGGCACATCATCAATTTTCAACCCTTTCTGACTTCATTTGATATTTTTCATGCATTTAATGATTTATTTTGAGCTAAATGACCCTAAATTTGAAAAACAGTACAAATGAACTTTGAAAAGGTTGTAACTTGGCATTCCAACATAATTTCACCCACATAGCAACTTTTAAAGAGTTGAGAGGGTTACTTCAAAAACTGGATGCACTTCGTGTACATATTGGACAATCTCTTTGGAAGTATGAGGGTTTTGGACGAAAACTCATCTATTACAATGGGATTTCATTTTTAATAACTTATTTTAACTCCATACTTTTTGTGTGTTCAGTATGCACCATTCAAAGGCACATCATCAATTTTCAACCCTTTCTGACTTCATTCGATATTTTTCATGCATTTAATTATTTATTTTAAGCTAAATGACCCTAAATTTGGAAAGCAATACAAATGAACTTTGAAGAGGTTGTAACTTGGCATGACATCATAATTTCACCCACATAGAAACTTCTAAAGAGTTGAGAGGGTTACGGCAAAAACTGGATGCACTTCGTGTACAAATTGGACAATCTCTTTTGAAGTATGAGGGTTTCGGACGAAAACTCATCTATTACAAAAGGATTGCATTTTTAATAACTTATTTTAACTCCATACTTTTTGTGGGTGCAATATGCACCATTGAAAGGCACTCCATCAAATTTCAACCCTTTCTGACTTCATTTGATATTTTTCATCCATTTAATTATTTATTTTAAGCTAAATGACCCTAAATTTGGAAAGCAATACAAATGAACTTTGAAAAGGTTGTAACTTGGGATGACAACATAATTTCACCAACATAGCAACTTCTAAAGAGTTGGTAGGGTTATGGCAAAAACTGGATGCACTTCGTGTACAAATTTGACAATCTCTTTGGAAGGATCAGGGTTTCGGACGAAAACTCATCTATTACAAAGGGATTTCATTTTTAGTAACTTACTTTAACTCCATACTTTTTGTGTGTTCAGTATGCACCATTCAAAGGCACATCATCAATTTTCAACCCTTTCTGACTTCATTTGATATTTTTCATGCATTTAATGATTTATTTTGAGCTAAATGACCCTAAATTGGAAAAACAGTACAAATGAACTTTGAAAAGATTGTAACTTGGCATTCCAACATAATTTCACCCACATAGCAACTTTTAAAGAGTTGAGAGGGTTACTTCAAAAACTGGATGCACTTCGTGTACATATTGGACAATCTCTTTGGAAGTATGAGGGTTTTGGACGAAAACTCATCTATTACAATGGGATTTCATTTTTAATACCTTATTTTAACTCCATACTTTTTGTTCGTTCAGTATGCACCATTCAAAGGCACATCATCAATTTTCAACCCTTTCTGACTTCATTCGATATTTTTCATGCATTTAATTATTTATTTTAAGCTAAATGACCCTAAATTTGGAAAGCAATACAAATGAACTTTGAAGAGGTTGTAACTTGGCATGACATCATAATTTCACCCACATAGAAACTTCTAAAGAGTTGAGAGGGTTACGGCAAAAACTGGATGCACTTCGTGTACAAATTGGACAATCTCTTTTGAAGTATGAGGGTTTCGGACGAAAACTCATCTATTACAAAAGGATTGCATTTTTAATAACTTATTTTAACTCCATACTTTTTGTGGGTGCAATATGCACCATTGAAAGGCACTCCATCAAATTTCAACCCTTTCTGACTTCATTTGATATTTTTCATCCATTTAATTATTTATTTTAAGCTAAATGACCCTAAATTTGGAAAGCAATACAAATGAACTTTGAAAAGGTTGTAACTTGGGATGACAACATAATTTCACCAACATAGCAACTTCTAAAGAGTTGGTAGGGTTATGGCAAAAACTGGATGCACTTCGTGTACAAATTTGACAATCTCTTTGGAAGGATCAGGGTTTCGGACGAAAACTCATCTATTACAAAGGGATTTCATTTTTAGTAACTTACTTTAACTCCATACTTTTTGTGTGTTCAGTATGAACCATTCAAAGGCACATCATCAATTTTCAACCCTTTCTGACTTCATTTGATATTTTTCATGCATTTAATGATTTATTTTGAGCTAAATGACCCTAAATTGGAAAAACAGTACAAATGAACTTTGAAAAGGTTGTAACTTGGCATTCCAACATAATTTCACCCACATAGCAACTTTTAAAGAGTTGAGAGGGTTACTTCAAAAACTGGATGCACTTCGTGTACAAATTGGACAATCTCTTTGGAAGTATGAGGGTTTTGGACGAAAATTCATCTATTACAATGGGATTTCATTTTTAATAACTTATTTTAACTCCATACTTTTTGTGTGTTCAGTATGCACCATTCAAAGGCACATCATCAATTTTCAACCCTTTCTGACTTCATTTGATATTTTTCATGAATTTAATGATTTATTTTGGGCTAAATGACCCTAAATTTGAAAAGAAATACGAAGGAACTATGAAAAGGTTGTAACTTGGCATGACATCATAATTTCACCCACATAGAAACTTCTAAAGAGTTCAGAGGGTTACGTAAAAAACTGGATGCACTTCGTGTACAAATTGGACAATCTCTTTTGAAGTATGAGGGTTTCGGACGAAAACTCATCTATTACAAAAGGATTTCATTTTTAATAACTTATTTTAACTCCATACTTTTTGTGGGTGCAATATGCACCATTGAAAGGCACACCATCAAATTTCAACCCTTTCTGACTTCATTTGATATTTTTCATCCATTTAATTATTTATTTTAAGCTAAATGACCCTAAATTTGGAAAGCAATACAAATGAACTTTGAAAAGGTTGTAACTTGGGATGACAACATAATTTCACCAACATAGCAACTTCTAAAGAGTTGGTAGGGTTATGGCAAAAACTGGATGCACTTCGTGTACAAATTTGACAATCTCTTTGGAAGGATGAGGGTTTCGGACGAAAACTCATCTATTACAAAGGGATTTCATTTTTAGTAACTTACTTTAACTCCATACTTTTTGTGTGTTCAGTATGAACCATTCAAAGGCACATCATCAATTTTCAACCCTTTCTGACTTCATTTGATATTTTTCATGCATTTAATGATTTATTTTGAGCTAAATGACCCTAAATTGGAAAAACAGTACAAATGAACTTTGAAAAGGTTGTAACTTGGCATTCCAACATAATTTCACCCACATAGCAACTTTTAAAGAGTTGAGAGGGTTACTTCAAAAACTGGATGCACTTCGTGTACAAATTGGACAATCTCTTTGGAAGTAGGAGGGTTTTGGACGAAAACTCATCTATTACAATGGGATTTCATTTTTAATAACTTATTTTAACTCCATACTTTTTGTGTGTTCAGTATGCACCATTCAAAGGCACATCATTAATTTTCAACCCTTTCTGACTTCATTTGATATTTTTCATGAATTTAATGATTTATTTTGGGCTAAATGACCCTAAATTTGAAAAGAAATACGAAGGAACTATGAAAAGGTTGTAACTTGGCATGACATCATAATTTCACCCACATAGAAACTTCTAAAGAGTTGAGAGGGTTACGGCAAAAACTGGATGCACTTCGTGTACAAATTGGACAATCTCTTTTGAAGTATGAGGGTTTCGGACGAAAACTCATCTATTACAAAAGGATTTCATTTTTAATAACTTATTTTAACTCCATACTTTTTGTGTTCTCAGTATGCACCATTCAAAGGCACATCATCAATTTTCAACCCTTTCTGACTTCATTTGATATTTTTCATGCATTTAATTATTTATTTTGACCTAAATGACCCTAAATTTGGAAAGCAATACGAATGAACTTTGAAAAGGTTGTAACTTGGCATGACATCATAATTTCACCCACATAGCAACTTCTAAAGAGTTGATAGGGTTATGGCAAAAACTGGATGCACCTCGTGTACAAATTGGACAATCTCTTTGGAAGTATGAGGGTTTCAGACGAAAACTCATCTATTACAAAGGGATTTCACTTTTAGTAACTTATTTTAACTTCATACTTTTTGTGTGCTCAGTATGAACCATTCAAAGGAACATCATCAATTTTCAACCCTTTCTGACTTCATTTGATATTTTTCATGCATTTAATGATTTATTTTGAGCTAAATGACCCTAAATTTGAAAAACAGTACAAATGAACTTTGAAAAGGTTGTAACTTGGCATTCCAACATAATTTCACCCACATAGCAACTTTTAAAGAGTTGAGAGGGTTACTTCAAAAACTGGATGCACTTCGTGTACAAATTGGACAATCTTACTGGAAGTATGAGGGTTTTGGACGAAAACTCATCTATTACAATGGGATTTCATTTTTAATAACTTATTTTAACTCCATACTTTTTGTGTGTTCAGTATGCACCATTCAAAGGCACATCATCAATTTTCAACCCTTTCTGACTTCATTCGATATTTTTCATGAATTTAATGATTTATTTTGGGCTAAATGACCCTAAATTTGAAAAGAAATACGAAGGAACTATGAAAAGGTTGTAACTTGGCATGACATCATAATTTCACCCACATAGAAACTTCTAAAGAGTTGAGAGGGTTACGGCAAAAACTGGATGCACTTCGTGTACAAATTGGACAATCTCTTTTGAAGTATGAGGGTTTCGGACGAAAACTCATCTATTACAAAAGGATTTCATTTTTAATATCTTATTTTAACTCCATACTTTTTGTGAGTGCAATATGCACCATTGAAAGGTACACCATCAAATTTCAACCCTTTCTGACTTCATTTGATATTTTTCATGCATTTAATTATTTATTTTGAGCTAAATGACCCTAAATTTGGAAAGCAATACAAATGAGGTTTGAAAAGGTTGTAACTTGGCATGACAACATAATTTCACCCACATAGCAACTTCTAAAGAGTTGATAGGGTTATGGCAAAAACTGGATGCACTTCGTGTACAAATTGGACAATCTCTTTGGAAGTATGAGGTTTTCGGACGAAAACTCATCTATTACAAAGGGATTTCATTTTTAGTAACTTACTTTAACTCCATACTTTTTGTGTGTTCAATATGAACCGTTCAAAGGCACATCATCAATTTTCAACCCTTTCTGACTTCATTTGATATTTTTCATGCATTTAATGATTTATTTTGAGCTAAATGACCCTAAATTTGAAAAGCAGTACAAATGAACTTCGAAAAGGTTGTAACTTGGCATTCCAACATAATTTCACCCACATAGCAACTTTTAAAGAGTTGAGAGGGTTACTTCAAAAACTGGATGCACTTCGTGTACAAACTGGACAATCTCTTTCGAAGTATGAGGGTTTCGGACGAAAACTCATCTATTACAATGGGATTTCATTTTTAATAACTTATTTTAACTCCATACTTTTTGTGTGTTCAATATGCACCATTGAAATGCACATCATCAATTTTCAAGCCTTTCTGTCTTCATTTGATATTTTTCATGCATTTAGTGATTTATTTTGAGCTAAATGACCCTAATTTGAAAAGCAGTAAAAATGAACTTTGAAAAGGTTGTAACTTGGCATGACATCATAATTTCACCCACACAGCATCTTATGAAGTCTTGAGAGGATTACGTCAAAAACTGGATGCACTTCGTGTACAAATTGGAAAATCTCTTTCGAAGTATGAGGGTCGGACAAAAACTCATCTATTCCAAAGGGATTTCATTTTTAGTAACTTCTTTTAGCTCCATACTTTGTGTGTGTTTAATATGCACCATTCAAAGGCACATCATCAATTTTCAACCCTTTCAGACTTCATTTGATATTTTTCATGCATTTAATGATTTATTTTGAGCTAAATGACCCTAAATTTGAAAAGCAGTACAAATGAACTTTGAAAAGGTTGTAACTTGGCATGACATCATAATTTCACCCACGTTGCATCTTATGAAGTGTTGAGAGGGTTACGTAAAAAAACTGGATGCACCTCGTGTACAAATTGGAAAATCTCTTTCGAAGTATGAGGGTTGGACGAAAACTCATCTATTACAATGGGATTTCCTTTTTAATAACTTATTTTAACTCCATACTTTTTGTGGGTGCAATATGCACCATTGAAGGGCACACCAACAAATTTCAACCCTTTCTGACTTCATTTGATATTTTTCATGCATTTAATGATTTATTTTGAGCTAAATGACCCTAAATTTGGAAAGCAATACAAATGAACTTTGAAAAGGTTGTAACTTGGCATGACATCATAATTTCACCCACATAGCAACTTCTAAAGAGTTGATAGGGTTATGGAAAAAACCGGATGCACCTCGTGTACAAATTGGACAATCTCTTTGGAAGTATGAGGGTTTCGGACGAAAACTCATCTATTACAAAGGGATTTCATTTTTAGTAACTTATTTTAACTTCATACTTTTTGTGTGTGAAATATGAACCATTCAAAGGCACATCATCAAATTTCAACCCTTTCTGACTTCATTTGATATTTTTCATGCATTTAATGATTTATTTTGAGCTAAATGACCCTAAATTTGAAAAGCAGTACAAATGAAATTTGAAAAGGTTGTAACTTGGCATTCCAACATAATATCACCCACATAGGAACTTTTAAAGAGTTGAGAGGGTTACTTCAAAAACTGGATGCACTTCGTGTACTAATTGGACAATCTCTTTCGAAGTATGAGGGTTTCGGACGAAAACTCATCTGTTACAATGGGATTTCATTTTTAATAACTTATTTTAACTCCGTACTTTTTGTGTGTTCAGTATGCACCATTGAAAGGCACATCATCAATTTTCAACCCTTTCTGACTTCATTTGATATTTTTCCTGCATTTAATGATTTATTTTGAGCTAAATGACCCTAAATTTGAAAAGAAATACGAAGGAACTATGAAAAGGTTGTAACTTGGCATGACATCATAATTTCACCCACATAGAAACTTCTAAAGAGTTGAGAGGGTTACTGCAAAAACTGGATGCACTTCGTGTACAAATTGGACAATCTGTTTTGAAGTATGAGGGTTTCGGACGAAAACTCATCTATTACAAAAGGATTTCATTTTTAATAAGTTATTTTAACTCCATACTTTTTGTGGGTGCAATATGCACCATTGAAAGGCACACCATCAAATTTCAACCCTTTCTGACTTCATTTGATATTTTTCATGCATTTAATTATTTATTTTGAGCTAAATGACCCAAATTTGGAAAGCAATACAAATGAACTTAGAAAAGGTTGTAACTTGGCATGACATCATTATTTCACCCACATAGCAACTTCTAAAGAGTTGACAGGGTTATGGCAAAAACAGGATGCACTTCGTGTACAAATTGGACAATCTCTTTGGAAGTATGAGGGTTTCGGACAAAAACTCATCTATTACAAAGGGATTTCATTTTTAGTAACTTATTTTAACTCCATACTTTTTGTGTGTTCAAGATGAACCATTCAAAGGCACATAATTAATTTTCAACCCTTTCTGACTTCATTTGATATTTTTCATGCATTTAATGATTCATTTTGAGCTAAATGACCCTAAATTTGGAAAGCAGTACAAATGAACTTTGAAAAGGTTGTAACTTGGCATTCCAACATCATTTCACACACATAGAAACTTCTAAAGAGTTGAGAGGGTTACTTCAAAAACTGGATGCACTTCGTGTACAAATTGGACAATCTCTGTCAAAGTATGAGGGTTTCGGCCAAAAACTCATCTATTACAATGGGATTTCATTTTTAATAACTTATTTTAACTCCATACTTTTTGTGTGTTCAATATGCACCATTGAAAGGCACATCATCAATTTTCAACCCTTTCTCACTTCATTTGTTATTTTTCATGCATTTAGTGATTTATTTTGAGCTAAATGACCCTTATTTGAAAAGCAGTAATAATGAACTTTGAAAAGGTTGTAACTTGGCATGACATCATAATTTCACCCACATAGCATCTTATGAAGTGTTGAGAGGGTTACGTAAAAAACTGGATGCAATTCGTGTACAAATTGGAAAATCTCTTTCGAAGTATGAGCGTGGGACAAAAACTCATCTTTTACAAAGGGATTTCATTTTTAGTAACTTATTTTAACTCCATACTGTTTGTGTGTTTAATATGCACCATTCAAAGGCACATCATCAATTTTCAACCCTTTCAGACTTCATTTGATATTTTTCATGCATTTAATGATTTATTTTGAGCTAAATGACCCTAAAATTGAAAAGCAGTACAAATGAACTTTGAAAAGGTTGTAACTTGCCATGTCATCATAATTTCACCCACGTTCCATCTTACGAAGTGTTGAGAGGGTTACGTAAAAAACTGGATGCACCTCGTGTACAAATTGGAAAATCTCTTTCGAAGTATGAGGGTTGGACGAAAACTCATCTATTACAATGGGATTTCCTTTTTAATAACTTATTTTAACTCCATACTTTTTGTGGGTGCAATATGCACCATTGAAGGGCACACCAACAAATTTCAACCCTGTCTAACTTCATTTGATATTTTTCATGCATTTAATGATTTATTTTGAGCTAAATGACCCTAAATTTGGAAAGCAATACAAATGAACTTTGAAAAGGTTGTAACTTGGCATGACATCATAATTTCACCCACATAGCAACTTCTAAAGAGTTGATAGGGTTATGGAAAAAACTGGATGCACCTCGTGTACAAATTGGACAATCTCTTTGGAAGTATGAGGGTTTCGGACGAAAACTCATCTATTACAAAGGGATTTCATTTTTAGTAACTTATTTTAACTTCATACTTTTTGTGTGTTAAATATGAACCATTCAAAGGCACATCATCAATTTTCAACCCTTTCTGACTTCATTTGATATTTTTCATGCATTTAATGATTTATTTTGAGCTAAATGACCCTAAATTTGAAAAGCAGTACAAATGAAATTTGAAAAGGTTGTAACTTGGCATTCCAACATAATATCACCCACATAGGAGCTTTTAAAGAGTTGAGAGGGTTACTTCAAAAACTGGATGCACTTCGTGTACTAATTGGACAATCTCTTTCGAAGTATGAGGGTTTCGGACGAAAACTCATCTATTACAATGGGATTTCATTTTTAATAACTTATTTTAACTCCGTACTTTTTGTGTGTTCAGTATGCACCATTGAAAGGCACATCATTAATTTTCAACCCTTTCTAACTTCATTTGATATTTTTCCTGCATTTAATGATTTATTTTGAGCTAAATGACCCTAAATTTGAAAAGAAATACGAAGGAACTATGAAAAGGTTGTAACTTGGCATGACATCATAATTTCACCCACATAGAAACTTCTAAAGAGTTGAGAGGGTTACTGCAAAAACTGGATGCACTTCGTGTACAAATTGGACAATCTCTTTTGAAGTATGAGGGTTTCGGACGAAAACTCATCTATTACAAAAGGATTTCATTTTTAATAACTTATTTTAACTCCATACTTTTTTTGGGTGCAATATGCACCATTGAAAGGCACACCATAAAATTTCAACCCTTTCTGACTTCATTTGATATTTTTCATGCATTTAATTATTTATTTTGAGCTAAATGACCCAAATTTGGAAAGCAATACAAATGAACTTAGAAAAGGTTGTAACTTGGCATGACATCATTATTTCACCCACATAGCAACTTCTAAAGAGTTGACACGGTTATGGCAAAAACAGGATGCACTTCGTGTACAAATTGGACAATCTCTTTGGAAGTATGAGGGTTTCGGACAAAAACTCATCTATTACAAAGGGATTTCATTTTTAGTAACTTATTTTAACTCCATACTTTTTGTGTGTTCAAGATGAACCATTCAAAGGCACATAATTAATTTTCAACCCTTTCTGACTTCATTTGATATTTTTCATGCATTTAATGATTCATTTTGAGCTAAATGACCCTAAATTTGGAAAGCAGTACAAATGAACTTTGAAAAGGTTGTAACTTGGCATTCCAACATCATTTCACACACATAGAAACTTCTAAAGAGTTGAGAGGGTTACTTCAAAAACTGGATGCACTTCGTGTACAAATTGGACAATCTCTGTCAAAGTATGAGGGTTTCGGCCAAAAACTCATCTATTACAATGGGATTTCATTTTTAATAACTTATTTTAACTCCATACTTTTTGTGTGTTCAATATGCACCATTGAAAGGCACATCATCAATTTTCAACCCTTTCTCACTTCATTTGTTATTTTTCATGCATTTAGTGATTTATTTTGAGCTAAATGACCCTTATTTGAAAAGCAGTAATAATGAACATTTAAAAGGTTGTAACTTGGCATGACATCATAATTTCACCCACATAGCATCTTATGAAGTGTTGAGAGGGTTACGTAAAAAACTGGATGCAATTCGTGTACAAATTGGAAAATCTCTTTCGAAGTATGAGCTTCGGACAAAAACTCATCTTTTACAAAGGGATTTCATTTTTAGTAACTTATTTTAACTCCATACTTTTTGTGTGTTTAATATGCACCATTCAAAGGCACATCATCAATTTTCAACCCTTTCAGACTTCATTTGATATTTTTCATGCATTTAATGATTTATTTTGAGCTAAATGACCCTAAAATTGAAAAGCAGTACAAATGAACTTTGAAAAGGTTGTAACTTGCCATGTCATCATAATTTCACCCACGTTCAATCTTACGAAGTGTTGAGAGGGTTACGTAAAAAACTGGATGCACCTCGTGTACAAATTGGAAAATCTCTTTCGAAGTATGAGGGTTGGACGAAAACTCATCTATTACAATGGGATTTCCTTTTTAATAACTTATTTTAACTCCATACTTTTTGTGGGTGCAATATGCACCATTGAAGGGCACACCAACAAATTTCAACCCTTTCTGACTTCATTTGATATTTTTCATGCATTTAATGATTTATTTTGAGCTAAATGACCCTAAATTTGGAAAGCAATACAAATGAACTTTGAAAAGGTTGTAACTTGGCATGACATCATAATTTCACCCACATAGCAACTTCTAAAGAGTTGATAGGGTTATGGAAAAAACTGGATGCACCTCGTGTACAAATTGGACAATCTCTTTGGAAGTATGAGGGTTTCGGACGAAAACTCATCTATTACAAAGGGATTTCATTTTTAGTAACTTATTTTAACTTCATACTTTTTGTGTGTTAAATATGAACCATTCAAAGGCACATCATCAATTTTCAACCCTTTCTGACTTCATTTGATATTTTTCCTGCATTTAATGATTTATTTTGAGCTAAATGACCCTAAATTTGAAAAGCAGTACAAATGAAATTTGAAAAGGTTGTAACTTGGCATTCCAACATAATATCACCCACATAGGAGCTTTTAAAGAGTTGAGAGGGTTACTTCAAAAACTGGATGCACTTCGTGTACTAATTGGACAATCTCTTTCGAAGTATGAGGGTTTCGGACGAAAACTCATCTATTACAATGGGATTTCATTTTTAATAACTTATTTTAACTCCGTACTTTTTGTGTGTTCAGTATGCACCATTGAAAGGCACATCATTAATTTTCAACCCTTTCTAACTTCATTTGATATTTTTCCTGCATTTAATGATTTATTTTGAGCTAAATGACCCTAAATTTGAAAAGAAATACGAAGGAACTATGAAAAGGTTGTAACTTGGCATGACATCATAATTTCACCCACATAGAAACTTCTAAAGAGTTGAGAGGGTTACTGCAAAAACTGGATGCACTTCGTGTACAAATTGGACAATCTCTTTTGAAGTATGAGGGTTTCGGACGAAAACTCATCTATTACAAAAGGATTTCATTTTTAATAACTTATTTTAACTCCATACTTTTTTTGGGTGCAATATGCACCATTGAAAGGCACACCATAAAATTTCAACCCTTTCTGACTTCATTTGATATTTTTCATGCATTTAATTATTTATTTTGAGCTAAATGACCCAAATTTGGAAAGCAATACAAATGAACTTAGAAAAGGTTGTAACTTGGCATGACAACATAATTTCACCCACATAGCAACTTCTAAAGAGTTGATAGGGTTATGGCAAAAACTGGATGCACTTCGTGTACAAATTGGACAATCTCTTTGGAAGTATGAGGTTTTCGGACGAAAACTCATCTATTACAAAGGGATTTCATTTTTAGTAACTTACTTTAACTCCATACTTTTTGTGTGTTCAATATGAACCGTTCAAAGGCACATCATCAATTTTCAACCCTTTCTGACTTCATTTGATATTTTTCATGCATTTAATGATTTATTTTGAGCTAAATGACCCTAAATTTGAAAAGCAGTACAAATGAACTTCGAAAAGGTTGTAACTTGGCATTCCAACATAATTTCACCCACATAGCAACTTTTAAAGAGTTGAGAGGGTTACTTCAAAAACTGGATGCACTTCGTGTACAAACTGGACAATCTCTTTCGAAGTATGAGGGTTTCGGACGAAAACTCATCTATTACAATGGGATTTCATTTTTAATAACTTATTTTAACTCCATACTTTTTGTGTGTTCAATATGCACCATTGAAATGCACATCATCAATTTTCAAGCCTTTCTGTCTTCATTTGATATTTTTCATGCATTTAGTGATTTATTTTGAGCTAAATGACCCTAATTTGAAAAGCAGTAAAAATGAACTTTGAAAAGGTTGTAACTTGGCATGACATCATAATTTCACCCACACAGCATCTTATGAAGTCTTGAGAGGGTTACGTCAAAAACTGGATGCACTTCGTGTACAAATTGGAAAATCTCTTTCGAAGTATGAGGGTCGGACAAAAACTCATCTATTCCAAAGGGATTTCATTTTTAGTAACTTCTTTTAGCTCCATACTTTGTGTGTGTTTAATATGCACCATTCAAAGGCACATCATCAATTTTCAACCCTTTCAGACTTCATTTGATATTTTTCATGCATTTAATGATTTATTTTGAGCTAAATGACCCTAAATTTGAAAAGCAGTACAAATGAACTTTGAAAAGGTTGTAACTTGGCATGACATCATAATTTCACCCACGTTGCATCTTATGAAGTGTTGAGAGGGTTACGTAAAAAAACTGGATGCACCTCGTGTACAAATTGGAAAATCTCTTTCGAAGTATGAGGGTTGGACGAAAACTCATCTATTACAATGGGATTTCCTTTTTAATAACTTATTTTAACTCCATACTTTTTGTGGGTGCAATATGCACCATTGAAGGGCACACCAACAAATTTCAACCCTTTCTGACTTCATTTGATATTTTTCATGCATTTAATGATTTATTTTGAGCTAAATGACCCTAAATTTGGAAAGCAATACAAATGAACTTTGAAAAGGTTGTAACTTGGCATGACATCATAATTTCACCCACATAGCAACTTCTAAAGAGTTGATAGGGTTATGGAAAAAACCGGATGCACCTCGTGTACAAATTGGACAATCTCTTTGGAAGTATGAGGGTTTCGGACGAAAACTCATCTATTACAAAGGGATTTCATTTTTAGTAACTTATTTTAACTTCATACTTTTTGTGTGTGAAATATGAACCATTCAAAGGCACATCATCAAATTTCAACCCTTTCTGACTTCATTTGATATTTTTCATGCATTTAATGATTTATTTTGAGCTAAATGACCCTAAATTTGAAAAGCAGTACAAATGAAATTTGAAAAGGTTGTAACTTGGCATTCCAACATAATATCACCCACATAGGAGCTTTTAAAGAGTTGAGAGGGTTACTTCAAAAACTGGATGCACTTCGTGTACTAATTGGACAATCTCTTTCGAAGTATGAGGGTTTCGGACGAAAACTCATCTGTTACAATGGGATTTCATTTTTAATAACTTATTTTAACTCCGTACTTTTTGTGTGTTCAGTATGCACCATTGAAAGGCACATCATCAATTTTCAACCCTTTCTGACTTCATTTGATATTTTTCCTGCATTTAATGATTTATTTTGAGCTAAATGACCCTAAATTTGAAAAGAAATACGAAGGAACTATGAAAAGGTTGTAACTTGGCATGACATCATAATTTCACCCACATAGAAACTTCTAAAGAGTTGAGAGGGTTACTGCAAAAACTGGATGCACTTCGTGTACAAATTGGACAATCTGTTTTGAAGTATGAGGGTTTCGGACGAAAACTCATCTATTACAAAAGGATTTCATTTTTAATAAGTTATTTTAACTCCATACTTTTTGTGGGTGCAATATGCACCATTGAAAGGCACACCATCAAATTTCAACCCTTTCTGACTTCATTTGATATTTTTCATGCATTTAATTATTTATTTTGAGCTAAATGACCCAAATTTGGAAAGCAATACAAATGAACTTAGAAAAGGTTGTAACTTGGCATGACATCATTATTTCACCCACATAGCAACTTCTAAAGAGTTGACAGGGTTATGGCAAAAACAGGATGCACTTCGTGTACAAATTGGACAATCTCTTTGGAAGTATGAGGGTTTCGGACAAAAACTCATCTATTACAAAGGGATTTCATTTTTAGTAACTTATTTTAACTCCATACTTTTTGTGTGTTCAAGATGAACCATTCAAAGGCACATAATTAATTTTCAACCCTTTCTGACTTCATTTGATATTTTTCATGCATTTAATGATTCATTTTGAGCTAAATGACCCTAAATTTGGAAAGCAGTACAAATGAACTTTGAAAAGGTTGTAACTTGGCATTCCAACATCATTTCACACACATAGAAACTTCTAAAGAGTTGAGAGGGTTACTTCAA
Source organism: Hordeum marinum (assembly GCA_022496015.1). Taxonomy (NCBI): domain Eukaryota; kingdom Viridiplantae; phylum Streptophyta; class Magnoliopsida; order Poales; family Poaceae; genus Hordeum; species Hordeum marinum. Next base: position 497,614,403 of record CM039675.1, on the reverse strand, counting down.
AAACTGGATGCACTTCGTGTACAAATTGGACAATCTCTGTCAAAGTATGAGGGTTTCGGCCAAAAACTCATCTATTACAATGGGATTTCATTTTTAATAACTTATTTTAACTCCATACTTTTTGTGTGTTCAATATGCACCATTGAAAGGCACATCATCAATTTTCAACCCTTTCTCACTTCATTTGTTATTTTTCATGCATTTAGTGATTTATTTTGAGCTAAATGACCCTTATTTGAAAAGCAGTAATAATGAACTTTGAAAAGGTTGTAACTTGGCATGACATCATAATTTCACCCACATAGCATCTTATGAAGTGTTGAGAGGGTTACGTAAAAAACTGGATGCAATTCGTGTACAAATTGGAAAATCTCTTTCGAAGTATGAGCGTGGGACAAAAACTCATCTTTTACAAAGGGATTTCATTTTTAGTAACTTATTTTAACTCCATACTGTTTGTGTGTTTAATATGCACCATTCAAAGGCACATCATCAATTTTCAACCCTTTCAGACTTCATTTGATATTTTTCATGCATTTAATGATTTATTTTGAGCTAAATGACCCTAAAATTGAAAAGCAGTACAAATGAACTTTGAAAAGGTTGTAACTTGCCATGTCATCATAATTTCACCCACGTTCCATCTTACGAAGTGTTGAGAGGGTTACGTAAAAAACTGGATGCACCTCGTGTACAAATTGGAAAATCTCTTTCGAAGTATGAGGGTTGGACGAAAACTCATCTATTACAATGGGATTTCCTTTTTAATAACTTATTTTAACTCCATACTTTTTGTGGGTGCAATATGCACCATTGAAGGGCACACCAACAAATTTCAACCCTTTCTAACTTCATTTGATATTTTTCATGCATTTAATGATTTATTTTGAGCTAAATGACCCTAAATTTGGAAAGCAATACAAATGAACTTTGAAAAGGTTGTAACTTGGCATGACATCATAATTTCACCCACATAGCAACTTCTAAAGAGTTGATAGGGTTATGGAAAAAACTGGATGCACCTCGTGTACAAATTGGACAATCTCTTTGGAAGTATGAGGGTTTCGGACGAAAACTCATCTATTACAAAGGGATTTCATTTTTAGTAACTTATTTTAACTTCATACTTTTTGTGTGTTAAATATGAACCATTCAAAGGCACATCATCAATTTTCAACCCTTTCTGACTTCATTTGATATTTTTCATGCATTTAATGATTTATTTTGAGCTAAATGACCCTAAATTTGAAAAGCAGTACAAATGAAATTTGAAAAGGTTGTAACTTGGCATTCCAACATAATATCACCCACATAGGAGCTTTTAAAGAGTTGAGAGGGTTACTTCAAAAACTGGATGCACTTCGTGTACTAATTGGACAATCTCTTTCGAAGTATGAGGGTTTCGGACGAAAACTCATCTATTACAATGGGATTTCATTTTTAATAACTTATTTTAACTCCGTACTTTTTGTGTGTTCAGTATGCACCATTGAAAGGCACATCATTAATTTTCAACCCTTTCTAACTTCATTTGATATTTTTCCTGCATTTAATGATTTATTTTGAGCTAAATGACCCTAAATTTGAAAAGAAATACGAAGGAACTATGAAAAGGTTGTAACTTGGCATGACATCATAATTTCACCCACATAGAAACTTCTAAAGAGTTGAGAGGGTTACTGCAAAAACTGGATGCACTTCGTGTACAAATTGGACAATCTCTTTTGAAGTATGAGGGTTTCGGACGAAAACTCATCTATTACAAAAGGATTTCATTTTTAATAACTTATTTTAACTCCATACTTTTTTTGGGTGCAATATGCACCATTGAAAGGCACACCATAAAATTTCAACCCTTTCTGACTTCATTTGATATTTTTCATGCATTTAATTATTTATTTTGAGCTAAATGACCCAAATTTGGAAAGCAATACAAATGAACTTAGAAAAGGTTGTAACTTGGCATGACATCATTATTTCACCCACATAGCAACTTCTAAAGAGTTGACACGGTTATGGCAAAAACAGGATGCACTTCGTGTACAAATTGGACAATCTCTTTGGAAGTATGAGGGTTTCGGACAAAAACTCATCTATTACAAAGGGATTTCATTTTTAGTAACTTATTTTAACTCCATACTTTTTGTGTGTTCAAGATGAACCATTCAAAGGCACATAATTAATTTTCAACCCTTTCTGACTTCATTTGATATTTTTCATGCATTTAATGATTCATTTTGAGCTAAATGACCCTAAATTTGGAAAGCAGTACAAATGAACTTTGAAAAGGTTGTAACTTGGCATTCCAACATCATTTCACACACATAGAAACTTCTAAAGAGTTGAGAGGGTTACTTCAAAAACTGGATGCACTTCGTGTACAAATTGGACAATCTCTGTCAAAGTATGAGGGTTTCGGCCAAAAACTCATCTATTACAATGGGATTTCATTTTTAATAACTTATTTTAACTCCATACTTTTTGTGTGTTCAATATGCACCATTGAAAGGCACATCATCAATTTTCAACCCTTTCTCACTTCATTTGTTATTTTTCATGCATTTAGTGATTTATTTTGAGCTAAATGACCCTTATTTGAAAAGCAGTAATAATGAACATTTAAAAGGTTGTAACTTGGCATGACATCATAATTTCACCCACATAGCATCTTATGAAGTGTTGAGAGGGTTACGTAAAAAACTGGATGCAATTCGTGTACAAATTGGAAAATCTCTTTCGAAGTATGAGCTTCGGACAAAAACTCATCTTTTACAAAGGGATTTCATTTTTAGTAACTTATTTTAACTCCATACTTTTTGTGTGTTTAATATGCACCATTCAAAGGCACATCATCAATTTTCAACCCTTTCAGACTTCATTTGATATTTTTCATGCATTTAATGATTTATTTTGAGCTAAATGACCCTAAAATTGAAAAGCAGTACAAATGAACTTTGAAAAGGTTGTAACTTGCCATGTCATCATAATTTCACCCACGTTCAATCTTACGAAGTGTTGAGAGGGTTACGTAAAAAACTGGATGCACCTCGTGTACAAATTGGAAAATCTCTTTCGAAGTATGAGGGTTGGACGAAAACTCATCTATTACAATGGGATTTCCTTTTTAATAACTTATTTTAACTCCATACTTTTTGTGGGTGCAATATGCACCATTGAAGGGCACACCAACAAATTTCAACCCTTTCTGACTTCATTTGATATTTTTCATGCATTTAATGATTTATTTTGAGCTAAATGACCCTAAATTTGGAAAGCAATACAAATGAACTTTGAAAAGGTTGTAACTTGGCATGACATCATAATTTCACCCACATAGCAACTTCTAAAGAGTTGATAGGGTTATGGAAAAAACTGGATGCACCTCGTGTACAAATTGGACAATCTCTTTGGAAGTATGAGGGTTTCGGACGAAAACTCATCTATTACAAAGGGATTTCATTTTTAGTAACTTATTTTAACTTCATACTTTTTGTGTGTTAAATATGAACCATTCAAAGGCACATCATCAATTTTCAACCCTTTCTGACTTCATTTGATATTTTTCCTGCATTTAATGATTTATTTTGAGCTAAATGACCCTAAATTTGAAAAGCAGTACAAATGAAATTTGAAAAGGTTGTAACTTGGCATTCCAACATAATATCACCCACATAGGAGCTTTTAAAGAGTTGAGAGGGTTACTTCAAAAACTGGATGCACTTCGTGTACTAATTGGACAATCTCTTTCGAAGTATGAGGGTTTCGGACGAAAACTCATCTATTACAATGGGATTTCATTTTTAATAACTTATTTTAACTCCGTACTTTTTGTGTGTTCAGTATGCACCATTGAAAGGCACATCATTAATTTTCAACCCTTTCTAACTTCATTTGATATTTTTCCTGCATTTAATGATTTATTTTGAGCTAAATGACCCTAAATTTGAAAAGAAATACGAAGGAACTATGAAAAGGTTGTAACTTGGCATGACATCATAATTTCACCCACATAGAAACTTCTAAAGAGTTGAGAGGGTTACTGCAAAAACTGGATGCACTTCGTGTACAAATTGGACAATCTCTTTTGAAGTATGAGGGTTTCGGACGAAAACTCATCTATTACAAAAGGATTTCATTTTTAATAACTTATTTTAACTCCATACTTTTTTTGGGTGCAATATGCACCATTGAAAGGCACACCATAAAATTTCAACCCTTTCTGACTTCATTTGATATTTTTCATGCATTTAATTATTTATTTTGAGCTAAATGACCCAAATTTGGAAAGCAATACAAATGAACTTAGAAAAGGTTGTAACTTGGTATGACATCATTATTTCACCCACATAGCAACTTCTAAAGAGTTGACACGGTTATGGCAAAAACAGGATGCACTTCGTGTACAAATTGGACAATCTCTTTGGAAGTATGAGGGTTTCGGACAAAAACTCATCTATTACAAAGGGATTTCATTTTTAGTAACTTATTTTAACTCCATACTTTTTGTGTGTTCAAGATGAACCATTCAAAGGCACATAATTAATTTTCAACCCTTTCTGACTTCATTTGATATTTTTCATGCATTTAATGATTCATTTTGAGCTAAATGACCCTAAATTTGGAAAGCAGTACAAATGAACTTTGAAAAGGTTGTAACTTGGCATTCCAACATCATTTCACACACATAGAAACTTCTAAAGAGTTGAGAGGGTTACTTCAAAAACTGGATGCACTTCGTGTACAAATTGGACAATCTCTCTCAAAGTATGAGGGTTTCGGCCAAAAACTCATCTATTACAATGGGATTTCATTTTTAATAACTTATTTTAACTCCATACTTTTTGTGTGTTCAATATGCACCATTGAAAGGCACATCATCAATTTTCAACCCTTTCTCACTTCATTTGTTATTTTTCATGCATTTAGTGATTTATTTTGAGCTAAATGACCCTTATTTGAAAAGCAGTAATAATGAACATTGAAAAGGTTGTAACTTGGCATGACATCATAATTTCACCCACATAGCATCTTATGAAGTGTTGAGAGGGTTACGTAAAAAACTGGATGCAATTCGTGTACAAATTGGAAAATCTCTTTCGAAGTATGAGCGTCGGACAAAAACTCATCTTTTACAAAGGGATTTCATTTTTAGTAACTTATTTTAACTCCATACTTTTTGTGTGTTTAATATGCACCATTCAAAGGCACATCATCAATTTTCAACCCTTTCAGACTTCATTTGATATTTTTCATGCATTTAATGATTTATTTTGAGCTAAATGACCCTAAAATTGAAAAGCAGTACAAATGAACTTTGAAAAGGTTGTAACTTGCCATGTCATCATAATTTCACCCACGTTCAATCTTACGAAGTGTTGAGAGGGTTACGTAAAAAACTGGATGCACCTCGTGTACAAATTGGAAAATCTCTTTCGAAGTATGAGGGTTGGACGAAAACTCATCTATTACAATGGGATTTCCTTTTTAATAACTTATTTTAACTCCATACTTTTTGTGGGTGCAATATGCACCATTGAAGGGCACACCAACAAATTTCAACCCTTTCTGACTTCATTTGATATTTTTCATGCATTTAATGATTTATTTTGAGCTAAATGACCCTAAATTTGGAAAGCAATACAAATGAACTTTGAAAAGGTTGTAACTTGGCATGACATCATAATTTCACCCACATAGCAACTTCTAAAGAGTTGATAGGGTTATGGAAAAAACTGGATGCACCTCGTGTACAAATTGGACAATCTCTTTGGAAGTATGAGGGTTTCGGACGAAAACTCATCTATTACAAAGGGATTTCATTTTTAGTAACTTATTTTAACTTCATACTTTTTGTGTGTTAAATATGAACCATTCAAAGGCACATCATCAATTTTCAACCCTTTCTGACTTCATTTGATATTTTTCATGCATTTAATGATTTATTTTGAGCTAAATGACCCTAAATTTGAAAAGCAGTACAAATGAAATTTGAAAAGGTTGTAACTTGGCATTCCAACATAATATCACCCACATAGGAGCTTTTAAAGAGTTGAGAGGGTTACTTCAAAAACTGGATGCACTTCGTGTACTAATTGGACAATCTCTTTCGAAGTATGAGGGTTTCGGACGAAAACTCATCTATTACAATGGGATTTCATTTTTAATAACTTATTTTAACTCCGTACTTTTTGTGTGTTCAGTATGCACCATTGAAAGGCACATCATTAATTTTCAACCCTTTCTGACTTCATTTGATATTTTTCCTCCATTTAATGATTTATTTTGAGCTAAATGACCCTAAATTTGAAAAGAAATACGAAGGAACTATGAAAAGGTTGTAACTTGGCATGACATCATAATTTCACCCACATAGAAACTTCTAAAGAGTTGAGAGGGTTACTGCAAAAACTGGATGCACTTCGTGTACAAATTGGACAATCTCTTTTGAAGTATGAGGGTTTCGGACGAAAACTCATCTATTACAAAAGGATTTCATTTTTAATAACTTATTTTAACTCCATACTTTTTGTGGGTGCAATATGCACCATTGAAAGGCACACCATCAAATTTCAACCCTTTCTGACTTCATTTGATATTTTTCATGCATTTAATTATTTATTTTGAGCTAAATGACCCAAATTTGGAAAGCAATACAAATGAACTTAGAAAAGGTTGTAACTTGGCATGACATCATTATTTCACCCACATAGCAACTTCTAAAGAGTTGACAGGGTTATGGCAAAAACAGGATGCACTTCGTGTACAAATTGGACAATCTCTTTGGAAGTATGAGGGTTTCGGACAAAAACTGATCTATTACAAAGGGATTTCATTTTTAGTAACTTATTTTAACTCCATACTTTTTGTGTGTTCAAGATGAACCATTCAAAGGCACATAATTAATTTTCAACCCTTTCTGACTTCATTTGATATTTTTCATGCATTTAATGATTCATTTTGAGCTAAATGACCCTAAATTTGGAAAGCAGTACAAATGAACTTTGAAAAGGTTGTAACTTGGCATTCCAACATCATTTCACACACATAGAAACTTCTAAAGAGTTGAGAGGGTTACTTCAAAAACTGGATGCACTTCGTGTACAAATTGGACAATCTCTGTCAAAGTATGAGGGTTTCGGCCAAAAACTCATCTATTACAATGGGATTTCATTTTTAATAACTTATTTTAACTCCATACTTTTTGTGTGTTCAATATGCACCATTGAAAGGCACATCATCAATTTTCAACCCTTTCTCACTTCATTTGTTATTTTTCATGCATTTAGTGATTTATTTTGAGCTAAATGACCCTTATTTGAAAAGCAGTAATAATGAACTTTGAAAAGGTTGTAACTTGGCATGACATCATAATTTCACCCACATAGCATCTTATGAAGTGTTGAGAGGGTTACGTCAAAAACTGGATGCAATTCGTGTACAAATTGGAAAATCTCTTTCGAAGTATGAGCGTCGGACAAAAACTCATCTTTTACAAAGGGATTTCATTTTTAGTAACTTATTTTAACTCCATACTTTTTGTGTGTTTAATATGCACCATTCAAAGGCACATCATCAATTTTCAACCCTTTCAGACTTCATTTGATATTTTTCATGCATTTAATGATTTATTTTGAGCTAAATGACCCTAAAATTGAAAAGCAGTACAAATGAACTTTGAAAAGGTTGTGACTTGCCATGTCATCATAATTTCACCCACGTTCCATCTTACGAAGTGTTGAGAGGGTTACGTAAAAAACTGGATGCACCTCGTGTACAAATTGGAAAATCTCTTTCGAAGTATGAGGGTCGGACGAAAACTCATCTATTACAAAGGGATTTCATTTTTAGTAACTTATTTTAACTCCATACTTTTTGTGTGTTCAATATGAACCATTCAAATGCACATCATCAATTTTCAACCCATTCTGACTTCATTTGATATTTTCATGCATTTAATGATTTATTTTGAGCTACATGACCCTAAATTTGAAAAGCAGTAAAAATGAACTTTGGAAAGGTTGTAACTTGGCATGACATCATAATTTCACCCATGTTGCATCTTATGAAGTGTTGAGAGGGTTACGTAAAAAACTGGATGCACCTCGTGTACAAATTGGACAATCTCTTTTGAAGTATGAGGGTGTCGGACGAAAACTCATCTATTACAATGGGATTTCATTTTTAAAAACTTATTTTAACTCCATACTTTTTGTGTTCTCAGTATGCACCATTCAAAGGCACATCATCAATTTTCAACCCTTTCTGACTTCATTTGATAGTTTTCATGAATTTAATGATTTATTTTGAGCTAAATGACCCTAAATTTGAAAAGAAATATGAAGGAACTATGAAAAGGTTGTAACTTGGCATGACATCATAATTTCACCCACATAGAAACTTCTAAAGAGTTGAGAGGGTTACGGAAAAAACTGGATGCACTTCGTGTACAAATTGGATAATCTCTTTTGAAGTATGAGGGTTTCGGACGAAAACTCATCTATTACAAAAGGATTTCATTTTTAATAACTTATTTTAACTCCATACTTTTTTTGGGTGCAATATGCACCATTGAAAGGCACACCATCAAATTTCAACCCTTTCTGACTTCATTTGATATTTTTCATGCATTTGATTATTTATTTTGAGCTAAATGACCCTAAATTTGGAAAGCAATACAAATGAACTTTGAAAAGGTTGTAACTTGGCATGACATCATAATGTCACCCACATAGCAACTTCTAAAGAGTTGATAGGGTTATGGCAAAAACTGGATGCACTTCTTGTACAAATTGGACAATCTCTTTGGAAGTATGAGGGTTTCGGAAGAAAACTCATCTATTACAAAGGGATTTCATTTTTAGTAACTTATTTTAACTCCATACTTTTTGTGTGTTCAATATGAACCATTCAAAGGGACATAATTAATTTTCAACCCTTTATGACTTCATTTGATATTTTTCATGCATTTAATGATTCATTTTGAGCTAAATGACCCTAAATTTGAAAAGCAGTACAAATGAACTTTGAAAAGCTTGTAACTTGGCATTCCAACATCATTTCACCCACATAGAAATTTTAAAGAGTTGAGAGGGTTACTTTAAAAACTGGATGCACTTCGTGTACAAATTGGACAATCTCTTTCGAAGTATGAGGGTTTCGGACGAAAACTCATCTATTACAATGGGATTTCATTTTTAATAACTTATTTTAACTCCATACTTTTTTTGGGTGCAATATGCACCATTGAAAGGCACACCATCAAATTTCAACCCTTTCTGACTTCATTTGATATTTTTCATGCATTTGATTATTTATTTTGAGCTAAATGACCCTAAATTTGGAAAGCAATACAAATGAACTTTGAAAATGTTGTAACTTGGCATGACATCATAATTTCACCCACATAGAAACTTCTAAAGAGTTGGTAGGGTTATGGCAAAAACTGGATGCACTTCGTGTACAAATTGGACAATCTCTTTGGAAGTATGAGGGTTTCGGACGAAAACTTATCTATTACAAAGGGAGTTCATTTTTAGTAACTTATTTTAACTCCATACTTTTTGTGTGTTCAATATGAACCATTCAAAGGCACATAATTAATTTTCAACCCTTTCTGACTTCATTTGATATTTTTCATGCATTTAATGATTCATTTTGAGCTAAATGACCCTAAATTTGAAAAGCAGTACAAATGAACTTTGAAAAGGTTGTAACTTGGCATTCCAACATCATTTCACCCACATAGAAACTTTTAAAGAGTTGAGAGGGTTACTTCAAAAACTGGATGCACTTCGTGTACAAATTGGACAATCTCTGTCGAAGTATGAGGGTTTCGGACGAAAACTCATCTATTACAATGGGATTTCATTTTTAATAACTTATTTTAACTCCATACTTTTTGTGTGTTCAATATGCACCATTGAAAGGCACATCATCAATTTTCAACCCTTTCTCACTTCATTTGCAATTTTTCATGCATTTTGTGATTTATTTTGAGCTAAATGACCCTAAGTTGAAAAGCAGTAAAAATGAACTTTGAAAAGGTTGTAACTTGGCATGACATCATAATTTCACCCACATAGCATCTTATGAAGTGTTCAGAGGGTTACGTCAAAAACTGGATGCACTTCGTGTACAAATTGGAAAATCTATTTCGAAGTATGAGCGTCGGACAAAAACTCATCTATTACAAAGGGATTTCATTTTTAGTAACTTATTTTAACTCCATACTTTTTGTGTGTTTAATATGCCCAATTCAAAGGCACATCATCAATTTTAAACCCTTTCTGACTTCATTTGATATTTTTCATGCATTTGATGATTCATTTTGAGCTAAATGACCCTAAATTTGAAAAGCAGTACAAATGAACTTTGAAAAGCTTGTAACTTGGCATTCCAACATCATTTCACCCACACAGAAATTTTAAAGAGTTGAGAGGGTTACTTTAAAAACTGGATGCACTTCGTGTACAAATTGGACAATCTCTTTCGAAGTATGAGGGTTTCGGACGAAAACTCATCTATTACAATGGGATTTCATTTTTAATAACTTATTTTAACTCCATACTTTTTTTGGGTGCAATATGCACCATTCAAAGGCACACCATCAAATTTCAACCCTTTCTGACTTCATTTGATATTTTTCATGCATTTGATTATTTATTTTGAGCTAAATGACCCTAAATTTGGAAAGCAATACAAATGAACTTTCAAAAGGTTGTAACTTGGCATGACATCATAATTTCACCCACATAGAAACTTCTAAAGAGTTGGTAGGGTTATGGCAAAAACTGGATGCACTTCGTGTACAAATTGGACAATCTCATTGGAAGTATGAGGGTTTCGGACGAAAACTCATCTATTACAAAGGGATTTCATTTTTAGTAACTTATTTTAACTCCATACTTTTTGTGTGTTCAATATGAACCATTAAAAGGCACATAATTAATTTTCAACCCTTTCTGACTTCATTTGATATTTTTCATGCATTTAATGATTCATTTTGAGCTAAATGACCCTAAATTTCAAAAGCAGTACAAATGAACTTTGAAAAGGTTGTAACTTGGCATTCCAACATCATTTCACCCACATAGAAACTTTTAAAGAGTTGAGAGGGTTACTTCAAAAACTGGATGCACTTCGTGTACAAATTGGACAATCTCTCTCGAAGTATGAGGGTTTCGGACGAAAACTCATCTATTACAATGGGATTTCATTTTTAATAACTTATTTTAACTCCATACTTTTTGTGTGTTCAATATGCACCATTGACAGGCACATCATCAATTTTCAACCCTTTCTCACTTCATTTGATATTTTTCATGCATTTTGTGATTTATTTTCAGCTAAATGACCCTAATTTGAAAAGCAGTAAAAATGAACTTTGAAAAGGTTGTAACTTGGCATGACATCATAAGTTCACCCACATAGCATCTTATGAAGTGTTCAGAGGGTTATGTCAAAAACTGGATGCACTTCGTGTACAAATTGGAAAATCTCTTTCGAAGTATGAGCGTCGGACAAAAACTCATCTATTACAAAGGGATTTCATTTTTAGTAACTTATTTTAACTCCATACTTTTTGTGTGTTCAATATGAACCATTCAAAGGCACATCATCAATTTTAAACCCTTTCTGACTTCATTGGATATTTTTCATGCATTTAATGATTCATTTTGAGCTAAATGACCCTAAATTTGAAAAGCAGTACAAATGAACTTTGAAAAGGTTGTAACTTGGCATTCCAACATAATTTCACCCACATAGAAACTTTTAAAGAGTTGAGAGGGTTACTTCAAAAACTGGATGCACTTCGTGTACAAATTGGACAATCTCTTTCGAAGTATGAGGGTTTCGGACAAAAACTCATCTATTACAATGGGATTTCATTTTAATAACTTATTTTAACTCCATACTTTTTGTGTGTTCAATATCCACCATTGAAAGGCACATCATCAATTTTGAACCCTTTCTGACTTCATTTGATATTTTTCATGCATTTAGTGATTTATTTTGAGCTAAATGACCCTAATTTGAAAAGCAGTAAAAATGAACTTTGAAAAGGTTTTAACTTGGCATGACATCATAATTTCACCCACATAGCATCTTATGAAATGTTGAGAGGGTTACGTCGAAAACTGGATGCACTTTGTGTACAAATTGGAAAATCTCTTTCGAAGTATGAGCGTCGGACAAAAACTCATCTATTACAAAGGGATTTCATTTTTAGTAACTTATTTTAACTCCATACTTTTTGTGTGTTTAATATGCACGATTCAAAGGCACATCATAAATTTTCAACCCTTTCAGACTTCATTTGATATTTTTCATGCATTTAATGATTTATTTTGAGCTAAATGACCCTAAATTGGAAAAGCAGTACAAATGAACTTTGAAAAGGTTGTAACTTGGCATGACATCATAATTTCACCCACGCTGCATCTTATGAAGTGTTGAGAGGGTTACGTAAAAAACTGGATGCACCTCGTGTACAAATTGGAAAATCTCTTTCGAAGTATGAGGGTCGGACGAAAACTCATCTATTACAAAGGGATTTCATTTTTAGTAACTTATTTTAACTCCATACTTTTTGTGTGTTCAATATGAACCATTCAAAGGCACATCATCAATTTTCAACCCATTCTAACTTCATTTGATATTTTCATGCATTTAATGATTTATTTTGAGTTAATGACCCTAAATTTGAAAAGCAGTACAAATGAACTTTGAAAAGGTTGTAACTTGGCATGACATCATAATTTCACCCACGTTGCATCTTATGAAGTGTTGAGAGGGTTACGTAAAAAACTGGATGCACCTCGTGTACAAATTGGAAAATCTCTTTTGAAGTATGAGGGTTTCGGACGAAAACTCATCTATTACAATGGGATTTCATTTTCAATAACTTATTTTAACTCCATACTTTTTGTGTTCTCAGTATGCACCATTCAAAGGCACATCATCAATTTTTAAACCTTTCTGACTTCATTTGATATTTTTCATGAATTTAATGATTTATTTTGAGCTAAATGACCCTAAATTTGAAAAGAAATATGAAAGAACTATTAAAGGTTGTAACTTGGCATGACATCATAATTTCACCCACATAGAAACTTCTAAAGAGTTGAGAGAGTTACGGAAAAAACTGGATGCACTTCGTGTACAAATTGGACAATCTCTTTTGAAGTATGAGGGTTTCGGACGAAAACTCATCTATTACAAAAGGATTTCATTTTTAATAACTTATTTTAACTCCATACTTTTTGTGGGTGCAATATGCACCATTGAAAGGCACACCATCAAATTTCAACCCTTTCTGACTTCATTTGATATTTTTCATGCATTTGATTATTTATTTTGAGCTAAATGACCCTAAATTTGGAAAGCAATACAAATGAACTTTGAAAACGTTGTAACTTGGCATGACATCATAATTTCATCCACATAGCAACTTCTAAAGAGTTGATAGGGTTATGGCAAAAACTGGATGCACTTCGTGTACAAATTGGGCAATCTCTTTGGAAGTATGAGGGTTTCGGACTAAAACTCATCTATTACAAAGGGATTTCATTTTTAGTAACTTATTTTAACTCCATACTTTTTGTGTGTCCAATATGAACCATTCAAAGGCACATAATTAATTTTCAACCCTTTCTGACTTCATTTGATATTTTTCATGCATTTAATGATTCATTTTGAGCTAAATGACCCTAAATTTGAAAAGCAGTACAAATGAACTTTGAAAAGGTTGTAACTTGGCATTCCAACATCATTTCACCCACATAGAAATTTTAAAGAGTTGAGAGGGTTACTTTAAAAACTGGATGCACTTCGTGTACAAATTGGACAATCTCTTTCGAAGTATGAGGGTTTCGGACGAAAACTCATCTATTACAATGGGATTTCATTTTTAATAACTTATTTTAACTCCATACTTTTTTGGGTGCAATATGCACCATTGAAAGGCACACCATCAAATTTCAACCCTTTCTAACGTCATTTGATATTTTTCATGCATTTGATTATTTATTTTGAGCTAAATGACCCTAAATTTGGAAAGCAATACAAATGAACTTTGAAAAGGTTGTAACTTGGCATGACATCATAATTTCAGCCACATAGCAACTTCTAAAGAGTTGGTAGGGTTATGGCAAAAACTGGATGCACTTCGTGTACAAATTGGACAATCTCTTTGGAAGTATGAGGGTTTCGGACGAAAACTCATCTATTACAAAGGGATTTCATTTTTAGTAATTTATTTTAACTCCATACTTTTTGTGTTTTCAATATGAACCATTCAAAGGCACATAATTAATTTTCAACCCTTTCGGACTTCATTTGATATTTTTCATGCATTTAATGATTCACTTTGAGCTAAATGACCCTAAATTTGAAAAGCAGTACAAATGAACTTTGAAAAGGTTGTAACTTGGCATTCCAACATCATTTCACCCACATAGAAACTTTTAAAGAGTTGAGAGGGTTACTTCAAAAACTGGATGCACTTCGTGTACAAATTGGACAATCTCTTTTGAAGTATGAGGGTTTCGGACTAAAACTCATCTATTACAATGGGATTCCATTTTTAATAACTTATTTTAACTCCATACTTTTTGTGTGTTCAATATGCACCATTGAAAGGCACATCATCAATTTTCAACCCTTTCTCACTTCATTTGATATTTTTCATGCATTTAGTGATTTATTTTGAGCTAAATGACCCTAATTTGAAAAGCAGTAAAAATGTACTTTGAAAAGGTTGTAACTTGGCATTACATCATAATTTCACCCACATAGCATCTTATGAAGTGTTGAGAGGGTTACGTCAAAAACTGGATGCACTTCGTGTACAAATTGGAAAATCTCTTTCGAAGTATGAGCGTCGGACAAAAACTCATCTATTACAAAGGGATTTCATTTTTAGTAACTTATTTTAACTCCATACTTTTTGTGTGTTTAATATGCACCAGTCAAAGGCACATCATCAATTTTGAACCCTTTCAGACATCATTTGATATTTTTCATGGATTTAATGATTTAGTTTGAGCTAAATGACCCTAAATTTGAAAAGCAGTGCAAATGAACTTTGAAAAGGTTGTAACTTGGCATGACATCATAATTTCACCCACGTTGCATCTTATGAAGTGTTGAGAGGGTTACGTAAAAACCTGGATGCACCTCGTGCACAAATTGGAAAATCTCTTTCGAAGTATGATGGTTGGACGAAAACTCATCTATTACAAAGGGATTTCATTTTTAGTAACTTATTTTAACTCCATACTTTTTGTGTGTTCAATATGAACCAGTCAAAGGCACATGATCAATTTTCAACCCATTCTGACTTCATTTGATATTTTCATGCATTTAATGATTTATTTTGAGCTAAATGACCCTAAATTTGAAAAGCAGTACAAATGAACTTTGAAAAGGTTGTAACTTGGTATTCCAACATAATTTCACCCACATAGCAACTTTTAAAGAGTTGAGAGGGTTACTTCAAAAACTGGATGCACTTCGTGTACAAATTGGACAATCTCTTTCGAAGTATGAGTGTTTCGGACGAAAACTCATCTATTACAATGGGATTTCATTTTTAATAACTCATTTTAACTCCATACTTTTTGTGTTCTCAGTATGCACCATTCAAAGGCACATCATCAATTTTCAACCCTTTCTCACTTCATTTGATATTTTTCATGCATTTTGTGATTTATTTTCAGCTAAATGACCCTAATTTGAAAAGCAGTAAAAATGAACTTTGAAAAGGTTGTAACTTGGCATGACATCATAAGTTCACCCACATAGCATCTTATGAAGTGTTCAGAGGGTTATGTCAAAAACTGGATGCACTTCGTGTACAAATTGGAAAATCTCTTTCGAAGTATGAGCGTCGGACAAAAACTCATCTATTACAAAGGGATTTCATTTTTAGTAACTTATTTTAACTCCATACTTTTTGTGTGTTCAATATGAACCATTCAAAGGCACATCATCAATTTTAAACCCTTTCTGACTTCATTGGATATTTTTCATGCATTTAATGATTCATTTTGAGCTAAATGACCCTAAATTTGAAAAGCAGTACAAATGAACTTTGAAAAGGTTGTAACTTGGCATTCCAACATAATTTCACCCACATAGAAACTTTTAAAGAGTTGAGAGGGTTACTTCAAAAACTGGATGCACTTCGTGTACAAATTGGACAATCTCTTTCGAAGTATGAGGGTTTCGGACAAAAACTCATCTATTACAATGGGATTTCATTTTAATAACTTATTTTAACTCCATACTTTTTGTGTGTTCAATATCCACCATTGAAAGGCACATCATCAATTTTGAACCCTTTCTGACTTCATTTGATATTTTTCATGCATTTAGTGATTTATTTTGAGCTAAATGACCCTAATTTGAAAAGCAGTAAAAATGAACTTTGAAAAGGTTTTAACTTGGCATGACATCATAATTTCACCCACATAGCATCTTATGAAATGTTGAGAGGGTTACGTCGAAAACTGGATGCACTTTGTGTACAAATTGGAAAATCTCTTTCGAAGTATGAGCGTCGGACAAAAACTCATCTATTACAAAGGGATTTCATTTTTAGTAACTTATTTTAACTCCATACTTTTTGTGTGTTTAATATGCACGATTCAAAGGCACATCATAAATTTTCAACCCTTTCAGACTTCATTTGATATTTTTCATGCATTTAATGATTTATTTTGAGCTAAATGACCCTAAATTGGAAAAGCAGTACAAATGAACTTTGAAAAGGTTGTAACTTGGCATGACATCATAATTTCACCCACGCTGCATCTTATGAAGTGTTGAGAGGGTTACGTAAAAAACTGGATGCACCTCGTGTACAAATTGGAAAATCTCTTTCGAAGTATGAGGGTCGGACGAAAACTCATCTATTACAAAGGGATTTCATTTTTAGTAACTTATTTTAACTCCATACTTTTTGTGTGTTCAATATGAACCATTCAAAGGCACATCATCAATTTTCAACCCATTCTAACTTCATTTGATATTTTCATGCATTTAATGATTTATTTTGAGTTAATGACCCTAAATTTGAAAAGCAGTACAAATGAACTTTGAAAAGGTTGTAACTTGGCATGACATCATAATTTCACCCACGTTGCATCTTATGAAGTGTTGAGAGGGTTACGTAAAAAACTGGATGCACCTCGTGTACAAATTGGAAAATCTCTTTTGAAGTATGAGGGTTTCGGACGAAAACTCATCTATTACAATGGGATTTCATTTTCAATAACTTATTTTAACTCCATACTTTTTGTGTTCTCAGTATGCACCATTCAAAGGCACATCATCAATTTTTAAACCTTTCTGACTTCATTTGATATTTTTCATGAATTTAATGATTTATTTTGAGCTAAATGACCCTAAATTTGAAAAGAAATATGAAAGAACTATTAAAGGTTGTAACTTGGCATGACATCATAATTTCACCCACATAGAAACTTCTAAAGAGTTGAGAGAGTTACGGAAAAAACTGGATGCACTTCGTGTACAAATTGGACAATCTCTTTTGAAGTATGAGGGTTTCGGACGAAAACTCATCTATTACAAAAGGATTTCATTTTTAATAACTTATTTTAACTCCATACTTTTTGTGGGTGCAATATGCACCATTGAAAGGCACACCATCAAATTTCAACCCTTTCTGACTTCATTTGATATTTTTCATGCATTTGATTATTTATTTTGAGCTAAATGACCCTAAATTTGGAAAGCAATACAAATGAACTTTGAAAACGTTGTAACTTGGCATGACATCATAATTTCATCCACATAGCAACTTCTAAAGAGTTGATAGGGTTATGGCAAAAACTGGATGCACTTCGTGTACAAATTGGGCAATCTCTTTGGAAGTATGAGGGTTTCGGACTAAAACTCATCTATTACAAAGGGATTTCATTTTTAGTAACTTATTTTAACTCCATACTTTTTGTGTGTCCAATATGAACCATTCAAAGGCACATAATTAATTTTCAACCCTTTCTGACTTCATTTGATATTTTTCATGCATTTAATGATTCATTTTGAGCTAAATGACCCTAAATTTGAAAAGCAGTACAAATGAACTTTGAAAAGGTTGTAACTTGGCATTCCAACATCATTTCACCCACATAGAAATTTTAAAGAGTTGAGAGGGTTACATTAAAAACTGGATGCACTTCGTGTACAAATTGGACAATCTCTTTCGAAGTATGAGGGTTTCGGACGAAAACTCATCTATTACAATGGGATTTCATTTTTAATAACTTATTTTAACTCCATACTTTTTTGGGTGCAATATGCACCATTGAAAGGCACACCATCAAATTTCAACCCTTTCTAACGTCATTTGATATTTTTCATGCATTTGATTATTTATTTTGAGCTAAATGACCCTAAATTTGGAAAGCAATACAAATGAACTTTGAAAAGGTTGTAACTTGGCATGACATCATAATTTCAGCCACATAGCAACTTCTAAAGAGTTGGTAGGGTTATGGCAAAAACTGGATGCACTTCGTGTACAAATTGGACAATCTCTTTGGAAGTATGAGGGTTTCGGACGAAAACTCATCTATTACAAAGGGATTTCATTTTTAGTAATTTATTTTAACTCCATACTTTTTGTGTTTTCAATATGAACCATTCAAAGGCACATAATTAATTTTCAACCCTTTCGGACTTCATTTGATATTTTTCATGCATTTAATGATTCACTTTGAGCTAAATGACCCTAAATTTGAAAAGCAGTACAAATGAACTTTGAAAAGGTTGTAACTTGGCATTCCAACATCATTTCACCCACATAGAAACTTTTAAAGAGTTGAGAGGGTTACTTCAAAAACTGGATGCACTTCGTGTACAAATTGGACAATCTCTTTTGAAGTATGAGGGTTTCGGACTAAAACTCATCTATTACAATGGGATTCCATTTTTAATAACTTATTTTAACTCCATACTTTTTGTGTGTTCAATATGCACCATTGAAAGGCACATCATCAATTTTCAACCCTTTCTCACTTCATTTGATATTTTTCATGCATTTAGTGATTTATTTTGAGCTAAATGACCCTAATTTGAAAAGCAGTAAAAATGTACTTTGAAAAGGTTGTAACTTGGCATTACATCATAATTTCACCCACATAGCATCTTATGAAGTGTTGAGAGGGTTACGTCAAAAACTGGATGCACTTCGTGTACAAATTGGAAAATCTCTTTCGAAGTATGAGCGTCGGACAAAAACTCATCTATTACAAAGGGATTTCATTTTTAGTAACTTATTTTAACTCCATACTTTTTGTGTGTTTAATATGCACCAGTCAAAGGCACATCATCAATTTTGAACCCTTTCAGACATCATTTGATATTTTTCATGGATTTAATGATTTAGTTTGAGCTAAATGACCCTAAATTTGAAAAGCAGTGCAAATGAACTTTGAAAAGGTTGTAACTTGGCATGACATCATAATTTCACCCACGTTGCATCTTATGAAGTGTTGAGAGGGTTACGTAAAAACCTGGATGCACCTCGTGCACAAATTGGAAAATCTCTTTCGAAGTATGATGGTTGGACGAAAACTCATCTATTACAAAGGGATTTCATTTTTAGTAACTTATTTTAACTCCATACTTTTTGTGTGTTCAATATGAACCAGTCAAAGGCACATGATCAATTTTCAACCCATTCTGACTTCATTTGATATTTTCATGCATTTAATGATTTATTTTGAGCTAAATGACCCTAAATTTGAAAAGCAGTACAAATGAACTTTGAAAAGGTTGTAACTTGGTATTCCAACATAATTTCACCCACATAGCAACTTTTAAAGAGTTGAGAGGGTTACTTCAAAAACTGGATGCACTTCGTGTACAAATTGGACAATCTCTTTCGAAGTATGAGTGTTTCGGACGAAAACTCATCTATTACAATGGGATTTCATTTTTAATAACTCATTTTAACTCCATACTTTTTGTGTTCTCAGTATGCACCATTCAAAGGCACATCATCAATTTTCAACCCTTTCTGACTTCATTCGATATTTTTCATGAATTTTGAGCTAAATGACCCTAAATTTGAAAAGAAATATGAAGGAACTATGAAAAGGTTGTAACTTGGCATGACATGATAATTTCACCCACATAGAAACTTCTAAAGAGTTGAGAGGGTTACGGCAAAAGCTGGATGCACTTCGTGTACAAATTGGACAATCTCTTTTGAAGTATGAGGGTTTCGGACGAAAACTCATCTATTAAGAAAGGATTTCATTTTTAATAACTTATTTTAACTCCATACTTTTTGTGGGTGCAATATGCACCATTGAAAGGCACACCATCAAATTTCAACCCTTTCTGACTTCATTTGATATTTTTCATGCATTTAATTATTTATTTTGAGCTAAATGACCGTAAATTTGGAAAGCAATACAAATGAACTTTGAAAATGTTGTAACTTGGCATGACATCCTAATTTCACCCAAATAGCAACTTCTAAAGAGTTGATAGGGTTATGGCAAAAACTGGATGCACTTCGTGTACAAATTGGACAATCTCTTTGGAAGTATGAGGGTTTCGGACGAAAACTCATCTATTACAAAGGGATTTCATTTTTAGTAACTTATTTTAACTCCATACTTTTTGTGTGTTCAATATGAACCATTCAAAGGCACATCATCAATTTTAAACCCTTTCTGACTTCATTTGATATTTTTCATGCATTTAATGATTCATTTTGAGCTAAATGACCCTAAATTTGAAAAGCAGTACAAATGAACTTTGAAAAGGTTGTAACTTGGCATTCCAACATAATTTCACCCACATAGAAGCTATTAAAGAGTTGAGAGGGTTACTTCAAAAACTGGATGCACTTCGTGTACAAATTGGACAATCTCTTTCGAAGTATGAGGGTTTCGGACGAAAACTCATCTATTACAATGGGATTTCATTTTTAATAACTTATTTTAACTCCATACTTTTTGTGTGTTCAGTATGCACCATTGAAAGGAACATCATCAATTTTCAACACTTTCTGACTTCATTTGATATTTTTCATGAATTTAATGATTTATTTTGAGCTAAATAACCCTAAATTCTAAAAGAAATACGAAGGAACTATGAAAAGGTTGTAACTTGGCATGACATCATAACTTCACCCACATAGAAACTTCTAAAGAGTTGAGAGGGTTATGGCAAAAACTGGATGCACTTCGTGTACAAATTGGAAAATCTCTTTCGAAGTATGAGCATCGGACAAAAACTCATCTATTACAAAGGGATTTCATTTTTTAGTAACTTATTTTAACTCCATACTTTTTGTGTGTTTAATATGCACCATTCAAAGTCACATCATCAATTTTCAACCCTTTCGGACTTCATTTGATATTTTTCATGCATTTAATGATTTATTTTGAGCTAAATGACCCTAAATTTGAAAAGCAGTACAAATGAACTTTGAAAAGGTTGTAACTTGGCATGACATCATAATTTCACCCACGTTGCATCTTATGAAGTGTTGAGAGGGTTACGTAAAAAACTGGATGCACCTCGTGTACAAATTGGAAAATCTCTTTTGAAGTATGAGGGTCGGACGAAAAGTCATCTATTACAAAGGGATTTCATTTTTAGTAACTCATTTTAACTCCATACTTTTTGTGTGTTCAATATGAACCATTCAAAGGCACATCATCAATTTTCAACCCTTTCTAACTTCATTTGATATTTTCATGCATTTAATGATTTATTTTGAGCTAAATGACCCTAAATTTGAAAAGCAGTACAAATGAACTTTGAAAAGGTTGTAACTTGGTATTCCAACATAATTTCACCCACATAGCAACTTTTAAAGAGTTGAGAGGGTTACTTCAAAAACTGGATGCACTTCGTGTACAAATTGGACAATCTCTTTCGAAGTATGAGTGTTTCGGACGAAAACTCATCTATTACAATGGGATTTGATTTTTAATAACTCATTTTAACTCCATACTTTTTGTGTTCTCAGTATGCACCATTCAAAGGCACATCATCAATTTTCAACCCTTTCTGACTTCATTCGATATTTTTCATGAATTTTGAGCTAAATGACCCTAAATTTGAAAAGAAATATGAAGGAACTATGAAAAGGTTGTAACTTGGCATGACATGATAATTTCACCCACATAGAAACTTCTAAAGAGTTGAGAGGGTTACGGCAAAAACTGGATGCACTTCGTGTACAAATTGGACAATCTCTTTTGAAGTATGAGGGTTTCGGACGAAAACTCATCTATTAAGAAAGGATTTCATTTTTAATAACTTATTTTAACTCCATACTTTTTGTGGGTGCAATATGCACCATTGAAAGGCACACCATCAAATTTCAACCCTTTCTGACTTCATTTGATATTTTTCATGCATTTAATTATTTATTTTGAGCTAAATGACCGTAAATTTGGAAAGCAATACAAATGAACTTTGAAAATGTTGTAACTTGGCATGACATCCTAATTTCACCCAAATAGCAACTTCTAAAGAGTTGATAGGGTTATGGCAAAAACTGGATGCACTTCGTGTACAAATTGGACAATCTCTTTGGAAGTATGAGGGTTTCGGACGAAAACTCATCTATTACAAAGGGATTTCATTTTTAGTAACTTATTTTAACTCCATACTTTTTGTGTGTTCAATATGAACCATTCAAAGGCACATCATCAATTTTAAACCCTTTCTGACTTCATTTGATATTTTTCATGCATTTAATGATTCATTTTGAGCTAAATGACCCTAAATTTGAAAAGCAGTACAAATGAACTTTGAAAAGGTTGTAACTTGGCATTCCAACATAATTTCACCCACATCGAAGCTATTAAAGAGTTGAGAGGGTTACTTCAAAAACTGGATGCACTTCGTGTACAAATTGGACAATCTCTTTCGAAGTATGAGGGTTTCGGACGAAAACTCATCTATTACAATGGGATTTCATTTTTAATAACTTATTTTAACTCCATACTTTTTGTGTGTTCAGTATGCACCATTCAAAGGAACATCATCAATTTTCAACACTTTCTGACTTCATTTGATATTTTTCATGAATTTAATGATTTATTTTGAGCTAAATAACCCTAAATTCTAAAAGAAATACGAAGGAACTATGAAAAGGTTGTAACTTGGCATGACATCATAACTTCACCCACATAGAAACTTCTAAAGAGTTGAGAGGGTTATGGCAAAAACTGGATGCACTTCGTGTACAAATTGGAAAATCTCTTTCGAAGTATGAGCATCGGACAAAAACTCATCTATTACAAAGGGATTTCATTTTTTAGTAACTTATTTTAACTCCATACTTTTTGTGTGTTTAATATGCACCATTCAAAGTCACATCATCAATTTTCAACCCTTTCGGACTTCATTTGATATTTTTCATGCATTTAATGATTTATTTTGAGCTAAATGACCCTAAATTTGAAAAGCAGTACAAATGAACTTTGAAAAGGTTGTAACTTGGCATGACATCATAATTTCACCCACGTTGCATCTTATGAAGTGTTGAGAGGGTTACGTAAAAAACTGGATGCACCTCGTGTACAAATTGGAAAATCTCTTTTGAAGTATGAGGGTCGGACGAAAAGTCATCTATTACAAAGGGATTTCATTTTTAGTAACTCATTTTAACTCCATACTTTTTGTGTGTTCAATATGAACCATTCAAAGGCACATCATCAATTTTCAACCCTTTCTAACTTCATTTGATATTTTCATGCATTTAATGATTTATTTTGAGCTAAATGACCCTAAATTTGAAAAGCAGTACAAATGAACTTTGAAAAGGTTGTAACTTGGTATTCCAACATAATTTCACCCACATAGCAACTTTTAAAGAGTTGAGAGGGTTACTTCAAAAACTGGATGCACTTCGTGTACAAATTGGACAATCTCTTTCGAAGTATGAGTGTTTCGGACGAAAACTCATCTATTACAATGGGATTTCATTTTTAATAACTCATTTTAACTCCATACTTTTTGTGTTCTCAGTATGCACCATTCAAAGGAACATCATCAATTTTCAACCCTTTCTGACTTCATTCGATATTTTTCATGAATTTTGAGCTAAATGACCCTAAATTTGAAAAGAAATATGAAGGAACTATGAAAAGGTTGTAACTTGGCATGACATGATAATTTCACCCACATAGAAACTTCTAAAGAGTTGAGAGGGTTACGGCAAAAACTGGATGCACTTCGTGTAAAATTGGACAATCTCTTTTGAAGTATGAGGGTTTCGGACGAAAACTCATCTATTAAGAAAGGATTTCATTTTTAATAACTTATTTTAACTCCATACTTTTTGTGGGTGCAATATGCACCATTGAAAGGCACACCATCAAATTTCAACCCTTTCTGACTTCATTTGATATTTTTCATGCATTTAATTATTTATTTTGAGCTAAATGACCGTAAATTTGGAAAGCAATACAAATGAACTTTGAAAATGTTGTAACTTGGCATGACATCCTAATTTCACCCAAATAGCAACTTCTAAAGAGTTGATAGGGTTATGGCAAAAACTGGATGCACTTCGTGTACAAATTGGACAATCTCTTTGGAAGTATGAGGGTTTCGGACGAAAACTCATCTATTACAAAGGGATTTCATTTTTAGTAACTTATTTTAACTCCATACTTTTTGTGTGTTCAATATGAACCATTCAAAGGCACATCATCAATTTTAAACCCTTTCTGACTTCATTTGATATTTTTCATGCATTTAATGATTCATTTTGAGCTAAATGACCCTAAATTTGAAAAGCAGTACAAATGAACTTTGAAAAGGTTGTAACTTGGCATTCCAACATAATTTCACCCACATAGAAGCTATTAAAGAGTTGAGAGGGTTACTTCAAAAACTGGATGCACTTCGTGTACAAATTGGACAATCTCTTTCGAAGTATGAGGGTTTCGGACGAAAACTCATCTATTACAATGGGATTTCATTTTTAATAACTTATTTTAACTCCATACTTTTTGTGTGTTCAGTATGCACCATTCAAAGGAACATCATCAATTTTCAACACTTTCTGACTTCATTTGATATTTTTCATGAATTTAATGATTTATTTTGAGCTAAATAACCCTAAATTCTAAAAGAAATACGAAGGAACTATGAAAAGGTTGTAACTTGGCATGACATCATAACTTCACCCACATAGAAACTTCTAAAGAGTTGAGAGGGTTATGGCAAAAACTGGATGCACTTCGTGTACAAATTGGAAAATCTCTTTCGAAGTATGAGCATCGGACAAAAACTCATCTATTACAAAGGGATTTCATTTTTAGTAACTTATTTTAACTCCATACTTTTTGTGTGTTTAATATGCACCATTCAAAGTCACATCATCAATTTTCAACCCTTTCGGACTTCATTTGATATTTTTCATGCATTTAATGATTTATTTTGAGCTAAATGACCCTAAATTTGAAAAGCAGTACAAATGAACTTTGAAAAGGTTGTAACTTGGCATGACATCATAATTTCACCCACGTTGCATCTTATGAAGTGTTGAGAGGGTTACGTAAAAAACTGGATGCACCTCGTGTACAAATTGGAAAATCTCTTTTGAAGTATGACGGTCGGACGAAAAGTCATCTATTACAAAGGGATTTCATTTTTAGTAACTCATTTTAACTCCATACTTTTTGTGTGTTCAATATGAACCATTCAAAGGCACATCATCAATTTTAAACCCTTTCTAACTTCATTTGATATTTTCATGCATTTAATGATTTATTCTGAGCTAAATGACCCTAAATTTGGAAAGCACTACAAATGAACTTTGAAAAGGTTGTAACTTGGCATGACATCATAATTTCACCCACATAGCAACTTCTAAAGAGTTGATAGGGTTATGGCAAAAACTGGATGCACTTCGTGTACAAATTGGACCATCTCTTTGGAAGTATGAGGGTTCGGGACGAAAACTCATCTATTACAAAGGGGTTTCATTTTTAGTAACTTATTTTAACTCCATACTTTTTGTGTGTTCAGTATGCACCATTCAAAGGAACATCATCAATTTTCAACACTTTCTGACTTCATTTGATATTTTTCATGAATTTAATGATTTATTTTGAGCTAAATAACCCTAAATTCTAAAAGAAATACGAAGGAACTATGAAAAGGTTGTAACTTGGCATGACATCATAACTTCACCCACATAGAAACTTCTAAAGAGTTGAGAGGGTTATGGCAAAAACTGGATGCACTTCGTGTACAAATTGGAAAATCTCTTTCGAAGTATGAGCATCGGACAAAAACTCATCTATTACAAAGGGATTTCATTTTTTAGTAACTTATTTTAACTCCATACTTTTTGTGTGTTTAATATGCACCATTCAAAGTCACATCATCAATTTTCAACCCTTTCGGACTTCATTTGATATTTTTCATGCATTTAATGATTTATTTTGAGCTAAATGACCCTAAATTTGAAAAGCAGTACAAATGAACTTTGAAAAGGTTGTAACTTGGCATGACATCATAATTTCACCCACGTTGCATCTTATGAAGTGTTGAGAGGGTTACGGCAAAAACTGGATGCACCTCGTGTACAAATTGGAAAATCTCTTTTGAAGTATGAGGGTCGGACGAAAAGTCATCTATTACAAAGGGATTTCATTTTTAGTAACTCATTTTAACTCCATACTTTTTGTGTGTTCAATATGAACCATTCAAAGGCACATCATCAATTTTCAACCCTTTCTAACTTCATTTGATATTTTTCATGCATTTAATTATTTATTTTGAGCTAAATGACCCTAAATTTGAAAAGCAGTACAAATGAACTTTGAAAAGGTTGTAAGTTGGCATTCCAACATAATTTCACCCACATAGCAACTTTTAAAGAGTTGAGAGGGTTATTTCAAAAACTGGATGCACCTCGTGTACAAATTGGACAATCTCTTTCGAAGTATGAGGGTTTCGGACGAAAACTCATCTATTACAATGGGATTTCATTTTTAATAACTTATTTTAACTCCATACTTTTTGTGTGTTCAGTATGCACCATTCAAAGGCACATCATCAATGTGCAACCCTTTGTGACTTCCTTTGATATTTTTCATCAATTTAATGATTTATTGTGAGCTAAATGACCCTAAATTTGAGAAGAAATACGAAGGAACTATGAAAAGGTTGTGACTTGGCATGACATCATAATTTCACCCACATATAAACTTCTAAAGAGTTGAGAGGGTTACGGCAAAAACTGGATGCACTTCGTGTACGAATTGGACAAACTCTTTTGAAGTGTGAGGGTTTCGGACGAAAACTCATCTATTACAAAAGGATTTCATTTTTAATAACTTATTTTAACTCCATTCTTTTTTTGGGTGCAATATGCACCATTGAAAGGCACACCATCAAATTTCAACCCTTTTTGACTTAATTTGATATTTTTCATGCATTTAATTATTTATTTTGAGCTAAATGACCATAAATTTGGAAAGCAATACAATTGAACTTTGAAAAGGTTGTAACTTGGCATGACATCATAATTTCACCCACATAGCAACTTCTAAAGAGTTGATAGGGTTATGGAAAAAACTGGATGCACTTCGTGTACAAATTGGACAATCTCTTTGGAAGTATGAGGGTTTCGGACGAAAACTCATCTATTACAAAGGGATTTCATTTTTAGTAACTTATTTTAACTCCATACTTTTTGTGTGTTCAATATGAACCATTCAAAGGCACATCATCAATTTTCAACCCTTTCTGACTTCATTTGATATTTTTCATGCAGTTAATGATTCATGTTGAGCAAAATGACCCTAAATTAGAAAAGCAGTACAAATGAAATTTGAAAAGGTTGTAACTTGGCATTCCAACATAATTTCACCCACATAGCAACTTTTAAAGGGTTGAGAGGGTTACTTCAAAAACTGGATGCACCTCGTGTACAAATTGGACAATCTCTTTCGAAGTATGAGGGTTTCGGACGAAACTTCATCTATTACAATGGGATTTCATTTTTAATAACTTATTTTAACTCCATACTTTTTGTGTGTTAAGTATGCACCATTCAAAGGCACATCATCAATTTGCAACCCTTTGTGACTTCATTTGATATTTTTCATCAATTTAATGATTTATTCTGAGCTAAATGACCCTAAATTTGAAAAGAAATACGAAGGAACTATGAAAAGGTTGTGACTTGGCATGACATCATAATTTCACCCACATAGAAACTTCTAAAGAGTTGAGAGGGTTACGGCAAAAACTGGATGCACTTCGTGTACAAATTGGACAATTGCTTTTGAAGTATGAGGGTTTCGGACGAAAACTCATCTATTACGAAAGGATTTCATTTTTAATAACTTATTTTAACTCCATACTTTTTGTGGGTGCAATATGCACCATTGAAAGGCACACCATCAAATTTCAACCCTTTCTGACTTCATTTGATATTTTTCATGCATTTAATTATTTATTTTGACCTAAATGACCCTAAATTTGGAAAGCAATACAAATGAACTTTGAAAAGGTTGTAACTTGGCATGACATCATAATTTCACCCACATAGCAACTTCTAAAGAGTTGATAGGGTTATGGCAAAAACTGGATGCACTTCGTGTACAAATTGGACCATCTCTTTGGAAGTATGAGGGTTCGGGACGAAAACTCATCTATTACAAAGGGGTTTCATTTTTAGTAACTTATTTTCACTCCATACTTTTTGTGTGTTCAATATGAACCATTCAAAGGCACATCATCAATTTTCAACCCTTTCTAACTTCATTTGATATTTTCATGCATTTAATGATTTATTTTGAGCTAAATGACCCTAAATTTGAAAAGAAGTACAAATGAACTTTGAAAAGGTTGTAAGTTGGCATTCCAACATAATTTCACCCACATAGCAACTTTTAAAGAGTTGAGAGGGTTATTTAAAAAACTGGATGCACCTCGTGTACAAATTGGACAATCTCTTTCGAAGTATGAGGGTTTCGGACGAAAACTCATCTATTACAATGGGATTTCATTTTTAATAACTTATTTTAACTCCATACTTTTTGTGTGTTCAGTATGCACCATTCAAAGGCACATCATCAATGTGCAACCCTTTGTGACTTCCTTTGATATTTTTCATCAATTTAATGATTTATTGTGAGCTAAATGACCCTAAATTTGAGAAGAAATACGAAGGAACTATGAAAAGGTTGTGACTTGGCATGACATCATAATTTCACCCACATATAAACTTCTAAAGAGTTGAGAGGGTTACGGCAAAAACTGGATGCACTTCGTGTACGAATTGGACAAACTCTTTTGAAGTATGAGGGTTTCGGACGAAAACTCATCTATTACAAAAGGATTTCATTTTTAATAACTTATTTTAACTCCATTCTTTTTTTGGGTGCAATATGCACCATTGAAAGGCACACCATCAAATTTCAACCCTTTTTGACTTCATTTGATATTTTTCATGCATTTAATTATTTATTTTGAGCTAAATGACCCTAAATTTGGAAAGCAATACAATTGAACTTTGAAAAGGTTGTAACTTGGCATGACATCATAATTTCACCCACATAGCAACTTCTAAAGAGTTGATAGGGTTATGGAAAAAACTGGATGCACTTCGTGTACAAATTGGACAATCTCTTTGGAAGTATGAGGGTTTCGGACGAAAACTCATCTATTACAAAGGGATTTCATTTTTAGTAACTTATTTTAACTCCATACTTTTTGTGTGTTCAATATGAACCATTCAAAGGCACATCATCAATTTTCAACCCTTTCTGACTTCATTTGATATTTTTCATGCATTTAATGAGTCATTTTGAGCAAAATGACCCTAAATTAGAAAAGCAGTACAAATGAAATTTGAAAAGGTTGTAACTTGGCATTCCAACATAATTTCACCCACATAGCAACTTTTAAAGGGTTGAGAGGGTTACTTCAAAAACTGGATGCACCTCGTGTACAAATTGGACAATCTCTTTCGAAGTATGAGGGTTTCGGACGAAACTTCATCTATTACAATGGGATTTCATTTTTAATAACTTATTTTAACTCCATACTTTTTGTGTGTTAAGTATGCACCATTCAAAGGCACATCATCAATTTGCAACCCTTTGTGACTTCATTTGATATTTTTCATCAATTTAATGATTTATTCTGAGCTAACTGACCCTAAATTTGAAAAGAAATACGAAGAAACTATGAAAAGGTTGTGACTTGGCATGACATCATAATTTCACCCACATAGAAACTTCTAAAGAGTTGAGAGGGTTACGGCAAAAACTGGATGCACTTCGTGTACAAATTGGACAATCTCTTTTGAAGTATGAGGGTTTCGGACGAAAACTCATCTATTACAAAAGGATTTCATTTTTAATAACTTATTTTAACTCCATACTTTTTGTGGGTGCAATATGCACCATTGAAAGGCACACCATCAAATTTCAACCCTTTCTGACTTCATTTGATATTTTTCATGCATTTAATTATTTATTTTTAGCTAAATGACCCTAAATTTGGAAAGCAATACAAATGAACTTTGAAAAGGTTGTAACTTGGCATGACATCATAATTTCACCCACGTTGCATCTTATGAAGTGTTGAGAGGGTTACGTAAAAAACTGGATGCACCTCGTGTACAAATTGGAATATCTTTTTCGAAGTATGACGGTGTGACGAAAACTCATCTATTACAAAGGGATTTCATTTTTAGTAAGTTATTTTAACTTCATACTTTTTGTGTGTTCAATATGAACCATTCAAAGACACATCATAAATTTTCAACCCTTTCTGAATTCATTTGATATTTTCATGCATTTAATGATTTATTTTGAGCTAAATGACCCTAAATTTTAAAAGCAGTACAAATGAACTTTGAAAAGGTTGTAACTTGGCATTCCAACATAATTTCACCCACATAGCAACTTTTAAAGAGTTGAGAGGGTTACTTCAAAAACTGGATGCACCTCGTGTACAAATTGGACAATCTCTTTCGAAGTATGAGGGTTTCGGACGAAAACTCATCTATTACAATGGGATTTCATTTTTAATAAGTTATTTTAACTCCATACTTTTTGTGTGTTCAGTACGCACCATTCAAAGGCACATCATCAATTTGCAACCCTTTCTGACTTCATTTGATATTTTTCATGAATTTAATGATTTATTTTGAGCTAAATGACCCTAAATTTGAAAAGAAATACGAAGGAACTATGAAAAGGTTGTGACTTGGCATGACATCATAATTTCACCCACATAGAAACTTCTAAAGAGTTGAGAGGGTAACGGCAAAAACTGGATGCAGTTCGTGTACAAATTGGACAATTTCTTTTGAAGTATGAGGGTTTGGGACGAAAACTCATCTATTACAAAAGGATTTCATTTTTAATAACTTATTTTAACTCCATAATTTTTGTGGGTGCAATATGCACCATTGAAAGGCACACCATCAAATTTTAACCCTTTGTGACTTCATTTGATATTTTTCATGCATTTAATTATTTATTTTGAGCTAAATGACCCCAAATTAGGAAAGCAATACAAATGAACTTTGAAAAGGGTGTAACTTGGCATGACAACATAATTTCACCCACATAGCAACTTCTAAAGCGTTGATAGGGTTATGGCAAAAACTGGATGCACTTCGTGTACAAATTGGACAATCTCTTTGGAAGTATGAGGGTTTCGGACGAAAACTCATCTATTACAAAGGGATTTCATTTTTAGTTACTTATTTTAACTCCATACTTTTTGTGTGTTCAATATGAACCATTCAAAGGCACATCATCAATTTTCAACCCTTTCTGACTTCATTTGATATTTTTCATGCATTTAATGATTCATTTTGAGCTAAATGACCCTAAATTTGAAAAGCAGTACAAATGAACTTTGAAAAGGTTGTAACTTGGCATTCCAACATAATTTCACCCACATAGAAACTTTTAAAGAGTTGAGAGGGTTACTTCAAAAACTGGATGCACTTCGTGTACAAATTGGACAATCTCTTTCGAAGTATGAGGGTTTCGGACGAAAACTCATCTATTACAATGGGATTTCATTTTTAATAACTTTTTTTAACTCCATACTTTTTGTGTGTTCAATATGCACCATTGAAAGGCACATCATCAATTTTCAACCCTTTCTGACTTCATTTAATATTTTTCATGCATTTAGTTATTTATTTGGAGCTAAATGACCATAATTTGAAAAGCAGTAAAAATGAACTTTGAAAAGGTTCTAACTTGGCATGACATCATAATTTCACCCACACAGCATCTTATGAAGGGTTGAGAGGGTTACGTCAAAAACTGGATGCACTTCGTGTACAAATTGGAAAATCTCTTTCGAAGTATGAGCGTCTGACAAAAACTCATCTATTACAAAGGGATTTCATTTTTAGTAACTTATTTTAACTCCATACTTTTTGTGTGTTTAATATGCACCATTCAAAGGCACATCATCAATTTTCAACCCTTTCAGACTTCATTTGATATTTTTCATGCATTTAATGATTTATTTTGAGCTAAATGACCCTAAATTTGAAAAGCAGTACAAATGAACATTGAAAAGGTTGTAACTTGGCATGACATCATAATTTCACCCACGTTGCATCTTATGAAGTGTTGAGAGGGTTACGTAAAAAACTAGATGCACCTCGTGTACAAATTGGAAAATCTCTTTCGAAGTATGAGGGTCGGACGAAAACTCATCTATTACAAATGGATTTCATTTTTAGTAACGTATTTTAACTCCATACTTTTTGTGTGTTCAATATGAACCATTCAAAGGCACATCATCAATTTTCAACCCTTTCTCACTTCATTTGATATTTTCATGCATTTAATGATTTATTTTGAGCTAAATGACCCTAAATTTAAAAAGCAGTACAAATGAACTTTGAAAAGGTTGTAACTTGGCATTCCAACATAATTTCACCCACATAGCAACTTTTAAAGAGTTGAGAGGGTTACTTCAAAAACTGGATGCACTTCGTGTACAAATTGGACAATCTCTTTCGAAGTATGAGGGTTTCGGACGAAAACTCATCTATTACAATGGGATTTCATTTTTAACAACTTATTTTAACTCCATACTTTTTATGTGTTCACTATGCACCATTCAAAGGCACATCATCAATTTTCAACCCTTTCTGACTTCATTTGATATTTTTCATGAATTTAATGATTTATTTTGAGCTAAATGACCCTCAATTTGAAAAGAAATACGAAGGAACTATGAAAAGGTTGTAACTTGGCATGACATCATAATTTCACCCACATAGAAACTTCTAAAGAGTTGAGAGGGTTACTTCAAAAACTGGATGCACTTCGTGTACAAATTGGATAATCTCTTTTGAAGTATGAGGGTTTCGGACGAAAACTCATCTATTGCAAAAGGATTTCATTTTTAATAACTTATTTTAACTCCATACTTTTTGTGGGTGCAGTATGCACCATTGAAAGGCACACCATCAAATTTCAACCCTTTCTGACTTCATTTGATATTTTTCATGCATTTAATGATTTATTTTGAGCTAAATGACCGTAAATTTGAAAAGCCGTACAAATGAACTTTGAAAAGGTTGTAACTTGGAATTCCAACATAATTTCACCCACATGGCAACTTCTAAAGAGTTGATAGGGTTATGGCAAAAACTGGATGCACTTTGTGTACAAATTGGAAAATCTCTTTCGAAGTATGAGCGTCGGACAAAAACTCATCTGTTACAAAGGGATTTCATTTTTACTAACTTATTTCAACTCCATACTTTTTGTGTGTTTAATATGCACCATTCAAAGGCACATCGTCAATTTTCAACCCTTTCAGACTTCATTTGATATTTTTCATGCATTTAATGATTTATTTTGAGCTAAATGACCCCAAATTTGAAAAGCAGTACAAATGAACTTTGAAAAGGTTATAAGTTGGCATGACATCATAATTTCACCCACGTTGCATCTTATGAAGTGTTTAGAGGGTTACGTAAAAAACTGGATGCACCTCGTGTACAAATTCGAAAATCTCTTTCGAAGTATGAGGGTCGGACGAAAACTCATCTACTACAAAGGGATTTCATTTTTAGTAACTTATTTTAACTCCATACTTTTTGTGTGTTCAATATGAACCATTCAAAGGCACATCATCAATTTTCAACCCTTTCTCACTTCATTTGATATTTTCATGCATGTAATGATTTAATTTGAGCTAAATGACCCTAAATTTGAAAAGCAGTACAAATGAACTTTGAAAAGGTTGTAACTTGGCATTCCAATATAATTTCACCCACATAGCAACTTTTAAAGAGATGAGAGGGTTACTTCAAAAACTGGATGCACTTCGTGTACAAATTGGACAATCTCTTTCAAGTATGAGGGTTTCGGACGAAAACTCATCTATTACAATGGGATTTCATTTTTAATAACTTATTTTAACTCCATACTTTTTTTGTGTTCAATATGCACCATTGAAAGGCACATCATCAATTTTCAACCCTTTCTGACTTCATTTGATATTTTTCATGCATTTAGTGATTTATTTTGAGCTAAATGACACTAATTTAAAAAGCAGTAAAAATGAACTTTGAAAAGGTTGTAACTTGGCATGACATCATAATTTCACCCACATAGCATCTTATGAAGTCTTGAGAGGGTTACGTCAAAAACTGGATGCACTTCGTGTACAAATTGGAAAATCTCTTTCGAAGTATGAGCGTCGGACAAAAACTCATCTATTACAAAGGGATTTCATTTTTAGTAACTTATTTTAACTCCATACTTTTTGTGTGTTTAATATGCACCATTCAAAGGCACATCATCAATTTTTCAACCCTTTCAGACTTTATTTGATATTTTCATGCATTTAATGATTTATTTTGAGCTAAATGACCCTAAATTTGAAAAGCGGTACAAATAAACTTTGAAAAGGTTGTAACTTGGCATGACATCATAATTTCACCCACGTTGCATCTTATGAAGTGTTGAGAGGGTTACGTAAAAAATTGGATGCACCTCGTGTACAAATTGGAAAATCTCTTTCGAAGTATGAGGGTCGGACGAAAACTCATCTATTACAAAGGGATTTCATTTTTAGTAACTTATTTTAACTCCATACTTTTTGTGTGTTCAATATGAACCATTCAAAGGCACATCATCAATTTTCAACCCTTTCTCACTTCATTTGATATTTTCATGCATTTAATGATTTATTTTGAGCTAAATGACCCTAAATTTGAAAAGCAGTACAAATGAACTTTGAAAAGGTCGTAACTTGGCATTCCAACATAATTTCACCCACATAGCAACTTTTAAAGAGTTGAGAGGGTTACTTCAAAAACTGGATGCACTTCGTGTACAAATTGGACAATCTCTTTCGAAGTATGAGGGTTCCGGACCAAAACTCATCTATTACAATGGGATTTCATTTTTAATAACTTATTTTAACTCCATACTTTTTGTGTGTTCAGTATGCACCATTCAAGGGCACATCATCAATTTTCAACCCTTTCTGACTTCATTTGATATTTTTCATGAATTTAATGATTTATTTTGAGCTAAATGACTCTAAATTTGAAAAGAAATACGAAGGAACTATGAAAAGGTTGTAACTTGGCATGACATCATAATTTCACCCACATAGAAACTTCTAAAGAGTTGAGAGGGTTACGGCAAAAACTGGATGCACTTCGTGTACAAATTGGACAATCTCTTTTGAAGTATGACGGTTTTGGACGAAAACTCATCTATTACAAAAGGATTTCATTTTTAATAACTTATTTTAACTCCATACTTTTTGTGGGTGCAATATGCACCATTGAAAGGCACACCATCAAATTTCAACCCTTTCTGACTTCATTTGATATTTTTCATGCATTTAATTATTTATTTTGAGCTAAATGACCCTAAATTTGGAAAGCAATACAAATGAACTTTGAAAAGGTTGTAACTTGGCATGACATCATAATTTCACCCACATAGCAACTTCTAAAGAGTTGATAGGGTTATGGCAAAAACTTGATGCACTTCGTGTACAAATTGGACAATCTCTTTGGAAGTATGAGGGTGTCAGACGAAAACTCATCTATTACAAAGGGATTTCATTTTTAGTAACTTATTTTAACTCCATACTTTTTGTGTGTTCAATATGAACCATTCAAAGGCACATCATCAATTTTCAACCCTTTCTGACTTCATTTGATATTTTTCATGCATTTAATGATTTATTTTGAGCTAAATGACCCTAAATTTGAAAAGCAGTACAAATGAACTTTGAAAAGGTTGTAACTTGGCATTCCAACATAATTTCACCCACATAGAAACTTTTAAAGAGTTGAGAGGGTTACTTCAAAAACTGGATGCACTTCGTGTACAAATTGGACAATCTGTTTCAAAGTATGAGTGTTTCGGACGAAAACTCATCTATTACAATGGGATTTCATTTTTAATAACTTATTTTAACTCCATACTTTTTGTGTGTTCAATATGCACCATTGAAATGCACATCATCAATTTTCATCCCTTTCTGACTTCATTTGATATTTTTCATGCATTTAGTGATTTATTTTGAGCTAAATGACCCTAATTTGAAAAGCAGTAAAAATGAACTTTGAAAGGGTTGTAACTTGGCATGACATCATAATTTCACCCACATAGAATCTTATGAAGTGTTGAGAGGGTTACGTCAAAAACTGGATGCACTTTCTGTACAAATTGGAAGATCTCTTTCGAAGTATGAGCGTCGGACAAAAACTCATCTATTACAAAGGGATTTCATTTTTAGTAACTTATTTTAACTCCATACTTTTTGTGTGTTTAATATGCACCATTCAAAGGCACATCATCAATTTTCAACCCTTTCAGACTTCATTTGATATTTTTCATGCATTTAATGATTTATTTTGAGCTAAATGACCCTAAATTTGAAAAGCAGTACAAATGAACTTTGAAAAGGTTGTAACTTGGCATGACATCATAATTTCACCCACGTTGCATCTTAAGAAGTGTTGAGAGGGTTACGTAAAAAACTGGATGCACCTCGTGTACAAATTGGAAAATCTCTTTCGAAGTATGAGGGTCGGACGAAAACTCATCTACTACAAAGGGATTTCATTTTTCGTAACTTATTTTAACTCCATACTTTTTGTGTGTTCAATATGAACCATTCAAAGGCACATCATCAATTTTCAACCCTTTCTCACTTCATTTGATATTTTCATGCATTTAATGATTTATTTTGAGCTAAATGACCCTAAATTTGAAAAGCAGTACAAACGAACATTGAAAAGGTTGTAACTTGGCATTCCAACATAATTTCACCCACATAGCAACTTTTAAAGAGTTGAGAGGGTTACTTCAAAAACTGGATGCACTTCATGTACAAATTGGACAATCTCTTTCGAAGTATGAGGGTTTCGGACGAAAACTCATCTATTACAATGGGATTTCTTTTTTAATAACTTATTTTAACTCCATACTTTTTGTGTGTTCAGTATGCACCATTGAAAGGCACATCTTCAATTTTCAACCCTTTCTGACTTCATTTGATATTTTTCATGAATTTAATGATTTATTTTGAGCTAAATGACCGTAAATTTGAAAAGAAATACGAAGGAACTATGAAAAGGTTGTAACTTGGCATGACATCATAATTTCACCCACATACAAACTTCTGAAGAGTTGAGAGGGTTACGGCAAAAACTGGATGCACTTCGTGTACAAATTGGACAATCTCTTTTGAAGTATCAGGGTTTTGGACGAAAACTCATCTATTACAAAAGCATTTCATTTTTAATAACTTATTTTAACTCCATACTTGTTGTGGGTGCAATATGCTCCATTGAAAGGCACACCATCAAATTTCAACCCTTTCTGACTTCATTTGATATTTTTCATGCATTTAATTATTTATTTTGACCTAAAAGACCCTAAATTTGGAAAGCAATACAAATGAACTTTGAAAAGGTTGTAACTTGGCATGACATCATAATTTCACCCACATAGCAACTTCTAAAGAGTTGATAGGGTTATGGCAAAAACTGGATGCACTTCGTGTACAAATTGGACAATCTCTTTGGAAGTATGAGGGTTTCAGACGAAAACTCATCTATTACAAAGGGATTTTATTTTTAGTAACTTATTTTAACTCCATACTTTTTGTGTGTTCAATATGAACCATTCAAAGGCACATCATCAATTTTCAACCCTTTCTGACTTCATTTGATATTTTTCATGTATTTAATGATTCATTTTGAGCTAAATGACCCTAAATTTGAAAATCAGTACAAATGAACTTTGAAAAGGTTGTAACTTGGCATTCCAACATAATTTCACCGACATAGAAACTTTTAAAGAGTTGAGAGGGTTACTTCAAAAATTGGATGCACTTCGTGTACAAATTGGACAATTTCTTTCGAAGTATGAGGGTTTCGGACGAAAACTCATCTATTACAATGGGATTTCATTTTTAATAACTTATTTTAACTCCATACGTTTTCTGTGTTCAATATGCACCATTGAAAGGCACATCATCAATTTTCAACCCTTTCTGACTTCATTTGATATTTTTCATGCATTTAGTGATTTATTTTGAGCTAAATGACACTAATTTAAAAAGCAGTAAAAATGAACTTTGAAAAGGTTGTAACTTGGCATGACATCATAATTTCACCCACATAGCATCTTATGAAGTCTTGAGAGGGTTACGTCAAAAACTGGATGCACTTCGTGTACAAATTGGAAAATCTCTTTCGAAGTATGAGCGTCGGACAAAAACTCATCTATTACAAAGGGATTTCATTTTTAGTAACTTATTTTAACTCCATACTTTTTGTGTGTTTAATATGCACCATTCAAACGCACATCATCAATTTTTCAACCCTTTCACACTTTATTTGATATTTTTCATGCATTTAATGATTTATTTTGAGCTAAATGACCCTAAATTTGAAAAGCGGTACAAATAAACTTTGAAAAGGTTGTAACTTGGCATGACATCATAATTTCACCCACGTTGCATCTTATGGAGTGTTGAGAGGGTTACGTAAAAAACTGGATGCACCTCGTGTACAAATTGGAAAATCTCTTTCGAAGTATGAGGGTCGGACGAAAACTCATCTATTACAAAGGGATTTCATTTTTAGTAACTTATTTTAACTCCATACTTTTTGTGTGTTCAATATGAACAATTCAAAGGCACATCATCAATTTTCAACCCTTTCTCACTTCATTTGATATTTTCATGCATTTAACGATTTATTTTGAGCTAAATGACCCTAAATTTGAAAAGCAGTACAAATGAACTTTGAAAAGGTCGTAACTTGGCATTCCAACATAATTTCACCCACATAGCAACTTTTAAAGAGTTGAGAGGGTTACTTCAAAAACTGGATGCACTTCGTGTACAAATTGGACAATCTCTTTAGAAGTATGAGGGTTTCGGACCAAAATCTCATCTATTACAATGGGATTTCATTTTTAATAACTTATTTTAACTCCATACTTTTTGTGTGTTCAGTATGCACCATTCAAGGGCACATCATCAATTTTTAACCCTTTCTGACTTCATTTGATATTTTTCATAAATTTAATGATTTATTTTGAGCTAAATGACTCTAAATTTGAAAAGAAATACGAAGGAACTATGAAAAGGTTGTAACTTGGCATGACATCATAATTTCACCCACATAGAAACTTCTAAAGAGTTGAGAGGGTTACGGCAAAAATTGGATGCACTTCGTGTACAAATTGGACAATCTCTTTTGAAGTATGAGGGTTTTGGACGAAAACTCATCTATTACAAAAGGATTTCATTTTTAATAAATTATTTTAACTCCATACTTTTTGTGGGTGCAATATGCACCATTGAAAGGCACACCATCAAATTTCAACCCTTTCTGACTTCATTTGATATTTTTCATGCATTTAATTATTTATTTTGACCTAAATGACCCTAAATTTGGAAAGCAATACAAATGAACTTTGAAAAGGTTGTAACTTGGCATGACATCATAATTTCACCCACATAGCAACTTCTAAAGAGTTGATAGGGTTATGGCAAAAACTTGATGCACTTCGTGTACAAATTGGACAATCTCTTTGGAAGTATGAGGGTTTCGGACGAAAACTCATCTATTACAAAGGGATTTCATTTTTAGTAATTTATTTTAACTCCATATTTTTTGTGTGTTCAATATGAACCATTCAAAGGCACATAATCAATTTTCAACCCTTTCTGACTTCATTTGATATTTTTCATGCATTTAATGATTTATTTTGAGCTAAATGACCCTAAATTTGAAAAGAACTACAAATGAACTTTGAAAAGGTTGTAACTTGGCATTCCAACATAATTTCACCCACATAGAAACTTTTAAAGAGTTGAGAGGGTTACTTCAAAAACTGGATGCACTTCGTGTACAAATTGGACAATCTGTTTCAAAGTATGAGGGTTTCGGACGAAAACTCATCTATTACAATGGGATTTCATTTTTAATAACTTATTTTAACTCCATAATTTTTGTGTGTTCAATATGCACCATTGAAATGCACATCATCAATTTTCATCCCTTTCTGACTTCATTTGATATTTTTCATGCATTTAGTGATTTATTTTGAGCTAAATGACCCTAATTTGAAAAGCAGTAAAAATGAACTTTGAAAAGGTTGTAACTTGGCATGACATCATAATTTCACCCACATAGAATCTTATGAAGTGTTGAGAGGGTTACGTCAAAAACTGGATGCACTTTCTGTACAAATTGGAAAATCTCTTTCGAAGTATGAGCGTCGGACAAAAACTCATCTATTACAAAGGGATTTCATTTTTAGTAACTTATTTTAACTCCATAATTTTTGTGTGTTTAATATGCACCATTCAAAGGCACATCATCAATTTTCAACCCTTTCAGACTTCATTTGATATTTTTCATGCATTTAATGATTTATTTTGAGCTAAATGACCCTAAATTTGAAAAGCAGTACAAATGAACTTTGAAAAGGTTGTAACTTGGCATGACATCATAATTTCACCCACGTTGCATCTTATGAAGTGTTGAGAGGGTTACGTAAAAAACTGGATGCACCTCGTGTACAAATTGGAAAATCTCTTTCGAAGTATGAGGGTCGGACGAAAACTCAGGTACTACAAAGGGATTTCATTTTTAGTAACTTATTTTAACTCCATACTTTTTGTGTGTTCAATATGAACAATTCAAAGGCACATCATCAATTTTCAACCCTTCCTCACTTCATTTGATACTTTCATGCATTTAATGATTTATTTTGAGCTAAATGACCCTAAATTTGAAAAGCAGTACAAATGAACTTTGAAAAGGTCGTAACTTGGCATTCCAACATAATTTCACCCACATAGCAACTTTTAAAGAGTTGAGAGGGTTACTTCAAAAACTGGATGCACTTCGTGTACAAATTGGACAATCTCTTTAGAAGTATGAGGGTTTCGGACCAAAACTCATCTATTACAATGGGATTTCATTTTTAATAACTTATTTTAACTCCATACTTTTTGTGTGTTCAGTATGCACCATTCAAGGGCACATCATCAAATTTCAACCCTTTCTGACTTCATTTGATATTTTTCATAAATTTAATGATTTATTTTGAGCTAAATGACTCTAAATTTGAAAAGAAATACGAAGGAACTATGAAAAGGTTGTAACTTGGCATGACATCATAATTTCACCCACATAGAAACTTCTAAAGAGTTGAGAGGGTTACGGCAAAAACTGGATGCACTTCGTGTACAAATTGGACAATCTCTTTTGAAGTATGACGGTTTTGGACGAAAACTCATCTATTACAAAAGGATTTCATTTTTAATAACTTATTTTAACTCCATACTTTTTGTGGGTGCAATATGCACCATTGAAAGGCACACCATCAAATTTCAACCCTTTCTCACTTCATTTGATATTTTTCATGCATTTAATTATTTATTTTGACCTAAATGACCCCAAATTTGGAAAGCAATACAAATGAACTTTGAAAAGGTTGTAACTTGGCATGACATCATAATTTCACCCACATAGCAACTTCTAAAGAGTTGATAGGGTTATGGCAAAAACTTGATGCACTTCGTGTACAAATTGGACAATCTCTTTGGAAGTATGAGGGTTTCGGACGAAAACTCATCTATTACAAAGGGATTTCATTTTTAGTAATTTATTTTAACTCCATACTTTTTGTGTGTTCAATATGAACCATTCAAAGGCACATCATCAATTTTCAACCCTTTCTGACTTCATTTGATATTTTTCATGCATTTAATGATTTATTTTGAGCTAAATGACCCTAAATTTGAAAAGAAGTACAAATGAACTTTGAAAAGGTTGTAACTTGGCATTCCAACATAATTTCACCCACATAGAAACTTTTAAAGAGTTGAGAGGGTTACTTCAAAAACTGGATGCACTTCGTGTACAAATTGGACAATCTGTTTCAAAGTATGAGGGTTTCGGACGAAAACTCATCTATTACAATGGGATTTCATTTTTAATAACTTATTTTCACTCCATAATTTTTGTGTGTTCAATATGCACCATTGAAATGCACATCATCAATTTTCATCCCTTTCTGACTTCATTTGATATTTTTCATGCATTTAGTGATTTATTTTGAGCTAAATGACCCTAATTTGAAAAGCAGTAAAAATGAACTTTGAAAAGGTTGTAACTTGGCATGACATCATAATTTCACCCACATAGAATCTTATGAAGTGTTGAGAGGGTTACGTCAAAAACTGGATGCACTTTCTGTACAAATTGGAAAATCTCTTTCGAAGTATGAGCGTCGGACAAAAACTCATCTATTACAAAGGGATTTCATTTTAGTAACTTATTTTAACTCCATACTTTTTGTGTGTTTAATATGCACCATTCAAAGGCACATCATCAATTTTCAACCCTTTCAGACTTCATTTGATATTTTTCATGCATTTAATGATTTATTTTGAGCTAAATGACCCTAAATTTGAAAAGCAGTACAAATGAACTTTGAAAAGGTTGTAACTTGGCATGACATCATAATTTCACCCACGTTGCATCTTATGAAGTGTTGAGAGGGTTACGTAAAAAACTGGATGCACCTCGTGTACAAATTGGAAAATCTCTTTCGAAGTATGAGGGTCGGACGAAAACTCATGTACTACAAAGGGATTTCATTTTTAGTAACTTATTTTAACTTCATACTTTTTGTGTGTTCAATATGAACCATTCAAAGGCACATCATCAATTTTCAACCCTTTCTCACTTCATTTGATATTTTCATGCATTTAATGATTTATTTTGAGCTAAATGACCCTAAATTTGAAAAGCAGTACAAACGAACATTGAAAAGGTTGTAACTTGGCATTCCAACATAATTTCACCCACATAGCAACTTTTAAAGAGTTGAGAGGGTTACTTCAAAAACTGGATGCACTTCATGTACAAATTGGACAATCTCTTTCGAAGTATGAGGGTTTCGGACGAAAACTCATCTATTACAATGGGATTTCATTTTTAATAACTTATTTTAACTCCATACTTTTTGTGTGTTCAGTATGCACCATTCAAAGGCACATCATCAATTTTCAACCCTTTCTGACTTCATTTGATATTTTTCATGAATTTAATGATTTATTTTGAGCTAAATGACCGTAAATTTGAAAAGAAATACGAAGGAACTATGAAAAGGTTGTAACTTGGCATGACATCATAATTTCACCCACATACAAACTTCTGTAGAGTTGAGAGGGTTACGGCAAAAACTGGATGCACTTCGTGTACAAATTGGACAATCTATTTTGAAGTATCAGGGTTTTGGACGAAACTCATCTATTACAAAAGCATTTCTTTTTTAATAACTTATTTTAACTCCATACTTGTTGTGGGTGCAATATGCACCATTGAAAGGCACACCATCAAATTTCAACCTTTTCTGACTTCATTTGATATTTTTCATCCATTTAATTATTTATTTTGACCTAAATGACCCTAAATTTGGAAAAAATACAAATGAACTTTGAAAAGGTTGTAACTTCGCATGACATCATAATTTCACCCACATAGCAACTTCTAAAGAGTTGATAGGGTTATGGCAAAAACTGGATGCACTTCGTGTACAAATTGGACAATCTCTTTGGAAGTATGAGGGTTTCAGACGAAAACTCATCTATTACAAAGGGATTTTATTTTTAGTAACTTATTTTAACTCCATACTTTTTGTGTGTTCAATATGAACCATTCAAAGGCACATCATCAATTTTCAATCCTTTCTGACTTCATTTGATATTTTTCATGCATTTAATGATTCA
The DNA here is from genome assembly GCA_022496015.1 of Hordeum marinum. Classification (NCBI taxonomy): domain Eukaryota; kingdom Viridiplantae; phylum Streptophyta; class Magnoliopsida; order Poales; family Poaceae; genus Hordeum; species Hordeum marinum. The sequence continues at coordinate 497,570,081 of CM039675.1, read as the reverse complement.
TTTTGAGCTAAATGACCCTAAATTTGAAAAGCAGTACAAATGAACTTTGAAAAGGTTGTAACTTGGCATTCCAACATAATTTCACCCACATAGAAACTTTTAAAGAGTTGAGAGGGTTACTTCAAAAATTGGATGCACTTCGTGTACAAATTGGACAATCTCTTTCGAAGTATGAGGGTTTCGGACGAAAACTCATTTATTACAATGGGATTTCATTTTTAATAACTTATTTTAACTCCATACGTTTTCTCTGTTCAATATGCACCATTGAAAGGCACATCATCAATTTTCAACCCCTTCTGACTTCATTTGATATTTTTCATGCATTTAGTGATTTATATTGAGCTAAATGACCCTAATTTGAAAAGAAGTAAAAATGAACTTTGAAAAGGTTGTAACTTGGCATGACATCATAATTTCACCCACATAGCATCTTATGAAGTGTTGAGAGGGTTACGTCAAAAACTGGATGCACTTCGTGTACAAATTGGAAAATCTCTTTCGAAGTATGAGCGTCGGACAAAAACTCATCTATTACAAAGGGATTTCATTTTTAGTAACTTATTTTAACTCCATACTTTTTGTGTGTTTAGTACGCACGATTTAAAGGCACATCATCAATTTTCAACCCTTTGAGACTTCATTTGATATTTTTCATGCATTTAATTATTTATTTTCAGCTAAATGACCCTAAATTTGAAAAGCAGTACAAGTGAACTTTTAAAAGGTTGTAACTTGGCATGACATCATAATTTCACCCACGTTGCTTCTTATGAAGTGTTGAGAGGGTTACGTAAAAAACTTGATGCACCTCGTGTACAAATTGGAAAATCTCTTTCGAAGTATGAGAGTCGGACAAAAACTCATCTATTACAAAGGGATTTCATTTTTAGTAACTTATTTTAACTCCATACTTTTTGTGTGTTCAATATGAACCATTCAAAGGCACATCTTCAATTTTCAACCCTTTCTGACTTCATTTGATATTTTCATGCATTTAATGATTTATTTTGAGCTAAATGACCCTAAATTTGAAAAGCAGTACAAATGAACTTTGAAAAGGTTGTAACTTGGCATTCCAACATAATTTCACCGACATAGAAACTTTTAAAGAGTTGAGAGGGTTACTTCAAAAATTGGATGCACTTCGTGTACAAATTGGACAATCTGTTTCAAAGTATGAGGGTTTCGGACGAAAACTCATCTATTACAATGGGATTTCATTTGATATTTTTCATGCATTTAATGATTTATTTTGAGCTAAATGCCCTAATTTCAAAAGCAGTACAAATGAACTTTGAAAAGGTTGTAACTTGGGATGACATATAAATTTCACCCACGTTACATCTTATCAAGTGTTGAGAGGGTTACGTAAACAACTGGATGCACTTCGTGTACAAATTTGAAAATCTCTTTCGAACTATGAGGGTCGGACGAAAACTCATCTATTACAAAGGGATTTCATTTTTAGTGACCTATTTTAACTCCACACTTTTTGTGTGTTTAATATGCACCATTCAAAGGCACATCATCAATTTTCAACCCTTTCAGACTTCATTTGATATTTTTCATGCATTTAATGATTTATTTTGAGCTAAATGACCCTAAATTTGAAAAGATATACAAATGGACTCTAAAGAGGTTGTAACTTGGCATGGCATCAATATTTAACCCACATAGCAACTTTTAAAGTGTTGAGAGGGTCACGGCAAAAACTGGATGCACTCCGTGTACAAATTGGACAATCTTCTTTCGATGTATGAGGGTTTCACACGAAAACTCATCAATTACAAAGGTATTTCATTTTCAATAACTTATTTTAACTCCATACTTTTTGTGTGGTCAATATGCACCATTATAGGCACATCATCAATTTTCAATCCTTTCTGACATGGTTTGATATTTTTCATCCATTTAATGATTTATTTTGAGCTAAATGACCCTAAATATGAAAAGCAATACGAATGAACTCTAAAAAGGTTGTAACTTGGCACGACATCATAATTTCACCCACATAGAAACTACTAAAGAGTTGATAGGGTTACGACAAAAATTTGATGCACTTCGTTTACAAATTCGTCAATCTCTTTCGAAGTATGAGGGTTTCGGATGAAAACTCATCTATTACAAAGGGATTTCATTTTTAATAACTTATTTTAACTATATAATTTTTGTGTGTTCAATATGTAGCATTCAAAGGCACATCATCAATTTTCAACCCTTTCTGACTTCATTTTATATTTTTCATGCATTTAATGATTTATTTTGAGCTAAATGACCCTAAATTTGTAAAGTGGTACAAATGAACTCTGAAAAGGTTCTAACTTGGCAGGACATCATAATTTCATCCACATAGCAAATTCTAAAGAGTTGAGATGGTTACGGCAAAAAGTGGATGCACTTCGTGTACAAATTGGACAATCTCTTTTGAAGTATGAGGGTTTCGGATTAAAACTCATCAATTACAAAGGGATTTCATTTTTAATAACTAATTTCAACTCCATACTTTTTGTGTGTTCAATATGCACCATTCAAAGGCACATCATCAATTTTCAACCCTTTCTGACTTCATTTGATATTTTTCATGAATTTAACGATTTATTTTGAGCTAAATAACCCTAAATTTGAAAAAATATACAAATGAACTCTAAAGAGGCTATAACTTGGCATGCCATCAATATTTAACCCACCTGGCAACTTCTAAAGTGTTGAGAGGGTTACGGCAAAAACTGGATGCATTTCGTGTACAAATTGGACAATCTTCTTTCGAAGCATGAGGGTTTCGGACGAAAACTCATCAATTACAAAGGTATTTCATTTTTCATAACTTATTTTAACTCCATACTTTTTGTGTGTTTAATATGCACCATTCAAAGGCACATCATCAATTTTCAATCCTTTCTGACATGGTTTGATATTTTTCATCCATTTAATGATTTATTTTGAGCTAAATGACCCTAAATATGAAAAGCAGTACGAATGAACTCTAAAAAGGTTGTAACTTGGCACGACATCATAATTTCACCCACATAGAAACTAGTAAAGAGTTGATAGGGTTATGACAAAAATTTGATGCACTTCGTTTGCAAATTGGTCAATCTCTTTCGAAGTATGAGGGTTTCGGATGAAAACTCATCTATTACAAAGGGATGTCATTTTTAATAACTTATTTTAACTACATACTTTTTGTGTGTTCAATATGTAGCATTCAAAGGCACATCATCAATTTTCAACCCGTTCTGACTTCATTTGATATTTTTCATGCATTTAATGATTTATTTCGAGCTAAATGACCCTAAATTTGTAAAGTGGTACAAATGAACTCTGAAAAGGTTCTAACTTGGCATGACATCATAATTTCATCCACATAGCAAATTCTAAAGAGTTGAGATGGTTACGGCAAAAAGTGGGTGCACTTCGTGTACAAATTGGACAATCTCTTTTGAAGTATGAGGGTTTCGGATTAAAACTCATCAATTACAAAGGGATTTCATTTTTAATAACTAATTTCAACTCCATACTTTTCGTGTGTTCAATATGCACCATTCAAAGGCACATCATCAATTTTCAACCCTTTGTGACTTCATTTGATATTTTTCATGCATTTAATGATTTATTTTGGGCTAAATGACCCTAATTTGAAAAGCAGTACAAATGAACTTTGAAAAGGTTGTAGCTTGCCGTGACATCATAATTTCACCCACGTTGCATCTTATGAAGTGTTGAGAGGGTTACGTAAAAAACTTGATGCACCTCGTGTACAAATTGGACAATCTCTTTCGAAGTATGAGGGTTTCGGACGAAAACTCATCTATTACAAAGGGATTTCATTTTTAGTAACTTATTTTAACTCCATAGTTTTTGTGTGTTCAATATGAACCATTCAAAGGCACATCATCAATTTTCAACCCTTTATGACTTCATTTGATATTTTCATGCATTTAATGATTTATTTTGAGGTAAATGACCCTAAATTTGAAAAGCAGTACAAATGAACTTTGAAAAGGTTGTAACTTGGCATTCCAACATAATTTCACCCACATAGCAACTTTTACAGAGTTGAGAGGGTTACTTCAAAAACTGGATGCACTCCGTGTACAAATTGGACAATCTCTTTTGAAGTATGAGGGTTTCGGACAAAAACTCGTCTATTACAATGGGATTTCATTTTTAATAACTTATTTTAACTCCATACTTTTTGTGTGTTCAATATGCACCATTGAAAGGCACATCATCAATTTTCAACCCTTTCTGACTTCATTTGATATTTTTCATGCATTTAGTGATTTATTTTGAGCTAAATGACCCTAATTTGAAAAGCAGTAAAAAAGAACTTTGAAAAGGTTATAACTTGGCATGACATCATAATTTTACCCACATAGCATCTTATGAAGTGTTGAGAGGGTTACGTCAAAAACTGGATGCACTTCGTGTACAAATTGGAAAATCTGTTTCGAAGTATGAGGGTCGGAGAAAAACCAATCTATTACAAAGGGAATTCATTTTTAGTAACTTATTTTAACTCCATACTTTTTGTGTGTTCAATATGCACCATTTAAAGGCAAATTATCAATTTTCAACCCTTTCTGACTTCATTTGATATTTTTCATGCATTTAATGATTTATTTTGAGCTAAATGACCGTAATTTGAAAACCAGTACAAATGAACTTTGAAAAGGTTGTAACTTGGCATGACATCATAATTTTACCCACATAGCATCTTATGAAGTGTTGAGAGGGTTACGTCAAAAACTGGATGCACTTCGTGTACAAATTGGAAAATCTCTTTCGAAGTATGAGGGTCGGAGAAAAACCAATCTATTACAAAGGGAATTCATTTTTAGTAACTTATTTTAACTCCATACTTTTTGTGTGTTCAATATGCACCATTTAAAGGAAAATCATCAATTTTCAACCCTTTCTGACTTCATTTGATATTTTTCATGCATTTAATAATTTATTTTGACCTAAAAGACCCTAAATTTGGAAAGCAATACAAATGAACTTTGAAAAGGTTGTAACTTGGCATGACATCATAATTTCACCCACATAGCAACTTCTAAAGAGTTGATAGGGTTATGGCAAAAACTGGATGCACTTCGTGTACAAATTGGACAATCTCTTTGGAAGTATGAGGGTTTCAGACGAAAACTCATCTATTACATAGGGATTTTATTTTTAGTAACTTATTTTAACTCCATACTTTTTGTGTGTTCAATATGAACCATTCAAAGGCACATCATCAATTTTCAACCCTTTCTGACTTCATTTGATATTTTTCATGCATTTAATGATTCATTTTGAGCTAAATGACCCTAAATTTGAAAAGCAGTACAAATGAACTTTGAAAAGGTTGTAACTTGCCATTCCAACATAATTTCACCCACATAGAAACTTTTAAAGAGTTGAGAGGGTTACTTCAAAAATTGGATGCACTTCGTGTACAAATTGGACAATCTCTTTCGAAGTATGAGGGTTTCGGACGAAAACTCATCTATTACAATGGGATTTCATTTTTAATAACTTATTTTAACTCCATACGTTTTCTGTGTTCAGTATGCACCATTGAAAGGCACATCATCAATTTTCAACCCTTTCTGACTTCATTTGATATTTTTCATGCATTTAGTGATTTATTTTGAGCTAAATGACACTAATTTAAAAAGCAGTAAAAATGAACTTCGAAAAGGTTGTAACTTGGCATGACATCATAATTTCACCCACATAGCATCTTATGAAGTCTTGAGAGGGTTACGTCAAAAACTGGATGCACTTCGTGTACAAATTGGAAAATCTCTTTCGAAGTATGAGCGTCGGACAAAAACTCATCTATTACAAAGGGATTTCATTTTTAGTAACTTATTTTAACTCCATACTTTTTGTGTGTTTAATATGCACCATTCAAAGGCACATCATCAATTTTTCAACCCATTCAGACTTTATTTGATATTTTTCATGCATTTAATGATTTATTTTGAGCTAAATGACCCTAAATTTGAAAAGCGGTACAAATAAACTTTGAAAAGGTTGTAACTTGGCATGACATCATAATTTCACCCACGTTGCATCTTATGAAGTGTTGAGAGGGTTACGTAAAAAACTGGATGCACCTCGTGTACAAATTGGAATATCTCTTTCGAAGTATGAGGGTCGGACGAAAACTCATCTATTACAAAGGGATTTCATTTTTAGTAACTTATTTTAACTCCATACTTTTTATGTGTTCAATATGAACAATTCAAAGGCACATCATCAATTTTCAACCCTTTCTCACTTCATTTGATATTTTCATGCATTTAATGATTTATTTTCAGCTAAATGACCCTAAATTGGAAAAGCAGTACAAATGAACTTTGAAAAGGTCGTAACTTGGCATTCCAACATAATTTCACCCACATAGCAACTTTTAAAGAGTTGAGACGGTTACTTCAAAAACTGGATGCACTTCGTGTACAAATTGGACAATCTCTTTAGAAGTATGAGGGTTTCGGACCAAAACTCATCTATTACAATGGGATTTCATTTTTAATAACTTATTTTAACTCCATACTTTTTGTGTGTTCAGTATGCACCATTCAAGCGCACATCATCAATTTTCAACCCTTTCTGACTTCATTTGATATTTTTCATGAATTGATTTATTTTGAGCTAAATGACTCTAAATTTGAAAAGAAATATGAAGGAACTATGAAAAGGTTGTAACTTAGCATGACATCATAATTTCACCCACATAGAAACTTCTAAAGAGTTGAGAGGGTTACGGCAAAAACTGGATGCACTTCGTGTACAAATTGGACAATCTCTTTTGAAGTATGAGGGTTTTGGACGAAAACTCATCTATTACAAAAGGATTTCATTTTTAATAACTTATTTTAACTCCATACGTTTTCTGTGTTCAGTATGCACCATTGAAAGGCACATCATCAATTTTCAACCCTTTCTGACTTCATTTGATATTTTTCATGCATTTAGTGATTTATTTTGAGCTAAATGACACTAATTTAAAAAGCAGTAAAAATGAACTTTGAAAAGGTTGTAACTTGGCATGACATTATAATTTCACCCACATAGCATCTTATGAAGTCTTGAGAGGGTTACGTCAAAAACTGGATGCACTTCGTGTACAAATTGGAAAATCTCTTTCGAAGTATGAGCGTCGGACAAAAACTCATCTATTACAAAGGGATTTCATTTTTAGTAACTTATTTTAACTCCATACTTTTTGTGTGTTTAAGATGCACCATTCAAAGGCACATCATCAATTTTTCAACCCTTTCAGACTTTATTTGATATTTTTCATGCATTTAATGATTTATTTTGAGCTAAATGACCCTAAATTTGAAAAGCGGTACAAATAAACTTTGAAAAGGTTGTAACTTGGCATGACATCATAATTTCACCCACGTTGCATCTTATGAAGTGTTGAGAGGGTTACGTAAAAAACTGGATGCACCTCGTGTACAAATTGGAAAATCTCTTTCGAAGTATGAGGGTCGGACGAAAACTCATCTATTACAAAGGGATTTCATTTTTAGTAACTTATTTTAACTCCATACTTTTTATGTGTTCAATATGAACAATTCAAAGGCACATCATCAATTTTCAACCCTTTCTCACTTCATTTGATATTTTCATGCATTTAATGATTTATTTTCAGCTAAATGACCCTAAATTTGAAAAGCAGTACAAATGAACTTTGAAAAGGTCGTAACTTGGCATTCCAACATAATTTCACCCATATAGCAACTTTTAAAGAGTTGAGACGGTTACTTCAAAAACTGGATGCACTTCGTGTACAAATTGGACAATCTCTTTAGAAGTATGAGGGTTTCGGACCAAAACTCATCTATTACAATGGGATTTCATTTTTAATAACTTATTTTAACTCCATACTTTTTGTGTGTTCAGTATGCACCATTCAAGGGCACATCATCAATTTTCAACCCTTTCTGACTTCATTTGATATTTTTCATGAATTTAATGATTTATTTTGAGCTAAATGACTCTAAATTTGAAAAGAAATATGAAGGAACTATGAAAAGGTTGTAACTTGGCATGACATCATAATTTCACCCACATAGAAACTTCTAAAGAGTTGAGAGGGTTACGGCAAAAACTGGATGCACTTCGTGTACAAATTGGACAATCTCTTTTGAAGTATTAGGGTTTTGGACGAAAACTCATCTATTACAAAAGGATTTCATTTTTAATAACTTATTTTAACTCCATACTTTTTTGGGTGCAATATGCACCATTGAAAGGCACACCATCAAATTTCAACCCTTTCTGACTTCATTTGATATTTTTCATGCATTTAATTATTTATTTTGAGCTAAATGACCCTAAATTTGGAAAGCAATACAAATGAACTTTGAAAAGGTTGTAACTTGGCATGACATCATAATTTCACCCACATAGCAACTTCTAAAGAGTTGATAGGGTTATGGCAAAAACTTGATGCACTTCGTGTACAAATTGGACAATCTCTTTGGAAGTATGAGGGTTTCGGACGAAAACTCATCTATTACAAAGGGATTTCATTTTTAGTAATTTATTTTAACTCCATACTTTTTGTGTGTTCAATATGAACCATTCAAAGGTACATCATCAATTTTCAACCCTTTCAGACTTCATTTGATATTTTTCATGCATTTAATGATTTATTTTGAGCTAAATGACCCTAAATTTGAAAAGCAGTACAAATGAACTTTGAAAAGGTTGTAACTTGGCATTCCAACATAATTTCACCCACATAGAAACTTCTAAAGAGTTGAGAGGGTTACTTCAAAAACTGGATGCACTTCGTGTACAAATTGGACAATCTGTTTCAAAGTATGAGGGTTTCGGACGAAAACTCATCTATTACAATGGGATTTCATTTTTAATAACTTATTTTAACTCCATACTTTTTGTGTGTTCAATATGCACCATTGAAATGCACATCATCAATTTTCATCCCTTTCTGACTTCATTTGATATTTTTCATGCATTTAGTGATTTATTTTGAGCTAAATGACCCTAATTTGAAAAGCAGTGAAAATGAACTTTGAAAAGGTTGTAACTTGGCATGACATCATAATTTCACCCACATAGAATCTTATGAAGTGTTGAGAGGGTTACGTCAAAAACTGGATGCACTTTCTGTACAAATTGGAAAATCTCTTTCGAAGTATGAGCGTCGGACAAAAACTCATCTATTACAAAGGGATTTCATTTTTAGTAACTTATTTTAACTCCATACTTTTTGTGTGTTTAATATGCACCATTCAAAGGCACATCATCAATTTTCAACCCTTTCAGACTTCATTTGATATTTTTCATGCATTTAATGATTTATTTTGAGCTAAATGACCCTAAATTTGAAAAGCAGTACAAATGAACTTTGAAAAGGTTGTAACTTGGCATGACATCATAATTTCACCCACGTTGCATCTTATGAAGTGTTGAGAGGGTTACGTAAAAAACTGGATGCACCTCGTGTACAAATTGGAAAATCTCTTTCGAAGTATGAGGGTCGGACGAAAACTCATGTACTACAAAGGGATTTCATTTTTAGTAACTTATTTTAACTCCATACTTTTTGTGTATTCAATATGAACCATTCAAAGGCACATCATCAATTTTCAACCCTTTCTCACTTCTTTTGATATTTTCATGCATTTAATGATTTATTTTGAGCTAAATGACCCTAAATTTGAAAAGCAGTACAAACGAACATTGAAAAGGTTGTAACTTGGCATTCCAACATAATTTCACCCACATAGCAACTTTTAAAGAGTTGAGAGGGTTACTTCAAAAACTGGATGCACTTCATGTACAAATTGGACAATCTCTTTCGAAGTATGAGGGTTTCGGACGAAAACTCATCTATTACAATGGGATTTCATTTTTAATAACTTATTTTAACTCCATACTTTTTGTGTGTTCAGTATGCACCATTCAAAGGCACATCATCAATTTTCAACCCTTTTTGACTTCATTTGATATTTTTCATGAATTTAATGATTTATTTTGAGCTAAATGACCGTAAATTTGAAAAGAAATACGAAGGAACTATGAAAAGGTTGTAACTTGGCATGACATCATAATTTCACCCACATACAAAGTTCTGAAGAGTTGAGAGGGTTACGGCAAAAACTGGATGCACTTCGTGTACAAATTGGACAATCTCTTTTGAAGTATCAGGGTTTTGGACGAAAACTCATCTATTACAAAAGCATTTCATTTTTAATAACTTATTTTAACTCCATACTTGTTGTGGGTGCAATATGCACCATTGAAAGGCACACCATCAAATTTCAACCCTTTCTGACTTCATTTGATATTTTTCATCCATTTAATTATTTATTTTGACCTAAATGACCCTAAATTTGGAAAGCAATACAAATGAACTTTGAAAAGGTTGTAACTTGGCATGACATCATAATTTCACCCACATAGCAACTTCTAAAGAGTTGATAGGGTTATGGCAAAAACTGGATGCACTTCGTGTACAAATTGGACAATCTCTTTGGAAGTATGAGGGTTTCAGACGAAAACTCATCTATTACAAAGGGATTTTATTTTTAGTAACTTATTTTAACTCCATACTTTTTGTGTGTTCAATATGAACCATTCAAAGGCACACCATCAATTTTCAACCCTTTCTGACTTCATTTGATATTTTTCATGCATTTAATGATTCATTTTGAGCTAAATGACCCTAAATTTGAAAAGCAGTACAAATGAACTTTCAAAAGGTTGTAACTTGGCATTCCAACATAATTTCACCCACATAGAAACTTTTAAAGAGTTGACAGGGTTACTTCAAAAATTGGATGCACTTCGTGTACAAATTGGACAATCTCTTTCGAAGTATGAGGGTTTCGGACGAAAACTCATCTATTACAATGGGATTTCATTTTTAATAACTTATTTTAACTCCATAAGTTTTCTGTGTTCAATATGCACCATTGAAAGGCACATCATCAATTTTCAACCCTTTCTGACTTCATTTGATATTTTTCATGCATCTAGTGATTTATATTGAGCTAAATGACCCTAATTTGAAAAGAAGTAAAAATGAACTTTGAAAAGGTTGTAACTTGGCATGACATCATAATTTCACCCACATAGCATCTTATGAAGTGTTGAGAGGGTTACGTCAAAAACTGGATGCACTTCGTGTACAAATTGGAAAATCTCTTTCGAAGTATGAGCGTCGGACAAAAACTGATCTATTACAAAGGGATTTCATTTTTAGTAACTTATTTTAACTCCATACTTTTTGTGTGTTTAGTACGCACCATTTAAAGGCACATCATCAATTTTCAACCCTTTGAGACTTCATTTGATATTTTTCATGAATTTAATGATTTATTTTGAGCTAAATGACCGTAAATTTGAAAAGAAATATGAAGGAACTATGAAAAGGTTGTAACTTGGCATGACATCATAATTTCACCCACATACAAACTTCTGAAGAGTTGAGAGGGTTACGGCAAAAACTGGATGCACTTCGTGTACAAATTGGACAATCTCTTTTGAAGTATTAGGGTTTTGGACGAAAACTCATCTATTACAAAAGCATTTCATTTTTAATAACTTATTTTAACTCCATACTTGTTGTGGGTGCAATATGCACCATTGAAAGGCACACCATCAAATTTCAACCCTTTCTGACTTCATTTGATATTTTTCATCCATTTAATTATTTATTTTGACCTAAATGACCCTAAATTTGGAAAGCAATACAAATGAACTTTGAAAAGGTTGTAACTTGGCATGACATCATAATTTCACCCACATAGCAACTTCTAAAGAGTTGATAGGGTTATGGCAAAAACTGGATGCACTTCGTGTACAAATTGGACAATCTCTTTGGAAGTATGAGGGTTTCAGACGAAAACTCATCTATTACAAAGGGATTTTATTTTTAGTAACTTATTTTAACTCCATACTATTTGTGTGTTCAATATGAACCATTCAAAGGCACATCATCAATTTTCAACCCTTTCTGACTTCATTTGATATTTTTCATGCATTTAATGATTCATTTTGAGCTAAATGACCCTAAATTTGAAAAGCAGTACAAATGAACTTTGAAAAGGTTGTAACTTGGCATTCCAACATAATTTCACCCACATAGAAACTTTTAAAGAGTTGACAGGGTTACTTCAAAAATTGGATGCACTTCGTGTACAAATTGGACAATCTCTTTCGAAGTATGAGGGTTTCGGACGAAAACTCATCTATTACAATGGGATTTCATTTTTAATACCTTATTTTAACTCCATAAGTTTTCTGTGTTCAATATGCACCATTGAAAGGCACATCATCAATTTTCAACCCTTTCTGACTTCATTTGATATTTTTCATGCATTTAGTGATTTATATTGAGCTAAATGACCCTAATTTGAAAAGAAGTAAAAATGAACTTTGAAAAGGTTGTAACTTGGCATGACATCATAATTTCACCCACATAGCATCTTATGAAGTGTTGAGAGGGTTACGTCAAAAACTGGATGCACTTCGTGTACAAATTGGAAAATCTCTTTCGAAGTATGAGCGTCGGACAAAAACTCATCTATTACAAAGGGATTTCATTTTTAGTAACTTATTTTAACTCCATACTTTTTGTGTGTTTAGTACGCACCATTTAAAGGCACATCATCAATTTTCAACCCTTTGAGACTTCATTTGATATTTTTCATGAATTTAATGATTTATTTTGAGCTAAATGACCGTAAATTTGAAAAGAAATATGAAGGAACTATGAAAAGGTTGTAACTTGGCATGACATCATAATTTCACCCACATACAAACTTCTGAAGAGTTGAGAGGGTTACGGCAAAAACTGGATGCACTTCGTGTACAAATTGGACAATCTCTTTTGAAGTATTAGGGTTTTGGACGAAAACTCATCTATTACAAAAGCATTTCATTTTTAATAACTTATTTTAACTCCATACTTGTTGTGGGTGCAATATGCACCATTGAAAGGCACACCATCAAATTTCAACCCTTTCTGACTTCATTTGATATTTTTCATCCATTTAATTATTTATTTTGACCTAAATGACCCTAAATTTGGAAAGCAATACAAATGAACTTTGAAAAGGTTGTAACTTGGCATGACATCATAATTTCACCCACATAGCAACTTCTAAAGAGTTGATAGGGTTATGGCAAAAACTGGATGCACTTCGTGTACAAATTGGACAATCTCTTTGGAAGTATGAGGGTTTCAGACGAAAACTCATCTATTACAAAGGGATTTTATTTTTAGTAACTTATTTTAACTCCATACTATTTGTGTGTTCAATATGAACCATTCAAAGGCACATCATCAATTTTCAACCCTTTCTGACTTCATTTGATATTTTTCATGCATTTAATGATTCATTTTGAGCTAAATGACCCTAAATTTGAAAAGCAGTACAAATGAACTTTGAAAAGGTTGTAACTTGGCATTCCAACATAATTTCACCCACATAGAAACTTTTAAAGAGTTGACAGGGTTACTTCAAAAATTGGATGCACTTCGTGTACAAATTGGACAATCTCTTTCGAAGTATGAGGGTTTCGGACGAAAACTCATCTATTACAATGGGATTTCATTTTTAATACCTTATTTTAACTCCATAAGTTTTCTGTGTTCAATATGCACCATTGAAAGGCACATCATCAATTTTCAACCCTTTCTGACTTCATTTGATATTTTTCATGCATTTAGTGATTTATATTGAGCTAAATGACCCTAATTTGAAAAGAAGTAAAAATGAACTTTGAAAAGGTTGTAACTTGGCATGACATCATAATTTCACCCACATAGCATCTTATGAAGTGTTGAGAGGGTTACGTCAAAAACTGGATGCACTTCGTGTACAAATTGGAAAATCTCTTTCGAAGTATGAGCGTCGGACAAAAACTCATCTATTACAAAGGGATTTCATTTTTAGTAACTTATTTTAACTCCATACTTTTTGTGTGTTTAGTACGCACCATTTAAAGGCACATCATCAATTTTCAACCCTTTGAGACTTCATTTGATATTTTTCATGCATTTAATTATTTATTTTGAGCTAAATGACCCTAAATTTGAAAAGCAGTACAAGTGAACTTTTAAAAGGTTGTAACTTGGCATGACATCATAATTTCACCCACGTTGCTTCTTATGAAGTGTTGAGAGGGTTACGTAAAAAACTTGATGCACCTCGTGTACAAATTGGAAAATCTCTTTCGAAGTATGAGGGTCGGACGAAAAGTCATCTATTACAAAGGGATTTCATTTTTAGTAACTTATTTTAACTCCATACTTTTTGTGTGTTCAATATGAACCATTCAAAGGCACATCTTCAATTTTCAACCCTTTCTGACTTCATTTGATATTTTCATGCATTTAATGATTTATTTTGAGCTAAATGACCCTAAATTTGAAAAGCAGTACAAATGAACTTTGAAAAGGTTGTAACTTGGCATTCCAACATAATTTCACCCACATAGCAACTTTTAAAGAGTTGAGAGGGTTACTTCAAAAACTGGATGCACTCCGTGTACAAATTGGACAATCTCTTTCGAAGTATGAGGGTCAGAGAAAAACCCATCTATTACAAAGGGATTTCATTTTTAGTAACTTATTTTAACTCGATACTTTTTGTGTGTTCAATATGCACCATTTAAAGGCACATTATCAATTTTCAACCTTTTCTGACTTCATTTGATATTTTTCATGCATTTAATGATTTATTTTGAGCTAAATGACCCTAATTTCAAAAGCAGTACAAATGAACTTTGAAAAGGTTGTAACTTGGGATGACATATAAATTTCACCCACGTTACATCTTATGAAGTGTTGAGAGGGTTACGTAAAAAACTGGATGCACTTCGTGTACAAATTTGAAAATCTCTTTCGAACTATGAGGGTCGGAAGAAAACTCATCTATTACAAAGGGATTTCATTTTTAGTGACCTATTTTAACTCCACACTTTTTGTGTGTTTAATATGCACCATTCAAAGGCACATCATCAATTTTCAACCCTTTCAGACTTCATTTGATATTTTTCATGCATTTAATGATTTATTTTGAGCTAAATGACCCTAAATTTGAAAAGATATACAAATGAACTCTAAATAGGTTGTAACTTGGCATGGCATCAATATTTAACCCACATAGCAACTTCTAAAGTGTTGAGAGGGTCACGGCAAAAACTGGATGCACTTCGTGTACAAATTGGACAATCTTCTTTCGATGTAGGAGGGTTTCACACGAAAACTCATCAATTACAAAGGTATTTCATTTTCAATAACTTATTTTAACTCCATACTTTTTGTGTGGTCAATATGCACCATTATAGGCACATCATCAATTTTCAATCCTTTCTGACATGGTTTGATATTTTTCATCCATTTAATGATTTATTTTGAGCTAAATGACCCTAAATATGAAAAGCAATACGAATGAACTCTAAAAAGGTTGTAACTTGGCACTACATCATAATTTCACCCACATAGAAACTACTAAAGAGTTGATAGGGTTACGACAAAAATTTGATGCACTTCGTTTACAAATTCGTCAATCTCTTTCGAAGTATGAGGGTTTCGGATGAAAACTCATCTATTACAAAGGGATTTCATTTTTAATAACTTATTTTAACTATATAATTTTTGTGTGTTCAATATGTAGCATTAAAAGGCACATCATCAATTTTCAACCCTTTCTGACTTCATTTGATATTTTTCATGCATTTAATGATTTATTTTGAGCTAAATGACCCTAAATTTGTAAAGTGGTACAAATGAACTCTGAAAAGGTTCTAACTTGGCATGACATCATAATTTCATCCACATAGCAAATTCTAAAGAGTTGAGATGGTTACGGCAAAAAGTGGATGCACGTCGTGTACAAATTGGACAATCTCTTTTGAAGTATGAGGGTTTCGGATTAAAACTCATCAATTACAAAGGGATTTCATTTTTAATAACTAATTTCAACTCCATACTTTTCGTGTGTTCAATATGCACCATTCAAAGGCACATCATCAATTTTCAACCCTTTGTGACTTCATTTGATATTTTTCATGCATTTAATGATTTATTTTGGGCTAAATGACCCTAATTTGAAAAGCAATACAAATGAACTTTGAAAAGGTTGTAGCTTGCCATGACATCATAATTTCACCCACGTTGCATCTTATGAAGTGTTGAGAGGGTTACGTAAAAAACTTGATGCACCTCGTGTACAAATTGGACAATCTCTTTCGAAGTATGAGGGTTTCGGATGAAAACTCATCTATTACAAAGGGATTTCATTTTTAGTAACTTATTTTAACTCCATACTTATTGTGTGTTCAATATGAACCATTCAAAGGCACATCATCAATTTTCAACCCTTTATGACTTCATTTGATATTTTCATGCATTTAATGATTTATTTTGAGGTAAATGACCCTAAATTTGAAAAGCAGTACAAATGAACTTTGAAAAGGTTGTAACTTGGCATTCCAACATAATTTCACCCACATAGCAACTTTTAAAGAGTTGAGAGGGTTACTTCAAAAACTGGATGCACTCCGTGTACAAATTGGACAATCTCTTTCGAAGTATGAGGGTTTCGCACGAAAACTCGTCTATTACAATGGGATTTCATTTTTAATAACTTATTTTAACTCCATACTTTTTGTGTGTTCAATATGCACCATTGAAAGGCACATCATCAATTTTCAACCCTTTCTGACTTCATTTGATATTTTTCATGCATTTAGTGATTTATTTTGAGCTAAATGACCCTAATTTGAAAAGCAGTAAAAAAGAACTTTGAAAAGGTTATAACTTGGCATGACATCATAATTTTACCCACATAGCATCTTATGAAGTGTTGAGAGGGTTACGTCAAAAACTGGATGCACTTCGTGTACAAATTGGAAAATCTCTTTCGAAGTATGAGGGTCGGAGAAAAACCAATCTATTACAAAGGGAATTCATTTTTAGTAACTTATTTTAACTCCATACTTTTTGTGTGTTCAATATGCACCATTTAAAGGCAAATTATCAATTTTCAACCCTTTCTGACTTCATTTGATATTTTTCATGCATTTAATGATTTATTTTGAGCTAAATGACCGTAATTTGAAAACCAGTACAAATGAACTTTGAAAAGGTTGTAACTTGGCATGACATCATAATTTTACCCACATAGCATCTTATGAAGTGTTGACAGGGTTACGTCAAAAACTGGATGCACTTCGTGTACAAATTGGAAAATCTCTTTCGAAGTATGAGGGTCGGAGAAAAACCAATCTATTACAAAGGGAATTCATTTTTAGTAACTTATTTTAAATCCATACTTTTTGTGTGTTCAATATGCACCATTTAAAGGCAAATTATCAATTTTCAACCCTTTCTGACTTCATTTGATATTTTTCATGCATTTAATGATTTATTTTGAGCTAAATGACCGTAATTTGAAAACCAGTACAAATGAACTTTGAAAAGGTTGTAACTTGGCATGACATATAAATTTCACCCACGTTGCATCTTATGAAGTGTTGAGAGGGTTACGTAAAAAACTGGATGCACTTCGTGTACAAATTTGAAAATCTCTTTCGAACTATGAGGGTCGGACGAAAACTCATCTATTACAAAGGGATTTCATTTTTAGTGACTTATTTTAACTCCATACTTTTTGTGTGTTTAATATGCACCATTCAAAGGCACATCATCAATTTTCAACCCTTTCAGACTTCATTTGATATTTTTCATGCATTTAATGATTTATTTTGAGCTAAATGACCCTAAATTTGAAAAGATATACAAATGAACTCTAAAGAGGTTGTAACTTGGCATGGCATCAATATTTAACCCACATAGCAACTTCTAAAGTGTTGAGAGGGTCACGGCAAAAACTGGATGCACCTCGTGTACAAATTGGACAATCTTCTTTCGATGTATGAGGGTTTCGGACGAAAACTCATCAATTACAAAGGTATTTCATTTTCAATAACTTATTTTAACTCCATACTTTTTGTGTGTTCAATATGCACCATTCAAAGGCACATCATCAATTTTCAATCCTTTCTGACATGGTTTGATATTTTTCATCCATTTAATGATTTATTTTGAGCTAAATGACCCTAAATATGAAAAGCAGTACGAATGAACTCTAAAAAGGTTGTAACTTGGCACGACATCATAATTTCACCCACATAGAAACTACTAAAGTGTTGATAGGGTTACGACAAAAATTTGATGCACTTCGTTTACAAATTGGACAATCTCTTTCGAAGTATGAGGGTTTCGGACGAAAACTCATCTATTACAAAGGGATTTCATTTTTAATAACTTATTTTAACTACATACATTTTGTGTGTTCAATATGTAGCATTCAAAGGCACATCATCAATTTTCAACCCTTTCTGACTTCATTTGATATTTTTCATGCATTTAATGATTTATTTTGAGCTAAATGACCCTAAATTTGAAAAGCAGTACAAATGAACTTTGAAAAGGTTGTAACTTGGCATTCCAACATAATTTCACCCACATAGCAACTTTTAAAGAGTTGAGAGGGTTACTTCAAAAACTGGATGCACTTCGTGTACAAATTGGACAATCTCTTTCGAAGTATGAGGGTTTCGGACGAAAACTCATCTATTACAATGGGACTTCATTTTTAATAACTTATTTTAACTCCATACTTTTTGTGTGTTCAATATGCACCATTGTAAGGCACATCATCAATTTTAAACCCTTTCTGACTTCATTTGATATTTTTCATGCATTTAGTGATCTATTTTGAGCTAAATGACCCTAATTTGTAAAGTGGTACAAATGAACTCTGAAAAGGTTCTAACTTGGCATGACATCATAATTTCATCCACAAAGCAAATTCTAAAGAGTTGAGATGGTTACGGCAAAAAGTGGATGCACTTCGTGTACAAATTGGACAATCTCTTATGAAGTACGAGGGTTTCGGATTAAAACTCATCAATTAGAAAGGGATTTCATTTTTAATAACTAATTTCAACTCCATACTTTTTGTGTGTTCAATATGCACCATTCAAAGGCACATTATCAATATCAACCCTTTCTGACTTCATTTGATATTTTTCATGAATTTAATGATTTATTTTGAGCTAACTGACCCTAAATTTGAAAAGATATACAAATGAACTCTAAAGAGGCTGTAACTTGGCATGACATCAATATTTAACCCGCATGGCAACTTCTAAAGTGTTGAGAGGGTTACGGCAAAAACTGGATGCACTTCGTGTACAAATTGGACAATCTTCTTTCGAAGTATGAGGGTTTCGGACGAAAACTCATCAATTACAAAGGTATTTCATTTTTCATAACTTATTTTAACTCCATACTTTTTGTGTGTTCAATATGCACCATTCAAAGGCACATCATCAATTTTCAATCTTTTCTGACATGGTTTGATATTTTTCATCCATTTAATGATTTATTTTGAGCTAAATGACCCTAAATATGAAAAGCAGTACGAATGAACTCTAAAAAGGTTGTAACTTGGCACGACATCATAATTTCACCCACATAGAAACTACTAAAGAGTTGATAGGGTTACGACAAAAATTTGATGCACTTCCTTTACAAATTGGTCAATCTCTTTCGAAGTATGAGGGTTTCGGATGAAAACTCATCTATTACAAAGGGATTTCATTTCTAATAACTTATTTTAAATACATACTTTTTGTGTCTTCAATATGTAGCATTCAAAGGCACATCATCAATTTTCAACCCTTTCTGACTTCATTTGATATTTTTCATGCATTTAATGATTTAATTTGAGCTAAATGACCTTAAATTTGTAAAGTGGTACAAATGAACTCTGAAAAGGTTCTAACTTGGCATGACATCATAATTTCATCCACAAAGCAAATTCTAAAGAGTTGAGATGGCTACGGCAAAAAGTGGATGCACTTCGTGTACAAATTGGACAATCTCTTTTGAAGTATGAGGGTTTCGGATTAAAACTCATCAATTAGAAAGGGATTCCATTTTTAATAACTAATTTCAACTCCATACTTTTTGTGTGTTCAATATGCACCATTCAAAGGCACATTATCAATATCAACCCTTTCTGACTTCATTTGATATTTTTCATGAATTTAATGATTTATTTTGAGCTAACTGACCCTAAATTTGAAAAGATATACAAATGAACTCTAAAGAGGCTGTAACTTGGCATGACATCAATATTTAACCCGCATGGCAACTTCTAAAGTGTTGAGAGGGTTACGGCAAAAACTGGATGCACTTCGTGTACAAATTGGACAATCTTCTTTCGAAGTATGAGGGTTTCGGACGAAAACTCATCAATTACAAAGGTATTTCATTTTTCATAACTTATTTTAACTCCATACTTTTTGTGTGTTCAATATGCACCATTCAAAGGCACATCATCAATTTTCAATCTTTTCTGACATGGTTTGATATTTTTCATCCATTTAATGATTTATTTTGAGCTAAATGACCCTAAATATGAAAAGCAGTACGAATGAACTCTAAAAAGGTTGTAACTTGGCACGACATCATAATTTCACCCACATAGAAACTACTAAAGAGTTGATAGGGTTACGACAAAAATTCGATGCACTTCGTTTACAAATTGGTCAATCTCTTTCGAAGTATGAGGGTTTCGGATGAAAACTCATCTATTACAAAGGGATTTCATTTCTAATAACTTATTTTAAATACATACTTTTTGTGTCTTCAATATGTAGCATTCAAAGGCACATCATCAATTTTCAACCCTTTCTGACTTCATTTGATATTTTTCATGCATTTAATGATTTATTTTGAGCTAAATGACCGTAAATTTGTAAAGTGGTACAAATGAACTCTGAAAAGGTTCTAAGTTGGCATGACATCATAATTTCATCCACATAGAAAATTCTAAAGAGTTGAGATGGTTACGGCAAAAAGTGGATGCACTTCGTGTACAAATTGGACAATCTCTTTCGAAGTATGAGGGTTTCGGATTAAAACTCATCAATTACAAAGGGATTTCATTTTTAATAACTAATTTCAACTCCATACTTTTTGTGTGTTCAATATGCACCATCAAAGGCACATCATCAATTTTCAACCCTTTCTAACTTCATTTGATATTTTTCATGAATTTAATGATTTATTTTGAGCTAAATGACCCTAAATTTGAAAAGATATACAAATGAACTCTAAAGAGGCTGTAACTTGGCATGACATCAATATTTAACTCACATAGCAACTTCTAAAGTGTTGAGAGGGTTACGGCAAAAACTGGATGCACTTCGTGTACAAATTGGACTCTTCTTTCGAAGTATGAGGGTTTCAGACGAAAACTCATCAATTACAATGGTATTTCATTTTTCATAACTTATTTTAACTCCATAATTTTTGTGTGTTCAATATGAACCATTCCAAGGCACATCATCAATTTTCAATCCTTTCTGACATGGTTTGATATTTTTCATCCATTTAATGATTTATTTTGAGCTAAATGACCCTAAATATGAAAAGCAGTACGAATGAACTCTAAAAAGGTTGTAACTTGGCACGACATCATAATTTCACCCACATAGAAACTACTAAAGAGTTGATAGGGTTACGACAAAAATTTGATGCACTTCGTTTACAAATTGGTCAATCTCTTTCGAAGTATGAGGGTTTCGGATGAAAACTCATCTATTACAAAGGGATTTCATTTTTAATAACTTATTTTAACTACATACTTTTTGTGTGTTCAATATGCACCATTCAAAGGCACATCATCAATTTTCAACCCTTTCTGACTTCATTTGATATTTTTCATGCATTTAATGATTTAATTTGAGCTAAATGACCTTAAATTTGTAAAGTGGTACAAATGAACTCTCAAAAGGTTCTAACTTGGCATGACATCATAATTTCATCCACAAAGCAAATTCTAAAGAGTTGAGATGGCTACGGCAAAAAGTGGATGCACTTCGTGTACAAATTGGACAATCTCTTTTGAAGTATGAGGGTTTCGGATTAAAACTCATCAATTAGAAAGGGATTCCATTTTTAATAACTAATTTCAACATCATACTTTTTGTGTGTTCAATATGCACCATTCAAAGGCACATTATCAATATCAACCCTTTCTGACTTCATTTGATATTTTTCATGAATTTAATGATTTATTTTGAGCTAACTGACCCTAAATTTGAAAAGATATACAAATGAACTCTAAAGAGGCTGTAACTTGGCATGACATCAATATTTAACCCGCATGGCAACTTCTAAAGTGTTGAGAGGGTTACGGCAAAAACTGGATGCACTTCGTGTACAAATTGGACAATCTTCTTTCGAAGTATGAGGGTTTCGGACGAAAACTCATCAATTACAAAGGTATTTCATTTTTCATAACTTATTTTAACTCCATACTTTTTGTGTGTTCAATATGCACCATTCAAAGGCACATCATCAATTTTCAATCTTTTCTGACATGGTTTGATATTTTTCATCCATTTAATGATTTATTTTGAGCTAAATGACCCTAAATATGAAAAGCAGTACGAATGAACTCTAAAAAGGTTGTAACTTGGCACGACATCATAATTTCACCCACATAGAAACTACTAAAGAGTTGATAGGGTTACGACAAAAATTCGATGCACTTCGTTTACAAATTGGTCAATCTCTTTCGAAGTATGAGGGTTTCGGATGAAAACTCATCTATTACAAAGGGATTTCATTTCTAATAACTTATTTTAAATACATACTTTTTGTGTCTTCAATATGTAGCATTCAAAGGCACATCATCAATTTTCAACCCTTTCTGACTTCATTTGATATTTTTCATGCATTTAATGATTTATTTTGAGCTAAATGACCGTAAATTTGTAAAGTGGTACAAATGAACTCTGAAAAGGTTCTAAGTTGGCATGACATCATAATTTCATCCACATAGAAAATTCTAAAGAGTTGAGATGGTTACGGCAAAAAGTGGATGCACTTCGTGTACAAATTGGACAATCTCTTTCGAAGTATGAGGGTTTCGGATTAAAACTCATCAATTACAAAGGGATTTCATTTTTAATAACTAATTTCAACTCCATACTTTTTGTGTGTTCAATATGCACCATTCAAAGGCACATCATCAATTTTCAACCCTTTCTAACTTCATTTGATATTTTTCATGAATTTAATGATTTATTTTGAGCTAAATGACCCTAAATTTGAAAAGATATACAAATGAACTCTAAAGAGGCTGTAACTTGGCATGACATCAATATTTAACTCACATAGCAACTTCTAAAGTGTTGAGAGGGTTACGGCAAAAACTGGATGCACTTCGTGTACAAATTGGACTCTTCTTTCGAAGTATGAGGGTTTCAGACGAAAACTCATCAATTACAATGGTATTTCATTTTTCATAACTTATTTTAACTCCATAATTTTTGTGTGTTCAATATGAACCATTCCAAGGCACATCATCAATTTTCAATCCTTTCTGACATGGTTTGATATTTTTCATCCATTTAATGATTTATTTTGAGCTAAATGACCCTAAATATGAAAAGCAGTACGAATGAACTCTAAAAAGGTTGTAACTTGGCACGACATCATAATTTCACCCACATAGAAACTACTAAAGAGTTGATAGGGTTACGACAAAAATTTGATGCACTTCGTTTACAAATTGGTCAATCTCTTTCGAAGTATGAGGGTTTCGGATGAAAACTCATCTATTACAAAGGGATTTCATTTTTAATAACGTATTTTAACTACATACTTTTTGTGTGTTCAATATGTAGCATTCAAAGGCACATCATCAATTTTCAACCCTTTCTGACTTCATTTGATATTATTCATGCATTTAATGATTTATTTTGAGCTAAATGACCGTAAATTTGTAAAGTGGTACAAATGAACTCTGAAAAGGTTCGAACTTGGCACGACATCATAATTTCACCCACATAGAAACTACTAAAGAGTTGAGAGGGTTACTTAAAAAACTGGATGCACTTCGTGTACAAATTGGACAATCTCTTTCGAAGTATGAGGGTTTCGGAAGAAAACTCATCTATTACAATGGGATTTCATTTTAAATAACTTATTTTAACTCCATACTTTTTGTGTGTTCAATATGCACCATTGAAAGGCACATGATCAATTTTCAACCCTTTCTGACTTCATTTGATATTTTTCCTGCATTTAGTGATTTATTTTGAGCTAAATGACCCTAATTTGAAAAGCAGTAAAAAAGAACTTTCAAAAGGTTGTAACTTGGCATGACATCATAATTTCACCCACATAGCATCTTAGGAAGTGTTGCGAGGGTTACGACAAAAACTGGATGCACTTCGTGTACAAATTGGAAAATCTCTTTCGAAGTATGAGGGTCGGACAAAAACTCATCTATTACAAAGGAATTTCATTTTTAGTAACTTATTTTAACTCCATACTTTTTTTGTGTTTAATATGCACCATTCAAAGGCACATCATCAATTTTCAACCCTTTCAGACTTCATTTGATATTTTTCTTGCATTTAATGATTTATTTTGAGCTAAATGACCCTAAATTTGAAAAGATATACAAATGAAATCTAAAGTGGCTTTAACTTGGCATGACATCAATATTTAACCCACGTAGCAACTTCTAAAGTGTTGAGAGGGTTACGGCAAAAACTGGATGCACTTCGTGTACAAATTGGACTCTTCTTTCGAAGTATGAGGGTTTCAGACGAAAACTCATCAATTACAAAGGTATTTCATTTTTCATAACTAATTTAACTCCATAATTTTTGTGTGTTCAATATGAACCATTCCAAGGCACACCATCAATTTTCAATCCTTTCTGACATGGTTTGATATTTTTCATCCATTTAATGATTTATTTTGAGCTAAATGACCCTAAATATGAAAAGTAGTACGAATGAACTCTAAAAAGGTTGTAACTTGGCACGACATCATAATTTCACCCACATAGAAACTACTAAAGAGTTGCTAAGGTTACGACAAAAATTGGATGCACTTCGTTTACAAATTGGACAATCTCTTTCGAAGTATGAGGGTTTCGGACGAAAACTCATCTATTACAAAGGGATTTCATTTTTAATAACTTATTTTAACTACATACATTTTGTGTGTTCAATATGTAGCATTCAAAGGCACATCATCAATTTTCAACCCTTTCTGACTTCATTTGATATTTTTCATGCATTTAATGATTTATTTTGAGCTAAATGACCCTAAATTTGAAAAGCAGTACAAATGAACTTTGAAAAGGTTGTAACTTGGCATTCCAACATAATTTCACCCACATAGCAACTTTTAAAGAGTTGAGAGGGTTACTTCAAAAACTGGATGCACTTCGTGTACAAATTGGACAATCTCTTTCGAAGTATGAGGGTTTCGGACGAAAACTCATCTATTACAATGGGACTTCATTTTTAATAACTTATTTTAACTCCATACTTTTTGTGTGTTCAATATGCACCATTGTAAGGCACATCATCAATTTTAAACCCTTTCTGACTTCATTTGATATTTTTCATGCATTTAGTGATCTATTTTGAGCTAAATGACCCTAATTTGAAAAGCAGTAAAAAAGAACTTTGAAAAGGTTGTAACTTGGCATGACATCATAATTTCACCCACATAGCATCTTATGAAGTGTTGAGAGGGTTACGTCAAAAACTGGATGCATTTCGTGTACAAATTGGAAAATCTCTTTCGAAGTATGAGGGTCGGACAAAAACTCATCTATTACTAAGGGATTTCATTTTTAGTAACTTATTTTAACTCCATACTTTTTGTGTGTTTAATATGCACCATTCAAAGGCACATCATCAATTTTCAACCCTTTCTGACTTCATTTGATATTTTCATGCATTTAATGATTTATTTTGAGCTAAATGACCCTAAATTTGAAAAGCAGTACAAATGAACTTTGAAAAGGTTGTAACTTGGCATTCCAACATAATTTCACCCACATAGCAACTTTTAAAGAGTTGAGAGGGTTACTTCAAAAACTGGATGCACCTCGTGTACAAATTGGACAATCTCTTTCGAAGTATGAGGGTTTCGGATGAAAACTCATCTATTACAAAGGGATTTCATTTTTAATAACTTATTTTAACTACATACTTTTTGTGTGTTCAATATGCACCATTCAAAGGCACATCATCAATTTTCAACCCTTTCTGACTTCATTTGATATTTTTCATGCATTTAATGATTTAATTTGAGCTAAATGACCTTAAATTTGTAAAGTGGTACAAATGAACTCTGAAAAGGTTCTAACCTGGCATGACATCATAATTTCATCCACAAAGCAAATTCTAAAGAGTTGAGATGGTTACGGCAAAAAGTGGATGCACTTCGTGTACAAATTGGACAATCTCTTTTGAAGTATGAGGGTTTCGGATTAAAACTCATCAATTAGAAAGGGATTTCATTTTTAATAACTAATTTCAACTCCATACTTTTTGTGTGTTCAATATGCACCATTCAAAGGCACATTATCAATATCAACCCTTTCTGACTTCATTTGATATTTTTCATGAATTTAATGATTTATTTTGAGCTAACTGACCCTAAATTTGAAAAGATATACAAATGAACTCTAAAGAGGCTGTAACTTGGCATGACATCAATATTTAACCCGCATGGCAACTTCTAAAGTGTTGAGAGGGTTACGGCAAAAACTGGATGCACTTCGTGTACAAATTGGACAATCTTCTTTCGAAGTATGAGGGTTTCGGAAGAAAACTCATCAATTACAAAGGTATTTCATTTTTCATAACTTATTTTAACTCCATACTTTTTGTGTGTTCAATATGCACCATTCAAAGGCACATCATCAATTTTCAATCTTTTCTGACATGGTTTGATATTTTTCATCCATTTAATGATTTATTTTGAGCTAAATGACCCTAAATATGAAAAGCAGTACGAATGAACTCTAAAAAGGTTTTAACTTGGCACGACATCATAATTTCACCCACATAGAAACTACTAAAGAGTTGATAGGGTTACGACAAAAATTCGATGCACTTCGTTTACAAATTGGTCAATCTCTTTCGAAGTATGAGGGTTTCGGATGAAAACTCATCTATTACAAAGGGATTTCATTTTTAATAACTTATTTTAAATACATACTTTTTCTGTCTTCAATATGTAGCATTCAAAGGCACATCATCAATTTTCAACCCTTTCTGACTTTATTTGATATTTTTCATGCATTTAATGATTTATTTTGAGCTAAATGACCGTAAATTTGTAAAGTGGTACCAATGAACTCTGAAAAGGTTCTAAGTTGGCATGACATCATAATTTCATCCACATAGCAAATTCTAAAGAGTTGAGATGGTTACGGCAAAAAGTGGATGCACTTCGTGTACAAATTGGACAATCTCTTTCGAAGTATGAGGGTTTCGGATTAAAACTCATCAATTACAAAGGGATTTCATTTTTAATAACTAATTTCAACTCCATACTTTTTGTGTGTTCAATATGCACCATTCAAAGGCACATCATCAATTTTCAACCCTTTCTAACTTCGTTTGATATTTTTCATGAATTTAATGATTTATTTTGAGCTAAATGACCCTAAATTTGAAAAGATATACAAATGAACTCTAAAGAGGCTGTAACTTGGCATGACATCAATATTTAACCCACATAGCAACTTCTAAAGTGTTGAGAGGGTTACGGCAAAAACTGGATGCACTTCGTGTACAAATTGGACTCTTCTTTCGAAGTATGAGGGTTTCAGACGAAAACTCATCAATTACAAAGGTATTTCATTTTTCATAACTTATTTTAACTCCATAATTTTTGTGTGTTCAATATGAACCATTCCAAGGCACATCATCAATTTTCAATCCTTTCTGACATGGTTTGATATTTTTCATCCATTTAATGATTTATTTTGAGCTAAATGACCCTAAATATGAAAAGCAGTACGAATGAACTCTAAAAAGGTTGTAACTTGGCACGACATCATAATTTCACCCACATAGAAACTACTAAAGAGTTGATAGGGTTACGACAAAAATTCGATGCACTTCGTTTACAAATTGGTCAATCTCTTTCGAAGTATGAGGGTTTCGGATGAAAACTCATCTATTACAAAGGGATTTCATTTTTAATAACTTATTTTAAATACATACTTTTTCTGTCTTCAATATGTAGCATTCAAAGGCACATCATCAATTTTCAACCCTTTCTGACTTCATTTGATATTTTTCATGCATTTAATGATTTATTTTGAGCTAAATGACCGTAAATTTGTAAAGTGGTACAAATGAACTCTAAAAAGGTTCTAAGTTGGCATGACATCATAATTTCATCCACATAGCAAATTCTAAAGAGTTGAGATGGTTACGGCAAAAAGTGGATGCACTTCGTGTACAAATTGGACAATCTCTTTCGAAGTATAAGGGTTTCGGATTAAAACTCATCAATTACAAAGGGATTTCATTTTTAATAACTAATTTCAACTCCATACTTTTTGTGTGTTCAATATGCACCATTCAAAGGCACATCATCAATTTTCAACCCTTTCTAACTTCGTTTGATATTTTTCATGAATTTAATGATTTATTTTGAGCTAAATGACCCTAAATTTGAAAAGATATACAAATGAACTCTAAAGAGGCTGTAACTTGGCATGACATCAATATTTAACCCACATAGCAACTTCTAAAGTGTTGAGAGGGTTACGGCAAAAACTGGATGCACTTCGTGTACAAATTGGACTCTTCTTTCGAAGTATGAGGGTTTCAGACGAAAACTCATCAATTACAAAGGTATTTCATTTTTCATAACTTATTTTAACTCCATAATTTTTGTGTGTTCAATATGAACCATTCCAAGGCACATCATCAATTTTCAATCCTTTCTGACATGGTTTGATATTTTTCATCCATTTAATGATTTATTTTGAGCTAAATGACCCTAAATATGAAAAGCAGTACGAATGAACTCTAAAAAGGTTGTAACTTGGCACGACATCATAATTTCACCCACATAGAAACTACTAAAGAGTTGATAGGGTTACGACAAAAATTCGATGCACTTCGTTTACAAATTGGTCAATCTCTTTCGAAGGATGAGGGTTTCGGATGAAAACTCATCTATTACAAAGGGATTTCATTTTTAATAACTTATTTTAAATACATACTTTTTCTGTCTTCAATATGTAGCATTCAAAGGCACATCATCAATTTTCAACCCTTTCTGACTTCATTTGATATTTTTCATGCATTTAATGATTTATTTTGAGCTAAATGACCGTAAATTTGTAAAGTGGTACAAATGAACTCTGAAAAGGTGCTAAGTTGGCATGACATCATAATTTCATCCACATAGCAAATTCTAAAGAGTTGAGATGGTTACGGCAAAAAGTGGATGCACTTCGTGTACAAATTGGACAATCTCTTTCGAAGTATGAGGGTTTCGGATTAAAACTCATCAATTACAAAGGGATTTCATTTTTAATAACTAATTTCAACTCCATACTTTTTGTGTGTTCAATATGCACCATTCAAAGGCACATCATCAATTTTCAACCCTTTCTAACTTCATTTGATATTTTTCATGAATTTAATGATTTATTTTGAGCTAAATGACCCTAAATTTGAAAAGATATACAAATGAACTCTAAAGAGGCTGTAACTTGGCATGACATCAATATTTAACCCACATAGCAACTTCTAAAGTGTTGAGAGGGTTACGGCAAAAACTGGATGCACTTCGTGTACAAATTGGACTCTTCTTTCGAAGTATGAGGGTTTCAGACGAAAACTCATCAATTACAAAGGTATTTCATTTTTCATAACTTATTTTAACTCCATAATTTTTGTGTGTTCAATATGAACCATTCCAAGGAACATCATCAATTTTCAATCCTTTCTGACATGGTTTGATATTTTTCATCCATTTAATGATTTATTTTGAGCT